>OY754468.1:4913022-6365522 GCA_963575645.1 Xanthostigma xanthostigma | reverse complement strand
TTTATCTATTTATTTTTTCAAGAAAGTTTTGTTCTACATTTTTTTTTCTAAATTTTATAGTTTCGGAAATATTTTGAAAATTAAAAATAAACAGCTGTTCTTTTGCAGTTTTGTAGAAAGCATGCTTTGATTAATTTTTATGTGACGTGAGCAATGAACTTATTAAGAAGGTAACCATGGCAACGAATAACAAATATCATATTCAATACTAGCCATTAACCGCGTCATCTCACGCAACATCAGAAATGTTCTTTCTTCATTATATTATGTTAATACTTTTTCAATTAGAATGGTCTCGTCGCCCAATTGGCTGCAATTTTTTACATTCAACTGAAAAAAAAACTCATGTTATTCTCGTCTTTTTTTAAACTCTATATTACTACATAAAAAGAGTCAAATCTCCGTTAACAACATACAATGTCTTGGCATCATTCGGCAAGCCAGACGAGAGATTCCGTCCCCGATTCGTGCGTCGGACGAGATCGTTCCGATGCTCCAGACGCCATGCCACGTGCGTCAATGACCACCGCATGTATAATACAAGCATCACCGGCTTCGACACGACGCGTATCCACTACATGTGTGTCACTGTGTGCGTGCGTGTATATGGGGTGTTGTCATGGATACCGGAACAACGCGACAGCAGGTTGTAATGTCGAGCGGCATGCATGCTGTCTGTGCGTTCCGCAGGAAAGGAAAGGAGGCCTCGGTCCGGGATACTGCAACGAGATTGCGTTTCAAAGATTGGAACATTCATCTGACGCATCCAGTTTATTTCTTTCGCATTTTAAAACTTACTGAACTGCCCCTACAGACTACACAAACTTGCCTCTCAATAGCTTCAGACGACGCATCGGAAGAATGGTTTCTTTTTTCAAGGCCATGAGCGATTTAAAAATTAGTTATGGGCGTTGATTCAACGAATCAGTTGAATTAACTGATAATCGTTCGCCAACGAATCATCTGTTTCTTTCTTTAGAATTTACTATGTGACGATTCACCGCTTCATCTATTAGTAACAAAACGCAAAGACCTCCTTTTAGAGTTCAAAATGAACATTTCAATTTACTATAATTCGCATAGAGCTGAAAAATGGTACTGTTACAAATATCAAAAGTCCCCAACGATCCTATATCTGCTTCAAAATTTATTCAAGGTCAAAGGTCAAAAGTATCGATTTTTTGCACTTTTCTCGTAAACGGTGAATTTTATCTAAAAATAGGTCAGACAAAAGTTGTAGATCATGCAATTGTCTACAAAAACGGTTCTTATATTTTTTTCCCTACGAATCACTATTCTTGAGATATGGAACCAAAATGTCTATGTACGTACTGAACGTATTTATCAATAATACGCAAATTAGTATATTCGATGTATGAAATCACCATTTCAAAAAGAATGGCGATTCGTAGGGAAAAAAGTATAAGAACAATTCTTATAGACAATTGCATGATCTACAGCTTTTGTCTGACCTATTTTTAGTGCAAAAAGTCGATACTTTTTACCTTTGACCTTGAATAATTTTTTTATCAGATGTAGGATTATACCAATTTCCAGCTCTATGCGAATTATTGAAAACCTACCACTTTTTTTTATTTTGACCGGAGTATTTAACCATGGAGAATAGATTTCTTCAATAGACAATACTGTCAAATTCAGACTAACAAGCGTCTGTCTGCCTGTACTTGTGGTTAAAATCATTTCTAGGAATTAAGTCAACATGAAGATTTATGCGAAATTGTAGTTTTTAGATGTCACTCATAAACAAAAAACTCGTACCGACATCATTTCTCGAACTTTGGACAATGCTTGCCTTTATAATATTTAAGGTACGCCATTCTTTATATTATGTATTTTTATAATAATAAGAACTTAAGAACTTTATAACTATAAAATGTTTATCTTCCAGTTTCGTGTATGATAAGCCTGAGGATGACCGTTTTGGTCGAAACTAGTCGCTATTAAATTTAAAATTTTATCTGTGTGGATCAATTTATTATCCCTATATAGGTAGTTTATTTATCTCATCAATAGAGTATTTCTGCAATTCATAAAAAAATGGCTATACTATATATTTCAAAGGCTATCGATATGTTTTGTAAAGTGTCTGTCATTCTAAAAATGTAATAAATAAATTATAAGCGCAGAGAGCAATTCCGTTGCAATTCAACAACGAAGAGGGTTTTGGAAGGAGGATTGGACGAGTGAGGGTGCAAGCTTAAAGAGACGGTGTACTGACTGGTGGAGGGGCTGTAGGGAACCAGCACAGCGGAGTGAATGTAAACCATCTATTGCTGTCGGCAGTGGCTGAGTTCAAACGTGTTCGAACCCCTCTCATCTCCGAACAGAAATAATGAAAATCCTGACCCTACGAAATCAGATTCATCAACCTCAAAGAACTTAATACTTCTTATTGCATGTTTACTGAGAATTGACGATGCTTTTGATTAATTTTCTTAAAGGCATCAATTGCCACGGTTATTTGTATTTCGATTTTTATTTTCGCGCTCTGTAAGGAAACGAATCAAGAAGAGAACCGTTATTCGAAATAAAATCTGATTTTCACTTCACTACCATCAAAATGTAAAAGAACAGTGATTTTCCGCATGGAGGCTGTGTGCAGGGGTGTTTATGAAATGATCTTTTGTTTGTAAGAATTACGAAAATGCATCAATTTAAATGATTTTTTTAAAGGTCTATCTCAGTAAGGTGTCATTCTATATGTAGTTTAGTCAATAAAGGAGTGCATGACCAGAGATCTAAGCAAATGCTTGATGAAAAATGTGAGGTAAAATCTTTATTTCAGAAATATTTTTTTCCGGAGCGTGTAGCTCGAAAACAGTTGAGAAATTGAAAAAAAAAATTGGTTGTCTGTAAAGTCGGTTTACGGACGATAGTTTTACGTGATAACGTATTCCGTAATACATACCTAACCTAAATTTATGTAATAATTATAATAATTCGAATCTATGATATTGCATCTTTCGCTTCAAATTTAGGTTAATTTTATTTATTTAAATTACTCACCACCTATAATATAATTGTTTTTTTTAACTTTCTTTCTTTCGTATTTATTTTAAGTCTCAAAGATTAGCTGGCATAATATTTTGAAAACAATTGTTTCACTGTTTATATAAAATTCCAAAACCTACTTACAATATTTAAGTATTTTCATACGTCAAAAAATTGATTTTTATAATGATAAAATTTGTATGAAAACGATTTTTTCGAGAGATGAGACCTAGCTAAAACGATTTTTTGCCCCCCAAAATCCCTTTTCAGTAAATTTCATCCAAATCGTTAGGGCCGTTTTCGAGAAAAGCACGCACAGGGTCAGGCGGAACGTTACGAACGTTACGCTTTTTCGTGCATGCAGCCGGTGTTTTATCAATTTATAAGATTGGTGATTCATCAATTTATAAGACGTTATCACGTCAAAAAGTGTATAGAATAAAAGTTGTAGAACATTTTATGGCCTTTCATTTGGTATCAGAATTTTTTTCCCTACGACGCACCGTTTTCGAGATATAAACTAAACACCTAAAAGTGGGACCTTCTTTGTACCCTCCTCTCTCCGACTCACCTCCTAAACGCCAGGACTGTTAGTATGTTCACTTCCTAAGCACCCTGTATAAGTTTCTGAAAGAATCGCTCAAAACGAACCCTCTCTTTTGATACGTCACATGATTCACTTAAAAAAACATATATTTTAATTTTCCCGTTAAAAGTAATCCTCAAAATTGGAGTTCTTTTATTTACGCTGTACGTACGTTATTGGGTCATCTAACTCTACATATGAACTTAATTTTAACTTTTTTCGTTTAGTAGATTCGGAGAAAATAAGATGCGACAAATAGATAAACAGATACGAGATTGATCCTATAAGAATTTCACTTTTTAATCGGATTTACGAAAATTTGTCACTACATTTTCTGTTTTTTTTTTTTTTAAGAAGGTAGATTTCTATCATATAATATGGCGGCGTTGAGCAGTTTTTTTCTGAAAAGGAGACAGTAAGCCTAAGAAGTTTGGGAATCTCCGAGCTAAATGATCACTTAAAGAGTACCCAAACACGGAGACTCGACTAGCGCACGCTACTGAATGGTGGTGATATTGTAGGAATAAAAAGGGTGCAATAACTCGTTGTACAGGTAGGCGGTATGCTATAACGGTGAAATTGGGGTGAAATGCTATATCGGCAGAACAGGTGCTTACGAAACCTTGGCTTTAAGTGCAGCGGCAAAAAACAGGCTGCAAGTAGTTTTTGCTGTTACCGCGTCTGCTAATGTCGGTCTGTACTATTCGCTCTGCAGAAAATATCAACGGCGAAGCGACAAAAATGCACATGTCGAATTTTCATGCAATTTTTTTGGGTTTCGTATTTACACTTCATTCGATCTTCTCAGGATTTACATTCCGCTATTTGAAAGACATCTAGTTATACAAGTTGTGTATCCGTACCTACTTCAAAAAGTTAGAATCACAAAAATATTCATCCAATTGAGGAAGCTTCCACGGCCGGTATTGTAGGCCGTGTCGTGACCCATTGGTATTTCTATCTGACGTTTCGTCTATATCTGCGGCGGGCATTATCAAAGGCGAGTGTGGTGTCTTTCTAAGCGGTTCACAGGGTAATTGTCCCGACGACTGCTGTCCCCTTTCTTTTATGCTCGCGTGCTAGTGTTCTCTACTCGGTTGTGGTTTGGTCTTCTGTTATTGGTCGTATAAAAATTGAGGATAGTTTTTTTTTCATCCGGTCAAGTGGGATATCATAAGGAAAGACAACTGTTAGAGATTTCATAACGGTACAGTGAAAGTCGCTTACAACGACCGCTAAGGGATGAATTCCCATCGTTACATCCGAATATTTTGTTTTCCTCCCTTTCCTTTCTGAGCATGTAAAATCCCCCATTCCTAAAAGTCTGTCAAAATCGCTTGTAAGAAGGATCCTGATATAGGGACCCCAAGATTTCGATTTTCTTTAAACCATCCCAGAAGTGACTTTTTTACGCCATCATATTAATAATATAATAATAATAATGCGTTTAACGTCCGTTTCTCGACTTTATGTCCTAACAGATGCCATTCGCACCATTAGCATTTTCTATATATCACACTTCCCGTTATTTTCTACATTTTTCAACTTCAACTAATTAATAGCAATGGGCGAATGAAGGTATTTTAGAACATTGGGATAAGGTAGGCAAGTGTTGAGCACAGAAGTTTGATAGGTAATCGGCCATGACCTTGAATAAGGAACCATCTCGATATTTATCTGGAATTATTGAGGGAAACCCTGGAGGACCTCAATAAGATGACCGGTCAGGAATTACCGTTTCTCGGCGAGAGGCAGCAGGAAAAAGTCCCCGCCACATCTGCCCTTGCCGGATTCAAACCCAGTACCTCCCGAATTACGCCATCATATTATAAAAGCACCGCAACTTCTTTCTACCTTGGACACTGCTTGTGAAAGCATCTTCAAAATTTTGTTCGATCTTTCCACAGATGCGATAAACAAAGCTTTTTGCAATCTCCACGATAGCTTCATCATTTTGCTCCGTACGATTATGTAATTTTTTCTTTTGTGGACAAAACTTTTCCCATATATTGTGGCATTGGAATTTTGGGAATCGTACAAGTGACCATTTTAGTTTAGAGGCGGACCAATCGCAGCATTCCTTGCTCTGCGACGTCTAGTTCGACTACATTCGGTTAAATTCGGTCTGACTCAGAACTCAGCAGAAGCAACTTCGTCATTATAACTGAAAACGTTGTATAATACGCGCCACGAATCTAAAAGGCTCGGAAGTTAGGTGCGAATGCGGTCTTGCGCTTGCAGTCTGTTGAAAAACTACAAACTCGCAACTCAACAAAACTAAAATAACAACTTAACAATAGCATACTCGACTGTACTTTAAAACAGGAAAGCGACAAGTGACAAAGGCAACGAGCGATCACGGCCAATCACCGACGAGAGCACGTTCCGTGCAGGTAGCTAGGAGGTGGTGGGAGTCTCAACGGCTCTAAAATGTGCCTTTGCGACGCTGTTTGTGACTAACTTCCGAACCTTTTAGATCGTGGCGCGTATTGTACAAAACCATTGAAGACCGTGTAATATGCGAAGGTAATCAGCAGTCTTTTTTTTTGTAACTGTAGCAACTAGATTATTGTGATTATCTCGTCAACAATCTTCATCTGCGGAAAATTGTACATAAACTGTTTTGCGTTTTGACTACAGATATGCAGCTAGAATGCACTGACACAATATCATACCTTGTGCAAAACTCAACGCAAGAAAAATATCAAACGATAATTGCATTCTCTCAGGATTTGTTCGAACAGAAATACTTTTTGACATGCACTATTTCAAAACGGTAATTTTTAAGATTTGTGGTTGGGAACCCGCTTGTAATTTAAATTAAAGACAATAAAATTAAATTTAAAAAAAATTAATATACCACGTTTTTAAGGCGAACTAAAAAGTATAAAATAATTTCTTTACAGACAGATTTTTTACTTGTAGTATTTGAAACGAAAAACGTGGGGCGCATTATTCGTTTTTTTTCATAAATAGATTTTTTCATTGATAGCTACTCTCTACATTTAGTTATAACTGTCACAAGCGCCCAACGTTTTTTGTTTCAAATCCTACAAGTTAAAAATCTGTCCGTAAAGAAATTATTTTATACTTAATGAAAAGCTTTATTTATTCCATTAAATAATAATATTTCCGTTTGATTGAATACAAAATAAATTGAAATAAAATGCATCCCTGTAAGTTTTCGACTGTATGATAAAAACTGAAATAAGAAATTTAAAAAAAATGGGTAAAAGGTTCCTCCAACGATTGCCATTTTTCTCTGACCTTTGCAATATCTGTGACTAGGTTTTTTTTTTTGAAGTTCCGACTATTTCATCCTGCCATCTGACGTGTGAAAATAAAGATATAATATAAATCCTTAATCTCCATTAATGATAGAGAGATGGGAAATAAGACAATTTCCAAATAACCATCTCTCTATCATTAATAATTGATAAGAACTTTCATATCTTAATTGATATTAAAATAAAAATGCGCCATGGTAGGTCCCTGATATTATCAACGCTTCTCCTTGGACCCCAAATTCCTCATTTACAAAAAAAATAATAGAATATTCATGTACCTCTTCTATTAAATAAAAGAACTTAAGGAAAAAATACCCTACAATGTTAAACAAAGAACCTTACGAGCTTCTTACAATGATTACAATGAACTGTATTGACCCGTCGGTCATTAATATGTTGGAATAGAAGAATTCCAAGGGGGTGAATTGAGGCTGACACAAAAAGTCAACCCTCTAATGGCGACAACTGCAATAAGCTGTATTAATGTCGCAGTGAAACAAGGAGGGTTGACATACAGATATTCAAGTATTATTTAAATTTATTTTATGTGGCGACTGCACGCTTTTCAATTACCCGTGTACAAACACCTAAATCATATTTTGACTAATAATGATTTTACAATTTTCTCAACAATTGAAAATACTTAATATAAATCATATCATTAAGGAAGTTTACATACATTTCTAAGAAATACCTCTGAACCACAGCTCTACACCCATGAATACAACATTTAATGTCAGCTGTCACAACTTCAAAATAGAAAGATAAAAATGCAATAATTTGCGTTAAAATTTAATTTATTGCTGAAATAATGTTTCTTTTCGGAAATAGTAGACGTGTACCTACATAGACCAGTGAAGTTAGCCCAAAATCAAGTGAAAAAGGGACAAAATTAATAGCAGAAAACGAATGATAGGAAGGGAAGAAACTGCCGTCAGAAATACAGAAACCAACAATTCAAATGCGTAAAGTGCCGGGGAGCTGCAGTGGGCGCTTTTGAGGGGTCAAACGCGGTTTTTCGTTATTTCCGGCGAAAGTTTATTAAACAATATTGTTCAAATTTGGAAATTATATATGAAAATGTACAGTTAAAATCATTCATAAAAGGGGAATTCAATGTTACATTAACAAATGTAATACACCATCTGAAAGTAGACATTTTAACAAAGAAAACCCCATACTACGATTTTTGAAAATCTGAAATTTTTACATTACTTTTTTAGGTTGAAGTTAGGGGTAATTTTTCGGTTTTTTGTTAATATTGCATTGGCAAATTAATTTTTTTATTTGAAAAAATTGCAGCTTATTTAGCTGAAAATTTCATGAAAAAAAACGTATTTGCAAGAGAAAAAAATTAAAAACGAAAAACACGGTTTTTTCGATATTTCTCTGAATCTTTAAGGTTATGTGAAAAAATTATATTCATAAAAGTTGTAGATCCTTTTAATACCTACAACATTGCCATTCAACATTTTTCGATTGGAGGTCAACTTTCGCCGGAAATAACGAAAAACCGTGTTTGACCCCTAAAAAGCGCCCCCCCGGCACTTTATTTATTTGAATTTTTGTTTTCTGTATTTCTGACGGCAGTTTCTTCCCTGCCTCATCATTCGTTTTCAGCTGTTAATTTTTTCCTTGTTAAAAGCTAACTTCACTAGTCTAACATTATAGAAGTGGATTTCAAAATCTTCATCATGCTTAATATGTGTGAGCCTAGCACGCTATTGGTTGGTTTATTTTATTTTTTATGAGACACTATCGCTTATTTGACCAGAATTTCGGGCACCCAGTCGACACGCATAATAAATAAGAATAAAATTTATTGTCGACATCAGGGAGGTACAAAACAGGGTAGTTGAAGACACACCACTCCAACGCACCATGTAATGAATGTTTTATTGTCATTACACGTTCAATTATAGACATTAGATGCTGCAGATTCTCCGTGCACTCGAAATAGTTTTACTGCACATTCCTGTGGGAATTCCATTGCAAAATAGAGTAGGTTCACAACTCACGGCTAATTGCTGTAGGGGTTCAAAAATATTCATTACTTTAGCTTCCATACGAAATGTATCTTATTCAATGTAGTGCATCATTTAATTAGTTGATTTGTTGATTATTCGTTTTTTTATATTTTATAAAACTATGTAAAGGCCCCCATACACCTCGTTCTTTTTTGGCAGTTTTCATCGTCACGATAAAACACGTCGGTCAAAACCGAAGTGTATGGGCAAAAACTGTCGATGAAACACGGCAGTTTTTTTATCTGCCGAAGCTTGATTTTAAACACGACGTGTTTGCTGGTTGTCGTTTTAAATCGTAATGTGTGGCGCTTTCCGATAAGAATCGACGTGTTTATTCAGTGGTGCGACGTACAGCAAATAAGTCATATTAATTAAATGATTGTAATTAGTTTGAGTATTGATTTATATTTTAACCGTTTTAGTGCTAAGCAATTTTGACAAAAATAAATGAAAATTGCTATAAACATATTGATTAATTTAGAGGAAAAAATAATGGTGTCAAATAAAACACTCTAATTTAGACTAATATCAATCAATTTTATTAATTATTTTTGCATTATATTGTTTATTAATGTTTATTAAACATAAAATAATATCAATATTATTGTATTTTCCATCAAAACAGATCGTATTAATGATGCCACGACTTCAGAAAAACTGAACGAAACTACGCCTCTGTGTGGATATGGCCGTTGTTCGTGTTTAAATTAACCGTACAGTTTTACCCGTGCGGTTAAAACTGCCATAAAAGAACGAGGTGTATGGGGATGGCCGTTGTTCGTGTTTAACCGTACAGTTTTACCCGGCGGTTAAAACTGCCAAAAAAGAACGAGGTGTATGGGGGCCTTAATAGGTAATTTTTGAGGTTAGTTAACTTGCAACTAAAGAAAACCGTACTATTTTTACTACTAAGTGCCTACTTTTAGGAAAATATTTAATAATTGATATCATTAAGTAAATTTACATAGCTTTCTAAGAAATACCCCTCAACCACAGCTCTACACCCATAAATACAACATCTAATGTCAGCTGTCACTGAGGCGTGACGTCACAAGGGTTTTCGCAATTACTTCAAAATAGAGAGATAAAAATGCAATAATTTGCGTTAAAATTTTATTTATTGCTAAAATATTTTTTTTCGGAAATAGTAGACGTGTACCTATAGTCAGAGTGCCCGTCGGCAAAAATTTTACTGACACATACTCTCCCCAAACTTTGTATATGGCTTCATTAGGCCTAGTCTGACACCTATTTCCTCTATGACTTTTCTTGATTTTGGGGCGTTTTCCCTCTAAATTTTCCGAAAGATGTCGTTTTGACGACATGTAAAAATTTATAGATACTGTTTGTTTTTTTAATTGGATAGCTTAAAAACTTCAACCAAAACGCTAAAATAATGTTTTCTGACAAATAACATGTACCATTTAAAATGTCTGACACCTCGAATATGTCGACATATTCGAGGTGTCAGACATTAAAATCAAGAAGTCATAGAAGAAATAGGTGTCAGACTAGGCCTAATGAAGCCATATACAAAGTTTGGGGAGAGTATGTGTCAGTAAAATTTTTGCCGACGGGCACTCTGACTACTACATTATAGAAGTGGATTTCAAAATCTGTCATGCCTATTATAATGGTTTGACTTGATTGATTTTCCTTTTACACAGTATTTTCTGGTGCTCATTTTGCAATTATATGCCACTAAAAACAATTCCAATTTGGTTAATAATTATTGTCGGGTTTGACTGATTTCCAGTTTGTACACGTGTGTTATTGCAAATGTCATTTTGAGATTAAATTAAAATTTGTTTGATTTAAGATTTTTGTCTGAAAAAGATGCGACAAATGCTAACTTCCGTACCAGCACCAGACTGTTGGGGCGTTTAGAAGAATGTTATTTTAACATTACTTGTATGTGAAAGAAGTGTAATAATTCTACTAGTGATGTGTCGCTCCTGAGCAAGTCGTTCATAATGAACGACTCCCTTCTCGGAGCGGAGCGAGTCGCTCTTTTTTGTGAATGACTCACACCGAGCGCCATTCCTCTGTGCAGAGCTGTTCTGTACTGTTGCATTTTCAAATTTACAGAGCGCACACAGTACAGGCCACTGAGGCTTTGCTGAGTCATTTAATGTTGAATGGCACACTGTAAGTGTAATGGTACTAAGCTTATAGTGACTCAAACCATTCACATTGACGTCGTTGACAAAGATTAATATTGTAACAATAAACGTTATTATTGTTCTGCTTTTATTATACTTTAGAGTTTTATCCGAAATGCGAATAATATAAGATCAGAATTATATTAAAATGAGCTCAGAGCTGAGTGTGTGTATTGTTCTGTGCAATGCTACATGACTACATGATGACAGTTCACACCTCTGCAGTCTGCACACTAATTGTGTAGTGCGTACTATCTAGTGTCGCTCCTTTGAACGACTCGCTCTGATCGACTCTTTTTAGTGAGCGGAGCGCACGGAGCCAGCTCCCAATAAAGAGTCATGTGAACACATCACCAAATTCTACCGAATTTCTTTACGTTTTCTGTGAGTGTCATAATTTTCTCACAGCAAATTAACCTTGGACCAGAACAAATAAAGATAAACTCAACACAAGACTGGGCGTGCCTGAGTTGTCACTATCAAAACACTGTATATATCTATGGTCACAAATTAAAACCGCTTATGTAGAATTGAAAAATAAAAAAAAAGATTAGGTGTGGCATGTGGTCTCACGTGATAGAAGTGAATATTTATAATAAAGAATAACTTTAATATCTGCAAGCGTTTTAATAATATGCGTAACGTGTAAAAAAATAACACTTTTTGAAGTAAAACTTCTTTACGCACGCTTGACTTGGGGAGTAAGCTGGTTAATGTGTGACGAGAGCGTTACGAATAGTGTGATCGGGCGAGGCAGTTACGTTTCGTATATCTAAGACACAGTGCAGGCCTATTGTCTGTATCACACTGTAGGAGCGAGAGAGAGCAGTTCGTAGAAATCACTGGGAACATACCTAGCTAAAAATTTTGTAGCTCCTTCCAAAAGGACCCCGCACGGAACATATGGGAATCGGCCCTCGGTTAAAATCTTCCATACTCGGGGATATTATCCAAAAATCGACGCTGATCAAAAGTCTCCATGGGCACGAAGTCCGGAAATGCGATCCCGGGGAGTTACTTTTATATATGATACATATGTGCATATATGATATATATACATAATATGTACTTATATACTGTATATGATATATCTATGTGATGTAGATATGTCTATAATAGAATATCACAAGGAGACGGGTGCATTTACTCATTTTCCCTATTTTGATTGCAATAAAAGTAACTCCCCGGGATCGCATTTCCGGACTTCGTGCCCATGGAGACTTTTGATCAGCGTCGATTTTTGGATAATATCCCCGAGTATGGAAGATTTTAACCGAGGGCCGATTCCCATATGTTCCGTGCGGGGTCCTTTGTTTTTATGGTTGTACTACTATTGGTTAAAACTGTTATTTTGGGGAAATAAGTTGCTTTATTTAATTCATATAATTTAGTGTAGGGGACCCAATGATGAGGTCTTGCCCAGGGCCCCAAAAAAGCTAGTTATGGCCCTGCGGGTAAGTATATATGTTTTCGAACGGAGCGAAAATGGGCTTGGAAGTTTGCGACCCATTATGTTCAGCTATGCCACAACAGATCACAAGCTTCTACACCAGGAGTGGGAAAATGGCGGCCCGCGGGCCGGATCCGGCCCACAGTAGAATTTTATCCGGCCCGCGAATTTTATAAATGATTATTGAGAGCAAAAATAGTTTTCCAATATAATTTGGCGCATAAAAAAATTTTTAGAAAAAAGTAAATAGCAAGGACCACAACAGACGAAAAAAGACCTTTTTTTTGCTTTTCAAATTTTTTTTGGCCCACGGTCAAATTTTTATCAGCAAAGGGGCCCGATGATCAAAAGATTGATTGCCCGCCCCTGTTTTACACTAATGTTTGATCCGTTCGGATCTGATTTAGGAAGTGACATCACGTGATCTTGTTGTGTATGCAGTTTTTAAGCATGTACACGTGATATCACTTCCGTCATCAATTTCCAAGACAGCAAATTCTGAGTTTCCCCGCGATAACTAGTGGGAATACAATAATATAAAAAAGTTTGTAAAATTTCGTTTTTACAAAAACAAATTTTTTGTATGATTAATAACGAAGACAAGTTTTTTTTAAAACTACGAAAATTTGACATACGCGCTTTTGTCTCTTCGCCATAGATATGCATATAGGATCGATTGACACCGGTCAATTAACCCTGCACAGTCCAGACTCCAGATTGTACATAAGAGCTTTATTATGTTTATACAGTAGGCCGTATAATATAATCGAAGATCTAAGATTGATAATGCAATCAATAACAGGGTCATAAACGAACAACACCGTGATACCTACCAATTACAGTGAAACCTTGTTCAATGCACTCTCCTGTTTAATATGCATGCCCATTAAAACGAATAACTATGTTTCTTTTACTCATGGACCAATTGTCACAAACACGAAATCGCTAAATAGTTTCTTTAAACTAATAATTTTTACGTGCGATGAAAAAATGGAACGCTTATAAGGTCACTCTCGTGTCTGTCTATCTATTCGTCTGTCACATCTTATTTTAATTGGATAGCTTAAAAACTTCAACCAAAACGCTAAAATAATGTTCTCTCACAAATAACATGAACCATTTAAAATGTCTCGAATATGTCGAACATATTCGAGGTGTCAGACATTTTAAATGGTTCATGTTATTTGTCAGAGAACATTATTTTAGCGTTTTGGTTGAAGTTTTTAAGCTATCCAATTAAAAAAACAAACAGTATCTATAAATTTTTTACATGTCGTCAAAACGAAATGTTTCGGAAAACTTAGAGGGAAAACGCCCCAAAATAAAAAAGTAATAGAGGAAATAGGTGTCAGACTAGGTCTAATGAAGCCATATACAAAGTTTGGGGAGAGTATTCGTCAGTAAAATTTTTACCGACGGGCACTCTGACTATAATACAAATATGCTCATTTAACCGAAATCGTGGCTCCAATTTTTTAAAAAAGTTGGCAATAGTGCAGTGACTGAATAATACAATCACCAAAAAAAATAAAAAAACAATTGTAGCATTGATAATAAACGCAACAACAAAATATTTATCTTATTTATACAAATTAACACGACATCGATTGGAAAAATATTTAATCTTAATTGCGTACTATAAAAATTGAAATGTCTTGACCCTAATATAATATGGCGTTAGCTGTCTATCGTATTTGTTTGTTTTTTTTTTTTTTTTTGATTCTCGAAAATATGTTGTAGTATCAGGAAAAAATGTGTAACAAACTTGGTGTTAAGGAATTTAATCCTTGCACTGATAAACAATAATACAGAAATGTGTCGATTTACCCATTATTATCCACATGTTTTTTGAATTTTGTGTTTTTGTGAAGTAATTCGAAAGGATTTATAACTTCTTAGTTAAAAACTAATTTTAAACACCTTCCTATAAAATAGCTACTTTTAACGCCTGTACAGCAGTACTAAAATAATCAAAATTAATAAATAAAATTATCGACCAATTTTTCAGACAAATATATTAACAAAAAATTATAAAAATTAATACATTAACGTTTCGGTCCGGATTTGGATCTTCTTCAGAACTGATCTAAAAAATATAAAAATTAATTAATAATTAGTTTTTAATTGGTTTTTGAAAAAAAATTCGCTTTAAGTTTTTAATTATCAAATATTGAAAAAAAAAATATTAATTTTTATATTTTTTGTTAATATATTTGTCTGAAAAATTGGTCGATAATTTTATTTATTGAAGAGTTCTAATAAGACGTTAATCAAAGATTTTAATCAAAATTAACTTTAAAGTTTTATTCTTAGAATAATTGTTTTTGGTCGGATTTCAATTATTTTTGTAGGATGTTTATACGCTAATTTTCGCCAGAATGCCAAATTTCCATTTAATGATTAGTATCTCTACTATTATACGGGGTGTCCGGTAAGTACCGCACGGGATTAATGGGTTGGAGAGAGAATAAAATTCTGAGACGAAAAGTCCTTAACCATTTTTCCACCCGACGTACAGGTAATGAACAATGACAGGTGTGAGAGAGAGAGAGAAAGAGAATGAGAAGGGGAGAGGGGGGAGAGAGAGAGACAGAGACTTTAATAAATTGCTCATTACCTGTACCTACGTCGGGTGGAAAAATGGTTAGGAACTTTTCGTCTCAGAATTTTATTCTCTCTCTAACCCATTAATCCCGTGCGGTACACGGATAACCTGTATAAAGATGTAAAATTTGTTGGTATGTTTGTTTGTAAGGGGTAATAGCCCAAGATCCCAGAGCCGCCAGACACAACCTATTTTTAAATAAATGAAACCTTACGTTTTGGGTAGTGTTTTATGTACTTAGAACGCTTGGCGTACCTCCATCATTGAGTCTGTGACAAATGTACAGGTACCAGGTGAGAAAGGTGAGTAAAAATAAGAGTCATTTAATTTAAATTTAAATGGCTGATATTTATATATGTTTTGTAAAATATCACTATAAATTAGTATCCAGTATCGCCGGTCACTTTCCGCTGACCACAACTTCTGACAGACGCTTTAAAGCTCAGAGAAAAATTAATGAACTTTTTAAATTTTTAAATGCTTGATTTTTATATATATGTTATTCAGACAACTATTACAAAATTATATTTCAACAGCCAGATAAATTGTAATGACTAAACATCCCCCCAGACGTAAAAAATAGTCAGCTGTTAGTATGAGCGCGAGAGCTTTAGGTATGACTATTTTTTACGTCTGGGGGGATGTTTGGTCATTACAATTTGTCTGGCTGTTAAAATATATTTTTGTAATAGTTGTCTGAATAACATATATAAAAATCAAGCATTTAAAAATAAGTGAAGTTCATTAATTTTTCTTTGAGCTTTAAACATATATAAATATCAGCCATTTAAATTTAAATTAAATGACTCTTATTTTTACTCACCTTTCTCACCTGGTACCTGTACATTTGTCACAGACTCAATGATGGAGGTACGCCAAGAGGTCTAAGTACATAAAACACTACTCAAAACGTAAGGTTTCATTTATTTAAAAATAGGTTGTGTCTGGCGGCTCTGGGATCTTACTCTATAATATCTGGAACTACTTAACCGGTTTTAAAAATTCTTTCACTGAGTTTAGAACTCAAGTAACGAGAAAATAAAAAAAAAAACTGTTAACTATTTTGTTATTCTCAATTTAGTATTAATTTTCACTTATATTCCGGCTACTATTTTGATTGTCTCATTTTACCTCCTAGCAGTGCTCCGCGAGCTCTTTAAAATGACACCCGAATCAACGTCCTATCTAAACGCGTTTCCACGCTACGTTAACTTAAAACTTAACACAAAACAAATCCTACGCGACGAACTCGTAAAGACATGGTCTACCCGTTGTGGGCTCAACCGTTTTTAACGCATTTTTAGTCTCGTAGTTATTATAGTGATTTAAATCTAACGGTATTTTGTAACACAAGAAAGTTTCTCCGGCTATCTCTGTACTTAACGAGCGAATAGACGTTTTCAAGTCAATGCGCCGTTTCGCTTCAAGAAACGGTAGGCTAGGCGATGCTCGACTTGAAATGGGCACTTCTGAGCCTCCAGATCATTTTTTTTAATTTTGAAATTTAAATAGATTTTGTGTTTATGTCACAACAATCGAAGTTCTGAATTTTAAAAGTTGTCATTAAATGGTTAATTTTAGTTGATTGATTGGCTGGGGCGTCACCCATATGGCATATAGTAATACTAATTAAATGATAAAATACTTATTTGTTACACATTCCAAGATAATAAATAACAAAAAACTGTTAAAAAAGGCCCGCAATGATTTATTTTATAAATAAATCATGTAATTTCATAACAAACATTGTAAGTGGAAGTGTACAAGACAATATCAATGTCTATTTTAAAATATAAACTGTATATTCTCATAAACTTCTTTTACCATTCCATCACCATAAGTGGGGAATGGTACTAATTTATGTCTCGCCATCCGACCGACGCCAATAGTGTACGTGCCCATATTGGCAAATGCACTAAAGGCCGCTGCACACGAGGCTGAATTTGCCGCTAATTTTGATTACTAGTTTTCTAGTGCTGGCTTTTTAGATTGCTTTAATGTGCTCGCTTCATACAAGACGTCTTTTCAAGCTTGCTTTGTGGATAGATCTGGTGTGTGCGCAGTGAAAGTTCAAATATAAACACAGAGCAAAACGTATCTGTTGTCTTATGGAGGGTAGAGGTAAGGAGGACTATCTTATATGGGAGATAAGTTGAAAAAGTGTCCATCTAAATGCTGTAAATAACAGTTCGAAATGGCGCTAGCGCTGCATTCGAGTCTAAAAAGAATATAGCAGTTATAAAAGAATTGAATTGCGCTGAGTTGGAAAATTTAGTATTTTTAATGATTAGGTCGTTAATAATACTGCAGTACATAAAATCTAAACTGTTTACGTAGTCCAAAATAATTTAATAAATATAATCTAAAAACCTGCTGTGACATTTAATTTTTGTTAGCTTTTACAAATATTTTTTAGTCATTTTATAGTTTATTCATATCAGTATAATCGTTTATTTACTACTAAATGCATAATAGCACGTTTAGAAATGACATTTAAACAAAAATTTATTTTATATCATACTGTTTTTTTTTATTTTTTGTTTTACTTTCGAAATGTGCGCCATAAAAAAGTGAAAATTCTTTCCTCGTTTATTTTTCTATCCTACTCTAATAATTTTTGCCCTCCATACGCTTGCTTTGAAATTTACCCTCTTGCGACAGTTGCAGTCTCCTAATTTAACGCTTTTTAATGGATACTTTTTCGTACACAGAGATGGTTCTCCTTAACCTCTACCCTCCATATGTTGTCTGACTGAGCATAATGACGCCATGTTGGTTTGTGGGCGTTTGTTCATGTCGTCCACGTGACAAGATACTGTTTTCCGATTGATTCTTGCTCAGAGCAAGTGGAGGACCTATAGCAAGGAAAATAGCCCCTGTTCTAATTTTAAAATATACATTGTGAGCTAGCAAGCGAGCCCGCAGTGCCGTAATTTCCAGCCTCGTCCCAGCCTGGCGGCCAGCAGTAATCCAATTGTCCAAGCGGTGTTTCCAGCCTCGTGTGCAGCGGCCTTAACAAAAGCTAATAAAAAACCAGTGAACTCTCTGTGGAGCGACGAAACAATAAAACAATGTAAAGCAAATGCTTGATTTATTTTTTAAGGGGCTACACTACCCAGGCGCGTCAAAAAAATAAGCTTTTTTTGTAAATTTTTTTACGAGCTCTAGGTGGCGGATCAAAAAAAAATTTAGGGTTTTTTTACGCATTTATATTAAAGTTCTCAAATATGTTGAAAATTTCATATAAGAAATACTTTTTCAAACTTTAAACGAGTTTTTCTCGAAACTATGTTTTTTAAAATTGGTGTACACCAATCTCGCACAATTTTTGTCCGATTGACTTGAAATTTAAATGACAACTTCTTAGATAGATTTTCCGTGGAAGTACACATGATTTTTATGATTGAAAAATTATGACGTTTGCAGTTAACAATTTAAGTTCGAGTTTTTGCTAAAAATGAAAAAAAAATTTCTTACTCATACAAGTTTGTGAATAACAAATATTTTTGAGAACTTTAATATATGCGAAAAAAGTCCTAAATTTTTTTTGATCCATCACCTAGAACTCGTAAAAAAAATTCGCAAAAAAAGCTTACTTTTTTGAAGCGCCTGGGTACTGTAACCCCTTAAATTGTAAAAATTCGAGTCAACACCCTGTATTAGATTTTTTTCTGAAATACAGTATTAGTTACATGGAAGATACGTAACATTGTTTTTTGTATATTAATTTCTCTTGTGTTTTTAAAACGGACGCAACAATATCCTTTTTTTAAAAAACACAATAGACGGGAAAATGATCCAGAAAAAAATTCAATTATCTGTAAACGCCATTATATTGTGTTTAATCAAATTAAATTGCAATACGCGATAACGTGAAACAAACACGATTAAAGTGTCAAAAATAAATGCGGCGTTACGGTTTGCAGATTTAGCCCAAATGATTTCGATACGCTTTTTTTAATTTGAATAATGGCGATTAACATACTTTAAGAATGATATCAGTCTAAAAATTTGTATATTTTATTGATGACGGAATCATTGCAATTGGAATCAACCTTCAACCATTACCTACTGACATTGTTTTAATTGTTTACGCTAACAATTACGATAGATGTTAACAACCTCAGTCGTCGAGTGTCTGTAATTAATGGCCGAATGTGTGATATTCTTGCCCTCAGCTTCGCCTCAGGCATCATGGCGCGAGGGACAAGTATCACACCAGTGTGGTGTATACTATTTTTCTTCATACCTCGGTCGTAAGCACGCTTATTAAATACATTTGTAACATAACTAGCATATATCACATTTTTTTTACTTAAAAAAAAAATATATTTATCATTTGAATACCTACGTATTTATCAAAATTAAAAGTTCAATACGATTTGAATTGTGAATTAAATAACTTTAAATAATTTATATAATCTGCCCTTGGCATAAGTGACTATCACAAAAAAATTCTATTTTAAAAATTTATTGAAAAAAAAAAATAATTGTAGAGTACCTTTTAACTTCGACGCATTAACATCAAAATTTTATTAAATTAAATTATATTAAAATTTTATCTCTCGACGGTGATTTTTGGACGTGGCGAGGCCTTAGTCCGTCATTTTTTCCACGTTAATAAAAATACACCAGCAAGAGAGCTGTACAGTTAATTTTTAAAATCAAGAACTACGACACATTGGTCTTTACATCCACCCACGAATGAGAAAGAACAATTATTGTAATTTGTGTGAAAAATAAAAAAAGGTGAACTTCTCGTCGTCTCTATATTATTTCCTTCAATTGTTCAGATTTGATCCCGCCTTTTAATAAGCGGGAAAATTTATAGCAACTCTCTTTGAGAGAGTATGTTATACATTCATTAATTAATTACATAAAAACACAGATAAATTCCAAGCAAGCAGCTTTGAGGTTATACGTAAAAACAAGAACGACAGCTGTTCGCGACTATTAGCTAAAATGTAATAGGGTTGCTATGGAAACGATTGGTTGTTTTTGCTTTACTACCGCACGGACGTACGAACTTCCCGTATTACAGCGTGTAATCCCACCAAGCAGTAAATTTTCTGCTTTAACAGTTGGTGCCGAAAGTATGCACTTTCGATCGAGATATGAAGAAAAAACTTTTATTCCACTTCACATGTTTATCAGTAAGTCAGTCAGTTTGGGTCAAATCTTGCAGTCAAAATTTCGACTAGTTCTAATTAAGATAGAATTGAGAAATTTTGCACACATGCATATTATGTCCGGTGACAACGCAATATAATACATAAATCCGCTATCGCCATTGCCACCGCGGCCGACATGGTCTGTGACAGCCTTAAAGCTTATGTAATACTAGCGGTCCCGTCTGGTTTCACCCGGGTGTAAAAGAACGAATGGGAAGGGAGGAACATGAATATTGAGTACACACATTCATCTTAGTTTACCAAGATGAATGTTGTGTCCAAATTTCATGATGATCGGAGTTACCGTTCAAAAGCTTTTGTCGATAAAAAGCAGTATTTATACTTTTTTAAACTAATAATTTTTTTTTTAATTAATTAAATAAAATAAAAATAAATTTCAATCTAAGCCTTAGCAGAAAGCAATGTAGAAAATAAAAAGAAAAATAAAAATATTTTCGCCCAACGTGGGGCTCGAACCCACGACCCTGATATTGACAGTCGCATCCTCTACCGATTGAGCCATACGACGTTGTATACTGACGACGCTAATATGAGTATATTTAGTTAGTTCATTTTACCTGAATAGAAGCTTATTTTTGAGATACATTTTGCAACATTTTTCATTAATGCTCCGCTCCTAATGGTCGTAGCGTGATATTATATAGCCTATAGTCTTCCTCGATAAATGGGCTATCCAACAAAAAATTTTTTTTTCAATTTGAACCAGTAGTTCCTGAGATTAGCGCGTTCAAACAAACAAACAAACAAACTCTTCAGCTTTATATATTAGTATACATTCATTTAATGTCGCACTTGTAGAGTTCCAAAAAACGTCCCACCTCACGGCTTGTTTGTACATCATGTAATTGCCTCAACAAATTATGTTCCTTTCGTAAATAGCGATCAGGCCGCTTATATCATTGATCAGACACAGTTAAAGGTCTAATTAATTGATATTTGTTGCTTTACAATATGTTATGTTTCTTCGAACAGCGTAGGTGTGAAGTTAATTTAATTATAATTTAGTTGATTTTAATATTGATATATCGGTCATACGTGCTTTTCACTTTGCCCTTTAGACAACTGCTCCAATTCACAGATTTTTATAGCCTGATGACTCAGGCTATACGGATGACTATTTTAATATTAATAATTTTATTAATTTAAGGTTTTGGATACTATTTTGAAAGCGTGGAATTGCAATACTCCAATGGCAATGATACTTCTGGACCTAACAAAAGCATTTGATTGCATAGAAAGAGAAGCTCTTTTATTTAAATTAGACAAAATTGGAATTAGAGGCAAAGCACTTGATCTCTTCTCTTCGTATATGACGAATCGGAAGCAGTCGGTCAAAATTAAAACTACCAATAAAAATTTAATAACAGAAAGCTATTCAGAATATAGTCAAATTCGGAAAGGGGTTCCTCAAGGCAGTATTTTGGGACCTGTACTGTTCATAATTTTTTTTAATGATTTACCATCAGCTGTGAAAGATAAGCTTTCTTTATTTGCAGATGACACTGCCGTCATATGCGAAGGAAGAGATGAAGGGCTTTTGCTAAATCAAATTCGACACACCACTGAAATATTAAACACCTGGTTTAATGAAAATAGTTTAAAAATAAACAGTTGCAAAACAGAAATAATAAAATTCGGCAATTACTGTCAACTTCCGCGGAAAATGCATTTTTTAGGTTCAGAAGTATCATTGACTAATTATGTAAAATTTTTGGGGAATAATATTGACTGTGATTTAAATTGGAAGTCACGTATAGAACTATTACAATCAAAATTATGCAGATCAATATATTTAATAAGATATCTAAAAAGAGTTGTAAATTTTGATGCACTTCTCAGCATCTACTATATGCGTATTTCCATTCAAACTTACAGTTTGCCATAATATTTTAGGACAATTCCACGCTTTCAAAAAAAGTATTTTTACTTCAAAAGAAGTGTATCCGAATCATAGCGGGTGCGGCACCTAGACATAGCTGTAGAGAGCTATTTAAAACATTTAAAATTCTCACCGTTTACGACATTTTTATTCTAGAATGCGCACTATTTGTAAACAATAATCATTCTCTTTTTATCGAGAATAATTTTGAGCATAGCTACTCGGCAAGAAATAAAAATAATTTTAAAACGGTAGCATCTTTCCTAACTGTAATTCAGAGAGGTGTCCGCAACGCTATGATTCGGATACATAATAAAGTATCTTCACATATAAAAGCTGGGGTTAACCTAAAAAATCTAAAAGAATTTTTATTAACGGAAACAAATTATGATTTAAAAAATTATCTAATATTATGACAAGCCTGCCGCCATTAATACGTGTGTACATGTACTATTAATAAAGTATATTTATTATTATTATTATAGTGTAACGAGACGCCACAGGAGGCGGCGGCAGTGCATTGTTGTCAGAAGCGCGTAAACAACAATACTCGCATTGTTGTCGGAACCGCATAGACAACAATGCGCGTATTGTTATACGCATGCGCAAATATGTCGTATATATTTCGGATGTGATGATATTTTGGTTTGTGTTTCGCCCGTTTAATATGTCACTCACCTAAAATACCATCAGATACATAAACTACTTCGTGGAAAATAATATTAAGTTATCAGAATTTTAAAAATCCAATGACGAGTTTTTTATCAATTATTCACAGACAGACGTTTCATTAAAATGCTGTCATAATAACTATTACTCTAATTAAAAATATGACGTAATTTTATGAAAATAAGAATTATGATGATAACTTTATCTAAATTAAAACTAGGCATTACTCAAAATTTACAATAATATAAACTACAATAGCTAATGTGTAATTTTATAATTGAAATAACTGGCACAGCTATAATATAAAATATTTATAGTTTCTTATTAATGCATATACCGGATATATTTCGATTGAACTACAATTTATGTTTCTATGAATCATAATTTGATGATAACATAATCTAACAACCAATCTTGAGCTTAATGTTTCATGATAGAAATTGAAACAAATAACTGAGAATGGTTATTTATAAGAGGAAGGCAGACTGAAATGGGCTTGAGAAATGCGTAGATGGTGTTTATTCTTATGAATATAAAGGCCGCTGCACACGAAGCTGGTTTTGTCGCTAGATTCGCTGCTGGGACTTGTGTGCACCGTAATTTTGTACAAAATATTTAATAAAAACTATCCTATAGCGTAAGTTGCACCAAGCAAAACACATTTACAAAATTTCATTAAAATTGGTTTAGTGGTTTCGGAGATTAGCGCGGTCGAAATTGTGACACGAGAATTCTATACTTATATGTAGATAGATAGATTATGATGAGCCTAAAAAAATATCACATAATAGCATCTCTATGATTTTGATCATTTTTATTGTTGATGGTAGTCGAAAAATAGAAAATTAAGGTAGTTTGGGAGCCGCAATCTCAAGTCAAATAAATGACTTTTTTTTCTTCAAATAATTAGCCAAATCATGCTATAATAATTAATAGAAATTCACATAAAAATTTATTTGATTTAATTTAATGCGAATTATAATTAAATAATTATAGTATTGCAATTAATAAAATATTAATTGATTAGTACTCAGCTGGTCAGTAGCCACTGTCACTACAACAAAGATAGAGGCAACATGTCAGTATTAAAAAATTAATAAAATCAAAAGTACGTGGTAAATTATTCTGAAATTTTTGCAGTGTGTATTTCAGACATCGTTCTATCCATTAAAAAGTTTTTTTTTTGGGTTCAAGTTTGTCAATTTTTTTACATACCCTCAAATTCCGGAGTTGTTGAACAAGGACTCTCATAACGGCTCGTGTATTTTTGCATAACTTTAATTAATTATATCTTTTAAATGGTGTGGTAAAAAATCTGATTCTTTTTCTGTAGAGGTGTCTTTAATTATAATCTTTTGAATAAATATAAAAAATGTAGGGTCAAGTTTAAGTCATTTGGCTACCAAACTACCTTAAGTTTATTTTTTGATGCTATACATTCGTAAGTTTTAATAAACACTATGTAAGTATTTTATAAAAACAGTCCGGAACACTATACTTACACCAGAATAGAAATGTTAAAAAATAACTTAAAAAAAGTAACAATGTATTTATGTGACATTCACCTGAGCGTTTTACCTTGCCAATGACAGGCGTTCACTGACTTCTGTATTGTTCTTGCGAAACAAAACAACGCTAATTAGTATTAAAATTGATGCCGGATTCAAGTTTGATCTTTCGAGCTGTATAGACGTGTTCTTTGAAAGTGCGTGTGAACTGTTAAGTTAATAACTAATAAGGTTTATATTTAAACTATTATAGTTTTACTTAACATAAGTGATTTTTTCTAAATTATCGTACATTGATTAAATTAAATACAAATAATTATTTAAATAAAGTAATTGGTTGTTCTTATAATTTATTATTATCAACGATCGGTTCGCTGGCCGTGGCTCGCGTCACGCCCATGCTGGCTATCAACACCGTTGCATGCTGCGTTTCGCCATTTCATCTCTCTGATAATATTATAGTCGCACCACTTCAATAAAATCATTGCAGTGTTATGAATAGTAATAACAAAATCGTTTAATTAAAATCTTCTGCAGTTTTTCCTTATACCCCAACTAACTCCAACCTGAAACAAATAAAAACTTCAATTAATAACATAATATAGCCTACATATTAACCTATTAACTATCCACACCTAGACCCAATCAGGATACATTTGGACACAGGTATGAAATTTAAATTTTATAAACAGATTACATAGAAAATGAGTGTTAACATGCCTGGAACCTCTGACTACAGGGGTTCCAGAGGGAAAATAAATGATACAACAAATGTAAATGCCGAAACTTCTGACTACAGGAGCTCAGGCGAAAATGTCCAGCAAGACCTTTTCTCCACTAAAGTTAAACAACAAAATAATAATGATATATTCCCCAAAAAAACGCAAGCAATAATAATGACATCAATTGAAGGCCTGACAATCACAGATTACATAATAGCGATAGGCTCAATTGTTGCACCCAAAAATGTACTTTTCGCTTCACGTATCTCCAACAACAGAGTTTGCATCTATTTAAAAACTGAAGAAATGGTCGACACACTACTAAGCAACCATAAGTTTGTAATAATAGAAGGCCATAGAATCGATATTCGAAAATTAATAACACCTTCACAAAGAATTCTAATATCCAATATATCTCCGTCCATACCACACATAGTTTTAGAGACAGCACTAAGAAGAATAAACTTAAAACTTGTCTCTCCAATAACCTTCGTTCGGGTGGGAATAAAGGTGGAAGGATATACTGTATTTAGTTTTAGACGCCAAGTTTACATCTCTCCCGAAGAAAATATTACAATTCCTGAATCAATAATAATAACTCACGAAGAAACTAGTTATAGAACCTACTTAAGTACTGATACAGGAAATTGCTTTATTTGTAAAAATACAGGACATGTAGCTGCAAACTGTCCCGAAAAAAACGACCGAAACGACACACTACAGGAAGTCCGTAATTTAAAAAGAGGACCGCCAACAACTACTACCGGAACAGACACAAACAGTATACAGAATATTGAGAAAAACGCCAATAGCGAGGATGAAATACCACCTACAACAAACGCCACTCAAAGCTTCAAAATACCCCTTCAAACAGAACAGCAAAACCTTAAATCCAAAACGCAAAAACGCAAATCTAAAAGGCAAAGGAAATATAGTACACAAAGTAGTGCCAGTTCAATAGACGAAAAAAAAGAAACAGAAGTGCACACCGCCCTTAAACCAATTAAACAACATTTAGAACTAAAACCATCTACATACATACTAAACTATGATGAATTTGCCGACTTTATTCTAAATACCTATGGAACACCAGACCTGTTAGGAGTGTCTCGCATATATACAGATGAAACCGAACAACTGATAAAAATGCTCAGAGAATGTTATCCTCTACTTCAAAACACAACAATGAAAAGGAAATTTACCAAAACTATCACTAAAATACAAATTCAGCTTAAAGATTATGATCCAGATCAAACGGAGTCTGATATGGATGCAACACAAACTAACAACTAATGTCATTTATAATTCAATGGAACTGTAACGGGTACTATACCCGTTTACCACATCTGAACTTATTAATGAACCATACACAACCCATCTGTTTAGCACTACAAGAGACGCATCTTAAACCTACTAATAAAGCTAATATGAAAGGATATACATCATATCGAAAAGATAGAGACAACGATAGACATGCTAGCGGAGGCGTTGCTCTATATATAAGAAATGACATACAAAGTGATGAAAAGCATATACAAACTGATTTTGAAGCAATAGCAGTACAAATTCATTATCCGACTCCAATAAGCATTTGTAACATATACATTCCCCCACACAAACATATAACAATTGAAGACCTAGAAAATCTAATATCGCAACTGACAACACCATATATACTAATTGGAGATTTCAATGGTCATAATGAGTTATGGGGCTCAACGCATACTGACCGTAAAGGGAAAATAATAGCAGAACTATTAGAACTAGACAATATTAATATATTAAATACTGGAGAACCAACACATTTAACATTCTCTACAGGTACCTTCTCAGCGATAGACTTAAGTTTCTGTCATCCAAGATTGGCAACCTCCCTCTCCTGGGAAGTATTACCACACGCCTACGGCAGTGACCATTTTCCCATTAGAATAATTCATACATGCCAACAGAAAAATCAACAACACCAAAGCTTTCCAAACAAATGGCGCTTAGACACAGCTGACTGGGACTTATTCAGTCAACTGGCGACCTTACCCAGAAAAGATATAAAAGATTCCGACGATATAAATACACTGGTACAAGAATTAACAACCACGCTCACTGAAGCTGCAAATGAAGCTATTGGAATTAAAAATATAGTGCAGAAACACAGACCGGTACCTTGGTGGAACGATAAATGTAAAGCTGCCATTAAGGAAAATAAAAAAGCCTTAAATAAATACAGAAAAGAACGAAATCAAATTAATCTTATTGAATTAAAAAAACGTAGAGCAATAGCACATCGAACTATAACCGAGAGCAAAAAACTATCTTGGCAAAATTATGTTAAAACTATTACAGATGATACACCGACATCCCAAATCTGGAATAAAATAAACAAGATTAAAGGAACAAAAAATTACAATATCACTTCCCTCAAACAAGGCAACACTTATATAAATACACCTGATGGCATAGCGAACATAATGGCACATACGTTTAAGAATAACTCAAGCGACCAACAGTATGATAAAAAATTTTTGTCACACAAACTAGCTGTAGAACGAAATGAAGCATATATAGAAGATAGCAACGACCACGACATAAATTCTCCATTCACAGAACATGAACTAAATGAAGCAATCAATAGTCTTTCTCGTAATACTAGTCCTGGATCAGATAACATAGCTAACGAAATGATTCAACATCTATCTCCCATAACAAAATCCTATATATTGAAACTATATAACCATATTTGGACTAAACATTCTTTCCCGGATTTGTGGAGACATGCAATTATAATCCCTATCCCTAAGCCCAATAAATGTCAAAATGATCCCAATAACTATCGTCCGATATCGCTAACATCATGTATGTGTAAAACGCTTGAAAAAATGATAAACAAAAGATTAGTTTGGTATCTCGAAACGAACAAAATTATAAGTAACACCCAATGTGGTTTCAGACCCAATCGATCCACAACTGATCAGCTCGTAATTTTCAATGCAGAGATTCAAAAAGCATTTCAGAAAAAAATGGCACTAACGGCAATATCGTTCGACTTGGAAAAGGCATTCGATACGACCTGGAAACGAAACATCTTAAACAATCTAATGGAATATAAATTAAAAGGTAACATAGCATACTTCATTAAAAATTTTCTACAGAGGAGAACATTTCAAACCAGAATAGGTGCAACATACTCCGAAACTATGTCACAGCAAAACGGAATTCCGCAAGGTTCCACTTTGAGCACAACTCTATTCAATATTGCAATCAATGACATTACAAAATATATTCCAAACCCTATAAAATCATGTTTGTTTGCTGATGACCTCATTATATACCACACCGGTAATAACAATGCAATGGCTAAAAATCTTTTGCAAAAGACAATAAATAAATTACAAAAATGGACACTTCTAACAGGATTTAAATTCTCCCCATCAAAAACAAAAATCATTCAATTTACCAAAAGCCAAACACAGAAAAAAATAGAAATAATAATAAACAATACCATTATAGAACAAGTAAACTACATTAAATATCTCGGATTGACGTTTGATAGAAAATTAATATGGAAAGAACATATAAGGCAACTTAAAAATAACTGCTTAAAAAAAATGAACATAATAAAAGCTCTTGCAAATACAGATTGGGGCGCTGAAAGAAAAACTCTACTTATGCTATATAAATCTTTAATTCGCTCGAAGATTGACTATGGATGTATTATCTACAGAAATGCCGCGAAATCTAACCTTCGAGCGCTAGACACGCTACATAATTCTGCTATTCGATTAGCTATAGGTGCATTCCGAACAAGCCCTGTAAGTTCCATATTGGCAGAATCCGGTGAACCGCCATTGCAATTGAGAAGAGAACAACTTACTCTGAATTATTTTAATAAAGTGTCAGCGGAAACAACCCACCCTGCATTTAAATCAATTTTTTCTACAATTGATCAAAATAGTACAAATATCCTGTTGAATAAATACAATATTACCCACTTGAAAGAAACTCTTCCTATTACTCATGGATCCATTCCACCGTGGACTATCCCACAGCCAACAATCAATATCGAACTATCCGAATTCCATAAAGAAAATACTCCTCAAACTGCTTTTAAAAACATGTTTTATGAACTGTCTAATCAATACCCTAATTACATACATATATACACCGACGCTTCCAAATTTGATAGTGAGAGTGATGTAGGATCAGCATATTACTGTGAAATAGATGATACAACTGCAATGTTTCGGCTACCACAAAGTTGCAGTATCTATACTGCAGAAGTTCATGGTATACTACAAGCGTTAAAATATATAGAAGACCATGCAGAAAAAAATTTTCTAATAAATACCGATTCATTAAGTGCATTAAAAAGCATACAAAAAATGTATCCTACACACCCTTTGATAATAAACATTCATGAAACTTTATATAGAATCTACACGCAATCCAAAAAAGTGATATTTATCTGGATACCATCCCATGTCGGCATAATGGGAAATGAAAAGGTAGACGAAGCAGCAAAACTAGCAGCAACTACAGACGTCTTATTAAAACATGACATGTTCATATACCAAGACACAAAAATAAAAATTAAAAGCGCAATAAAAGCAAAATGGCAAGCAGAATGGACAACAACGGAGAACAACAAACTCAGACAAATAAAACCTGTAATCAATTCCTGGCCTACTATTGGAAATCGTCGTGAAGCAATGGTCATTACAAGACTGCGAATTGGACACACCAAACTAACCCATAAATACTTGCTTGACAAGAAAACACAAGAACAGTGCGACACATGCAACAAACCAATTACCGTCCATCACATAATTACAGAATGTCAAAAATACAATCAACAAAGAATAAATCATAAAATAATAAATAACTTACCTGAAGCGCTTAAAAATGATGAATCCGCTGTGAAAAATATTTTGAGTTACCTGAAAAGTACAAACTTATATAATGAAATATAATTAAATATATAGAGATAAAAATACTTACCAACATAATACTCCATGTCCATGAGAACGACTTGATTGGAATGATTCATCCATGGGGACGACTGCTCAATATCGATGCAAAAATACCGTTTTTTTCTTTCTTTTTTTTTACTATAGTCTATAATATTTAATGTACACAGCTGATATGTATTCCTTATTATTACTATTGTTATTATTTTGTATACTATGTACTTGTTGGTGTTAGTGACAAATGTCGAAACACCTTTATACTTTTAATTAAAAAAAAAAAAAAAAAAATTGATGCCGTAAATATAATCTAACAAGTGTCTCTATTTAGTAAAATCAAATTATAAACATATAATTTTTGAAGATTGATACCGTTGGTATTCTAATTTATAATAAACTAGCAGGCGGACCCGGCTTCGGCCGACTACAAATCAGTTTGAATCCTTATGTTGATTTGAAATCAAGTTTATGTCGACTTCAACTAAAAAAAGCGATATAAAATGTATTATAGCTGTCCTGACCGGATTAGCCCGGCTAAAAATGGAATTGAATATCCCGATATATCAAGGAATACGTTGGAGAAAGTTTCATTCAAATCGGTTCAACGGGACTTTTTATAGTAAACTAGCGGCCCTGTACGTGCTTCGCTACGTATAAAGTGAAATAATAAAACAATTTAATTGGAACATCTATCTATCTATTTTATTAATTGCTAGCTATTTTAAAATATACATGGGCGTATATGTGTGTATGTCGAGCACTCCGGCTGCGCCGTCGTGCTCGAAAAAAAATAGCGTAAAGTATTCGTGGATAACTGGTCTTTAAAACACTTGCTCTATTTCGAGCACTCCGGCTGCGCCGTCGTGCTCGAAAAAAAAAAGCATTTGTTTTAAACGATATTCAGTTTTTTAACATCCTCGATCTAGATATATGGTTGTTAAGTTCGTTGCGCCATCTATTGAATATTCACTCAATCCAGTCAACAGGTATCGCCATCTTATATGGTTGTTAAGTTCGTTGCGCCATCTATTGAATATTCACTCAATCCTGGAGCTAACAGATAATTATGACTGTCAAGGAATAGACAAATAATTTGCAATAAAATAATATTGCGACTATAAATTGAAATGTAAGCTATCCTATCTTTCAAGTTGGGTCGAATTGCACACGGTGTGCAAATCAAATTTAAAATCGGTTCAGTAGTTTAGGAGTTCATCGCGGACAAACATGTGACACGTAATTTTTATATATAAAGATTAGCGTCACAATATTTTTCTCTTTATAGCACCGTTTTTGAAAAGGATTTTGTTTTTTTTTTACAAATTTTTTAGGCACTAGGTACAACAAACAGAGCTATATAGACATATTTTTAAAACATTACTGAGCATAGGAATAAAATCGCAATCAAACTATTAGGGTGCAAACATATACTTCTGTCTTTTTTTACGCCGTAAGCACTGGCGTATCCAGGAAGGCAAAACAAGCCGAATTCCCCGGGTTAAGAAATTTCAAATTTGCCCCCTCCTGGGCCAAAAGCTGGGTACACCCATGTTAATGTCATAGAAAAAGACAAAGTTTTTGAAACAGAGATACTTTATTCAGATTGAATGCAAGTACATCAACCAATCCTATCATCGGAGAAATCAAGGAATTACATCGAATAATGAGACGCAGATATATTTTCGATACGCTTTGTTGCGTTCACTCACCGCATATTGAGTAGATAGGCAATGATTCATATAGTTAATCAACAGATATATGGTTCAACTCAAAATCATTGAAAAATTAAGGAAGGCGACTGTGCTCTAAATGTAATGACAAAATTTTTTATTTTTTTTATACTAATAAACTTCATTGTTATCAGAAAATATGGCATTTACATATGATCATTATTTGTCTGAACAAAATTCAAGAAGAAATTAATTTCTTAAATTACATCTAATATATAAAATTCTCGTGTCACAGTTTTTGTTGCCATACTCCTCCGAAACGGCTTGACCGATTTTGATGAAATTTTTTGTGCTTATCCGGTATCTATGAGAATCGGCCAACATCTATTTTTCATCCCCCTAAATGTTAGGGGTAGTCCACCCCTAAATTTTTTTTTTATTTTTTAGACAAAATTTTTAATTTCTATTTTTTTATGATACAACATACAAAAATACATACAATCCTCAATTTTCACCCTTCTACGATCAACCCTTATTTTTTAATAGCCATTTTAGTAATTTAATCATTTTTCCTCTCCGGTCGAAAACTGATCAATCGTCATTTAATTAGTTATCCCCGCCAGATGTCTACAGGTGTCACTTCGCCAACATCTATTTTTCATCCCCCTAAATGTTAGGGGTAGTCCACCCCTAAATTTTTTTTCTTCCTTCCCCATTCGTTCTTTTGCACCCGGGTGAAACCGGGCGGGACCGCTAGTGTTTATATAAACTTATGTACTTTGTCAATTTTTCTGGGTTGGTAACCGACCAGGGGACCGATTTTTACGATTAAATAATATTTTAATAAGTGATAGTATTTCTATTGTAACATTTGAGACTGCGCACCAATTAAAATTATTGTAAAAAATCTTCTAGAATAATTACAGCGGAATGAAGGAATTTTTCAATAAAATTATTGTGAGGCAGCAAGTAGCCCTGTTAATAGAGGAATACCCAGATAACGTCGCACTCGCGTCGTACCAGAAATCAAGCATGAGCATTCTGTTGTAAAAAATTCGAGGTTTACTGTATTATATCAGTTTACCGGTAAATTTGTACCTTAGTAGGTATTTTATTTCCAGTATTTTCGCACGAAACAGTCCGGATCTCCAGCTACGAACCGAATGAACTGTGATTGGACAGAGCGTCCCCCACCACTAGTCGATGCATGCGCAGTGCACAGTCTGCGTCGAGCTTGAACTAAACAGCTGTTTTGTATCTTTACAGACGGTACACCAGTCAGTGGTAAAGCGGTGCAGTAACAGTGCCGAGACATACACACCAAGAGGAGTCCAGTACATCATTGACAGTGCAGTAGTAACAATGGGACAACGGACAGCGGTATCACGACTAGGCGTTTTAACGATCGCGACGCTAGCTGTATTGTTGACGCCAGGACGATGTGAGAGCAGCGTCGCTATATCATCACAATACGGTCAAACGGTCACATCCAGCACGTTACAATGGGTATCGGCCTACAAGAATTTGGACAACGCCGTGGTTGGCGCCATGGACGAAAGTATGTTTAATTAAAAGTGTTTTTAAGATTAAAATACGCCGAAAATCGAGTTCAAATGTGTGATACGTTACAGTGTAATCAGTGTGTTCTGTTTTTAAGGATTTGTTTCAACTTTCTTGGGATACTAACTTACTGATAGCTTGTTTAGATTTAATGGTACCAAAATCCCGCCTTTTAAGAATTAACTTTTTAATTTGATATTAAAAGATTGTTTTATGTACTATATTTATCGAGTTATAAAATTTTTGATTTATCACTTTTTTTAAACTAGTTTATCAACATTAAATACATAATTGATTTTATTTTCGCTCAAGCGTTTGAATATAAATTCATGTTTGGTTCATTACGGTGGCATTTCCGCGTATTTAGATTTGATCATTTTACTCGGAATTTTTAATATTAATAATGAAGCAAATACTAAACAAAATAGTACCTGAACACGTGCATAGTATCAGGGGTCGAATTTATTGATGTGGAGGTCCCTAATTGTATTTTAAATGATATTGAAGTCGTTTGAGTGTTTAGATAATCTGTTGTCAAATTACAAGTTTTCACCAAAAATTTGTGGAGGCTTCTTAGCTTTTGCCCCTAGTGTTCTCCCCTAAATCCGGCACTGTAAATATTGTTTTCTTATCGTATTTTCAAGTATATTATGATTCTGCGACGAGAGAATTTTTGTTTGTCTGTTCCGGCATCGCGTTAAAACAATGACTTACTTTGATTTAGAATTTGTGGACAGAAAAAACGTTCATGAAACCGAAAAGCGAAACCGTGGGAGAATTCGTATACAATGTTTTTGTTATTTCAAATTATAGAGAAAAAATACGTGACATTTTATACTTAAATTTTTTATAAACTGTTAAAATGAAATCAACGCAGTAAATTATTTCCTTAAAACTTCATCATTGATTTTTTGTTCTTTTGTAGTTTCCCAAAATGCAGATTTCTGAAAAATTGTTTTTCATTTATTGTTTACTATTATTTTGTAATAGTGTTTTTTTATATAATTCTCCAAATGATGCCTGTATATTGAACTAAAGAAAGTCATTTGGATGCATTCATACATTTGTAATGTAATTAATAATTATACCTATATTATGTAGTTATCTTCTTTGATATCTTTAACAAAAAAGGTAGCATTTTTGCAGAAACATACGTCGATGAATTAATGATATAAAATGTTTCGTAGTTCCATCCATCCTTTCACCTTTGGAAAGGTCCAGGTATATAAATAAAACATGCAGGTATAAAATAATATCCAAACTGGGGTCAATCATAAAAGGTTCAGGAATCGTTATGTGTATAGTACCTATACTTTCTAGTAAATTTTAGTGATAAATTTAAATATTAAATGAAATTATTAAAAATACCTCTGATTTGATATTATAATAAGTAAAAATATAAGCATGAAAACTTTTGGATTAAAATTCTAAAAGCCATTTTAAAGAATTACTGTTTATCTATGTTTAAAAAAGGATTTTTACATAATGTTCTGCTTTAATTATCGGTTGTGGCGTTTATTAGATTTTAACTGTTAAAATACCGAACATAAAGAATATCCCCTTTTCAGACAGTGGTGTCAATTAACGATCCACGTTTTTAATGACAACTTCCTGAATTATGTTTTTAATTATTTATACGTAGATATACCTATTTGACAACTAAAAAAAGATACACGAGTATGAAATTACAATACTAAATTTTGATACAATTTTAGTGTATTTTGGGAATCTTTTACATATATATTTATTTTTTCTATAGGCAAAGAAGACGGTGAAATTTACGTTTGTCGTGCTCGTCCAAGCGGCATCTGGGTCTCAGGCCAACTCCGCAAAATATCCGAAGACAAACGCGTTTGCGTAGTGTCTCTCCACGGTCGGGTCCATCATCTCGATAGACACGAGGTCCTCATCAACGTTGAAAACGGCGCCCGTCTCAGCTGGCAACGATGGGACAAATACACTTTACTTCCACTGGGAACCATCGCAGGAAGCCCGACTGATAACACGTTTGTTGCCAGACGTCGTGCCGAAGACATTGATCTTGGATACCCGAAACATTTCTCCCATTACTTGGGCAAACTCGATACCAGCGATGGTTTGGGTAAAATTTCCTTGGTCACTGAAACCGACCGGGAAGTTGATTATGAAAATGGAGAGATTTTAGTTGAAACGGAGCCGACCAGTTATGAATTAACCAGCGTTAAATTCCCAATGAAACACAAGGAAATAAAACGTGAAAAAACTGTTCTGGCCATTAAACAATTAATTCTTAATGATGGAGATGAAAACATGAAGGTCGATGCAGCTTTGAGTTACATGTACAATTACTCACTTTATTGGGGACAAGGACATGCTATTTTAACTGGACTCAATACTAAAATCAGATTACTCAACGGTACTGAATACAGCGAAATCAAGTGGGGTATCCAGGTGGATGAAGAGCGTCAAGAAACTTTCGTAGTTGAAACACATTTAGATCCAGGAACTTATGTCAATGTTACATTGGTTGGTAATTTGACCAGGACTGAATTCCCGTACGAAGGCAGTTTGATCGCTTATTATCCAGATGGTAAAACCAAAACAAGAACCATCAAAGGCGTTCGTAAAGAAGTTGTCATGTCGGACGTTCATCCCGAATTTGGAGATGTTTACTTTGTCCATAATGAGACAATGGTACCAACTACCACTACGACTACAACGACGACAACAACAACCACCACCACTACTACAACCACGACAAGTACAACTGAGGAACCGAAACCAATTCCGGAAACGCCAGTCGAAGTATCGACAACAAATAAGCCGAAGAAAAATCTTTCTGGTAAAGATGTTAACAAAAGTACGGGGAAAGGTGAGAACCAAAGCATGTTGGGCGACGAAGCACTGTCGCAAAGGAAGACCGAGGCAGAACTGAAAGCGGTTCCCGAAACAAAAGAAACAACTTCATCTGTTTCCAGCTATGTCCCGAATTCAGGTGCGTTAGGTGTTTGTCTTTCAGTTGCAGTATTTGTGAAAAGAGTGATTTCAAGTTAAACAGTACAAGCTGAAGTGTGGTTTTAATAATAATTGTTGCTGTGAAGGCTTTTTTGTTAGTGTATAAAAAAAGTATTCCAAATTCGCTACACATTCTATAATTACCGTTTATGAGTTATAAATAGTGCTTGCGATTACGCAATGTGTTGAGAAATGACTGGAATCAGGTTGAAAAAAAGAAAGTATGTTTTTGTTGTTATCTTATTAAAAAGTGAATGTTTCATAAAAAACAAAACAAAATATAAAAAAAATCAATGTAACATATTTATTATTAATATTATAATGCTATTTTCAAAATGTGTGTTTTGTGGCTTTAGGCCATTTTTAATAAAATTCTCAGTTCAAAATTTAATGAATGAAAATATAAGAAGGTGACGCAGATATTGTTTTAAATGAATGTGTGAAAAAAGTGTGTCAGTGCAGTTGTAAATATTAAAAAGATTGCTTTTAATATATTATTGACAATATTTTTTAATTATACTTTTGTAAAACTAGAGTCTATTTCTCTACTTTGCTTTTCGTAGTTTTAAGAAAACATTCCTTTTTGGATTTAGACGAAGCTGGTGACAGGTAAAATAAGTCTAGATCTTGATAAGTTTTGGTCTGTATTCTATAGACATTTGTAAATATTAAAATAATTTTTCATTTATTTTATTTTTCTCAATTCGTTACCTTAAACTCAAAATTGTCAATTTTTAAAATCAATATATTTTAATACGACCAGATCGAAATAATAGAAAATTAGTTTGTAATAAGTTAAAAATTGATCCATTTACGGTTAAACTGTGCTGGGTTGAGGATCAAATAAAAGATAATAACTATTAATTTAGTTTAAAATTCTTGACGTTCTGAAAAACACTAATGCTGGGTTGCTGAAACCATTGTCAAACATATTGATTTCACAATAACCTTAGATTGTTACCATATAATTAGAGTCTTTGTACGTGCAGGAGCAGTCTAATGCCTCCCTGTTACTCAGAAAAACAAACTACTGATCTACATAGAAAAAGATCGCTTTTGAAGCTAAATTTTGATCAAAATGCGTAGAAAAATGTTGTTTTGAAGTGTAAGTTGTGCAAAAAACTATTTTAAATACAAGTGTGCACAGATTAAAGAAAACTATCGTTTCAACTGATCAATTATTTATCGAGCAAGGTCAATTGACAGCAATGAACAAATGTGCGTAGTCACAATCTAAGGTCAATGTCAAACCATATTTTCTGACAACGCTTTCTGCAATCAAGCATAGGTGGATATTTACAATCTTCAATCGATGTGTTATAGTTTACAAAATATTACAATTAACGTTGACGATAAATTCGAAATTTTTACTTGTTATTTTGATCTGGTAAACGTTTTTGGGGCAGATGCATTAAAAACACAAATGGATAAATTACTATGTTAAAACAAAAGATGCATTAATCGACGATCTAAAAAACTAAAATATAGGTATATCCTTAGAAAAGAAATTAATGAACCTCAGATAGCCGCTTAACATCGTTGATCGACAAATTAACAAGAACTAAGACGTTGATATCTACGAACTTAGATTTTTGCATTTTTGAAAAAATTGGCACGAGATTGCAGGAGATTAAATTCTACTAAACCCAAATCTGCAAAACTGTGGCTATAAATGATGATTCGAAAAAATGGCTTTAAAACTAGGAATAATTTGTTTGTAATTTGCTATAAATTTAAATCTCTCAAGTCTTACAGGAAACAAGACTTCTTTTTGACGTATATTTTTTAAGCACAGGTCGATCTAATATGAAGAATGCTTCTGTTTCTTGTAAGGCTGTTGGTAAATAATTTAAAACAAAAAAACATCTAAAAGATTTTAAAGCGTATCGAAAAATAGTTTTTTTATTGTGAAATCACGATCAATATAATTTAAACTGCGTACAAAACATTTTGAAGTTTACCGAAAATTATATATTTTTTTAACTGACATTTTCCCAAAGCGAAAAATCCTATCTAGGATACAGTTTTAACTCCGATAAAGGCAGCTGTTTAGTGTAAGCGGCCATGAGTCATTTTATATTGTTGCCAAGTTCGTCCACTATTTGTTTAAATAATTGTATGACGTCAGTGTCTTTAATTTAAATTAACAGCAATTATTTACACATTATACGCAATGTTTTAGAAACGAATAATATAATAATGCGTCTCTCTTCAGCATTATCTGTTGCTACTGCTTCAGCAAGATAATGTTAGTGTTTAACGATTGTTTCGTGTTTTAAAAATTAAGTTCAATGTCAAATTACATTTAACTAGAACAATGTTGCGTATTTTAAAAGAAAACCGGCTTGAAAATAGTCGAACATGTAGAACGATGTCGTTTTTTATATGGCGTTTCGATGACTCCTTGGTTTTTCTAATCTGAGAATTGGTTAAAGTATCAATTGAATTTTCAATTTATTACTGAGTTATGAATTCGTTACTAGGCCTAAGTAACCCCAGCTGTTGGTGGTCAATGTTTATAAAAACGTACGCTTGTATTTTCACGAAGAAACTTTGACAGCCACTAAACAAGCGACGTAATCATATTTTAAGAAGAAAATTAGTCAGAGCTATTAAAATGGCGCGTCAAAAACGTAAATGAACCATACCTAACAAATTTAATCAATTATAAGAGGATTTTAGATAGCCTTTCTAAAGCGTCTAATTTTTTAAGGAACTTTTGTAAGACTAGACATACATTCGATTTGTTTATATGCGTAACTCGGATAACAAGCGAGTAATTTCACGAAAAAAAAGTGTACACAAAAATTCCTGAGACTTTAAACAGAAAAATGAAGTTCATCTTAAAATGCATCGAAAATAATTGTGAAACTGACTCTAGATTAGCAATTGAATTAAAATTTATAACAATCTATACGTAGTTTATCTTCGGCATGTTTGCTTTGCTCTTCTTCATACCATTCAATTTTAATTTTTTGCCTCGGCAAGGTTCAGCTTCGTTTTAATTCGATCAGCTTTTTCATTACTCGATACCTCTAATTTGATTGTCTGTAAACCGTTCAAAAAATTTCTTTTGTCTGTGATTTCGTAAAGATTTACAAGTTCCTTGATGAACAAAAATAAAATATTGCGATATTCTCGAAAACTATTTTCATCATATTTCATAATAAATAATCTATACATATGAACAAGCATTTTTTTTGCGGCTATCTCCTCCTAAACTATTAGGCCGATTTCGACAATCGAGGTGTCGTTTGAAAGGGCACGGCGTACACATGTGCAATAGGGTGTCAGAATCGCGATAAGTAAATTTTAAGGGTTGGCAATCGATTTTTAACGTTACAACTTAGATCATATATTATGAGCAGACTTTAAAAAAACAATTTGTATTAGGTATGTCAAAATAATTACGATTCACTTTTAGTTATCAAATTAAACAGTAAATGTGTTGCATTACTAAATTTGAGCAACAGGACGGCTAGTAATAATTTTATTAATCCAGTAGTGCATTCAAGATGTGGACAAGCCATCATAAAATTACAAAACATAGTATAGACCAGGCCTGGGCAAATGGCGGCCCGCAGCACAATTTTGTCCGGCCCGCGAAGCATTTTATAAATTTTAGAAAAATAGTAAAGAAATAGCAAATGCGGGAATAGAATGTGAGACATTTTTTTTTTTTGCTCTCCAAATGCGGAAATGGAATGTGAGGACCTTTTTTTTTCTCTGAAAATTTTCATCAGCTATGTGGCCCAGCGATCAAAAGATTTGCCCGCCCCTGGTATAGACACTTTTCCAAAAGATAGTTTTTCAACACAATGTTGAAATTTTTATTGTTGAACTGGGGTTTGATTTGGTCTGGCAACTCATTCACAACAGCACAGCGCAAGCTCTGCAAATAAATCGATATGTCATCAAAAATCCCCTACAGTACGACGACTTTCATTTGTTTTGGAAAACCCAGACTGAGAGAATATCATAAGTTTCTATTTTTGTTCATTGGTAAACTACCCTCATTTAGGGGAGCGGGGGAAAAAATAGAAAAACTCTCTTGGGGATTCGATTCGGTGAACCAAATCTGAACTTCAATACCTCCCCGTATGCAAGAAGAGCTTTATCGATTCTAATTAGCTCATTTTAGGATTTAAAGCACACACACATTTTTTATCAAGAATATTTTTTCTGACAAATTAATAATAAAAGCGTTAAAAATGAGCATTTCTAGTAACTACATTGTATAGAAATTATTTTCGTTATAACTAAGTGATCATTTTTGACTCAATGAAGTTTTGCTCTAAAAAAATCAGGGGAGCAGGAATTTGCAAATTTACGATTTTACATGTTAAATCCTTACTTACACTTGAGCAGACCACCCTGTATAATAAATCTGTATAGATTTAAAAAAACTATTCATAAAAAAATTGGATCGCCTTCAAAAAAAGTCACTAAAAAAGTAAAAACAGTATAATTGAATTTTAAGATCAACGTCGATTTCATTAAAGTATACAAAATTTTATTCTAGTCAAACGAAATCTTCTTTTAAGAGCACCAACATTCGTGGTACCGAGAATCAATGTAATATTTTTAAATAATAAATAAAAAATTCAATTGACACTTAATTCTATCAGATCTTTGATTAACGTCTGATTAGAATTCTTAATAAAATTTTATTGAATAATTTTATCAGTTTCCGAGTCAGTACCTGGAGTCTTGCAATAAAGGAGTTATGTGAAAAATCCATATAAGCGACAATCTTTATACCAGAAATATTTCTGCTATTTGAACAAGTGTAGTGCCAAATAGATCCGTATGTACTTCTAAAACACGAAACAGTTCAAAACGATAATTCGATAAATCAATATTTAATTAATAAATAGTTATTACAGCCCAGTTCATCGATGTACATTGCGATTATGACTTTAAAATGCTTTGAAGTTTCGGGTTAATTTTTCCTACTTATATTAAAAAATTATTAATCACCCCTAAAAAGAGAAAACATAATCTAGATACATGTTCGTTATGTACAGAAGTATAAAAAAAATTTCAACAATCTATATTCATAAATAATCAGTCAGATAAATCCATTAAAATTAAATTTCGCTAAGTAGTATTTCTTCAGATAGAGACACTGGGGCCGAGCACCTACTCTAGTAAAATATAGGGTGTCACGGGAGGAATCTGCCCAATTTCAGGGATATATTATTCCTTAGGTCATTTTAAGCAAAAAAAAAAAAATGTAAATAGGGTCGATTCAGAAAGGTTAGGGAGTTTTTGTTTTAATCAGACAATAGTTTATATTTAACAAAAATTACAATTTAAAGGAGAGAGAGCGGGTAGATTATAGATGCTAAACAGCTGACATCATCAGCGAAATATGAAGGAGTAATAACATAAATGAGCTACATGTTAATAGTAATGAATCCGTTACTTTGAGCACGATGAAATCCTGAAGTATTTGAGGATAAACCTTACTTTCATTTGTAGCATCAACAATTCTCCGCATCGGACTTGCGTTGATATATTTTTTATGCTCCAAATGACCTAAGGATTACGCCCCCTGATGTTTGGAAGATTCCTCCCGGGACACCTGTATTTAGAGAACTATTCAAATTAAAGTGAATTCCCTGCGGATTCACTCTAGTTTAATTAGTCCTTAAATTTTACAGGATAGATTATTATATAACGTGTATGTCCCAGACAAGACTCCCCAGGCCTGTAGGTATCTCGATTATTTGTGGAGACATCATCAAAGCTGAGGGGCGGATTTAGATTTTTCGGTGCCTAGGACTTACTGAAGTTCAACGGAGATATATTTTTTTTTAAGTTTAGAATCTTTAATTTGGGATTTAAAATTCATTTTTAATAACATCAAAATCAGAATTGAAACTTACTGATCTGATCAAATAAATAATACTAAAAATTCACCAAGAAATTTGGCAAAAATCACCAAAAAATTGTCAAAAATCATCAAAAATAAATTGTGAAAAAGTCACCAAAAGATTGTTAGAATTTACCCAAAAATTTAACAAAAATCACCCAAAAATTTGTGAATAATCACCAATAAAAATTGCCAATATTCACTTAAAAAATTGTTATAAAAATTTATGATAATAAAATATAATAATTCAATTTTTGTGGTCTTTTAACACTTGGAGGCCCAGAGATTAAACCCTATTATAGCCCTATGTAGATCCGCCCCTATCAAAATCTATTTACGTTAATGAGATGAAATTCTCTACAAGATGATGGTAAATCTCTAGTTTTGTATTTTTCGGCAATATACAAATTCTATCGGTGCAATGTAAATTATTCATTTGCCTGTGAGTTACACATCTGTTGCTTGGTGTATAACTTAGTTGCAAATTAATATTTTATAGATAGCTATCTTCGCATACTTCATTGTCGGTAAAATACGATACTAGAAAATTAAAGTAATAACATTATAATTGATTACACAGATGTTATGTAATACTCTGTTTTGTCAACTATAAATATAAAAAGTTGTCGTACACAGGTGGGTGATAGTCGGGAATAACCTTTACTCTAGGGAATTTTCATTTTTTACAGACGTCGACTATTTTTGATCGCTAATTTTTTCACTCATAACATTTTTTTCTAGACGAAAATGGGGAATGATTTTGTTAATATAAATTATATTTTATCTAGAATCTATAGAAAGCAAATATGGCACAGGAAAAACATTATATTAATCTGTTGAATAGATCGATTTATTTCAATGTGTCATTTTTAAAATTAATTTAGTAATGTCTTTTTTAATTAGTAATTGTCGATAATCCCAGAATATTTAAACATAAATTTGTTATTGCTATACAAAGGATTACTCATCAGCAATAAAAATACACAATATCACAGAAAAAAAAACACATTTAATCTCGAATTGTTTACACAACAGTCTGAGGTAATGTTTTAAAGTTGTGTAAACGGTGTAAAAAAATGTCTCATTGGACGCCATAACTTCAATATTATTCATTTGTTTTCATCAGTAAATAAAATCGAAACCTAAATATTTCAACAGCTACGCATCTTATGCCTCCACTACACGAGTGGCCAGCACCGCCACTTACAGGCACTCACGAATGTGTAGAGGGCATGTTCGTCGGTGCGTGGACATAATCGCCTGTAATCGGCAGTAATCGGTTGATTGTCGGTACATCAAAGGAATGCGTGGCCAGCATCGTGCGCGCGTACACACAATCGGCCAGCATTCAGTCGCACGGCAGAGGTTGAGGGAGAAATTGCGTGAAATTGTTTATTTATTTAATTGTTTTTGTGGTGTTTAGCGCGAAGACAATGTCTACGTATGCGTGGACCAACACAGAGACATTTAAATTTATAGAACTCTACCAAAAAGAACCATGTATTTGAAATGCACTTTCGACATCCATGTCGAACGGATGACAGTGAGTGAATGAACCGGCACGATTGTGTGGACGGCTAGGCAATCATCGCGGCGATGATAGGCACTTATTTGAGTGGCGGTGCTGGCCACGTGTGTAGTGGAGGCATTAAAAACTAATACGGCAATATAAAGCCCCGTTCACATAGTTCTATTCCGTGGATGTCATTCACACGGTAATATTAAGGAAAACAAAATAAGCACACTTATTTTACACTTTTAGACTCTAATGACTTTAGTTGTAGACTAAGTCTATTTAATTTAATTTAACGAACGCGCTAAAAACGTAACGTGTTCCAAAATAGTACAGTTACGGTTAGGGGAATAACAGATTGTGAATTTCCTGCCGAATCGGTACGTTGTTCTATGTTAGAGATAAGACGATTGTCGCGGCGACAGTTTCGTGCTGTCGCGTCGCGGTCGTTCTCTGTTTAGACGTCACCATAGTATTGACTATTTTTGACATAGGATGACGTGCCAAGTTGGCGACCAAGTCGACAGAAAACGTTCCATCTGTATTATTAACTTTAACCTAACATTTTTGAATATTTTAAATATGTAAATAAATATATTTGTAATCCAGTTCAAATATTCCAAATTGTTCGTATGAACCGAATAAAATAAGTTCCAATTAAATAAAGACGAATGCTTGAAATAAATTGTAGTTCTCTCGGCAGAACCGTTTTGTTTTTGCTGTGCGAAATATTAACATTTTATAGTTAGTTTAAATATGTAATATTTTGTTGTACATAGCCTCTGTAAATATATAATTATTTTACTAGATCATAAAATACTAAGAAAAGAAAGGATATTTTACAAAAAATCGACGTTAAAATAGCAATTAAAAACATCGTCATACGACCATTATTTATATAGGTATATACGAGTATAAAAACAATAATCTTTTTCAAACTATTCGCTTGAATTTCCATCGAACATCTGTGTAAATTTTGTGTTCCTGCGAATAATTCGCAACTCACAATTTTATGTAGATTATAGACCCTCGACATTTGAGGTTATCAACGTATAATCATAATAATAATAATACTATTGCTTCGCTCGCCAAGTTCTATTAAAGCTACTTAGTACCTACATGTGCTTCATTCCATAGTTAGCCTAAGGTCTTTTAAAATTCGACCTTGCGAATCAGCTGTATTTTTCTGTACAGAAGAACACCGATCTATATCATGCAGATAACTCATTGTACCAAAATAGGGAAAAAGACAATAGAACGTCAGACATTTTGTATGGATCTTTTTCGGACCATGTGCGCGTCCAGTCACGTTGGGTCAAAAATAATAATTATCGACGCCGTGAAAAAAAAAATGATCGCTTGGGCATCCATTGAATTCGTCGGAACGCGAACATAATCTACGGCGTCTGCTCGAGAAATGATCCCAACAAGATGTGGGACGTTCATTTTAACTTGGAGTGAGGGCTGCAGTGTCGGCTATCCAAACATACATGGCAGTGTTATGCGTTCGTATTAAAAATCTTATATAATCGTGTGACGATGGGTTTAACAGAGTAAGAATTTGTTGAAAGTGTGTTCGCTTTAAAACAATATATTCTTTACTATTTACTGGAACGTAGTTAGTTGATATTATTTTAAGTACCTTTGGTGATAAAATTATGTAACAGACACGCATAAGGAAGGAGCGCAGAAAATGTAACGTCCAAACGATTGTTAAGATTAAGCTTATGATTATACAATGTTAAATCAGTGTGTACAAAAATTAAATACAATCAGCTGTTAATAAAACTTTAAAAATTGATTTTTAATGGTTACTTCAGTATATCTTTCATTTTACAGAATTGTTTTAAATTGCTGGACGTTTACTTGTTTGTTAATGTTACACCTTCAGTGATTAGTAAAGTAACGGAAAACAAATGCTTGATGTTTTTAAGTACCTAACATTTTTGTTAAAAATTAATTGAATATAAATAATTCGTAAGTTATTAAAGATTATACAACTGTCAAATCTTTGATTAACGTCTGAATAGAAATCTTCAAATAAATAAAATTGTCGACCAATTTTTCTCAGACCAATATATTGACAAAAAATAATAAAATTACAAATCAATATAACACAAGTTGACGTTTCGATGCGGATTTGGATCTTCTTCAGAAATATCTAAAAATATAAAAATTAATTAGTATTAAGTTATTTATTATCTAATTAATTTTTATATTTTTAGATATTTCTGAAGAAGATCCAAATCCGGATCGAAACGTCATCTTGTGTTATATTGATTTGTAATTTTATTATTTTTTGTGAATATATTGGTCTGAGAAAAATTGGTCGACAATTTTATTTATTTGAAGATTATACAACTGTCCTACTAGGAAGTGGAAAGTTCGAAGCAACTGCATTTTCTTTGCAAATTAAAAAAAAAAACCTGAACTCAAAGAAAAAAGGTGCTACAGTAGGGATTTATTTTCTATACTAACTATTCAACTGGCCTTAAATAGATAATAACTTCTAATATATACGGTGACGGGTAATTGCTCGTATTCCTCTCTCGGGAGAAGAAACTATGACTAATTTAGAATGATTTACTTGGGGATCGTAAATGCGTCATTTTCGAGAAAATCTACTTATGTTCTCTTATTACAAAAATCCGAATTTTGGCAGTTAAAAATTAAAAAAAAAATATTCTCAATTTTTGGCCTGAATTTTTCCATGATCTGATAGCTTACTAATTGGCCAACCTTCCTAAAGCTTCAAACCACGAAATTTACTGTTAGTGTCTGTTAAAACTTACAATAAATAAAAAAAAAATAAAATAAAAATTCTTCACAGAAGTGTCATTATTATAAAAATATAACGCATTTCCGACCCCTAAGTGATAGAGGTTAAATCATTCAAATTAGTCATAGTTTCTTCTCACGAGAAGAATACGAGCAATTACCAGTCACCCTATATATATAATTATTAATATACAAAAAATATGAGGGAATATTTAAGACAAATAAACATCGAATTTGTCAAAAGAATGAACGCAATTCGTTTTGGAGCATTTCAATCATTCCCACACGTGTCATCCAATACTAAAACAGCTGGAAACAAAATGGCAGATAGTTATTTGATTTTTTTAAATCGTTCCTTGAAATGCATAAGAACTTCTTAGCACTTAGGCTAGCCGAGAAAAAAAAAATAGAAGTTATTATGAAAGCAACTACACAGCTGCGCACATTGTTCCTTTGGGTCTCTCATATTTAAAATTGATGTCAGAGCATCATCTGGATAATTTCCAAGACGGCATCAACCACCGTTTATAAAAAATGTGTTTATTGGTGCAGTTCTAAAACGTTTATTGGCACCACAGAACTCCTTGGACTGTTAGAACTGCTTGTTTTGTTGATCATTTCTCGGACTCTTCGGAATGTTCAAACTTGGTTCTAAAGTAAGTCCTCCCAGAGTATCACCTTCAGAAGTAAAATTGAATTTTCAATGTCATGTTTAATAGAGTGTGCATTAAGGGCTGCTTTTAATAACATATCCGCTTGTTGGAAAATATATTTCTAACAATTCTGATCTGGTTGGAGTAGTTCAGTCCGAAAAGCACCTAAATGAATCAGCTATGGTTCATTTATTCCATGATGTTGGTGGTCGATACGTGCCTTGGTCGATCTTACAGGACAGTAGTGTAAATATCTTTAAACTGGATTGCTCAATGATTGACATGTTTTGCTACTAAACGAATTATTAACAGCTGACTGTACTCGATTTAAAAGCCTTGCAGAACGAATAAACAAATGCAACTCAAAAGTGAAGATGAAGTAGACTTTATCTGAGTTAGTTACTGTTAAGAAAAACATTTCATATTTTTCTCTTTGATCAGTGATTATAACGAGTGTTCCAATACGATTGATACAATTTAATAATGACATTTAAAAACTGTCCATTTATTTTTCGTGTTATTGAAAAAAAAGGCAATTCACACATCCAACTGCCATAATTAAATGATTTCTTAGTGTCATTGGATGGTGTATCTTTGCATGATTATTTGTTTATTTTTGGGCATTTGATTTGAAATTTTATTTAACAAAAGTCAAATAAATAATATATTTGATGAATATCATATTTGCCACGGAGCTTACTAATTTTAATAATGACGAGAGTGATTGACTTAATGAAATGTCAACAAGAAAGCTAACCTATAAACTTGGCTGAAGAAGTAGACAAACAATCTACGAAACTTTGCAAATTTGAAAAACTTAGCATTTGTTTTATTTAGTCCAAGTTCCCATTATTCTACTATTCATTTATTGATTGCATTTATTTCAACAAAGCGAACAATAAATTGACGGTTTACAAATGGCGTTATTATCAAATTGGATATCAATCGTATTGGGACACCCATTATAACTTCGAAGGGGAAAAACAAAATGAACGTGTTAAAAATATTTTGTCTGCATACTGTAAAAGAATGAAATTATATTTGAAAAAAATGTAAAAGACTTGAAAGACTTTGTTAATTTTTATAATGGAATGTCGTGTCAAAAAATAAAAATGAAATATTGTAATAAACAATCAGTGAATATACGTAGCTGGCATTCAATTAAAATATATGCACCCATGAAACTTTTCAAATTACTAATTGCATCTTTAGACCTAGTGACGTTGGTGAATAAAAAAAACAGTAGCAATTCATCGTTGATAAATAAGTAATTGCTATGCACATCATGCCGTTTACGCAATAAAAAAGTCATAAAAATGTCAGTAAAACATGCACTCATTTCGTCCACATTTACAAATTGAAAAATACAATTGCTTTGTCGATATTTAAAAAATAAGTGACTAACATTCATCCTTAGATTCATGATTCTAAATATTAGCAATTAAGATTAAATGTTATACAAAATGTCTTTTCACATTCCCTAAAGGTAAATTTATAGGTACTTTATATTAGCCCAAGAATTCGAAGTCAAAAATTGCAAGAATTTTTGTAAGAGCTGATATTTTGAGATTGATCAATATTTAGGATGTAAATAAATATAGGTACTAATCATGTCAGTGTATTAAAAAACCGAATGTTTTGAAAAAGCTGAAATTCGGCGCAATGTTAAATTACTGAGCATAACTTATAAAAAAAAAGTTTCAGACCTTATTTTGATAGACAGTAGGTAGAAGTTTGGATCTTCAATCGACGTGAGCGCTAACTGTTTTTTCATAAATCATATTCAAAAAATTAACACTAGGCATGGGGGGGCAAATTGAGGTAGCGGGGCCTAGCGGGGAATACCTCATGCGGCTCGAATGAAACGCCGTGCAAAGTGTCAAACGGCTCGCTTTGATTGGTCGTCAGTCGGCGCGTGACCTTCATGAGCGATCCACGGCATTTCGACAGCCGTTTATGCTATATAAACAAAAGTCTCGAAATCAGTATTTTCGTTAAAAAAAACCCGCGAAATTAAACAGCACTTGTTTTTCTAACCTGTTTATGTATTGTGGTGGTTAATATTTCGTTTTTTAGCAGTGTACATTTAATTAGTAACGTTGGTTTGTTTGTTCTTTTGTTTCTTTAGTTTTAAAACAGAAGTTTATGATGATTGATAATAAAAACTATTAGGGTATTCCACTTTACCCCCATATGCGGGGCATAGCGGGGCAAATGCCATTTTTCATTTATGTATTCACATATCGTAGATTTCTTATCGTTATCGAGAAAAATATATTCATAATCGTCCACAATGCATCAAACCATGATATTGAGTTGTTTAATCATAATATTTTATCAGGTAGGTATGCTTGAGTGCTAAGCACCCCACTAGGCCCCCCTCCCTTACTACATTTCACCTTTTACAAAACCCTCGGTTTTTTACATATTTTAAACCACTCCGGCACCAGGTACCCCAATCGCTGACTTGTTAGCCGTAGTGTATTTATTTGCATCCCTCAAAATATTAATGTGCTTACAAGATCTATGCAAATTTTGATCACCAGCTCTTGGACTACATAATATGGGCATTCCATCAATAAATGTTAGTAAAGTCGGTGTTAACGTAAAATATTTTGAAATGAAAAACTAAGCATAAGTGCATTATGTGTATAAAATGAAACAAAAATACTGTAAAATCATATATTTTGTTAAACAATAATTAATTTTAGACATTAAACAATTACGCAGTTGTACTACCAAGATCATTATTGTTCGAATATACTATGTTCCTAAAATTTGATCTTTTTTTATACCTTAATATATTATTTATTATTTGATAACCTTAACCATACGTTTAAAATTATCGGACAGTTATTACAAAATTGGAAACTCGGTATTATAAGCATATTCCTTTAGCTATGGAATTGAAACCGTTATATAATTTGTTGTGTGAAGATGTTTAATTTTCATGGACAGATGAATGTCAAAAATTGTTTGATAAAAGTTAAACATATTTGCTTAAAAATACGTTATAGACGTAAATGATGCTAATAACCCAATAATTCTGTCGTGTGATGCAAGTCCGAATTTTTTACAATTAATTATTATTTATTGTTGATAAACAGATAAGGTTTTTTAGGACGCGTGCATCATATTGTTTTTATTTTAAGGGTTATTTTAAAAAATGTTCTAAAACATGGTATGTTTTATTTTTGAACTGTTTCCTGCGTTTTACAATACGAAATGCATTTTTAATGCAGCTATGGAAATGCTTAGTTTCTCGTTTCAGTAACGCATTTAGCTTATATAAATTACATTCATAAAATAATTAATCAAATCATATTTTTGCAAGAGGGTCATTAAGGTAGCATTATACATACAAAATATGTAGAAATATGTGACATATTATATTAGAATGAGATGAAAAATTATTCTTATATTGTAGTGTTTCGAGAGAAAAAAATGTTTAATATTACTATCTATATAGAAAACATTACTTGCAGGCTTACGTGTAGTCAGATTTTTATCAATTACTTAGCCTCTCGCGAAATTATTTTTTTTTATTGTCTATACAATTTTTACTTGGTCTCTGGCCAGATTATTGTTTTTATTGCTTTTAAGAATGTACTTGGCTTCTAGCCGGATCATTTTTGCCTATAGGAGTTATAAAGTAAATAATAAGTTGAGAATGCTTTTAATTAATGACCATATTCATCGAACACTATTAAAGATAGAAATGACTAATCTTGGAACAAATTTATTCGTTACAATAAAATTTACTTTCAATTCACCAACCAAATTTTCAGGTAAAATAGTTAGTTGAAGAATAAATACACACTTCACTATACTCCTTGTTATTTTTGCTGAATATTGTGACGTTAACCTAAAAATCCGACCGATGGCGTTAGTGTAAACATAAAAAAAAGTTTCACAAAATAATACTGTTTTATTCTAATCCAATAGTACACAAAACTTCCAATGTTTTACAACTATAGGTTAATAAACAACATAAATAAATTTACAAGAGCAACTGCAGATATAATACTCTACGTTTATAGGTTAGGTATTATGATCTATGTAGCGGCCATTATTTTTTTCTCAAGTGTAAATATTTATACCCGAGAATAGATTTATATCTGCAGTAAACGTAATTATGCTTGGTGAATTGAATTATCGGTATTTATTCGGAGGAATGAAACAAATGAATTGAATAAATAACTACTTGCGTTCGGTGAATAAGGCCATAAAAGAAAAAATGAAAAAAAAAAACAAATATCGAAAAGTGTGACTATGCGATAAGACTGTAAATTTAATTTTAAATATTTAGTAGACAAATATAGTAGGTACTCAGTATTTATTTTGTAATATTATAAACGGTACAAAAATATCTTATATTTTCTGTTTGTATAAAATATTTTCCGTTTTTGTCAAGTCAACGTTAAAAAATTATAAGTTTCTTCAAATAAATTATTATTTTAAATAGTTTGTACTGTTTTCAGCTATTTTATTTGTAATCTACTGTCGGTCAACAATTTTGTTTTTTTACCTGAAGGCCATGACACTAAAAAGTTAAACGTGTTTATCTTTGCTCTGATAAAATTTAAATTAGGAAGCACAATAAAAGCTGTCTCCATATTTTCAATATTTTTTGTCCTACCTATTATAAAATAGCTACTTTTCATGCATGGTTACCGGGCGTAAAATTAGCCAGTCCGGGCCGATGACAAAAGCCGGGGGGTAAAGCATCTTTCCCGCCGTATATCTACATTTTATTAATTTTATCTGTACTATTGTACAAAGAGCTAAAATGTGTATGTTTGTTTGTTTGTAGGGGGATAATCTCTGAAACTACTCAACCGATTCTAAAAATTCTCTCGCTAATAAAAAGCTACACTCTTCCTTAGTAACAGGCTATTTTTATTTTGATACAAAATAAAAATCTCAAATCATCTGGGTAATGATGAATTACAGTTATTTTATGTGAAAGTACGGGGCATATAAAAAATCTTTGTGCCCTCCGCTCGGCAAGACTGTAATACGGTGAAGCCTAAGGCCCCACAACTGTTGTCGCTTTTCATCTCAATCGTGTGCGGTGTCGCGAGTAGTCGCCAGTAATAAATAAACTATAACAAACACATTTTAACAACGTTTAATTTTAAATCAATGAGTCACTTCAAATTACACCTCAATTACGCAAGGGTATTGCGTTTACTTACAAAGTCAAGATTTGTTGAAAATTATAGCGATGAACCAGAGTGCAGAAACTTAAAAAAATGTAAATAAACCGAATCGAACCTTTGCCCTGATTTGACTAAATTCTCACTTAATCAGGGATGATAAAAGTATAACACGTCTAGTTTTTTAGCTTTCAGAGTTGATTGGCTTAGTTAAACATATTCTTAATCATGTGACCTACTTGACTGACGATACAGTTCCGATGTGAATTAAAAAAAAAATAGAAATTTATGTCATTTTTTTTTCTAAACCCATTTTTATTTTTATTAGTTAAACGGATCTGTAAAAAAACAATTGTATTGTATAGAAAAATAATACTATAAAATGTTTAACATCAAACGTGTAATAAATAAACAAATATATCAATATAAATTTCTTGTCAAAATATTATGTTTAAACAAGATCTGTAATATAAACCGAAATAAAAATACTATTTCCTGAAACACAAATCTGTACTTTAATTACTATCATCTATTAACTAATTAGTTTTTAAGGAGGTTGAGGCGTTAAACGAAGATAATGAAAAAATCTGAAACAAAGTTTTTTTAATGGATTTTTTTATGACAAAATTTTCTGTAAAAAATCCAAAATCATTAGGAGATTTATAAAGTTAAAAATTAAAAAAAAACTTTTAGATGTCTTATGGAAAATATGTCAACCTAGCATGCAAACGGTACATTTTAATTTTTTGAAAATAACCAAATAATGTCAGCAGTTCTGAAAACTAACTAAGCGTCGATGTCTTATCAATAAAAAAAAATTATTAAACCTTAGCACTTTTCGATTATAGACTTTTATTCTTGACAATTTTAACAATTTTAACTGAAATATTAACTTTTTAATGATTTAATTTTAATTTTTATTACTTCTAATTTTTTTTTTAATTAATTACTGCAAAAAATATGTAAAATACATATATTTACATAAATTTATTTTTTCCAACCTAACTTTGTACAAAAAATTCAAAAGTTATTACATTAAGTAAAATACTTATATAATTAATTAATATTAAAAAAAATTATTTATTTATGCCTTTATGATGACAATAATTTATTGGTATCATCGACTTATAACCTTTTGTAAAAATTGATTATGGAAAAGTTCCCTTTTAGAATTCGACTTAGCTACTTTTGATTGGGACTGTAACGCATCAACCTCCTTAAGCCCGGTATGTATCGATAGGTCCAGATAATAATTAACAGGGGGAAGACAAGGGCATAGATATGGGGGGGGGGTAATTACCCCCAGGATCATAATAATAAAGAACTTAAACTGAAAATAATACGAATACCTGCCTAAAAAATAAAATTTAGAAATACTTTTTGAAAAGGAATCTGTAAAATTAGTTTAGGAATGAATATTTTCCTTGACACCTTCCTTTGTGAGTAATTCTTGTGTGATATTAATAAAACTTACAAAAATATCATTTTTTTTGCTTTACCCCCCAGAAAAAAGTGTGTTTGTGTGTCAGCTCCGATGCACGACTGGAGTTTACTCCTTAGATACGCTGTGTAATGTATTCCATCTCATTCTTTCGCACGTTAAATCTTGCAGATATATATGTTTGTCTCTTTTGAAGCGGACGAGCGTAACGCCTCACTTGAAGCGGTGAAGCGTAATGCATCACCAATTGATTTTACTACTCATAAAATTTCCGTGCCGGGCCTTATAACTCAAAATCATTTCTTAAGGAGTAAACTTCAAAAATATCTACGCCCTTGAGGGAAGACTGGGTACAAGAAACGTGAGCTTGCGACTTTTTAACCACTGGTAATTTGCACTGCTCTACTATAGATGACTAATTGAGTTATTTAATGCAAGAGATTGGACTACAATATTGTAGTTGCATCATTGTTCGTTAACAATAGGAAGTGGCAGTTAATAGTATCTACCTGTTGCTGTTTATAAAGCATACTATAATCAACAAGGAAGTTCGGAATTGTGTTTGTGTTTAAAATTAAAAACAAACATATCTTTCCACTTGCATAATTTTGTTTTAGTTCAATTTTGTTTGTATCTTTCTACTTTCCTTATCCTCCTAAGCTTTGGACATTCTTTTGTACTGCGTACGTGTGAAATTATCTTTATATACTGCAAATAATCAAAATCACTAACTCCTGAATTTTAATAATAATATGTAGATATTGCATTATGCCAGATTTTTGCGTGACGCGACGTGCTGATTTTTTAGCTAAAATTTAATGTCTCGCGCGGATTAACTAATTTGACAACAACCCAAATGAAATGCAATATGGTCGCAAACACAGAACATGACAGCTGTCAGATATATTATTATGAAGTGAAAATCAGATATTTTACAGGAGTTACGTGTAACAAATGTTATAATTGTAAGCACTTGGTAAAGTTCTTACTTAAATAAAACGCTTTAAAGCTGAATTATAAACAATTCGTAATCTAATGTTTTCTCTAGATGAAATCGATTGATTTTTTTAGAATTAATAACAACATTCATTTTTCCTGCGTAGCTAAGGAAAACTAATTTTGACAATATTACAAAAGAGAGAGAGAGTTAATGTAACAATACTTGCTACATTATGTATTAGTTTTACGAGCGGCTCGTGTGACTTAAACTCGCTAACTCCCATTTTTCCAAAATGTCACAACTCGTACATAAAATATTGCACTACAATCTAGCTAGATACATAAACTAATAATCTAGCACCGCTGATGGTATTATGTAACAAGGTTAGACAAATTATTAATGAGTTGTGTACAAATTCAGCATACGTTTGACTAGGTTAAGAAAACAGAGAAGTAATGGATACGAGCTGATAAACGGTTTACCATTTACGTTAGCAATTATATGATAAACTGTTAAAGTATTTAGTACAAATGTATCAAATGGTTGATCTTGCCGTTAATTTGATTGTAAACACCAACATGGTACGTACTTTTAATCAACTATGAGCAGTCAGATGACATTATGGTGTGCACTGTGTACACTGCACATGTTGGTAATAGTTGGAAATATACAGACAGTTCACTGTTGTTTGAGTAAGGTCGCCAGGCCCCTCTTTTCCACTGGGCACGTGCCCAGGGCCCCGCGATCGATAAGGGCCCCCTAGCTCCTGTCAGACCATCAAACGATAGGCGATATTTATTACCGAAAAACATATTTAGGCAATGCAATCAAAGACCTGATTGCATTGCCTAAATATGCAATCAGGTCTTTTCAAGTTGATGAAGGGATGTGAGTAACTTCCAGATGATTGGCTCCAGGCATCCTGTTACTTCAATGTCTTATGTGATATTGTAACAACATGATTACTTTGACTAGATGCTGCAGCATAGACATGGGAAAAGTCGTTACTATGAGATCACAGTGACTGTTATTCCGGTTACACAAAAATCACAGTGAAAAATCATCGTGACTTTGTCACGTCGATCACTCACATCACAAGCCCGCACGGTCTGACGTCACAACGGCGTTGTTTGCCTACTCCGTTTTTTTTTTTTTTTTTAAAGGTATATCCAATTGTATATATCCACATAATATAGAGCATATGCACATATACAAGAGAATATCACTTGGGGGGGGGGGGGTGGCACTACCTCTTAGTATCTGGCCAGTATAATTAAATTTCAAAGCTCGGTCTAAACGACCAACACAAAATATCCATGAGCAGAGGTGGGATTCGAATCCACGACAGTGCCACAAGAATATTATTTATTCTTGTGACAGTGCGATCCAAAGGCCAGCACGCTGACCATTACACCACTCCGTTCATGTTTGACTTTGAGCGACAGTGAGTACTCAGTAGTGACTGCGGTGACATGGAACGACATACGTTACTTTGAAACATAGATCTATTGGAACTTGGAGCGAGCGTCGTGACTGCGGTGACATGAAACGACATACGTTACTTTGAAACGCAGATATCTCGTCAGATCATAGTGTCATGTTTGAGCGACAGTGAGTGCGGTGACATGGAACGACATATGTTACTTTGGAACGTAGATATCTCTTGTCAGATCACAGTGATTATTTTAGACGGCTTGTCACAGTGATTTTTTCATCGTGAAGTTATTTTTTCCCCAACTCTACAGTGCAGCATCGCCTTACCTGACTCGTTAGCTTTATTGAAATGGTCTTAATGAATAGGTTATAGATAATTGATGATCCAGGTTTTTTGATGGGTCAGGAAAAAGAAATGAGACGTGACGTAGTTTTTTTAAATTTTATCTTGTTAAATGCAATAAATTACAATAAACAACGAAAGAAAATAATATTGTTGTTGGGAAATTTCATACAAATTTTCAAATAAAATTTTCGTTCAATGAAAAGTTTTTTTTTCTTGGTGCGTGCACGGATCCCTAGTCGATGCGGGGCCCCTAGGCAGTTGCCTACTCTGCCTAATGATTAATCCGGCACTGACTATAATATACCTACTTGCGGATCTAGTACAATAACTCGATGTGGCCAAATTTTGACTTTTTTTTAAGTCATAGAAAAATGAAAATTTTGACTGTCAAAAAAAATCTTTGAAGATTATTCACAAATTTCCTCATTTTTAATCTAACCAATCAGAAATCACATATACTTATGTCATAGCAACTGGTGTAAAAATACTGTGTTACTATCACACTTTGTATACAGGACACCGTAATTGTTTTTTGAAGAACTACCCTCAAACGCCTTCCCCTTTTCACTGTGCAAAAAAAACGTCATCGCATCGACACGACCCAGTAATTGTTTTTAAAGAACTCCCCCCAAACGACTTCCCCTTTAAACTGCGCAAAAAAAACGCCATTGCATCGACACGACCCCGTAATTGTTTTTTTTAAAGAACTCCTTCGCGTTTTCACTGTGCAAAAAAAATCATAAAAATCAATTTTCCGCATTTAAAGCGGTTAATAACACTGTTAAATATTTAATTGTCTATTTCCAGTGAATATTTTGCACATCAAGTTGTCGTACTCTAAATCCCTATTTGTTTGTTAGCTTTTGCATGCGCGAAGCAACTCCACTCTCGCCCGAAAATCAGGCTTTCCGATTTCAGCATATTTAGCTAAATTTAAATATATAAAAATACAATTTAAATACAATGCTTCAAGAGAGAGTGTGTCGTTAATGTCCATGGAATGTGATATGCTCAAAAACATAGATTTTGAAGAAATGATTAAGGATTTTGCCCATCTCAAATTTAGAACATATTCGAGGTCTCAGACATTTTAAATGTTTCATGTTATTTGTCAGAGAATATTATTTTAGCGTTTTGGTTGAAGTGTTTAAACTATCCAATTAAAAAAAACAAACAGTATCTATAAATTTTTTACATATCGTCAAAACGACATCTTTCAGAAAATTTAGAGGGAAAACGCCCCAAAATCAAAAAAAGTCATAGAGGAAATAGGTGTCAGACTAGGCCTAATGAAGCCATATACAAAGTTTGGGGAGAGTATATTTTATCAGTAAAATTTTTGCCGACGGGCACTCTGACTATATCTACATGTACACAAAATAAATTTAGGTAGTTAAAAAGTATTTTTAAAATCCATATAACTTTTAAACTATATATGAGGTAAAAAAATAAAATAAACGTAGTTTTGCTATAAAACACTTGTATGCGATCTTTCCATTTATGTAATAAAAAATTTCTGTCAAAAATTCAATTGCGGTTGGCGAGGATTTCGGCCCACCGGTTGGTGGGTTTCGGCGGGCACTGGGTCAGTATAACTTCGGATGGTGTCGAATGAGGACTACAAACGTGGCATCATCCAAAAGCTAACGAACTTAGGTAATATTGAACAACAATCATCATTGCACAATCCAACATTAGAGCCAAGTTTGACGTCAAAATGGCTATATTTTCTTTTATTTTGAACAGACTGTAAATTTTATTTACAGCCACTGTGCAACAAAATAATATACAGTTTAAAATGTATTTAAACAAGACACGTGCGCTTCAATGTAATATAAAATGTTAGGCTTGTGCAATACGCACTCCACACTTCGCTCTGTCGGTATAATAAAATGACATGCTTTGATAAAACTAATGTTGTTAAATAAGCTGTTCAATTGAGTGTACTGTGTACCGATAAACTAAATTACGTAATCGTTCAAAAATATCATCATTTATTACTGTTATTTGGCGGAAAACGCATGCATGTACGAGTACATAAGCAAAATAATTGCACTCTTACATTCGATAATCTATACCTACCTCATATACTTTTATTCTATACTAAGCATAGGAATAAAATTGCAATCGAACTATTAGGGTGCAAACATATACTTCTGTCTTTTTTTACGCCGTAAGCACTGACGTATCCAGGAGAGCAAAACAAGCACGGGGATCCGGCTTGAGAAATTTAAAATTTGCCCCCTCCTGGGCCAAAAGCTGGGTACGCCCATGTTAACGTCATAGAAAAAGACAAAGTTTTTGAAACAGAGATACTTTATTCAGATTGAATGCAAGTACATCAACCAATCCTATCATCGGAGAAATCAGGGAATTACATCGAAGAAAGAGACGCTTTGTTGCGTTCACTCACCGCACATTGAGTAGATAGGCAATGATTCATATAGTTAATTAATAGATATATGACCTTCCTACATAAAATAAAGTCCCTCCGCCGCGTCTGTCTGTCTGTCTAAACGCGATAAACTAAAAAACTACCGAACGAATTTTCATACGGTTTTCACTAATAGAAAGAGCGATAAACGAGGAAGGTTTCTGTGTACAATTTGTAAATATTTTGTACAAAATAACGGTGTTTTGTCAAGAAAAACTGTATCCGTATCATGTAGCGACATCACGCAACTGCAGTTACGTTCAAATGGCGCGTCACTGCAGCGCACCAGGCGGGAACTAGCGACATGATCTAGTGGACACTGCCTTCAAGCGATATCAGCACAAAGCTATTAATTTAGACATTTTGACGCTGCAGTCGTTTCTTAATGGAATACATTTTGCAGAATTTTTCGATAACACAAAATATATCTATCGCACCCGGGTAAAACCGGGCCGGACCGCTAGTAAGTAATAAATGTTACATCCCCTTTTTATCTGTTCAAATAAAAATTATGAAAAAACAAAATGCTTAAAAATAGAACTGATTAACATGTGTATTTTACCATTCCAACATTTCCAACCTACAAGTGGGGAATGGTACTAGTTAGGTCAAAAATCACTTTTCAAAAATTTTACAATATCTTTCCGTTTTGAGATCTCCGGAATCCAAAAAACTTTATTTTGAAAAAACTGTGCGTCTGTTAGTCTGTGAACACGATAAAGGTCAAACGGATGAGCGGATTGAAACCAAATTTTGGGAGGATGTTTGGTATGCAAATATGAAGAGCCCTATTGTTTTTGGGGAAAATCGGCGCATGCGCAGAAGAGATATTTGCTATAACGGTGTTTTTTATATAATAATGGTACACTTTTCATAACGGCTTATTATTCTTATTATTTATTTTTTTATTTTTTCAAGAAAGTTTCGCTAAACATTTTTTTTTTCTAAACTTTATAGTTTTGGAATTATTTTGAAAATAAAAAAAAATCGGCCGCTCTTTTGTTTTCTGGATGAATAAACTAGTTCGGCATGCTTTGATTAATTTTTAACCGACTTCAACAAAAAGGAGGAGGTTCTGTGTTTGTCTGTATATATTTTTTTTTTTTTTTATGTATGTCACCGATTTCTCCGTCAATTATGGACCGATTTTCAAATTTTTTTTTTATTCGAAAGAGTGCACTTCCGAGGTGGTCCCATCGGAACCAAGTCAGGATCTGATGGTGGATCCCGGAGAAATCGAGGGAAACTCTCAAATTTCAAAGGCATGCATAATGTTTTTTTATGTATGTTCACCGATTTTTAGTGTCAGATTAACACTAAAAAGAGAAAAAAAAAATTATTTTTAACAAAAAAATTGAACCGACTTCAAAAAAGGCACTAAAAAGTAAAAAATAATTGCGTATTGAAATGTTTTGGAGTCGGTGTCAGCCAAAATGAAATCTATTCCGAGAACTACACCGACTCCAAAACATTTCAATACGCAATTATTTTTTACTTTTTAGTGCCTTTTTTGAAGTCGGTTCAATTTTTTTGTTAAAAATATTTTATTACATGACGTGGAACATAATATTATGTACTCTTCAAGAGTTCTATTCTGACGTTAATCAAAGATTTGAATAATATTATGTAGGTAACCATGGCAACGAATAGCAAATATCATATTGAATACTAGCTATTACCCGAGTTACCTCACACGACATCAGATTTTTTTTCTTTATTATAATCAAATGTCAACATTTTTGAAGTTGGAATGGTCGTCGCCCAATTTACTGGATTTTTTTTATAAAGGTAATGAAATAATCTATGTAAATAATTCAAAATAAAAAACCTAAATTTGATGAAGCTGTCAAAAAAAAGATCTAATGCTCTCACTCGCACTCATATGAATAATACCATTGCGTATAAGCACGCGTTTTTGTACCTTTAAAACCTGCTATCTCTAAATTTTCTAAAAGGCCCCTGCTTTCAAGCTAGCAAATTGGCATACGTTTTTAACTAAATATTGTACATTTACTGAGAAAATCTTAGCAGTACTAAAATGACGTAGATCTGGCGGCTTATTATTATTATGTTATTATTATCAAATAAAAATCATTTGTTAATTATGCAAATAGAGGCATTTAAAGTTCTTGTTCAATTTGAACTCTGACATTTTTAATCAAGATTGCACGCCCACTCGATATTTAAAATCCGTATATTAATAATAATTAATCATTCATAGCTTAGTACGCGACCAATTAGTATATTACAAATCAGTAATTAAATTCAAAAGGTAATGCCGCCATCACGAATACATGTCACATACGTACGTGCCTAGATAAGGGTTAGACGCAAGTGTCATATTTAGATGTTATATTATGGTCACGGCATGCGCAGGAAGTTATTGTTAAGTGTGATTTCCGGTTGCGGTGGACTTTGTGCGAATCATTAAAACGCGATCAAAATTCAATATATTGCGAACACGGTGGACCACCTACATACATACGCAATTGTTACTGTTTTTGAAGTAAAACTTCTTTACGCACGCTTGACTTGGGGAGTAAGTTGGTAAATGCCTGACGAAATCGTTTACGGAAGTGCATCATCGCGACGGTGCGTGATCGTTCGAGGCGAACGGAGTTGAGAGGGAGATATAAGTAAGTGAGTGCGACAAAGATGGAGCATTAATACAACTATTTGACGTTTAAAATCCTTTCGACGATTCTTCAAAATTTGCACAGGCAAAAATTCTCAAAGTCTACGCTCTGTGGCGGAAATTCTTAACCAGTATTTCTATATTATTACCCAAAAAGTTTGAAAAAAATATAATCTGCCAATTTTGTCACTGCTAGATAACAATCTGCCAATTTAATGTACCTACTTATTAATGCTTTATCTGAATACCATGTTAAACTTTCCGCGAACATGACGCGTTTTTGCAAGGTTGATTTTGGCAGAAAACTGTACTTCAGGATTCTCTACAAGAAGACGAACCGTTTGAGGCTTTTGAGCTCGGTTTCACTCACCGAGTTTTTTTTTTTTAGTCATTTATTTTGTATTTATTATACTGACAGTCTCTGCAGGGGGTATATTGGCAGAACATATTTTTTTCTGCAATTAGGAGATCCCTTCAGATGCCTTTCAGTTATTTTCTGCCATTTAGTAGAGGAATTTTAAATTTTGCCCCAGTGTCGTATTGCAACACGATAGACCCCTACTCCACTAAGCGGATTTGTAGCGGGGGACTCAGACTACACGAAAGAGAGCGTTTCTGCCACCAAGTGCTCCTTGACCATTTCTGTCACCGTCTCCCAACTATTAGGCATTATGATTAAAATGAAAACAATTGTTTTTCCTTAAAATTTACGAAGAGATTCTTTTTATGTGAATATATTCATAGAAACTTAAGTTTGATAATTTATTGGTTGATGCTGGAATATTATAATTTACATGAATACAAAAATTAATCTTTACTATTTTAGTAATAGTTTTAAAACAAATATACTTGTATATCTATTATATATATTAAGTGATGAATGATTATTTTTCTTAAGGTGCTAAAAGTAAATATACAGAGAAAATATTCTGTCACAATATAAGGGTTTGAAGTACTTATGTTTATGTGACAGTTTTAAGATAAGTATAGAAAAGATTCCTCATATGGTTTTTAAAATCTGTTATATGCAGTAGTTCTATACGGATATTCATACAATTAACACTGCCTTCCTTAGTGCACTTTAAATAAAGAAATAATTAATTGAAGAATAAAAGTGTTATTTAATTTATAATATTGAAACCTGATTCCCATTTCCCAACAGTTGATTTATTAATTCTAAAAACGACTAATTCTTGTATTGTTATCGAGAGTACACATATGTACAAAATTTCAATTCAATCGGTTAACGGGAAGCTGTGTGTGAAATATCGATCGCAAGATTTAAAACAAATAAATATATAAAGATGTAGTTAAAAGCTTATAAAAATATATCAGCGGCAAAAATATTGCCGCCTCTAAAAATAGATACAACTTAATGATTGTTTTTCCGTAGAGGGCTTAAAAAAGTCTACGCCGTTTAACCCCGCATTCACCTACTGACCTACTTTATACTGTTCTGTTCAGACTATGCGACTGCGGTTCTGACCCGAAAATGTAAAAACATCAATTTACAAAACCGTTTTCAAGGACTATTTGAATCCGCACTTTAACATAAATAACACATTCTGTAGGTATATGGTTTTTGTAACCTTCGTTATTTTGTGTGATTGATCGATTGTGATTTGTTTTCCTAAACTCTGCACGGAACTATGACATATCGCATTTCTACTAGTGATGTGTCCACATGACTCTTTATTGGGAGCTGGCTCCGTGCGCTCCGATCACTAAAAAGAGTCGCTCAGAGCGAGTCGTTCAAAGGAGCGACACTAGCCAGTACGCACTACACAAGAGTGCAGACTGCAGAGGTGTGAACTGTCATTATACATGCTCAAGAGTCATGTAGCATTGCACAATGCACAGCACAATACACACACTCAGCTCTGAGCTCATTTTAATATGATTCTGATTATTCGCAATTCGGATAAAGTATATAAAAGCTTAACAATAATAATGTTTATTGTTACACTATATCTTTGTCAACGACGTCAATGTGAATGGTTTAAGTCACTGTAAGCTTAGTACTATTACACTTAGAGTGTGTCATTAAACATTAAATGACTCAGCAAAGATAACTCCGTACGTGCAAAATTCACTGTAAATGTGCGAATGCAACAGTACAGAACAGCTCAGCACTGAGCAATGGCGCTCGGAGTGAGTCATTCACAAAAAAAAGAGCGACTCGCTTCGCTCCGAGAGAGGAGTCGTTCATTATGAACGACTCGCTCAGGAGCGACACATCACTGATTTCTACGACACACTAAACTTCTGGAACGTAAAAGAAAAGTCTACGTGTTTGGCAGTGGCCCATCTCAAGTTCACCATATTAAAATAAAGAATGGATGGATCATGAGTCTTCTGTTGGTTTCTTTTTGAAATTACTATTTAAACCAGCGATTCCTAAAATTACATTTGTCATTGAATCGTGGAATTTTTTTTTTGGACCAACATATGGCCCAGGCGCCTAGGTAGTGGCGTAAAAACAGGATGGCAGAACGGGAAAAATTCCTCGGACCCCTGGCCTCAGGGGAGCCCCGGCCCGAGAGGCCGTTAGGACAGGAGGAACCTAACATTTATTACAAAAGTTGGTAAAAATATAAATTTCGTATTTAATCAATTTAAGTTAGGTATTTTAACTAAAGAACATACACGAATTATTCAAATATCTACTTTCCTTCATGATTTATAAAGATGAAACTACAACGTGAAGCTTTTTTATATTAAGGGAGGGCCCCATCCGATGAATTTGCCACGGGCCTCAGAAGGTATAGTTACGCCACTGAGCCCAGATGCGACAAACGGGGTTGAGGGGTCAACAGGATTACGTTTTTGTTCTTATTTTTAATTGCAGTGTCTTTCATTTGTAAACATTTGATGTGGGGTTCCATAAAATAAAAGGGATTTTTTTGAGATTCCGTTACCTTAAAAGTTTAGGAACCGCTGGTTTAAACTACAATCACTACATAATATTATAAAACAAATGCCTCCCGTCGCGTCTGTCTGTCTGAACGCGATAAACTAAAAAACTACCGAACAGATTTTCATACGGTTTTCACCAGTGATTCAAGAGAAAGGTTTATGTGTATAATTCATTAATATTTTGTGAAAATTGATTGAAATATGACGATGTTTGTTGAAGATGTTGGAAAAAATCAAGCCGACTGGGAGCTTTCATTGAAAACGCTGCTTAATCCTTTTGAGATATAACAAAACAATGTACGATGGAGTTGTTCCTCTTTTATGGGCTATGTGCATTGTGCAAGGAGGCAGAGTTACAAATTTTTCGATGCGAACGTTTGTGGTGAGCACTAAGAGAAACTTCAACCTCAAATTTTCCGTATGTCAATGAGCAATGTTTATTAAAAGTGAAAATAGTTATAATTTTATAAGTTTTTCAATTTCAAGGAACACATGGTCTACAAATTCGAGCGAAGGTGAACCGGGCGACTAGTATTCAATATTTTTAAAATATTGTTACTTTATTAAAACGAGTATAACTTCCAAATATTTATGCAAACAATTTCACGCATAAGCACCGCGGCTCATCTATACTAATATATAAAGCTAAAGAATTTGTTTGTTTGAACGCGCTAATCTCAGGAACTACTGGTTCAAATTGAAAAAAAAAATTTTGTTGGATAGCCCATTTATCGAGGAAGGCTATAGGCTACATAATATCACGCTACGACCATTAGGAGCGGAGCGTTAATGAAAAATGTTGCAAAATGTATCTCAAAAATAAGCTTCTATTCAGGTGAAATGCACTAACTAGATATACTCATATTAGCGCGGTGAGTAAACAACCCCGGTTAGCTCAATCGATAGAGGATGTGACTGTCAATATCAGGGTCGTGGGTTCGAGCCCCACGTTGGGCGAATATATTTTTATTTTTTTATTTTCTACATTGCTTTCTTCTAAGGCTTACATTTAAATTTATTTTAATTTTATTTAATTAATTAAAAAAAGTATAAAACTGCTTTTTATCGACAAAAACTTTTGAACGGTAACTCCGATCATCATGAAATTTGGACACAAATTTCATCTTGGTAAACTAAGTAGAATGTGTATACTCATGTTCCTCCCTTCCCCATTCATTCTTTTACACCCGGGTGAAACCGGACGGGACCGCTAGTCTTCTATATAATTTTGCAATACATTTTCGATTGTTTATGGCTCGAAGATGTAGAATTCTATTTGAAAACAATCGATAGCTTAAAAGCCCAATCGACACAATAGATGACTACGTAATTTAACCGATTGTTATACTCACTATTCTTGAAGAGTTCCGGTTCAGTTGTTATTTGAAATGTTGCTGGTATTAAATAGAAGAATAATGGCTGTTTTCTCAAAGCCTAAGTACTCTAAGTTCGTCACAAACGCCGTGCTGTCACGATACGTGTTCTACTATGTTAATAAATATAGTTTAAAAAAAACTAACAAACACGCTTTATATCGAACTAAAAAGTAAAAAATATTTTTTTTTTAAATAAGCTTAAAACAATAATGAATAAAAAATAAGTACAAGTATTATTGTGAAAAAAGCGTGGGGCGCTTTGTTCCACATTTTCGTATATCGAGCGCCCCACGCTTTTTTCACAATAATACTTGTATTTTTTATTCATTCATTGTTTTAAGCTTATTTTAAAAAAAATATTTTTTACTTTTTAGTTCGATATAAAGCGTGTTTTTTAGTTTTTTTAAACTATATTTATTTTCCACTTTTTAGTTCGATTTATAGTCAAAAATTTGCCGAAAAAAAAAACAATTTTTTTTCGGCGTGGACGGGATTAGAACCCACGACCCGTGATTCCGAGAGCTGACGTCAGCGAAGACCCGTGCCTTAGACCGCACGGCTAACCACTGTAGTTACAGAGCTGGCATATTATACTACAGTAATAAACCACTTGCTGTAGTCCAAACGAAGGTTACAAACAAACAAACATACATACATACATACATACAAACTTACAAGTGAAGTTAATATAAAAAGTGTAAAAATGTGTTTCTTTACAAACTTTTAACTTAATCAGGCAGTATTATAGTACACTGTGTATTTATTCTTTAAATAACTTTTCTATCTGTTATTTTGCTTGGTGAATTAAAAGTAAATTTTATTCTAACGAATAAATTTGTTCCAAGATTAGTTACTTCTATCTTAAATAGTGTTCGGTGAATATGGGCATTAGTTAATTAGTGTTTTCTTTTCTCTGATATTAGATCTGTATGCACAGCAAACAACGCGAACGCCGTATATATTAATTATCGCGACCGACCGGCCCTTGTCATTTACATACGCATTCTAGGTTAATTGTTGTTGATTGTAGTTTGAATTCCGCAAATTACTATTATTTGATGCTTCTAAAATAATCATAAAGTTGTATGGATTTTTAACCGACGAAAAACAAAAACGGAGGAGGTTCTCAAGTCGACGCGTATATTTTTTTTTTATTTTTTTTTTTTTTTTTTTTATTTATGTATGACCACGCATAACTTTTTACAGAGCAGTCCGATTTTGATAATTTTTTTATTGTTTGAAAGGGTATACCCCGAAGTTGGTCCCATATAAATTTGGTAAAAAAATTCCAACCCTAAGGGTAGGAAAACAGGGGATAATTGATTGTTCACTCACTGATTGTAATGTATGACCACACATAACTTTTTACCGAGTAGTCCAATTTTGATAATTCTTTTTTTATTGGAAAGGGCATACCCCGAAGCTAGTCCCATATAAATTTGGAAAAAAAATTTCAACCCTAAGGGTAGGAAAACGGGATTATTGATTGTTCACTCACAGATTGTAATGTATGACTACGCATAACTTTTTACAGAGTAGTCCGATTTTGATAATTATTTTTTTATTGGATAGGGTATAACTCGAGGTTGGTCTCATATAAATTTGGAAAAAAAATCCTACCCTAAGGATGGGAAAATAGGGGTGATTTATTGTTCACTCACAGATTTTCATGCTGAGTTGTGTATTACAATTATAAATTATATAGCCACAAAAAATTATAAAATAAAAACTTTTTAACAAAAAAATTAAACCGCCGAAAAACTGAAAAGCAAAAAATAATAAATCTTTTTATTTAACTAAGTTCTATCTAAGTAGTTGAACGTATGTGACAGTCTAGTATATCTAAGTAATTTTGAGTCGGCGTCAAACAATCAATGAACAAAGATCACTAAAAGAAATAAACAAATCAAATTAACAATGATACGTGAAATCTCCAGCGATAAACATTAACATTCCAAAAATGCGCTCTCCACACGACCACTCGCAAAGACGTGTGCCCTCAGTGTGCGCCCGTTCGGGTTGCTCTGTCGCTGACATTAACTTCGTGAACGCTCAGAGATTTTCGGCGAAGGATTGTTGACGCCGACTCAAAATTACTTAGATATACGAGACTGTCACATACGTTCAACTACTTAGATAGAACTTAGTTAAATAAAAAGATTTATTATTTTTTGCTTTTCAGTTTTTCGGCGGTTTAATTTTTTGTTAAAAAGTTTTTTAATTCTGCTGAAGATAAAAAGTAATAGCGTCATAATGCACTAATTCTAATTAAAATCTATTCAGCTGTTTTAAAATACCGCAAACTAGCGGTATGTGCTTTATTATCGCTTTGTGCGTCAGAGCTGACTTTCGTTCATATAAAAAGTCATATTTAAATTAATTTCACACGAAATTCATTCAAATTGAAGCGTTTTGAAAAGAGGAGATTCTGATCTATAAAACAGAACCATTTTTAAATCAATTCGAGTTCATAAATACTATTAAAATTGTAATTGAAAATTACAAACAGCAGTTGTCGGTTGGTCTGTACGTATGTACGTCACGACTCTACAGATCGCAATTTTGGTCGGATTGCCTTGGATTATATTATTTTATTCACTTTGTTTAGTATCAGACCAGAATCCTATTTAAATTCACATTAATGTGTTCAGTAGTTTAATTTTTATAAACAGTTTTATTTTATTTAGGACCGACCTCAAAATTTGATAAAATTTAGTAAAACCGATCAATTCCAAAATCAGCTCTTCTCCTTAAAATTTCTATATATTTATTATTATTATTACTGTATATTTATCTTCTGATGTCGCGATATCAATAGTTGCGGCGTCTGACGCAGTATCGCTGTAGAACACGTTGTGTATCATTCATAACAATGTTCATAATGCAAATGAATATTAAATTATCTGTTATACATGTCAAAATCGATGGGACTCAGTCCCAGTCCTAGTCCTAGCATGAATTTGCCAGGAGTCAGTCACGACATCGTACTGCGTACATCATATTTTGTGTGTCAACTAGATCAGCGATTCCTAAAAGGTGGTCCACATGGGTTCCGCGGTCTGTCGGAGAGTCAAAATTGTATTTCTTTGTTACAATAAATGATTTGCAATACTCATAATAATTATTTTTCATTCATAATTTGTTCTTTCTTCGAGTCAAACATGAAAATATTCACAGTACAATGTAAACACTAGTTATCAAAATAGCCAGCTAGGGTTCCGCCAAAAAAGTATGATCAATTAGGGTTCCATGGCCAAATAAAATTGGGAACCTCTGAACTAGATAACAGCTATTTTCTTTTCAGAATTTCATAAGAAACATAACAGTTAATTTCGCGTCAAGGGCGCGATGAAGGTGATTTTTAGGGTTTCGTAGCCAAGTGGCAAAAAACGGAACTCTTATAATTACGTCATTTTGTCCGTCCGTCCGTTCGTATGTCACAGTCTTATAGATTTTCAATCATTCACTTTTCGCAATCCGGACAACCTATTAACGTCGAGCCCTTTCAAACAACACCTCGTTTGTCGAAATCGGTCCAGCAGTCTAGAAGGAGATAATCGAACAAAAAAACTGCTGGCCTATCTATATATATAAAATTTCCGTGTCACAATTTTGGCCGCGCTAATCTCCCAAACCACTGAACAGATTTTAATAAAATTTTGTAATTGTGTCTTGCTTGGTGCAACTTACGCTATAGGATAGTTTTTATTAAATATTTTGTACAAAATTACGGTATTTTCTCAAAAATCCTTTTTTAGTAACACGTAGCGACATCTGTTCTATCAGAAGTCAGTTTTCTTTGTTTGTTTCTGAACTATTAGTTCAGAAGCAAACAAACACTGTTTAGTACCGAATAGCGACATCTGTTAGAACTTGCAATTTACTCAAAGCTATTAGTTCAAACGCCGGGCCGCGAACGAAATACATTTTACAGAATTATATCTATCGCACTCGGGTGAAATCGGGACGGACCGCTATAATATTATAAAGAGGTAAAGTTTGGAAGTTTCGATGTAGAAGGCAATCTCAGAAACTACTCATCCGATTTCAAATTTTTTTTTTCATCAATATTTAGAATGGTACTTCAAGATAGATACAGGCTATATATTATTGCGTTTAAATAAAAGCGCTTTTCGTGGAGACCAATTTTGCAACGCAAGTCGACGAAAAAACGGCGATAATCTACAAATTCGGGCCAAGCCGAACTGGACAGCTAGTTAATATATATAGATAAGGAATGCTAATTTCACTTATATTTTACGTCTTTGTGAGAATTACTATTCGCGCCTCCTGTTGTTTTCCATAGGGAACAGGGCTAAAAATAATTTAGTTTAATATGCGCCACGAATCTAAAAGGCTCGGAAGTTAGATGCGAATGCGGGCTTGCGCTTGTACAGTCTGTTGAAAAACTACAAACTAGCAACTCAACAAAACTAAAATAACAATACAACTTGACAATAGCGTACTCGACTGTACTTTAAAGCAGGAAAGGGACAAGTGACAAAGGCAACGAGCGATCACGGCCAATCACCGATGAGCGCACGTTCCATGCAGGTAGCTGGGAGGTGGTGGGAGTCTCAACGGCTCTAAAATGTGCCTTTGCGACGCTGTTTGTGACTAACTTCCGAACCTTTTAGATCCGTGGCGCGTATCATAATCCATTTTCGCTGCAGTAACGTGCTGTTTTTTTGAAACGTTACACAGAAACAAGTACTTTCAAACAAACGCTGTATTTGAACGATGTGCTCAGCGGGACATTCGATATGTTTTGATAGCCCAAAAAAAAGAATACATGCGAAGGAGAAAGTGTTCCTGAAAATGTATACATCGATAGATACAACAGATAGATATAGAGGGAAGTATGCTTCGATTGTTCTGCGCCGCTGCGCTTATCTCTCGCAGCGCAGCTTGTCAGGTTTGGTTACCCGTTACCTCAAAAATAAACGTATGCTAGGTGTGTACAACTGTAGGGTTCTGGGTTTTTTTTACAAGTCTTGGGGAGTCCCGCGGACATGCAGTTTAGTCAGGGCCGTGCTGTGTTTTGATACAAAGAAACGACCGCATCGGGACGCACCGTAAAGGCAACGAAATCAAAATTAAAAATCTTACGCAACGCTCTTCTTATATTGGTCTACGTTATTCCGGTATCGACGTAAGCGATTTATGCAGGCTCTGAAAATTTTAATAACTCACCCTGTCTATGTAATACAGGGAATAGAGACATTTCAGAGTGGAAAAATTAGGGGAATGCTGGATTTTTGCACGAACCTTACTTTCGCGGTTCTAAACAATATATCAAAAGTTCCTACCGATACATGTGCCGCTAAAAATGTTACGCGGGATGGAAGGTCACAAAAAACTTTTTTTTAGCAAAAATCTCGTTAACTGTGACTTTTATGAAAAAATAGTGGTTATCATATTTGTAGCTTAGAAAATTGCCTACAAAAAACATACTACATATTACTTTTTTCGAAAAAAATTTATTTAAAAAGTTGTAACGTTTGTAATGTTTCTTAAATAACACTTCGATTCGTTTGATGCAATTATACGAACGAATAGGTACAATGCATCATACGACATACATCATGCGGATGCGTGAACTGGAATGATTCACTAAGCGATTGAATGAATGCGAGGTGAGAGAACGAGCATCATACCGCATGTGTCGTATGTCGTACGTAATTGGTAATTTTAGTCTTACGAAATAAAGTAATACTATTTTTATAGGAAATTTTCTAAGCTAAAAATTTGATAACCACTATTTTATTTTAAAAGTCACCGTTAACGAGATTTTTGAGAAAACCCGTTTTTTGTGACCTTTGACCCGCGTAACATTTTCAGCGACACGTGTATTTGTGCGGACTTTTGAGATATTGTTAAGAACCACAAAAGGAGGGTTCATATGAAAATTTAGCTTTCCCCTAATTTTTCCGAAGTATGATTTATTTTTTTTTTATTATTCATGCGGGAAAAGTGGTAACTTTACGCATGCTGTTACGGTTGAAAAGTGGCTATTTTCATTTGCGTGCGCAAACTTTATTTTCTAAATTGAAATTAATAAAACGCTACTTACGAAGTACTTAGAAATCTGCCATAAATTTGTATTGAGTCTACATTGGCTGCTACTCTAGACTGCACAATCCTAATTAACGGATTTTTTAAAGTTGAAATTAGAAGGTAAAATTGTAGTAGATTGTTGTAGTTGATATTATTTTAAAGCAGTTTATATTTTCAAAATAAAGAAAAAAAGTATTTTTTAAATAACAATAATTTGAAGATTATTTTAAACAAAAAATTCCAGCCAATGGGGCGAGAGGAGCATTCCAATGTCCAAAATAATGACATTTGACAAATAAATAAAAATTATATAAAAAATTTCAAAAATCGATTGGCAGTTAGGTAGAAATTTTTCTCTTCATTCACAAATCACAGCGTCCTAATGTAATTTTCTATTGCAACTTTAAGTAGTAGGCAATTAAAAGGCGTGATTTTTTTAATATGAAGTTGGACTAAACCTAAACCAATTCTGAAAATTTTAGGGGGGGTTGCCCGATTATTTAACTAAATAAATGACTTCAAAAGTAGGCATATTTAACATTGGCTTTATGGTAAAACGGTAGATGGATATGTTTTCATTGATTTCTCCAAAACTAGTGGTGGAAATTAAAAAAAAAAAACTATTTAAATTAAAGTTACTTAAAACCTTAATAAATTGTTAAAAACAAAAAAAAAACCGTTGTGCCCGACTAATTAAAAAGATACTTTTTAATTAAATATCTTTTTAATTAGTTGGGCACAACGGTTTTTTTTTTTGTTTTTAATAATTTATTAATGCTTTAACTGTAATTTAAATAGCTTTTTTTAAATTTTCACCGACTAGTTTTGGAGAAATCAATGAAAACACATCCATCTACCGTTAAATATAAAAAAATCAAGCCTCTCTTTTAAAATTGCCTTGGTGCTCGTACTATCTTAAGAAGAAAATAATAAAAACTTTTATAAGTATTAGGTAGTCAAAATTGTTTTTTTTTTGTATATTAAAAAGTGTTTTGACACAATGATAACCTTGCATTGATAATTAAGGATAACACTCAAAATGATTCGCTTTTTTTATTTAAAAAACAAAACAAATGCGTTTCGTTTACTTTAAGGGGATCGTCTAGTGTAATATACCCGGATTTCTAAGCTGTTTCGGAAATTTTTTTGGGGGACTGGTTGAAATTTTTCAAATATATCTATTCATCTTTAAGACAGTTCATTAATTTTTTCTCGACCACAACATGGAAAAAAATTAGATAGGTGGCGACCATGACTGCGGCTGTTCTGCTTGTCCGAAATGAAGAAAAAAAATCCAGCCAATTGGGTGACGGGATCATTCCAACAACATTAACACTTGATATAATAAAGAAAATAAAATTTCTGTTATCGCGTGCGGTGACGTGGGTAATGGCTAGTTTTAAATATGATATTTGTTATTCGTTGCCATGGTTACCTACATAATGTTCCACGTCATGTAAAAATTAATCAAAGCATGCTTAACTAGTTTATTTATTTATGTGAAAAACGTTGTTTTTTATATAATAATGGTATACTTTTCATAGCGGTTTATTATTCCATTTATTTTTTCAAGAAAGTTTTGTTAAAAAAATTTGTTTTTAAACTTTATAGTTTCGGAAATATTTTGAAAATAAAATCAGCTGTTCTTTTGTTTTGCAGATCTGTCAGAAATAAATTAGCTAGGCATGCTTTGATTAATTTTTACACGACGTGGAAAATATTATATATAGGTAACTATGCCAACGAATAGCAAATATTATATTTAGAACTAGCCATTACCCGCGTCATGATTAGAGAATACGGCCGTTTTCTGACCCCGAAAATCCCGGGATCTTATGGCTAATCTCGGGATTTTCGGGATTGCCAAAAACAGATCTAGTTTGCATTCCGTAATCCGTTGCGCCTTGACAATTACCTTGCCTAGATTATATTAATATTATTTGTTACATAACGACAAAAAACAATACTTAAATACGCGGTACGATATGTAAGAATATGAAATCTCCAGATCCTGAAGTACAAGTACAAAATGAATCGGGGTTGGCAAATAGTATTAGACGTGAAATAAGCCTGTTCGAAAATGGAGGAGTGCGTGGATATCAGCATATAAGTATCTATTGTCTATTCCTCCAACGAGCGTAGAACCTGAACGAGCGTTTTCAGCTGCTGCTATGTTGGCAATAAACTACGAATCAGGCTTGGAAGTCAAACATTGGATGCTTTGATATTTCTGCGATTGTATTTTCTAAATTCTAAATAGTTTTTTTGTGTTGTCTTTTTGATTTCTTGCAAAAGTAAAGTTTTTATTTGTTTTGTCTATTTTCTTTTCTTACTATATTGTGATTTGTGTTGTGCAACTATTTTAAAAATATTTTTTAAGAAATTACTCAAGTTTTTTTCATTTAACCCCAAATAGAAACCACATACGCATCAAAAATCCCGTAATCCCGGGATTGAAAAACATTCTCGGGATTGTATTCTCTAGTCATGATATCAGAAATTTTATTTTCTTTATTACACTCTATCAAATGTCAATACTTTTGGAGTTGGAATGGTCCCGTCGCCCAATTGGTCGGAATTTTTTGACCTGGCACACTATACGACGCCCTTAATTTTGTTTGTTCTGTCGTCACAATGTGCTGTTAGATAGCGCTTTAGTAGTGACCAGTAACATTGTATTGCGTTATAAGAACGGCGGCATCTGGGACGATCCGACGTAGTTATGGAGGCGCCAGTGGGACGTTGAAAGTAGGACGGGGTTAAACCGCGTCGTACACTACATGAATGTAAGCTCACCGTGGGGTATAGGGAGAGCGGACTATACAGTCAGAACAATAAAAAAAGCGAGTGTGCTTTAGACCACACGACTGAAGTAAAACTATACTTCCTGCCATAATTATTTTAAATATATTTATTAAGAATAATACGTAAATACCTCAAATTTGCTCATGTAAAATTCATAAACAAATCAGTTTGTCTCAAAGTTTATCGAACACAATATAACCTCACTCTCTAGCACATATCTACAAAGACGAAATGTTTAAAATATAATTTTTGTTTAATTAATAGGCAAAATATGTAAATATATATATTAGCATAATTTATAATACTTAAAAGGATTTATTAACTAATTTACATTATTTCCCGTTACAAAATGCAGCAAAATTCGTTGAAATGTATTTTTGATACAAAAGCAATTGTTTTCATTTTAAACGTCAAATAGTTGTTTACGATGCTCCGTCTTTGTCGCACTCACTAACTTATATCTCCCTCTCAACTTAATGCTCCGTCTTTGTCGCACTCACTAACTTATATCTCCCTCTCAACTTCCAATATACGAAACGTAACTCTCTCTCTTACTATCTTCACTAACTTAGTGCCTTTTATAGCTTCGATACCCACAACATCGAAACTTTAAAAAGGGCCGAGAACCTCTCTTTACCTGCATTACATTCTCCAGACGATTCTCTGAAGGTCGGGTTCTTTTACCTGCTTTCCATTGTTGTTGTTGCTAGAAGATTCTACAGAACCCATGTCGTCCCAACAGGGGGGGGGGGGGGGGAGGGCATGCAACAATATTAACAAAATCTTACATAGCATTGTGGGTTTGTAACAAAAAATTCACTAACATCAGTCAATTCACATTGTTTTGATTCACTATTTATCACAACTGGAATCTAATATTTATAGAATTGCGGCATAGCATCGTCTTTTTTGTACAGGCGAGCCCATGACCCGACCCCTTCCAAATTCAGTCGTTGTGGTGCTCCTACTGTATGTAGACGGTGGAGGTAAAGGGGAGTGAGAGAACGCACGGCACATAGAGAGACAACACGCAGACCTGATGGCGCCGGCCGGGCGTCGCGGCGCTAGACAGACGCCTGTTTGCTGCCTGCCTTACACATTACATCGTACGCATGCAGTGAACTACCACACTGCCTGCACCCCTATACAGTGGCGGCGCGTAAACATTTTAAACGGGTGCTCACCAGAATCAACCGGAGGTATCTCCTAATACGGGCTAGGAATAGTTTTGAAAATAAAAAAAAACAGCTGTTGTTTTGTTTTGTAGATCTGTCGAAAATAAACTAGTTAAGCATGCTTTAATAAATGACGTGGAACATATTATGTAGGTAACCATGGCAACGAATAGCAAATATCATATTGAATACTAGTCATTAGCCGCGTCACGTCACGCGATATTAGAAATTTTATTTTCTTTATTATACTTACTATATCAAATGTCAATATTTATAAGTTGGATTGGTTCTGTCGCCCAATTAGCTGGAATTTTTTTCATAGTGTCAAATACCTATTTGCCTGAGTGTAGTTCAGTGACGCGAATAACGAAGCGAGTCGTTCATAATGAACGACTCCCTTCTCGGAACGAAGCGAGTCGGTCTTTTTTTGTGAATGACTCACTCCGAGCGCCATTGCTCTGTGCTGAGCTATTCTGTACTGTTGCATTCACACATTTACAGAGCGCACACAGCGCAGGCCACAGAGGCACTAGTGAATTTTGCACGTACGGAGTTATCTTTGCTGAGTCATTTAATGTTGAATAACACATTGTATGTGTAATAGTACTAAGCTTACAGTGACTTAAATCATTCACATTGACGTCGTTGACAAAGATATAATATTGTAAAAATAAACATTATTATTGTTAAGCTTTATAGTTTATTCGAAATGCGAATATAAGATCAAAGTCATATGAAAATGAGCTCAGAGCTGAGTGTGTGTATTGTGCTGTGCAATGCTACGTAACTCCTGAGCATGTATGATGACAGTTCACACCTCTGCAGTCTGCACTCTTGTGTAGTGCGTACTGTCTAGTGTCGCTCCTTTGAACGACTCGCTCTGAGCGACTCTTTTTAGTGAGCGGAGCGCACGGAGCCAGCTCCCAATAAAGAGTCATGTGGACACATCACTACTGTACACGAACTTGGTACGAATGAGGTGCACGCGCGAGGGTACAAAGACGTCATCTTGCGAGTCGGAAGGATATTGGCGACGCTGCAGATCGATAAGTTAGAAAATGTGGACCAAAGACCTCCCTTACACTCTATTCATGCGCTATGTAGTGTGTGTGTTCCTATTTGTAAAATGAACAATCCGCCTTCTTAACGGAACATCGACTAAAATGCAGTAGCCTAGTTAGTTAGCGTTCTATTTGCCGCACTACTCAGAAATAGGTCAAACATTTCTATGTAGGTAAATTTTATTATAAAAAAAATCCAGCCAATTGAGCGACGGGACCGTTCCAACTTCAAAAATATTGACATTTGATATAGTATAATTATGAATATAAAATTTCTGATATTGCGTGAGGTGACGTGGGTAATGGCTAGTATTCAATATATTTGCTATTCGTTGCCATCTACATAATATGTTCCACGTCATCTAAAAATTAATCAAAGCATGCTTAACTTGCTTATTTCTGACAGATTCATAAAACAAAAGAACAGCTGATTTTTTAAATTTTCAAAATATATCCGAAACTATAAAGCTTAGAAAACATTGTTTTAACAAAACTTTGTTGAAAAAATAAATAGAATAATAAGCCGTTATGAAAAGTATATCATTATCATATAAAAAAACACCGTTATAGCATATATCTTTTCTGCGCATACGGCGATTTTCCCCAAAAACAATAGGGCTCTTCATATTTGCATACGATACCAAATATCCTCCCAAAGTTTGGTTTCAACCCGTTCACCTGTATCGTGCTCATAGATAAACAATAATGTGTTTTTTGAATTCGGGGGAACTCAAATCGAAAAAATATTTTAATATTTTGAAAAGTGACTTTTGACCTAAACTAGTACCTTCCATTCCTCAATTGGGGGTTGGAATGATTAAATTGGAAAAATATCAGTTGTGTATAATAAATTATTAATATCTGCACGCGACCCGTGTTTTAATAGAGTGTCTGTATTTTTTTTTCTTTCTATATTTTCTATACCTACTTACATACAAAATGCGCGAAGTGTTTCGCTTTATATTACGCAGATCTGTTCAGTCAGTGAAGTCACGTGATCGTCTTACTTGCCAATCGTTTTTTAACCAATTTCCGTGGCATGAAATGACAAAAACATTTATATAAGACTAACGGCCCCGCCCGGTTTCACCTGGATACAAAAGAACGAATGGGGGGAGGGGCATGAGTACGCACGTTTATCTTTAAGTTTACCGAGATGAATCTTGTGTCCAAATTTCATGATGATCGAAGTTACCGTTCAAAAGTTTTTGTCGGACGGACAAATTTTGAGTTATATTTTGCAACATTTTTTATTAATGCTCCGCTCCTATTGGTCGTAGCGTGATATTATATAGACTATAGCCTCCTCGATAAACCAGTAGTTTCTGAGATTAGCCCGTTCAACCAAACAAACAAACAAACAAATTCTTTAGCTTTATATATTAGTATAGATTTTTCCGATTAATACTTTAAGAATAAATGGACTAGGACAAGAAATTTTCCGTCTTTTTATCGCCTTTTTTTCACATTTATGTGTTTAGTGCGATTTTAGTACTTTTTGCAATTATATTCTTACTTATTCTACTTAAAATTATATATACCATAGGTCCGTTCCAGCTTCACTCGGGTGCGATAGATATAATTCTGCAAAATGTATTTCGTTTGCGGCCCGGCGTCTGAACTATATAATAGCTTTGAGCAAATTCTATCAGATTTGCGTCTGAACTTAATAGCTTTAAGCAAATTCTAACAGATGTTGCTACTTGGTACTAAAACATTCATTTTTGTTTGCTTCTGTACTAATAGCTTTAAACGAATTCTATCAGATGTCGTTGCATGTTACTAAACCAGTTTTTTTGAGAAAACAACGTAATTTTGTACAGAATATTTAATAAAAACTATCTTATAGCGTAAGTTGGATCAAGCAAGACATAAGTATTTACGAAATTTCGTTAAAATCGGTCCAGTGGTATCGGAGATTAGCTTGGACGAACATCGTGACACGATATTTCTATAGTGGATGTTCAAAAAGTCCCGCAACGCTTGAATATCTCAGTGAGATTAAGTTTATTTGAAAAATGTTGCGAATGAAAGTTGTTGAACAAAAAAAAAGTTTGAGACAAAAGATGTCTTTTTTGCCCGAATAAAAAAATGCGGTTGCCATTTAAAATTTCAAAGTTAATCCCCACGGGAGCACCCCCTTAGGAGGAATTTTTGTGACTGAAAAATGCATTACAACAAGTTGAACAACTTTCATTTAGGCATTGTGAACTTTTTGAATATCCCCTGTATATGAAGATTTCATTATATCATATTTATATATCATAATTCATTATATCACACGCGATCCCAGCACCGACAATATGCTATGGACTGACGGACTTCCCAGATTCAACTAGACGCTAGTGATTTATGAAGTAGGTTATTTTGGCCTCTCTGCAGCCTCCAAGCAAAATTTTTCAAGTCTGTAATTCCATGTTTTTACCCCCACCATTGACGTCACACGTAACCTTGCTAGCCAACGACCGCGAGCCGCCTAGTCCCGTTCAGCCTCTAACATTCAACAACTTCCCAGCCCTCAACCCTTGACTCCAACCCCTAATATCCAGTCCCAGCTTCATCTCTAGTTTCAATCTTAGCTTCAACTCCTAGCCTTCAACCATATAGGATTTTAGGCTTGAACATTTTGCTTTGAGGTGAAGGTTGCAGAAAAAACCAAAGCGAACTACTTTATGATGATATATGTCAGTCAGTCAGACAGAGAATGCCCAAAATCGTGATTAAATCACGATTTTGGGCATTCATACACCCAGATGGACTAGTTTCCAAGATATGGGTGTTTATAAAATTTATAAACACCCATATCTTGGAATCTAGTCCACCTGGGCGTATGAAATTTAGAATACTGCTTCTTTATGGGAATGCAATCCGGGATCCCGAAATAACGGGATCCCGCATACATTTAGCGGGACTAATCTCGGTCGAAAATTTTGTGGGACCCCGCTGGACTGGCGGGATTACAAAGAAGTATGGTTCATACGCGTTACCCGACGTGCGGCGGCACGTGGACTGGCATTTGGCAAGCTAGCGATATTTGATTGGCGCTAATCGTAAGCTTATAAAATTAGAAAAACAATTTTTCAAACAAATAAGTCAATTAAAAAATGTTAAACTTTATATCTGATAGTTTAATTTCCTGGCATTTTATTCCGTCTCGCGCACCCCACTTCTGTGGGAGGCGGCTATAAAGAGTTGTATAAGTATTATTTACGTCGAGTAAAAAAATCGTTGTTTACGTTTCCTCCTAAATCAAATTGAAGCTTGTTTGAATTCGTGACCCATAACTCCAATATCCGACAATCCATCTGACTTGAACGCCTTTGGTTATTTCCTTATGGGCGACTCACCCAGCGCCCTTTTGGAGCCTAATCTTGCAGAAGTCAAAGAAAACCGGCTGCCCCGATGGCAGCATATACAGTAACACATTTTTTTGATCAATTTTATGTCTTAATCTTTATGTCTAAAAGCATTAATAAACCATTTAATATGTATCAAAAACTTGCTTAATATAGGTTAAAATTAAAACCATAAAAATGAGGTCTAATAGGTCTTTATTACAATTGAATTCAGAAGTCTAAGTCCACCCTGCTGGATCCCGCAAATACCTGGCTCCAGCGGGACTAAGATGGTTCAGTCCCGCAAATACCGGGATTGAAATTATCTTGCGGGATTGCATTCCCTAATATCTAGTAACCTTAACTCACCTGAAAATAAAATAAGTTCTGTAAATAGCCTCAGAGATAGAGGGGGTCGAGGAGAGCTCGAAATTGTTCGTGAAAATATAACACAATGTGCTACGATTATCAATATAATGTAAAATTATCAAATGTTAAATTTCTGTGAAGCCAAAGGTGACTGTTATCCTCGGTGATAAGTTATCCCTTGTTTGTGGTATTATATTTTTAGAGAGCTGAGCCGAATGCAGCAGTCGTTCGAAGTAAACAGCGAGACAAATAACGTCATTCAAAATGTTTGGTGGAAATTCTTTGACAAAAAAATGGCTGGTAATCGCAGTTATAGTTCTGTGTTTGTGTACCCAGTGTTATTGTCAGTGCACAGGTTCCTCTTGCCCCACTTGTACAACAGAATGTATTGGATGTGCCAACTGTATAAATGCAAAAAAGTGTACCGCTTCTCAAAATTGTGTCAGAGCAGAAACATGTATAAGTTCAGATGGCTGTACTGCTGCTAGGACATGTAGAAGTTCAGAAGGCTGTATTACAGCTAGGACATGTGCAAGCTCATCAAACTGTCATAAGGCTGTGACTTGCATCAGCTCGTTAGACTGTTTTGAAGCCGCAACATGCATTGAATCAACCAATTGCTACAAAGCTACGACCTGCATCTATTCAACAGGATGTCCGAAACATCGCGAAGTTGTCGAAAACCAATATGTGTATGACACAGTCCCAGCAGAATAGGGCGACAGGACTATTTCAATTTAAAAAATATTGACATTTGACACATTTTTATAAATAAAATAAAATTTCTGTTAATGCGTGTCGTGATGAGGGTAACGGTTAGTAATAAATGTTATATCCTCATTTCGTTTATATGGTTACATAATATGGTTTATTCAGCACGCGTGAGTAATATATAATTTCGGGGCCCTGCTAAATTCGGGAGAAATAATAAATTACTTCATGTTGACGCGTAGAATGCTAATAATGAGCCGAAACTGTACGATAATGTATAACTGAATAGTTTCTGAACCAATAGGAACGCGGTAGCGAGCCGAAACTGTACGGTAATGATTTATTACTGCATAGTTTCTGGACTAATAGGAACGCGGTAGCGATTTGTATATATGAAAACAGCATCGCAATTCAGCGAAAGTCAGGGCCATCTTGTGTGCATCGAGAGCGGTGGGTACGTTAATCAATGAAGTGATTTATTATTTTTCCCTCTTTTATCAGGGCCCCGATTACATATTACTCGTGCTAGTTGAATAAAGTATTATGTGCGACCATTGATCGAAGGAGAATATTCCACTCGCGTGTTACCACGCTCATGGAATCTTCTCCTTCTCTCACTAGTCGCACAATATACTATTCATCATGTAGAGATAAAAGTAAGTAGACTAAGCTAGTGCTGGTCTGCGATCCCAGTTAGGTTTGATCTTCACCCATCGAGTTTTCTAATGAAATTTGGAACTTGATAATATAATATATTAAGAAAAATTGATTTGGTTGCCATTCAATATCTTGGCACAGCTATTTGTAATAAAAAATTAAAATTGTTAATTTTATTGTATTTATTTACAATATATAGGTATGCTATTTATGTAAAAAAAATATTTTCATATGATATTCATTCAAAACTTGTAAAAAAATATGTATTTATAAGTTTTGAATGAATATCGTATGAAAACATTTTTTTTACATAAATAGCATAGGATTTTGTTTAAAAGGTTAGAGATAGTCAAGATTTTGAAAAAATCGATTTCTTTTTTTGCATTTTCTTGTAGCATGATGTATCGAAAATATACCTTGAAAATTTCAAGTACCTAAATTGAATAAGTAGTTTACGAGATAATTATTATATGGCCTTTATTGAAAACAAAAAAAAACCGTTGTTCTCGACTAATTAAGAAGATATTTAATCTTTTTAATTAGTCGGGCACAACGGTTCTTTTTTGTTTTCAATAATTTATTAAGGTTTTAACTTTAATTTAAATAGTTTTTTTTTATTTCCACCGACTAGTTTTGGAGAAATCAATGAAAACATATCATCCATCTACCGTTTTACCATAAAGCCAATGTTAAATATGCCTACTTTTGAAGTCATTTATTTATTTAAATAATCGGGCAACCCCCCCTAAAATTTTCAGAATTGGTTTAGACTTAGTCCAACTTCATATTAAAAAAAATCAAGCCTTTTATTTAAAATTGCCTTGGTGCTCGTACTACCAAGGACATCAAGCCATTTTTGTCTGAACTGCTGGTCTGTAGGAAACCTATTTACATGTAAATAAAGAGTGTCTCAAAATTTACGCAAAATTTGAATTTGCCGCCATTTGTGAGGTAAAGTGTTTCTAACAAAAAAAAAGACAGTTTCTCAGCTAATAGTTTATTGTTGAACAATATTTTAAAAATGGTGAAAGTTTTGCTGCCACAATTCGCAAATTTCGCACAAAATATGGTCGTAATATTGTTTTAAATTCTTCAACTGTGAAGGAAATCATTAAAAAATTTAGAGAGAAAAAAAGATGCATTCACAACGTGTCACTGTTTGGTGCGAATTTTGGGCTGGAGGCATCATTGGACCATACTTCTTTGAAAATGAGGCTGGTCAAGCAGTAACTGTTACTGGTGTTCGATATCGCAACATGATAAGAGAGTTCTTTCTTCCTAAAATAGAAAATATTGATGTGGACGACATGTGGTTTCAACAAAATGGTGCCACATGCCATACATCCCGTGAAACTATTGAATTACTTGAAGAGACATTTCCTGGTCGTGTACTCTCTCATTTCGGTGATCAGAATTGGCCCCCTAGATCATCTGATTTAACCTCACTGGATTTTTTTTCTATGGGTTTTTTTTTGAAGTCACAGGTCTATGCCAACAAGCCTCTAACCACCCGTGCATTGAAGGAAGAGATTTAACGCTGTATCAATGAAATTCAGCCACATTTATGCGGAATGGTGATAGAAAATTTTGAAAAAAGAGTTAGTATTTGTCAGCAAAGTCGTGGAGGCCATATGTCCGATGTGTTATTTCATATGTAACCCTAGACTATGTACATTATGTTCCAATAAAGAAATTAAAATTTATTTAAGAAAAACTCTGTTTTCTATTCAAATCTTGCGTAAATTTTGGGACACCCGTTATTACTATACATATCTTCTTTGATATGGTCATTCATAATGGGTACTTAAGATTTAAATTAAAACAAACCTGTGAAAACTTTTTAATTTTTTGCATTTAAAATGTCATTGAAGAATTAAGCCAAATAAACATTAATACTTAACACACACAACTTTATAACCTCATAAAAAATATAAGACAGTGTGCTACGATTACACGGCTCTACAAAAAAAATTTCATTCCTTGTCCTAAAGTTTATTTTATGATTTTCTGATTAGTTAGCCACAAAAACGATAAAAAAATACCTTCTTTCTATTTAAAGTTTGCTTTTGTGATAACTGTCGTAATTATACTCATTGTCGAGTTTTTATAGGAATTTCAATTAATTTTAGTCATGGGTTGCAGGATGTCTTTAAAAGTACATATGCTAGCAAGGAGAACGTTTCCATCAAGATATGAACTTCGAACAACGTTATCAAGGCCAATACAATGAAAATATGATGGGAGACTATATTTGGGGTTTATTGAGAGAAAGTACTTACGAGCATAAAAGAAAAAGTAATACCGTGCATTTTTGACTTATTTTCCACTTTTTTGTAAACAAATTTGATAGTTAAAATTAATAAAAATAATGTACATTTATATTTGTATCGTTTTTTTTACAAAATTAAAGTAAAAATCACAAGTTTTTGAAAATATGGTTTAAACGTTCCCTGGATACAAAAGCAAACTTTTTTAAGCCATATAATTTTTTTTCGTTTAACTATCATCTAATTCATCGAAATTTCATAGTCTAATGTTAAAGACAATTTTTGTGTTGACCCGTGTTATCAATATAATGTAAAATTATCAAAATAATATTAAATTTCTGTGAAGCCAAAGGTGACTGTTATCCTCGATGATACGTTATCCCTTGTTTGTGGTATTATATTTTTAGAGAGCTGAGCCGAATGCAGCAGTCGTTCGAAGTAAACAGCGAGACAAATAACGTCATTCAAAATGTTTGGTGGAAATTCTTTGACAAAAAAATGGCTGGTAATAGCGGTTATAGTTCTGTGTTTGTGTACCCAGTGTTATTGTCAGTGCACAGGTTCCTTTTGTCCCACTTGTACAACAGAATGTGTTGGATGTGCCAACTGTATAAATGCAAAAAAGTGTACCGCTTCTCAAAATTGTGTCAAGGCAGAAACATGTGTAAGTTCAGATGGCTGTACTGCTGCTAGGACATGTACAAGTTCAGAAGGCTGTATTACAGCTAGGAGATGTGTAAGCTCATCAAACTGTCATAAGGCTGACTCTTGCATCAGCTCGTTAGACTGTTTTCAAGCTACGAACTGTATCATTTCAACAGGATGTCCCAAATATCGCGAAGTTGTCAAAAACCAATATGATTATGACACAGTTCCAGCAGAATAGAGCGACAGGACTATTATTTTCAACTTCAAAAATACTGACTTTTACGTTATTTCTATATCTATATATCTATACTAATGGGCTAAGAGCTGGCTACGGAGAAAATGGGTGACTCGGTGCAGAGCTGAAAATTTGCAGAATAATAGGAGATAGTACAAGTAAGTAGGGAAAAAATTGCCAGAAGGCTAGGTGGAAAGTAAAGAGCCGCCAGAAGGCGCTAATGTTGCAAAAAATTACAAAATAAGTATAGAAATTGCCAGAAGTGCACTGATTTTTTGCAACATTAGCGCCTTCTGGCGGCTCTTTACCTTCCACCTAGCCTTCTGGCAATTTTTTCCCTACTTACTTGTACTATCTCCTATTATTCTGCAAATTTTCAGCTCTGCACAGAGTCACCCATTTTCTCCGTAGCCAGCTCTTCGTCTATAATATATAAAGCTGAAAATTTTGTTTATAATATGTTTTATACATAATATGGTATGATTGTCCGGTGCCTGTATATATAGTAACGGAGTACAAAATCTACATACTGTGAGAGTTGTTTTTTTAATGAATTACACATACGTTAGCCCAATTAATTCAAATAAATAAAATAGTTGGCAAAACCAAAAGTGCACATCCCGCAAGTTTTCCACTGTACATATTATAGGTAATAAAAAAAAATTGACAAAATAGATTTAAAAAAACCAATTAAAAAAATAGAAAAAAAATTAAAAACAAAATGGAATAGAAAAAATAATATTACTTGTGTCAGCGGGAATCGAACCCGGCACCTTGCTATGGACCAACGCTTTTAACCGCTCGGCCATTCCGATATCGTAGCTTGTGTTGTTATTGTGGTATAGCAGTGTAGCAGGTATTCTACGTAATACACTACATATTTTACAATAACAGTAATAGGTATTTTTTTGTTTTTTTAAGGTTTTTTATATTAACTATTAGCTGTCAAAAATAATAAAATAAAACTGTTTATAAAAATTAAACTACTAAACACATTTATGTGAATTTAAATAGGGTTGTGGTTAGATACTAAACAAAGTGAATAAAATATAACCCAAGGCAATCCGACCAAAATTGCGATCTGTAGAGTTGTGACGTACATACGTTCATACGTACATACGTACAGACCAACCGACAACTGCTGTTTGTAATTTTCAATTGCAATTTTAATAGTATTTATGAACTCGAACTGATTTAAAAATGGTTCTGTTTTATAGATCTGAATCTCCTCTTTTCAAAAAGCTTCAATTTGAATGGATTTCGTGTGAAATTAACTTAGATATAACTTCTTATATGAACGAAAGTCAGCTCTGACGCACAAAGCGACAATAAAACACATACCGCTAGTTTAGCGGTATGTACAATCGTAACTTAAACTGTAATTAAACAGTTTTAAAGATTCCTAGAGCTAATTTTCAGTTTTCATCACTTTTTCTGTTTATATTTTTTGTACCTATTTTCTATCTATACTAATATATAAAGCTGAAGAGTTTATTTGGTTGAACGCGCTAATCTCAGGAACTACATTCGTATTGAAAAAAAAATTGTTAGATAGTCCATTTATCGAGGAAGGCTATAGACTATATAATATCACGCTACGACCAATAGGAGCGAGCATCAATGAAAAATGTCCGCTTGACAAAAACTTTTGAACGGTAACTTCGATCATCATGTTTGGATACAACATTCATCTCGGTAAACTAAGATGAACGTGCGTAGTATTGTGCCTTCCTCCACTTGTTCTTTTTCACCCGAGTGAAACCGGGCGGGACCGCTAGTTTATAAATAAAATAAAATTTATGTTAAAGCGTGTGGTCATGAGGGTAACGGTTAGTAATAAATGTTATGTCTACATTTCGTTAATATGGTTACCTACATAATATGGTTTCACCATGTAGAGATAAAAGTAACTAGACTATAAGCTAGTGCGTATATGCTTGCCGTAAGTGAAAGTGTCCTCAGTTAAGAGAGAGAACGCTGCTGATGTTCCGTATCATTCTCTCTCTCGTAAATAAGTCGAAAACCTTCAAAACAAAAAAGATGTTCCTTCCCTTTAAGCCCCAAAACCTCCATTACTCGAAATTTCAACCCTCTTTATAAGTCGAAATAATCAGTGAGTCCCTACAAGCCATTTCGGTGCATATTTTCCATCTATAACTCGGAAATTGTACCTCTGTATCTCGAACATAGCAGTTCAAAATTAGTTCGAATTAATCAAGTCGAATATTTACTTATAAAATCCATCAAAAACTCTATAACTCGAATTTTTTAGCGTCTCCCTTGAAGTTGGACTTACACAGGTTCTACTATATTTAATACGCACACATACATTGAAATGCTTGGTAATATAAAGTTATGCGGGTGAATAAGGGGCCATATTGAACATCCAAGTTAATTTGCAGAATTTTAAATGTTTTACGTTTATGTAGTTTTTCCGTTACACGCGCTATCTTAGTTCTGTCGTTCTGAACGACACCCGTAGGAATAAGAACTTCGATGAATTAGTATATTGCAGGAAAATGGGTCACCGCTAATGCATTGAAGAAATCAATATTTCATATTACATTACGTAAGTAGTATATGGAATAAGTACTTTGTTTCATTGGATCGGAGAGGTCGCAGATTTTAATTTTCTCGTTAAATTTAATTAGATCAAGACACAATAAAACAGCACAGTAACTGCTATACTTATGACGGGTTTGGGATACACCATAGTGCTGTGTCGCTCCTGAGCGAGTCGTTCATACTGAACGACTGCTTTCTCGGAGCGGAGCGAGTCGCTCTTTTTTTGGTGAATGACTCACTCCGAGCGCCATTGCTCTGTGCTGAGCTGTTCTGTACCGTTGCATTCGCACATTTACAGAACGCTCACAGCACAAGCCACAGAGGCACTAGTAAATTTAGCACGTACGGAGTTATCTTTGCTGAGTCATTTAATGTTGAATGACACAATGTGTAATAGTACTAAGCTTAACAGTGACTTAAACCATTCACATTGACGTTGACAAAGATATAATATTGTAACAATAAACGGTATTATTGTTAAGTTTTTATTATACTTTACAGTTTATACGAAATGCGAATGATATAAGATCAAAATCATATTAAAATGAGCTCAGAGCTGAGTGTGTGTATACTGTGCTGTGCAATGCTAAGTGACTCCTGAGCATGCATGATGACAGTTAACACCTCTGCAGTCTGCACTCTTGTGTAGTGCGTACTGTCTAGTGTGCTCCTTTGAACGAATCCCTCTGAGCGACTCTTTTTAGTGAGCGGAGCACACGGAGCCAGCTCCCAATAAAGAGTCATGTGCGGACACATCACTACTACACCAGTTGCGCTTCTTACGCAAGGATCTTGCATCGATACTTGCTATAATTATTTTATTAATTAAAACTAATTAAGTGGAAGTTTAAAGATGTAGAAAATAACGGGAAGTGTGACTGATGGAAAATAGTAATGGTGCGAATGGCGTCTGTTATGACATAAAGTCGAGAAACGGACGTTAAACGCATTATTATTATAGCTAGTCATATCTTACTATTATTATATTCAACTTTTTAACTATGAAGTTAAAAATAGTATATTACATCACAAGGGCCGAGATTTCAACTTTTAAGTCCCGTGTGGTGTATACGATTTTTCTTCATATCCGCTCGAAAGTACGTACTTTCGTCAGCAGGGACGAAAAATTGACATTTACTCCTAGTGAGAACAGCGGGAGGAAAAAATTTCTATGGTTGTAGAGGTATTGTCAAAGAGTTTTTCAAGTCTTATCTATCAAATCGTTATCAAAAAGTATCTGTGCTTAACGATGAATCACAGTACCGGGAAATACATTGCGGTGTTCCACAAGGATCCATACTTGGACCACTGTTATTCATTATTTATATCAATGATTTACCTAATAAAATTACAAATTCACAATTTTATCTATATGCAGATGACACATCTTTTATTACTGTTCATAATGATATAAATAAATTACAAGAAATGTCTGCAAAAACTCTTGAAAATGCGTCGGATTGGTTTTCAAGCAACAAGTTACTACTTAACAAAGAAAAAACGCAACAATGTATTTTCCGTTACTGTGGTTCAAGTACTAGTACAAATTATGTCAAATTTCTGGGTTTGAATATTAACAATGACATGAAGTGGAAGGAACATATTAACTATGTAAGTAACAGACTTACAACTGTAATTTTTTTACTCAGAAAGATATCCTTATGTTGTTCAGAATCTGTCATTAAAAATGTATACTATGGCTTATTTCATTCAGTTTTATCCTATGGAATACTACTATGGGGAGCAGCTTCTGATGCTGTGAGAATTTTTAAATTGCAAAAACGAGCGATTCGCATTATTGCCAAAAAAAAGTCAACCGAGCATTGTGCTCCTCTATTTAAACATTTTAACATATTAACATTGCATTCGCTGTACGTATTTGAAAACCTAATGTATGTAAAACAAAATTTGGATATTTATGAAACTGTAAATCAAATACATTCTCACAGCACCAGAAGCTGTTCTGACATAAGAGTACCTTTTTATAATAACAATAAATTAATCAATGGTCCCAACTTTTGGGCACCCAAATTTTATAATCACCTTCCAAATAGTGTAAAGACCTTACCACTGAACATTTTCAGAAACAAAATTAAAAATATGCTGCAGAATATGTGCTTATACAAATATACTGATTTTTTATGTACTTAGTAACTGGTTAAACAAATTTTACGTAATTACTTTTAAGATGTATTTTTGTATTCTTCTTGACGTTTTTATACAAATATGGTCACTAAATATATATCTCTATCTATCTATCTATCTATTTATACTCGTAACTAGGGTTACCGCTGTCATTTAATATAATAAATAACAGGGAGTAAATGTTAAACTTTCGTCCCTGCTATAAGGGACGAAAGTACGTACTTTCGTTCGAGGTATGAAGAAAAAGTAGTTTGCTACGAAACTTGTAATCGTGTGATCTTTCCATTTATGTAAAAAAAAATTAGTCAAAAACCCAACTGAATCTTATGCCCCAAAACGGTGGACGAATGCGGTACTTTGTAAAATCTAGTGACTTTAGATAGGTGTACCTACATACAAAGACTTTAGCGGTCTCTCGTGGGATGTTGGCTACTTCAATCATTGTGCCGCTACCACCGAATGCTCGACACTGATTGAGATTAATGCAAGGTTGTTTAGGCTGACCCACTATTTAACAAAAAATGGTGTCATTTCATTTTAAATAATAATATCCTGCCTTTACCATTTAAAATATGGGTTAGGTACATTTAACAATTAATTAACTTGTGCTACAAACTACACAAAGAAGGGCAAACTGCTTAAAGAAGAAAAGAAAGCCTTTATTTACAAAAATAATAGCGGTCCGGTTCGACTTCGCTCGAATTTGTAGATTGGCACCGTTTTTTCGTTGACTTGCGTTGCAAAATTGGTCTCCACGAAAACCGCTTTTAATTTAACACGACAATATATTAGCCAGAGTGCCCGTAGGCAAAAATTTTACTGACAAATACTCTCCCCAAACTTTGTATATGGCTTCATTAGACCTAGTCTGACACCTATTTCCTCTATGACTTTTCTTGATTTTGGGGCGTTTTCCCTCTAAATATTCCGAAAGATGTCGTTTTGACGACATGTAAAAATTTATAGACACCGTTTGTTTTTTTAATTGGATAGCTTAAAAATTACAACCAAAACGCTAAAATAATGTTCTCTGACAAATAACATGAACCGTTTAAAATGTCTGACACCTTGAATATGTCGACATGCGTGTGCTGGCCGTCTGTACGCAGCTTTATTGGCATCCGCATTCGATGACATTCGCGACAGATGTAGGTAATGTTTACAGGAACACTTTACAACTGTGATGTAATACGATTCATGAAGTTCTCTACTCGACCTTGAAATTGAACGATATAATAAAAGGTGTCCCAACAAGAGCGGCGGATTTAATTTATTTTTGAATTAAGCAAACATTTTTATTGCAACACAAAGAAAAATAAATAATAATAATAATAATAATATAGCCTTTTTAGGGTTCCGTACCCGAAGGGTGCTCAAACGGGACCCTATTACTAAGCCTCCGCTGTCCGTCTGTCTGTCCGTCTGTCTGTCAGCGGGCTGTATCTCAAGAACCGTAATTGGTAGAGAGTTGAAATTTTCACAGAGTGTGTATTTCTATTGCCGCTAGAACAACAAATAATTAAAAACCCCCCAAAACTCCCAAAAGAGGAGCAAACTAAGTTTTTTGCTTATAATTCGCTCAATTTAAATCAGATCGTTTCGAGACCTGTCTTAAACGAAAGAGGAGAAAATTTTACATAGATTTTGTATAACAGAATTCGTCGAAACACTTTTTTTGTACAGCTTTATATAGAAATATAATGTATAAATTCAATTTTGTCTAATCCATAGCATACACGGAGATCGTCTGTCTTCGTTTGTTGCATAGTGTACTATGGGAATTTAAATATTGCGTATGTTTTGTCTTAAAAAAAAAGATTGCATTTGTTCAAAAACGAATGTCATTTCAAATATTAGTCAGTCTTTTGACATTAGTATTTTTTTGCAACGCCTTCTGAGTTAACGATTTGAATAACTAATTTTAATTATTAGAACATATTGCTTTGACAGATGCAAACGTCATTTTTTACATTTTTTACCATTCCAACACCATGGATGAGCGGAATGAAACCAAATTTTGGGAGGATGTTTGATATGCAAATATGAAGAGGCCTATTGTTTTTCAGAGACGTCGGCGCAAGCGCAAAAGAAATATATATTATAATGTTGTTTTTATAAGATAATAGTATACTTTTCATAAAGGCGTATTATTTTGTTTTACAGGAGTTTTGTAAAATAAATTTTTGAAAAAAATCGGCGCATGCGTAGAAGAAATATATACTATAAGGCTGTTTTTTATATAATAACGGTATACTTTTCATTACGGTTTATTATTCTATCTATGTTTACAAAAGTTTTGTAATTTTTTTGGGAAAAATTGGCGCATGCGCAAAAGAAATATATGCAATAACGTTGTTTTATATAATAATAGTATATATTTCATAATGGTTTATTATTCTATTTTAAAAGAAAGTTTTGTAAAAAGTTTTAGGGGGAAAGGCGGCGCATGCGCAGAAGAGATATGTGCTATAACATTGTTTTTATATAATAATGGTATACGTTTCATAATGGTTTAATATTCTAAAGTTTTGTATTTTTTTTTTTTGGGGAAATCGGTGCATGCGCAACAGAGATATTTGCCATAACGTTGTTATTTGATATAATGGTATATTTATCAAAACCTTATATTATTTTATTCTACAAGAAATTTTTGTAAAAAAAGTGTTTATAATATAAAAACGCCGGGGTGAATTATGTAAAATTTCACGCCTTGAAATTCTTGAACTACTTGCATACTCCCACTGGTTACATATTGTTATAGCGCCTCTCTTGTTTCTTTTACAAAAGTATTTAAAAAGTACATAGTGTACGGAACCCTTCGTGTGCGAGTCCGACTCGCACTTGACCGGTTTTTTATTCCACTATTGGGCAAAGGCCTCCCCAAGATCTATCCATGTTTTCTGTCTTCAGCAGTACGATGCCAATACTTTCCAGCTAACTTTTCTATATCATCTTTCCACCTTTTCTTCTGTCTTCCTTGCTTCCTTTTACCGTCTTTTGGATACCATTCCGTTATTATCTTTGTCCATTTATCGTTACTTATTCTTGCTATATGCCCTGCCCAAGTCCATTTCATGTATTTTATTTTTTGCTTTACGTCTATTATTTTTGTTTTCTTTCTTATGATATTAAAATTAATTTTATCTATTATAGTTTTATGTTGAGCATTTTCCTTTCCATTGATCTTTGACAAGCTTGCAGTTTATTATACTGGTTTTCAGTTAAGGACCAGGTTTGGGCACCATACGTTAAAGATGGCAGAACTCAAAAGTTATATAGTTTAGTTTTTATATTTAAAGGAATATCGTCCAAAGAAAAATAGTTCCGATTAAACGTGAAATACATCAGGCAAATGGCCCCCACAAAACCTCTGGCACAGGGTTATTCTTTTGATGAAATTTTGAATAAAGTTTTCGCATAAATGTGGCTGATTTCACCAATAACGCGTCGTAATTACTCTTTAAATTAATCATCTGTTTCAGGCTTATTCGCATACACCTTTTCCTTAACATAGCCCCAAAGAAAAAAGTCCATCGGCGTTAGATCGCACGATCTTGGTGGACAATGTTGATCGCCAAATCGAGAAATGACACGGCCTGGAAACTTGGTCTGCAGTAACACCGTTGTTTCACGTGCTGTATGGTAGGTCGCACCGTCTTGATGGAAAAACAAGTCCTCCACGCCAATTAAATCCAAATCGGGCCACAAAGACTCCGTTAACATTTCGCGAGTCACCGACAAGGATGACGACGAACAATGGTCTTCTGATCTATCAGCGTAAATTTGGTCTCAAATTTGTAATTAAGCGCCTCACTGTCGACTCATTTGGCCGAAAACTGGACGTAATTGGTGAACTGTTTTCGCAAAACATTCACCATTTTTGTAATGTCTTTTTACAATAATTAAACGTTGTACGTTTGAATACTTCTCCATATTCTTAAAATTAAATTGCCAAAAAAAAATCACCATACAACTCGTATTAACAAAATGGCGGCAAATTTAAATCCGGCGCTCTTGTTGGGACACCCTTTAACGTCCGTTTTTTGACTTTATGTCGTAACAGACGCCATTCGCACTATTACTATTTTCCATCTATCACACTTCCCGTTATTTTCAAAATTTTTTCAACTTCAACTAATTAATAGCAATGGGCGAATGAAGGAATTTTTATGAAATTAGGATAAGGTAGTCAAATTTTGAGCACAGGAGTTTGACAGGTAATCGGCCGTGGCCTTGAATAAGGAACCATCTCAATATTTATCTGGAATTATTAAGGGAAACCACGGAAAACATCAACAAGATGGCCGGTACAGGAATTACCGTTTCTCGGCGAGAGACAGCAGGAAAAAGTCACCAGCCACACCTGCCTCCGTCGGGATTCGAATCCGATACCTTCCGAATGCGAGTCTAGTGCTCTCACCACTACGTTGCTCCGCTCGGTAAATTGAACGATATATGTTGCAGGTAAATATTATAAATCAAACTAGTCTGGTCCCGTCGAAATTCGACGGAGTGGGGATTTTTGGAAGAGTATTTTCTTAGAAATAAAATAAATCATTGTAGGAAACAATTCTATAGGTACGTTTCTCTTTAGCATTCTTAGTAGGTTTCTTTCGGCTTTGTCGAGCCGTTAGACCAGTGATTCCCAAAGTGGTCTATATCGACCCCCAGGGGCCGACGACAACTTGCAAGGGGTTCATGTCAGCGGGAAAAAAGATTGGGGGTCCATGAAATGAAAATGGAGGTCAACGATAGTGAATCTTCTAACAAAAAAAGAAACAAACTGGACATCGTTAACCGAAGAGATTTAAGATTAAATCTAACTAAATTGATGCCAAATGTTGAAAATTTATTATTAGAGCATCAGGTTTATCCCTCACACTAAAAGCATTTATTTTTTGCTTAGTTATGTTATGTAACAGAAAGTAAATTTTAATTTGATTCGTTTAATTTGAATCTAATTAATAAATGTATAAAACTAAACATTTTACACTACATTTCACTACCGTTATAAATTTAAAACTTTCAAAGTGAGTAGCACTATACCGGTTGTCAAAAATACATTTGAAATTAAATGAATTTACAAAAAATCAATATCAGATAAGCAGAGGGTCTACCCAAAACCGAAAAACATGGCAAGTGGTCTACGAGACAAAAAAGTTTGGGGACCTCTGCGTTAGATGAACACAGCCCACAGGGAGTTTCCCAACGACATTCGACTGTTTCCGAATGTATTAAAACTGTAATAATATTACAATAATCTAAGATTTGTTTTTCTGCAAGCCGGCATTAAGGTATCAATCATTCTGTTCGATGTCGAGTCAAATTTAAAGTATGCGTCCTGTTCAAAACATATGAGAGCAATTATTTTGGCCTACGAATTAATTGAAAATCGTAGTGAACACCCAAGGAAACTTTCTGTAATTGAATTGGTCGTATTGTTTCTTGGTAGTACCAGACAATGTAAATACCATTTTAAAGTAAAAAAAATCGTGCATTTTAGCACGCCTATGTTGACCAATTAAATTCATTTATGCCTCAGAAACTACACTAATTGCTGATGCAATGCAGACAATTACCTGCAAGCATTGTTACGCACAAAAAAAAAATAAAATAAAAAATACTCGTCCAGACATTCTACAGGGAGTCCCAATAATTATAAAATACTGGTTAAACTTTAAGAAACATCTAATGTGTATTCCAAGTCTACTTACTAAGGAATTTCCTTTATTGTATGCTGCACAAACTATTGGTAACGAAGATTTGACAATGATCTCAGATTGTGATCATATTGTTATAGTTTTAATACACGCAGGAGCCAAGGGCGTAGATATTTTATTTTTCTGATGGGGGGGGGGGTAAAGCAGAAAATCAACATTTTTTAATATCACACAAGAATACTCACAAAGGAAGATGTGAAGCAAAATATCAATTTCCAAATCAATTTTACAATTTTTTTTTTCAAGATGTGTTTCTAAATTTTATTCTTTGAGCCAGGTATTCGTATTATTTTCAATTTTATTTTTTTATAATTATGATCCTGGGGGGGTAATTACCCCCTTTACCCCCCACCCTTATCTACGCCCTTGGCAGGAGCAGTCTAATGTCGTATTTAAACTCCCTGCCATGTAGAACACAAAAACAATTGTTTGATCTGCACAGTAGAGATCGTTTTCAAACTAAATTTTTATCAATATCCGTAGAAAAATGTTGTTTCGAAGTGGAAATTGTTAAATCGATCCTATTCGAAAAATAACTCTAATCGATTCAAACAATTTTATTATACCGTGTATATCAGTGGCGGATCCACGGGGGGGGTCGGATTCAACCCCCCCCCCCCCTTCCAGAGAATCAAAAATCCCAAATTAAAATCTTACTGCGCAATAAAAAAAAAAGCTTTTCATGTTTTTCATGAATTCTCCGCAAAAGGAGTAAAAAATTTTCAAGACCCCCCCTTGCCGTAATCCTGGATCCGCCACTGGTGTATATGTTACGGTCAATGTCCGGAATCTGGGCAATGTCGACAATGCCCGAGCCACATCGGGCAATGTCCGAAATCGGACAAGAGGTTCAAAAAATAGATTTTTTTTATAAACATGAAACGCTGACATTTGATTTACTGAAAAACCAAAGTTCCCGGTCTATGCAGCTCAGTAAAAAAAGCAGTATGGCGGACCCATATCGTCTTTTTTGTAGCACATAAAAGTGAGAATGATTGGTAGCCCTGAATAACTTTGAAAGCCGTCACTCATCATCAGTTATCGACAATCAAAAATAATGAACTCGACAAATAATAATACTAGAACTTCGCTCATCGCCTCGATAATTAATATGTTGACAAATAGGCCGTCTTAAAGCAGTCAAAATAAATTGTTAGTGTTTCTTTCATCGAAAGGAAGACTATTTTACCCGAATACGATGAAGCAAAAAATTAAGGGTTATAATAATGTAAGAGGGGCTCCATGAAGCAACAAATTTATAGGCCAATTATTTAAACAATTTTGTTGTGTTCAAATAGAAACGGTTTTTCGAAAAAAAATATTTAGTTGACTTACTTTTTTAAAAATAAATTTTAAATTTTTTTTCAACGGATCTTTATTTTGTCAAGTGTTAAGATGACACCATAATTTTTTAAAATTTTTAAATTGTTATTTAATACTATAAAAAAATGAGCCTTTTTCATGAAGTACGAAAAATCACTCACTAGTAGCGCTAGTAGTTCGGTAGGGACAAACACTGTCAAATCCCCATATAAACACACATTAAAATGTACTTGAAAAAAAATGTTTTTAACAGAAGATGATGTTCCTGGAACAAAACTAAAATTTGCAACTGTAAAAGATAATAATGTAGTAACATTAAAACGTTGGCTTGCGTGTCGTAATTTAAAAGTATCTAGAAAAAAAAATGAATTAATAGACAGGTACTTATGCAGACTCTAGTAAAATATTAGCGATAAATTCAAACTGTAATAAGAGAAATTGAAAATAATTATGAATTTCAGATTTATTTCCAAATGAAATATGAATCAAAAATATATGGTAATAAAATAAATTTAATTAAATATAATAAATGAATATAATTTAATAAAAGATTGAGGTTATATCTCATTCTAATCAATGGTAATAAACTGTCAAAAATTTACTATTCATTTTTTATTAATTTAATTAATTTTAAAAATAATTTCGATAACATATGTAAATGATGACTAAGTGATAAGTTTATCAGTTCAAAATTTTTTTTATTTCAGATTTATATTTTTAAATAATAAAATAATATCACGTAAATAACATTGGTTGGCATGTAAATATTTTATGTTTGTCCCTACTACTAGTGCTGCCTCTCGTGACACTTTCGCTGCACTATTCTCAGGAAAAAGGCTCATTATTTTATGTATTGACTTTATACAAACAGGACGGTGCGCTCGAGCTGTAACAGCCGCGCGGAGCCCTATTTTCAACGTGAAATTAAAACTATAAATAATAGAGATTTAGTTCCGGGAGTGGGGCTTTATTATTAGAAATTTTCTCGTCTTTAAAAATCTTTTTCTCAATTTCTGCGATCGCTTATAGTTTTTGAGTAATTGCCAAAAATCTGAGGGGCTTTATTTGTCTTTTCGTAATTTTTGTCGACGAAAAAAATAATAAAAAACGTCTTTTTCGGAATATTTTTCCGAATAGAATAAGCTATTACTCATATTTTTTGGAGACTTGGATCTATTTTTCTCATGAATTTCACTTCTTGACTAGGCTATAACGAGGTCGTAGGCGAAAAGGTTCAGTTATAGTTTATACATTTCAGAGTGTAAAATCCCGATATTTTGAAACCTTTTTAATTCCAACATTTTAACATTTTTCTTGAAGTTCAACTTATCTAAGTATTTTTGTATTTCTAACAGTAATACGAAACAATGAAAAAATTTAAATCTTTGAATTATTCAAACTTTCAATCTTTCGTGAATTACATTAGATAATAAATAACTTAATACTAATTAATTTTTATATTTTTTTAGATATTTCTGATGAAGATCCAAATCCGGATCAAAACGTCATCTTGTGTTAGGTATACTGATTTGTATTTTTATTATTTTTTGTCAATATATGGTCTGAGAAAAATTGGTCGACAATTTTGTTTATTTGAATGAAAAAATTTAATAAAAAAAGCAAGTAGGACTCACCCATTAATCCGAGTTGTTGCGGCGTGAGATTCTCCGAAACAACACCTCCAGCTCCGGCCTGACTGCCGCCGCCCCCGCTGGCGAGACTTCCGGATGCCAATGATAGACGGTCACTCAACGCCAAAATGGAACCTTGCCTGTGGACGCTGCCTCGAATGTGACTTCCAGCGGGACTGTCGCTGCGTCGACCGCTGCCCGTTTGCGATAGCACTTCTGCAATAAACGGAGACAAGAATTATAAAAAAAAAAATCGGTCAATTGGGCGACGGGGCCATTCCAACTCCGACATATTGACATTTGATATAGTAGGTATAATATCATATTTAAAACTAGCCATTACCGGCGTCACGATATCAGAAATTTTATTTATCATTCAAAAAATGACAAATCTATCATTTTTTGTTAACTTTAAAAATTTATAATAAACAAAATAAATAACTTTTTAATATTTATATGACGTAATCTTGTTAAGTATATGTACCTATATGCAAAAAGGGCTCCACGAAGCAAAAAATTTATAGACGAATTATTTAAACATTTTTTGTTGTTTTCAATGGAGATGGTTTTTCGAAAAAAATTATTTAGTTAACAATTATTATTAGCCTCACTTTAAAAAAAAAAATAAAAAATACATTTTTCAACGTAACTTTATTGTTTCAAGTGTTAAAATGACACCATAATTTATTCAAATTTTTAAATTGTTATTTAATACTACAAAAAAAATATTTTATGTTTGTATTCTCTCAACGCGTTGCGCTCGAGCTGTAATGGCCGCGCGGAACCCTACTTTCAACGTTAAATTAAAACCATAAATAATAGAGATAGCGTTCTGGAAAAGAGACTTTATTATTGGGAATTTTCTCCGCTTTAAGAATCTTTTTTGCAAATTTTTGAGTAATTGCCAAAAATCTGAGGGGACTTTTTGTCTTTTCGTTTTTTATTAATAAAATTTTTGTCGGCGAAAAAATAAAGTTTTTTGAAGAATTATCCTCAAGAATCTCATTTCTTGACTAGACTAAATAATGAACAAGTCAAATTAAAAAAAATCTATATATAAATATAGGATGGAAAAAAGTTGTGGTACCGATTTGAGTGTGTTAATTCGCACACATTATGATGAAACATGCTTTAATTGAGTAGAAGTGCACAATATATTATGTTTCATCGGTAAATTCGATTCGGGCAAAATCCATATAATGACAAAAGAACGTCAATAACGTTTAAACTTAAAAATTTAGTGAATTAAGGCCGAACTTCGACCACCCGGCGTCCACTAGTATTTTAGTAAAAAAATCAACCTCAACTAGCGTTGCCAGGCGTCCGGATAAAGCCGGACATAGTTAGGTTTTTTGATTGCGTGTCCGGCCAAAATAAACGGTGTCCGGCTTATCCGGCTTTTGTTAGACTTTTTACATTTCGCAAACGAGCGAGCGTCGAGCGTGGCCGAGCGAAGGCGAATATGAATAATGATTTTTATTAACTTAAATAAAAGAAGTTCTGTTTAGTTTAGATTGTTTTTTATTTTGTTTTGGGGAGTAAAAGCAGGTGCATAAGACTTATTTGTGGAATTGCCTTTTCATTAGAATTTAAGAAGAATTTAAAATGTTGATAAATGTTTATCTAGAATTTAATTTTGACGGATGACTTTGGCTGATTAGTAATAAAGTACTTGAACTGATTTGGCATTCGATGTTATTTATATTTCAATAGAATTTAACAAGATTCATGGTAATAATCAAAAAAGCTTGATTTTACATACATTTTTTTTGTCGTACCTATTAATACTGAGACAAAATCCTCAATAATGTATAGGCTGTCCGGCCTTTTTACCCAAATGTCCGGCCAAACTGGCTGGTCTGTCCGGCTATTTGGCTTGGCGACCTGGCAATCCTAACATCAATATTATAGTACTTACAGAAATTATTGTCTTGTATTGGCTTTAGTATCGTAAACGTAGCTTTCGTGAATTAATAGGTATAATATGCACTCTCACTTGTATTGCAGGATCCCGACAAATGTGATAAATACTGGATCAAATCTCGCCACGATTAGGATTGTATGTTTAGCGTTAAATTGACTAATTTGACTAATGAAATTGCAATGCTGACTTTTAATTTTGAAAACATGTTTCAATAGGAATTTTTTAGTCTAAGAAAATTAGTTTCAGAATCGTCGATCAGACCGAATAATTCATGTAGTTTTGAAAGTTAGTACAGTTATTCCAAAAGGTGTCCAGATGAATATACTAAAAGCCCCCGAGGGAGGGACACGAGCCGGCGGTGGGGGAGGGGGGGAAAGGTCTCTTTTTCAAGGTTTTTGCTTGTGACTCGAAAACTATTTATAATATCTCTTTAGTGACTTCTACATTAATCATCTACATTAAATTTCCTATAAATTATGTCTAAACATTTTTACTGTACGATCAATACTTTAGGAGATACAGAGTATTAAAGGTGATAAAAATAAGAAGCTAAATCGTTTTACAAATTTTAATTCTGAAAAATTAAAAAAAAATTTTATGCCGACTTATCAATCAAATTGTGTTTCATCTTCGTCATCTTTATCATTAACATCGATGGGGGCTCCATTGGTACAAGCGCCTAGGCAGCCGTTACAGATATGACTACACTTAATGCCCGCTTTTCGGCAACTGCATTTTCCAGAACAACCACTTTTACATCGGCAAAAAATTGAACTTAACAACGCGTCAGGAGCAGGAGGATCCAAGGTCGTGATTGGTTCTAAGTTTCCATCGACTCCTCGCTTCCAACCCCATATTTCAGGAGGCAGTTGGTTCCCAAGCCACTCCTGTACTTGATGGAATACTCTGTAAGCGTGATATTTCGCTGACCCTTTGGTAGGGGGGAGGGAAAAAAGATCCGGTTTGGGCTTGGTACAAGATTTCAGAAAAACTGTGAATCGATGTCTGTTAATCTTAGACTGAGTACAGGGCGCTCGGTATACTTCAAGAAACATTTTTTCTCCGGCTTCTGCTATAACATCCGGAGTTGATGTTGGGTCATAAAATACAGTTGCTATTTCCTTTAGTAATGGCTTTTGATCAAAAATCTTGATAATTGATGTTTTGCCCTTCCTGTAAATAGCTGAGGTTGTATCACACCCACTGAAACTATGCAGAAAGAGAATAGAACCGCAAAATGAATGTTTTTGAAGTTCTTGGGAGGAAAATATATTGGTTTCCACTTTTCCTCTTCCCGGTTTGACAAAAAATATTTCTTTTTCAGGAGGGGTAAGAGCCATTAGAAGGACTACAAGATCAACATCTTCTCCAATAACAGTGACCACAAGATTGTCTACAGCTTTATCAATTGCAGTGCGAATAATTGTGCAGTCAGCATCACTTGCAGCTATTTGTGTTTCTATGTTTGCAGCCTGCATTTTTTCTGTCAGAAGTTTAATCAGTTGGGACTTGTTTTTTTTTGTATTTGATAGAAAATTCTCTTGCTGAACAGTGACCTTCATCGAGAGATTGGTGTTTATATCAACAGACGATTTCACCGCCCTCCTTCTTTGTTCAGATGTGTTTGTGCTATTTTTTACGTCATCGTATCCATCAAACACTACGGTAGAAGGTGGCCCGTAATGACATTTTACATAATTTATGTACTGATCACATATATCTGAGTAAGAGGAGCCCAATTGCCACTTGGTACGGTGCAAAAGAAAGCCACTATCAATAACCGTCTCACTAGTTTTCAAATTTACATTAGTGTCGGATTTCGATAAAACAGAGTGTTCCATCAAGTACAGGAGTGGCTTGGGAACCAACTGCCTCCTGAAATATGGGGTTGGAAGCAAGGAGTCGATGGAAACTTAGAACCAATCACGACCTTGGATCCTCCTGCTCCTGACGCGTTGTTAGTTTCAATTTTTTGCCGATGTAAAAGTGGTTGTTCTGGAAAATGCAGTTGTCGAAAAGCGGGCATTAAGTGTAGTCATATCTGTAACGGCTGCCTAGGCGCTTGTACCAATGGAGCCCCCATCGATGTTAATGATAAAGATGACGAAGATGAAACACAATTTGATTGATAAGTCGGCATAAGAATTTTTTTTAATTTTTCAGAATTAAAATTTGTAAAACGATTTAGCTTCTTATTTTTATCACCTTTAATACTCTGTATCTCCTAAAGTATTGATCGTACAGTAAAAATGTTTAGACATAATTTATAGGAAATTTAATGTAGATGATTAATGTAGAAGTCACTAAAGAGATATTATAAATAGTTTTCGAGTCACAAGCAAAAACCTTGAAAAAGAGACCTTTCCCCCCCTCCCCCATCGCCGGCTCGTGTCCCTCCCTCGGGGGCTTTTAGTATATTCATCTGGACACCTTTAGGAATAACTGTACCAACTTTCAAAACTACATGAATTATTTGGTCTGAATTTCTTAATTTTCCCAGGCTATTTGCCAAACGTATAAAGTCGACACAATGACAAGACAATGTTACATAATGCATAATAACGTTATGCAATAACAAATAATAAAATTTATCGTTTAGACCAGAGACGGCGAATAAAGAAGGATAACTTTTTTTAATTAAGCATAGTTTATTAATAATAAAAACAATTTATTGCAAAAAGATCTGTAAATTTACCTAACTAATATTATACTATGGAAGCGAATAATGAAACATTTTATAATAGCCTCAATGTCCTTTATCTCCCTAGGTAAATAATTAAAAACGGTAAATGATAAATTTTTTGGACTTTTATGATATGCTGCTGTATTACTCTAATGCTGTGTTGCAGAAAGGATTGTCAAAAAATTCGCGATTGACATTGCGTTATGGCATGTATGGCTATCTCAAAAACTGTTAAACGTATAAAAAATTGATTAAGACGAAATTTGTAGAGAATTTTGTACTCTATAACTTTTATAATAAATGCAAATACGATTTAAGGCAAAGGAAGCGGTTTATTTCCAAAAAACTGATTCTCGCTGCCTTTGACCTTGAATATCTAAGGACGCTCACACGTGACCTTATGAGACAGCACTTAAGAATGCCAAAATAAAGGTTTATACAAATATTCAGCTTATTCCGTTTCATTCCGAGGTGAAACTTAAAGGCTCCTTGTAGAGACAATCTAGATATATTCTTAGATCGTGAAGCAAGTAAGCAGTAAAGCTTTTCAATATAAATTTTCATTTTGCAATATAAGCATCAAATCACAAAAATCAGATAAAAATAAACTCCTGTAAGTTAAACTGTTCAATGTCAATACTCAATACCTTTTCATCATTGAGTTATTTCGCGCTATGATTTCCTTTGAAAACATCTACCTTCAATTTCACTTAAACTGTAAATACAGATATGTTTGATCCTTGAGGGCTTTTCACTTTCCAACTTATGGACCAACGTGTGTCTTGAAATGCAATATCAAGTCTGGTTTTCTACAGTTTTTATTAAAGTTTGCTTCCAGATCGTTAGACGCAGCTATACCGACAGCTATTCGCTAAAATCATATACTTTTATTTATATACCGAGCATAGGAATAAAATTGCAATCGAACCATTACGGTGCAAACATATACTTCTGTCTTTTTTTAAGTCGTAAGAGCTCGTTAGTTCTGATTCGATAACGCTATAGATAAAGACATAAGAATTTTGGTAAGGATAGATATACTCTATGCTAATATATATAATAAATATTGTCGGAAGAACCAGGGAATTACATCGAAGAAAGAGACGCACATATATTTCCGATATGCTTTGTTGCCTTCACTCATCGCACATTGAGTAGATACACAATGATTCACATAGTTAATTAACAGATACCTATATGGCATAGACAGATAGAATGAATTGTGGGTTGCAATGTAGGGTTGCAACGATATATATCGGTCAACCGATATTATCGATAATATCGAAACAAAAATATCGATATACTTACATTCCTGACAAGATATTATCGAAATATGCCATAAAAATATCGGAGGGTAAATGTGACTAAGGACATAGTCCTATGTTCAAGCTCGTTTTCAACCGTTATTTCAGAATTTTTTTTTAATATCAAAATAATGTACGATGTTTTCAATTTTGTTACATGTTTTTACTGACATCGTAAACTAAGAAAAAAAAATTTTTTTTGCTTAATTTTACGCCATTTTATAATTGTTTTTTTAACGTAAATAAGTAGACAACTTTAAATTGAGGTAGATGGGTAGCGCGGGTGATAACGTCACTTGGAGTCAACTGAATTATAAAAATTAAATTGGTTATTGTTTCGTAGGCTTGTGGCTCTATCCCGTACGAGAAATAAACATTTTTATTGATAAATAACAAAATGGCAGGTTTTAGAAAAAAAACAACGAGAAAATCGTGATTTTTTCGTTGAAAGTCGATTAAAAAAAAATAGAAATAATTTTTATAATTAAGTAATTCTAGTACCGGACGGAGCTATTGTTGTGTAGAATACCCTGTGAAAACTGAAAGCAATCGGTTGTATACAATTGTTTCAATCACCCGCGCCGCTTAGAAAAACGTAGTTTTGAGAAAAACGCGTTTAAATTCTTAATTTCAGATTTCTTACAAAAAAATAAAAATGAATATTTACACTAATCAGTTATGCCTGATGTATAGTAAACCTTCCGTTTCTTCAAAGGCATCGTTTTCTGCTAATTTGTTTGCTCTACTCTGCGAGAGTATAAGGGTAACGTGATAACAATTGAGAGGTAAGAGCAGGTAAGACTCTTACCGTAAAACCGTTGCTGCTGTCGACTATATGCTATAGCTTTGTAAATATTTAATATTTCGGTCTAAAATTTTTACAGTATTTTCTCAATATAATATACTTACTTAAAATGTAAAAAAAATAAATTCGTTTTTTCAAAACCCGAACACCAGACTACGTCCTTAAAAAATTTCGAATTTCGCGGTTAATTTTTTGTGCGTTGGTAAAAGGCTGAAGAGTGGTGCGAGGTTTTAATTTTAAAATCCATCTTGTGACCTCGCGCATGAGCCCGAACGTCAACCAGCACAAGTCCCAGCACAGTGATTCCAGCGGCATAACCAACCTCGTGTTCAACGGTCTTAACACTAAATGCAACCTAAAATTACTTCATATCGAGTTTGTGTGATTTGCGTCAATTCGTGTGATTGATTTCTTGCAATATGAGAAAGACATAAATATACGCAAGGTGATTCTGAGCCTGCCTCATCATGTTTACACACTTGAATAAATAGTAGAGAAAGCAGAACTGTGGAAAATTTATTATATCAGTCCAACGGGTTCCTTTGACTATACACTCATGAACTTCTCAATATATAGGTATATTATAAGGTACAGCGCTATGGCTTGTGGCTATGGTATACCGATGTTCCATGCGTTGCGTGGCACACGACCCGGTGAGTCTACGGGGCTCGTGTGTCTAACATTTTGTTATGCATTAAGGGAAGGGTAAGGTATTAAAAAATTTTTATTCGATTTTCTGAATGAAGAACCTTTCAGAAATATTGTGTAATAATTTGAGACGGATCGGAACAAAACTAACGAAGATACAGCAGTTTAAGCAACCGTGCCTCAAACATGACTCAGCGCACCAGAAATTACTTGCCCGGTTCGAGCGCGCTATTGTTACCTGGAAGAAGGGAGAATTTGTCGGAGACAGGAGCAAAAAGATTAGACATTTAGACATTATGGATGATGACAACATCCTTTATGGACCTGGCATCGATGATTCAGTGTGAGGTAAGCCGATAAAACTCGCTTATACGTTTTATTCTAAATTTTTTGGTGTTAAACTTTAAAACGTTTTTCCCACATCCCACGTTTTCAAAGTCGGTGCCCCTCATAATTTCAAAACTACTGCACCGATTCTTTTACATAATTTACGAGGTACCTAACGCTGGAGAGTTTTTTTCAAATTTGTCAATATTTTTTATTTTATAATAACAAGTTGTCCGATTTTTTTGCAAAAATTGCGTTTTTCACATCAAAATGTTCCCAATAATTGAAAAATTGAAATTTCGAAAAACCCTTCCTGCGTTATCTGGAGAAAGCGATTATCTAACGACAAAAATTTCCTTTTTGATTTCAGATGATCCAGCACCGAGTTATGAGGGGCACCGCAATTCTACTTTTTTCTGAGACGCTTCCCAATAATTGCTGCCATTGCCGTATTTTTCAATATTTCTACATGAAAATTTTACAAAATATTCTTCAAATGTTATACTTTGATGTACCATTGGTTTTAATAAATAGATTTTAACTGTGTTGGGGAAAAAAATTCACAAAAATGTGCCTTTTTTTGTACGAATTAACCTTACCCTCCCCTTAATTTAAACAAATATTCTTTTCTCAACCCTGTAAATACAAAATCATTATTGAAGGCGCCTACCAACTTTTCCATAACGCAATAACAAGTGACCTATAAAACGTTGTGCAGAGGTCTCCCCTAAATCATTATGTTAAATATAGAACACAAAGATAAATACTTCAATTATTCATTTAAAAACTTACACATCAAAATGTCGATTCAATTGACATGAATTATTACGATGATTTAACGAAACAAAAACAGACACACAATTGTTAAGTTCCAACAATTTTAAAATATAAATAAGGTAGGTACTCGGTTTCTGATTTCATTTGCTTTCAAGTATAAATGAAGATCTCCATTAAAGATTTAAACTTTAATATTGATTTATTTTTAAAAGTATACCTGTAATGTACTAAATTGTACAACTCTATAATTATGTAATTATCTTTTAAGTTATTAATACTTTAAAATCATTTTTGTACAATTATTGCAATGTAAAAATTTAAAAAATAAATGTTCTGTTTTATCGAGTGAAAATTAATTATTTCAAATTAAATATTAAATCAAATTATTTATAAAAAAAAAAAAACATTCCAGTATGGTTATACCTACTTATACTGAGTGTATGTGATTATCAAGCATTAAAATACATGTTTAAATTTAATTGAAGCCGTTTATAACTTTATCAGGTCATCATTTGAAAATTTGTATCAAGTATATCACGAAAACTGAACGCCAAATGAAAAATTCGACAGCTAGTCCTGTACTTCTTATATAATAATTTAATAAACAATCTCTCGTAAATGAAAATTTCAACCAACTAAAAGCATAGACATCTTGATTAGACAGATAAAAAATGATTTCCCCGCAATAACTACAAATTTGGGGGCTCTGGCATATTTTTATGGTGAACCCTCTAACAGATTTAATTTGAATTCGCCAACAAAAACGAACGTTGAGCTCCTCATTCCTACATATCTTCGAAAATAATGGAAGTAAAATTTTATTCCGAGATATCTAGAACAAGAAGCAAGGAAACATTTTGAAAACGGCTTTAAAACCGTTAGTATTCCCATCAATTTATTAAAACAAAATTCCTCAATTCAGCAGTTAATAAGAATAATAATAATCATTAACATTCAATGTTTTGATGTGAAACATGTAATGGCGCGTTTGGTTGTGAATAAACCCGTGCAAATGGGGCGACAGCCTTGTGTGACCCGCGCTTAACCCTGTCACGGGCCTCCATGAAACCGGGGGCCCCTGGCTTTATGCCAATTCTGCCATTCTATAGTTACGTCACTGGTACTACTGATTGGTCATATAACAGGTCATAAGCAATTACTTAAGGTTTAAAAATATAATGTGTTGGAATTATATCTATTATACAATACTAATTATGCAAATAAATAATGGAGTTTATCCGCACAAAATGATGAGCTTTGACGTCACGAACGGTGCTAAATGAATTGGTATAAAAACACTGCAAGGTCAGCATTCATTAAAATTTGACAATTGAATTATTGCCTTTATTTTAGGAACGAACTGATTAGAGAGTTTGGCGAACTGTTTTTGAAAACTATACATTTTATGTAGTTAGAGATGGGCATTAAGCACCGGGTATTGAGAACTTTCATAAAGGCTCGATTTATTCCATATACTTTAATTCTATACTGAGCATAGGAATAAAATCGCAATCGAACCATTAGGGTGCGAACATATACTTCTGTCTTTTTTTACGCCGTAAGCACTGGCGTATCCAGGAGGGAAAAACAAGCACGGGGGACCCGGCTTAAGAAATTTCTAATTTACCCCCTCCTGAGTCCTGGGCCAAAAGCTGGGTACGCCCATGTTAACGTCATAGAAAAAGACAACGTTTTTGAAACAGAGATACTTTATTCAAATTGAATGCAAGTACATCAACCAATCCTAACATTGGAGAAATCAAGGAATTACATCGAAGAAAGAGACGCAGATATATTTTCGATAAGCTTTGTTGCGTTCACTCACCGCACATTGAGTAGATAGGCAATGATTCATATAGATAATTAACAGATATATGATTTATTCAAACAACTTTCATTAGGGTCGGTCTGAGACCTAAAAAATTACCGGGAACATTGTCAAACGCTTTTACAAGATTGTGTAACTAAGTAGAAAAAAATCAGAACAGGAATGGACCGGCCCACGGAGGACATACGGTCCACCGGGAAAAGTCCCTGAGGCCAGATCGACGCTGAGTTTAATTTTTTAAAAATGCTTAAAAGCATCGAGTACGTACTAAAGTGCTTAAAAAAATTAAGCATCAAGCATTTTAAAGTAACTTCTCAAATCTTATTAAACTCCCAACATTAAGTTGTCATATGAATTTTAAACATGAACAATATTTTTAATGGGATTTGTTCCCCCCAGTTCGAAAGAATTTCACCGAAAGCCATTTTCTCATGTATTTGGTGCGAGATCCTTTACAGAAAAAAATAGAAGTCCCATTTACGCATCTAATGCTTTGTGTAGGTTTACTATTATTGTCGGTATTTTCTGTATTTACATTATTTTGTTTGTTTTTTATCTGTAGAATTATTCAGGTATATTATAAAGTATTGATAAACTTTGTATGACCTACATCAATAAAGTAATACTGAATACTGAATACTAATCGAAAATGACGGATCAATTTATAGTTACTGATCAAAACAACTAGTGAATTTCGTTTAAAATGCAATATATACATGCGCTTAGTTGATATTCATATGCATTAATGATTTCCATAGCTACCGCCTACCGTATCAACAAAACTCATGTATATATTGCATTTTAAATGAAATTTACTGCGTAGTTTCACTAGGTCGGCAACTGTTTTAACCTTACTGAAGTTTTGGTTGTGGTCTGTGATATCAATTCTTTTTTTATCATGAAACTGAAAATTTGCATTAAAATTCAGTCCCCTTATTTTAGTACAATAAAATAAAAACACAAGGTATTTAATTGCGTATTTATAATTTAATTAAGACGCTAAATTTTAAACATTAAAACATATTATATCATCAGACTAAAGAAGTAAATTTTGGACGAATTGCAAAATATCTTACCACCATTTGGGCTCCGTACCCCCGATGCTCTGGATCTCTTATTGGTCCATCGTCTGTATCTATTGTGGTGCGTAGGTCTCCTACGTCTACGCAGGTATCGAGCGAGAACACCCAAGAGTGCAACGCTTGCTGTAACTGATATTACTGCAACCTGAAAAAATTGAAAAATGTATATCAACTCTGAATCGTAAATACTTATCCGATAGCTTATCGGAGTCATACATATAATCATAAATACCTTTTGAGTCGATGAGAGATTAACACTCCGGATAGGTACAATTTGTCGCCATTCTTGAATTTTGGCAAAGAACGGACTTAACTGACTAATCAACGACATTTTTTTATTAAAAAACACGAGCCGACACTAAAATAAGAAGTATTGTATAAATTATACAGTCATATTCATGAATTTGTGAGGTTATGTTACGTGTTACTTCAAAATAACACGAGACGCGCACTAAAGAACACAAAAAGAAACCGCACGCACTTTGTTATTTTTTTTTTACAACCGGTCATAAAATTTTCAATACGAAAATCGCGAACTGTTTGAAGTAAACGGTCTGTCTGTGAAATTTGTGACAGTTTCATCCCGATTTACGAACGCCACTGAGTGACTAGTTACAAGCGTAAGCCGTTTTATAGACAGCAGTAGCAGCACTTGTCAAAACAATTTTATTAAATTTATAACCTCAATGTTTTTGTTGACATATGACAATTTTTGTGGTTACTGATGTCAAAATTTATCTGAATGGTGTGATTCGAAATCGAAAATGTCATCAGAATTTACAGTAAATGATTTGCCAGACGAAGTCATCGAATTTATTTTAACTTTTTTAACACCATATAAAGATCTCCAAGAATGTATGCTTGTTAATAAACGTTGGTACAGAAGTGTTAAAAGTATGTATGGATTTTAGTAGGAAAAATATTTAATTTCATTTGGAAATCCGATGTTTTTAATGATTGTTTCTCTTACAGACGTTATTAGGGCAACTCGTTATAATTTAAAACGTGCAATAAGTGAATTTAACATAAGATGGCAAACACTAACTCCTGTAGACATGGCCCCAACGATAACAAAGCGCTATTCACATTCTGCTTGTGTACATGAAAACTCTATGTATGTATTTGGAGGCTGCACGTCTTCATCAACCACGTTTAATGATATGTGGAGGCTAGACTTATCGAAAAGACAATGGGTTCGACCACTAACAATGGGTAAAGATTTTTTATTTTTAAACTAGCGGTCCCGTCCCGGTTTCACCCGGGTGCAAAAGAACGAATGGGGGAGAGGTACACGAGTACGCACGTTCATCTTAGTTTACCGAAATGAACGTTGTGTGCAAATTTCATGATGATCGGAGTTACCGTCCAAAAGTTTTTGTCGAACAAACAAATTTTGAGTTATATTTTGCAACATATTTCATTGATGCTCCACTCCTATTGGTCGTAGCGTAATATAAATGAACTATCCAATAAAAAAAATGGTTGTCTGTAAAGTCGGTTTACGGACGATAGTTTTACGTGATAACGTATTCCGCTCGAATATCATATTTAATAATACATAACCTAAATTTTAGTAGCTGTCAAACTTGGGCCGATCGTGCGCGGAACGTGACACATTTCGGAACGTGACACTTTTTCGTGCATGCAGCCGGTGTTTCATCAATTTATAAGACGTTATCACGTCAAAAAATTCAATTCGAACCAGTAGTTCCTGAGATTAGCCCGTTCAACCAAACAAACTCTTCAGCTTTATATATTAGTATAGATTTCGTTTATTCAGTTTTAAAACTGTGTGATATAATTAACTGATAAATCTTAAAAATTGAATGTTCAAAATGTATATATGTATTTTTTTTTTAAAGGGACATATCCATCACCGAAGGCATGTGCTACGCTGACGTGTTATAAAGACTCATTAGTGCTGTTCGGAGGATGGACGCATCCATCGCCCTACCCACTACATCAAGCCTGGAGATTATTCAATGAACTACATGTATATAATATTACATCCAATCGTTGGACGTGTATAAATACGACAAGCTCACCTCCACCCATCGCTGGACATTCCGTGTCGGTACACGGCGAGTGGATGATTCTGTTTGGTATGTAAATCGTAATATTGTTGAAAGACCCAAGTTTTCCTATTATTAAGTGCTGACTGCTTATAAAGGACCTCGCATAAACCTTATGGGATTTGCGTATCAGTTAAATTGATCGAAAACGGTTTTATTTTATAGTTTAAAGGTCACTAAGAAAAAGTGTCCATGGGCGCATAAAACCAATAGATTTTTAGCTACAGATATGTTTAGCGAGATTTTAGATAGATATCCATTGAATTCATAAACATGTTCCATGTTCAACTATTGTGCTTTTTTTTTAGAAATAAAAAAATAGTGAAAACTAGGTAATGTTGAAAGGTGTCACCCTGTATATAATAATCTATACTAATATATAAAGCTGAAGAGTTTGTTTGTTTGAATGCGCTAATCTCAGGAACTACTGGTTCAAATTGAAAAAAATTTTTTTTGTTGGATACTCCATTTATCGAGGAAGGCTATAAAGTATAGGCTATATAAAATCAGGCTAAGACCATTAGGAGCGAAGCATTAATGAAAAATGTTGCAAAATGTATCTCAAAAATAAGCTTCTAACCAGGTGAAATGCACTAACTAAATATACTCATATTAGCGTTGCCAGAATACGATGCCGGCTAGCTCAATCGGTAGAGCACACGTCAATATCAGGGTCGTGGGTTCAAGCCCTACGTTGGGCGAATACATTTTTTTTTTTATTTTTTACATTGCTTTCTTCTAAGGCTTACATTTAAATTTATTTTAATTTTATTTAATTAATTAAAAAATTATATTGTCATATTTGGATTTAGCGCACTCGAAAACATATTTCTAAAGCTTAGGATTTTTTAAGATTGTGAATTCAATGGATATCTCTAAATCTAAAACCTCTCTAAATATATCTGTAGCTAAAAATCTATTGGTTTTTAGGCTATGCGTTCATGGACACTTTTTCTTAGTAAGCTTTAAACTACAAAATAAAATCATTTTCGACCAATTTAACCGAGAACCAAATCCCATAAGATTTGTGTGGGGTCCTTTCATGTATGTAGTGCAGCTTCAATAAGTCAAATTTCAAGATAAAAGCTAAAAAAATCGTTTTACACATTGTGCTGGTAGATCGAGTGTAAATGTTGATATCAAACTATTAAATTAAAAAATTACAGCTGTTATGAAAGGAAAACCGCATGAAATCAACGGTGTATTTTGATTTCATGCGATTTTTCTTTCAAATTTGGCGTTTGTATGCAGAAAGCAACAAAGTTAACCATATCACTACAGCTAGCATCAATGATTCTGCCCCGTTTTACGATGTGACCAGCAATCTCCCTTTAAAATAATTACATTTTGAAGGGTTAGAATCACCCCAATGATAAATTTCTTCATCGGAAATATACATTGTGAATAAAACTTGTATATAGTCAATGCTAATGCTTCGTATAGGGCCGCTATTTTGAAGATTTTGAAATGGGCTCTGCTTCCAGATGAAATCCCAATATTCCTCAGTTTTAAGGAGGTTGAGCCGTTTTACAAAGATAATGAAAAAAATCTGAAATAAAGTTTTTTTAATAGATTTTTTTATGACAAAATTTTCTGTAAAAAATCCAAAATCATTAGGAGATTTATAAAGTTAAAAATTAAAAAAAACTTTTACATGTAGTCTTATGGAAAATATGTCAAGCTAGCATGCAAACTGTTCATTTTAATTTTTTGCAAATAACCAAATAATGTCAGCAGCTCCGAAAACTATCTATGTAAAGCATCGATGTCTTACGCATATTTTAATATTTTTTCCAATTTAATTAGGAGACTTTTAATCAATAAAAAAAATATTAAACCTTAGCACTTTTCGATTATGGACTTTTATTCTTGACAATTTTAACAATTTAACGAAATTTTCAACTTTTTAATGATTTAATTAAAATTTTTATTACTTCTAATTTCTTTTTTTAATTATTTACTGCAAAAAATATGTAAAATACAGATATTTACATAAATTTATTTTTTCTAACCTAACTTTGTACAAAAAATTCAAAAGTTAGTCCGTTTAGTAAAATACTGAAATAACTAATTAATATTAAAAAAATTATTTATTTATGCTTTTATGACAATAATTTATTGGTATCATCGACTTATAACCTTTTGTAAAAATTTATTATGGAAAAGTTCCCATTTAGAATTCGACTTACTTTTGATTGGGACTGTAACGGATCAACCTCTTTAAGGTGAGAAAGTAGAAGTACCTACTATAATTCGTCTGTCTTTTAGGTGGTTTACAAAGAACTAATAATCCAGGCCAATATATAACATCCAATGACGTTTGGTGTTTAAATCTAGAAACACACTCGTGGTATCAACCAGTAACGAGTGATGTAGCGCCTTATCCGAGATACGGTCATTCACAAATAGCACTAAATAATGATCATGTATTGATAATGGGTGGCTGTGGGGGACCCAATAGCATGTATCACGATGTTTGGGTATTGAAAACGAGTGGGGAAATTTGGACTTGGAAAAAGATTGCTGTCAGGAACAAAGAATGGGCACCGCCACATTTATGGTGCAATCCAGCTTGTCAGGTAGTTTTTTTTTACGTATACTTTTGATCGAATTATTGAAATAGTGAGATGCACACAAAAAAGTACTGCTGTATTAAATCGTCCGCTTCAAAATGGCCGACTATTGCGGTACTTTGCAAATCTAGTAACTGTTAGAATAGCTCAGTTCGCACAAGCAAATGGTCAACTGATTGTCAATTTTTCTCGGCGCATGCGTCGTCAATTTACTAACGGTTTCTGATCGCTGTGTTAATGCCTTCTATTCTTTTATGAAAACTGACGTCATGGGGAAAAATGTTTTTAGCGGGCAGGGTTTACATAAAGATTTCAAAAATTATTTTTGAGTTCATAAGAAATCAGAATAAAGTGATTTAGGTGTTATTTTGTTCAGAATTTAAAAAAAAAAATTGTCTGTCTGTTCATATGTATGTTTATTTGCTTATAATTCAAGTACCACTGCATCAATTTCGTCCTGATTTAATACATATGTTACGGTCTATACCCGAATTCGGTCAATGACCGAAATAAATGCGCAAAACTAGTTTTGACCAACGAATATTGCCCAAACCTGAAATCTTACATTTAAACGGGTATTGACTGTTATAAAATGAGCAAAACTAGTTTTGCGCATTTTCAATTGGACAAAACTAGTTCTGTCTATTTCTGAACGGACAATAGGTACTAGTTCTGCTTGTTTCATTCAATCAACGTCCGAACCCGAATAAAAGTAGGGTTATGTTCTTGTTTACCTATTGAATTGTTCTCCTGAATGTTATAATTAATATAATGGTGGGATATTCAGTGTATTAATTATGTAAAAATGCAAGGTGAATTCGAATCTCAACTAGTTCGGCTATTGGAGGCTTCTGAAACATAATTTTATGACGAAACATAATTACCTTACTACACTAAGTGAGGTTAAGAAAGCAAATTTATTGAAAGCTGAATTAAAACCTCTGTCTGCTAAACAATACAGAAGAATAAATCACTTTGATATAATAAGTATCGGTGATGTGGAAAAATTAATTAAAAAACGCAAAGAAGATTCCGATGCCATACCCAGTACTGCCCGTTCAAAAATGGACAGAACTAGTTTTGTCCAATTGAACATGCGCAAAACTAGTTTTGCTCATTTTATAACAGTCAATACCCGTTTAAATGTAAGATTTCGGGTTTGGGCAATATTCGTTGATCAAAACTAGTATTGAGCATTTATTTCGGTCATTGACTGAATTCGGGTATAGACCGTAACACATATATAAAAATAATAGCAAATTATAAATATGGATATAGATAATCCTGGTTGTAGATGACTTTAAAAAATAAATTATGATTTTTATAGGTCGGTGAAAGAATTGTAGTTTTAAGTCGTAATCCTGAATCACCTGTTTCGACTCCGTCGTATTCTGCCAGTTGGAATGTACCATCTCAGTTGCGTTTGAACCGTCTGAACGTATGGGTTCCTCCGAGAGGCGATGATATTCCGAACATTAGTTCACGAAAACCCGAGCCTCACATTGAAAAAGATGAGAATGTGAACGGCCGTCGCGGTAAATTAAATGTTAGAGCAACGGCTAATATACCTAGTTCGAGCAGCGATGAAGAAATGGAACCTCTACCCGGGCCTTCAAACTCGGAAAGAGTCAAAGATGGTTCGTTATCTTCCGGACCTTCGAGTAGAATAAAAGATAATTCTATTCCGTCTTTGCAAAGAACAAATTTCGACCGAAATAATGAAACTAGATTTCATATGTCCGCTTTCACTGATCAAAAACAAATACCGAACAGAAATAGAGAGAGGCAACTCGCGTCGTTAAGACGAATGGAAGAACGAATAAAAAATTTAAGTAGACGTAATAACGACAACGAAAATATCGAAAATGCTGAGAAAGTTGTATTGCAAGAAATTCCTGATCCGGAACATCATCCAGTTATGAAGAAGCCAAAACGAAACGTCCTAGGAATGTATGTGCTCAATATTTCTAATGTTTTAAATGAAGAAGATCCGCACGTAATGTGGATGCCTTGGAAAAACCTCGATGCGTCCGGAGGCCCCGAAGAAACTATACTGTATACGCTAGTAGCGGGGAAAGGGGAATTAGTTATGTTTGGAGGAATACAGAAAGACGGAACTGTTTTGAATTGCTTATCAAATGTTAATGTTACCAATCAAGTTTCGAATTCATTGCACTTTATTACAGCACCAAAAGGAGTTATTTAAATTTTTATTTTTAAAGAATAAAAATAAAACGTTGACTATTTGCTTTTAAAAATAAATTTGACGATTAAAATTTTTATTAAATAATTACATTATAATTTATAATAATGGCTAGTTTAATCCATGATGGAAATAATACACGTTGGGCACACCTCTTTCTTCTCAAAGTATACCTAATACAAGTGATTTCACGTAACCCCTCATTGTCGCACTCACTGTACTCGGACTGTCTCTTTCAATTCAAAAATGACATTTATTTAGATCAATCATTTGTCTTTATGTGAGTACAATCTAATGTTTTAGGTTACACATTATACTGCTCCTGAATACAGGTACGAATACCTTGCGTTCCCGGGACCCGTTCGTAAGTCGGATCATGTATAGAGATGTAACGATTCAAAACTTTTAGATTACATTGTACGTAGTTTAGAGGTAATAATTAGAATTGGGTATTTACTGCACTTGTCTATTTGTTTTGTCACGGCACGTGTCAATTTTGGTTTTGACATGTTGAACGACGCCGTAAAATAAAGAAAAAATATGTTTTTTGTCTGAAAAAAGGCAGTAGGTTTTAAAAGGTTGAAATAGAATGTATTAAAATAAGCTGTGAAAAAGTGCTGAAATATTTCCTTTAAACCACATCAGGGAGAATCTGGAGTACTTGGTGATCTACCGATCCAAATTTCTATTTGCATGTGTTGTTTAATTGACTATTTTTCACTTTGTCAATTCTAATCACATTAAGATATCAGAAATTTTCTGTGTGTACATTCTAAGATATCTTGTTCACAACAATTTTGAAATAAAACGTTCAACATAAATATTTTAAATTGTTTATTAATTTTATTAAAATTTATTTATTTAATTGTCTCAATACTTAACACAAATAGTTTAAATTATATTACGAGACGATTACGTGAGCTTATCCGAAAAAGTCAAAAGCTAATCGTTTCATTTGGCGCCCGAAAAAAGACTGGACCTTGGAAATTATCCAGACTAACACCAAGTGACATTTTGGACATTTTAACAATAATATCAATAATTATTATTAAATCAACATCAATCAATTAACTATAAGTCAATTTGTTTATATATTATAAAATTTAAGTTATTAAAATGACTACAAAAAGTGAAAAAAAAGATTGTGCAAAACAAATTCAGGACAAATGCCAGAAAGTACTAAATGATTTGTTAAGAGATGAGGATAATAAATATTGTGTCGATTGCGATACAAAAGGTCCTCGTTGGGCATCGTGGAACATAGGTGTGTTTTTGTGTATAAGATGTGCAGGAATACATAGAAATCTCGGCGTTCATATTTTGAAAGTAAAATCAGTGAATCTGGATACATGGACATGTATCTCAACAGAGGGGCAACAGTCGTGTTTGGGCTGTTTACGAAGCAAATTTGCCCGACCATTTCCGGCGTCCTCAGAACGATTCTAGTTTAGAGTCATTTGTGCGCGCGAAATATGAACATAAATAGTATATCGCCAGAGAATGGGTGCCTCCAGCACTGCCAAAAGTAAATTGGGATAAAGAAGACGACAAATCCAGTGTCGAAAATGCGAAAGTTCAAAGCGAAGAAGAAAGTTTCTTTAATCAACCGACTCCGACCGAAAAAGAAGAGACTAAATTAACTGAAGATAGCATATTGGCATTATACGGCAATGCTCCGATGCAGCAAACCACGTTTCAAGCAAATTACGCTCCGACAGGGGCAATTCCTGGCTTTCAAGTTCAGCAAAAAACATTTCAAGTTCCAGTTTATCCGACAAACTTGCAAGCTTCCTCGCAACCGCAGCAAGCTTTTTAAAACCAATCGACATTTGTTTCGCCGCCTCAGAACCAATTTGTGATGGCTCAACAAACGATGCAAACTCAAAACTACGCTCTGCTACCAGCCAAATGAAACGATTAGCTTTGGACTTTTTCGGATAAGCTCACGTAATCGTCTCGTAATATAATTTAAACTATTTGTGTTAAGTATTGAGACAATTAAATAAATGAATTTTAATAAAATTAATAAACAATTTAAAATATTTATGTTGAACGTTTTATTTCAAAATTGTTGTGAACAAGATATCTTAGAATGTACACACAGAACATTTCTGATATCTTAATGTGATTAGAATTGACAAAGTGAAAAATAATCAATTAAACGACACATGCAAAAAGAAATTTGGATCGGTAGATCACCAAGTACTCCAGATTCTCCCTGATGTGGTTTAAAGGAAATATTTCAGCACTTTTTCACAGCTTATTTTAATACATTCTATTTCAACCTTTTAAAACCTACTGCCTTTTTTCAGACAAAAAACATATTTTTTCTTTATTTCACGGCGTCGTTCAACATGTCAAAACCAAAATTGACACGTGCCGTGACAAAACAAATAGACAAGTACAGTAAATACCCAATTCTAATTATTACCTCTAAACTACGTACAATGTAATCTAAAAGTTTTGAATCGTTACAGAGATTAGGATATATGGATATTTTTGTTGTTGTTTCGTCATAGATTTTTGTTGGCTCTGAAAAGGGCTGATGTAGAACTGTTTTGTTGTTTCGTCGTATTTTGATGGCTCTGAAAAGGGCCAATGTAGAAAAGTTTTACTGTGTCATTGTTGATTTTTTTTGGCCCTGAAAATGGCCATTTGTTTCGCCATGATCATTCCTCTAGAATCGTTTTTTGAAAATATTGAGTTATTGAAGGTTGAGTCGGGAGTGAATTTCATTGGTCTGACTACCACTGATTCGACTGTTCGTAAGTCCGGAGCGTTCGTAAGTCGAGGAGTACCTGTATATGAACCTGAGGTGACATGAACACAGTCTAAGGCCATTCATTAACCAAACTAACTAACTAAGCGCTTGTTTTCAAATTATTGGTTTTCTCCTACTCCTACAGTTTTTTATGAATTGGCACACGAGACAAATGGTTGCTAGAGAGAAAAACCTGCCTATATTTGATGATGTGTTATGTTTCCCACCATGGTTTAAACCGACATTAAATTGTTTTTGAGAAAGTTTAGCAAATTTGAAATATTTTACTAAATGTTTGATGATTTGTTAATATGATATTAATATTGTGCGTTCTTGCCATATTTTAATTTAGTTATCCTAAGTAGTCGAGTTGTTTTTGTTTTTTTTTAGTTGATTGGTTTTCGAATGTAGGTATGTTAATATTAATCCATTGAACGATAATAATACTGGAACCACTGAACTATTGTAATACAGGCACATGTACAGAACGAGACGACAGAGGCATCGATTCCGTTGGGCTTTTAAAGGGGCTCAAACTAACTGTCGAAAGGGCTTCATATCGAATAAAAGATTTCCTTCTCTCTATGTCATCAAATATAACAGATGAAACTCAGTAGCCAATTTATCCATACTCTCGTATAGAACTGCACCTCCAATATTTTTTAATTGGTGCCCCTGAATATCACTATACCGCGGATTAGAATAGTGTAGATTATAGACGGTCGACAGCTGCGTCTATTGTATCACGTACTCAATGCGCATATTATGCTACATGCAAGAGAGAAGAAAATAAAACGTGTGGCGGCCAGCTTGTATCTCTTTCTAGGTTTCATTTGTGAATAGGCTATTTGACTCTTAATTTTGAAATTGCCATGAAATATTCATATCGTAGTATAAAGATCGCTGCACATGAGGCTGGAAACACTGCTTGGAGTTCTGCTGAGGCTGGGTACGAGACTAGAAATGACGTCACTGCGGGCTCGCCTGCTAGCTCACGAGATAGATTTTAAAATTTGAACGGGGGCTATTTTTCTTGCTAGGTCCTCTGCTTGCTTTGAGCAAAAACCAATCGGGAAACAGTATCTTGTTACGTGGGCGACATGAACACACGCCTACAAACCAACATGGCGTCGTTCTTCTCAGAATCAGACAAGACCATATATTTAATAACTTCTATATTGCTAGTGGCCGTAAGTGGAAGCGTGGCCCATGAAGTGAGACAGCAAATGACCTGTTTCTATCTTTTTCTCTTTACTTGGCCCATTGTGCGCAAGTGTCGCGTCTGTAGTGGGGCAATTAGTAAGTGGAATAGAGCATGCCACCTCCCTTTCACAGCTTAGTTCCATGTGCAAACTGACGCGCATCCATTCACGGACATGCGCATGAGATTTAAAGTATAATAAGTCTTTCTCCCGATCTTTGATAGCTATATAGAGGGTATTAAATATAATATAGACAAGACACGTTTTGCTCTGTGTTTATATATTTGAACTGTCACAGCGCGCGCACCATATCTATCCACAAAACAAGCTTGAAAAGATGTCTCGTGTGAAACAAGCACATAAAAGCAATTAAGAAAACCAGCGCTAGAAAACTAGTAGTCAAATCTAGTAAGGAATCTAGCGGCAAATCCATTTTTATTTCGCTTAAATATAATCGTTTTGTAGAATGAATCAGCAGGTAAATTTTAAATATATTGGCGTCCAAACACGAGCCGCTGTGACGTCATTCTTGTAGTATATAAACAAATGTACATATTATATATAAGGCTTGGAATCATTTACACGAGACTCGTTTACTGTTTACTCATGTGTGTTTAGTACAAATCTGACGTCACACTTCAAATCATGGCGGACCGCGTTTTTTGACAAATTGCAAATCAAATTAAAAAAATAATAAACCGGTTTGTGTTTTTGTAAATACAAACCAATCATTTCTGATTTTATTTTCGGTAAATTGGCGTATTCACGCAATTTAATAATTTGTTTTTTATATTGCCAAATACCGTATTGTGGTTACGATAGTGGCGGTACTATGTAGAAATGTAGAGATACAAAATGGCCGTCACTCGCTGCATTTTTCTCTCTTGTCGACGTGGGGGAGGGGTGGTTTTGGTCAATGCATATATTTTAATAATTTACTATATGAATCATTGTCTATCTACTCAATGTGCGGTGAGTGAAGGCAACAAAGCATATCGCAAATATATCTGCGTCTCTTTCTTCAATGTAATTCCCTGATTTCTCCGATGATAGGATTGGTTGATGTACTTGCATTCAATCTGAATGAAGTATCTCTTTTTCTATGACGTTAACATGGGCGTACCCAGCTTTTGGCCCAGGAAGGGACAAATTAGAAATTTATTAAGCCGGATCCTCGTGCTTGTTTTGCCCTCCTTGACACGCCAGTGCTTATGGCTAAAAAAAAGACAGAAGTATATGTTTGCACCCTAATGGTTCGATTGCGATTCTATTCCTATGCTCAGTATAGAATAAAAGTATATGGGCCAATGCAGTATTACAGCTCAGTGCGTACACCAAATTATATGTTTCATTATTGTGAAAGTTTTTGACATATCAGTAACTAGTTTTAGAAACTGAGTGTTAATGTATTAATTAATTTGAATATGTTCAGTTTATTTTGTGTGAATGAAAGGATTGCCATTCTGAAATATTACATCGATAATATTTTAATTAATTATTGTACAATAAATGTACATTTTATATGTTGGCTATTTAAATAATGGTTTTTTGAAACATTATTTCAGGAGCAAAAACCATTTTTCTTTTTATAAAATAAAAACTTTAATTTTATACTTTTTTATTCAGATAATCATTGTTTAGGCAAACACACTTTAATTTAAATATAAAAAAGAATATTAAATAAAGTAAAATATGTTTAAAAAGAATCTAACTGCTGTTTTTTTTCCAATTTATTTGTTACTACAACTACACTGAGAAAAAGATACAGTTCGTTCTTATCAAGATCGACCTTGGCAAAGATGTTCAAGATGGTTCATTTTGACAATTATCAAGGACTTATTTTTCGGGTACAGGATACACTTGGGTAGTTCCAGACATGCATAACTCTAGGAACTGTGTCCTCTATCGGAGATGTTTCCTATCTTTTCTTAGAACGCATCTTAACATGTCCATACTCCGGCGTATAGTCCGATTTTGTCATGAGATCTGTCAACATTCGTCAAGTCTGACAACAAATACAAAAAAAAAATTGGTTGTCTGTAAAGTCGGTTTACGAACGATAGTTTTACGTGATAACGTATTCTGCTCGAATATCATATTTAATAATACATAACCTAAATTTTAGTAGCTGTCTAACTTGGGCCGATCGTGCTTCTCTATCGCTTATACTGCGCTCTCGCTTGCACGCACAGGGTCAGGCGGAACGTTACACTTTTTCGTGCGTGCAGCTGGTGTTTCATCAATTTATAAGACGTTATCACGTCAAAACAAGTATTTTTTATTCATTGTTGGAAAATATCGACGTTTAAAACAACAATGTTTTGGCTTAAAAGTTTTTAAAAAAAATTGCTTGTGTTAATTCAATGTACCGTTCGATGTCAGCACTTATTTGAACAATTTTGAGCATCCCTAGTTTTACCATAGCTGTCTGTCAACGTCGCAATTGTCTGGCAAACAGACCTGTACAGCAAATATCTACTGGGTAGATAGGCACATGAAGATAAAAATAAGAAAGTGAGATAATGTACAATGTTTCTTTTTATTACGAATATAAATCAACATGAATAGCAACAATTCATTTTTTGATAAAAATGTGTCGAAACTGTTGTAGTTTGGCTTTCGTGATTATAACTTTCATAAATAAATATTGATTATCTTTTGGATCTTCGTATGTAGAGGATACAGTTGAATTCTTATACAACCATCTGTAAAAAATAGTATTATTAACGGTGCTACCAAAACTTAATTTATTAATTTGATAGCACCCTTGACTATTTAGAAATGGACCAGCAACGTTAACTTTACACTTGTTGTCAATACCTCTAGTGACACGATGTTCCAGTTGCGGCTAAGTTAAGAACTAAAGCTTTTAAATAAAAATGCGTTGCTGTGGGAACGCCATGTAAACAGCGGTTAGTAATTACAGCATTGATTAAAAGAAAATGCAATTATGATGCTAGTCACTAGATGGCCAAACAATATAGCTTAAGATGCTTGTCAATAGATGGCTTGTGCCACACCATCTATTGGCGCACATCAAAAGTGGCCTCATTTTGGTTTACTGGGATCTTTATCTGCATATATCAATACCTTCATCAATGATTACGGTCTGTTTTTTTTTAATTCAATTATGAAACATCAAATTATTGTAATTTTTGATAGATGCAGTTTTTAAAATCACTCAAAATTAACTTACAACCCATATAAATTTCAAAGTAAATCTGATTTTCAAAAAATACTCTCAATTAACACAAAAACCGTACCCAGATGTGGTATCTCACAAAAAAAAGGACTATACAACTTTTCAACTTCCGCTTCTTTGGAACGTTGGATGACGCCCAATGTACCAAAAAGTTTAAAGATTTTGATGATCGTTTTGAATTTCTACTATGGGAAAAAGAGGTATAACTAGCTGTCCAGTTCTATTAAATAGTCAAAGGATAGCATACCTAGATTCTTCACCACCCATTGGAACTCGAATAGAAATTGGAACTCGGCCAGTAGCTTCAATCAATGCAACTTCTATTTTGCTTCTTAATTCATCAATTCCTATATAATAAAAATTCTAATATTACATTGAATTTACGATTTTTTGTCGAATTAATTCATTTCTAGTGCGAACTCGTAAATAGAAAAATTTATTATGAGTTCGTGAATTGCTCTTATTTACAAACTGTTTTGTATACGCTAGGAAAGTATATTTTGATAAGCGACATTTGCACCCTCTCATGTTTTTTTTTCATTCTGGTTCAGCCAAAACCTTAGTCATATGTTATACGTGCATTTTAATAAGAATTAATTGTTGAATAAAATGGGTAAAAAGTTATCAAATCGGAAGTGCTGTGTTGTTGATTGTAAAGATACACCAACTAAACATCCAGAATTACAATTCCACCGTTTTCCTTGATTTTCTTATGAATTAGAGAAAAAATTGGACGGCAGCAGTATGTCGTCAAGGGTAATTAAATTATATTTTACGTCTGTAATCATTATTAAATACCTACATGAAAAATATCATAATTGTTATTTTGTCAACAAAAATAAGATTTAAAAAATTTTGAAATAAAAAAAATGTATATCATTTATGTAGTTTTTTTACTGACATTTTTCGTAAATATTTTTTATAATTAAGAATAACGCTGGTTTCCATGAGTTTGTAAGTTTTGAGTGAACCAGATTTAAAAAAATCAAACACGAGATGGCGCAAAGATCGCATGTCAAAGATACTTTCCTAGCATATAGCTACACGAAGAGTTTTCAAAAGATGTATTTATGAACGTTTAGTACTAATTTATTGCAATTGTTAATGTTCATATTTTGAATTGCTTACACCAATTGATAATAAAAAATAATTAGTAATAAAAAAATAACCTGTCATATTTTTTGCTGATACATAAGTAACGTTTGGATCATTAAATTCCGATCTGTCATCGACCATATCAATTTTGTTTCCAACAGTAATGATACTTTTCAAAAGGTTTTCTGTCCGTGGAGACTTTTTTAGTAATGACTCAAGAGTATTGAGTACAAGAAGATTTTGAGCTATTAAATCTGCGTGGGAAACATCTTGAACATGAACAATTATATCCTGTTAAAATAAAAAAAGATACTGTGTACGAAGTTCATTTTATAAATACTAGCTTTACTCGTATTGAGTAAGACTATCTTAAAAGTGCGTCAATAATAGCTCTGTTTCAAGATCTCTGAGAACGGTAACAGAATCGTCACAGTCTTGTGCAGTAGCTTAAAAATCTATACAAACAGTTTAGTTTTAGCTACTGCGCAAGGCGGTGACGGTTCTGTTACCGTTCTCAGAGAGCTTGGAAAAGAGCTAATACTAAATCCAAATCAGTCTCCATTTGTAGATCAATTAAAAAAATTAACGGTTTTTATTTACCCATTAGGCAACGTTCAAAATAATCTTTTTTTTTAGTGACAAGCTGTTGAGATACATTTCTTATTAATAAATAACTAGCCGTGACCTGCGGCTTCGGACACGACTGAGATGAAATAACAGTAGTGGAGCCTTTGCAGTCTTGCCTCGCGGGGCTGCGTCCCACTTGACAGCGATAACAGTAGTGGAGCCTTCGGCTCCATCGTATTGCAGTACCACATTAAAATACAATGTTTATATACTTTGATTTTGTTTGGGTCAGAAATCTTCGCGGGCGCGCGATCAACAACTCATCAAAGTTTCATCACAATCAGATGAATGGGACAAACGCATAGGTTCCGAACAGACAGACAGACGAAAGGACATTCATTTTTATATACTGGGTGTTTTTTGAAAGCTTTGGACGTTTTTCTTTAAAAAACAATGGGTTGAATTAAAAAAAAAATCGAACAACAGTTGTTGGGTTAAGAGGAAGAAATCGTTTGGATGCAATAATTATCCCCATTACCTCACCCCTTAGCAGAGGGAGAGGGTGACTTTTGTTTTTTAAATGGGAACCCCCATTGTTTATCATCGATTTTTTTTGTATGTGAAAATGAACATCTTTTGACTGATTTTTTTTTAAATTTATCTTTTAGTTTTTTTGCAAATGAGTGATAACACATTGAACAATTCGGAACCCAAAGGAATGGTGAGACCTCTGGTGAGAAATGCGCCGAACTGTCCCAAGGGGGGTTTTTGACAGGTAAACATTGACTTAGAAAAGCATGATGGAGGCTAACCTAGCCTCCATCATACTTTTCTAAATCAATGTTTACCTTATACCTCCATAGTTTACCTGTCAAAAACCCTCCTTAGGACAGTTCGGAGCATTTCTCACCATTCCTTTGGGTTCTGAATTAGCAGGCTCTCGAGAAAATTCTCCATGGTAATACAAAAGATGTTCATTTTCACATACAAAAACAAATTCGATGATAAAAAATGGGGATGATCATTTAAAAAACAAGTCACCCCCTCCCTGCTAAGGGGTGAGATGGTGGGGTGGTTACTGGGTCCAAACGATTTCCCCCTCGAAATCCAATAACTTTCGTTCAAACTTTTTTTTATTCAACCGGTTGTTTTTTAAAGAAAAACATCCAAAGTTTTCAAAAAAACACCCGGTATAAGACACACAATCCCTAAATGCTTTGTGATCTAAAAACTGTTGGGAAACTCGAGTTTTGAGCTATTTTATTAACGTCCGTTAAAAATTTGATCACTTCTTGAACGAAATAAAAAGTCCGGACATAAAAATAGTGACTCGACTTACAGCTAATAACGCATCTTCTAAGGTTGCTGCAAAACACTCTAAAAGATCTGTGGAAATATCAGATATAAACCCGACTGTATCCACAAACAAGACTTCTAAATTGGATGGCAATATACCCGCATGCAGGGTAACATCCAGAGTGGCAAACAGTTGATTTCTTGGTTGCATTTTCTTATCACCACTGATTGCTTTAATTAAAGTTGTTTTACCGGCATTTGTATATCCCACAACAGCAACCACAGGAAAATTACGCTGTATTCTTTTATTTCTCAAGAGTTCTCTTTGACCTCGTAACTTCTTAATTTTTTCTTTTAATTTAATTTCTCTCTGTTGAAGAATCTTCTTTCTAAGATCTAATGGCATCTCGTTCGAATTACTTTGAAAATCTTTTAATTTTGATTTTAAATACGGTATTTCCGCCATTGCTACTTGTAATTTTGCGTGTTTGCTTGAAGCATGAAGCCTTAAAATCTCCATCACTATTTTATATTTATCAAACACTTGAACCCTGAAAATGTTTTCTAGTTCAGTAATTTGATATCCGCGCAACATTCCTAAATTTATGAACACCGAAGTCAACGATTTATTGCCTCGAATCGCTTTTTTCAGTTCTTCTAATTTGCCTTTTCCAAACAATTCTCTCTTCTCTAAAGATTCTAAAGGAACAAGAGCAGAATCAAGAACTGACCATCCTGGTAAAGAGTTCACTAATGCAACAGCTTCAGCTAATTGAAGCTGTGGAGTAGTAGTTGTAATTTTCTTTGGTCCCCATTTTATGTAAGGTTGAATAATATAGCATTTTTCCTCTACGTTCAAAACAGGCATGTATTTGTTTAATAATTCTTTATAGTCCCTAAAATTGAAAACAGTAATCAACAAATACATACAGTATGTAAACACGTAAGGTGCACATAGGGAAATTAGCATTGGGAAAAAATACTTGGATCAGAGTTAGCCATGACTGCATTAATTGTTATTTATATTGAATTATCGTGGTAATCTTGAGGATTTCTATTTTATTTTGATTTATTTTTATTTTACTTGGCTTTTTTAATAATAAAAAGCTCTTATAAATCATTATTGTAATTTTTTGTACAAAAATAAAACAAAAAAACAACTCCATCTGTTTGGAAACATTTCATTCAAAAATTGTCTGACTGGTATGACGTATGCGCGTTGGTAAATCAGTGACCCAATGTCTTTAGGTTCAACACGAATCTCCGCCTATTCGATCTCGCACCATATTTAAGTATTTTTGGGAATTTAATGTCCCATTAATAAAAAAAGTCCGATTATGTTGTAATCATTTGAATATTTTCTTCGGTAGTATACACATTCATTTTGCAAAAGAATATTATCTGTCAAATTGAAAAACAAGATTTCAAGGCTCACTCTGATCCAGTCATTTTTCCCAATGTTAATTTTCCTCTGTGCACCTTACGTGTTTACATACTGTATATTAAAAAAAAACATTTCCTAATATCCAAAATCCTACCTGTCTGGCTCAAGATCAAAATCATTATCCTCTGTATCTTGTGATAAACTATATTGACGCGTTAAATTCGATATAAAAATATTTCTATTCAGTATTGTTTTCTTATCGATAAGATTTCGAAAAGAGGATAAATACCGACAACTCCTAATGCTTTTTTGTCCAAATTGTTTAAAAATTGCCATATTCCTCATAAAAATTCTAAAATACCAAATCACATATTATATTTTACGAATTCTATCCAGGGTTTCAATTTTGTTAAAACAATATATTCATAGAACAATTTAATGATACACAGGCAAACTTAATCAAGCATTAAAAATTAATTATCAGTTACAAATTATAAAGGCAAGCCGCAAGGCTTATAAGCAACGGTAATTTGCATAGTTTCAAAAATTCTGGATAAAATTCAGGTAGTGATAAAACTCCACGGAGTTAAAAGAAGTATCATTATCTGAACAAAATTTGACTTCAATTTGTTGCAAAAAACAAACATTGATGCATACCTACGTATCTAACAAATACTGTACAATTATATATTATTTTCTTCTTAAATTAAGGCTGTTTAATATCATCTTTGATATCAGTCAAAAATGTGTATTTGTCTTCAGCAGCCATCCAAGCAGCCTGACAAGATTTTGTTCTTGTAGCAGTAACTTGATACGAAACTACAGCTCCACACCCACAAGATACTAATACAATTCCAGGCAAACCGTATGGTAACTTCTTAATTAATAATTTTTGTAAAAAGTACGATGCAGAAATCGCTGTAATATTAACATTTCTTTGTTAGGTACTTTACTAAACTGTCCACTTAAAATTTAAAATAATTTTGCGTTCAAGGCATATTTAAATCCACAAAGAACCAACAAACGATCAATACTTTGAATGCTTATTTCGCAAATCCAATAGTTTAATTTTAAGTTGAAATGTATAATTACCAAGGTTAAATAATATTATTAATTTTATAGCACAGTGTTTGCTATTGTCGTATGAAACACACGGTCATTGTTACAGTTAAAACGCTACATAAGAAAATTTTATTTTCCAAGTCTCACTGTTGGGACTCAAACCCGAAACTCCCACTATCGCGGCGGGTGACTTAATCAATTAGCCTATAATGACAGATCAGAACAATCAATCATTCTCATAATAAAGTGTATTTGCACTGTATTCCACATACTCCGAGAGCTAATATTTCATTGAGCATCGCAGAATATGAGTCTTCCCTCTAGCGAGAGTTACTTTATACGTGTGAATCAAAGGTTACATTTTTCCTATTTGTTGCGGCTAGAGTTAAATTAAGTCATCGAATTTTTATACATCGTTTTTACTCTTGAATTATAGGAATTTAATTTTAAGGCCTGTCCAAGACGTACGTCTCTTCAGTCAAGTATATTAACGAAAGCCGGAGAATCATCAGCAATAAGTATATCTATGAAACCCGAACAAATTTGTTCATGAGGAAAACATGCACATACATAAAAATGACACGCACAGCTGTGAATGGTGCACTTGTCTTAAGTCATACTAGACTGGTCCGTCGAAACTCGATGGAGTAAAGGATATTTGGAAAAGTATGGTAGAAATTAAAGAAGTAGATACGTGTAATTGTTACGTATTGATTAGTAGGTATCCTCTATATGATTGTAAACGCTTCTTTTTAATATGCTTGTATTCGGCTTCACTGATAGGTAAGATGTATATTGGATTTATTTGAGCACTTCCGATGAACGTTATTTCATGTTAAAAAGAGCATTCAGAATCGCTTTTTATATTAATACTAGCGGTCCCGCCCGGTTTCACCCGGGTGCAAAAGAACGAATGGGGAGGGGGGTACATGAGTACGCACATTCATCTTAGTTTACCGAGATGAATGTTGTGTCCAAATTTCATGATGATCGGAGTTACCGTTCAAAAGTTTTTGTTGATCAAAAATTACTGTAATTAATAAAATATAATAAATATTTAATTAATAAAATTTTAAAAAATTGAAATGTAAGCCTTAGAGAAAGCAATGTAGAAAATAAAAAAAAATTAAAAATATATCCGCCGACGTGGGGCTTGAACCCACGACCCTGACGTTAAGAGCCTCATGCTTTACCGACTGAGCTACTCGGGCTTGTCATGTGAAACGCTAATATTGCAATCTTTAGTTAGGGCATTTCACTTGATAATATTTGTCAGACGGACAAATTTTGAGAAACATCTTGCAACATTTTTCATTATTGCTCCGCTCCAATTGGTCGTAGCGTGATATTATATAGCCTATAGCCTTCCTCGATAAATGGGCTGTCCAATAAAAAAATTTTTTTTCAATTCGAACCAGTAGTTTCTGAGATTAGCGCGTTCAAACAAACAAACAAACTCTTCAGCTTTATATATTAGTATAGATAAACAACCACAATAAGTGGCGGACTGTTGTAAGAAAAAAGCTTGCGTTTTAAATACATAAATTACCATACTATGGCGGAAAATCCTTTAAATATTTATTTTCTGAGGATATTTTATATACATTTGCAAATGTATTGGAATTTTCGTGTTATTTACCTAGGGTGCAAGAAGCTAATCCCGTGAAAAGGCTCCGTGTCATGCATTCAAGATATGAACCGAATGCAGGATGAGCTTCTCTGTGTTGTTCTTTTAAACGTTTTATATCATTCATGCTCTGCAAACCAATAACTTAATTATTTGCCTAAAATGAACATAGACATCAGAAATATCTATTAACAATGGTAGAAATGTATCTTTTATGACACAGGGATACTTTGTATCGTCTCCTAGCGACCTAGCCTAGGTATAAGGCCTAGTTTATATGAGAGGCGTTCAACGCGCGTTGGCCCAACGCGCGTTTACAGTTTCTATACAATTGTATAGGACTGTTTATATGATAACGCGCGTTCAACGCGCCACCAACGCGCGTTATCATATAAACAGTCCTATACAATTGTATAGAAACTGTAAACGCGCGTTGGGCCAACGCGCGTTGAACGCCTCTCATATAAACTAGGCCTAAATGTATAAGATTACATTGTTTCCAAAAGCTGATGAGCAATATAGACGGAGAGCTGGCTACGGAGAAAATGGGTGACTCTGATTTTTCGCAACATTAGCGCCTTCTGGCGGCTCTTTATCTTCCGCCTACCCTTCTGGCAAATTTTTCCCTACTTACTTATACTATCTCCTATTATTCTGCAAATTTTCAGCTCTGCACCACCCATTTTCTCCGTATCCAGCTCTTAGCCCAATAAGTAATACAAGAAAATAATAAAAATTCAGTTTGGCTTCTGGAAACAGGAGACTTAGTTCCAATTTATATTCGTAACGAAATTTTTTTCTTGATATTAAAAACGTAGACTTACTTTAGGTTGTATGCGCAAATGAAAAAAACTAAAAACAAATTTTCACTAAATTCTCACAATATTTTGGGAGCAAAAAGTTTGACAACAAAAACGAGCAATTTATAGGTTATATAAGCACACCTGTCATTAATATCTATGGTTTGGTTTGCCTTCAACTTCTGTCAAACACCAGAGAACAGACCTTAAATACATCCATGGAGCAGGCTAGTCTTATTAAACGTCAAAAATAGTCAAAGTTAACCTAAAATTTCGTTAATTTTGTGTGCTGAAGTAAAGATAATATATATTTTTCTAAAGATCAGAAAAAATGTCGAATGTTACACAAAATCACTGCTTTAGCAAGCGTTTTTTTGCTGTTGAATATCCTGGTGTGGTCAATAATGTTGACAAGATGCTGGAAACGTTGGGAGGTATAGAAAATATTTCGAATGTAAGTTAATTAAAGTATATTAATTATTATCTATTTACTTCTAAATAAGTTTTATTATAAATATGTGTTTCATTTTTTAGTGTTTCACAAGCAAAAATCATCGACTGGAATTACGATTTAGACCAGACGACATTTATTGTAAATCGACTTGTGCTGATAAACACAATGCGTCGGCATTTTTGCTTAAAGTACGTATAAAAAGAAAAAAAAATCTGAACGAACCGGGGTCGTCGACTGAAAATGTTGAGACAGCTCCCGAAATTACAGCTGTAAATATTATTGGATATGTTGATACTGTATTTAAATTCACAAGTACGTACCTATCAATTCACTCTAAATTTTTGAAAATTATAAACGAAAGACCTATATTTTATTATTCAAATTTAGATCTTTGTGATTTCCAGTACTTGCCTGTACGCAGCTCCAATGATGAAATCGCTACTATATGTAACAGTGTAGTTCCTAGAAGCATTCCAAATATTTCGTGGCTAGAGTAAGTATTATACTTTTTTAAGTTATAATTAACTAGCGGTCCCGTCGGGTTCACCCGGCGTAAAAGAACGAATGGAGGGGAGGTACATGAGTACGCACATTCATCTTAGTTTACCGAAATTAATGTTGTGTCCAAATTTCATGATGATCTGAGTTACCGTTCAAAAGTTTTTATCGGGCGGACAAATTTTGAGTTACATTTTGCAACATTTTTCATTGATGCTCCGCTCCTATTGGTCGTAGCGTGATATTATATAGCCTATAGCCTTCCTCGATAAATGGGCTATCCAACAAAATTTTTTTTTTTTCAATTTGAACCAGTAGTTCTTGAGATTAGCGCGTTCAAACAAACAAAACAAACGAACTCTTCAGCTTTATAGATAGGCATTATTGGGATTTTGCTTACACTATGTGCAAATTACTCAGCGTTTTAGTGAAGTACCCTGTGCAAAGCGTCTCATATCGTAAGGCATTGCGCGTTACATATTTTTTGTTAACATTGACTGTTTACAATAAGCATGATATAAGATTTTGAAATCTTGTTCTTTGATGAACACGTCTTATTTCCGGGAAAAAATTATCGCATTTTTATCTTTCTATTTTGAATTAAGCGCGTAAACACTCGTAGGGGTCATGGCGTCCGCTTGTGACGTCACACGTAAGTGACATTATATGTATTTATGGATGTAGAGCTGTGGTGCAGAGGCATTTCGTAGATAGATATGTAAATTTACTTAATGTTATGATTTGTATTAAATATTTTCTTAAAAGTAGGTATTTAGTAGTAAAAATAGTATGGCTTTCTTTAGTTGTGAGTTAACTAACCTCAAAAATAACCTATGACAAGTGTTATAAAATATCACAAAACCTCGAATAAACAACAAATCAACTAACTAAATGATTCAGAAGTCAATGATCGCAACAAAAATTTAACGGACACGGTTATTATTTACTTTAAGTGTTTATATTCTCTTTGATTTAAGAAGGCGTGACGTCATTCGGTGTTTCAGTTAACATAGTCGATTGCAGTGTTTTATACTTTTTAAAAATCTTATTAATCTCAGTGTTTATACCAACCCTGGGTCATTTTTAGAATCCTTTTAACATACCTATATTTTTCCCTACTACCATTTATTCTTTGATTCTTTTATACTGTCATCATGCCTATTATGGAAATGGCGCGCATTATTTAAAAATCGAAGTAGAAGCATATTTATTTTGTTTTTGCAGTACTTAATTGTGCTACTAGACCAAGTGGAAATGTTGATATAAGCTTTCATTCTTCCCCTCGACGTTGCAAACTAAAAATGAATGTGAACAATTATTTTGACAATGTTAAAAAGTAGATATACATTATTATCATTGGAAAAAAGTAACAAATTTTCGGAATCCTCTTCCCAGCTATACAATTTGTTCACATTTTAAAACGGGTGACTATTATTTACCTGTAAGTGTATTTGAGGTTATTGTGTTTATTTTGACTTTGCATGCAGAAAGCAACAAAATTAACCTTATCACTACAGCTTGCATCAATTATTTGGCCACAGTTTGCGACGTGACTCCAATATAATTACATTTTGACGGATTATTATCACCACAACGACAAATTTCTTTTTCGGAAACATACATTTTAAATAAAACATCAAAACCTCGCATACTGTCAATGCAAACGCTTCGCACAGGGCGGCCATATTGAATATTTTGAAATGGGTTCTGTCTACAACTAAAATCCCAATAAAAAGTAACTATAATCATTATTAAAATTAGATTCAAAATCAATCAGTTACTGACAGTGTTAAACGGTGGCAGTTCACTCCATTCTATATGCGCAATTAAACAATATTTTTTGCATCATTATTGTCTGCATACATTTTAAACACACTGAAATTAAATGTTGTAGGGAGGAATGTGAATTTTTCTTTCCGCCAGCAACATTCTCAAGAATGGACACAAATCAAGGATATATGTATAAAAAGGATTCATCGCGTGATCCTTATGCACAGCAACAAATAATTGGCAGGACGAGAAGGAGACGAGCTGGACATGCTGCCTTTATTAGTTTTACTGATCCTTCTCCAGAAAAACCACATAAAAAATCAATAGAGATGTTACAATTAAAACTCATCACTCAAATTCAACAGAGCCGTATTAAAGAGGTAGATTTTTATAGATATACAGTGTGTTCACCAAAAGTGGTAACAGTGAATAATTCGTGTATCCTACTAGATGCAGAAGAAGAATCGAGTTTCACTCGGAAACTGCTGAGGTATATTTTTTTGTACTTCAAACTCAACCGGAAGTGTATATGCATTTTTTGTTTCAAATGGCAATATATATTTTTATACATTTACGAAAACTCATTTTTTTTCTAAATTTAGCTAAATCTTCATAAGGTTACATAAGAAAATGTTCGAGAAAACGTTATCAATTTATTAATTATACACACAATAATAATTATTTTTCATAGCACTTCACACATGTGTAAATTATTAATAATAATAATTTATTACTGTGTATTTAATTAATACATTGATAACGATCTCGAATATTTTCTTATGTAACCTTATGAAAATTTTGTATGAAATTATAGAGAAAAACGGAATTTTCTACAATGTAAGAAAATATGTTGTCATTTTAAAAAAAATGCGTGTGCATTGTACACTTTCGGTTGAATTTGAACTTTGAAGTACGTCAAAAAAAATATTCCTCAACAGTTTCCGATAGTAAATCTTAAGTTGAACAAAAAACTTTTTTCTATCTAGTAAGTACACGAATTATGCACCGTTATTACTTTCGGTAGACGTACTGTATTGCAGATTTTTAAACAATTAAAATAATAACATTTTTTAAAAACTGTTTTGTTAATGAAGACTGATATGCAAAAACTGTTTTTAGCTATTTGAAGAAAGGCCTATTTATTCACGGTCTGCCCTTTTACATTTAACCCAGTTTACTGTGGACCAAATGAAACACTTACTTCCATCAGTTGCTTATTATTTTACGAATGGACCCTGGAGAGTAATGTGGGTACGTTTTGGTTATGATCCAAGGAAAGATCCATCGGCAAGAATTTACCAGACTCTGGATTTCCGAGTGAGAGCAACTGGTTTGTATTGCAATCTGTTTTTTTTTTTTTTCATTTTGAAAACTTGAACCATGCCTATAACACATTGTGAATAATTCATTATAGGACATTTAACGAATCTCATTAAAGCCAAACGAGGCACATCACAATACTCATTGCCATATAAAAAATCGTATGCGAGTTCAAAACCAAAAACGATGACATTGAGTAGAAAAATTAATTTGGAGCCGTCAAGAGAAGCTGCATCTCATTCTGAAAATACGTACATATTTCGCCCAGGGATGATTCCTTATTCCAGACAAACGTTTTATCAGGTAATTTGATTTTTCTGAAAATATTAATGTGACGCAAGCTGCACGCAGGTAGAAGACTTGTAGAAGCAGGTAGCAAAATCCCGAACTTACTAGAATTGCGTGAAGAATATCAATGCAGGTAGAGAAGGGTTTCGAATATTCTGGAAAAAGATTGAATAGGTTTCCACGCATATAAATAGATCATACATGCAGTCCATAGGTCAGACACAGTCGTGTACTGCTAATGTACAGTGTTCGGTCGTCAGACATAAATCCATTGAGTTACCATATAAATTCATAGAGCGCTTAGAATATAAATCTTGTATATATTTCTCTGTACATAGTGACGTTCTATTACTTTATTATTACTTAGAAGTTGTTTTGTTTGTTACATTATTTCTATTTCATTTCCACTGTATAAGAAAAGTACTTTTCGTTTATTTGTTTTGTTACAATAACTATACCATATAAATTCATAGAGCGCTTAGAATATAAATCTTGTGTATATTTCTCTGTACATAGTGACTTTCTATTACTTTATTATTACTTAGAAGTTGTTTTGTTTGTTACATTATTTCTATTTCATTTCCAAAGAGAAGTACTTTTAGTTTGTTTATTTGTTTTGTTACAATAGCTTTACTTTAAAATTGTCATTGCTTTCCAGTATTGCGATATTGAAGTACCTGAAGTTCAAGCAATGATTGCTCGTTTACCTGAAGTCGAATCAGGAGCTGTTTGCAATGAGAAACTTGGTTGGATGCCAGCAGGTTTTGATGATAGATGCAGGCAAATTATAAATTCACATATTATGGTGGAACTTCAGAAAAAAAGTCAGCAATCAGTTAAACAAGAAAATTATGGAAATACGGAAGCGAATGAGGATGATGATAATGAATATGAAGACGACGATGATAATGAATATGATGAGGATGATGATGATGATGAGATAAATGATGTAGGAGAAAATGCTTGAAGCTTACGACTGCCCAGTGACCTCCATCTGATTTAATCCGGCACTGGACATGATAGCTGAATTGATTGGAACTGGGAAAAATGAAATTGTTAAATATGCGTGGATAATAGTAAATATATTGTACTATCGGACGTCGACAAGGCTTGTGTTAATAAAAAATGTCACCTAAATACAATAAAAAAACCTGTAATTATTTCATTTTTTTTTATTTTAATAGTTTTTATGTGCATTTTTTAGTATACATATACTTTTATAATAGAAAATTACAGCTGAAAATGAAAGTAAACTTAGAATATAATATTTTTCAGAAAATTTTTCATACTTTTATAAAATTGCCTAAACTGAAAATGCATCTTAGGAACTGTTACATTTTATAAAATTTTTACAAATTCACTGCAGAATATGAGGAAAAAACAGTATTTCAGTCTGTGTGAAAAAAGTGCCTGTCTTAAATTATCATAGATTTTTACGTCATTTTTTCACGACTGTCTTCAGGTCAAGTACTGTCATTCATTAAAAATAGCCTGATATTCCACTTTTCTATTGAAACCATAGCTTAACTAAATATATCAAAATACCGGGTGAGGCAAAAGTCCCGGAACAGTTGAATATCTCGCATACTACGCATCATATCAAAAAAGAAAAAAATACGTGTCAAATATTTTTCGAAAAACTATTTTTTGATACCACACATGACTCACCACCCCCCACCCAGTTGGTGGGGGGAGGGGCAACTTTAAAATTTTAAATAGGAACCCCTATTTTTTATTGCAGATTCGGATTCTACGGGAAAAATTACATACAATTGATGTAATTTTTCCCCTGGGTTTTAGGGGTTGAAAAATATTTTTGGGCCCGAAAATACCGAAAAATTTCTCCGAATCGTTTCAAAATTGAAATTTAACCCTTTAGTAATGATTAAAATGTGCTACCAAAATTTTATTAAAATCGGCCCGACAGGACCAGACTTAAAAATTTTATGAAAACGTTAGTTTGTAGATATGGATTTATTTAGTGAAGGGTGAATTTAATTTGTTGTATTGATATTAATATTAAAATAAAAAAAAAATTACATACAATTGATGTAATTTTTCCCGTAGAATCCGAATCTGCAATAAAAAATAGGGGTTCCTATTTAAAATTTTAAAGTTGCCCCTCCCCCCACCAACTGGGTGGGGGGTGGGGAGTCATGTGTGGTATCAAAAAATAGTTTTGCGAAAAATATTTGACACGTGTGTTTTTTTTTTTTTATATGATGCGTAGTATGCGAGATATTCAACCGTTCCGGGACTTTTGCCTCACCTGGTATATGAAACATTTTTTGCGCGTACTTAGCAGGCACAGCTGACTGTCATGTACTAAAATTAATTAGAAAATCACGTGAATCTGCCAATGCTATATGCTGTGGCCTTTTGACTATTTAGAAATGGACTAGCAATGTTAACTTCACATTTGTCAAGACCTCTAGCGACACGACGTTCCAGTTGCGGCCAGGCTAAGAACTAAAGATTTTAAAGATAATGGCGTTGCTATGGGAACGTCATGTAAACCGCGGTTGGTAATTATAGTTTTTTTTTTTTTTTAAGTGAAAACTTCTTTAGCGGCGTTGTGCGCTTTTTTTTTGTAATGGGTAAAAAATGTTAAACTCGCCGTCAGGTCACGTGTCCTGATCGAAAATGCGTAAGACGGAAACTTTTATTTATACGTTAGACATCTAGCGTTGAAATATCGTATCAAGTTTTCACTTACGCTGGCACTCCCGGAGTGCAAACCTTTTTTTTTTAAATGTAAGAATGTTATTCGTAGTTTTTAAAAGCACAAAAGTTACAACTCTAAATCTGATTTTCAAAAAATACGGAATTACAACAAAACAGTAACCAAAATAACCAGATGTGGTATCTCACAGAAAAAACGAACTACGCAACTTTATAACTCCCGCTTCTTTGGAACGTTGGGTGACGCCGCCCAATGTACCAAAAAGTTTATTGATGTTGCCGATTATCGTTTTACATTGCTACTATGGGAAAGAGAGGTGCTGTCCAATTCTATTATGGTAGTACGAGCACTAAGGCAATTTTAAATAAAAGGCTTGATTTTTTTTATATGAAGTTGGATTAAGTCTAAACCAATTCTGAAAATTTTAGGGGGTTTGCCCGACTATTTAAATAAATAAATGACTTCAAAAATAGGCATATTTAACATTGGCTTTATGGTAAAACGGTAGATGGATGATATGTTTTCATTGATTTCTTCAAAACTAGTCGGTGGAAATTAAAAAAAAACTATTTAAATTAAAGTTAAAACCCTAATAAATTATTGAAAACAAAAAAAAAACCGTTGTGCCCGACTAATTAAAAAGATATTTAATCTTTTTAATTAAATATCTTTTTAATTAGTCGGGCACAACGGGTTTTTTTTTGTTTTCAATAATTTATTAGGGTTTTAACTTTAATTTAAATAGTTTTTTTTTAATTTCCACCGACTAGTTTTGGAGAAATCAATGAAAACATATCATCCATCTACCGAAATATATATAAAAAAAAATGAAGTCTTTTGTTTAAAGTTGCCTTGGCGCTCGTACTACCTTAAATAGTTAAAGCTGTGGCCATACTGCCAAATTATCAAACAGACAAAGTAGGCATTGGCCCCGCGAGAGAGAAAGGCACGTTTTTCCGCCACCAATTTCTTTTTAATTGGTTGGAAAAATTTGAAAACTTACGCTCATTGAATTTTTGCTCAGGAGAGCAGGAAACCTATTCGCACATGATAGCAGTTCCACTCTATATAGTTTAAAGTCGTTTTTGAAAACTTAACAATTTTTTCGTTTCCCTTTCGGGCAAAATATAGTTACTGTGATAAAAATAAATTCTATTGGTGCAGTGAAAATGTCGGATGAACATCGAACATAAATTATTTCTTCTTTTGATACAAATACACCAATTTAAATGAAAATTACATTTTAAGTAACAAGCATACAATTTGTACCATAAAATAATCTACAAAAAAATGAAAGTAATAATATAATGCACTTATATATTTTTTTTTTATCACTTTGGTCATTTTATAGTTTTTATTAATTGATTTTCATCCTTTCCAACTCACGACAATTTAAAACTATCACAACGAAACAACGTTAAAAAATATTTTCAAGTATTTTGTGATATACCAAAAATTTAACGGTTTGTGAGCATTTCAAGAATTATAATTCCTCTTCGTAAAAATAAACAATAAAAGTTTCTCGGCTTTATTTGTCTATTATTCGGATTAAAAAATATGAATATTTCTTCATTGATGTGTGTTTATATGTACGGTCGATGTGTGTTTATGTCTACAGTCGATGCGATTAGAAAATTGGGTTCTAAATATAAAGTCCGTTTTTTTTTTTTTAAATACAGTAATGCCCTCACTAACTGTAACCAGTTCATTGTTTCTCTAGCACGATTTATAATTTATTTTACAAAGCTCTGAAACTAGTAGTGCTCTTTAATAGAGCTGTTTTCAGGGTTTAACAAAAGTTACTAGACTTGACAAAGTACCACAATCATTTCCTATTTTGAAACGTACGTCAAAATAAATAAAAAGTTAACGTAACTAAGGAAAAAATAATGTAATACCCGCTTTCTGGCCTTGGCTTCCGCCTCGGTGTCGGTCTAACAACAGCACACAGAACGGCGGAATGAGGCTTTGTTGTACAAGCAGGAAGCCAAATTTCTTTGTATTGCCTGAAGTGTCGGCGGAATTGCGTGGAAGGAACATCGCGGCCGGTGGAGGATATGAATAAAATGCGCCTACAGTGAGTAGAAGAGACGCGATTTGGACACGGTGTAGTGAAGAAGTGGATTACGAAATAAATAAAGCTGTGTGGTTATTAAACCATTAAGTGCCGATATAAATTAGTGTTACAGATAAAAGTGTATATAGACATTCAGTCGTGTTATAGTGTATAAGGACTTTCATAGTGTTTTGGTGTATATGGGCTTAAAGTGAAGTGTTTTTGTGTACATAGACTATTAGAAGTGGCTTTGAATTCTTAATTTATTTCCTAATTGTTTGTCTGTAACGGTATTGTTTTGTTTTATTTATCAAGAGAAGTACTTTTAGTTTGTTCGTTTGTTATTTGTGTGTGTTCACGTTTTTATAAGTGTAAATAAATATTCTCCACCACAGAAAGTAGTTTTGTTACAATAACAAGTTCAAAAATAAATATAAATGACAGATAATCATTTCCATATTCAAAAATATCTAATTTATCAATTTTATTCAAATTTATATTGTGTAAATGGTATTGTAATGTAAAGTTGTCATTTTTTAATTACAACCTAAAGAAGGCCTGGGAAAATGGCGGCCCGCGAAGGATTTTATAAATTTTAGAAAAATAGTAAAGAAATAGCAAGGGCGCCAGAACAGACGAAAAGGAGCTTTTTCTTTTTTTTTTTTGCACTCTAATGCGGAAATAAAATCTGAGGACCTTTTTTTTTGCTCTGCAAATTTTTGGCCCGCGGTCAATTAATATTCATCAGCTATACGGCCCGCGGTCAAATTTTCATCAGCTATGTGGCCCGCCGATCAAAAGATTTGCCCGCCCCTGACCTAAAGTAATGTTACTGGGAATAAGTTAACACTTAAAATCACTATTTTCTGTCAGTCAGCCATACGGGGGCGGTTTCCATCCTGTTAGAGGTTGACATTTTTTGGATAAAATGTAAACTAGATCACTCCTAGCACAGTTCTTTACCTGTCTGTGAAGTGTCGTCATAATCGGTCCAGCCGTTTCGACTATTAGCCCGGATAGACAGACAGGAATTTAAAAAACGGTCGTTTAGGTCGTGATAGCATGCAAATTCCCCGTGTGAGCTCAAAAAGTGACAGTTATTTCGATATTACAGACATACACTACAATTTTATTAATGATATATAGTGCCACATTTTATTAAATGAACTGGCAACATGATGTGGGGAATTGCTGTATATAATATTGCACAGTGTCTTAATTTGTTTATTATAGGTTCGTTCCAAGCAGCCGCGAACGGTAATATCACCGTATACAGTCTTGTCACCGCGCAAGACTAATTTGCGCACTAGCTCAAAAATGTATACTGCGCAAGACAGTCTTGCGCAGTAACAAGACTGTGTACGGTTTTGTTACCGTTCGCGGCTGCTTGGAACGAACTTTATATGTGTGTGTAAAAAATCGGTTAAACATACTTATACAAAAACAAAATGTAAATCAAAAAGAAATATATTGAAATGACAAATTAGTAGTTTGGTTTAAGACGCTCTAACAAAATTTTAGGTATCTCACTTTAACTCTGCGCACCTTAAAAAATAAATATTTATTTCTAGTTTTTAATCTTACTTAATATTTTATCAAATACTTACATTTAAAGCGTGTATAATAATGTACCCCATAAATAGAAAATACCCTAATAAATTGTGGGTGAATATTGTATTTCTTTATTTAGCGGTGGTCTTCAACATTTCTTAAAAATATTTCAATACTATACTATTTTTCACAAATAAAGAACACCTGTACGGACCTTGTCATTGCCAAGCATCTGCCATGACTTCAATAATAATCGATAGATAGGTACTAATTTTTATTATCGGCGGTGTTCGTTGGTTTGTTCTTTTTCAATTTTAAGATTTCTGTTAAAATATTGGGATTCGAACGCGCAGTCCAAAAAAAAGAGCGTCCGTCTTTTTAATGACTGCGCATGCGCGCTCATCACTTTGATAATTGTGCGCATGCGCGTCTATAATTTTGATCACTGCGCATGGGCGCCCATCACTAATGAAATGAACACACCCAATATTGTTATTAAAATTTGCATTGTCATGTTCGGTGTCTCATGCGCTCCAAATAGTATAGTTTAGTGGAAAAAATTTTCCATTAAAGTCCATTTTAACATGTTCTGATTAAATATTGTTGAAAAAATAAACTCTTTTTCATTGTCAAAAATAAATTTGCAACAAAAATAATTGTCAATTTAATTAATATAAAAAGAATTCGAAGTATATTTGTATTTCAAATAGTAGTAGAGCTGGTCGTTCTGATAACTAAAGTCTGTTTTAAATGAGAGACGACCAGATTCAATGATTTTCCAAAAAAGAAAAGGTTCATCGTTCGAGTCTTCGGCAAGTTAACCGTTCTGCGCTTTTTCCAGACTGGCTCGCAGATACCGAATCCGCGAATACAGGGGGTCTATTACCATTTCTGAATAAGGTACATGCAGTAAAATGGACTTAAGAAACGAAAAGTTGAAGAAATACTGCTAAGACGCAATTTTTTTAAGATTACTGCAACGCGACATTTAAACTTAGAATGGACAAAGAACTCATTAAAAAAAAGAGCGAATACTTGATACTCGGTTTTAAATTTTTTTTAAATATATATTTTCATTTAAATTTATGACACAACATACAATAACGAGAATTAACTTAACGTTTTTTTAATGCCATAAAATTTGCCGACTGGGTACTCAGCAAAATGGCTGAATAGTAACTAATAACCGAGTCCTCTGTGAATCCGCAATTTAAAATATATAATTCGCTGTCAATAATGTACATAATCCTGCAGTAATAGTAAAAAAAAAATTACATTTGTGGTAATTGGTCGATGGGAGTAGCAAATCTGAAATCTTCCGGAAAGAGTTTACTTGCGTGTTGGTACATCAATTTATATGACTGTCTAATGGTGACATCGGCGACCCCAGCAATATCACCGATCTCTTTTTGACTACGCTTTTCTTCAGAGGCTTGCGATGCCATGTAAATAGCAGCAGCTGCAACCGATATCGGTGATCTGCCTGGTACTATGTCCAAGTCAACAGCCTTTCTTGCGATATGTGTTGCGGCTCGTTGGCAAATGTTTGGCAAACCAAGATTTGAGCAAAACCGTGACATGAAATCTCCAGTAGTTATCAGGTCAACCGATGTTTCCAAAGCTTTCAGAATCAGTTTGAAACATCTACCTGTAATAGAAACATTTGGTTAATAACATAAGTACTAAAACTGCTACGAATAGTACATTCGATCAGTGAGAGTTGATTCTTAATGAATTATACAGACGTTAGCTCAATTAATTCAAATTAAAAAAATCGTAGCTTAGTCTGTAATTGAACAGTTTTAAAAATTCCTGGAGCGAATTTTCAGTTTTCATCACTTTTTTCTGTTTATATTTGTTTGTACCCATCTTCTATCTATACCAGTGGTTCCCAACCAGTGGTCCGCGAACGATTTCAAATTTCGGGGAAGGGAAAGTGGTCAATAACGTCTACAATCTATATAATTGTCGCTTGCACGAGCCGGTCAGTCGTACAAGGAAAAACAATTTCTTATACCAAAATTCGAGAAATCGTCTTGCGTTATCTTGTAGCTTTCTCAACAACCTATTTATGCGAACAAGGGTTTTCTGGTTTGTTGGTAATTAAAAACAAGGCCAGGAATCGATTGAAAGAAAGTAATGATTTGCGTGTAGTTTTGAGCAATAATATTAGTCCTAGAATTACCCAACTTGTGCAGAAGGTGCAAGCTCAAAAATCACATTAATTCAAGACTTTCTACTAAAAATGTTATGTTTTTATTAAAATAATACTGTAAATGCATGTTGCTATTGAGTTTTTGATTAAAGTTTATTTTCGGATTGATTAATTTTATTTTTCTTGTACAACGTGGTCCCTGCTAACAACAAAAATATCAAAGTGGTCCCTGGTCAAGAAAAGGTTGGGAACCACTGATCTATACTAATATATAAAGCTGAAGAGCATGTTTGTTTGGTTGAACGCGCTAATCTCAGGAACTATTGGTTGGAATTGAAAAGTTTTTTTTGATTGGATAGTGCATTTTTCGAGGACGGCTGTAGGCTATATAGTATATAATATCACGCTACGACCAATAGGAGCGGAGAATCAGTGAAAAATGTAACTCAAAATTTGTCTGTCTGACAAAAACTTTTGAACAGTAACTCCGATCTTCATGAAATTTGGACACAATATTCATCTCGGTAAACTAAGATGAACGCGTGTACCTACTCATGTCCCTCCCCCCATTCGTTCTTTTGCACTCAGGTAAAACCGGGCGGGACCGCTAGTTATATGATATATAGATTAAGTAAACATTTAACACTTACCTATTTCTTTCTTGCTAATTTTACTGACAGCACAGATTTCTTTGAATGTTCGAGGAACGCCTTCTTGTCGACAAGCAATATATAGACACGCCGATGCTATGGCGTCATTCGCACGACCCTTTAAATTTTTACCATCGTGGACTTGTTTAAATAGATTATTTGCTCTATCTACAATTGTCTTTGGCAAGTTGATTCTGTCAGCCATTGTGTTGATTTCTCGGAATGCATTGATTAGTGCTCTGTCCGAACTGCTCATAGTTCGGCGATTTTGGTACTTTGATACGCCAAAACCATCGAATGAGGCATCCCCTCGACCTGGTCCGATCATTGTTGATAAGTCTGTGCCATTTAAGAGCGGATTTTCGGGTCCACCAACACGGGAAGGATCGACGCCCGTTTTTTCATTGCTGAATGTACGCCATTCTGATCCAACATCGATTACCCTAATGACAAAGGAAAAATAATTCAGTATTTCACTAATTTATCAATATAATAAAGGTTTAAGGGAGTTCCACTGGTAGAGCGGGAGGAAGCTGGGCAAAGTAAAGCATACGACTAACATGTCATTTCCAATGTTAAGAACAAAATTTTGAGCTGTAAAAAAGCATTGTATTATAGAGCTGTAACAAACGGTATGTATTCGTTACTGAGTAACGGGTACATCGTCTGAAGTAACGAATCGTTACTTACAAATTCATTTCGTTACTCGCATCTGTCGTATCCATGTCAGTTCGACTCGTTTGATGCGGTTATACGTTATACAAGTGAAGTCATACAGTATCACGTGTGCGACGCGCCTCGATGCGATGGTACATGCTTGATGCTGTTAGTACACGATTGTATGTCGTATGAAAAGTAACGAGTAACGTAACGATACAAAAGTAACGGGTACTGGTTCTTTAAGAAACGAATACATATGGGTACATTATTTCTCGTAACTTTTACAGCTCTATTGTATTATGCAATTGTTTCTTGAGTAAGGCGAGTGGTAATGTCTTGGCTTGAAGCTTCATGATTATACAGTTGGTACTACCGTGTAAGTTTATTCCACTGTATCAGCTGTTTCAAAATGTCGTGTTTGTGTATATTCATTATTTTAATTAGTATAACTATTTTGTTAGTGGTTTTTTTCCGAATGTTTAATAAAATGGAAATTGAGATGCACTTTTTCTCTTGGAATAAGTCAATATAATCTAAATACAGTACTTATGTTTATTGATATGCTTTTTGAATACTTCCACAATTTACTATAACTATTGCATTTTATCAGTAAAAATAACTGGCTGTACACCAAGTAACTGTTAGTTATTGGGAAGTTATTAATTGATAATTAGGTATGTAATGAGTATTTCTACTTTTATATATAGTAGGTACGCGCCACGGATCTAAAAGGTTCGGAAGTTAGTCACAAACAGCGTCGCAAAGGCACATTTTAGAGCCGTTGATACCTGCACGGAACGTGCGCTCGTCAGTGATTGGCCTCGATCGCTCGTTGCCTTTGTCACTTGTCGCTTTCCTGCTTTAAAGTACAGTCGAGTACGCTATTGTCAAGTTGTTATTGCTATGTTAGTTTTGTTGAGTTGCGAGTTTGTAGTTTTTCAACAGACTGTACAAGCGCAAGCCTGCATTCGCATCTAACTTCCGAGCCTTTTAGATTCGTGGCGCGTACTATACTTTTTAGCAATACAGTGACGTCGACAACATTCAGTATATTATGCGAGCGCGACACATTTTAATTTAAATTTTTGCGCGCTTACGACGTTGCCACATTTCACCCAGACTAGTGGCTTCTTCGTAATCTCGACAAGTACGCATCATGCTTATCGCATTACATCTTTTTACCAAAGCTCCGAACTAAGTTTGCATTTTGCACGAGCTTTAATAAATATCTGCTTTCAATATTTACAAAGTTTTACCAAAAAAATGATCTATACGATTCGCACAATCAACAGAACAACAGGAAGAAAAAGGCTAATTTCGGCGTTTCTCATAAGAGCCCATATAAATACAAACAATTTCTGCGTATCTAAGCTCCCAATATTTTAATGGCGTGTTTTGGTTAATAATCACATATAACTCAATTTCACTGTATTCTGATCATTTTTATATATGGAGGGAAAGTTCTTCAACCGTCCCTTACGTATTATCTATACTTGATTCTAAGAATTAAGAAAAATGTTTTTAAACTTGTGTGTAACAATAAAAATGCATATTTAATCACTGTCACAAATTGAGAATTTTTTTATGAAGTTTCCATCATACTAAATTATTGCCCAATGTTGTTAAAAAAGAGTGACTAATCAAGTATATCATCATAAATATTATATTTGAGAAATTACTAACCTGTCTCCAACTACGAGTCCGCATTCTGAGCAAATTTGATCTCCAGCCCTATAATCTTCAATTAAAGGTGCATCTGGATGAGCGTAACAGCAGACTCTGTAACAATAAAACGATATTTTTTGATAAATATTTTACTGTCATGAACAAAAATATTTTAAGCGATATAAGCTAGAAAAAAGAAAACTACGAAGTCAAACCGTTTTTACCAAACGATAATGGTGTATACATTTAAAAGTTATAAAAATGTATACAAATAAATCCACAAAACTATCAAAATAATGGAAAATTTTACACAAATTTCAACATTTTACCTTGATGAGCTCGCCATGTTCTTCGCGATGTCACAGAACACACTGTTTTGTGAACTACGTCAATTCCAAAACTATGGAGGGTCAAAACCTTAGTAAATCTATGGTCAAAACAAATGGCTTGAAGTTGGAAGGTTTGTTCAGCTTCACTATACTCAAATATAAGAGGCAAAAGCAAAATGGATTTTTAAAGACAGTTATAATAATTAATAAATCTGTATTCTGTATTAGATTTAAGAAATCTGGACCCAGCAGTAACTTATATACGGTATCACAGATAATTTTCGTCTATAGACCTACCTTAAATAAAAATTAATAATTAATCTATTACCAGAGATAAGGGTTTTACCAACGTGTTTCAAAATTCAGGTAATATAACAGGTATAATAATAATAAATTCCTTTAACTCCTAAGTGGAGCATAGGGCCTCTACGAAAATTTTAAATCTAGTCCTAACTTTTGTCATATTTTTGATTTGAAGCCAGGTAGCTCCTTGTTCCATAACTTCTTCACGAACAGTTCAAGAGACAATGACAGTTCTTCTCCACGATGTTTTTGGTTTTCTAGAGGCCGCTTAAGTCTATTTACTTAGAAAAAAAAATGTAACACAGGCCAAATTGTAATAATGATAAAATGATGGTCAAACACCTATAATCTTGTCTATAATTATTATTTATAGTTTATTCCATTCTTTTAGACTTTGACGATAATAGCTTCCAACTTCCTTATAGGTATCTCTGCGGCTGAAAATTAGGGACTCCCTAATATTAACGATCTCGAAAATATACAAAATTAAAATTTATTTAATAATATTTGGAACATTTTATTTGATAAAATAATTTAATAATAAGATAGTCACCGTTATTATTTTTTTAAATTTAATAAAATATAAAAATGTATGAGAAAAAGAGCCTATTAAAAAGATTCATGAACATTGCTCTATTGACCCATTACGAATTCTTCAAGGGAGCCTCAAAGCTTTTTTTGACCCATGGTCTCACATGTTCCAAAGACGACCCTGGGCATAGTTATTCTACACGTGCTTAACATTTTTTTTGCTTTGTCCACTTTGAAACAGCTATTTTCTATATATTTTGGTGAGTTTCGCGCAGTGTCTGATTAACCTATAAGCAAATTAAGCAATTGCTTAGGGCATCACGTTTCAGGGGTCACCAAGAAGCACCACTCAGAAATAAAAAGTACCTCACTAAACTGTGTCAACAATTTTTTTTCTCTCTCAAAAAATTTTTTACTTATATAAAACTGTCTTTAGAAGTATAAAAGTTAAAAATAAATCATTTTTTTTTGAAAATGAAAACGAAAAAAATTGTTTTCAATTAGTTCAATTTTTCTAGTTTTAAAGTTTTGAAACTTTTTTTTTATTAATTGTATAAAAATGCACGATTTTATAAAGAGCCAAATTTTCAATGGGAGCATTGATTGTAAAATTCATTTTTTTTTCTTAAAAATCTATGCTTTTTAACTTTTTTTCATCAATTCGAATTTTTTGTATCACTTACCGTTTACGACTTATTCGACTATTACGATTTGTTTATTGACTTTGTTTAAAGTTTAAACAATTATTAGAAGAGATATGGGTCCAAAAGTCAATAAACAAATCGTAATAGTCGAATAAGTCGTAAACGGTAAGTGATACAAAAAAAAATAGTAAATTTATTTATCTACAATAAAGGTTATTACCTTTTTTGGCCTCAAGTGCACGGTTACGGAGATATAGGCTGAAACGGTTTTTGGTCAAAATGGCAGCACTTCCGCCCGCCTAATTTGTGAGGATTTTGTGCATTTAGGGTCAGTACGTGATACTGAACCTATTTAAGAAAACAAAAAAAAGTTGTAGTATAATGCAGAAAAAAATTCTCTATAACCTGTACTATTTGTAAATTGTAACTTTTGGCTTTTCCGTCTCCAGAGGTTGCCGACCCCTGGCCTAGGCCAATATGGTTTCCTGACCAGTATGTATTAGTTTGTGACGTTTTAAAGTGTTTGACTGCGAGAAAGGCTTATTACAAATGTCACACTGATACGGCTTTTCACCAGAATGTGTACGTTTATGAATATTTAAATTAAATGACTTGGAAAAAGACTTATTACAAATGTCACACTGATACGGTTTCTCACCAGTATGCGTCCGTTTGTGATTTTTTAAATGACTCGATCGAGAGAAACACTTATTACAAACGCTACATTGATACGGTTTCCCACCAGTATGTGTTTGTTTGTGTTTAATTAAATTACACGACGTTAAGAAACACTCGTTACAAATACTACATCGATAAGGTTTATCCCCGGTACGTATCCGTTTGTGAAGATTTAAATTAAATAACTTTGAGAAAGTCTTATTACAAATCTCACATAGATACGGTTTCTCACCAGTATGTATACGTTTGTGGTTATTTAAATGAATTAACTGGGAAAAACTCTTATTACAAATACTGCACTGATAAGGTTTCTCACCGGTATGTGTCCGTTTGTGGATATTTAAATGATACGACTGTGAGAAACACTTGTCACAAATGTCACACTGGTATGGTTTCTCACCTGTATGCGTCAATTTGTGACTCTTTAAATGCCCTGACCGCGAGAAACACTTATTACAAGTGTCACACTGATACGGTTTCTCACCAGGCACTTTTTTATTTATCAAAGTCTTTTTTATTCTTTCATCACCTTTATCAAAATGTTTTGTTCCACCGTCCGTACGAAAACGTGCGATGCTCCCCGATATGTGACCGTTACCGATCTTTGAATCTTCGCAACTGATTTCATTGTCTTCATCCTTAGATAATGTTTCTACTGTGTCAGTCGGAAATTCGGTTTGAATTAATGAATTATCTTTCAATGGGTCGTCTTCGATTTCTAATTTGAATATGTGACCGGTGTTGATCTTTGTGTCATCGCAACTGTCTTTACTGCCGTCCTCCTTAAATAAAGTTTCTACTACGTAAGAAGAAGATTCTTTTTGAATTAATAAATTATCTTTCAATGGATCGTCTTCGATTTCAATTTTAAATATGCGATTAATACCAACTTGTGTGTCTTCGCAACTGATTTTATGGTCATCATCTTTAGATGAAGTTTCTACTCTGCAAGTAGGAGATTCTGTTGGAATTGATGATTTATCTATTTGGTCGTCTTCGATTTCGGATTTTAAAAACACTTCCTCTTTAATTTTGTTTGCTACATTATAATTTGCAGGCGTTGTTCTTTTCCAATTAGCAGCCATATTAAACAAGTTCTAAATATTCACGCTTCAGATGGCAATGCAGTGTTTTCTCAGACTAATTTGCATTTGAAACTGATGAATGAGTGTAGAGCTGTGGTTCAGAGGTATTTCTTAGAAAGGTCTGTAAATTTACTTAATGATATGATTTATATTATTGAGTAAGGTATTTTAAGCAATGTTTATATTAAGTATTTTTATAAAAGTAGGTACTTTAAGTGCGTATATTCTCTTTGATTTAAGAAGGCGTGTTTCAGGCATCACATGGCTGATTGCAGTTTCTCTAAAACCATTTATTCTTTGATTCGTTTATACTGTTATCATGCCTATTGTAGTCGCATTTATTAGCTGACGGTTCCTGAAATAATATATTCACATCCTCAGAAGTCAAATGTGAGATTTATTATAGCAATAAGTATATGGTTTGTATAATTAGTGCATATTTGTACCTGTAAAATCAATGTAGTGTATTGACTTATACTTACAATATATAAACTTAGTATTTTTATTTAAATTTGAAAAATTGACTAAACGGAAAATACAGCGGAAATGGAATTTACAATTGGTCGATAATTTTATTTAAATAATATACAATAGAATTAATGAAAATTAGAAGCCGTAGTATAATCATATTATTTAAGAAAATAAAAAACATCTCTTACCGCGTGCATTATTTATAAACAGATTTACTTGTACGGGAGCACACCTCAACATTACATTTGCATGTTTTCTAATTTTAGTTCAAACAAAGTAAAAAAAAAATGTTTCTCACGGTAACACCCGTTGGTTAAACTGATTTGAAAAGTTCTTTCGTTATTTAAAAGCCTATTTCAAGCCTTGCTATGGGCAAACCGGAGAGATCCAAATCAGTTGGTTGTGGAATGACCGTCTATCTAATACACTATGATCTAATGGAAACAAATGAACGCAATAAGTGAAACGTGAGTACCTAACCGTTCCTTGTACAAACGGTCAGAAAATGTGAGAGCGCGAACGTGCGACCTCTAGACACAAGATTTGCAAATACCAATTAATTATTGTCCGTAATTTTGGAGTGGATGAAGGCGAGAAATTTGAATTGAATCAGCTAAAGTCTTGGCGACAGTCACGATCATAAGTAAATTAATGAAGAAGATTTAAATTCAGATTTGAAAAAAAAATAATAGTCTAGTTTGGAGCTTTAAAGTAAATTTACATTTTTTTTTAATTGCACGCTTAGCCACACTGCGACTGCTTTATATCATAATTAGTCGTTAACTTAGATTTCGCCAATAACAGGAAATATACAAGACTTTTAACAAATATTTTCGTTATTTTTGTAATAATACCATGATACTTAAGATAGTTTACCAAAAGAATCTTGTCTATATAATATACAGAACATATATAATTTATACCTACTAATATTATAAAGAGAGGAAGTTTGAAAGTAGGAAGTAATCTCCGAAACTACTCAACCGATTTCAATTTTTTTTGCATCAATATTTAAAATGAACATACAGGATGGACATAGGTCACCTGTGGCACGCGTGCCATAGGTTCACCACTCTTGACTGACATAGGCTATACAGGGTGTATCACGCAGGAAACCGTACATAGGGAAAAGTACACAGTACTTACAAATTATATAAGATCAGAGATTGCTTTGCCCTCTATTCAATAGTTGTTACTTAAAAGACAAAATCGCCGAAGTATTTTTCAATGTGATTCCTGTAATGTTAGACAAAGTGGGACAAAGTTTTTATAACCGATTAAGCCACTGCTTAAACATAATGAAGGTTTATTTGAACATTTATTTTAATTTTTTGTTTGGTTTAATTATTAATTATAAAAATATTTTTTAAATAAAAAATTGTTACGTTAATAAAAATAAATTCATTTAATACTGAAGAATTTTTTTCTCATTAATCATTATTAGCAATTATTGTTATTAAATAATGGTTAGTCAGCGTTACCATGGTACCCATTATCATAATGTGGCCAAAGTAATCGTTGATCCTAATTTGCAAAATTGAGTTTTCCCTATGCACGGTTTTCTGTGATACAGCCTGTATATATTATCGGGTTAAAATAAAAGCGCTTTTCGTGAAGACCAATTTTGCAACGTAAGTCGACGAAAAAAAAAACGGTCGCAATTTAAAAATTTGGATGAAGCCGGCCCGGGCCACTAGTAATTGTACAAAAGCGTCGAGGCTGAGAGAATTTGAAATAATTGCGTTCTCGTTCAAGTTTTGAATTTTCAGGATACAATTAAAAAACCGTAAGATAAGTCGTTTATTGGGACTCTATAAGAGCGTTTCTTGAGGCTTATACGACCAACTTTCTAGTATCATCAATATAGAATAGAAAATATGCAGATATTTAACAAATAAGGTTCGAGAAATATTTTTCAAAAACTCCTAAAATACACTTTTTTGCAATATTTTCCATAAAATTTATTTTGGATAATTTTTACGTTAATAATCTTCGAATGGCTATCATTTTTTATTCGTGAGATTTCATGTAAAATCATCCATTTTTGCAGTATTTTTTTTAAACAATAAACGGCTGGCCCGATTTTGACATTAAAAATTGATCATATTGCCGTTAATACACTTTGATTGGTACCATAACGAAGTCGATATAGTTTTTTATCCGCGAGATTTTGTGTAAAATCCACTCGCTGCAGTTTTTTTGATAAAATTTTTTTTCGAATCAAAATGACGTTGATTCACTTTGATTGGCACCCTAACGAAGCCGATATGATTTTTTATTCACGAGATATTGTGTAAAATCTACTTTTTTGGAGTCTATTTGGTTACAAAAAAACGAACGGCTGGGTCGATTTTGAAAACATTTCTTTCAATCATATTTACGTTAGTTCGCGCCGAATGGCACCCTAATGTATAGTCGAATCAATTTTTATTTCGATATTTCGCCTAAGAAAGAAATAACCATTTACGTACGTACATATGCACACAGAGAGAGATAATATAATAATAATAATTATTGATACAAGTGCTTATCAGGTCACTCCGTGTATTCCGTGCGCACGACCCAAACTCACTGTAATCGCTTATTTCATGGTTTGAGACGCGGTTATAGTTGCACCTTGTCCCGCAAGTATCTCTTGTATAACGGTGACGAACCTGAAGTTTTGGGTGCTTGTGGATGCAGAATTCTTGACGGATTTTTTTCCTTCTCATAATAATAATAATGCGTTTAACGTCCGTTTCTCGACTTTATGTTATAACAGACAACATTCGCACCATTTCTATTTTTCATCTATCATACTTTCCGTTATTTTTCTACATTTTTAAACTTCCAAGTTAATAGCAATGGCGAAGGAAGGAATCTTAGGACATTAGAGATAGGCAAAATTTGAGCATAGGAGCAAGGACCATGGCCTTGATTAAGGAACCATCTCGATATTTATCTGGAATGATTGAGGGATACCATGGAAAACCTCAACAAGATGACTGGTACAGGAATTACCGTTTCTCGGTGAGATGCAACAGGAAAAAGTCCCAGCTCACCGGGATTCGAACCCGGTACCTTCCGGATGTGAGTTCAGTGCCCTCACCACTATACCACCTCGCTCGGTCCACACACAGAGAGAGAGAGAGAGAGAGAGAGAGAGAGAGAGAGAGAGAGAGACATATTTTCAAAAATAGTGTAGTGACTTTGAAACATAAACATTGGTTAAACATTTTCATTTCGATTTTCGAACCCATTACAATAACTTCCCAATGTAGTTAACAAAGTCTATTGTGGAATAAATCAGCACCTTTTCCTTGAATTCCTTCAATTTAGTAAAAATTGTTAGGGACTTGAGTCGCGGAACACTAATTGTGCAAGTATACCAACTTGACCAAATTTTTATATAGCATATAGTGACGTTTTGTTATTTTTTAACCGACTTCAAAAAAGGAGGAGGTTCTATGTTCGACTGTATATTTTTTTTTCTATGTATGTTCACCAATTTCTCCGTCAATTATGGGCCGATTTTCAAAATTCTTTTTTTATTCGAAAGACTGCACTTCCGAGGTGGTCCCATCGGAACCAAGTCAGGATCTGATGGTGGAATCCGGAGAAATCGAGGGAAACTCTCAAATTTCAAAGGTACGCATACTTGGCCTACCCATTGCAATACTTTATCTAACACTAAAAAGAGAAAAATAAAATATTTTTAACAAAAAAATTTAACCGACTTCAAAATATGCACTAAAAAGTAAAAAATAATTGCGTATTGAAATGTTTTGGAGTCGGTGTCAGCTAAAATGAAATCTATTCCGAGAACTAGAGACGTGTAAGATTTAAATTGCTACTTTCGAATTCCGATGTGACACCGACTCCAAAAATAACAATAATTTTTATTTTTTACTTTTTAGTGCATATTTTGAAGTCTGTTCAATTTTTTTGTTAAAAATATTTGATTTATACGTGTATCAATTTTATTTTGCTTGTGTTTTATTTTTGATTGGACGATATTTATTTTTAAGATGAGTATGACCTTTGTTGTCGGGCGTCTATAATTTACAGTATCTATATTTAAACGAAAGGCCAGCCAGTTCACATAGCGACCATTTTTGATCTTCAGCTGTTACACATACAAAGCGAATTATGTCGATAACATCCTTATTGCAATATTTTTAAATTGATTAGAAGAGATTTGTGATTAATAGTGTTTTGCAATAAATTATTTTTTTTTGCATTATTTCGCCGATGTGACTGTAGTTAGATGTTTGTTATATTGCACAATATTGTGAATTGACATGCATAAATTATCGTCAGATGGCTTACGTGGGGATGTCTTCGGTCACGTATCATTTGCATGTAATTAAATAATAATTAATTATTATTTTACGGTGAAACATTTTGCAGGGAATAGAATTTTATAACATTTGGCAATTTTTATGTTTTTTACGGCCATGAACAGACAGGATCAAGTGTGCCATAAAAAATGGGATGGGTGTATTCAGGGGCGGATCTATATAGAGATCAATAGGGCCTCCAAGTATCAAGGGCTCACAAAAATTGAATACTTATAATACATTTTTAATACTTTTTCATTAACAGTATGCACTTATTGTTTATAGTAAAAAATAGTTCTTTTTAAAGATTATCGGTATCATGGGTGAATTTTGACAATTTTTTGGGTAAATTTTGACATTTTTATTAGCGAATTTTTACAGTTTTTGGGTAAAGTTTTACAATTTTTCGGATGAATTTTGACAGTTTATTAAATAAATTAGGACATTTTTTTGAATGAAATTTGACAGTTTTTTGGGTCAATTTATAGAATAGAATAGAATATATTTCGTAAGTGACCGTTTCGGGTATATACAAGTCATAAGTTATTTAGTGTCAATATGATACATAAAATTAAATTAAACATTTAATTTATTGCGGATCATATAGACAGATATTTAAGAGATGTTCTTTTACTTTCTTTTTAAATTGTTTTGTCTTGTTAATGTTTTTATTTTATTCGTCCCTGCAAATACCCCCTGCACCCTTCATCTCAAATCTTTTCCCCTCGTCTAAAAACGGTTCGCGCTCTCCCGACGCTATTTTTAAAGCTAGAGGGTTCTGGTAAACGCCAAATGAAAGACAAAGAATCAGACTACAGATCCTTCAGGCGAATTTTTTGAAAAACAGTTTCGCCTACGTGTGAAATATTACGTAACTTATTATTTTTTTCAAAATGTTGTAAGTTTTTTCAGGAATTTTTTTTCAAAAAATTCGCCTGAAGGATCTGTAGTCTGATTCTTTGACTTTCATTTGGCGTTTACCAGAACCCTCTAGCTTTAAAAATAGCGTCGGGAGAGCGCAAACCGTTTTTAGGCGAGGGGAAAAGATTTGAGATAAAGGGTGCAGGGGGTGTTTGCAGGGACGAATACTGTTAATTCCATCCGGTAATCTATTGTATAATTTACTGCCCTTGCATAATGGACTTTGATTGTACTTTGTTGTTCTGTATTTTCCAACATGTAGATTATTATTAATTCGGGTACTGTAGTTATGTATATTATGTGAATTGAAAGGTATATTTTGTAGATTTTATTTGATATAAATAATTAGCTCATAGGCATATATGCCATAGTAAGTTAATATTTTCTTATCAATAAATATCTGTCTACATGATTCTCGAAATTTATAATTAAAAATGAGTCTTAATAACCGCTTTTGGGCTCTAAAAATCCTAATGGACTCAGGTGCATGACCCCAGAGTACTATACAATATTTAATTGCACTGTAAGCGAACGCATAATACACATTAATTAATGTTTCCTGATCAAAAGTTTCTTTAAGTTTTTTCTTTAAATAGTAAAACACTGTATTTAGCTGTTTACACACATTATTTACTTGATGCATAGACCACTTGAAGGATTATTTCACATGTATTCCAAAAAACCTTCCGTCATTTATTTGTTTGGTCAGGTCATCAAGCTGGAAATCTAATTTTGATGTTATTAAAAATAAATTTAAACCCCATTCTAAAGATTCTTGATCTAATAAAAGATGCGGCCCATCGGACTTCAATAAGCCCTAGGCTCTGAAATTAATTTTTTTATTTTTTATTACCTATACAGTCAAACTTAGCGAGGTGCGCACTTTTGACTTTACCAATTTGATATTATCTAATAATAATAAAAACAGACAGCATTGATTCTCCGAAGATGGCATAAAGTTTGCCGAAACGTCAGACAATAAAATGCAATAAAAAAACCTTCAGTATTTGCTTTGTTCATCGATCCTATGCCACCAGGATTCATCCTTTAATCTTCCAACATTTAAACAGGATCATCATCACTCTAAATTTTATTAGAGTTATTTTTCACAATTATCTAATAAAATAAAAAAAATATATTTTTAAAAATCTAAGAAAAGTAAAGGTTTCGCTGTAATAATAATTTATGAGATTAGTGATTTACTATTGTAGAAATAGTGTTAATAGAGATTTCTTGAAGTCATCATAGAATAATATTATGTAAGTAATTTATAGATATGGAATTTGATCTATCCTAATCTATTAATAGTAATTGATAAAAATATGATAACGATTTTAAAGTGTTGATGTTTGTACGTCTAATTATAGCCCATGTTTATATTTTCAAAACGCCAAATATTTTTGTAATAACAGCTGGTTCCCTCTAAAATGTGTTGTCTTTCTTTCAAAGTATAAACGAAAAATATTTTTATTATATTTTATTAGATTATTTATCAATTATATGTATAAAAAACTCGGGTCGCAGTACGAAATCCTGCCGACAATATAGTGTATTTGCTATTACAGATAGTGTGGCTTTATTATGTGAAGTAAACTTTGTTTTTGGACTAATTAAAAAAAATCCCTTAATACACCCCTTAAAACAATTGTTTTTCTAAATTTCAATATTACTACCAATAGACCAAATTAAAATCACCCTTCACTAAGTAAATCCATATCTACAAACTAACGTTTGCATAAATTTTATCGGATTTAGCGTCATTCTAAATACCCAGGTTGACAAAGCTCACCAAAATTAACTAGAATTGATATATATTCTTAAAAACAAAAAAAAAATGGATTTATCAGGCTTTGCATATTTTTTGCTCCTCATTTGTAATAGTCGCCAAAAATTTAACTGTCAAATACTCTCCCCAAACTCTGTATATAGCTTCATTAGGCCTAGTCTGACATAGTGATGTGCCGGATCGTTAAAAATGTACATCCGCGGATACGGATCTGAATACGGATTTTTGGTTTCAAGATTCGTGGATACGGATACGGATCTTAACTTTATTAGAGTACGCGTCGGTAAATATTGCACATCGACCTTTGGAAAGAGACTATCTGTTATGGGAAGAAGTTATTGACCTCTTATAACAGATTGTCTCTTTCCAAAGATCGATGTGCAATATCTCATTAAAAAGATAGTTGATTTAGTACCTTTGTGCCAAATACGATTTAAAAAAATAAAAAATAATCTGAATGAAATTTAACAGGTTTTCATTATTACCTAATCACCTATATATAAAAAATTTCATCTATGAATTGAAAATTAATAAGGTAAAATATCCGCCAAAAACTAACGGATACGGATCTTTCTTCTCCCTCGGATATCCGCGGATGCGGATACGGATATCCGGCACATCACTAGTCTGACACCTATTTCCTCTATGACTTTTCTTGATTTTGGGGCGTTTTCCCTCTAAATTTTCCGAAAGATGTCGTTTTGACGACTTGTAAAAATTTATAGATATACTGTTTGTTTTTTTAATTGGATAGCTTAAAAACTTTAACCAAAACGCTCAACCAATGTTCTCTGACAAATAACATGAACCATTTAAAATGTCTGACACCTCGAATATGGTTCGAAATTGTTCATGTTATTTGTCAAAGAACATTTGTCAGTAAAATTTTTGCCGACGGGCACTCTGACTATAATAACCGATGATATGACCCTAATATATACATGTATTTAGCGTAGCTTTTTTTGTACGGCTTCCTCTTCGAAACAACATTTTTTTAAAAGTATTTTGATAAAAATTTAGCATGAAATCGATCTATTTCTATGCAGATCAGTCATTTGTTTTTTATTTTCATAATAATAATAATGTTCTACATAACAACGATTTTGATAACAGATTGTTTCGGCATAAATTTAAAATGGTATTATATGATACCAATCTAAGGTCATTGTCAAATTAAATTTTCTGAGAAAGCATTCTATTTAAGTAGGGCACTAGGTATATAGAAGATTACTCTGTAGGTAGGTACACTCATTTTACAATAACACCGGTATATTTTAGATGCGCTTAGAATTAGTAATCTATTTTTATTTATAATAATTTCATGAATTTTTATTGAAGAACTTTATCAATGATATTAATTACAATATAGACAGAGGTGAACTTGGACCTTTGATGACCCAAAAAAACAGGTTCAACCTTAAATATGTCTTAACTTTACCGAACCTATAATGTGACATATACGAGTATATACAAGATGAGTTTTAAGTTGATGCTTTTTTTTACAGCGTGTAAAAATATTTCAAATAGTTTTTTTATCAAAACTCAAAAATAAGAGAGAAACATCCTTTCGAAGTTTAAATAAATTTTATTAAATTTTCTTTAATTTTGAGGTCGGTCCTGGGGTTATATTATGTCACTATGGAAATATGTTATTATTATCAAGTATTCACAGAAATAATTGAAGCACACACAATTCTCTCAAAAACAGAACAATACACATACTTGATAATAACAACTTATTTCCATAGTGACATAATATAACCCCAGGACCGACCTCAAAAATAAAGAAAATTTAATAAAATTTATTTAAACTTCGAAAGGCTATTTCACTCTTATTTTTGAGTTTTGATAAAAAAACTATTTGAAACATTTGCTCGTCTATTTGATTTTTACACGCTGTAAAAAAAGCATCAACTTAAAACTCACCCTGTATAATCCAAAACAGTAAAATTAATTGATTAATTGAATCTTTTTACCACCAACACGGCTCAATTAAACATTTGAGGAAAATTAATCAAATATTTTGAACGTTTCTTCGCTTATAAACTTAATCTATACTTAATATATAAAGCTGAAGAGTTTGTTTGATTAAACGCCCTAATCTCAGGAACTACTGGTTCGAATTGAAATTTTGTTTTTGTTGGATAGTCTATTTATCGAGGAAGGCTATAGGCTATATAATATCACGCTACGACCAATAGGAGCGAAGCATCAATGAAAAATGTTGCAAAATATAACTAAAAATTTGTCCGCCCGACAAAACTTTTGAACGGTAACTCCGATTATCATGAAAATACACAACATTCATCTCGGTAAACCGGGCGGGACCGCTAGTGTTATAATATATGTGTAGAAATTAGTGATGTGCCGGATCGTTAAAAATGTATATCCGCGGATACGGATCTGAATACGGATATTTGGTTTCAAGATCCGCGGATACGGATACGGATACGAATATTTGGTTTCAAGATCCGCGGATACGGATACGGATCTTAACTTTCTTAGAGTACGCGGCGCTAAATATTGTACATCGACCTTTGGAAAGAGACTCTTATGGGAAAAAGTTATTGACTCTGTCTCTTTCCAGAGATCGATGTGCAATATCTCATTATAAAGACAGTTTTTTATTAGTACCTTTGAGTTATGTACTATTGGTATGGTACTCACTACGATACATTTTTGCAATATAAAGGTGCCAAATACGATTTTAAGAAATAAAAAATAATCTGAATGGAATTTAACAGTTTTTCATTATTACCTAATCACCTATATATACAAAATTTCATCTATGAATTAAAAATTTATAAGGTAAAAGATCCGCCATAAAACTAACGGATACGGATACGGATCTTTCTTCTCCCTCGGATATCCGCGGATACGGATATCCGGCACATCACTAATAGAAAGACCTGAAAATAAAGTTAAATATGCGAAACGATGCCATCGGTCGGATTTTTGGGTGAACGTCAAAATATTCAACAAAAAGAGCAAGGAGTATAGTGCAGTGTGTATTTTATTCTTTAACTAACTTCTCTACCTGATATTTTGCTTGGTGAATTGAAAGCAAATTTTGTTCTAACGAATAAATTTGTCCCAAGATTAGTAACTTCTAGTTCTATCTTTAATAGTGTTCGGAAATCAGATTTGGAAGACCTAAACTTTGAAAGATATATAAAAGACTAGTTTCAATAAAGTATTTTTGAAAAAGCTGAAAATTGATCTGTATGAAATCTATATGCGATGAAAAACTGAAAAAAAAAATGTCAGATAGAACGCGAGCCGTACACTTTCATACTATTCCGAACTTTACTTATTTACCGAACTCTTTGAAACTGCACGTGACCGGGGAATTTTTTTGCAATAATCAATCTAAATCAATAAGTTTACGTCACTTTGTTAGCATTATGCAGTAATTAGTAACTTAAAATATTTATCTAATAAAGGAAAAAATTCTTTATTAATAGAAATAAATGTAGCATTGACAATGATGATAAATATAATACAAAGCAGTACCGCACCATATGTCATATTTATACCATACACCGTATTTCGAAATCGAATATGTTCGCACACTGAAAGCTAAACAAACAATCGGAATTAGACGTGTGTCGATCGCGATTGATCGAATCGTTTTGATTCGATCACCACCCGTGACTGAGTGATTGAATCACTGAATCTCACAAGATCCAATCGTTCGGTCTCGAGTCGATCGTCAGCTCAATAGCAACCAAAGAGCCACAGGGAATAGATGACAGAGCGTGACCGAGTGATTGAATGATGAATTTCTATGGTAGAGTCGTGACTCGTGAGTCATAATAACATACAACAATCACTTGAATGAATGCTACATCTGTACCATGCGAACGATTTTTTTCCAAAGCTGGAATGACAATAAGTGCAAAAAGAAGTTCTTTAAAACCCGAAAAAAATTCTCAAGTATTATTTCTTAATCATAACCTATAGTGTCATAAAATAGATATAAACATTAATTTAATCCTAAAATACCTACTTGGTGTTAATTTATCGTATCTCATTATCTATTTTATATAAGTAATTTGAGTCGAGTTAAATAAAAGCCTCATTGTTCTGTTCAATGGTAAGTTTTTCTTTCGTACAAACAAGCTAGCGCAGAAAATTACATCAACAGGTCAATGGTAACTCGTATAGAAATGAAATAGGTACTCAGACAGCCGATCGAACGATCGAATCATTGTGATACTATCCTAGGGGATAGTATCGCAACCTACAGGCTAGGACCTGTAGGTTGCGATCGACCTAGGTCGCAGGAAATGTTCGATCGACACACGTCTAATAGGTACAAGCTGATCGATCAAACGATCGAAACATTGTGATACGATCACTTAACCTGTGGGTCGCGATCGACCCGGGTCGCAAGAAATGATCGATCGACACACGTCTAATCGGAATATAGCTTTAAAAAATATATATAAGTATTCTAGCGGCTCGGTTCGGCTTCGCCCGAATTTGTAGCTTGTCACCGTTTTTTCGTCGACTTGCGTTGCAAAATTGGTCTCGCCACGAAAAGCGCTTTTATTTAAACGCAATAATATACCTGTAGCTTGTAACAATTTTGAAGTTCCATTCTAAATATTGCTGAAAAAAATTTTGAAATCGGATGAGTAGTTTCAGAGATTGCCTCTTATCCAACACACTAGCGGTCCCGTCCGGTTTCACCCGGGTTTAAAAGAACGAATGGGGAAGGAAGGAACATGAGTACACACATTCATCTTAGTTTACCGAGATGAATGCTGTGTCCAAAGTTCATGATGATCGGAATTACCGTTCAAAAGTTTTTGTCGGTTGAAAACAGGATTTATACTTTTTTTAACTAATATTTTTTTTTAATTAATTAAATAAAATTAAAATAAATTTAACTGTAAGCCTTAGAAGAAAGCAATGTATAAAATAAAAAAAAAAATATTCGCCCAACGTGGGGCTCGAACCCAGGACCCTGATATTGACATTTGACAGTCGCATGCTCTACCGATTGAGCCACCTGGAGTCGTGTTCTCACAACGCTAATATGAGTATATCTAGTTAGTGCATTTCACATGAATAGAAGCTTATTTTTGAGATACATTTTTCTCCGCTCCTAGTCGTAGCGTAATATTATATAGCCTATAGCCTTCCTCGATAAATGGGCTATCCAACAAAAAAAATTTTTTTCAATTTGAACCAGTAGTTACTGAGATTAGCGCGTTCAAACAAACAAAAAAACAAACTCTTCAGCTTTATATATTAGTATAGATTATAACAATAGCATTATAACAATCGCACTTTCTGTTTTCACTGGGTTAAATACATAAAAATTTACCGTTTTACCATCTTGCAAGTTGCAACCCTACTGCGCAACTGTGAATGAAAGTTAAAATACTAGTATCGCTATTAAAAAATAGGGGTTGGTGGTAGAACGGTGAAAATTTAGGGTTGTAAGTATTTTTTAATGGCAAATCATAAAAAAATAAAAATTGTCCAAAAAAGAAAAAAACATTTCTGGAGAGGGCGACCCTTATCACCTAGGGGTATAAAAAATAGCCTACGACCTATTCTCAGACCTACCAAGTATACAGAAAAAATTTCATAAAAATCGGCCAAGCCGTTTCGGAGGAGTTCGATAACAAACACTGTGACACGAGATTTTTATATATATATAGATAACTAACGGTCCCGCCCGGTTTTACCCGGGTGCAAAAGAACGAATGGGGAAGGAAGGGACATGAGTACGCACATTCATGAATCGAGCCTTACTCTGAAAATTACAAAACGTCTGCCGCACACGGAATGTGCACTTAAAAGTTGCTGGTCCGTGCAGGTAGTATGTGTAAAATCGTGCATGTTGCAGGTTCGTGCTGGTATAGGTGCGTGGTTTTTTAATTAGTCAATCGATAGAAGCATCGAGGCTGTGTCCTCATACTTGATTTGCCGCCTGTAGTATATTTATTTATACCCTAAATAAGGGATGGTGTTAAAATATAAGCCTTTTAAAAGGTCTTGTCTTATTAGCACCTGCCTATAAAGTTTGACCTTAAATCCGGCCCTGACAGTAGTGGAAGCATAAAAACATGTGAACAATATTGATTAACTAAGATAAAAATATCCATCTGTTTCTTTGCATTTTTTCATGACCATTTCAACAGATAAATAAGTTTGTAATAATCTATTTTTCATTGTTCTTATCTGCATAGCTTTTTTATTAATAGATTGCATATCTGCTATTTTTACTTTTTTTAAATGTATTTTTGTTTAGCTCATTTGTTTAGCAAACGCAGGAGGGGGCGGTCAAAAGGTCTGCACAACCTTCAAGATTTGATATATAAATCCTGATCAAAATTAACGTACCACTCAGTTTTTTTTTGTTATATTTTTAAATGACCTGTATCGTGTTCACAGACGAACAGACTTTTTTCCAAAATATATACTTTGGACTCCGGAGTGAAATTTTGACCTAAAATAGAAGCATTCCCGTTGTGGAGTTGGAATGATAAAAATAACAATTCTGAGACGAACTGATATTTTTATCATTCCAACCCACAAGTGGGGAATGGTAGGTACTAGTTTAGGTCAAAAATCACTTTTCAAAAGTTTTACAATGTCTTTCCGTTTTGAGGTCCCTCGAATCCAAAAAACATATTTTTGGAAAAACTGCGTCTGTTTGTCTATTAGTCTGTTTGTCTGTAAACACGATACAGGTCAAACGGATGAGCGGATTGAAACCAAATTTTGGGAGGAGGTTGGTATGCAAATATGAAGAGCTCTATTGTTTTTGGGGAAAATGGTTGCATGCGCAGAAGAGACATATGCTATAAGGGTGTTTTTTTATATAATAATGGTATTCTTTTCATAACGGCTTATTATTTTATTTTTTTTTCAAGAAAATTTCGTTAAAAATTTTTTTTTCTAAACTTTATAGTTTCGGAAATATTTTGAAAATAAAAAAAAATCAGCCGCTCTTTTGTTTTATGGATCTGTCACAAACAAACTACTTCGGCATGCTTTGATTAATTTTTACATGACGTGGAACATAATATGTAGGTAATCATGGCAACGAATAGCAAATATCATATTGAATACTAGCCATTACCCGCGTCACCTCACACGATATTAGAAATTTAATTTTCTTTATTATAATCAAATGTTAACATTTTTGAAGTTGAAATGGTCCCGTCACCCAATTGGCTGGAATAAAAACAATTCAATTCTCAAGCCTTCAACAATACGCTGATTAGAATCCGTGGAAAAAAAAAATAAAATCCAACAAATTTATAACATGACATAAGAATCAGCCTTTAAGCAGGATGAGTGTCAATTGGACTTTATAGTGGTTAAAGGTAACAGATGTTATTAATTTTTTTTGTAAAGGTTGATTCACACTGTAGGTTTGTTCAAAATATTATATGCTTTATTCAAATGTGTTGTTCCAAATCTTGATTTCCGGGCTTGTCGGCCGTGTTAATTGGTATTTTTACTTGACGTTTCGTCTACAACTGCGGTAGACATTACAAAGGCGATGTGGCAGCCCATAGATGTTGCCATAATATGATCTTTGATAATTTCCACCGCAGTTGTTGACGAAACGTCAGGTAGACATACTAATAGACCACGGCCTACAAGTCCGGAAACCAAGAAGATTTATGTTCTTTTATTGATTTTGATGGAAACACTCATACTTTTCGGTTGTGCTCAGGTCTCACGCTTTGCACTTCAGACGATTAGGTATTTGAAACCAAATAAATTAGCTGTACCGTGTTTTGTCTATTTACTCAATATGCGGTGAGCGAAGACAACAAAGTGCGGAAAAAATATATCTCCGTCTCTATAAAACTGGATTTCGAAGTCTGTCATCATGCTTATTGTGCCGAGGTTTTTGAAGTAAAACTTCTTTACGCACGCTTGACTTGGTAAGCTGGTGAATGCGTGACGAGAGATTTACGGAAGTGTGATCGGGCGAGGCGAACGGAAGTTGAGAGGGAAATATAAGTTAGTGAATGAGGATGACAAATACTTCACTGGCTAGTGGCGCCATCAGGTGGCCGAAAATATAAGCAGTACTAACAACAGAATGACACATACTTTACTTGCCAGTGACGCTATCGGGTGACAGAAAGTTTTGTAAACCTACTTTAAATAATATTTCATAAATATTTACGCTTAAAATCCAACGAGAGCTAAGTAATTGCAATGTATTACTTTTGTTTTCATTACCATTATGTTTATATTTCTTTCTTCTTACATTAGACTGTTCATTTCGTTCTTGAACAATTTTATAAATTAATATTTTGTTCAATACATTAAATATTCTACGTTTAAAGTGAATAAAATTATAAATTCATTTTAAAGTTCATATTTTGTGAATTTTCGGGTGAATAATAACAAATTATGGCAGGAAGAAGTTTTACTTCAGTCGTGTGGTCTAAAGCACACTCGTTTTTTGTTAACTAGAACGAACTGATGTTTTTGCGATCGAGGATTCGCCGATAGTGTGCTAACCAATGGATATTATGACTGAATCGAGATCCAATAGTCACACAGTGTGAATCAAGCCTAACTTTAAGAAACTATAACATGTGTTCTGTACGAATTTGAAAATATTTTTAATGCCAATCACATGACTTTGTGTAATCTATATTTTTATGTAATTTTGATGTTTACAGCTACATGAAATAAAAATATGCATACATGTATGATGTAATCCTAATAATTTTGACAATCTCTAAAAACAACATTTCTATATCTAATGATTTAATAACAAAGATCATAGGTAAACTCGAACACAAAACGTGATGATAATGTTATATAAATTACACTCTTGAAAGGAAATTTGGTAAGTTTTGGCAGTGCTAGATTAAAGTAGAATCTTACTGATTACATCCATTACGAAATCCGATATTATTTAATCTGTGCTGTATCTTGAAGTTAAAAATTTGAAAATAAAATTGCGTTTTCATGCGCAGTTAAAAGGAGAGTTCGTTTGGGGGGAGTTCTTTAAAAAAACAATTATGGGGTCATGTATACAAAGTGAGATAGTAATACAGTTGCTATGACGTGTATATGTGATTTCTGATTGGTTAGATCCAAAATAATGACAGTGAAAGACGAAAAATAGTTCCATTTTTTACGCATTTTTGAGGAAATTTGTGAATAATCCGTTTTTTTTGGAACGTCAAAATTTAGCGCTTTCTATGACTTAAAAAAAAAAAAAATTTGGGCATATCGAGTTATCGTACTGGACCCGAGTTCCATAGTTGTTTTTTTTTTTTTTATTCTGAAAGTCCTAAAAATACGTGTCACCTAAATAGGTATGCGGCGATGGGTAACTGTGGGCGGCACGCATGCACTTGCGTGTGTAAACAGTACGCTCGTGTTTCGTTTCGCGCCTTTGACTCATGCACACAAAAAATGACTCTCGAGGTGAGAGCCACTCGCGAGCGTCATCACGAGACATTATGTGTTTACGCGAGACAACGCAGTTGTAAACTAGATGTTAAAATTTTTTATGCCAACGTTATTATTTGTATTACTAAGAGCCATGTACTTTGTTTGTGATAGATTAAAAAATAAATGGTTATTTTGACACAGTTTGTTGAAGTTATCTAAAATTTGACATTTCGGTACAGTAGAATCTCGATAACTCAAATCAATACTAATAATGTAACAGAGACCCCCCAGCAGGCGACGACAAAGGATTTCGTCATTCTAACAATGACACACATATTGTTGTGGGACAACAATCGGATTGCTGTTCTAATAATGATAAACAGATTGTTATGGGGCAAAAATCGGCTTGTTATTCTAACAATGACACACGGATTGTTGTGGAACAACAATCGGCTTGAGTGTTCAAACAATTATAATATGCGTAGGTAAAAAAGGCTTTGTTGCCAAATTCCAGACAAAAATGAATGCAAGAAAAAGAAAGAAGTATCCAGCGAATATATATACCACCGCGATAGCTCAGTAGAAAGACAGTCATACATTGTGCTTCGTCGAGTTAAAAATCGACAAATAGTTGTGACATAAATTGACAGTCAGTACCGTGAACAGTACTGAGGTAACTGCTGAGATAAATAAATGAACTGTGTAAATAATCTTGTGTATATAGTTGTATAGTGTTTTTGTGTACATAAATGTGACTTTGTATTCTTCATTATTTATTCTTTTATTTTATCAGTTAGAATTGTTGTTTTATTTCTGTTACGTTATACAGAAGTACTTTTGAGTTTGTTTGTTTATTTGTTTTGTTAACGTTTAACTATTGTAAATAAATATTTCCTACCACGAAGAAGAACAGTTTTGTTACAATAATAATACGTTTAACGTCCGTTCAATTGAACTTTAACTTATCGAGGTTCTACTGTAGGTATGTCATAATTTTGTGAAATGATAATGTTAAAGGTATAACAATTTGCAATTTGTACTTTAACTTTTGGATTTGCCAACGTTTTTGATCCCTGAAATAATTTAGCTTTTCGACGCTCCTCCGGGTCAAGCACCCTGGACGGTCGCCGAATCTCATCCTTGTCTAAAGCCGGTAGTGAGTAAAGGATTTTTATTTATATTTATTGTTTATAATGCGCCAAAAGAAGAACAACTTAAAAAAAATGGTAACATTTTCTAAGGAATCACTTATAATCTAATAGTTGGCATGCTGAAATTTTTGAACGCTTTGTATTTTACTATTAAGTTGTTTTTACGCCACCTCCACCACTATATCTACCACCACCTCCGCCAGCAAACTTGCCACCTCCTCCGTCGCCAAATCTAGCTGGTAGCATTTCTGGGATCATAAGAAACATTTCAAAAAAAGATTATGTATTAAAACATCCATACTTATTTATACGTGGGGGTCATCTCTTGACTTGATTTAATAAATTTCTTTGAACTATTGTATCTTTTATTATAAATATTTTTGACTTAATTATTTTTTATTTAATAGCTACGGCCGTTACATCAGTGCATATTAAAAAGGGGAGTTTGGAGACCTATTCCAGATTTTATAAAAAAAGAATCATTTATCGAAATAAATTTTTAGCCGCAGTTTCGCCGATTTGGATAAAAAATCTTGTCAGATCGTATGGTTAATATCTTATAGCTGGACAATAATAAAATCTTTTTTAGGATTCCGTAAAAACTAGGAACCCTTATAAGTTCGATATGTCCATCAGGCTGTATGTAACAGCCGTGCAAATCTTCCATTTTTTAATCTTTTACGATGACATTTTGGAAATATATGCTTTTAGTCAACCCAAAGTAGGATGTGAAACGACATTTCATATAAAAAAAAACAATTTTATAGTAGTTTCCCATACATGGAAAAATGGGTGCGTACTCATGTCCCTCTCCGCCATTTTTTCCGGGCGGGACCGCTAGTAAAAGATATATGTCCATCCTGAAAGTCCGTTCTAAAATATATTGGTAAAAAAACTCATGATATCGGTTGAGTAGTTTCGGAGATTACCTCCTACATTCATACTTACAAACTTTACCTCTTTATAATATTAGTATAGATCAGGCCTGGGCAAATGGCGGCCCGCAGCATAATTTTGTCCGGCCCGCGAAGCATTTTATAAATTTTAGAAAAAAGAAATAGCAAGGGCCAAACAGACAAAAAAAGGACTTAATAGGAGCTTTTTTTTTTGCTCTCCAAATGCGGGAATAAAATGTGAGGACTTTTTTTTTGGCCCGCGGTCAAATTTTCAACAGCTATGTGGCCCGGTGATCAACAGATTTGCCCGCCCCTGGTATAGATGATGAAATTGTTGGGATTTTATGAGCAATTTCGCAACAGTTAATCTATGATTTCTTCGAAATACTAAACTTTATAATATTGCCGATAATTTTTTATCAATGTTGACGTTAAGATACACTTACTAAATTTATTTCAGATTTTTCTAATTTTTATTTCAGAAGCAATTTTTGCAGTTTTTAATTTCTTTAAATAGATAAAATTCTCTTTTGATAAAATAGCAGCTATATATCGTAAACTAGATATATTGAAGATTAAATTAAATTAAAGCCAATAAAAACATAGATGAATTAATTATATATTCATATTTTTAATATATTCAACGTTTCGTGGATAATTTCGAGACTTTTGAAAAAGTTTTATGTATATTTATATCCTTCCCCATTCGTTCTTTTGCACCCGGATGAAAACGGGTGAGACTGCCAGTAATATATAAAAGTAACCAACGTTTGAAAATAATTAATAAGGGTAATAAAAAACGGGGAATTATAAAACGGCCGAATAAAAAAAAATAATTTGGTGACTGATGATGAGATACTGTTTTAATAATTTGAGATATTAAAATAATAGTTGGGTGACTAAATTACTAAGTGAGCGACTCAATTACTAAGTGAGCGACTAAATTACTAAGTGAGTGACTAGAATGCCTTCGGTAATTTTGAAGCAGATATCTTCTTTTGTTTTTACTTTTCATTTTTTTTTTCACTTTGAGACTACAACTTTGTAATGTATTTCGAATATTTTTTGATGAGTTTATATTAATTTATTATATAAAATTAACTATAAGGAGTTATGTAATTAGTTCATTTTGTTGTATTAAAATCAAATAGTAGTTTAGTTATAATTTGTAACTCTAAGAAATAAAACATTATTTAAAATAAAATTTATCATTTTTTGTATTTAAAATATATTAAATACATCACAAACTTAAAACTCACATTTTCATGAAGATTGAAAACCATCGCTTTTTTTGATAAAGGGGTATGCGAATTGTCTCGCAGTGAAACGCGATGGGGCAAAGGTGGAGTTTTTAAAAAAATAATTCCGGGGTGAACGATAAACGGGTATGCGAATTGTAATTCCGGGGTGAACGATAACGGGGTATGCGAATTAAATAGTTAATTGTTTGAATAGAACTGCGTTTTCTAAAAAATGTATAGGTATTTAATTGACAGTCAATTAAATATATATTTTTTAGAAAACGCAGTTCTATTCAAACAATTAATTATTAACAAAATTCCGCCCAGAATAAATAAATCATTTGCCAAATTTTGAAAAAAAATGCAGGACGTAACGTTGAGACTCAAACAATTAGGTCGCTCAAATATTATGAAGTTTCCCATTTTGTATTTTAAGTAACTCAAATGGATGTTTGTAAAGTTACTGTTCTGTTGATTTCTCGTCACGCGCAGTCAGTCGCTCACTTAGTAATTTAGTCGATCACTTAGTAATTTAGTCACCCAAATTGATTATTTTTGTCACCCAAAATTGTAATTTACAGTCACTTGTTTAAATACTGCCCATAAAAAACTACTTTCCATCCGGGAAAGTCAACGTTAGGTCAAATGGAGGGATTGAGGAGTTCCAGAAGGGCTGAAATAGGACCACGTAGTTTATGGAAGATCCCTATGCTCGGTATATAATAAAAGTATTTGTTATCCTGCGACGGTTCCACCGATTGAAATGTAATGCTTTATCACTCTCGTGAAGACAGACTGACAGTGACGACATTCAAGCTTGTGGCTGGGGTCACAGTGGGGTGTGGGCAGTGGCAAGGTCGCTACCCAACTGTCATCTGTGCAACTATTTTAAGAATTGGTTATCACACCATGTGATAACGCACTATATTAACACGGGGAGTCTCAATATACCAGCATTGTGCCAGTGAAGGTTTAGTCGTAAGCATTGTTGAATTGCATATTAACTGGACATCGTTTTGTTGTCAAAATGTCGATAAACTTAAGTCATAATTACAGGTAAGCTTTCTTCATTCATTGTTGAAAACAGATTCATTTCAAACGAAATGTTTTAATTGTTTAACTGTATAATATATAATTAATAAAATGTCAGTTTTTTTGCAAAGTGAGGAAATTAATTCAATAATTTTTGATAAGTCGCTGTAAAATACGTGCAAATTAATATTATATTAAATTTTTTTTAACATAAGTGCTCGAATTGTTTGCCTATGGTTTCAAGTTTTTAATTTTATGCGGACTCCGTTAAAAATAATTAAAAACGGAATTTAATAGTCTAGTTCGGTAGAAATAGCATCATATAAAAGGTTTAACAGGAATAAGTGCGGAAGTTATGAAACATAGGCGTCTTGAATACAATGAGAAAAAATGAAAAATGGAATCGCAACCGACGGGGCCGTTATATTGGTAAAATGGCGTAAAAAAACAGTTTCTTTGAAATATCTCGCTTCGGGTGCCTTATAGGCGAAACATGTTTATATAAATATAAAATAGAATTAAATTTTCTGCGAAATATGTCTTATACAGTTTTTCTCTAAACTGAATAGTTTAGGCGCAGCAACCGAATGAAGTCAAGTAATTATGTTTTTTAGCAATTCAGCAATAATTATTTAATTTTGATTAAATTTTGTATGCTGATTTGAAACGTATTGACTTAGTGATTCTGAAATATTTATTCTTCCAAGTTTAGTGTTTTCAATTCTAGAACAGTTTTCCCACGGATGCGACGCAAGCGTATAGAACGTTTCAGAGGAAAACTCGTACAATAAAAAATAATGTACCTAAATATCGAGCTCATAGTTTTTGTTTTCGGAAAATTCGAGAATTGAAAATATTAAAGCTGGAAGGCTAAAAATTTTAGAATAGCTAGGTTATAACAACTCAAATATTCATACAAAATTTAGTATTGGTAAATTGCAGAAAAAATAATAATTTTGTTAAAAATACTCGATTTCGCTCAGCTGCTGTACCGAAACTATTCTGCTTAGAGAAAATATCTTAACGGCATATTTTGTAGAAAATTCAATTCTATTTTATTTTCATTAGGACATTTTTTACCGTATAAGGTAGGGTGAAGCAATATATTTCAAAGAAACTGTTTTTTTTTTGCGTTATATTTCTAATGTAACAACCTCAGTGGCTGCGATCATATTTCGATTTTTTAAAATTTTATTCAGGACACTGAAATCAACAATTTCTTAAAGCTTCAAAACGTCCGCATTTATTCGGATCGAAATAATTATAAATCTATCGATTGAACTACCTTGCGGTGGCATTTTGTTGTCTATCTGTCTGTCACAGTAGATTTTCTTAGGAACTACAAATGCTATCGGGTTGAAATTTGGCGTATTTACAAAGATTGTGTGCCCGCTCCTAGTTCAAGAGTCACAAAAATATTTTAGTCTATCGATGAGGGGTTAAAAATTGAGGGTATAATTTTTTTACCCAGTCAAGTGTTTAAAAGAGTATATATGATAGATAGATAGATAATTTATTAACAGCTAAAAACATTACCATAAATGTGTGAGCTTATGTCACAGATTTTTATATTTATTTTAGATCGCGTAGATTTTTGACACAAATATTCGAGCTTATATCAAACTTTGTAGGCCAATAAAATTGAAAATATTTACAATGATTGAGGGTTTATCAAAGATTACTGAAAAAACAGACCGATATTTTTTGAGAAAATAAATCTGTTACCAACAAACTTACGCAATTAGCGAAATAAATACTAATTTGTGTTATTAATGAACGTAGATTTTTATTAGTAACTAGCGACCCGGTCTGGCTTCGCCCGAATTTGTAAATTGCCACCGTTTTTTCGTCGACTTACGTTGCAAAATTGGTCTCCACGAAAAGCATTTTTATTATAACGTGATAATATATAGTCAATGTCCATTCTAAATATTGGTAAAACATTTTTTTGTAATCGGATGAGTAGTTTCGGAGATTACCTCCTATATCTAAACTTACAAACTTTACCTATTAGTATAGATACGTTTTTTGACTTGTATGTTTTTGTATGTTATGTGTAATAAAAATCTCCACTTGATTTACACTCTTCCAAATATCCAGTTCACATGCAACTATGCAGTCGTATGCAGTTTTGATGAAAATACAATATTCTATTTTAGCTATAATATTAGTTATATAAAAAGTTAAAAAATGGAAATAAAATAACAAATGGTGGAAGTGACGGTGTTATGGTGGCGAAACGTGTCTCCGGCCATTTAAAATAAAAAATAATATACCATTATTGAGAAAATTTATAAAAAAATCTAAAAAAAAAACAGTTATATTAACGAATTAAAAAGTAGAGAAATAAAATCCTTTACGTTTAAAACGTTTAGAGGTGCTTGACCCTCGACGAATTAAATGAAATAGGTAAAACTTCCAAACGTTATGAAAGAGAACGATTTTCTACTTTTTAATGCGTTGATATAAATGTGTATTTTTTTTAAAACTGTAAATATTAAGTAGGTACATTTATTCGATGCCCCTTGCACTTGATCAGCTTTGTTTAAATATTTCACTATGATTGAATAGTTTAGCTATATACAGGATGTCTCACGACATTACTGCCATAGCCTGGGACTGTGTTGCTGGGGTGATTTCAAGTCAAAAATGTCTAATGAACATATACCCGAAACGCTATCCTGACTGAGCTAGAAGCATTTGAATTTTAGATAAGTAGTAGTAGTAATTCCCAACTAATTTAAAAACCATTTAAAAAGAAATCGCTTTATTGAATTAGTTGCCCAAAATGTCCACCCAGTTGCTGTATACATAGTCTAGCTCTTCTTAGAATTGAAGTGGTAGCTCTGCGAAGAGTCTCAGGATCAGCACGAATAAATACTAATGGTGATTCACAGCCACCTGGTCTTTTTAATAATAACAAAACCAACAGCCGAACCTAATACCAGAAATAGTGGGCTTACTTATTTAAAATTTCAAATGCTTTTAGCTCAGTTAGGATAGCGTTTCGGGTATATGTTCATTAGACATTTTTGACTTGAAATCACCCCAGCAACACAGTCCCAGGCTATGGCAGTCATGTCGTGGGACACCCTGTATACAGTGTGTTTATGGAAAGTGGTAACAGTGAATATTTCAAGTATCCTACTAGATACAAAAAAAAAAGTTTAAATAGTTTTTTCTTCAACACGAGATTTACTATCGGAAACTGCTGCGGTATATTTTTTTATACTTCAAACACAAACGGAAGTGAGCATGCATTTTCAATTTTTTTTTTCAAATTTCGAAATCTCCATTTTTTTTTAAATTTATAGTTTTTTAGCCTCTACATATAATCAGCCATGCTAATAGATTCGGTAGAATTCCGAAGGAAACGAAAGACAATTTTTTCTCTATACGTTCATATAAATCTTTCATAAGGTTACATAAGAAAATATTCAAGAAAAACGTTATTAATTTATTAATTAAATACCCAGTAATAATTACTATTACCAATAAGATTTAAAATCATTTTCTGACGGCCAGCCACCTTGCGCCGATTAAACAATCCGATTCTTTGGAGGTGTTCTTTCAGAGCAAAATGTCCTGTAAATTGCCTTAATTGCAGTCCATTTTTTTAAAGTTCAACAAATTATTTTTCAGAATTATTGGTGGTCTGAGTACTTCAAGCGTAAGTGCAACCGGTGGAACGATGGCAATGCCTTCAAGTCCACCGCAAGGCAGCCTGGATTACCAAAACCGGGATAAGTATGAGCTCGGCCGATATGGTTATGGCAAAAATCACATAAAAATGATGCACGTCGAACGCGATGGTGCTTACCATACGATCCGGGAGTACGAGGTCGATACCCATCTGCGCTTGTCGACCCAGAAAGATTATCTGGAAGGAGATAACAAGGACATCATTGCCACAGACACCCAACGCAACACGGTTTACATCCTTGCCAAGAAACATGGAATTAAAACGCCGGAAGAATTCGGAATGTTGCTCTGCTCGCACTTCCTCTACGTTTACAAACATGTTCAAGAAGTTTCGGTCAATGTGGAAGAGTATCCTTGGGAGAGATTAAAGGTCAACGGAGAACCGCACAATCACGCTTTTCTATTCTCGCCGACTGCTACTAGATTCTGCACGGTTACACAGAGAAGACATGGTGAGTAGTTAGTTTTATTTAGACCCTGATGATATAAGTTATCGAGCATCTATAATATCAATCAATCAATAGTATGGAGGATACGTCATATAAAAACTTGGCCTTATTAAAATTATAATTTAAAAATAATATCTATATTCTTTTCAAAAACTGCTGAATAGGCATGATGACAGAACAAAAAAAAAAGAAAAAATGGTTTTAGAGAAAAATATATGTTGAAAGGATTCTAAAAAATGAATCATGTGAACGGATTTTAATGATTATTTCTCTATTTAATGGAGTGGTTTAGAGTGGTCCTACATAAATTTTACTTAAATCGGTTTAGTGGTTTTTAGGTATGTTTTTCGCGATATCTCCGCCAGTTTTGAACCGATTTCATAAAAATTTCTATTCTATTTAATAGGACATTCTGCGTCATAAAATAACAATTCACGCACTTGATAGATAACCAACTATTTTCTACCTGTTATTATTTGTACGAGTGTCAAAAATAGTTTTAAGTATGTATACAGGATGATTTTTAAGTTGATTCTTTCTTTTAACAGCGTGTAGAAATCAAATAGACGAACAAATATTTCACGTAACTTTCAAAGTTTTATTAAATTTTATCAAATTTTGAGGTCGGTGCTGGCGTTATGTTATGTCACTATGGAAATATGTTATGTCATTATCAAGTATTCACAGAAATTGTTCGAAGTTGTCCCCGTTTTGTTGGACACAAAGATGCGTGCGTCGTAGCCATGTTTGTAGTAGCGATATGGACCTTCCGCGAATCATTTTGATTGCATTTCCGATTCGTACTATCATTTCCCTGCGTGCGTTAACCGGGCTTTTGAATTAATTTATTAAAATAAAAAAAAATAAATTTTAAAGATTGTTTCTCTTTTATTTTTGAGTTTTGATAAAAAAGTTACTTGACACATTTGTTCGTCTATTTGATTTCTATACGCTGTTAAAAAAGAAGATTCAACTTAAAAATCATTCTGAACTATATATATTTTTTAATAAATAAAATTATCGATAATTTTATTTATTGAAGAGTTCTAATAAGACGTTAATCAAAGATTTGTATATATATTTTTCTTTTGATAATTTTCTATTTTTCTTTCAACCGACAGATTCACCAAAAATCTTCGGCGGTTTGCGGGATTTGCGTATTTTGAAAACAACTCAGTCATCTTTTACTGACTTCGTTCAGGACGAATACAGAACTTTGCCAGACGCGAATGATCGAATCTTCAGCACTGTGGTGACAGCGATCTGGGAGTATTCAACAGCTGTTGGTGTCAATTTCGATAGGGTCTGGCACAAGGTCAAAGAATGCATTTTGGATAAATTTGCTGGACCGCCGACTACCGGCATCTTCTCGCCATCGGTTCAAAACACATTGTATTTGGCTGAGAAAATGGTTTTGGATCACGTATCTCAGGTAATTATTAATTATTAAGTACAATTAACGTCCAAAACGTTCATTTTTTTCTAAAATTGTATTTATTTGTCTGTTGAAATGGTCATATTAGAAAATCATTTTTTTTAACGATCCGCCTATAAAATATCTGTTTTATGCCAGTATAGCGGTTGTAAAAATACTCTTTTCGCACTGGTGCGTAAAGTAAAATTAAAAAAATGCGATATTAACAATCTAGTAGTAATATGTCTGTCAGTTACCACTTAAATCCTTACGAGCAGCAGAGAGATGTCTTCATAAACAGTCCACATATAATTATTCCAATAAGGCCGAACTGAACTGTCTAGTTACCATATAGAAATACAGAAGTTTTGCAGCGTTCTCTCTCTTAACTGCGACGCTGTCACTGCTCTCTCGCGTACTCTATTCTTATATCGCTATGCATATAAAGGCCGCTGCACACGAGGCTATAGAAACGCTGCTAGAAATGCTGCTAGGAGTTTTGCTAGCCGGTAGGTTGGGTACGAAGCTGGAAATGACGTCACTGCGGGCTGCCTTGCTAGCTCAGAAGATAGGTTTTAAAATTAGAACAGGGGCTATTTTCCCTGCTAGATTTGTTGCTAGGTGTGAGCAAGAACCAATCAGGAAGCAGTATCTTCACGTGGGCACTTGAACAAACGCACACATGGCGTCATTCATGCCAGACAACAGATACGTTTTGCTCTGTGTTTATATTCGAACTGTCACTGCGCGCGCACCAGATCTATCCACAAAACACGCTTGAAAAATAATCTCGTGTGAAGCGAGCACTTAACAGCAATCAAGAAAACCAGCGCTAGAAAACTAATAGGCAAATCTAGCAAGCAATCTAGCAGCGTTTATAGCCTCGTGTGCAGTGACCTTTAATACCTAAACAAAAGTAAGGTCAAAAACAAAACCCGACTACTGAAAAGTATGAAACAAAAAATCTGAGGATAGCCATGGTCATATCCCATCTCATATAATATATGAAGGCCCCTCAAGATGTATAGCGTGATGCACTTTGCCCTAGAGCTTATGATCGCTTACTACTGTTAAAATGTAATGTTTTTTTAGGTAGGTTATCCTCTGATGAGAATTTTCTTGTTTCATGTTTTTCAGTAGTCAGATTATAGTTTTTGAACTTATTTTTTATTTATTTTATTATTTTTAACTCATTTTTTACAAAAATTATTTGTTTTCAATTTGCTCACCCCTGGGACCAAAATTAAAAAATAAATGTAATCTCTGTTACCCGGGCCATAATAATGAATCGATTGACACCTTATTTATCAAAATCGGAAGAATAGTTTAGGCGCTACGGTGGAACATCTGTAAATACAAACATATATAGACTGCTCAACTCATAAACCCTTCCTTTCCGCAATCGGGTAAAAATATTTTTTTCCCCGCCGCCAATAGCTTTAGGGCTTGACCCATGAGCCAATTTCTTATTACTTTGAAAACGGGGACACAATGATGGATGGATTTATGGAACTAGAAGTAGTTAAAAATACTTGAGCCCGGATGTATGCCATTTTGCGTCATTGCTGACAAATTATCAAATTTTAAAAATATGTCAACTGTATAAATTTTAAAGTCTAACGTACAAAGGTTTGCGGTTCTTAATATTCAAATTAGTAAATTTATCCAAATAAGGAAATTGAATAATAGTGTAGTAAATAGTATTAATTAGTCTTATCAGTTTTAAAACATAGTACAGTGTGTATGTTTAGACGGCAGACAGTTCAACTGATAACACGACAGTATTATTGAACGACTTATGTCGAATTGCGCACTATAAATCCGGGTATAGACTAAACATTGTTCAATAACAGCTGGGCTGCCTGGGCAGCAATACACGAGTTTACTGAATGTTTACGTGTCCCTCTGCAGTTGCGCCGCTGTCGACAATTTGTTGCACTATTGTTAGGTTTCAGAAAGCATTGTCAAATAACGTTAGATTTTGATAATACCGGGGACCGGTAATTGCTCGTATTCCTCTCGGGACAAGAAACTATGACTAATTTGTAATGATTTAACCTCTTTGGGGATCGGAAATGCGTCATTTTCGAGAAAATCTACTTCGGTTTTCTTGTTACAAAAATCCGAAATTTGGGAGTTATAAATTAAAAAATGAATATTCTCACCTTTTGGCGTGAATTTTTAAATGCTCTAAATAGCTTACTAATTGGCCAACTTTCCTAAAGCTATAAAACACGAAATTTACTGTTAGATTTTATGTTGTGTGTAAAAACTGACAATAAATAAAAAAATAAAATAAAAATTCTTCACAAGTTCAGCAACAGCTGATCAAGTGCGGACAGTTGTTGGTTAGTCTGCACTCAACTTTAAATTTCACTGAACTGAACGTCATTAGAGATGATAGGTGACTGATAGTCGATGACTGGTTACTATTGTTTACTTTTTTTTGTAAATAAGTAATATTATTTTTAGATATTTTTGATTTTTTTTTGTCAATGAATGTTATGCGCGCAAATCATCAAAAAAATAAAGTTTCAACATTTTTTGAGCAAAATCTGACAGAACCAATTCTATAAACCTTCAGTTCTCAGGTTTTAATCTGAGAACTGGTGACAGTATTAACCTGATTTTAAATGAATTTTTAAAAATAATAATTCTATAGAGCTTTAAAAATGGCAAAGCGTATAGCGTTGCCTTTGTTTATATATGCGTTTCCGTGGTTTTCTATGTCACTCAATTGTGTCATTGACATAAAGATGATACATTTGCTGTTGTTTACATTGCGTTTCCATGGCCATCGTCACTCATTTGCGTCACTGTTTTTCGTTTCATTTCATTTTACTCCCCAAATCGAGAAGTGTCGTGTAAGAAATTTCAGTTCGAAAGTTGAAAAAAAATAATAATAGGAACATTGCGTATAATTTCGGCTTGCACTTGACCAATTCTCATTTAAAATATAAAACGGAACCGTGACTGACTGACTGACTGAATGATCTATCAAAACCACTGGACGGATTGGGCTCAAATTTGGCACACAGATAGTTATTATGACGTAAGCATCCTCTAAGAACGGATTTTTGAATATTCAACGCCTAAAAATGTGTAACGGGGGTTCAAAATTTGCATGGAGAAATCATATAAGATATAGATCTATCAGTTCGAAAATGCGCAGGATTACTCCTGTCAACAAATAAATAAACACGTGTTTCATGCTTTTTCAAAAAAAAAACCTTCAGAGGGTAAAAAGAGGTAAATAGTCTAAAAATCAATATGGGTGTCATTTTCAAGGTTTGTCAGGACGTTGAATCTCTTCAATTACAAAATTTATTAGGGGGAGGGGTCTACGTCGAGAAAGGAGTAACTATGCCAAATAATGTGAATGCATCCGTGTTTCGTCTCAATCGGCTAGTTTAAAATATAAAGGAATACATTTTTTCAGTGTGCGGCTTGCTTGTTACTTGGTCGACTGTATTTGATACAAAGTACTATCATAACATGACGTGATCAGTATTCTCTCTCTTAAGGGTTACAGGTCAAAAAACTAGTAATTACAACTTGAATTATGCAATTGATTAACTGAAAGTCAAGGTTTCTGAAAGCCAATTAATTAGATAGTGGTTATGGTTAGTATATTAAAGATGCTGCTCGTTCCATCTGGCCAATAAGCATATAAGCGTGGACCGTTTATATTTTTATCACCCTTAGTGGCAATATCAAAAATGTCATTTTTATATTTAACTAACACTTAGTAAATCTCTTATCTTAAAAATTCAATTGATTGCAAATAATATCAAAATTTTGTTTTTTGTTTTTTGATCATTAAAGTTTATAAACAGCTGTTGTCACGCAATCAGTCCGCCGGATGATGTCATCTTCCCACTAATATCCAACGAAATGAGGCAGTCTCTCTTATGTACCTTGGATAGTGATAACTATTTTTTAGTAAAAATGAAGGTTTATGGTTTTCCTTATCGGACTGTTGAAGAAAAATTTTCTGATAGTTTAAAAAGAAAAATCGCAATTTTAGGAATCTTAAAAAATTCAAAATTTAAGTTGACCATCTTATAATAACGGTCCAACACTATTTTTTCGATTACCTACATGGATAGTGTGTAAATACATGGAATAAATTGTGAATTACGTAATTGAAGTATTTTCTTTTGTTTACAGATTTCCAGTGTTGAAATGCAAATGCCAAACAAACATTATTTAACAATCAACATGACGAAGTTTCCATCCACTGTTGTAGCTCACAACAATAAGGAGGTTTATCATCCTGTGGACAAACCATCTGGCATAATATACGCCAAATTGGATAGAAAGTCAATTACGGCCAAACTGTGATAGAATAATAATCATTTCTCATTCGTTTTATTTATTTAATTAGAAATAATTGATTTTTATTGACAATATAAATCCAGTAGACTTATCTGTAAGTCGGGAGAATATGGTGTAATGGTCAACGCGCTGGTTTTTGGATCAGACTGTAGTGGCTTCGAATCCCATCTCTGCTAATATGGATATTTTGTGATGTCGTTCAGACACCCAACTTTGATATGATATCAAATCTATAATGAATATATCTATATATAATATAGATTAATATTTTTCAAATTTGTCATAAAAAAAGCTAATTTTTGCACCCCCTCTCTATAATATAGCTATAATTCATGTTTGTGTAGCGATCGTAAAATGACACATTTAACACTAGTGCTGTAAAGTTGCGTAAAGTATAAGAAACGCTGTAGTGCTATCATTTCCATAGTAAATCATAGTCATGACGTTTCCAGTCGCATGCGACTATAACGCAGCATGTTATTGTTATTAGAAGTGAGATTTGCTTAAAAGTGAACTGTCAAAAATTTTGAAAATGAAGTAAAAACTAGCTATTTTATAGACGGTACGTGTAAAAATTGTAGTATATATTTTGAACGTAATGATATGACTTGTGTGACTGTTATAGCTCGCTAACTCTCGTTTCAACGTAGTGTGCTCGTATAATTACATAATTTACGTTCTAGATACTTAAACTACTGTAATTGAATTTTTCAAAAACATAAAATATGTTGTATAGTTATTAGTTAGTTTTAATGTTTGTTGCAGTATTTGAATGTTTTTTTAGTTTTACGTTTTATATTTAATAATTATATTAAATAAATTGTTACTTAATCTCGACATTTTTACTTTTAAGTGTGATCTAAATAAAGTTTATCTTTTAAAATCATTTTCGAAATATTTTCAAGACATTATTATTTGGAATAAACCAGAGAATATCGACTTTTAATTTTTTTACCCGAAATTTTATTAAATGAATGCCATCGTACTTAATACGTTTTTAACTTTTTTTTTCTTTTAAAACAAAGGAAAACAACCGTTTGCTATTGTTCAATGTAGGATGGTATCCCGAATCGACAGTAAACGCGTCGCCTGCCTCATTGCGCGCACATTTTTGTTATTTTTCCTCGACTACAGCGAAGCCAAAAAGGAAGGGTTACGATTTTAGCTGTCTATGAATGCATGAATTTTCCCTCGCAGCACCTAAAATTAACTTATCAGTTACTCTGCGGATAATAGCTTCTTTCCTACAAGAAAATTGCCAACTGATTACCATTTTTTCACTGCGTATGCGTGGTTTTTGACAGGTTGCAAATTAGCTGGAAAATTTTGTGCTAAGCGAACATGTTCTAAGTGTGTTCTGAAATATAACCCAGTATATTGGCCAGTGCTAATGACGTCCTGAATCGACGTCATACTGTTGATTCGTTCCGAAATATACTGGCCAGTGCGTGACTCATTATTATATCCCTCGTTCACCAACAGTAATTGTTTACTTTGTTGAGAAGACATTATTGTAAATAACAAATAATAAAATAAAAAAATTCCACAAAGTCTGATGCACACACGCTCGGTTAAATATTTATGCTACGTCACACCTGTCTCACCAGTACAATATGGTTTCACACCTGTAAAATTATGGCGTTGGATTCATGACGTCATTAGTACTGGCCAGTATACTGGGTTATATTTAGGGAATTAGCAGATGACAGAAACATATCCAATTAAATCAATCATTACACAGTATAAAATAAAGTCGCTGATTCCCTCTGTCTGTTTCTCCGCGTACTTCTAAACCACGCAACGGATTTTGAAACGGTTTTCACTAATAGAAATAGCGATAAACCAGGAAGGTTTGTATGTATAATTTGTAAATATTTTATACAAAGTATTGCTGAACTATGAGGATGTTTTGTCAAAAAGCACTATTACTACATAATATAGAAAAAAAATCGTCGTCTGTCTTTGTCTGTTTGTCCCCTTACTATTTCTAAACCACGCACCGAATTTTAAAGCGGTTTTCACTAACAAAAATAGCCATAAACGAGGAAGGTTTGTGTATATAATTTGTAAATATTTTGTACAAAATATGGCTGAACTATGCCGGTGTTTTGTCATCACTACATAATATTAAAACCAAGGCGGTACAGACAGAAGCAGTCTGTACCGCTCCTTAGTCTTCTAAACCATGCAATGGGTTTTAAAACGCTTTTCACTAATAGAAAGAGCGATAAACGAGAAAGGTTGTACATATAATTTGTAAATATTTTGTACTAAATATGGCTGATCTATGAGGGTGTTTTGTCAAAAAGCACTATCGCTACATAGTATGGAAAAAAGTCGCTGTCTGTTTCTCCGCTTACTTCTTCAAAAACACGCAACGGATTTTGAAACGGTTTTTACTAACAGAAAGAGCGATAAACGAGTAAGGTTTGTGTAAAATATGGGTGAACTTCGAGGGTGTTTTGTCATCACTACATAGTATTAATACCATGTTACCGTTTCCCTCTGTCCATGGTTTCCGCTTACTTCTAAACAATGTAACGGATTTTGAAACGGTTTTCACTAATAAAAAGGGCGTTAAACGAGATATTTGCGATTTGTTGTATGCGAACGCTTTTAAACAAATGCGCGCGTATCGTCAGTTTGCTGACGGTTTCTGATCGTTGTGCGAACGAAATTAATATCGTTTTACCTGATTACTTTTCATTTCACACAGAAATATGGCAAGATTCATTGCCGGAGGATGGACAATGGACATGGTCATGATACTCGAGATAAAAAAGCAATAAACCTACCGTTGCCAAACAAAAAACATTTATAAGTATTGCCCTGAAAATTATTCAGCGTACATTTATAATAAACTACCTGTAACGTTAATAAAACAATACCTTCTCAGTTTTCAAGAAAATTATTAATTGTTTTTTATTAGAATGGGCTTCTTATAGTCTTGATGAATTTTTATGTTGACGATAACTTTATAATTTCATTTTGTGTTTCGTTGACATGTCAAATAGATATGTATGCCTCAACTGACTAAATAAACACACTAAGACCCCGCTTAGCGCCGATCCACTTAGCGCTGTTTCGATTTAACGCTGTTTTATTTGAATAGGTTATTCCCCGAAAATCGGACATCGCGTGGGATTCCCTGATATCCAAAGCGTAACGCGGATGAAAAGTATGCCGATCGCCGCTGATAAGAGTGCATCGTACATTTACATATAACCTATATTAATTATATTTAACATTTGTTGCCGTTGTTGTAAGTATAAATACATGAAATACAGTGAATGATTTAGTGATAGGTAATTATTATTACAATTTTCGGTTTAGTACGGGTGATAATAAAAAACACGAAAATAAAGTGACAAGAAAGAGCATTTCGCTGGACACTAAAATGCAAGTGCATCGAATGTTTGTTACTTGACGCACTTTTAAAGGTTAGTTTAAAATTAATAATACCAGGTGTATGTTTATTTATGTTTCTATATTTGTAAGAAATAAACTTTTGTTGCATTGTTATAAAAAACATATTTAATAATTTTAATTGATAAAATACATATTTATTAATAAAAATTATCCCCTAACCCCAATATTTACATGGTGACATAACCTCGTTTAACGCTGTTTCCTATAATGCTCTCTTTGCTGGAACGTATCCCCCGCGTTAAACGGGGTATTACTGTATGGCTTTAACGTGACAACAGTTAATTAATCTGAATTAGGGATTTAAAAAATAAAGTGGGTAGCAACAATAGTAGGTTGGCAGCTGCTGAGGAGGATGGTATTAAATAAAAAGTACCAGCTTAATAGTGAGTTGTAAGCTTTGTTATAATTTAAACTGGCATTGAGTTTTTGTTTTGGTAACTGAATTTATTGTTAAGCAGAAACTTGACGGCGGATAAAAAATAGAAAATGGGAATTCCTAAATTGTACAATAATTGAGGTTCTGTCATGTCTTTAAAGCTATAATCAAATAATAAACAAAGAAACAACATTCAGAACCGTAATATAAAATCGCCATCGCGTCGACACGATCCCGTAATTCTTTTTTGAAGAGCTCTCCCCAAATACTGTCCCCTTTTCACTGCGCAAAAAAAACATCGCCTCTACACGACCCGTAATTGTTTTTTAAAGAATTCTCCTCAAATGCCCTCCCCTTTTCACTGCGCAAAAAAACGCCATCGCATCGACACGACCCGTAATTGTTTTTTAATGAACTTCCAGCGAACGCCTTTTTCACTGCGCAAAAAAAAACGCCATCGCATCGATACGACCACGTAATTGTTTTTTTAAGAACTCCCCCCAAACGGCCTCCCCTTTTCACTAGTTGTTATAATACAATCTGTGTCACCCCACTGTTAATATTAGTCGCCATGTCATTATTTAGAGTACCTCGCCTATGCTTTCAATTGACTTGTTTAATATGTTCGCTACCTTAAAGTAGCAGCCATTATTTAATAATAATAATAATAATAATAATAAATGTTTATTGCTCTAAATGTACAAATTTAGGCAATAGGGACAGGATCAAACTAGAGTTTGATCTTCCTCCTGCCCCTGTACATAAAACTTTATAAAATGATATTTACAAAAAGAAGAAAAATTAAATCTAGTTGGTTAACACACAGGCACGAAAATAGTTGGTATTGAGTTGTCTTTTATAAACAAATTGTTTTATTAGTATTTTTAGTTTGGCTGGTTTCAGATTCAAAATTTTGCTTGTTATATCTGCCAAGTCAGGTGATTGGGACATGTCATTTAAAAGTTTTGGGGCTACATATGAAAAGGATTTTTGAAATTGAGAGGAGTGAGGTAAAGGTAATGTAAATAAATCATAACGGGGACTATAAGGATTTTGACTGGCAGACAGTCTTCTAAGTAGATACTGGGGCTCATTAGATTTTACTATTTTTACTAAAAAATAGCAGAAATGTAACAATCCCCTATGATACATGTTGAGAAGATTATGTTTAATAATTATTTAGTTGTTATAATATCTTGCGTTTGAAGCCCATCTAATATAATTATTGCCAAAATATTTCATTGCTGGAAAAATATTTCCCAATAAATATCATATCAAATCTTTGATTAACGTCTGAATAGAACTCTTCAAATAAATAAAATTGTCGACCAATTTTTTCAGACCATATATTGACAAAAAATTGGTTGTCTGTAAAGTCGGTTTACGGACGATAGTTTTACGTGATAACGTATTCCGCTCGAATATCATATTTAATAATACATTAACTAAATTTTAGTAGCTGTCACACCTGGGCCGAAGCATACTGCGCTCTCGCGCTTGCACGCACAGGGTCAGGCGGAACGTTAGGAACGTACACTTTTTCGTGCGTGCAGCTGGTGTTTCATCAATTTATAAGACGTTATCACGTCAAAAATTAATATAAAAATATAAATCAATATTACAAAAGATGACATTTCCATCCGGATTTGGATCTTCTTCAGAAATATCTAAAAAATATAAAAATTAATTAGTATTAGTTATTTATTATCTAATAGAATGCATTCTATTAGATAATTTTTAGATATTTCTGTAGAAGATCCAAATCCGGATCGAAACGTCATCTTTTGTTATAGTATTGATATATTATGGTCTGAAAAAAATTGGTCGACAATTTTATTTATTTAAAAAATGTAATATCATATCATCATATTGAGGCTTTGCTCTCTTCTTTTACGTAGTCGGGTTTTAGTTTTTAAAAAGTTGAATTTAATTGTATTTCTGTAATACACCCCTGATTAATAAGCTTAAATGAATTTGTGTGGCGTGGACATGACGATGGAAGCAAAACCAGCACTTTGTGAAGATCCGTGTCAATTGTGTATGTTTCTCAAACAAAACAATATCGCTCTTCACAAACAGCTATAGCGATGGGATTACCTACATAGATAATAATGAAACATGCCGAACAAATAAACCGTTTCCTGAAAGACGCACAAATTGCGCGCGGATGTGGTCACAGAGATCAAAGGATGTCAATATTGACAACTCGTAATATATTAGGTATGTTTTATATGTAGAAGTTTTGTCACAGTTTTATACAGTGATCGAAAAAACAATTCATACACTGAACCAAAAGATGTACAATCTCTCAGGCTAAACGCAGAAATCTTCTTCGTTCCGTCGTGGGTAAAAAAATACATTAAAAAAATTGGTTGTCTGTGTTTTACGTGATAACGTATTCCGCTCGAATATCATATTTAATAATACATTACTGCGCTCTCGCTTGCACGCACAGGGTCAGGCGGAACGTTACGGCGGAACGGAACTTTACACTTTTTCGTGCGTGCAGCTGGTGTTTCATCAATTTATAAGACGTTATCACGTCAAAAAGTGCGAGTAATTAATAATAATGTTTACTTATATTTATAATAAATAAGTACTTATATTTTATTCTAGCTGCTCCCCGCGGCTCCACCCGCGATTGAGATGAAACACGACAAAATGTTTGTTCAGTTCGCAGCGTTTACGAAAAGAATGCCCTATTTTAAAAATTAAAAAAAAAATATTTATTTTTCCAGCAGTCATTTTGTTTTATACTATATCGTATTGTTTTTCACTTTCGCTTCCTTTGTGGCTACGCGAAGAAATATTTAATCTATATGTTTCGTTTATCTTCGCTAGCGCTTTGGTCAATCACAAAATTGGTTCGCGCCCGTAGCTATGTTTCACCGTTTCTTGAAGATGGTTTCTACAGATGCGTTTTGATGCAGACATCTGCCAGTTGATGCCTTTAAATTGCGGAAATCGGTCACAAAATTGGTTTGCGTCTGTTGCTTTGTTTCACATTTCGTTCATGCGTTTTGATGTCGCCATATGTCAGTCGATGCCTTTAAATAGCAAAAACTACGTAAACACGTTACTTCCGTCCGAATACTTTCAACTCTTTCGGATTCGTGAAAAATAGGTCGCAAATTTGAAACAAATAAACAAACAAATAAGAGATACATATTATCTAATATGGAAGTATCTAAAGTGGTTTCGTCAGAAAAAGTTCTTTTTCTTTGTATACTGACCGCTCCTGCATGCCAAAACTATTGTCTCGAAATGCTCCGCCTAACTCCAGAGTACGGATTCAAGGTCAAGGATTAAACGGATATTTCTTTTGATCACGCATGGGTTAATATAAGTATATGGTTACTGTCAAAACCATTATTAACGTAAGCAAAGTCGCGGGCAAGGGCCAGCTGTCAATATTGCTGTGAGATTTAGCAAATAGATGAGTAAGTCAGTGAGTACAGCGCGACTTTTAGTTTGTAAATAATAATATAATAATGTGAATATGAGGATGGTATTGGCTATGAAAGTTATGATTAGTTCACAACTGTTTTTTTTTTTTTTTTTTGTTATTAAAACTGATCAGAAATTGGCTCACGTAACATATTGAATCTAGCCAAAATGATATGGTGTGGGCGTGTTCAATGAATCGAATTTGCATTTGAGTTTATTAAAGTCGAATAATAAAATACGAATATTTAATCCATTGAGTAATCAAATGGCGAGAATGAATTGTATAGTCCAGGATCGGATAAACAAATAATTGATCTACATAGAAAAATAAAAGAAATAACATTTTTTTTAATATACCACGTTTTTAAAGCGAACTAAAAAGTATAAAATAATTTATTTACAGACAGATTTTTAACTTAACTTTAAAACGTGAGGCGCATTATTCGTTTTATCTCATAAATAGATTTTTTCATTACACTTCTTATTTAACTGTCGCATGCGCCTCACATTTTTCGTTAAAAATCTGTCACTAACTCACGGCGAAAGTTTTTCAAAATTATGCATTCATAATATTTGTTCTCGTCGTTGTTATAATGATAAAATCAAATATTCATCCATACTAATATTATAAATCAAAAGTAACGCTGTCTGTCCGTCTGTTACGCTTTCGCGGCCAAACCGCTGGGCCGACTATGATGAAATTTAATAAGGAGGTAGTTTAAAGCCCGGGGAAGGACATAGGCTACTTTTTATATGAGATGAAGTGAGGGTTGTAATATTGTATGAAGTTACGCTTTCACGTCCAGACCACTGGGCCGATGGTGATAAAATTAATATGGAGACAGTTTAAGGTAGTACGAGCACCAAAGCAATTTTATATAAAAGGCTTGATTTTTTTTTGTTATATGAAGTTGGACTAAGTCTAAACCAATTCTGAAAATTTTAGGGGGGGTTGCCCGATTATTTAAATAAATAAATGACTTCAAAAGTAGGCATATTTAACATTGGCTTTATGGTAAAACGGTAGATGGATGATATGTTTTCATTAAAACCTTAATAAATTATTGAAAACAAAAAAAACCCGTTGTGCCCGACTTATTAAAAAGATATTTAATCTTATTTATTAAATATCTTTTTAATTAGTCGGGTACAACGGTTTTTTTTTTTGTTTTTAATAATTTATTAAGGTTTTAACTTTAATTTAAATAGTTTTTTTTTTAAATTTCCACCGACTAGTTTTGGAGAAATCAATGAAAACATATTATCATCCATCTACCGTTTTACCATAAAAAATCAAGCCTTTTATTTAAAATTGCCTTGGTGCTCCTACTACCTTAAACGCTGGGGAAGGACATAAACAACTTTTTTTTTTTAAATTAACCCCTAAGAAACTTAAATGCCTTCTCATGAATTAACGTTAAATTTAATGCGAAATATTGATGCGCCCAAATTGTGTAATGGTACACGTTTACAAGTTTTTCATTTGGGTTGAAATATTGTTAGGGCTATTATAGTTAATAAAATCTAAAGGAGACAGTGTTTTATTACCACGAATATTGATTATATTAACGGATTTACCTTTTCAATTTAAAAGATTACAATTTCCATTAAAAACTACTTTCGGAATAACTATAAACAGTGCCCAGGGGCAAACACTTAAGGTAGCCGGAATTCATTTAAAAAAACCATATTATGTGACTTGCTCACGTGTATCGAATCCTCAAAATGTTTATTTTTGCAAATGATGGTAAAACCAAAAACATTGTTTATAGGTCAGTCTGAAATTAGAGTCTTGCTAGAATTTAAGTATTTTTTAATCAACTATATCACTTGTACACACTGATTCGACACGGACGAAGTCGCGGGTAAAATCTAGTAAAAAATATGTGATTGTGAAGGAAGCTTTACTGTTGTATTATAGCAGCATTTTTTCCAATAAAATCTTCAAGGTGTAAACTTATTTACATTAGATTTGTTTAAAAATGTGCGGTTTGAAATAGAAAGTTTTCAGTTATGTGGTTATTTCCTTCAATGTGTAAATTAACTTTGGAATAGAAAAAGTATTACTGTAATGTGTAAAAATGGTTTTGTGCAAAGTAATTGTTACATTATTATTAATAAAATCTTCTTTGCAAATAGAAAATGCAAATTTAATTAAAAATTATTCATCATCTAGTGGCTTTAACACTAATAATAGCGATTTTGTTAAAAATTCAAACTTGAATGCAAGTAGACGATTTTCATTCAACTGTGGGGGAGTTTTTACTGGTCAACAATTTACGATTGAATCTCCAGGATATCCACAAAATTATCCTGTAAATGCAGATTGCTTTTATACATTACAGACGAATGATGCAAATGCAGAAACAGAATTTAGCTTCCAAATTATTGATTTTTCATTGGAAGATTCTTTGGGATGTAGTAAGGATCGATTGGAAGTTGCTGATAAAGATGCACTGTGTGGCAGAATTACTGGAATAAAGCGATACGTGTTACCGAAAGGTATATTGCATTTAAAGTTTCATTCAGACGAAACCGTTACGTCGAGAGGATTTCGAATTTTCATTCAAACGCGACCTTGTTCAGGCACAATTCCCAACGATCCTGGATTTAATCCACCATATTATCCTAAAAACTCAAATACTTTCCCTAATCAGCAAAACGTTAATCCTCAAAATCAAGGATGTTCAAACTGTATATGGAATTCATCTAATCAAAATCAACAACACGGTAAAGAAACATGCTCGAGTTGTGTTCAGAATTCATTAAATCAAATTCCTCTTTATTATCCTCAATACCCTAATTACCCACAATATCCTAATTACCCTCAAAATCCTCAATTTCCAACCTATCCTCAAATCCCCCAATTTCCACAATACCCTACCTATCCTCAGAATCCTATTTACCCTATATACCCTAATACGCCTCAATACCCGCAATATCCAAATTATCCTCAAAATCCAACTTATCCGCAGTATCCTAATTATCCTCAAAATCCAACGTATCCACAATACCCCAATTTTCCACAGTATCCTACTGGATTACCTTTGTGCTGTAATAATAATTATAATCAACGTCATTTTTACATTTCCAGTCCTAGTTTTCCGTATAGCAGTAATATTCCTCTAGATTGTGTTTTCCCAATTTATCGTTCGAATCCAAACATATGTCAGCTAAGGATACATTTCACCTATTTTTGGAGCGGTGAAAATTACAATAATTATGGATGCAGAAACGGATTCTTGGAAATTGATGGTCGTCAGTTATGTGGTTGCCGTACTGGTTTAAACGTACTATCAGTTTTTGATCCATCATGGGGCTACAATCCAAAAATACTTCGATTTAGAAACGAAGGCGTTCCTAGAAATGTTTTTAGTGGATTTACTTTAGAAGTATATCAAGACGAATGTCCCAGACGATATCTTATTGAAAATGGAACGAAATTCCAAAGACGTGATTTCAACACTACAAGTTTAATTCTAAATCCACAAACGAATGCAGCAATGCCAAATGCAACAGTTTCAAGAAGAATCGAGACCCTCGATGAAGGTTATGATTATTCCAAGCCAAATATGAGTATATATTTCTTTGAAGCACCATCTTTTGATGACCGTACAATAAGTCGAGGTATAAATAAACAAGAACCAAGAAATTTTGTGGATCCTTCATCGTCAAATTTCTTTTTACCGATTAGTAATGACTTGATATGTCGAAAATGGACCATGTTTGAATGGCTTGCATTGGCTGGTTTGAGTCTATTTCAGCAAAACGGCCAGTGTAGAAGAAATGCAAATCCTTACTATCCATCATTTTCCCATGGCTTACAGCAAACTAAGTGTGACGTGATTAACAGTTTAAGGGGACAATTGCAGACGCCAGGATATCCAAATAATTATCCAGCTAATTTGAATATTTGTTACAGGTGGGAATATATTTTAATTTATTTTTTAATAGCCTTTAATAAATATTTTAAAGATGAAAAATGCAATCCTTATTTTGTTGAAATGGATGTTAGTTTTATTACACTACTGGATTTTAAAATCCAATTTTTATCTGTGCTTCTAAGAGATTGAAGTCAGGCCTTTTGTTAATTGATTTAATATTTTTCCTATATTCAAACCAATGCTATCATGATAAAGAATGGGAAACGTGGTTGACAACAAATCGGACCAAAAATTAATGCGTCACGGGGTACCTCAGGGTTCGGTTCTCGGTCCTATCTTGTTTATCGTCTATAATGACATTATCGTCGTTAATGACATTGTCGCGAATATTAAAACAGCAAAGACTTTTTTGTATGCAGATGACACCACGATGGTTACACAAGACATTAATATAACTTCCGTACAGAAAAAAAGTAATTTGGCACAGTCGGAAGCCTTGCAGTGGTTCACTGCAAATAGACTCACCCTATATAAAGCAAAAACACAAAAGTTGCGTTTCTTTTGCAGTGATAACTCTCCATGTATTAATTTACTTGGTCTTATTTTAGACAGAAAATTCACATGGAAGAATCATGTAGAAAATTAACTAAGTAAGCTTTCTAGCGTAATTTATTTATTGGGAAAACTGCCTAACAATGTTGACCAGAACGTTTTAAAAACAGAGTATTTTGAATTATTTCACTCAAAACTTTTATATGGACTTGAAATCTGGGGCAATGCCGCCTCTGCATATAAAATATTTTTATTACAAAAAAAGGCGGTGAGGATTATATGCAATGCTAAGCAGCACGACAGTTGCAAATCAATGTTTTTTCAATTAAATATGTTAACCTTACCAGCCCAGTATATTTTTATAACTGGCTTGTTTTTATTAGAAAACATTACGATGATTTTGAGAGTCATATGTCCCTGCACCATTATAACACCAGAAAAAAAAGAAGACCTTGTCGTTCCTTTTTTTAGTACGAAACATTCAACGTATGGACCTAATTATTTAGGAATGATTTTTTTTAATAAATTGTCTTTGGACCTCCGTAATCAGAGCCTCGAAACTTAAAAAAAAAACTCTTTTTAAATATCTAGGTAAAGAATGTTTTTACACGTACTATATAGAATTTTTAGAAGCGAGCAATGCTCCCTAAATACTACGTTTACTGATTATATATATTTTTTTCTGACGTGTTTTTTAACAATGATGTGTATATCTAAACCAGTAAATCTATCTATCTATCTATGTGTCGCCTTCTAATTATTTCAATATGGGCAGATATAACACGCTATTAAGGCGACTAACAGCAAAGAATTTCTAGACAATGTCATATTTAACACTTCAAAAGTATTCTCGTATTTAATAACAAATCGAAAATTCAATTAATACTTATCAGTTTTTAGATTACAATTTAGAATTTGGAGATGTGTTGCTGCTATTATAATTTAGCCTATGATTTTTGTTATTCTAACAGAGACAATAATACTTTATAACCTTTTTAGATTCCAGAAACAACCTGGGTTCTGTGGTTTTCATCTTCAAATAATGGATTTTGAGTTACAACGTTCTCAAGACTGTAATAATGATTATTTTCAGTTAGGAAATAATCGTTATTGCGGAATATCATTGGCACAAACGCAGTGTAAGTATTAAGAAAGTTAGATACAGAATTTGGCGATAAGAAACTTCCCGATATCTAAACCAGGTCTCGTGCAGTCTTGATTCCTCGTTAGAAGACAAGTTGGATGGATTTGTTCCATGAGAACTTTTCTACTATTTTATGTATTTAGTATACGAATAAATTATATTCTGTTCTGTTCTATTCTTTTCTATTTTGTTCCATTCAATTCTATTTAATTCAATACATTTTATTCTATTCTAACCTCTATTCTCAGACACCATGGGAATCATATATTTGGGTATTAGGAGATTTATTAAGTTGAATCTTACTATTCAAATATTTGATTTCTAAGTAGTCTGAAACGTTTCTGCGGCACCTTGTTTGTTATTGTTCGGGTAGTCCTGAACTTTCATAGAAAGTTTTCTCACCACATAATTCCCCGAGTGTTGGCACCAAAGTTGACCACACAACCTGTCCAACGCACTTCCAACCAGTCGATGATTTCACAACCTAGTTTATGGAACTTTGCAAATTATTATTTTAACATTGACAAATTCATCTATTTGTAGTAATTTGAATGATATTAAAAGCTCCCATAGATGGAATTAGACTAAAAAGCAGTCGGAGCACTAGTTCCAGATTCAAATTGTTTAGACATCTCCTGAGAGACGCAGCGATTTTCTGTTTTTGTAAGAACATTTTTGGGTTTGTAAATTATATTTTAATTTTTGTATTGTAGATAGAATCAACTTATCGAATAAAAACAACGAGGATGCATATTTTGTGACAAGTTCAACTTATCAATGTGGCCGGGGGTTAAGAGCGACGTACGAACAGATTCCCTGTTCAAATTCACCACCGCCAAGTCCTCCAAAACCGGCTCCTGAACAGTGTGGGGGATTTTGGCGCGAAGAAAATTTTACAATACAAGGACCTACTTCGACCCAGAGATGCGAGTACCGTATTAGCAAATTTAATTCGGTAATAGTCAAATATTTCTTTTAATTAATGAGCATTATTTTATACTATGAATGGACCCACACCTAATAAGCAAAATTGCTTCTTCTAACACCAATACAGCAAAATACATAAAAAATCTTTATACGGGTTTACACATTTTCCAAGATTATAAAACAAGTTTGTTCATTAATAACGTGATCATACGTCCCGCTTTGGGCGGGACCACAGAACCTGTTCTGTGGGCGGGACAATCCCGCTTTCAGGCTGTCTGTCCGGCTGTCCCCAGAGAGGGCAAAAATGTCCCGCTTTCGCAATAACTTAATTTAGAACTATTTTTTGGGCTCGCAACGTATAACTGCGGCGTGGCAGGCGACGAGAAAGCGAATGACGCACGAGAACGGGATAGATCTACTTGTTTTCTAACAGTTTTCCGTATTCATGTGACTGAGGTGCAGTCACTTGGACACGAAAAACCATCAGAAAACAAGCAGATTAAGAAGCGGATATATCACAGAAATGCTATAGTCGGGGTAATCAATCAAAATTGTTCCGGAATATTCAAACTTTAGGCGCGTTGATATTTGTCGATCCATTGAGTTACTCCCATAAACCAACCATTAGGCCTAGTTTATATGAGAGGCGTTCAACGCGCGTTAACCCAACGCGCGTTTACAGTTTCTATACAATTGTATATAACTGTTTACATGATAACGCGCGTTGGTGGCGCGTTGAACGCGCGTTGGTGGCGCGTTGAACGCGCGTTATCATGTAAACAGTTATATACAATTGTATAGAAACTGTAAACGCGCGTTGGGCTAACGCGCGTTGAACGCCGCTCATATAAACTAGGCCTTAACTTGCAGATATTACATGCTTATCTAATATGTAAGTTCGGAAAGAGATTAATTTAAGTGATTTTGATTCATTTATAAAAAATAAAGAATAGTTACTTCTTACCACAACAGTTTTATTAGCGGAGGTACATTTAGTGTTTGCTGATATGAGAGCATAGCTCCCGAAATGTACATCCACTAATAAAACTGTTCTGGTAAGAAGTAACTATTCTTTATTTTTTATTTTTGTTTCAACCACAGTGCTCTTAATATTTGTATTTGATTCATTTGGTGACCAAAAATTAGAAGTATGTCACCAGGGCTTAGTAACTCAGCTATCTACCTATCTAACTCATGTAATACAATCTACTTATTTTGTGTTACGTACTGTTTTCTTAATAAAAACTCGTAAAATAACTTTTTACGTAATTCTGCAGGAGACAAAAAAAAATAAATGGTCACATTATTTATTAATGACTAGTGGCGCCATCAGGTGGCCGAAACAAATACTTCACTGGCTAGTGGTGCCATCAGATGGCCGAAAATATAAGCAGTACTAACAATAGAATGACACATATTTTACTTGCCAGTGGCGCTATCGGGTGACAGAAAAAAGTTTTGTAAACCTACTTAACTTGCAGAGCTAAATTATTTCATAAAGATTTACGTTTAAAATCCAACGAGAGCTAAGTAATTGCAATGTATTACTTTTGTTTTCATTATCTTTATGTTTTATATTTCTTTCTTGTTACATTAGACTGTTCATTTTGTTCTTAAACAATTTTATAAATTAATATTTTGTTAATACATTAAATATTCTACGTTTAAAATGAATAAAATTGTAAATTCATTTTAAAGTTCATATTTTGTGAATTTTCGGGTGAATAATAACAAATTATGGCAGGAAGAAGTTTTACTTCAGTCTTGTGGTCTAAAGCACACTCGTTTGTTTTATATTAAAGTTAATTTTGTTGTCAAATTATTTTGCAATAAAAACGTGTTGTTTTAGTTTCTTTAATAATAAACTATTTTATTTATCGACAAGATTTTGCACTGTGACGTGTTGATTTACTTTTTTTGTCGTTTAATTACCATGTGCAATAATTGACGTAATAATTTTATTGATTTTTATCGAATGTATCAGACAATAATTATTACAATAATAATAATTATTTATAGAGACAGTGCACTAGTGATGTGTCCACGTGACTCTTTATTGGGAGCTTGCTCCGTGCGCTCCGCTCACTAAAAAGAGTCGCTCAGAGCGAGTCGTTCAAAGGAGCGACTCTAGACAGTACGCACTACACAACTGTGCAGACACAGAGATGTGAACTGTCATCCTGCATGCTCAGGAGTCATGTAGCATTGCACAATGCACAGCACAATACACACACTGAGCTCTGAGCTCATTTAAATATGATTCTGATATTATATTTATTATTCGCATTTCGGATAAACTATAAAGTATAATAAAAGCTTAACAATAATAATGATTATTGTTACAATATTATAGATGTCAATGTGAATGGTTTAAGTCACCGTAAGCTTAGTACTATTCCACTTGCAGTGTGTCAGTCAACATTAAACGCTCAGCAAAGATAACTCCGTACGTGCAAAGTTCCCTAGTGCCTCTGTGCTGTGTGCGTTCTGCAAATGTGCGAATGCAACAGTACAGAATAGCTCAGCACAGAGCAATGGCGCTCGGACTGAGTCATTCACAAAAAAAAGAGCGACTCTCTTCGCTCCGAGAAGGGAGGAGCGACACATCACTACAAAAGTCAAATGAGCATTTTTCAAATAACTGCAATCATAATTAAACGAAACCTTTAATTATCGAAATTTTTATACCCATTTAAGGAGATATAGCGTTTAAATGTTGTACTGAAAAAAACAATTGAGTATCATTATTATTTGGAAAAATGTAAAAAAAATTAACTCGATGTTTACTCCTAAAAAGACTACTAGCGTCGCTAGTGGGCAATAGAGCGGGATTGACCTGCCTTGTTACTCTTCTTAATAATCGATATGGCAATGAGCGTACGAAAATGACATCTGACGGCCACATGAAATCATACTCTATAACCGTTGCATGATTTATTGCTCATTTAGTCCACAGCTAACGCTGCACCCAGCCAATAGCTATGATACAGGGCCCTCTCGTTACAAAAGCCCGCCAGCCTTTGTTTTTGAAGTAAAACTTCTTGTGGCTCCTTCGCCGAATTGGAGAGTTAAACGAATGAAAATTAAAAGGGTGACACAATACGTTACACAAATGCGTTCACAAATCAGTGACGTACTTTTCGTTAGAGGTATATGTGGGGTATGGACTGTTTATCAATTAATCATCTAGTTCAGAGGTCGGCAACCTTTTGAGACGGAAGAGCCAAAAGTAACAATTTTTAAAATTTCCCAGTTTTTAAAGAGCCACTAAACATTTTCGTTTCAGTATTATTGTATTTGCTTATATAGGTATAATACATATATCCGAGGACGACACTTCGCGACGGGGGCGGTGCGGGTGAGACGCGAGTGGAAATGGCTGAGAGATAGACGTGGTGCTCAATCGTGGATTGATTAGACGATTTTTAACTAGAGAGCCGCAACTTTACATCAAAAGAGCTGCATGCGGCTCGCGAGCCGCAGGTTGCCGACCCCTGGTCTAGTTCAGTTGATTAGAGCGTCATGCTAATAACGCAAATTTCGCGGGTTCAATCCCCTTTGAGCTGTATAATATTTAGTCTTTTTATTAGGTTCTATTTTTGTTTCTAATTAATTGGCAATAGTTTTTATTTTTTGTAATAGTGGTAAATTATTTAAATAAGGCAAATGCAGATGAAAAAAAAATGATTCTTTGCCACATTTTTTGAGACACTCTACTTATCTTTTCTACACATTTCTAGGGTGTCTGCAGAATCGAACTGTCACTTTTAACTTTTGACCTGGATTGTAGCAGTGAATATCTGTTGATAAACGGGAGATTATATTGCGGTCAACTAAATGGAAGGACATGTAAGTTCGCAGAGAAAGATTAAACTGGCTTGAACCGAATTGAAAGAGTGTTTAATTTTAATATTTATATAAATAGACTTTGTTTTAGTTTATATTTAAAATTTTTGCATAAACCATATAATTGTTAATGAATTTCGTTAAATAGTAAATTAATTTTATCTCAAACAGCTGACATTCTAGGTTGAGGTATTTTAAGTTCCTTTTGTCATGTTTTTGAGATTCGTTATTTAGTCATTACTAATGTAATATTATATAGGCTGTTTCAAAAGTCCCGGAACGGGTTAATATTTCTTATCGGGTAAGCCGGACTAGAAATGTTAAAATGGCTTTTTTAATAACTTTTTCTTGTCTATTTAATGGTAAAATTATATTTTGGACCCGAGGGCCCTAAAGGGTCCCCTAGGCCCCACTTTAAAATTTTAAATGGGAACCATACTTTTTTATTTCATATTCGGAATTGTCGGAAAATTTTACATACGAATACGTCTTAGTATTTTAACCCTCGGGTCATTTAAAGCCCCTAAGAAAGACCTACAAATAGACCCTGTTCAATAAATATCTACATTTGAAATGATTAACTTACTTTTATCTAAAATATTCATTTTGAGGAGAAATTTCATTAATCGATACTTCATAGACTCCTAAAGCTCGATTTTGAATCGTAAGGCTTCTTTGTAGGGTCCCTAAAAAGGGTTCAGAGTTGGATAAATCTTAATTTGAATTCGGTTACTTAATATTATCTTCAATACTTTTTTCGGGATAAAATTTTACAAAGTTCTAAATTGGCCCTATGGAGTAGGTACTAATTTGTAAAATTTCATCCCGAAAAAAGTATTAACCGAATTCAAATTAAGATTTATTCAACTCTGACCCCTTTTAGATATAGACTCTAAAAATGTATCCATATATATACTTCCAATTTTATAGCAAAATGTTAATTCAGCTGCTATTTTTGCAAATAGATAAAAAAAATTTAAAGTTTCATGGATTAATAATTCATTTAAGAGAATAGGTACTTTATTTGTGATATTCTTAATTTAGTTTTACTATTTCTGTTATTTTTTATTTGGACCTATAGTACCAATTAATATTTTCAATTTTGACCGTTTCAATAGTAAATCGAAAATGCAATTGCTATTTTTGCCGGTTCTTAGATCGTAATTTAGGAACTAAGGGCTTGCAATAGAGGAACCTTGGTAGTGCGGCACGCTTAGCTTGAAGATATTCGTAAAACTATCTCATATATAAAAAACATTGTCATCTCTACTAGTGATGTGTCCACATGACTCTTTATTGGGAGCTGACTCCGTACGCTCCGCTCACTATAAAGAGTCGCTCAGAGCGAGTCGTTCAAAGAAGCGACACTAGACAGTACGCACTACACAAGAGTGCCGTAACATTTGCACAGCACAATACACACACTCAGCTCTGAGTTCAATTTAATATGATTCTGATCTTGTATTATTCGCATTTCGGATAAACTATAAAGTATAAAAAAAGCTTAACAATAATAATGTTTATTGTTACAATGTTATATCTTTGTCAACGACGTCAATGTGAATGGTTTAAGTTACTGTAAGCTTAATACTATTACACTTACAGTGGTGTCATTGAACATTAAATGACTAAGGAAAGATAACTCCGTACGTGCAAAATTCACTAGTGCCTCTGTGGCCTGTGCTGTGTGCGCTCTGTAAATATGCGAACGCAATAGCACGGAATAGCTCAGCACAGAGCAATGGCGCTCGGAGTCATTCACAAAAAAGAGCAACTCGCTCCTCTTCGAGAAAGGAGTCGTTCATTTTGAGCGACTCGCTCAGGAGCGACACATCACTATTCCGTACTTAAACAAATCGTAAAAATGTTGCACGATTTAGTTTTGAAGATTGAAAGTACTTATTTTTCATTCATTTTAGTCAATGTGGATTTTGATGGCCCACAAACAAGTATTGTGTATCAGAGAACTGGCTTATCGACCGAAAAATCACCCGGGAAATTTGTTATTCGAGGACAACAACAATATACCAATTGTGGAGGATTTGACTGTAAGTGCTTCTGAGGAACAATTCAACTCTATTCTATGATAAATATTCCAACCAATTGAATAACAGGACTATTACAAGTTACAACTTTAAAAATATTGACATTTGACATATTATAAGGAAAACAAAATTTCTGTTAACGCGTGCGGTGACGCAGGTTACGGCTGGTATTAAATATTATGATATTTGATATTCTTCATGGCTATTTATATATAATTCGTTATCACATCATGTAAAAATTAATCAAAGCATGCTTGTCAATTATTAATAGGTCTACAAAACAAATTCTCAAACTATTTCCGAAACTATGAAGTATAGAAACACATGTTTTACAAAACTTTCTTGGAAAAATAGATAGACTAATAAACTGTTATGAAAAGTATACCATTATTATATAAAAAAACAACGTTGTAGCATATATCTTTTCTGTGTAAGCACCGATTGCTCACAAAATCAATAGGGCTCATCATATTTGTATATCAAACATTTTCTCAAAATCTGGTTTTAATCCGCTCATCCGTTTGACTTGTATCGTTTTTACAGACAAATGGACTAACGGACGTACAGACTTTTTCCAAAATTTGTTTTTATGAATTCGGAGTACCTACCTCAAAACGAAAAATATTTGAATTTGACTCTATATAATTATTAGAGTAACTGTGATCCATTGAAGTTAATGATAGGTATTTGGAAAAGATTCCGTGGCATAAGGATCGAAAATTAAGCAATACTGAGATTTTTTAAAATTGCAATTGCAAAAACGTCAGCATTAAATGCAGTTTTAAAAAAATCTCAGTATTGCTTAATTTTCGATCCTTATGCCACGGAATCTTTTCCAAATACCTATATCATACGAAAAAATATTGTTAAATTTGGAAACGTGAAATTTGACCTAAATTAGTACCACTACCATTCACCACTTCTGGTGTTGCAATGGTAATAGCAGTAGAAGAATTATCCAATTTCTGAAAGGAATTTTGTTTATGATGTTACCTCTAGCTTTTCACTTACATTTTGCCACGAAATTACGTGTACCTGGTACGTCTATAATCTGGTTTTGATTTTTTTTCAGTGAATGTTCCGCTTGAGCGTTCATTTACCGTTCCCATATCAAGCCGTCGCAGTGATGACGGCACTTCTCAGATGCCAGTGACGTCATTCAACAATAATAACAGTTCCATGGTTGATGTTTTGTTGTCGCCATCGAGTTTGAATAATAGCAATGATATTAGTGTTCCTTCGGAAAGATCATTAAATAGTTATTACCTACCTGCTAACGGTAATGTAACAAATTTGTCATTTTCAGTTTCACAACCATCAAATTAAGGAGGTTCGAGTCCGATTTTCACAATAGGTTAGAGTACGATAACTAATTGATGTGCAAAATATTCACTGGAAATACACAATTATTATTTTATATAACATGTAATAGTGTATTAGTCGTTTTAAGTGCGGAAAGTTGATCTTTATATTTTTTTTTGCGCAGTGAAAGGGGAAGGTGTTTGGGGCGAGTTCTTTAAAAACAATTACGGGGGGTGAATTAATACAGTAATTCTACACCAGTTGTTATGACGTGACCCTATATGCGATTTCTGATTGGTTGGATTCAAAAAATGACAGTGAAAGACGAAAAGCTTTTACATATTTTTGAGGAAATTTGTGAATAATCTGAAGAGTTTTTTTTTTAACGAAAAAATTTTCACCCGAGTGAAACCGGGCGGGACCGCTAGTGTTATATAAAATAATAATTGTGTATTTCGAGTGGATATTTTGCACATCGAGTTAACGTACTCTAACCCAATTAATTATTAATGCCTTTTAAATTTAATATAACTCAGCGCTTTAATTTAATTATCAAGAATTTTATTTTATAATAAATGTTTCATTAATGAAACAATTACTATAAATGTGTTTTTTTTTTTAATTTTAAACGTATCACAATTATTTAATCGAGTAGCGTCCGAATCTACATATTATTTTTTATAAACAGTTCCAAATACATCGACCGCTATAAATCGTCAAGGACGTTTGACCAACATTTCGAAGATTAGTTCGCCTTCTGCTATAAGCGGCTCTTCTTTTGATGACTTGTTATCACTCGATGAAAATGGCGCTCGTCTAACGCCGGTTTGCGCCGCGGCGACTTCCGTCGAGACGACCCGCGGGAGTCTATGGCTTACTCGACAGCTGGTGAACAACACGGCGGAAAATGAAAACGTCAGTTGTACAGCCTACGTTTTTGTGCGTCAGCCAAGTAAGTTAACTATATAGGATGTCTCAAAAGTAACACCTAAATTTTTATTAAAAGTATTTGCCTTATGAAAATCTCTTGTTGATTTTTGTTTGAAAAGTATCCAAACAGCGGTTGAAGTTTAAAATTCCTCTGTGAAACTAGTCTCAGTACGTTTATTTCGAATTTTTCGCTTAATAGGCGTTTTCGTTCTTTCAGCCTATGGAGGGTAGAGGTTAAGGAGAACCATCTATGTGTACGAAAATGTGTCCATCAAAAAGCGTTAAATTAGGGGATTGCCACTGTCACAAAAGGGTAAATTTTGAAGCAAGCGTATGGAGGGCAAAAATTATTAGAGTAGGATAGACAAGTAAACGAGGAAAGAAGAATTTCCGCACTTTTCGAAAGTAAAATAAAAAATAAAAAAACAATATGATATAAAATAAATTTTTGATTTAAATGTCATTTTTAAACGTGTTATTATGTATTTAGTAGTAAGTAAACGATTATACTGATATGAATAAACTATAAAATGACTAAAAAATATAAGTAAACGCTAACAAAAATTAAATCACTCTCTACACTATCTCACAGCATGTTTTTAGGTTACCTATATTTATTAAATTATTTTGGACTACGTAAACAGTTTAGATTTTATATACTGCAGTATTAACGACTCTAATAATTAAAAATACTAAATTTTCCAACTCAGCGCACTTCAATTCGTTTATAACTGCTGTGGGGGGTAAACAACTGCTAAATTCATTTTATACTCGGATGCAACGCTAGCACCATTCCGGCCGATTTTTGAACTGTTATTTACAGCATTTAAATGGACACGTTTTCAACTTATCTCTCATATAAGATAGTCCTCCTTACCTCTACCCTCCATATTTCAGCCTAACATAATATACCTACTCTGCACTGGAAAAACATTTTAACCCCTTCGGACCTGTATTTATATTTTTGAACCACAATATATTTTTTAGGGTGCTGGGCTTATTTAGGGAGTAATCAAGGTGTATTCAGTGAATAACTAAATTTAACATTTACAGAATTTTGGAATATCCTGTCCATTGAAATGGACAACAGGTCAAAAAAAGTATTTTTTACGGTAATCACTAGCACAGGATGTTTAATTACTTTTTAAGTATCATTAGTAAAGTTAACTTTATAAAATTAAAATAAATATCCGCACAAGAAAAATAGATCACATAATGAAAATGCGTAAGTTATACTAAGCAATACATAATCAGAATGTACGCTTTAACCAGCTTTGCGTGAATTAACACTTGACTCGATATTTCGACCTAGACATATAGCATTATTATTTTTTGGCATGCCTACATCTCAGATAAGCCCCAAGCACAATGAAATGTTTATATTTGATATTTAATTACGCTGACTTCAATTACACGCGTTAGAATAGTATGTCCATTGAAATGACCGCCAGGACCAAAGGGACTGAAAGGAGTCGTTCGTTCACGGTATACTGGAGGGAATCGTTTATTTTCAGCGAATCATTCGACACGTTACTCCCACCATTGACGTACACTTCTGAACATGCCATTTTTTTCACAAACGGGTTTCGCTGGTCGGACCAAGCCAGAAAAATCACAAATCCATTCGACTTTAGTATCCCGTTGGAATTTTTGGAAAAAAATCATTCTAACCGATTTTATAACGATTGAATATTGGAAAAGTCATATGGTTTCATACGTTTGTCTAAAATTGGTATCGCTAAAGAAATCGTTATAAAATCGGTTAGAATTAATGTTTTCCAAAAATTCCAACGGGATACTAAAGTTGAATGGATTTGTGATTTTTATGGCTTGGTCCGACCAGCGAAACCCGTTTGTGAAAAAAATGGCGCAATTTGCAATTAAGGAAACAAAAAAAAGTGATCGTTAATTACTCGAGAAGTAATTGACCGATGACGCTAAAATTATTCATGCATGTTTTGGGGTAACATAGACATCATTTTTCAGCCATCTATGTGCGGTCATTTTTTAGTAAAAAAATAGTGAAAAAAACGTGTTTTTTAACTTTTGGGGCTATTTGCAAGTTAACAATTGCACTTAGCGACCTCTGTCAGTGCTCATTTTTTAGGAAATTTCATAATGAACAACTGTCTCAATGCATATGCTATACTAAAAGTCAAGAGGAACGGAGATATTTAAGGAAATAGAGAAAAAAAACACTATTTTCGTCACTATTATTGTTAATTATAAAGTCAGGCACACCATCAATTTGTAAGCAAACTTAGGGGGTTGAACTACACCCTAAAACGAATCGATTCCAACAATAATCTGCCTGTGCCCGAATAATACACTTTTTAATGTTTTTACCTCCTCGCCGTCTAGCCTATAAGTACCTATGTATAAAACGGCTTATTTCTATCGGAATAAAATTATTTTTAACTTTTTAGTTCTTTATTATTAACAACTAATGAAAGCTGGTTTTTAAATTTTCTTTTGTTAATTTATTTACTATCGTATATGAAATAAATTAAGTCCATCTGGCTTTTATGATTTCAATTTTGTATTCTTTTTTAGATATGTGCAAACTGCAATTGAACATAATGGATTTTAATCTGCCATTATCCAATAAATGCACGGAAAATTTCTTAGAAATTAACAATACACGATATTGCGGAAATGAATTACTTGGAATGATTAATGGTAAGTGAAATTTCTCTGCCAAAACTTTTTATATTATAATAAAAAAAAATTCTTTCAAACTCGATTTCGGGGTATAAATTCGACTCTCTTTTATTTCCTTTCCATAATAATTCTTATCAAAAAAAAATAATTTAAATAAAAAATTAGTTCGAAAGATAAAACCCGACTACTGAAAAGTATGAAAAGGCTCCATTTATTTTTGAATTTTGGTCCAAGGGGTGTGCAAATTGAAAACAAATAAAAAATAAGTTAAAAAAAAATAGTTTAAATAAAAATTAAGTTCAAAAACTAAAACCCGACTGCTGAAAAGTGTGAAACAAGAAAATATTCTCATCTGAGGATAGCCGCGGTCGTATGCCACCTACCCTAATAAAACAATACATTTTAACAATAGTAAGCGATCATAAGCTTTAGGGTAAAGTGCATCACGCTATACATCTAGAGGGCGCCATATGACCATATATATGGGGTGGAATACGACCTCGGCTATCCTCAGATGATATTATTTTCTAGTTTCATACTTTTCAGTAGTCGGGTTTTAGTTTTCGAACTTTTTTTTAAATTTTTTAATGTACACAACTGTATTTTCTTCTTTCTCTTTTTCAGAATTACAATTTAAGGACGCTAGGATTGAAGTACCTTATAGATTGTCGGATAATGCTCAAGGAATCTTCTGGAATATTACCTATACACAACTTCCTTGTTTTATAGATTAGAAATTCGAATGCGATTATATATTATACATATACCTAGATTTTATTTGTATTTGGTTTAAGGAGGTTGAGCCGTTTTACGAAGATAATGAAAAAAATCTGGAATAAAGTTTTTTTGATAGATTTTTTTATGGCAAAATTTTCTGTAAAAAATACAAAATCATTAGGAGATTTATAAAGTTAAAAATTAAAAAAAACTTTCACATGTAGTCTTATGGAAAATATATCAACCTAGCATGCAAACGGTACATTTTAATTTTTTGCAAATAACCAAATCATGTCAGCAGTTCCGAAAACTAACTGTGTAAAGCATCGATGTCTTACGCATATTTTAATATTTATTCCAGTTTAATTAGGAGACTTTTAATCAATAAAAAAAATTATTAAACCTTAGCACTTTTCGATTATGGACTTTTATTCTTGACAATTTTAACAATTTTAACGGAATTTTCAACTTTTTAATGATATAATTTTAATTTTTATTACTTCTAATTTCTTTTTTTTATTATTTATTGCAAAAAATATGTAAAATACAGACATTTACATAAATTTATTTTTTATAACTTAACTTTGTACAAAAAATTCAAAAGTTAGTCCATTAAGTAAAATACTGAAATAATTAATTAATATTAAAAAAATTATTTATTTATGCCTTTATGACAATAATTTATTGGTATCATCGACTTTATAACCTTTTGTAAAAATTTATTATAGAAAAGTACCCATTTAGAATTCGACTTACTTTTGATTGGGACTGTAACGCATCAACCTCCTTAATATAACAAATGATAAATAAGTAAACTTGAAAAAATATTTTTTTTTCTTGAAAAATGTAGAATGTGAGAAAAAACTTTGAAAAAAGTTGTCTAAAAAAAACAAAAACCCACATAAGGTCACGGAGGAAATTAAACTTCTTATTGGACTTGCTTCATTGGTGCGTTATCTATTTTGCGTTACCGAGATTATCTCATATCTTCCCGTCGTTGAACCATTTCCTCTTTAAGGACGTAGTCTGGTGTTCAGGCTCGTTTACAACACTTATTTCAGGATTTTTTTTTTGATAACAAAATAATGTACAATCATTTCAATTTTGTTACATGTTTTTACTGACATCGTAAACTAGGAAAAAAAAATTTTTTTGCATTATTTTTCTCGAAAACTATTCATTGGATTGATTTGAAATCAGAGATTATTTTCGAAGAATCATACTTCAAGGGAATTAAAATAAAAATAAAATCGACTTTTTGAAAAATCTCACCCTTTAAACAAGTTAGCGGTTAAGCTTATTAGATGACGAAAATAAAAATTGACCAGAATAACTAATAACAACGTAATGTTTAATGCACCTGAAAATCTTTTGTAAAACAACATGCAACCTTTATAACATACAAACTCGCACTCTAATCATATTATAAAACTGTTTGCAGTTATTATAGGCCAAGCTGTAGAGCATTTTTGCTTGACATAAAGACTAATAGCAAACCGATTATGCGATGATATAAAAGATAATAAGCAGATGAATAGGTATGTGTTTTTCACTCGAGTTTCCGGTTCATTTGTTAGTTATCAACAGTTTATTGCAAAAAAACGCGATTTTTGCCTTTTTTTGCTTGTAACTTTGAAATTAATGGAGCAATCGGAATGCCTCAATAAAATGGTTTTTAGAGAATTAAAATATCTACAGAATGAGAGGTCGAATGTCTTAATCGGATAATTAGGTCCTGAAAAATTTAGGAAAAACCAGAAAATTAGGCGTTTTTTTCGAAAATTCATAGCTCCGTCATTTTTTGAGCTGGTGCGCTAAAATTTTGAGAGAAAGTAGGGATTATAATGTTCTTTATATGTGCCAAAGGTGGGTGCTGTCGGATTATTAGTTTTTGCGAACTCGCGATTGAAAGTTTGCAGTGCGCTTTTTTCCGGCAGGCCTGTATGCGTTACCGTAAGTCCGATAATAATTTCAAAAAAAGTTTTGAAAAGTTGATATCGTGCACTACAAAACGTAGATTTCAGTTTTTCGATCAGTTCCTGGAAGTATGCTAAAAACACTCGTAAAGTTCGCGAAAAACGGCCAAGCGCGCGCTCGCAGTCCAGTGGTGGTGGAAGGAGCAGCGGCGGAGAAGCGTATGTATAGTAACAGGCACGCGCGGCGCGCGCGGCGCGCACATTATTTATATTCCCCCACCACTCGACTACGAACTGTTACTGCGAGCGCAGCATATCTATCCACAAAACAAGATTGACAATCGATCTCGTGTGAAGCGAGTACATAAAAACAATTAAGAAAACCAGCGCTAGAAAAGTAGTACCTACTCAAATGTAGCAGGGAGTCTATTGACGCAAATCTAGCCTCGGTGCAGGCTCTGGATCGTAGAAGGCGTGATATATTTGGACAAACAATATTAGGATGTTGGTACGATCAAATCAATTGGATAAAATTGCAAATATTGTATAACAATATTAAAATTATTTATTAGTCGAAATGAGCTTATACAACCATTTAAATGCTATATTTTCAGGAAAACATTATACATGAGTGCATTTACATTTTAATATGATCAAAAAGATTTTTTTTAAATATATTTCCCACAAATATTTAAAACACATTTACAACAATTGGCCAGAGTTATTTTCAATATTATTTTAATATATATTTTGTAATTATATTAGAAACAACACTTTTAATAAAGGAAAGTAACTAAAAGAAGCCAAAATCGGATAAGTAATATTTTCTTTAAACATTTTTATAAATGCATTTTTATAGGCACGAAGCCTACCAGCGCCGCTAGTGGGTAATAGAGAATTTTTGAACTCACTTTTTATGGAAATCGCGACATGTTTCTATGGTGATAAGTCAAAAACTTTAGTTGATCATGATGTGTAAAAAAATGTAATAAAGAAAACCTATCTTAATTTTATATAGGATCCATAAAATTCAGATTGTAAACCATTATATAAATAGCATAACATACAAGGTATGTGAGAATTTATTTATCAATAATGACGTACAATAAGTATATAAATAATTAATTTGTTTACACTGACAGCGGAACGTCAAATTATTGCGCCAACAGCCCGGAGCACATCAAGCATTTTCAGATCGCTAGTTTTACCCATGTTTTTTGTAATTAACAAACTGCATAAAATTATAACTATTTTCACTTTTAATAAACATTGATCTCTGACATACGGAAAATTTGAGCTTGAAGTTTCCCCTAGTGCTCACCACAAACGCTCGCATCGAAAAATTTGTAACTCCGCCTCCACGCACCTAGCCCATAAGGGTGTTTTTTGGCAAAAAACAACACTTTAAAGGAAATTTATTATCTTTATATTATTACGTTAAGAAAAACCTTTGTAGGTATCCCTTTTTAAGCATATAGCGCGCACGGAGGAGGGTGAGATATGACATAGTTAAAGTTCGTATGGAGAAAGGAGTAAGTACAGAAAAATATAATGTATAACATGGGTTACAAATACATTAAATTAAATAAAATAAAACAAACCTACGTTCATACACTGTCAAAAATTATTCATTGTTTACGTTCATACACTGTAAAGAATTAGCGGAGTGAATTACGGTCGAATTTCGACAGGGTCGCTAATATATAATCAGTCTGCCTGTAAATAAAACTCATAGCTTCATAAATTAATTTTAATTTCGATACTTTTGAAAGTTGAGGCGTTTTTCATAGCCTCCAATATTAATTTCCCTTTATTTCAACATAAATAATTGTTTTTTTTTCTAACAATACATAGTGTATTTTGTTTGCAAGCAGCTCATTTCATCTTTAAAAATGTACCTTTGGTATTATTACTTAATAAACTCAATTTATTATATCATTTCCATTTTTACACATTTTTGCCTGAAATATCAAATTTAAAAAAAATGATTTCTTGAACTGAATTACAATAGACCGGTCGCTTCACGAATTGCTTGTAACAGAATACATTATTTTCTATTATTTAAAATCATCAGTAATTAGTATATATCTTTACTTTCTTTTGGAACGATAAATTGGCTTATTAATTAAATTTAAAACCTGCTTTGCAAAGAACGGACAAAATTGCGGTCAGAATTCTTTGGCAACAGGGTGTGGTGTTTTTTTGTAATTAGCTTCCTGTTATTTCAGAGTCAAGCAAGGCTTCACCTCGCCCGACTCCTTGAAAGTTCCAGGAACTATTATTTGTACCTCGTATATCTTTATTTTTTGTATACTACAGTAATTAAATATATTGTTTAAAATATTAAATCGATTTTATATTATTTTGTTTAAACTAACCCACTAGTGAAACTGGGTGGGCCCAGCGGTTTCAACGTAATCAAATATAAATTAATAAATAAAAAAAAAATAGTGGGTTTAAAGTTTAGCCTGATTTCGTTGGATTGTGCTTGCCGCTTGTAACCAGTAATACTGCCGTAAAAAGGCAAAAGGCAGTAAGTGACCAACTTATGAATTTGAGTAAATCAAGATTTACTAAAAATGTCTTGACCGTTCAGAATTTTAGATTATGGAAACCAAAACATGGGGGAAACATTTTTTAAAGACAATAAAATTATTGCTGCAGCACTTACTGCTATCGTTGGTTTCAGTATGAACTCATTTTGTCAACAAATGTCACTAACTGCCCTTTGCCTTTTTAGGGCAGAATACATTTTCAAATATATTATAAAGGACGCCACACAAACCTTATGGAATTTGTTTCTCGGTTAAATTGATCAAAAATGATTTCATTTTATAGTTTAAAGGTCGCTAAGAAAAAGTGTCCATGGGCGCATAACCTAAAAACCAATAGATTTTCAGCTGCAGATATGTTTAGCGAGATTTTAGATATAAGGATATCCATTGTATTCATAATCTTAAAAAATATATTTTCGAGTGCGCTGAATCCGAATATGAGATTATTATTTTATACATTCCAACATTACCTAGTTTTCGACTATTTTTCTATTTCTAAAAAAACGCACAAGCGTTGAACATGGAACATGTTTGTGAATTCAATGGATATCCCTATATCTAAAATCTCGCTAAACATATCTGAAGCTAAAAATCTATTCGTTTTTACGTTATGCGCTCATGAACATATTTTCTTAGTGACCGTTAAACTATAAAATAAAACCATTTTCGATCAATTTAACCGAGAACCAAATCCCGTAAGGTTTGTGTGGGGTCCTTTATCATTATCATTAATTCATATAAATTACAGTTATAGACATTTTAAATTAAACGGGTCACAACGTATGAAGAACTTCGTGAAACAAAGATTTTAAACTGTTTTAGGGCGCCGATTTTTAACAAATGTCAAATTCCGTGACTGCTCACTAATTTATGACACGTTTATAAATACTGACAAAGTGTGTGATTTTAACGGTGCTTCAGATTTTCATTAAAATTATTTGGACTTGAAAATATTCTAACGATTCGACTAGTGATGTGTCCACATGACTCTTTATTGGGGGCTGGCTCCGTGCGCTTCGCTCACTAAAAAGATTCGCTCAGAGCCAGTCGTTCAAAGGAGCGACACTAGACAGTACGCACTACACAAGAGTGCAGACTGCAGAGGTGTGAACTGTCATCATGCATGCTCTGGAGTCATGTAGCATTGCACAGTACACGCACAATCAGCTCTGAGCTCATTTTAGTCCCACAAGGCTATGATCCTGTATCTACATTTCATATGCCTCTGAGGGTGCTCCACACTATTTATTTGCTGTGTGCTGGAAACACCGAACACCCACGAAATAGTCAAAAGATACTATTTTTTTTTCTTCCGTCACCAATAGCTTCAGGGTTTGACCCATGTGCCAATTTTTTTATACTTTTTTAACATGTATAACAAGGACACAATGATGGATGGATTGATGGAACTAGAAGTAGGGTCAAGTATAGCAATAGTATCGATTTCTTAAAAAGGCTCCATTCACAAAGTGTGATTTTGCAGCAAGTTGTTGCATGCCACTCGAGTTAGTAAAATTTAGTCTTTTAGATACTTTCCTTTATTTTATTATTGGATTGTTTCTATAATTAATGCAGTCCTATCATTGATTAAATCGTTACACATAAGTTAGTCATTATAGAATGATTAACCTATTTATTAAGTTAATCAATGGTCCTATTCAGTCTATATTATAATAAATATTTAATATTATCTATAACAAGTTAATTGCTGATAAACTTAACAGTTAACATTTGCCTGCTTATTAACTGTTAATAAATTATATCGAGGATTGCAAACTTATGGTCAAGGAGCTGGCTACAGAGGGGTAGGGGTGACTCAGTGCAAAGCTGAAAATTTGCAGAATAATAGGAGATAGTACAAGTAAGTATAGGGAAAAAAGTGGTTTCCGAATGTTATGGTCGCGGTGGCAAAATAAGAAAGCTCGTACATAGCTCGTTATTATGCTTTTGTAGGTAATCGACATTTTTTGATCTTTCATACTTCGACGTTTGCCGAAATCAAAAGTGCTGTCACATCACATTTAGTTTTTTTGCGAGAATTTCAAAAAGAGACATATAAAATAATAACAAAAATAAAATAATCAAAATTCAACTTTGTTACTTAATGTTTTTGATTGGGCCAAACTTCAAATTTTTAATTCAAATAGTTTGTGACAGACGGATGGACAACGATGTGATGCCATAAGTGTTTCGTTTGCACGGAACACTTTTTTTTCTCTTCGTAATTGTGACTAGTTTCAAATAGAACCGTCAGTTAGCGCCACACGGCGAGTTGCACATAGCCATATATTTAATACCCTCTATATTGCTAGCAAAGATCGGGAGAAAGACTTAAACACCACGGTGCAGACATATACCAGCAGCGTCTGCAGTAGCCTTAAAAGATTAATAGATATATAATATTCAATAGCGTTGCAGATCATAAGAGTTGAAAATGCGTTTACTATCCTCGATTTCAACATAATACCTATAAAAACTATAAACAAAACTAAAGTAAAATAAAACCAAAGCAAATCGTGATTTTTTAAAAATAATATGAATTTTGTAAACTGTTTCATGTTTCATAGCGTTGATTTCCATCACGATTTCTTCAGTAAGCTGATAAATTTTACTTTCAGTCAAATTATAAATTACATCATTACAGTCTAATGTTTCATTGCAGTCAGTTTCTAAACAGGAATATAGCTGGCTTCATTTGAATTAAAATTGACTTCAACTAAACAGCTAAAATTTTAAAATTAGTGGAGCAAAGTCAGGGTTGCCAGGTGTCCTGTTTTCCAATGTTTTGTTCGGGAGAAAAATGAAAGGTACCTACACCGAATAGGTCATATGCATGATTTTTTTTTATATTTTTAATAGATTATTTAGTCAACCATAATACGGAAAAAAATTGATAATCATTTAAAAATGTAATATTATCATAAGAAAAAAATATTAAATTCCACATTCAAAAATAGACAGTTTAAACAATCGGCCATGTTCGCGGGCTTATGTGACGTCATGATATACGATGCATGCCAACCTTGATGTCAAATTGTCAATGTTCTAAATGAAGTTTACTTATTTGTTGTTTTCTCTAAATACTGACATAATCTTACTGTGAGACGACACAGTCGTCATGAAAACTGTTGTTGATATATACTCTGACGTCACGATGCGTTTTGAAAATTCGAAAATAGCGCTTATTTTCTACATTTCTTTTTTATTATTTGTAGTTTTTTCAGTGATTAGATTAATAAAATAACCATTACGTTATGATCAAGAACTAAAATATATTTCGAAATAAAAATTTTAACCAATTTGGAGTTTTATGCATATGGCCTATTAAGGAATGTCCTAATTTCTGTTTAATTTTTTCAGCTTAGGTATGGGAAGGATTTATCGATAGAAGGTAATTACTTTTTTACACGATCTCCTACAAAATAGCTGCTCTTCATATTTGTATAGCGGTAGTAAAACGACCCATTTCGCGCTAGTGCGTAAAGAAAAACAAAAGTATGTTTTATTTTCAAGACGGGCAAGTAATTTATGAAATCCACTTTGTTACGTAACTTCGTTGATTATTTGTAATAAAATGACTAAAATTTTTTTTCACGCACTGACATAATAAATCACACCTTCCTTTTTGGTCTAAGAGCTGGCTATAGAGGGGTAGGGGCGACTCAGTGCAAAGCTGAAAATTTGCAGAATAATAGGAGACAAGTAAGTAGGGAAAAAAATGACAGAAGAGTAGGTGGAAGATAAAGAGTCGCCAGAAGGCGCTAATGTTGCGAAAAATTTTGCAATAATTATGTGACTCAGTGCACTTCTGGCAATTTCTATACTTATTCTGTAATTCAAAACTTATACATTATATAGTTATAAGGGAATAATGAAAATTCAAACATGATATAATATTTACATTCGACAAATATTCAAAATTATTAATGTCATTTTGAAAGAAATAAAATTAATCGTCATATATTTTATTAATGAAAATATATGACTATTAAATAATTGCCTATTATAGCTTATAGGGTACGTATTTGCCTAAATATCTCTGTCATTCTTCCACTTAGCCTTCTGGCGTTTTGCAGGTAATCTAGTTTTGAATTACAGAATAAGTATAGAAATTGCCAGAAGTGCACTGAGTCACATAATTATTGCAAAATTTTTCGCAACATTAGCGCCTTCTGGCATCCCTTTATCTTCCGCCTAGTCTTCTGGCAATTTTTCCCCTACTTACTTGTACTATCTCCTATTATTCTGCAAATTTTCAGCTTTCACCGAGTCACCCCTACCCCTCCGTAGCCAGCTCTCCGTCTATTTGGTCACTGTGTCAAATTCCTTTTTCAGACAAAACTGGCAACCTTGAGTTAAGCAGAACTCGCATTGAATCGACAATATTGAAGAAACGGCACTTTTAGAAAACGTGTTTGGTAAGTTTGTGTTCGATTGGTTCAACACAGAATCTATGCACTGCAATGCGCATGGCTTTTAGACGAGGATTTCTTTTCGAATTCGTGCTCAGGGGTTCTTAGACTGTAAAAAAGTAGGGTGCTGGTTGCGGAAAGTCTACGTTTTCCTGTTTTTTATAGAAAAATGAAAAAAAAGTTTTTTTGGCAAAAACTTCGAAACGGTAGATCCTACGAAAAAAAATGTTTGAACAAAAATTAAAAACCATTAAATTCTACACGAAAAAGATTCTACGACATTTTTTGTAAATGCAACCGTTTTTGCGACATAGTAAAAGTGTTCAAAGTCAATGGTTACACGTGAAAAAAGAAATGAGCATTGCTGTGTTCTTATGAACGGCTCTTAAACGTCTACTTTAACAAAAAAATGGTTCTAGAAGGAAATTGCAATGCAGATTTTAGACAATCAATTTTAATTTTTTATAAACATTCTATGTTTTGCCATGGTGATTTAACTTGTTTTTTAATTTTTTTCTAAATTTTTTAAAGTTATTCTTCTTTTGGCGCGTTATGGAAAAATGAGATGAGTGAATTTTTACGATGTAACAACAAAATTAACAGAATGAAGTTGCTCGCAGAAGCGCGCGCACACTGTAACCTTAAAATTAACTAGATGAAACAGAAAAAGGCTACCAACAGAACAGAGGTAGAGAGAATTGACTTAGACTTCGTTGTAGTTGTGTTTTAGTTCATTGTGTAAGAAAGATAGAGTATGGTAGAGACCATATTCGCATGCGTGTAGCGTCTAATAGCTGTATTTATGCTAATCTCACTCTAGTCCTTTTAATATTTTATTTCAATAAATTATTAGTATGTAATTTATAAATTCAAAGAAGTCTAACTTCCAAGTTAAAAAGTTATTTTTTTAACCTTTGATCCAAAGAACGGGAAAAACGAACACCACATTGCAATTCTGAATTTTTGTTTTATCTAGGAACCCTTGAAAACGAATCCGAAGAGAAACCTAGTTGCCCTAATTTTGCTGCTCTACATTCGCTGCGTTCTACCCTTTTTAATAGTTCAGGATGTTTTCTAAACGCGCCATTTGCAGATTAAAAATTTGTCGATTAAAAGCGAGTCCAGTTTAAATATTTTTGAGTATAAAAAAATTGAATTACAAATAATAATCACTTGTTGTTTTTTGGCAAGGTTTAGACAATCTAAGAAAGAGAAAATCAAAAACAATTTTGAAAAAAAAAATAGTATTTTGGTGTTTTATGTTAACATTTTTTTAATATGCAGTGTTTTCACATCAATTAATGTTTTACCCCTCGAGAAGAGTTAATGTTTGGTTTTTGGTATGACTTTCAGACTTTCTAGTTTTTAGATGTCATTCAAGGTTGAAAGTCATACCAGAAATTCAGCACTGATAATCAGAATTATGTTAAACAGTATACGCATCAAACTTAAATACACCGTATAAGAAGGTTATAATTAAGAAATTGAAAATATATGAAAAGATAATTAATATTCGCACCTTTAGAATTACAATGACGGAAGTGCTGTGTGTTACTTTTATACAGATTAAATATATTAATTTAATATTAATTTATTGTTATAAATTTTCAAAATCCTGGGTGCCTACAGTTAGGTCATTGGGCGTGTTTGGCCGAAGTAAGTACTTACTAAATTTAGTAAGTCACTCACTATACTTACAAAATTTTCGGCCGGAACACAAAATAAGTGCTAACGCAGTAAGCATGGCTTAATATAAGACGCCATTTTGCTTATTGTTGATGTAAACAATACAGACAGGAACAGACCTGTCATTTATCCATTTGCAACTATTTACATAAATTAAATTAATATATTGATAAATTTAGTACTGTCAATTATATTCAGTCTATGGTTTATGTACGGGATATAACGTAAACCAGTGTTTTGAGTTATGTCAAGCCAGTAAGTCTGTCCTGGCCGAAAAGCGCTTTAGTCAGCTTGTAAGATTTTAATTTTTTTATGCTAACTGGCTTACTAAGTTTAGTAAGTACTTACTTCGGACAAACACGCCCAATGTTCTATTAAAGTTTTATAAACGTCAATGATTCTACAAATGTTTGAAGTAAACTTGAAATATATGTTATGACACAATTAAGTCAATGTACTTTCTAAATTTTATGAAAAGATTGACACAACTAACAATTAAGTCGATGTTCTTTCTAAATTTAATAAAAAAAAATGTCATAATTACCGTTGCGTGGTTGTAGCACTGTGGAGCAACTAAAGCTTCCTACTCCCCGCGAGCAACTGGTTAATCAGGCGTTGTCTTCAAGGCCTGCTTAATTTCACATCGACACTATTGCCATCTAGCAACATTAGCTGTTATTATCATGAGAGTCAATGTTGCATTCGACAGTTTGTCACTTTATAAGGTATTTGTCATACTCAACTCAATATTGCATTCCTTTGCACTTACGTCAATGTAATTCTAAAGGTGCGATATTGTCTATCGTTTATCCTTCTGTGCTTGTTCACGTTAACTCGCGAGCGCGGTGGCAGGTGCGGTCTCGAAATATCAAACATATGGTTTAATATATTCACGTACAAAATGCAGGGTCGGTGGAGCCGTGGAAGTAGCGGGCAAGTTCGCGACTAGAGCGTGGGGGCGCTTGCGGCAATATCAAACGTGTGAAGTTGTTTGTGTATGTTCACGTCAAACTACGCAGAACCAGTTTGAATTTGTCGCTCGAGACGATACGAGCGACGGGAATGAAGTCTTTCAATACAGAAGAGTTTATAACACGCGCAAACGTCTGGCGGCCAACGTGAACATGAACTCGCTAAGACCGCCGTGCCCGCATCAGCTCAACGTGAACAAGCATAAAATAATGAACTTTTGTGATATATATCACAGTTTATCGATCTGCGTTTCATCATAAAAAATACATATGTACGTTCAGAAAAAACGTCTTTATTATATAAACTGTATCGTCTAAGCCTTGCCGTTTAAAATTATTGAAACTTAATTGTTTAAAAAAAAATTCGAAACACACACATGCATTCGTTAGGTACAAGACTTGGATCAGGAGATTGAGAAAAGAATCGATTTATTTCCGGCGTCCCAGAAAACGAATGTTGGTGAAGACAGAAGATGCTGGTCTTCGGCGGTTACAAAAGTTGACTGTCCGACCGTGGTTGCCTTGTCTTGCCTCGTGTAATGCCATCAACAGTTGAAATACTTCTTCGCGATTCGGTGTGCAGATATTTTGGTCGGGGTCGTAATTACTGCAATATAAAAAAACAATCATGAACTATTTTTATCGACAATATAAGATTAATAAACCTCATTAATTGCCGTTTTTATATCCTTCAAATCTACACACCTATATTATGTTATCGATATATTAGAAAAAGACGAGTGCTTCTCTCTCATATTAGATGTTATCATGACTTCATTGTAGTAACTAATATAGGGAATGCTTCTAAATAGGCTAGGCGGCGAGGAAGTAAAAACATTAAAAAGTGCATTATTCGGGCACAGACGAGATTATTGTTGGAATCGCTTCGTTTTAGGGTGTAGTTCAACCCCCTAAGTTTGCTTACAAATTGTTGGTGTGCTTGATTTTATAATTGACAATTAGTGACGAAAATAATGCTTTTTTCTCTATTTCCTTTAATATCTCCGTTCCTCTTGACTTTTAGTATAGCATATGCATTGAGAAAGTTGTTCCTTATGAAAATTCCTAAAAAATGAGCACTGACAGAGGTCGCTAAGTGCAATTGTTAACTTGCAAATAGCCCCGAAAGTTAAAAAAACACGTTTTTTTCACTGTTTTTTTACTAAAAAATGACCCCACATAGATGATTTTTCGATAAATTCACTCCGTCATAAGTTATTCAAGATTAAAGTTAAAAAAAAAAAACAGAAATAAAATGAAAATTATTTTTTGACGACGTTTTTGAAATGTGTCACTCACCAAATTTTGCCAGAAAATACCTTTTATACTCCTTTATACTCAGGAATTTTTTCAATTTTTTCGAAGTGGTGGAACAATATTATGAAAAAAAAAAACAAAAACTAATTTTACTTTTTTGTTTACTTTTTGTTTAAAAATAAATAGCAAGGCTATAGAAAGAAAATTAGTTTTTATTTTTTTTTCATATTGTTCCACCACTTCGAAAAAATTGAAAAAATTTCTGAGTATAGAGGAGTACAGAAGGCATTTTCTGACCAAAATTTGGTGTGACACATTTCAAAAACGTGGTCAAAAAATTATTTTCATTTATTTCTTTTTTTTAAATTTTAACTTTAACCTTGAATAACTTTTGATGGAGTGAATTTATCGAAAAATTATAAGAGCCCCTTTTTGTAGAGAATTCAATTCCCTACAAAATATATACTGTTGTACGTTCATTTTTTTCGGTGAAAAAAAAAATTCAATGTAAAAAGTGAAAAAAACCATGTTATTTAAATAGGCAATGTATTTCGGCACGGTTTAATAGCAAAATTAAGCGCTTTTTTGGTCTGATACGTTTTTTTAGGGCAAAAACTAAAAATCGGGGGAGGAGGCGTAAAAAAAACAACTTGGGAAATAACGGAAACCCTACTGTATATATAAGCACAGTTACTTACTTTCTAGATCGCCGAGAGTTTTGTCTTTTCCATGGATACCGGCGGTAATATCTCGACCTTTTTATTGCATTGCTCGTAAACATATTATCTTCATCTAATTCGGATGGTGCTTGGTGCACGCTGGGCATTTCGTACGACGCAATCTGTGGCGCAGCTTCATCCATGATGAATACAACCGGAATGTCGTTGGATAGGAGGGCTTGTGTCAGGTAATAGGATAGTTGTGCCAATTGCTTATCATTTACATTGGGAATAATATTATTTTCCTGTTCGTTGTCTTCTTCATCGTCTTGTTTAGGAAACAATGGCAACAGTCTGTGTTCAGACGACAATGGCATCAGCATTGTTTCGTCATCTGTAACAAAAGTACAACAATTATAAAGACTAAAGTAGTTACTGGGGTTACTCCCAGTGGCGGATTAATACTGGATTGCAGAAAGCATTGCTAAGAATGTAGATTTGACTATGACTTGATTTTGATCACACATAGGTATTTCGCCATAAGATAAGCTTTGTAGAAAAATAATTAACCAATAGAAAATATATTTTACCATTCCAACCCACAAGTGGGGAATGGTACTAGCTTAGGTCAAAAATCACTTTTCAAAAATTTTACATCTTTTAGTATTGAGGTCCCCCGAATACAAAAAAACATATTTTTGTCAGGCTGTTACTTGTTAGTCGGTTAGCCTGTTAATCTGTGAACACGATACAGGTCAAACGGATGAGCGGATTGAAAGCAAATTTTGGGAGGATGTTTGGTATGCAAATATGAAGAGCCCCATTGTTTTTTTGGAAAATCGGCGCATGCGCAGAAGAGATATAATATGCTATAACGGTGTTTTTTTTTTTTGTAATAACGGTATACTTTTCATAACGGCTTATTATTCTATTTATTTTTTCAAGAAAGTTTTGTTAAATTTTTTTTTCTAAACTTTATAGTTTCGGAAATTTTTGAAAATAAAAAAAAATCAGCCGCTCTTTTGTTATGGATCTGTCAGAAATAAACTAGTTAAGCATGCTTTGATTAATTTTTACATGACGTGGAACATAGTATGTAGATAACCATGGCAACGAACAGCAAATATTATATTGAATACTAGCCATTACCCGCGTCACCTCACGCGATATTAGAAATTTTATTTTCTTTATTATAATCAAATGTCAACATTTTTGAAGTTGGAATGGTCCCGTCGCCCAATTGACTGGAATTTTTTTACTAATTTGTACCTATATAAATTATTCGAAAATTTTGTTTATACTAAAATATGATTAGTAAACAAAATATAATCGTGTGATTTGCAACTCTAAAAAAAATAAAAATAGCATTTGTTGCGCTTCTGCCGGGAATCGAGCCAGGGCCACCCGCATGGCAGATGAGTATTCTACCACTGAACCATTGACATTGCTTAGAAATTGCTATATAATTTATATAGGTTTAATAACAAATAGTGAAGATAGAAGGCGTTGCATTTCACAAAATATTAATGCCAAAAAACTAACTAATATTTGGAATGGCATTTGTTTTTGAACAAATGCAATATTTTGATTTTAAGACAGAACATACGCAATCTTTAAATGTCCATAACACACTGTGTAAAAGAAAAGGATAGCCGATCCACGTGCTTATTATTCTATTTATTGTTACAAGGAAGTAATTAAATAAAACAAGAGACTTCAGGTGTCTGGATCCCCAAGCTCAAGATAATTTACCCTTTTTATTACCTTTATAATATAAAAATTGATTTAAACTATGTAAGTAAATAAAGATTTTAATTTAGTATGTGTTTTAGTTTTTAATTTAGAGTCTGGCCCGCTAACACACCTTAAATCTTATAAATGGCCCTTTAGAAAAATCAGTCTGACACTCTTGCTCTAAACATTGCACCATTTTAAGCGCGATATGAAAAATGGAGTTATCTTTATACATGAGGAATTTTTTAACAAAATAAAATAAGACACCTTGATATTATAATATGATAAAATCATACGGGATACAAGGCTTAAATATTAAAGCAATTTTTATTCTCTAGAACAGGCCTGGGCAAATGGCGGCCCGCGGGCCGAATCCGGCCCGCAGGGCATTTTATAAATTTTAGAAAAATAGTAAAGAAATAGCAAGGGCCAGAACAGACGAAAAAAGGACTTAAGGAGCTTTTTTTTTTGCTCTGAAAATTTTTGGCCTGCGGTCAAATTTTCATCAGCTATGTGGCCCGGCGATCAAAAAATTTGCCCGCCTCTGCTCTAGAACATTATTTATTGGTCAACGTCTCGGCAATATTGCTTGTCATCTTCAGGACCTTAAAAATCTTTGGTTTAAAGTCACAAACTAAATAGTTTTAGTTTTTTTATATTTTTACTAGCTACTACCCGCTGCTCTGCACGCCATTGAGATGAGACAATGTTCTATAATCTGCTCGGCAGCAACAAATCGTTATTGTTCGTACTATGTCGGAATAAGAAAAAAAACAGAATAAAATTTAAAAATCAAATAATTTAATAAGTAAGCACTGTCAGTTTTTCGTTATTTGGGTTCAATGATAACGATTCTTTTTGTTTGACGTAGTTCATGTCAACAAAGTGATAAAATCAAGTCAATTTCCCAATTATTTATCAAACTGACAAAGGATTTAGTGAATTTTTTCCGGCACATTGCAATAAAGTAGGGTTGTCCATATCCGATTCATATACTGTAGTCTGGAATGGAGATAATATATAGTATTTATCGAGAAAATCGACGTCTACCTCATCATCATATATATTAATACGCTAAGATTTAAGATGTTTGCGTCTCTTTTTAGAAAAAACCACACAATTTCTCCACATAAATTATATATCATTTTACAGATAATTGCTTGCTCTACTGACATCGATAACTAAAAAATTTATTATTGCTATTTTTTTTGTAAATTAATTAAATTAATTAAACTCTGAACAACGTCTGCCATCTGACGGCGTAACGTTAACACTTCGATCTGTCATCTGACCTTCATGTTGTAAATACTGCATACTGCCATATGACGGGCAACGCTGAACAACGCTTTTGCTACTTGCGCCTCTATATGACAATTTTAGTAAAATATTTATTTTACAACAAAAAGAAGAACGTTTTAAGCAGTGTGCAAAATTAGAAACGAATTAAATACCTGCAATCATATTTAAAAAATAATTTTGTAAAGTGATAATTATTATACTTATTTAGTGTGAATAATTCGCGCAGGTCACGCTAGTTCTCATTATTCTACACATGTAAAATATAGTATTGTAACAAAACTGTTCTGATGGAAAAGATTTATTTACAACAATAAAATGTTAACAAAGCAAACAAACTAAAAGTACTTCGCTCATATAATGTAAATGAAATAGCAATAATGCAACAAACAAAGCAACAACTTCTAAGTAATAAAAATAATACAAAGTCACTAGGTACCCAGAAATGTTTATCTAAGCGCTCTAGTAATTTATATCTGAACTCAATGGTTTATGTCAGGCGATCGAACAACACTGTATATTAACACTATACCGTCTTAACTGACCTGTGAACTGCAGGCGCGGGTTAATTATATGCGTGGGGTACCTTGCTTTTTCTCGAATGTTCGAAACCTTTCTCTATATACTCCTACTAATGCGCGTACTGACAGTGTTGTGCGTAACAATATAAAGTATAAACGCTTTGATTTTGAACAGCGATTGCATTTGGACATCTAGAACTTTTTTTAAAATATGTAGACCTCAAACTAAACTCAAACAACTACACCGAAATGAAAAAAAATATAGGTGTCCGTCGTGAAACTAACTAAATTTCGCCCTGTCAACTAACGAAATTCCACTAACTCAATATCGCCCTGAAGCTAAATTTTCAAAAAAAGCCAAGTTATAATCCAACGCATACACAATTCAGGTGTCACGCGCTGTCATCTAACGAAATACTAATAACTGAAATTCGCCCTGTTATCTAGATGCCACCTTCAGCTAAGGCCATTTTTAATAACACACATAAACGTAACGTCAGTCCATAAAAGTGTCGCCCTAACTCCACGGTTTCATGCCCAACCAAATGCGCCATTTTAGTTTCTGCCTTGGTCAATAAAACACTCTGTATATATGATTGACAATAATCTCAACACATTTCGTTTTCTCTAATGAGACGCTGTATTTTTTTGTTGATAGATAATTCTCGACAATTTTAGCAAAACAATAAGTTATTATATTAGTTTATTTCGTACGAAGAACATTTTGACCGTGACATTTAGGTAAACTTCATCTTTTCAGAAGTGTTTTTAGAACTTTTGTTCCAATTATATTTGAAAAGGGTAAAAGAGAAGACATCTTTATCTGCGAGGATTGTTGTTTTAAGTAAGCATGAAAAAAGAAACAAGAGTTTCATAAAATAGACTTAGTTTTCCGTTAATATAGGCATCCAGAATGTTCTAAAATGAAATAAAATATACATAGTAATTTAATCGATGTAATTTTTTTGAAAATCATTTTTAAACAATGCATTTGAAAAATTTCCACCGACTTTACCATACATTATAAATTATTATAAATCCAGAGTGATTTTTATGTTTGTAAAATAATGACAGCTTTTAAACAACCAAAAAAAAAAATGACAACTTATCTATATAATAGATAATAAATATAAATCTTGTGTGACGATGTTCGTCCACGCTAATCTTCAAAACCACTGAGCCGATTTTAATGAAATTTTGTAAATGTGTCTTGCTTGGATGAGCTTAGACTATAGAACAGTTTTTATTAAATATTTTGTACAAAATTACGGTATTTTGTCAAAAAAAACGGTTTTAGTAACATGTAGCGACATGATTGAATTTTCTCAAAGCTATTAGTTCAGAAGCAAATCTGGTAGAATTTGTTCAAAGCTATTAGTTCAGACATTTCTGAGCTGTAATCGTTTTAATTACATTTTGCAAAATTTTCCGATAATTCAAAATATATCTATCACACCCGGGTGAAACCAGGACGGGCCGATAGTTATACATATAAAGGTTAAATTTCGCAAGCGGTTTGTTGTCATCTAATTCTGTCTTATGGTAAAAATGTCGTCTCTATCTCATCAGGAAGTTAGTTTAAAATCAGTTACAAAGTTCCGCCCGACATACACGAAAAGCAAGTTAATAAAAACGTGGTAAAATAGAATGAAGATTTTTATTTCTTATTCACACCTGTGCTATCCGTATCCATGGCAACGGGAAAATCTTTATCAGGTGGCGATATCGAGCTGGCCGTCACCACTCCATGGGCCACCAGGATCACAGCAGCAGCCATTGTCCTTAATATCGTTTTGGGGAAGCTCATGGTGATGTCTCGTCGGTGAAGTCACTGTGATAGGCGTGAAGTCACCTGAAATATGCCAAAAACAATCTCAGTGATACGTTGATAAAAGCATTATGTTAATATTAAATTGAAGGAGATTTGTTTGATTGAGGAACAAGTTTGAAATAAGCTTTACCAGAGTATCGCTTGTGGCCAACGTTTCGAAAAATATATTTTCATCATCAGGACCTATGAACATGTATAATAATCGTTACATTTAATATTATATCGATTTCTAAATTATAGTAAATACATTTTAGATCAGATTAAACTATACATTATTAACAAATAAACCAAATCTCCTTGAATACATATTTTTGGAACAAAACTTCTACTAACAATTAAATATTAAATGCTATAATAGCTATGGGCCGGATGCAGAGTATAGAGTATGGGGACGACTGAATCGATCGCAGCGTGAGCTGTGGACTAAATGGCTAATAAATCATGCTACGGTTATAGAGTATGATTTCATGTGTCCTACAGATGTCGTTTTCGTCGCGCTCCCTGTCATATCGCTTACTAAGAAGCTTCGGGGTTTAAAACAATAATAATAAGACAGTTCAATCCCGCTCTATTGCCCGCTAGCGGCGCTAGTAGTCTTTGTGGAAGTAAACGTCGATTAATATTTTTTTTACATTTTTCCGAATAATAATTATCCTCAATATGTTTTTTCAGTGCAACGACATAAACATTGAATCTCTTCAACTGGGTAAAAAAAAATTTGAAAAGAAGGTTGACCCTGCTGGCCATCCCTGAAACTTTTCGCTCAAAAATCTATAAACTACAGTAAAGTAGAGTTTTTAGCTCTTTAGCTCACTAAAAAAATACTTTCTTACGAATTTTTCATTCATGATATCTTGTGAACAAATGAACCGATTTTGATGCGGTTTGCGGAAATCGGCGCAGCTTTTTAACTTAAAAAGTAATTTATTAGAAAAAATCGATCTGATAAGAATTTTACGAGTGGGTAATTAAAAAAAAAAAACACTTTCTTACGAATTTTTCGTTCACGATATCTCGTGAACAAATGAACCGATTTTGATGCGGTTTGCGGAATTCGACGCAGTTTTTTGAGGAGAAGAGCTGATTAGATTTTGGCATTAATTGGTTTAGTAGTTTAGAAAATATTCCAATAGAACAAATTTCTAAAAATGTTTGAAACTTGTATTTTTAAGATTTCTCAAAATCTATTGGGCCGAATCATTCCAAATTTTCAGGAAATCTAATCTCAGCAAGGTTACGTTAGATGCCACAAACCGCGTTTCAATCGGAGACTCCGTTCAAAAGTAATAAAATGTTCAAACTTCTACATGTTTATTGTTCGTCGAAAAAATCCCCAAAAAAGCTACAAAAACCAGCCGACTCCTTCAATATAATGCGATTTTTTTTTTCGATCTTTCTGGAGCCTTTCTGGGGTCTTCCTTTCGTCTGGACCCCTGTTGCCTCTGCCTAGTTATCACCCTGTATCTATCTATCTATTTAAACACAGAATACGCGATTTAATCAGTTTTGACTTTTGCCAGGGAGGAAGGATAGAATACTAAAAGAAAATATTTTTACTCTTAAGTTCATTTTTCGTCATTTCTCACTTAGTTTACACTTTACATTGTTTATAGCTTATAACAATGTTTGCAAATTGCGAATCTATAACAATTTATCGGTTCTTACTGACAAATACCAGTTTTTATCGCATCTCTTGGCAAATACTGTTTTCTCGGTATTTGCAAAATACCAGTTTTTACTGGTATTTTTATCGGTGTATTTAAACACTAAATCAAATGTAAAACTTTTGATATTTGTAAATACACGGCATATAAATGCTTCACTTACAGCAAAAAAATATTGGAGATTACAAAAAGAATTCACATATGAAAGGTAAATAATTAAGAATAATTATTCAACGAAAACATTGCTAGGTAGTTAGGTACAATAACATAGTTTTTGTAACTCGTTTGTAATGAAAGGTATTATTACGAGCAATAACAGTGTTATCACTAGCGATTTAGCGAGCAGTCACTTGAGTAATAATATCATTGAAAACAAGATATGTATTACATTTTTTGCACGTACCTCCTATAAAATAGTTGATTTTCATTTCATAATAAGTAATCTATCTATACCAGGGGCGAGCATATCATTTGATCGTTGGGCCACATTGCTGATGAAAATTTGACCGTGGGTCAAAAATTTGGAGAGCAAAAAAAAGATCCTTTCATTTCCGGAACAAAAAAGTTTTTTTTCGTCTGTTGTGGCCCTTGCTATTTACTATTTTTCTAATTTTTTTTATGTGCCAAATTATATTGGCAAACTATTTTCGCTCTTAAAAATCATTCATAAAATGCTTCGTTGGCCGGACAAAAGTCTATTGCGGGCCGCCATTTGCCCGGGCCTGGATCTATAGGCTTTATAATCATTAGCCACTTTCAATAAAAAATATAACCAGCTTAAATTTATTTTAAAAAAATCTTAAAGAGCTGTTACTTTGTAAATCTTTTTTTTTTTTTTTTTAAAAGGTATATCCAATTGTATATATCCACATATAATAATAATAATAATAATAATAATACGTCTTTATTAATGCCACTAGCACCAATAGGCGAGGTTCAGCCATCGGCTGCTTTACAACCTAACCTTTACATAAAATACACATTAAAAACAGAAGATACAGCAACACGTGTAAATAAAATACAAACAATAAAATATATAACATAGATTCATACTTAAAAGAATGGATGACTTTGATTCAATTACCACAGCGAAAACTCAGTTGAATCAATCCACCCTTTGATTTTACTTTTAAATGAATTCAAATTTAGGGACTTGAATGCAACTGGTAATTTATTGTACCACTTTGCCGCCATGTATGAGAAGCTACTTTTAAATTTGTTAGTGCGGTGCCTTGGTATTGAAATTTGATCGTGATTGCGAAGATTTAAATGACCAATTGATGTGTCTCTCCAGAGCAGTTTCTCAAATAAATAATCAGTGCACATATACAAGAGAATATCACTTGGGGGGGGGGTGGCACTACCTCTTAGTATCTGGCCAGTATGTTTGAGTAAGTAAAGCTGAGTCTAAACGACAATCACAAAATATCCATGAGCAGAGGTGGGATTCGAACCCACGACAGTGCGATCCAAAGGCCAGCACGCTGACCATTGTAAATCTTTTTATAGTGTAAAGCAATATCTTTTATGTAAATTTTAATTTGTAATGTGACGCAATTTTACCAAATTTGATTGACAAGTGTAAACTGTATGTGCAGTCGTAACACAATAAATATTATTATTATACTAATATATAAAGCTGAAGAGTTTGTTTGTTTTGTTTGTTTGGTTGAGCGCGCTAATCTCAGGAACTACTGGTTCGAATTGAAAATTTTTTTTGTTGGATAGCCCTTTTATCGAGGAAGGCTATATAATATCACGCTACGACCAATAGGAGCGGAGCATCAATGAAAAATGTTGCAAAATGTATCTCAAAATTTGTCCGTCCGATAAAAACTTTTGAACGGTAACTCCGATCATGAAATTTGGACACAACATTCACCTCGGTAAACTAAGATGAATGTGCGTTGTCAATATATAGTCTGAAAAAATTGTTCGATAATTTTATTTATTTATATCGGTAAAAAAACAAAGCCCAAAAATGTTATTTTATTCGGTTTCAACCAAACATTTCTAGAACATTTTATATAAATTCCTACTGTATATTACTTTTGTTATTGTGACGTTGTCGGTTCTACGACGCGGCGTATAAGAAAACCAGTTTGAAAACAATAATAATAAGCTATTGGGGCGCGAGTGACGACGGCCGACAGACGACAAAATGCGTGAAATTTCCGTATAATGATTGGGACGACAGGTGGACACTTCAGCGCTGTCGTAACCGGAAAACTGTTGTGCTTGTTATAATATTCATACGGAATACTTAACTAGTCCAGTGTCAATGTTTTCATTATACAGGGATGACAAAAATCTCTTGGTATTAGCTGATTGCAGATTTAATCTCTTTCTCTCATTTTATACATAAAAATCGGCCAAGCACGTGTCGGGCACACACATTATTGGGTTCGTAATGTTCGTATAATGTTCGTATAATGTTCGAGTCGCTTGACAAATATTATACCCTGACCCAGAAATGCGTCATTACGATATGTTAATACTGTTTTGTAAATTATACCAACAAAAACAATATTTTTTAAAACTTTTAGAAACAATGCGCCTAAATCTTATGTATTTTTTGGGTGCTGAAACCGTATTTGGCATCAGTTTTTTTACCACCAACGATAAGACGTTAATTATATTTTTCAAAAAATAGGGAAAAATTGAAATGAAAAAAAAACATTTTTTATTAAGTTACAATAATTATCACAATATGATGATAAATAACTAAATGCGAATATTAGGTGATCATTTTTTTTTTGTATTTCCTTTCTTTCTTCTCGGCAAAATTTTTTGCATAGCTTTTTCTCCGATGTGATTCATTTTGATGTTCTCTGTGAAGTGATCAACAGTAGATAATAACTCATAATTTTGGTATTCCAACGTCCCTAGTATCGTTTTTTCATTTCTTGTATATCCTGATGAAACCGTTAGGAGAGTTTTTTCAAACACGATTAGTAACCAAAAAAAAAAATTCCTACAAAACTTGCTTATTTTTTTTTTAAAGATCTTTTCAACAATACCACTTTCGACCTATCGTGCCATTTAAAATTCCGGAATTCTGAACATTAAGGAGCAAACTAATAGGGAATCCGACCTTTCCAGGGGAAAAAATATCACCATTCGATTCTTCATTAGGGCTTTTATAATACAGATTTTTGACACAACTCCCTACGACTTACCGTTTTCGTAAAAAACGACCGGCGCGGGTGGTCTGACTCACCCTGTATAAACATTACTTAGGTAAGAGTTTTGCTATGCAGATATTGATATAATGTACAATCATTGAAAATTTCGTTTACAATTTTCACAAGTATCTTTTAAATCAGAGTTAATGATTTTCCTTTCATTTTATACGCACAGAATTACGTGACCGATTTTACATTTCAATTGGCATATTTAACTGGTTGTATTTTCTTCTAGAATAAGTTTATACAGAATATTAATCAGAAATTTGCAGCTCATTGATGAAAGTCTGAATTATTCATCCAAGCTAGTAGCTACTTTCCTGAAAAGTATTATTTTTAACGTTTATTGTCTCCGGCATCGTAGCTTGTTTAAAAACAGATGATTCTTAGCTATAACAGAATTTACTTTAAAAAAATTCAAAATAACTAAAAAATGGCGGAAAAGTGCGAGTAGAACTCGCGCTCTGAGGGTTCCGTACAGTTATTTCATAAAAATTAAAGTCATGTTATAATGCTAGGTATACACAATATGATTTTTTAAAAACCGAACACTCTTTTATTTCTTAGAGGAAGGGTTTTCGAAAAAAAAGTTTCGAACAAAAGTTACAGGGAATCAAGGGGGAAGAACAGTGATGTAGTTTTTTTTTCGTTTGGGGGAGGTGTCTCCAAAATATCAAGGTCACCTACACTTTCTTAAATACGACCCTGTATTTTTTACCTCGGGTTATTGTTCTTTGGGTCAACGAGACCAACTTTTGTACCAAACATTTTTGGATTTGATGCCATCGTGAACCGCTGTTTTTGTTTTTTTTTTGTATTTTTTTTTTTTTTGGATTTGATGCCATCGTGAAACACGCTGTTTGATTCTCAATTCATCCCGTTTCCTATTTTAGTGGATTGTGTGAGTCGGAAAAACTTTTTCAGGGGTTTTTCCGACTCACACAATCCACTAAAATAGGAAACGGGATGAATTGAGAATCAAACAGCGGTTCACGATGGCATCAAATTCAAAAATGTTTGGTACAAGAGTTGATCTCCTTGACCCAAAGAACAATAATCCGAGATAAAAAATACAGGGTCGTATTTAAGAAAGTGTAGGTGACCTTGATATTTTGGAGACACCTCCCCCCCCAAAAAAAAAAAACTACATCACTGTTCTTCTCCCTTGATTCCCTGTAACTTTTGTCCGAAACTTTTTTTTCGAAAACCCTTCCTCTAAGAAATAAAAGGGTGTTCGGTTTTTAAAAAACCATAATGTAGAATCAGAAATTTGTGATTTTCGGATTTTTTTCTTTACTTGTGCTATGCAACCTTCTTTCACGCCAAACAAGATTCTAGGTTAATGGGAAACATTAAAGGTTCTGATGAGTCAGTATAAAAAAATATTTTATTAAGTATAATCTATGCGCAAAGCATATCGTATTTTTCCAATTTTGAGAATGCTTGAGCCATTTTAGAGTAAATTAAATGAAACTAACTAGCAAAACCGCAGCGATCGCTTGACAGATTGTTAAACTGTCGCGGTATTCATTTGTTTCAACAAATTTTGTTTTACACGGCACACTCTGATTAGTATAGATAACGTTAAAAAGCTGTTTTGATCACTTTTGTAGCTTTGTTTTCGTTTAGATATAGGATATAATATACACATTAATCAAAAAAATAAACAGAATTCAGACATCTAAAAATCTAAAGCGTCCATAAGACAAACCAAAGTTCATGTAATTATCTCATTATGTAGTGGATATAAATAAATATACCAACGCCACTGAAAAAACCTTAAAAAGTTATCAAAAAATGTTTGAAGACATTTTCAGATATCTTTCTAATATAAAAGTTATGGCCAGTTTTCAAAAAGAGCAATTTTCACTATTTTCTAAATAAGTTCATAGGGTGTCAAAATTCAAATGTGTTTTACGTTTATGAGCACAATTTTCTGCACCACTTTTCCTATTTACCCGACTTTCTATCTCGACTAATAAGAAAGTTACCCATGTTAGCCAACGTCGATTGGGACACCTGTATATTGCTGAATTTTGCTTCAATAAACTTTCATTTAACACCCTAAACAACACTCTTGAAAACATTTTTTTTTTTCAATTTCCCAATTTACCCCCTTATAACTTAACCCCGAGAGTCAAAATTCAAATTCTATCTCTGTGCCAAATTTCAAAATTTTACGTGAAATAAAATCGTCAGCTGGTTGTATTGGGGGAAAGATTGTCAGCTGATACAGAAAAGCTGACGATTTTATTTATTTTAAATACAATAAAAACTATCTTTTGACAAAGTTTCATGTGAAAGGGAATGACTGAATTCATATTTCATTTCAAGTTCGTATGATCAGCTGACTAACATCCAGCATCGTACATCTAGCTGACGTTTATTATAACTATCGTTTGACAAATTTTCAGTCGATAGGTAATGATAAAAAATATGATTGTTTGGATGGCTTCAGTTGTCTATTATCGATAGTGTCGAAGCTGACGGCCACGATGTACATAGTACGTCTAGAGCATTTTACGAGTCATTGGGCCATAAGGAAATTGGTAAGAAAAACCTGTCGCTGGCTCCTAGTCTATTTCAGTTACTTGTCAACAAAAAATTAATAACACTGTACTTATGTGAATTTTTATTTAAAAATAATATATAAGTGTTAGAAAATTACAATGTATTCTTCAAAATTATTCATTTTATTCGATTTCATACAGTTTCCTGGTATAAAATATTCACAAAATATTGTTTAATTTTTGCGAAAGCAATTAATATTTAAAAAAAATGCGAATATTTGTAATTAGTAGTAGCTTAGGTATTGCTAATTAATTCTAATGTTGTTTTTGATCGACTTTCGATATTATAAATATTGTAAGAAAAGTTCACATTTTGTTAAATATAATGGAAATATCGGTAAATAATTCCGGTTTAAGTACTTTGTGTCGATTGTGTTTATCTACTGGTGTTGCGGTGATAGATATATTTAGATTTTCAGCCAAAATGGGTAGTCAATTGGCGGATGCCATTATGAAGTGTGCTCCCGTTCAGGTAAATCTATTTAAAGAAAAAAACATTCGAAACTAAACTTTTTTCTTAATGTAATTAGGATATGACTACTAATTATTGTCGTTTATCCTATCATATAATTCCGGATAAAGAACAATAAGCGAGAACTCTGAAATCTTAATGGTTTTAGTTGTAGAAAGTTTGACAGTAATTTCTAAAATATAATAATATCTTTATTTTCACATAACTTTTTATGTAAAACGGAATTAGTACTTTGTGTCTCGCAGTTTATTCATTTGTCAATTTTGTCAGATAACCAATTAGAAAACATTCTTGGATTATTATAAGAATACAAGACCGAATTGTGATTTTAATAATAGAAAAATTCAGTTGACAATGACTTTAAATATACGTTCAAAAATATTTTTCCTAGAAACTATTGTGTAAGGGAGATTTTGTTATTGTTATTATTCCTTATTTTAGTTTGTTATTTTTAGTTGATTATTATTATTCTATTCCAGATAACAAAACGCGACGGCATGCCGCACTTAATTTGCCAGTTATGCTACACTCAACTAAAAAATCTTCACCAGTTTCAGATGCAAATAGTACAGTCAGAGAAAACAATGCGAGATTATTTGAAACAATTACAAACTTCTGCTAAACAAATAAAACCTAAACATTCTACTGGGTCATTTGAAGATCATCAAACTAATGCAGAGATCACTGAAATCTTGGACACGCCTGCCAATTGGAAAGAGAAGGCGCCTACAAATTATAATGCAACAGACGAAATTAAAAAAGAATTTTGTTGTAAAGTTGAATTTGATGATAATTCATTATTTCTAACAGAATCTCACGATGGTGGTAGCGAAATTAGTTGCGAAGAAACAAAGATTGGTCACAATATATCGGAGAACTTTGAGCTTCGTTCTGCGGACGTCATAGAATCTTTTGAGAACAGTGAAAAGGAAGATAGTGCCGATAAGAAGCAGTATCGATGTGAAGTTTGTAATAAGTGTTTCTCCCAGATGGTTAGTTTAAATAGACACAAACGAACACACGCTGGTGAGAAACTCTACCAGTGTGACGTTTGTAATAAGTATTTCTCTCGTTCAAGTAATTTAAACAATCACAAACGATCACATACTGGTGAGAAACCGTTTCAGTGTGACATTTGTAATAAGTGTTTCTTACAATTACATGACTTAAATAGACATAAACGAACACATACCGGTGAGAAACCATTTCATTGTGACATTTGTAATAAGTCTTTCTCACAGTCCGATCATTTAAATAGCCATAAACGGACACATACTGGTGAGAAGCCTTATTTGTGTGATATTTGTAATAAGTCTTTTTCCCAGTCGTCTAATTTAATTCGTCACAAACGAACACATACTGATGAGAAACCGTATTATTGTAACAATATCAATACATAAATAAAATAGCAAGTTATTAAATTTCGACTTAAATAATTATACCATTAACCTAGGAGTACAGGGAATAGAGACATTCCACTGTGGAAAAAATAGGAGAAAGCTGGATTTTTGCGTGAACCTTCCTCTCGTGGTTCTTAACAATATACTGTAATAAAACTTTTGTAGTTCGTGGTGGAAATTATTTATTTACAATAATAAATGTTTAACAAAACAGTTAAACACACAAACGAAAAGTACGTCTTATAGCGTAACAGAAACAAAACTAATAAATTCTGACTAATATAATAAAACAAAAACTAACGCAGAATATAAAGTCACTAATTATGTGCACAAAATATTTACAACTATATAAGTACACAAGATTATTGTTCCAAGATTGGTAACTTCTATCTTTAATAGTGTTCGGTGAATATGGGCATTAGTCTAAAGAATCTGCTTACATTTGTATCGTGTTACAACAATTTAATTTATGAAATATATTGTTTTTTTTTTGTTCCTATAGGTATTTTCACTTATTTCTTTCTACGCAGAAAACATTTAACTTGAAACCTTTACTTCTAAAAATATTTACATATTCGAAACAACAGTAGCTGTTGCTCTATGAGCGCTGCAGAGGTGCAGAACAACAAAAATCTAAGGTACTTCATATTCTCCCCCTGAACTTTTAGTTTTTGCGCTAAAAAAAATATCAGACCAAAAAAGCGCTTAATTTTGATATTAAACTGTGCCGAAATCATGATACATTTTCCTCATTTAATTTTTTTTTTTCACTTTTTACATTCATTAATAAATTAATGTACAGCAATGAGCAATATAATCTTTGCGTATGTTATGTCTTAAAATAAAAATATTGCATTTGTTCAAAAACGGATGCCATTTTAAATATTAGTATTTTGACATTAATATTTTGTGAAATGCAACGCCTTCTAAATTCACGATTTGTTATTAAACCTATATAAATAGCGATTTCTAAGCAATGTCAATGCTTCAGTGGTAGAATACTCATCTGCCATGCGGGTGGCACGGGCTCGATTCCCGGCAGATGCGCAACAAATGTAATTTTTATTTTTTTTTTAGAGTTGCAAATCACACGCTTAATTTTTGTTTAATAATATTTTAGTATAAATAAAATTTTCGAATAATTTATATACAAATTAGTAAAAAAATTATATGATAGGTACATAATAATTAGTGAAAATAACTTCGTTCCAAACAGGTGTCCCACGACACCTCTCGTCTTTGTTTATTGAAATACTCAACCGTCTGGCATCACTTGTCCATAAAATGGAAAATTATTACATTTTCGTAGAATTCAGACTAAGCAGTCTGAGTTTCTTGTATACCTACAATATTCCCCGGCGTGGGTTAGAATTCTAGCATTTCGTTCATTTTAAATAGTTATAGTAACTCGAGACACACATACCTCCTATCCGTTCAAAAGTTTTAATTGTTTTCTATTTCGCCGAGATGAAAAACGAGCTTCTATCAAAGTATAAACAGCTTTTTCTAAGAATTCACTTGATAGAAGATCTGTTTGTATACGTTTCTACTAACGGGTGCGGCAACGAAACTTACTGATTTGAACTGGACGCCGTTAAGGATGGCGTAGCAGGCCGTTGGTGGGAGAAGTTTCATTCAAAGAGGTGAGTCGAGAAGTTTGTTTATCATCCGCTTTAGAGATGGGAAAAGTCGTTACTATGTGATCACAGTGTCTGTTATTCCGGTTACTCAAAAATCACCGTGAAAAAACATCCCGACCGAGCAAACACTCGGTCGGAAGTTACGTCGGCTACTCGGTTGGAGCGACCGTCGTGATTGCGGTGACATGGACGTTACTTTGGAACGTAGTCACCTCTTGTCCGATCACAGTGATCATTTTAAGACGGATGATTACGCCGAATGCCGCCCGACCGAACAAACACTCGGTCGGACATTACGTCGGCTACTCGGTTGGAGCGACCGTCGTGATTGCGGTGGCATGGGCGTTACTTTGGAACGTAGTTACCTCTTGTCAGATCACAGTGATCATTTTAGACGGCTAGTCACAGTGATTTTAACAACGTGAAGTTATTTGTTCCCCAACTCTAATCTACCTCAGTAGTGAAAATACATTAGCTGAAGGACCAATGCGCGTTTGCCGTTTGGGGCAAACTTTTCTAACGGCCGGTTGACCGTCGTTGCACAAGGTGTATTTCGAGCACACTTCAAAATTCCCGCCCGAGGTCCTGTTTCTGGCCGACAATCGATTGTTTCGTGGGTGGACACCTTCAGGAGAACTGAAAATGGATCTCTCTGAAATCCATTGTTTACACTTGAAGGCGAACACTCTAGTGATGTGTCCACATGACTCTTTATTGGGAGCTGGCTCCGTGCGCTCCGCTCACTAAAAAGAGTCGCTCAAAGGAGCGACACTAGACAGTACGCACTACACAAGAGTGCAGACTGCAGAGCTGTGAACTATCATCATGCATGCTCAGGAGTCACAAAGCATTGCACAGCACAATACACACTCAGCTCTGAGCTCATTTTAATATGATTCTGATCTTACATTATTCGCATTTCGGATAAACTATAATAAAAGCTTAACAATAATATTGTTTATTGTTACAATATTATATCTTTGTCAACGACGTCAATGTGAATGGTTTAAGTCACTGTTAAGCTTAGCACTATAGAACTTACAGTGTGTCATGACTCAACAAATATAACTCCGTACGTGCAAAATTCACTAGTGTCTGTAGCCTGTGCTGTGTGCGCTCCGTAAATGTGCGAATGCAAAAGTACAGAACAGCTCAGCACAGAGTAATGGCGCTCGGAGTGAGTCATTCACGAAAAAAAGAGCGACTCGCTCCGCTCCGAGGAAGGAGTCGTTCATTATGAACGACTCGCTCAGGAGCGACACATCACTAGAATACTCGCAAAGGAATAGCCGGCATACCCAACGCAATGCTCAACAGAGTCGACGGGAATTTCAGAAATCGATTAATGCCGCATATTCACCGAACACTATTACAGATAGAATGTATATTTGTTAGAATAAAATTTAGTTTCAATTCACCGAGCAAAATACCAGGTAGAAAAGCTAGTTAAAGAATAAATATACACCGTACTATACTCTTTTCTCTTTTTGATGAATATTTTGACGTTCACATAAAAATCCGACCGATGGCGTTAGTGTAAACGTCAAAAAAATATTTCACAAAATAATAATGTTTTAACCCAATTGCACACAAACGTTAATGTTTCACAACTATACGCTTCACAAAAGTTTAATAAACAAATTCTCAAGAGCAAACTGCTGTAGATAGAATACTCCACGTTTATAGGTTAGGTATTGTGATCTGTATGGCGGCCATTATTATTTAATCAGGCGAATATATAATATTATTATACCCTGGAAGTAAGAGAATAGATTTATACCTGCAGTAAACAAAATTATGTTTGGTGAATTGAATTATCGCTATTTGTTGGAGGAATAGCGACCCGAAGAACAAATAAACCGATTAAATAACTACTTATGATCAGTGAACATGGTCATAACTCAGTGTATTGGCAATAAAGGACGTCACTTGCCAAATATTATTTTTAAAATCGTGAAATTTTAAATTTCTATTATGAGAATAAATAATAGACACCATAAATTAAAAAACATTTTTTCATTGATCTTTCAAATTAGCAAGTTTAGTTGCCGCACCATTTATATCCTACAATTGAACAAGAAGTAGTGAAAATTTAAATTTAACCCTTTCTCGGTTAGGACGCCGTATATGGGAATTAAAAAATGGTAGCTTGACTTTCAGTAACTGATTTTAAAACTACAATTTAATTCTTCAAGTCGTGATGAGACAGGTTGCGATTTTTTTATTGTCAAAATGTCGATCCCCCAGTGTAAAATCCTATCTACACTTCTGATGAGAACATTATAGAGTAGTCAATTGTTTATTGTTCACATTATAGAGTAGTCAAAAGGCATGTTTTTGTGTTCATAGTGTAACAAAACTGCTGTAGTCCGTGGCGGAAATTATTTATTTACAAGAATAAATGTTTAACAAACAGTCGAAACACACAAACGAAAGCGTATAACGTTAACAGAAACAAAACTAGTAGTTCTAAATTATAAAATAAAAGACTAAGTAACAGAGAATAAAGAGTCACTAAATTATGTACAAATAAATATTTACAACACACAGGAACACAACACAAAGTTTATCAGCACACTTGTATTTACAAAAAAAGTTATTTAAACAGATTTATATAGATTGCACTCACTAGAATTATTTATTTAAAACCACTCACTAGAGTTATAATTTATTTCCACAGTATAATATATGTAGTAATGTCAGAGCACTGTGTCAACACAACGAACAGCTCCAATAACTGACTGACTGACTTGCTCACTCTGCTTCCTTATATAGTTTTTCGGTCCAATCTTCTAGAATGTTCGGGACGAATCGAGTTCCTTTCCTTTACATGTGTGTGGATCTCCAAGGTCGAGTGTTAGTTACCTGCTTCCATTGTTGTTGGTTGACCTCCGTGTATTGTATAGGTAGTTTATTCTAGAAACTCCATAGGTGCATCACTGGGGGGGGGGGGGGATGCGCAACATAATTCTTTAGAGTTCATAAATAACGCTAGTCTACTGTATCTTGTTGTCTGTTGCTGATGAATGCCATTTTACGCGGGAAGACAATATCTCTCAGTAAAGATATTTCAAGTAAGGGTATTGTGGCTGTGTCTGACATCATGAGTATTGAAGTTTAGTTTGCCTTTTGGCAAGCGACGTCTTTCTTCTCAATTATTCCGCACCATTAACGTTGTCTTAACGTAATCACTTCTCAATTTCTGTTGTTTGTTTTCCGTGGGTGTTATTTCATGTGATTATGATTAAGCCACTGTACATATCTCAAAGTAGAACTGATTCACTGGTAGGCCAACGCGTTTCTTTATAAAGAAATTTACGGTCATTGACTGCCGACAGAAGCGGAAACTTAAAAAAATAAATAATATCAAATTTTTAAACGGAAATATTGATACGAATATTGGAAATATTTGAAAAAACATGCTTTGTTTAAGTTATTCATTTTTCTATATTATAATGAAAAAATTGAAAAAATAGTTTAAAAACAATTAAAAAATGAAAAAAATTAAAAATTAAAATTAAAAAAATAAAAATATATGAGAAGTGTATTATATAAATATCAAGTGGAAATAAAATGGAATAGAAAAAACATTTTCCAATGATATTGGCGGGAATCGAGCTGGCCTTACGCCTTAACCGCTCGGCTACAATGCGTTTGCACTGTGCCGCTGTTATCGTCGTATAGAAGAATAGTACTTATTCTACGGTAATATTATACTACACTTTCAGTAATATTTTTTGTTTTTTTTAACTATTAGCTGTCAAAAATAATCAAATAAAACTGTTTACAAAAATTAAACTACTGAACACATTTTAGTGAATTTAAATAGGGTTTTGGTCTGATAATAAACAAAGTGGCTAAAATATAACCCAAGGCAATCTGACCAAAATTGCGATCTGTAGAGCTAGGATGTACATACGTACAGACCAACCGGCAACTGCTGTCCGTGATTTTCAATTACAATTTTAGTAGTATTTATGACCTCGAATCAATTCTGTTTTATAGATTAAAATCTCCTCTTTTGAAAAAGCTTCAAATTGAATGGATTCCGCGTGAAATTATAGATATAACTTCTTCTATGAACGAAAGTCTGCTCTGACGCGCAAAGCGATAATAAAGCACATACCGCTAGGCTAGCGGTATGTGCAATAATTATCGTTCTTTAATTTTGTCACTGCTCAAAATTATAGCAGTCTCACAAACTTGATATTTTGAATTTTAGTTAGCGTTTAGCCTATAAAGGAAGGAAAAAATGAAAATCTCGACATAGCGAAGAGAGCCTTGGATTATACCCACAGGTACATCGAAAAAGAGTAAGACTAAAAATATTCTGGAGAAAAACTGTTCGTGAAGAAGTTATGGAACAAGGAACTACCTGGCTTCAAGCCAAAAATATGGCAAAAGATAGGACTAATTTTCGTAAAGTCCCTATGCTCTACTTAGGATTTAAACGAACATTATTATTAATAAGTATTATTATAATCTATCTATACTAATATATAAAGCTGAAGAGTTTGTTTGTGTGTTTGTTTGAACGCGCTAATCTCAAGAACTACTGGTTCAAATTGAAAAAAAAAATTTTTGTTTGATAGCCCATTTATCGAGGAAGGCTATAGGCTATATAATATCACGCTACGACCAATGCGAACGGAGCATAAATGAAAAATGTTGCAAAATGTATCTCAAAAATGAGCTTCTATTTAGGTGGAATGCCGTAACTAAATATACCAATATTAGCCTAGCACATCAGAAATCCGAATAGCTCAATCGGTAGAATACGTGACTCTTGATATCAGAGTCGTGGGTTCGAGCCCCACGTTGGACGGTTAAATTTTAAATTTTTTTTATTTTCATACATTACTTTCTTACATTTAAATTTATTTTTATTTTAATTACGACTAATGAAAATTAAATAAATCTAATTAATAACTCATTTGAAAACTGTTATAACTATAGGGACCTATATAAAAATAATTTTCGTACAGTGTTTTTAATTAAATATTTATTATATTTTATTAATTCCAGTAATTATTGATTTAAAAGAAATTTATTATCTATACTAAAAAGTATAATTACTGCTTTTTAATGACAAAAACTTTTGAACGGTAACTCCGATCATCATGAAATTTAGACACAACATTCATCTCGGTAAACTAAGGTGAATGTGCGTACTCATGTCCCTCCCTTCCCCATTCGTTCTTTTGCACCTAGGTGAAACCGGGCGGGACCGCTAGCTAATAATAATTCATGGATACTCAAACTTATTTTTAATCAATAATCTACAAAACGGTATCAATATATTGCAATGACGTATTTCTGGTTAGGGTATGATATTCGTCAAGTAAAGATTGCTGCACACCTATTACTGTTCTGTGCTGCCCATAGATACGTCATATGAAAACCACGAAATCCTACCGTGTGTGTGCCCAACACGCGATTGGCAGGTTTTTTAAAATGAAAATTCAGTCTGTAATAAAAATGAGCTTGACCGTACAGACTTAAGACTTTGCTAATGCCTGGCATTTCTTGAGACATGCTGTATATGTAATGAGCAAGTGGGTGTGCATTTAAAAGCAATGACGCAACGACACGCGGGCAACAATAACTTTAAATAATTCTGTAATGTATGTTAAATATTATGTTTTCCTTGTTGGGTTTCAACGAAAGACATTCTCTCTCGACAAAATATACACATTCTATTAATAATTGATTTAAGTGGGTGCCGGTGCAAAATAGGTCATGTTTGTACGTCAAGTCAACTTAATTAAAACTGATTTACGTGTTTATCAAAAGTTATATATGTACAAGCGATTTTTAAGTCATTTTACTACCTATAATTAATTTATATTGTTTCGGCTATATCTAGTACCAACCTACTAATAAAAAAATCTAGTTCAAAAAAAACTGTTCTGTGTGCAGTGTTACGCAATTATTGACAACATTTATACTCACGGCACATGTGATAAAATTTAATAATTCAAATTCAAAATTGTGGTAGTCAAGCATTAGGTAGAGTTTGTTAGGAAAAAAAAAGAGAGTGAGTAGTTGTTGGTTTTGGGAAGGATCGGTTTGGTAGTTTGTGGTGGAAAAGAATTTAGAGCAGTGAACAGTGTATAAAGTCTAAAAAAAAAAAAAAAGTGCATCAATTTGGTTGTGATAAACCATAGTCAGCGATCAGGGAAGATACTGGTTCCCTGTAGTATAAGAAAAGTGTAACATAATAACTATATTAAAGTAAGCAACATTAACGTTTACGTCGCCAAAAGAATATTGTTTGTGTACTGTAGTAACTAGAGTAACGAGTGTAACAATTATTTTTTTCTTTTGATATTTTGGACCGTCTATTAAAATTTATTGGGAAAACGTCATTTCGTATATTATTATTTTGTTTAACATCTACAAGACAACGTCTACAAGTGAAGTCCGCATTTGCAGACGTCGATCAGCAAGTGAAATTCGGACTTGGCGCTCAATCAAGATACTTTCACAAGCTTAACATCCCCGTAAAAGGGTTGCTTGATTTTTACTGCTGAACTAACGACAATATAAGTAAGTGCGTGATAAATTAAGATCAATGCAGTTTAGTTTACAATTTTTATCGAACCCCCCCTCAACGCCGACGAGCTACGGCGGGCCTAGTTGGACACTCTGTGAGTGCGAAAAGATTGGGGGTATAATAAATTGGCGCCACCAACGCGGGGCTCGACAATATTAATGCGTGCTCGATATTGAACATTTATTTTTGTTTTGGTTTCTATTGGCGACTGTTTGGGCACTTTTTTTTATTTGGATTTGTCAGTTAATTATTTGTGTTTGCGTTAGGTATCAGATTGTTGATTATTTTGGTTAGGGTTAGTTTTTGTTATATAGATTACGGGCAATCAATTATTATTTTTGTTTACGTTAATGGTATCGTTTTGTTTAGCTATATTTGAAACCATGGTAATATAATATAGATTTCGCATTTTGTGTGTATTTGTATTTAATTTTTATTTTTAATATAATGGATCTTGAAACCTCGTTGATTGATTTCCCTATTTTGGAGACCGAAATGAATGCAACTCCTGCAAGTGGTCCGATACCTATCGACAATTATGTTCAGCAAAACGCCGAATATCGTTCACCAGGATTGACAAGTGATAATTTTACGCGACAAATTTCATCGGTACCTCGCCGTTTATCTCTAGAAAATCAGTACGGACTACCCGCGTCTCCAGTAGAATTAACGCGCAATGTTTCAAATCCTCACGTTTCGCTGCCGGTTATTGCAGATTCAGGTTATTATCGTTGTAGACCAGTTCCGGTATTTCAGTGGAAGCTAACCTTTGATGGAGAATCAAGTTCTTCAAGCGTATGTGCATTTTTGGAACGTGTTCAAGAATATCGTATATCGCGACATATTTCTGAACAAGAATTATTTGATAGCGCTGTTGAGTTGTTCACTGGTAAGGCACTAATCTGGTTTAGAGCTAATCGAAATTCATTTATAAATTGGGAAGAGTTAGCTAAAGCTTTACGAGAGCAATTTCTTCCACCCGATTATGAATACCGGCTATTAAATGAAATAATGAATCGTACACAAGGTCCCGACGAATCACTCGGACTCTATGTCGCCGTAATGGAAAATCTATTTTCTCGTTTAGCCTCTCCTCCTACCGAAGAATTCAAATTAACTACCGTCCGGAGAAATTTGCATCCAACATATATGAGTCAATTAGGCTTCACTCAGATTTTGTCTTTGAAACAGTTAGTGACTTTTGGTCGAGATCTCGAACATAATAAATGGTTGATAGATAATTACAGATTGCCTCCCATATCTCGATCGGCTTTGGAACCAGACTTGGCATATCACCGTCATCCTAGTCGAACTGTTGAAACAGCGGTTATAACGGCAACTCAACCTGTTACGTGCTGGAACTGTTCGCAAAATGGACATATGTCTCGCAATTGTCAGGCTCCACGAAGAATTTTCTGCTACAAATGCGGTAAAGCTGGTGTAACAGTGAGACAATGTTGTAGGCGGAGTGGAGAAGCGCCGAATTTCAATTCTAGAGTAAATTCATCGGGAAACGAACAGAGAGACGATTAAACGGTCGTACACTCGTCTCACGTCCTTTGAACCGACCAGTAAATTCGTCCCCGAAAAGTTCTCAGTGCGTCGATTATTTATTGGCGCAAAATAGTCACGATAATCGCCCGCATCTTATTGTAAATATTTTTGGTAAACCGGTTGTAGGACTTTTGGATTCAGGCGCGTCTCGAACAATTGTAGGTATTCAAGGTTATCAATTACTTAAGGAAATGGGCGTAAAAATAAAAAAATCTCAAGTTCAACAAGCTCAGATGGCGAACGGTCAAATATGTCAATGTATTGGTACAGCGTCTGTTGTTTTCACTTTAGAAACAAAAACTCGCGTTGTTGATGTTCTTGTCATTCCATCCGTTCATCATTCTTTAATCTTAGGAGTGGATTTTTGGAAGACTATGGAAATTGTTCCGAACGTGTCTTGTCAAAAATGGACTTTCGTGGAAGAGGAATCCGTTGACGTAGGCAGCGTGACGCCCTGGGACGATTTAACCACGTCACAACGCCGTCGTTTAAGTCGTGCACTTGAGAAAAATTTCAAAGTTATGGGTTCGAAACTGGGATGTACATCTCTAGTTCAACATAAGATTGAGACTGAATCTTCTCCGATTAAACAACGGTACTATCCGACTACTCCGATAGTTCAAGAACAAATAGATAAAGAACTTCAAGAAATGTTGAGATTAGGAGTAATAGAGCAATCTACCAGCCCTTGGTCTTCCCCCATTTTATTAATAAAGAAAAAAAATGGAAGTTATCGATTTTGCGTCGATTTTCGAAAAGTTAATGCCGTCACTAAGCGTGATGCATATCCGCTGCCCTATGTATCGGCAATTTTGGATAGATTAAGAGGAGCTCGTTATCTATCTTCATTAGATTTAAAATCAGCATACTGGCAAGTACCTCTAGCATCCGAGAGTAAGGAGATTACTGCATTTACCATCCCTGGAAGAGGATTATTCCAATTTACTCGTATGCCTTTCGGTCTCCACAATTCCCCTGCTACCTGGCAACGTCTGATGGACAAAATACTCGGTCCGACTCTAGAGCCTTTTGTCTTCGTGTACTTAGATGACATAATCATTGTCACGTCTAGCTTTGACAAGCATCTCGAAGTTCTGGAAGAAGTTTTCTCACGTCTGATGAAAGCAGGTCTCACCCTAGGCCGAGACAAATGTAGTTTTTGTTTATCTGAACTGAAATATTTAGGATATGTTATCAATCGTGCAGGACTTCATGTTGATCCGGAAAAGGTTGCTGCTATAGTTAATTTGTCGTCACCGAAAAATGTCGCTGAAGTTCGTCGTATCTTGGGAATGGCATCGTGGTACCGTCGTTTTGTGCCAAGTTTTTCCACGGTTATTGCTCCCTTGACTGAACTTTTAAAGAAAAATGCAAAATTTAATTGGACAAATACTTGTGAAGAATCTTTTACGAAAATAAAAGACTACCTCATTTCTGCCCCTATATTGAATTGCCCAGATTTTGATTTACCGTTTGTAGTACAGACTGACGCGTCTGCTTTTGGTATCGGCGCGGTTCTTTCTCAATCGCATCCTAATGGAGAACGGGTTATTTGCTATGCTAGTCGATCTTTGACTCGTCTTGAGCGCAATTATAGCACTACGGAAAGAGAGTGTTTAGCAGTACTTTGGGCAATTGAAAAATTCCGTTGTTACTTAGAGGGATATCACTTTACTGTAATTACAGACCATTATTCGTTAGTGTGGTTACATAATCTTAAGGATCCCACTGGACGGTTAGCGCGATGGGCTGTACGGTTACAACAATATGATTTTACTATTATGCATCGCAAAGGAAAAGAACATGTAACACCAGATTTATTGTCGAGATCAGTACCTGTTGTCGATTTAGTGGAAGTACCGCCTGAAATTTTAGATCCGTGGTATAATAAAATGATAGAAGCAGTACAAACAGATCCGATTTCCTATTCAAGTTGGAGAGTAGAAGGTCAACACCTGTACAAATTAGTTTATTCACGTTTATTAGGTCTCGAACCGGAAGAAAATTGTTGGAAGCGAGTGTTACCAAAAGAATTACGGCGTAAAGCTATTTTAGAAGCCCACGATTTGCCGACATCTGGTCATTTAGGAATAGCGAAGACTACATCACGAATTTCAGAGCTCTATTATTGGCCGCAATTACGACGCGATGTCGCTCGTTACGTAAAAACTTGTGCGACGTGTATCCGCTATAAGGTTGAGCAAAATAAACCAGCAGGGCTTATGGGTCGACGAACCCGTGTATCAAGGCCTTGGCAAGTTATATCCATGGATTTAATGGGTCCACTACCCCGTTCGTCTAAAGGAAATAATTTTTTGTTTGTAGTATCTGACACTTTTAGCAAATTTACGCTCCTATTTCCATTACGCAATGCCAACGCAAAACCTATCACTCGTATAGTTGAAGAATTGGTATTTCTTGCATTCGGCGTTCCTCAATTCATCATTGCTGATAATGGTGTACAGTTTCGAAGTCGTGAATTCGTTTCATTGACAAAACAATATGACGTCCGGATGTTGTATAATGCAAATTATCATCCTCAAGTAAATCCAACGGAACGAATAAATCGAGTTCTAAAAACTATGATAGCGTCATTCGTGAAAGACAATCATACACAATGGGATAAATATTTGCCACAGTTCGCTTGTGCATTACGTACCGCGAAGCACTCTGCCACCGGTCAGACACCTTTTTTTATTAATTATGGTCGAGAAATGATTTTATCGGGCAAATTGTATCAAGAATTAGATCACGAAAACTTAGATTTTGGTGCGCGGCCCGATGCTGTTGAAATTAATCAATCATTTCGTTCTATTTATGAAGATGTGACTAAAAGGTTGGATAACGCGTACGAACGAAGCAAAAAAATATACGATGTTCGCAGACGACCTAAGACATATGAAGTTGGTGACTCGGTTTATCGCCGCAATTTTCCGCAATCTAACGCAGCGCTAAAATTTAGTGCCAAATTAGCGCCCAAATTCGTAGGTCCATTTATTATTAAAAACAAAGTTTCATCATGGACTTACGAATTAGAAGATCAAAATAGTCGATCGTGTGGAATTTGGCATGTCAACGAATTGAAATCAAATCCTGGCATTGACGACAATTTAAATAATTAATTTAGTTATTTTCACGTACCCTTAATATTTATAGTAATAGTTTTGTTTGTTTAGTGTATTTAATTTCGATAGTTGTGTATTTAGTTTCGATATTTGTATCGTGGTTTAGTGTGTTATTTTTTTCTGGTTTCATTTTACGACACTGATTTTTATGAAAAAAAATTATCTTGAGATTTTATTTCTGCGTATTTTTTTTTAACATCTTGGCTTAATATGTATTGGATTTGGTTGAATTAACGGCACTCATTAATTGCATTGTTCTAGCATTATTGACTCGCTAACTGGCGGATTATTTGACGGTAAGTTTACTGTCTGGTCAATGTGCATTTGTTTTTTTTGTGATTATCGATTGTGAAACTTTGTGAATTAGAAGTTTATTCTGAGCTTATGCTCCATGCGTATACAATCTCAAGAATGGATTTTATCGTTGCCTGGTGGTCTTTGGATATTCCTAGAGATTGTAGATCTGATATAGAAATGCTTCTGATTGTTTTGTTGTAGGATTAATTAATTTTTTTTTTGGGCACCTCTCTTCTATTTTTTTTTTGCGACTAAAATATCAAGATATTCGTTGCTAGGTTTGAAACCGAAGATGTGATTTGTATCTTAGTCGTCCTATTGTCAATTTTTTTTTGTGGAGAGTTAATCCCCAAAGTTAGTGAGTGTCATGAGTCGCAGATTCGATAAAAGTCATCTACAAGAGAATTTCTACGAAATCCTCTCCGTACGTAAGGGGGGAGTTGTTACGCAATTATTGACAACATTTATACTCACGGCACATGTGATAAAATTTAATAATTCAAATTCAAAATTGTGGTAGTCAAGCATTAGGTAGAGTTTGTTAGGAAAAAAAAAGAGAGTGAGTAGTTGTTGGTTTTGGGAAGGATCGGTTTGGTAGTTTGTGGTGGAAAAGAATTTAGAGCAGTGAACAGTGTATAAAGTCTAAAAAAAAAAAAAAAGTGCATCAATTTGGTTGTGATAAACCATAGTCAGCGATCAGGGAAGATACTGGTTCCCTGTAGTATAAGAAAAGTGTAACATAATAACTATATTAAAGTAAGCAACATTAACGTTTACGTCGCCAAAAGAATATTGTTTGTGTACTGTAGTAACTAGAGTAACGAGTGTAACAATTATTTTTTTCTTTTGATATTTTGGACCGTCTATTAAAATTTATTGGGAAAACGTCATTTCGTATATTATTATTTTGTTTAACATCTACAAGACAACGTCTACAAGTGAAGTCCGCATTTGCAGACGTCGATCAGCAAGTGAAATTCGGACTTGGCGCTCAATCAAGATACTTTCACAAGCTTAACATCCCCGTAAAAGGGTTGCTTGATTTTTACTGCTGAACTAACGACAATATAAGTAAGTGCGTGATAAATTAAGATCAATGCAGTTTAGTTTACAATTTTTATCGAACCCCCCCTCAACGCCGACGAGCTACGGCGGGCCTAGTTGGACACTCTGTGAGTGCGAAAAGATTGGGGGTATAATAGCAGGCTGAATATCCCACCGGAATGATCTGTATTTTTTAGAATATTTTTCTTTTTTGACGTGATAACGTCTTATAAATTGATGAAACACCGGCTGCATGCACGAAAAAGTGTAACGTTCCTAACATTCCGCCTGACCCTATGCGTGCTTTTCTCGAAAACGGCCCTAACGATTTGGATGAAATTTACTGAAAAGGGATTTTGGGGGGCAAAAAATCGTTTTAGCTAGGTCTCATCTCTCGAAAAAATCGTTTTCATACAAATTTTATTATTATAAAAATCAATTTTTTGACGTATGAAAATACTTAAATATTGTAAGTAGGTTTTGGAATTTTATATAAACAATGAAACAATTGTTTTCAAAATATTATGACAGTTAATCTTTGAGACTTAAAATAAATACGAAAGAAAGAAAGTTAAAAAAAACAATTATTATTATAGGTGGTGAGTAATTTTAATAAATAAAATTAACCTAAATTTGAAGCGAAAGATGCAATGTCATAGATTCGAATTATTATAATTATTATATGTAGAAGATAGGAGAAATAGAACATAAATTATTTTGTTGTTAGGTAGTTCATAATTTCATTTGCTTTCGTTTAAACAATCTATTAATTTTGTGAAAAAATATATGTAGGCAACCCAAATTACGTAAAAGTAACCTAAATTTGAAGCGAAAGATGCAGTATCATAGATTCGAATTATTATAATTATTATATTTAGAAGATAGGAGAAATAGAACATAAATTATTTTGTTGTTAGGTAGTTCATAATTTCATTTGCTTTCGTTCAAACAATCTATTAATTTTATGAAAAAATATATGCAGGCAACCCAAATTACGCTGCTGTACTACATAGTCGCTAGCAGGTATGTTCACTAAAAATTCGGGGAAATTTCACATAATTGGATCTGTGCCTTTGTATGCGACTGTTTCTATCCAACAGAATGGATATATGTTTGTGATTTGGTTAACGAAAACTTTTTGACGTGATAACGTCTTATAAATTGATGAAACACCAGCTGCACGCACGAAAAAGTGTAACGTTCCTAACGTTCCGCCTGACCCTGTGCGTGCAAGCGAGAGCGCAGTATGCTTCGGCCCAAGTTTGACAGCTACTAAAATTTAGGTTATGTATTACGGAATACGTTATCACGTAAAACTATCGTCCGTAAACCGAATTTACAAACAACCAATTTTTTTATTAAAAAAAAAAACAGTGTGTAGCAACTAAGGCCATTTACACTGAACTAAAAATAAAGAATATGAAGGTAAGTATGGACATATAATAATTAATTGGATACAATATGTTAATAGAATAGATAGGTGAAATTAAATAATATTTTATTTTTCAGGTTGGAACTTTCGAGGAAATTCATTTTATTTGTAACTGCGTTTTCTTCTTCTTGGAGAGTTGGTCAGGTAAGTTGTATCTATATTGTTGATATTTAGTGCAAGTTGTTAGTATGTGTTCTATTGTAAGCTGTTGATTGTATGTTTGGCAGGCTGATGGCGGTTCTCTATTTAGGATGTGTGAGTGTGCTAATGCTGTATGTTCGATTCGGAGCCTTGTTAAAATAATATCCGTTCTTCTTTGGCTATGTGTTTGTGTACATTTGGTTTTGACATAATCCCTTATTTTTCATAATTTATTGTCCGTTAAATTTTTCTATTCATTGTTCCATTCTGTATATATATTTTTTTGCTGGATGTTTAGCATGTCATCTTTGATTATGGGTAGCATTATGGTGGGATAATATTTATTTTTAATTATAAGGAATATACTGTAAAAATCTCAGCGTGCCTCAAATACATTTTTTCAAATTAAAAAAAAATTATTTTGCAAGGACCTGACAAAGTTTTAGGCCCGACTAAATAATCTGATTTATTTCTTTTTTTACTCTTTAAACATTAAGTTTGAAGTTATAAAAATTTCAAAGTGCGTCAAGAACATTTTTTGCCAGAAAAAAATCTCTTCTTTTAAAGTATAAGGGCTGATTTAGCCCCGCTACTTCTGTCAGGTGTGCGGTTCTGTATTTGGGTATTATAGAAGGAGTATTGAACAAGTTTTCAGCGTGCTTCAAATATCTACCCAAAAATGTCTACCAGCTCTTGGACTATTATGTAGATGTAAAAAAGTTTATTTTGGCTATTGCTAATAATCTTCGTATATATAATAATAATAATAATAATAAATTTATTTTTTCCCGGGACAAAATACAATTTGCATATAGGAAATTGTCAAAGGTTATAATTACATATTAAAAAAATCATTTATCGTGTAAGGACATGCATAAATTAGATAAGCTTTCAATTTTTTTTTAAACAAAGAATTCGTTACTATTTCTGTTAAATAATTGGGAAGATGGTTAAAAATTTTAGCACTACTGTAGAACGGACCTTTCGTGTGAAGTGTCAGATTTGGCTTTGGTAGCAAGATGTCCTTTTTGTTCCTTGTTGGATATTTATGTTCATTGCTATTATATTTATTAATATTTTCACGAGCATGCATTGCCGCGTGAAATATATACAAAGCAGGTTAGCATTTTATTGTTCACGAAAATGTTTTTGCACTACTCTCTGTGTTTGAGCTTGAAAATAATGCGCAAAGCTTTTTTCTGTAGTATAAAAACACGTTGTGCTTCAGACTTCAGTAGAGTTTCCCCATAGCAGGATGCCATAATTAATGTGAGGAAATATAAACGCATAATACAATGAAAGCATAGTATCCAACTTAACTGTTCCCGACATACGACGTAACATGAATATAGATTTTGAAATTTTTGCACAGCAGAGTTCAATATGAGAGCACCAAGATAAGTGTTCGTCAATTACAACACCAAGATAATTAAAAATGTCACAATTTTCGATGATTTTAGTATCGATAACAGCAGTCGGGAAAGTAGAAAGATGAGAATGTCTAGCTCGAAATAGCTGCGTTTTAGTTTTACCGGTTTTGAGTATCAGACCATTGATTGAGCAGCAGTCAGTCACGGAATTGACAACAATATTTAGATTTATTTCAAGACTGATGACATCTTTTCCCGAGCACAGAAGCGTTGTGTCGTCCGCATACATAATTGTTTTGTTAGTCAGATTGACAAATGTACTGAGATCATTCGCGTATATTAAAACAAAGATGGGCCCCAATATTGAACCTTGTGGCACGCCATTCAAAACAGGTACCTACCCGAGTCGATAGAGAATCACCAATAACCACAGTTTGGTAACGTGCTTCTAAAAATGATTGGATCCAATTCAGACTTTTGCCATGTATGCCGTAGACTTCTAGCTTAGTGATGAGACGTGAATGAAAAGAGCTTCACAAACCTTAATCTAATGCTCATCGCCATGGCATGTTATCGCCGTCAGCTGTTTAGTGGCTAATTAGGTCTCTCACAGTATGTTTGGTTTAGACTTTAGAGTCTCGAGTCTCGACTGTCTAGGAATAAATAAAACGCAAAGACCAGCTGATCAAGAAACACTAGGTATGTTCAAAGCAGCCAGCTAACGGACACGAAACCGTCACCGTCATGCGCAGGTAGTTAAACGTGTTCCAAAACCGATACAAATAGTTTTTTAGCTACTGCGCATGCGGGTGACCAGTTTCGTGTTCGTTTGCTGGCTGCTTGGAACACACATACCTATTAATTTCAAGTATACTCATATACAGAGTGTTTCAAAAGTCCTGGAGCGGCTAAATATCTCAGAGAGATATTCAAAATTGTTGCGAATGAAAGCTGATCAACTCGTTGTAATGTATTATTCGGTCACAAAAATTCCTCCCAAGGGGGTGCACCCGAGGAGGGTTTGACCTGTTACAAAATGAACAAATTTTATTTGAGGAAGTGATGATAACACGGTAAATTTTACCCCGCCTACTCGATGATCTGTATAGTATAAGAGCTAGCAACGTCGGGAAAACAACAATTTTAAGAAAGCTATTTTTTTTTATTTCATTTCTTATGCTCTCTCGAACAGCTAGCGATCCATCTGGGTGCCAGTAGACGTTGCGTTCACTACTGCGCATAACACCTGTTACAGGTAAAAATATCGATTTTGAAATTATTTTAAGAAACTTTCTTTTCTTTAAATTACTTTTAAAAACTATTGAAAATATAAATTTATTAGTGCCAGACATTTTGGTTGTTGATTATAATATGTCAGATGCTATTTTTATAAGTAAAAAAAAATAATTTTGAAACCATTTTAAAACGTCTGGAATTTTAATATCTATTATTTTATTTAAATATAAAAGAGTATTAAATTAAATTGGCAGACACTAATTCGGTTGTTAAGAGAGAGCAAAATCGATTTAAAATCGTCAATTACCGCAGTATTATCGTGACTGTAATAGAGTGATAGCTGCCAAGTAGATGAGTGGGAGAGAGATTAGAATACATTATACTATTTTATGTATTGAAGGTGCGATTATTAATTCTTTTATTAATATAAATGAACAATAGGTTAATAAAATATTTTAAAAAAAGGGACAAGAAAATATTACATTTATAAAGTATCAAAATTCGAACTCTTAGCCGAATAAAATATATTTATTTCATAATTGTATCACAAAAGAGTGATTCTTCTCCATTTTTTTAATTTCTCTTCAATAAAATTAGAAAAATTGAATTTTATTTTTTAAAAATCCATGCATACTAGTTATATATAGTCGTGGTTTTTGTCTTCGCTATATTAATAAAAATATGACACCCATATAAAAATATTGAAAGAAAAATTCTATTGACCTCTTACAACTTGGTAATATATCTTTTTCAAAACAATTTCCGTTGAAAAAATTTATAAAGTGCTACTCTGTTGATTTTTTCAGAATTTCTAATCACATGGTTGCAAAGTTAGAGGGGAGGGGCACATTATTAACGACCTAAGAAAAAAGTCACTTAAAAACTTTGATTGCATTTTTAAAGACTTGTCCAATGATACCCCATAGAATGGGGTGCACGAAAATAAAAAAAAATTATTTGTTAGTTTCTTTATTATACTACATCAAATGTCAATTTTTTTGAAGTTGAAATGGTTCCGTCGCTCAATTGACTGGAATTTTTATAATAGTATCACAAACATTACGCAATACGATTTCAAAAAACATTACAAGTTAATTGCTTTTAAAGTTAAATTACAATTTGTCATATTACGTGATTGGAAAAACTCTCTGTTTATTTACTGTAATAATTAACCTCTCATTCCCAGAACATGTATAATATCGTACCTACTTTGATTTGGTTTATTTACCAAGTAAGCAATTTTTTTTTTAAATCAGGTGCGAAACAAGTTTTAAGGGGTTTTTTGCACATACATAAATACTTTCAATCTTAAATTCGCTGAAGCTAGGTTTGCTAGGTCGCCAAACCAAATAGCCAGACAGACCAGCCAGTTTGTGTGGACATTGGGGTAAAAAGATCGGACAGCCTACATTATTGAGGATTTTGTCTCAGCATTAATAGGTACGACAAAAAATTGTACGTAAAATCAAGCTTTTTTGATTATTACCATGAATCTTGTTAAATTCTAATGAAATATATATAACATCGAATGCCAAATCAGTTCAAGTACTTTATTACTAATCAGCCAAAATCATCAGTCAAAATTAAATTCTAGAATTTTTAGGAAATTAGGATAAGGTAGGCAAATTTTGAGCATAGGAATTTGACAGGTAATCGGCCATAGCCTTGAATAAACATCTCTTTGAATTTTTAACCCAACCTCCTTAAACTCCATCTTATCTCTTGTCTATTTCGTGAATTCGATAGAGAGTATGCTTACTAGCACACTTTGTATATAACATTAACATAGATTTGATTATGCAAAGAACGTGTTAAAAACGAATTGAAGTTGACTGTGACAGATGAAACATATTACTTTAATTCAATAAAATTCTTATTGAACTGATAGGTATGTTCTTACGAACTAAATTCTCTCGATAAGGATGCCATATAGGAATTTCGACAATGATTTATACAGAAATATTTCACACATTAACCATTTATCTTGAATTTTGAGGCCCTGAAAAAACACACAAATAGATTCACTAAATAAATAAAAAGCTATAATGATTTTAATTACACAATTTTACACCTAATCTTATGGATATCATGTCGTCGTCTCCATTTAAATTGATTAAATGTACAGTGTGTTCACCAAAAGTGGTAACAGTGAATAATTCATGTATCCCACTAGATACAAAACAAAATTAAGACAGTTATGTATTGAACTCGAGATTTACTACCGAAAACTGCTGAGCAGCATTGCCAATTTGTGGGGAAATGGTACTCGATTGGGGATTGGTTCTATGCGGGAAAAACGTGGGGAAGGGGAATTTTTCAAATATGCATCTGCATCTACACTTATGTTTATCCACCTGTAAATGACGCTTTATTATTAGCATGAAACTGCATGAATTTTACTTTTTTTCCGTTATTTCTGTAAGTGGGGAGTTTGTGGGGACTTGGGATATTTCCTTCCCGAATTCGGGGAATTTCATTTTAATTTTTGGGGAATTAGGAAAATGGCATTGGCAAAGCTGCTGCTTCAAAATCAACCGAAATTATAAATGCATTTTTTTTTCAAATAGCAATATATTATATTTTTTTACATTTTCCAAATCTCCATAAGCTTCACTTCATTACGGTCTTGCCCGCGGGGCTGCTTACCGCCTGGCAGCGTCAACAATAGTGGAGCTTTTAGCTCTATCGTATTATTAGGCACGGGTAGACAAATTTAAGTAGCGTAAAGAAATTATTTTATACTTTTTAGTTCCTTTTAAAAACGTGGTGCCTAAGTATATTACAATTTTTTTTCATTTATTAATTATTTTATTTTTAATATTAGTATGGATTATATCGGTGATTTGAACACATTGTAGAATTAATCTCACTATAAATTTACATGGCAGGTTATTAAAATCTGTTGTGTTCTTACATATTATCGGGATTTATGTGTTTTGCAGATAATATTAACAGTTTGTTTTTCCAAGTAGTGATGTGTCTCTCCTGAGCGAGCGTTCATAATGAACGACTCCTTTCTCGGAGCGGAGCGGATCGCTCTTTTTTTTTTGTAAATGACTCACTCCGAGCGTCATTGCTCTGTACTGAGTTGTTCTGTATTGTTGCATTCGCACATTTACAGAGCGCACACAGCACAGGCCACAGAGGCACTAGTGAATTTTGCACTTACGGAGTTATCTTTGCTGTCATTTAATGTTGAATGACACACTATAAGTGGAATAGTACTATGACTTAAACCATTCACATTGACGTCGTTGACAAAGATATAATATTGTAACAATAAACATTATTATTGTTAAGCTATTTATTATACTTTATAGTTTATCCGAAATGCGAATAATATAAGATCAGAATCATATGAAGATGAGCTTAGAACTGAGTGTGTATTGTGCTGTGCAATGCTTCGTGACTCCTGAGCATGCATGATGACAGTTCACACCTCTGCAGTCTGCACTCTTGTGTAGTGCGTGCTGTTTAGTGCTCCTTTGAACGACTCGCTCTGAGCGACTTTTTCTAGTAAGCGGAGCGCATGGAGCCAGCTCTCAATAAAGAGTCATGTGGACACATCACTATTTCCAAGTATTAGTTTTACATGTCGTGCACACAAACACGCTAATTAAATCCTAACAACTTTAATGAATATATTCCCCGTGTGATATTGTATCGTTATAATAGTTCCCTATGCTACTTATTCGTTATAATTTCTCTGTGCTCTGTTCGGGTTCATTCGACAACAGTTCACTCTATCGAAAATTTGCTCTTTTATTTACATAAACAGTGCCGGACATATATTGACTGACGCTTTGGGAATGAAAAGGGCGCAGGGATCATTCCCACTTCAAAAATATTCACATTTGATATAGTATAATAAAGAAAATAAAGTTTCTGATATCGCGCTAGGTGACACGGGTAACGGCCAGTGCCGGATTAGGACTCCTTGATGCCCTAAGCATTTCTTGTCTATGGGCCTTCATCTCTAACAGCTGTCTAATTCTAATATTTTCTATCTGTCATCCTAAGTGTATACATTTTTTTTTTCAAATTGTGAATGCCATAAGCTTAAAATTGATAGAAAAATGTTAAAAAGCATAGAATTTTAGGGAAATAATTGAATTTTATAAACAATGCTCTCATTGAAAATTCGATTGTCTAAAAAATCGGACCTTAGGCATTTTTATACAATTAATTGAAAAAAGTTACAAAATTTTAAAGTGAAAAAATATTTTTCATTTTCTAAAGTAATGGTTAGTATGTAATATATTTGCTATTCGTTGCCATGGTTACCTTCCATCCATAGAGATATTATACTAGAGTTAGGCTTGGGTAACTCAGATCTGAACCGGTTCAAAGAGCCGACTCTGACAGAAGATCCGTGAGAGCCGGCTCACGTTTTTATGAGCCGACGGCTCAACGGATCCGCATAACTCAGTGAAACACTTAACACACAGAACCAGAAGTATCTCTCAGCTCAAATGACTCATGCACATGTTTGGCTATGCATTCTATATAGGTATACATTATATGTACAACTATACAGTGTACTCACTATGCACTTGGCGGTCCAATACGACAGTGTCTCACTTAATTAAGTCACAACTATTTAAAGTATTGTATTGCATATCGTAATATAATTAAGGGATGCTTATTTTTCATGTGTCGAGCTAAATTTCCTGTTGATCCTTTTGAAATTTTGCACACAATGGAACAATATTTACATTTTGCAGTACTTTCGCCTAAATTATGAAGATTTAGGCGAAAGTACTGCAAAATGTAAATATTGTTCCATTATTATGTAAATATATGGTTCCACACTTCACTATATTTCCGGCTGCTCATTTTTTAAATTATGTATTATTAACAACCACGGATCACAAAAATTATTATGAACGCATATGATACCTAAACAATACTTTAAATTTGTGTGTAAGTATATGGTTGAACTTGAATTCAAATTCAATAAATAATATATTTAATAAATAAAATTATCGACCAATTTTTCAGACAATATATTAACAAAAAATATTATATTTTTTGTTAATATATTGTCTGAAAAATTGGTCGATAATTTTATTTATTGAAGAGTTCTAACCAGACGTTAATCAAAGATTTGAATAATATATTTAGCTATTAGCATGTGATTGGTTGAGCAAATGCGTAGGAATCTGTAAAACCCCGCCTTATAATATGTGAGTCAGTCACTGGCATGATCACAGAACATACTGTTCTGTGGGCATGATATTAGGTGATATGATTGACTTGACTCAACTAACTCAGTTGGCTCAGTGGCTCAGTTGACTCGAATAACATATTCAGAACTCGGCTCTTTTTGAACCGGTTCAGTGAGCCGGCTCACATATGGGATCCAGATGCAAAGTACGCGAGTGAGCCATGAAAGTGTCTGCTATTCAGAGAGAGAAAAGTTCCTTATCTCCATGGTAACTAATGATACAAAACAATGCTGATTTGAGTAAACATATTATATAATGATACGGAACGTTTGCAGCGTTCTCTCTCTGAACGGCAGACACTTTCACTTATGGCAAGCATATAAAAATAACAAAATATATAAAAATTAACAAAAGCATGTTTAACTAATTTCTTTCTGACAAATCTACAGAACAAAAGAAGGGACTTTATGTAGAGCCCCTAAGAAAGACCTAACAATAGGCTCTGTACAATAAATATCTAAATTTAAAATGATTGACTTACTTTTACCTAAAATATTCGTTTTGAGGAGATATTTCACTAATCAATACTTCCTAGGTCCCCTATTAAAAAAAAATAAAGCCGTGACGACATTTTAATCGGCTGCTGAAAAAGTACGATTTTTTTTTATTCCTCATATAAAAGTAGCTGATATTCATAAACAGACAGGGAAATGCTTAAAGTGTGCTAAATGCGTTCATGAATATCAACTACATAAGAAGAATAAAAAATATAAAATTATTTCATACTTTTTAAACAACTGATTAGGTACCTAATCATTTTGAATTCGAGTTTTTTAATGTTTTTTTTTTAAATATATTTTAACTATATTGTATAGAGGAGCGAATTATCAAGGATCAGTAATTGTTAAATTGTTAAATAGCGCATTAACATCATCGGAACGACGTCGACGCAAAAATATTATATTGCCATAAAAACTAGAATACATTTAGCTATCGACCGTATGTTATAGATAGGAGGACGGTGACAGAAATGATCAAGGAGCAGAAACGCTCTCTATCGTGTTGTCTGAGTCCCCGTCTACAAATCCGCTTAGTGGAGTAGGGGTCTAGCGCGTTGCGATACGACGCTGGAGCACTTAAAAAAAAACGGCAAAATTCAAAATTCCTCTACAAAATGGCGGAACAGCATTTGGGGGGACCTTCTGATTTGCCGAAAAAGTATTTTCTGCCAATTTACTCCCTGCAGAGACTTTCAAAATCCTTTCATAAAATCGAAGAAAGAATTTGAAGTTGAAACTTGACGGAATGGTTGATTGGGTGATCCGGAACACGAGAAAAAAGTTTCGTGGCTTCAAGTGACCTCACTTCCTTTCAATGATTCTTCAAACTTTGCACAGGCAAAAATTCGAAAAGTCTTTGCGCGGTAGCAGAAATTTTTACCAGGTTTTCTTAATAGAAAGCCTGGTAAAAATTTCTGCAACTTTTTGGGTACTAATGTACCCAAAAAGTGTGTAAAAAATATTATCTGCCAATTTTGTCACTGCTAGATCACAATCTGCCAATTTAATGTACCTACTTATTAATGCTTTACCTGAATACCATGTAAAACTATCCGCGAACATGCCGTGTTTTTGCAAGGTCGATTTTGGCAGAAAACTGTTCCTCGGGATTCTCTACAAAAAGACGAAACGTTTGAGCTCGGTTTCACTCACCGAACTTTTTAAAAAAATCTATTTATTATAGGTAAGTAGGAACTGACAGTCTCTATAGGGGGTAAATTGGAAGAAAATATCTTTTCTGCAATTAGGAGGTCCCCCCTAGATGTCTTTCAGTCAGTTTCTGCTATTTAGTAAAAGAATTTTGAATTGTTTTTTAAAGTAGCCCAGCTTTGTATCGCAACGCGCTAGAGACCTCTACTCCTCTAAGCGAAGTTGTAGAGAGGGACTCAGACTACACGAAAGAGAGCGTTTCTGCCACAAAGCGCTCCTTAACCATGTCCATATCTGTCACCGTCTCTCTAACTATATTGCTGTATGTATTGTTTATTTGCCTGTTAATAATTTTTCAAAATAAATAATTATTTTTCCATTTATTTTGCGCTTTTTAAACTGAACTCTGTAGCTAATAACCATTTCGCAATCATACTCTTTCAACTAAACCAAACCACATCAAAATTCGACCAACTGTAAATAAGCTATGATGCCAAAGTAAATACAGACACGCACGTAAACACTGTGACATACGCATAAACCTCGTTTTGCGCCGGAGGCAAATAGTATTTAAGATATAAAATACAAGCTACTATCCGCGGCTCCGTGATGAAATACGACAGCGACAACAGTAGTGGAGCTTTCGGCTCCACCGTATTACAGTCTTGGGTCGCGGGGCTGCGCCTCGCTAAGCAATAACAAAACGGCTCCATTGTTTTATATACCCGTACTTCCACCATAAAATTGCTGTACTTCCACCATGTACTTAAATTTAGTCCAGGGGCGGGCAAATCTTTTGATCGGCGGGCCACATAGCTGATGAAAATTTGACCGCGGGCCGTATGGCTGATAAAAATTTCACCGCGGGCAAAAAAAAAGATCCCCACATTCTATTTTCGCATTTTACTATTTTTCTAAAATTTTCTAAAATGCTTCGCGGGCCGGATAAAATTGCGCTGCGGGCCGCCATTTGCCCAGGCCTGATTTAGTCAGTTTATTTGAGATTTTCATTTATTTTATTTTATTTATTATTTAAATATAGGGCATATTACTCAACGATGGTGCAGCTTTTCATTAGCGAAAGAATCAGTTTAGAAGTTTAGTAATTTAGCGACTTTATATTATAATAGAATAAACTGCACGCTAGATGCTAAATAAATTATAGTTTAAAAAATGCAAAGAAACACGCTTTAATAGCAAACCGAACTAAAAAGTAGAAAATAAGTATTTACAAAATAATTCAATTATAGTAAAAAAGCGTGGGGTGCTTGATATTAAATGTTACAATTATTTCTATGGAATAAAGTATCTATGTTTCAAAAACTTTGTCTTTTTCTATGACGTTAAGATGGGCGTACCCAGCTTTTGGCCCTGGAGGGGGCAAATTAGAAATTTCTTATAAGCCGGGTCCCCGGTGCTTGTTTTGCCCTCCTGGATACGCCAGTGCTTACGGCGTAAAAAAAGACAGAAGTATATATTTACACCCTAACGGTTCGATTGCGATTTAATTCCTATGCTCAGTATAGAATATGGTAAGACGAAAGTCACGTGGTCACAGAACTATAAAACTTGGAAACTGGCCTCATATACACGGCGTAATATGGGAAACAGGCAAAATCAATGTATAAGAATCTGTTAGAGATTCGTCGGCATTTAGCACAGAAAAGAACTCTAACGAAATTCTTCAAAAAGTATATGATATACATACAAACACACATACGTACCAGTCAAGTTAATATAAGCGTGTTAATATTTCTCAGCTCTGTTCTCGAAGAACGATTAGTGGGTTAACGGATACCTACTTAAAATATTGACATCAGTTCACTGCTCCAAAGAATAAAGTGTATTCACCTCAAATGAATCCTTAAAGTTAGATTGAGCTGTTTAATTATAATCCGATATGTCAGCGATTCTCAAGTCAAAAGCTGCAAGGAAACGATACAATGCACCCGGTGTAACTTATTGGGGTGATTGTAAATTAACCGCAATGATAGCGTAAAAGAGAATTAAGGGATTACTTTTCTCTAGTAGTTACGATGCTTGACACGTAAATAAGGAAGAGCTCATCATGCGACGTATCAAATGAAAGGGTTTAAGAGAAATACAAATATATATTGTCACGTGGTGCTGTATCACCGCGACAAATTACTTAATGCTAGTATAAAATTATTAATAAAATAAAGAAAACTTAAGTCGTGGATTTCGCGGGTATTTGCATGTACGGTACGATTTGGATCGCATGGCTTGGACATATAAACTATAAGTGTGTCTAAGTTGTGATCAAGTCGGCGGACGCTAGATACGCGGTACTTGTGAAACAAGGAGTGAATAAGTGACAAACAATAGTTGTTAAGGTTTTTAAATAATTAAAATAAATATTGATTAGTTACGGAAAAAAATAATAAACAAGAAGTTCTTTTTCCGGGTTTGATGAAGACGCACGTAAAAAGGACGCTCATGGAAGAAATTATTAAATAACTATTTAATCAACACTTCCAAGTCATTTTTGGACTTCACCTACTACAATGAAGTGGTTTAATCACCAATCATCATTCAACATGTTTGTAAAGTATGATTAGGATAAATTATACTCATTTGTAAGTACTGTAGCCGGCGTACAGGTATGAAGCTCGTTCCTAGTTTTTGTCCTGTAGTATTTAACTTAATTAATTTATTGAATATGTAATTTCCCTGTCCTTGTCTTTTCTATGTTAATTAAGCTTGATCTCTCCTTCTTCAGGGTTCCAACCCCAGTTAATTGTTAAATACAATTCTTGACCTATTTGTAAATATGAAAATACTGATTTGTAATTTAACCATTTATTGTATCGTTAAATCTCGTTCAAGTACCTAAGCGATTTAGATCTGTGTGTTAAATATGAAAATACTGTTTGTAATTTAACCCTTTATTGTACAGTAAAATCTAGTTCACGCATCTAAGCGATTTGTAAATATAATAATGTTATCGACCTACTGTGTTTTCTTTCCATAGTTTTTTTTTGATTCACAAATTTCTCGGAATAGTAGAGGAAAATTGTGAGGTACATTCTCTGACTACTATGGGCCCGAAATAACACCTGTACCGACCAAACAATCTATTATTTTGAGAAATCTGTTCGTTTTTTCTTTCTTATTTCCTCACAGGTGGGAATGGACCTACGTTTACAAGAAATACTTCCACTGCCGTGCTTTAATATCTATAAAATTCCCGTGTCACAAATTTGGCTGCGCTAATCTCCGAAACCACTGAACAGATTTTAATGAAATTTTGTAAATGTGTCTTGCTTGGTGCAACTTAGGCTATAGAATAGTTTTTATTAAATTTTTTGTACAAAATTACGGTATATTATCAAAAAGCCTGTTTGTTTGCTTCTGAGATAATTTAGATATGAAACAAATAAACAAAACTTTTTTAATACCAAATAGCCACATCTGTCTGTTAGAGCTCGCAATTGTTTTTGGAGGGAAAATTGATGCCTGCGCAGAAGAGATATAAAATTTTACAATAACTGACTGATGAATAACGCACAGTCTGAACAGGTAGGTCTAGAAACATGAAATTTTGCACAGGAGTTCCATATAACGTAGTTGGACACTAAGAAAGGATATTTGACAAAAAAATCAAAGTGTTTTAAAGAGGTTTTGTCATACGGTGGAGCCGAAGGTTCCAGTTTTCGCTGTCGTGTTCCATCTCAATCTTCATAATTTGATTTTACGATTCCAACCCACTAGTGGGGAATGGTACTAGTTTAGGTCAAAATTCACTTTTCAAAAATTTTACAATATTTTTTCGTTTTGAGGTCCCCTGAATCCAAAAAAAGTATTTTTGGAAAAACTCTGTGCGTCTGTTAGTCTGTTCAGTTTTTCTGTTTGTCTGTGAGCATGATACGTCAAACGGATGAACGGATTGAAACCAAATTTTGGGAGGATGTTTGGTATGCAAATATGAAGAGCCCTATTGTTTTTGGAGAAAATTGGCGCATGCACAGAAGAGATATATGCTATAACGATGTTTTTTATATAATAATGGTATACTTTTCTTAACGGCTTATTATTCTATTTATTTTTTCAAGAAAGTTTCGTTATTTTTTTTTTCTAAATTTTATAGTTTCGGAAATATTTTGAAAATAAAAAAAAAATCAGCTGTTCTTTTGTTTTGTAGATCTATTAACCATACTGTGATTAATTTATAAATGACATTGAACATATTATGAAGGTAACCATGGCAACGAATAACAAATATCATATTGAATACTAGCCATTATCCGCGTCACCTCACGCGATATCTGAAATTTGATTTTCTTTATTATACATTTTTTGTTAGAATGCTCCCGTCGCCTAAGTGGCTGGAATATTTTTTAGAATAAGTACTACGTTTTTAAAACGAACTAAAAAGTATAAAATAATTTATTTACAGACAGATTTTTAACTTGTAGGATTTGAAACGAAAAACGTGGGGCGCATTATTCGTTTTATCTCATAAATAGATTTTTTCATTGATATAGTTACTCTCTACACTTCTAATATAACCGTCGCATGCGTCCCACGTTTTTCGTTTCACAAGCTAAAAATCTGTCTGTAAATAAATTATTTTATACTGTTTAGTTCGTTTTAAAAAGGTGGTATATTATTATTTTTTTCTTGTATTTTTCGTGCTGAATCCACTTAATAAATTTATCTCTCGGTGGCTGGAACACATTGTATGTTAAGTGGGTATCACATTAATTGATTATATTGGTTTGCACTTACTCTATTTACCTCTCGAGCACTCGTGTTCGTGTACATTCTAGGTATGCGGAGATCAGTTCTTGATGGGTCGCCGCGATTACTTTATCGTTAACGAACAGACTTTACTCTTTCAGTTACTTTTCCTTCACAGTTTTCCCTCCAGACTGCGCCGCGTTCGATTTTAAATTACATTCATGTAGAAAGCTTGTATTTTGTAAAATCGCCGCACAATTTTGCGCACGTTTAGGCATTTTTCTCCAAAAAGATATTTTCTGACCTCGCTGAATTTCAGTGCCCATATAAAAGCTGATTAGTTCCTTCTTTTAAAATAAATCAGAAACGTTAAGTAACTAAGGAGCTATGAGTTGAACGCACCAAATACCTTCACTGTAAAGCAGGTTACACACCTTAATGTTAGCTGCGATGCAGGCATCGACTCTTATGTTTCATGATGCAAGTAAGCAGTGTGTGTAGTACTGAATCACGTATTTGGCATCAGTTGCGGCTTGCAGCGATGCAGAGTCTGGAATCCCATTTTGGTCGGCGAGCCACGACGCCGAGTCGGTGATGCTAATGCAAGTTTCAGCGTGTATAGAATTGCGTCGATGCCAAGGCGATATTAATTTATTTTCCCGCGCCATTTTAGAGGTTACTTTGTTGTTTGTGTGTGTAAATTCCATGATGGAAAGTGATCGTGTATTTCGGGAAGAGTTCATAAATATTTATCATCTGCATACGTGTCTTTGGAATACAAATGTACTTTTAGCTCTTGAATAACGTTTTCTTTCTATAAACCATCTTTTTGGCCATTTCCTTTTTGATTTCCTTTTTCTTTTATGGAGTATAAAGAGTGCCCCAACTACTGCTAATAAAATTGGTGTTGACAAAACGTACCTCATTTTATTCGTCAAGCACTAGTTATCTAGAAAATAACTTAACCCTACTGTTCTTGTGTTGCATGAACATGGAGTCGATTCAAGCATCGCAATAGGTTTCGATTTAAGTAGGCGTTTATGCAACTGATGCAAGTTTCATGTAACATAAGAGTCGATGCTTGCATCGCAGCTAACATCAAGGTGTGTAGACCGCTTAAGAACTAGCCCAATATACTATTTTTATGCCGGCACTTCACATGGCTATTAGGATTTGTGTATTTGGCATATTTGGCAAACAATTACCATGTGTGAACAGTCTATTTGACAAATTGTTGCCAATACCAAATACGCGTTACCGTGCGCTTGTCAGTTTTTCGAGGCACATCAAAGGAATCAAATAGGCAAATACGCAAATAAACTGTCCACACAATGGCCATATTCAGAAGCGCACGCGCCGTGAACCTGTACGGACGTGCAGTTTTTTTGTGTCTGTGCTGTGAGCGAGAACTGGAACAATTACTATTGAAAATGAATTGGGACAATGAAACAGTGTTAAAATTCTTGGAATTTTGAACTTTGCATTCTGCTGCCAAATGTTTGTGTGTTTGTTATTTGACGGCCATGTGTGGATGGTCGTATTTGCGTCTATTTGCATGTTTGCTTTGAGCGTCATATATTGTGCCAAATACAACAAACACCCAATAGCGAACACAAATAGCCATGTGAAGTGCCACCATTAGACAGATTTCTGCACTGCGATTCGTGTTGTCGTTAATATTACAGTGAAAGTTAATACAAAACTTGAAAAAAACATATTGGTTTCATTGTAAAACTCGTGTTGACATTTGTCTGGAACTATTGGAAGAAAATGTAATAAAACTCAATTTAGAGAAGTTATCGTTTCTCAACGGAAAAGTATTATGTCACACATATCTCCATCGGGATTCGAACCCAGTGCTTTACGAACAGCCCACATACAAATATTTGTCACAAAGAAGAAGAAAAACAACATACATGGGGTGTAATAAGTCACAACAAAACATATTTTCTGGTTTGTAGAAATGTTTTCTATGGAGAACAAGAACCGAGATTGGCGAACAGGGCCGTAATTAGCTTTTTTAGGGCCCTGGGCAAGATTTCATCACTGGGACTCCCTACATTAAATTTTTTGAATTAATTAAAGCTACTTATTTCCCCAAAATAATAGTTTTAACCAGTAGTACCTACAACCAGAAAAACAAGTTTTAGAGGGAGTTAAAAATTTTTAGCTAGATATTTTTATATTTTATAAATCTATTGAGATAAATAAAATTGAAGTGTCTGTTTGTAATGTCAAAATAACAACTTTTTATTAAATGCATATGAAAGTATAATATATGGTACTTATAACAAAAAAATTCCAGCCAATTGGGCGACGGGACCATTCCAACTTCAAAAATATTTACATTTGATATAGTCTAATAAAGAAAATAAAATTTCTGATATCGCGTGAGGTGACGCGGGTAATGGTTAGTCTTCAATATGATATTTGTTATTTGTTGCCATGGTTACCTATATAATATGTTCCTGTCATGTAAAAATTAATCATGCATGCCGAACTAGTTTATTTCTGACAGATTTACAAAACAAAAGAAGAGCTGATTTTTTTTTATTTTCAAAATATTTCCGAAACTATAAAGTAAGTAGGTATATAAAAAAAAAATGTTTAACAACCTTTCTTGAAAAAATAAATAGAATAACAGGCCGCTATGAAAAGTATACCATTATTATATCAAAAACATCGTTATAGCATATAACTCGTTTGCGCATGCGCCTATTTTCTCCAAAAACAATAAGGCTCTTCATATTTATATATGAAATATTCTCCCAAAATTTGATTTCAATTCGTTCATCCGTTTGACCGGCATCGTGCTTAGACTGACAGACGCACAGAGTTTTTCCAAAAATATGTTTTTTGGATTCGGGGAACCTCAAAACGAAAAAATATTGTAAAATTTTTGAAAAGTGAATTTTGACCTAAGCTAGTACCTACCATTCCCCACTAGTCGGTTGAAATGGTAAAACAATTTTTAAAGTTTTTGTGTCTAGCTGTCTGTTTTTCCGGCTAATTTCCAAAACGACTGGACCGATTTTAACGGGACTTTCACTGGCCGATAGCTAATCTTATAAGGAGTAACTTAGGCTAAAAAAATGGAGAAATCTTTTCGTAAACTCTGCGAAATGAACATTTTTTCGTGTTTCATCTCAATATCGCGGGCGGAGCTGCGGGGAGTAGCTAGTAGTCCATAAATAAGTCATACGAACACTAAACACTAAATCAGAGGTCCCCGAACATTTTTGTCTCGTAGACCACTTGCCATGTTTTTCAGTTGTGGGTAGACCCCCTGCTTATCTAAAATTGATCTTTTGCAAATTCATTACAACCGCTATAGTGCTACTCACTTTGAACGAATTAAATTTATAACGGTAGTGAAGTGTAGTGTGAAATGTTTAATTTTATACATTTATTAATTAGATTCAAATTAAAATTTACTTTCTGTTACATAAAATAACTAAGCAAAAAATAAATGCTTTAGTGTAAGGGATGAATCTGATGCTTTAATAATAAATTTTCAACATTTGGCATCATTTTAGTTAGATTTTTAATCTTAAATCTCCTCGGTTAACGATGTCCAGTTTGTTTCTTTTTTTGTTAGGAGATTCACTATCGTTGACTCCCATTTTCATTTCATGGACCCCCAATTTTTTTCCCGCTGACATGAACCCCTTGCAAGTTGTCGTCGACCCTTGGGGTTCGATATATGGGCAAGACGGCGAGGAGTTTTGGGTGTATTTTTTGGGCACAGGCGAGATTATTTGTGAAATCGCTTCGTTTTAGGGTGTAGTACAACCCCCTAAGTTTGCTTACAAATTGTTGGTATGCTTGATTTTATAATTAACGATTAGTGACGAAAATAGTGCTTTTTTCTCTATTTCCTTTAATATCTCTGTTCCTCTTGACTTTCAGTATAGCATATGCATTGAGAAAGTTGTTCCTTATGACATTTCCTAAAAAATGAGCACTGACAGAGGTCGCTAAGTGAAATTGTTAACTTGCAAATAGCCCCGAAAGTTAAAAAAACACGTTTTTTTCACTATTTTTTTACTAAAAAATACCCGCACATAGATGGCTGAAAATTCTCAAAAATGATGTCTATGTTGACCCAAACATGTATGAATAATTGTAGCGTGATCAGTCAATTACTTCTCGAGTAATTAACGATCACTTTTTTTGTTTTCTTAATTGCAAATTGCGCTATTTTTTCACAAACGGGTTTCGCTGGTCGGACTAAGCCAGAAAAAGCACAAATCAATTCAACTTTAGTATCCCGTCGGAATTTTTGGAAAAAATTAATTCTAACCGATTTTATAACGATTGAATATTGGAAAAGTTATATGGTTTTATACGTTTGTCTAAAATTGGTATCGCTAAAGAAATCGTTAAAAATCCGTTATTATTAATTTTTTCCAAAAATTCCAACGGGATACTAAAGTTGAATTGATTTGTGATTTTTCTGGCTTGGTCCGACCAGCGAACCCGTTTGTGAAAAAAATGGCGCCATTTGCAATTAAGGAAACAAAAAAAGTGATCGTTAATTACTCGAGAAGTAATTGACTGATGTCAATTATTCATACATGTTTGGGTCAACATAGTTTAGAACGTGTTTTTTAACTTTCGGGGCTATTTTCAATTTAACAATTTCACTTAGCGACCTCTGTCAGTGCTCATTTTTTAGGAAATTTCATAAGGTACAACTTTCTCAATGCATATGCTATACTAAAAGTCAAGAGGAACGGAAATATTAAAGGAAATAGAGAAAAAACACTATTTTCGTCACTAATCGTTAATTATAAAATCAAGCACACCAACAATTTGTAAGCAAACTTAGAGGGTTGAACTACACCCTAAAACGAAGCGATTCTTACAATAATCTCGCCTGTGCCCGAATAATGCACTTTTTTTGTTTTTACCTCCTCGCCTAATAGACCACTTTGGGAATCACTGTTCTAAATAATATGATTGATTTCGGGCATCAGTGCTTAGTTTTACAAATCAGCGTAACTGTTTGTTCAGAGTCTGATCTGTAATCAATTTATTTTTGAAATGCAAGTTCGCGTAACAACGTAGTACCATTATAAAAAAAAACAAATGTTTATTGAGTGCTTGTACTCGGAGAAAATTAATTAATGAATTTAAAACATTTCACTTACTGATGTGAATAAAACCTGTTTATCACCTATTAATTACTTTTTTACTGTAATTAAAATTAAATTTATTTTTCCAGAAATTGTAAAAACTTGTTACAAAATGAAAATACATACCTATATCTGAAAAAAACATATGGATCATATAACAAAATGAATCGTTAAAAAAATTAAAACGTGTGTCGTGGCACACACGACCGAAGTGACACTTCTATTTGTGTACCACCGAAGTTGAGACATATAAGCTTTTAACATGGACTTATGATATTTTGTTAATACTTGCTCTACGTGAAAAGTTCTAAACACCCTTCATCTTTTGTGAACTTATTTTCAAAAAATTCTCTTTAATAAACTCAATTTTGGAAATAAAATCAGAACTGTGATAGCCGTGGTCTTTAAATATCGAACTTTTCGAGCAAGCAGCTTTGAGGTTATACGTAAAAACACGAATGACAGCTGTATTAGCTAAAATGCAATAGGGTTGCTATGGAAACAACAGTTGATAGGCTATTTTTCTTTTACTGCCGCCCGATCGCTCGTACTTCCCGCGTTAGTGCGTGTAATCCCACCAAAGCGTAAATGTGAGACTTTCTGCCTTGCAATTGATGTCGAAAGTAGGTATGTACTTTCGATCGTGGTATGAAGAAAAACATATTTTTTAAATGGCGTATGCTCAAAATTAATATTTCCATTTTGTTGTTTGCTGAATTATTTCAAAATAACTTGGTTATGTCAGTTTTTTCACGTTTTAGTTTTCAGTCAAAGAGAGAGAGAGAGAGAGAGAGAGGCAGCCAATTAATTCCTTCTCTTACAAGCAAAGGATGGACAGTGGTACACTGGTTCTCCATATTATGTACAATGCACATCTCGTTAGTTATAAATACGAAATGTGATCGGGAACTGGCTCGTTTACCCTAAGCTAGTTTAAAACTGTTTGAACGCAAATTTTATTATAACTTTGTAAAACATAAATCTATTAAAAATGATAACGTCTTCCAAGTTTATTCATCGGCTATAACAACTTGCTGCAGTTAGCTAGATGATGTCGGCCGATATGAAATATAATAGTAAACTTGAAATTTTATTGTTTGAGTGGATCTCTCTAATCTAAATAGTGTAAAACAAAGTCACTATTAACGTCTCTCTGTTTGTTCGCTTAGTTTTTCCAATCTAGATACTGTATTTTAATGCGGTTTTCAACATCATTTAGAGAGTTTCATCCCGGAAAGTTCATGTTTATAATACGTTCATATTAAATTTAAAGATAGTAGAGAAATATCTTGATGTTTTGTAAGCAAGTCGTAAAAAGACGCTCTTAGGGCGCATACGTGACTTTCGCTGTCTAAACCATAAAAGATACGCCAAAATAGTTTTCAACGGAATTGTTGGTCTTAAAAAGATCTACAGAAAAGTTCTCGATAACATATGTCTATCTTCGAAGAATAACCAACAGTAATCAATTTTATCTTTCAAAAATTTGATAAAAAATAATGAAGCCATTTTGAGCGACTTGGTATTAATCCGTATTCAATTAAATGTGAGTTACCTTAGATATTTATTAATTTAGGTCTAAATTGACCTTTACACCCTATAATTTAAATGAATTGTGATTTACTCGTAATATTAAAAATATCCTTTATATCACCTTTCTTTATTATTTGTTGTATTATTATATTTATTTTTTTTTAATTTGTTTTTTTTTTGTCTCTCGTTTACATTGGAATTCTTCCGAACGTATTGACATGACTGATTATGTCAGAAGATGTAGAGGCCAATAGACCATATTATATTAACAAAAAATTACTTTTCTTTTGTAAAACCTGAAGAAATCTTATTAAACGCGAAACGTCGCTAATCCATACTTATATTATAAATGCAAAAGTAACTATGTCTGTATGTCTGTTACCTTTTCACACTTAAACCGCTCAACAAATGTCAAAATCTAGCGTCCTGAGGAAAAACATAGGATACCTTTTGTTTCAAAAATCTGTAGAGGTGAAATAGGGGATGGCGTTTGTGGTAAAGTAGCCAAGGCAATATACTCCTTGTATAAACTAAAAAAAATAGTGTCTCCTGAGACACTAAGATTAGTCTATTTTGCTTTTTTCCATTCTAACATCTCTTATGGAATATTGCTTTGGGGCTGCGCCTCAGATGTAGATAAAATTCTATTACTACAAAAAAAGGCCATAAGGTGTATTTCGGGTGGTAATTATGATGCTCATTGTAAACCGCTGTTTACTGAATTACGAATTATGACTGTCTTTAACTTGTATATCTTTAACGTGTTGTGTTGCTTTAAAGCAAATATTGATAATTTACCAACCGGTGCCGATCAGGGCTGCCAGATTTCTCTCCTCAGAAATCCGTCGGTAGGACGAAAAGTGGTGGGGGAAGTGGTCTGAAAAATCCGTTTCCATCCGTTCGCCCGGTTCACCCATTAATGCAATGAGTGTGAGAGAGATAGAGAGTAAAGTGAAGTATGCGGTACCATAAACGACACATCGACGTGTTTCCACCTTCATTATGGTTTTATTGTTAACATTATTAAATGAATTTCGTATAAGACGTTGAATTTACTTTTACTTACAAACAGACTTTAAATTGAATAGAAATGATTCATTTTTTCACATCCAATGAATCGATTATTTCGTAGATTTTTCATATTTTTATGAAATAAAAATATTATATTGACTGTTAGAATGTTGCGATAGTAACAAACGCGGCAGTACAATCAGTTAAATCCTCAATGTGTTCCGTAAATCCGTGTAACTCGAAACACTTGACTCCAGTTGTGTGAAAAAAACGCATCAGACAAAGATAGCGAGTCGATATTCATCGATATAGGTGTGTGTTTCGCGAACACATTGTTTCATACACTCTCTTATCTTTTTCTACCCAAATAGAGAGAGGAGTAGGACAGAGGTAGTGAAAGAAACGTGCTCAGATATGCTCGAATGTGCTAAAAATACCCGAATGTCCCCAAATTATCGATTATCGAGTGAAGTTTGAATTTATATGTAGTAAAAAAGGTAAAAAATTCGGAAAAGTTAGAAAATCCGTTAAATCCGTTCAGATCATGAAATCCGTTCCATTATCCGTTCAAATTTATTTCTACTCGAAAAATCCGTTTGTAACGGAAAAATCCGTTCATCTGGCAGCCCTGGTGCCGATCACCATAACTATGATACCAGAAGAAAAAACGAAGTTCTTGTGATGTATCACCGCTTAAAAATTTGTCAACAAAGCCCAGACTTTATGGGACATAAACTTTTTACCCTTTTACCGGAGAAAATAAAAGGACTTTCTTTTAAATATTTCAAAAAATTCACAAAGCAATTTTTGATCTTAGAACCATTTTACAGTTTTGACGAATATTATATGTGCAATATGACACCAAGTTTTAAAAAAATATATCCATATTTACTGTAATTCTGTATCATTTATATATTTTTGTATCACTTTTTTATTGACAATGTCTGTACAATTTTAATTGTGTTTCTGACTAATAAAGTTTGAATTGAATTGAATTGAAAAGTTTTTATAGGAAACCCATCATTTCTCAAGTTAGAGATATAGTCGCGTCAATGAAGCCTTTTACTTCGAACTTCACAAGAACAGCTTCGATTTTGATGATTTTTTTAAATTTAGTTTTTTTATATTATTGAAAATCAGAAACATTTTGGGGCGGGGAACGAATTATATATACTGTTTAAAGTGCTAGGAGCAGTCAGAGGCATGAACATTTTTTAAAAATTCAATATTTTTTCTGCAATTAAGCGATCCCCCCAGATGCCTTTCAGTCATTGTCTGCCATTTAGTAGAGGAATTTTGAATTTTGCCGTTTTTTTTAAAGTGCCCCAGTGTCGTATCGTAACGCGCTAGACCCCTACTCCACTAAGCGGATTTGTAGAGGGGGACTCAGACTACACGAAAGAGAGCTTTTCTACCACCAAGTGCTCCTTGACCATTTTTGTCACCGCGTCTGACTAACTATTAAATACAAATAACAAATTTTAAGTATTTAAATACAAATAAAAATTCTTTCATTAAAAAGTATTTGAAATACAAATACAAATACTAGAAAAGTATTTTATTCAAATACTTTACAAGTCTGATAATTTTTTTTTTGAGTTTTGACAAGTATTACAAATAATAAAGAAAAAACTTACCTTTATAAAATTATCCACTTCTGAATGTCGAAACAAAAACAGCACTCAGTCAACACTTTGAAATTCGAAAAATTAAATTATCTGCAAAACAAATTACACTAAACTTTCATGTGAACACAGAACCATTCAGTTAATATGAAACGTACACTTTGATAACAAACTTACATAAACAAACGAAATTAAGTTTAGTTAATAATAGTGTTCAATAGTTGGCGTAACTAATAAATAAGTTTCTGTCGTCACAACCCCGGCTTGGTTTGTATATCAAAGAAAGTTAGCTTTTGAACAACGCATGTTTCTGGCTGTCGCTTTTATATGGCATGTATGCCATCGCCGTACCGCGACAAGATACGAGGGCCCACAACAAGTTGCCGTGTGTCAGGGATGGGTCGCACTAGGATTGCCATTAGTAATGTGTCGATCCTGAGCGAGTCGTTCACAATGAGCGAATCCTTTCACGGAGCGGAACGAGTCGCTCTTTTCTTGAATGACTCACTCCGAGTTATTGCTCTGTGCTGAGCTATTCTGTACTGTTACATTCGCACATTTACAGAGCGCACACAGCACAGGCCACAGAGGCACTAGTGAATTTTGCACGTATGGAGTTATCTTTGCTGAGTCATTTAGTGTTGAATGACACACTGTAAGTGTAATAGTACTAAGCTTACAGTGACTTAAATCATTCACATTGACGTCGTTGACAAAGATATAATATTGAAACAATAAAATAAACATTATTATTGTTAAGCTTTTTTTATACTTTATAGTTTATTAGAAATGCGACTAATATAAGATCGGAATTATATGAAGATGAGCTCAAAGCTCAGTGTGTGTATTGTGCTGTGCAAATGCTACATGACTCCTGAGCATGTATAATGACAGTTCACACCTCTGCAGTCTGCACTCCTGTGTAGTGCGTACTGTCTAGTGTCGCTCCTTTGAACGACTCGCTCTGAGCGACTCTTTTTAGTGAGCAGAGCGCACGGAGTCAGCTTCCAATAAAGAGTATGTGGACACATCACTAAATAAAATACGTCTAGATCGAGGGTGTCCAATCTTTTTGTTTCCCTGGGCCACATTCGAAGAAGACACGTTGTTTGGGCCACAAATGCATTACCATAGCTGACGAGCGAAAAAAAGTAAAATATATAGTTGTCTTCATACGTCGATCGAAAGTACATACTTTTGGCATCAATTGTAAGGCAGAAAGTCTAACATTTAAGCATTGGTAGGATTACACGCACTGATGCGGGAATACGTACGTTCGGGCGGCAGTAAAGAAAAAATAGTCTGTCACCTATTGTTTAGATATCGTTTCCATAGCAACCCTATTACATTTTTACCAATAGTCGCGAACAGCTGTCATTCATGTTTTTACCTATAATCTCAAAGCTGCTTGCTTGGAATTTATCTGCGTTTTTATATAATAAATTAATTAATGTATTTAATAAGCGTACATACGACCGAGGTATGAAGAAAATAGTATACACCACACTGGTCGAAAGTTTGATACCCTTGCACTGCGAAGTGTAAGGTATCAAACTTTTGGCCCTTGTGGTGTAATATACTGTTTCATGTTTAATGGCATTATTCAGCGAACGTATAAGTAGCTATTCCTTCGAATAGGTAGCGATTATTCAATCCACCAAACAAATTATGTTTGCTGCAGGTATAAATCTATTTTGTCTTACTTCGAGGGTATAAATATTTATTCGCCTGAAAAAATAATAATGGCCGCCACAGGTTGCTCTTGTGAATTTATTTAATGTGGATTGCAAACCGATTGCACAATAGTAGCATACTGAAGCGGTTTGAAACTCAGGCTGCGAAAGAATCGACCCGTGTACGAAGAGCCTAAAGTTAAATATTATTGTTTCTCTTCATCATACAAATCTCCACCTCCACCATAAGTGCCGGTACTTCCACCATATCTGCCATATCTTGCGTAAGTAGAGTTTTAGTAATTTTTGACCCCCCCTCACCCTTCTCAGCGAAAGTAAGCAAAATAAGCTAAGCAAAGATCCCCTTCCCCCTTTGGTGCTTACGTAATACTTGAATGGCCTCCCTATATAAATTCGCACATTAACATGAAATGACACGTCCATTTTTTTCTCTATAAATTTATATAAAATTTTCACAAGGTTACATAAGAACATTTTCGAGAAAAACGGTTTCAATGCATTATTTAAATACACACTCAATTATTAATGATAATTTTTACTGTGTGTTGAATTAATAAATTGATAACAATTTTCTCGAATATTTTCTTATGTAACCTTATGAAAAATTAATATATAAAGATTTCGAAAATGTAAAAAAATATATGTTGCCATTTGAAATAAAAGCATATGTGCACTTCCGGTTGAGTTTGAAGTAGATACAAAAAATATACCTCAGCAGTTTCCGTTTGTAAATCTCGAGTTGAACAAAAAACTATTTAAGGACGTAGTCCTATGTTCACGCTCGTTTTTCAACCGTTATTTTAGAATTTTTTTTTAATATCAAAATAATGTACGATTTTGTTACATGTTTTTACTGACAACGTAAACTAAGAAAAACAATTTTTTTTTGCTTAATTTTACGCCATTTTATAATTGTTTTTTTAACCTAAAGTAGACAACTTTAAATGGAGGTAGGTGGGTAGCGTGGGTGATAACGTCACTTGGAGTCAACTGAATTATAAAAATTAAATTGGTTATTGTTTCGTATAGGCTTGTGGCTCTATCCCGTACTAGAAATAAATATTTTTATTGATAAATAACAAAATGGCGGGTTTTAGAAAAAAAAAAACAACGAGAAAATCGTGATTTTTTCGATGAAAATCGGTTAAAAAAATAGAAATAATTTTTATAATTAAGTAATTCTAGTACCGGACGGAGCTATTGTTGTGTAGAATACCCTGTGCAAAACTGAAAGCAATCGGTTGTATACAATTGTTTCAATCACCCGCGCCGCTTAGAAAAACGTAGTTTTGAGAAAAACGCGTTTAAAGTTTTAATTTCAGATTTCTTACAAAAAAATAAAAATGAATATTTACACTAATCAGCTATGCCTGGTGTACCTATATTAAACCTTCCGTTTCTTCAAAGGCATCGTTTTCTGCTAATTTGTTTGCTCTACTCTGCGAGAGTATAAGGGTAACGTGATAACAATTGAGAGGTAAAAGCAGGTAAGAGTCTTACCGTAAGACCGTTGTTGCTCTCGACTATATGCTATAGCTTTGTAAATATTTAATATTTCGGTCTGAAATTTTTACAGTATTTTCTCAATATATTATACCTACTAAAAATGTAAAAAAAATAAATTCGTTTTTTCAAAACCCGAACACCAGACTACGTCCTTAAGGAGGTTGATGCGTTACAGCAGAGGTTCCCAAACGTTTTTGTCTCGTAGACCACTTGTCATGTTTTTCGGTTTTGGGTAGACCCCTTGCTTATCTGATATTGATTTTTTGCTTATTCATTAATTTCAAATGTATTTTTGACAACCGGTATAGTGCTACTCACTTTGAACGATTTAAATTTAAACGGTAGTGAAATGTAGTGTGAAATGTCTAGTTATATACATTTATTAATTAGATTCAAATTAAAACGAACCAAATTAAAATTTAATTTCTGTTACATAAAATAACTAAGCAAAAAATAAATGCTTTTAGTGTGAGGGATGAACCTGAGCTTTAATAATAAATTTTCAACATTTGGCATCAATTTAGTTAGATTTAATCTTAAATCTCTTCGGTTAACGATGTCCAGTTTGTTTCTTTTTTGTTAGGAGATTCACTATCGTTGACCCCCATTTTCATTTCATGGACCCCCAATTTTTCTTCCCCCTGATATGGACCCCTTGCAAGTTGTCGTCGATATAGACCACTTTGGGAATCACTGCGTTACAGTCTCAATAAAAAGTAAGTCGAATTCTAAATGGGAACTTTTCTATAATAAATTTTTGCAAAATGTTATAAGTCGATGATACCAATAAATTATTATCATAAAGGCATAAATAAATATTTTTTTAATAATAATTAATTATTTCAGTATTTTACTTAATTGACTAACTTTTGAATTTTTTGTTCAAAGTTAGGTTAGAAAAAATAAATTTATGTAAATATCTGTATTTTACATATTTTTTGCAGTAAATAATTAAAAAAAGAAATTAGAAGTTCCTACCTAATAAAAATTAAAATTAAATCATTAACATGTTGAAAATTCAGTAAAAATTGTTAAAATTGTCAAGAATAAAAGTCCATAATCGAAAAGTGCTAAGGTTTAATAATTAAGTTGGAAAAAAATATTAATATATGCGTAAGACATCGATGCTTTACAAAGTTAGTTTTTGGAATTGCTGACATTATTTGGTTATTTGCAAAAAATTAAAATGTACCGTTTGCATGCTAGGTTGACATATTTTCCATAAGACTACATGTAAAAGTTTTTTTTAATTTTTAACTTTATAAATCTCCTAATGATAAACTTTATTTTAGATTTTTTTCATTATCTTCGTAAAACGGCTCAACCTCCTTAAACTTTATTTACATCTATCTACACTATACAAAGCCTACTGTGCGTAATGATATGATTTTTAACGTAATGTCATCACTATTGCGTAATAAACCACGTTACTAGATATAGTCTTACTATTAAGGATGAAATGAGCAGTTGTTGACATCGTGGCTTTGGAAGCGTATAGTTTTCACATCCATTGATGTCCGTTGGATACGTGTAGAGTTTGGAGATACGCGCAGGACCATGCAGAGCAGCCCCTCATCATTGTCGTCAGGAAACGGGGCATGTTCCCCATTCGCACTGTTGCGTCGCTTGCGGGGGTGGACGTATCGTGAGAATGCATTTCTGCTCACAGACCGTAACAATAATAATTGTACCTATTTTCCCTTATCTCCTGGATAGTATGCGCAGCGTAGATCGTGTTGACATAGATGTCTAATAATAACATACAGGCTGGTTTGTTACAAATGAAAGCTCATCTAATTTTCAGAAAATATTGTAAGTCAACATATCTCTCAATTCATTTATTTTAAAGAATTAAACGTTTTAAAAACATTCGTTGTTTTTACTTGTTAGTAACAAAACATTTGTCGTTTTTTTTATTTATTTATTTTTTTTGTTTGTTAATTAGACGTGCATTAAATGAGCTTTCATTTATCAAAGTTTGTCGATAAACCAATAATCAGCCTGTGACTAAGGACTGTAAGGGGTGATTTTTAAATTGATTTCGTGTAGACATCAAAATGACGAACAATTAATATTTCAAGTAACTTTTTTATCAAAACTCAAAAATGAAAGAGGAACGGGCTTTCAAAGTTTTATTAAAGCCCAAAATCTAATTTTGCCATTCGATAGACAGGAAAAAATTATTAAAAAATGGTTAGTCCGGTTTACCCGATACGAAATATTAAGCAGTTCCGGGCCTTTTGAAACACCCGGTATATAAAAATCTCGTGTCACGATGTTCGTCCGCGCTAATCTTCGAAACCACTGAACTGATTTTAATGAAATTTTGTAAGTGTGTCTTGCTTGGTCAAGCTTACACTATATATAATAGCTTTTATTAAATTACGGTGTTTTCTTAAAAAAAAAACTGTTTCAGTAACATGTAGCAACATCTCATAGAATTTAGTCAAACCTATTAGTTCAGAAGCAAACCAAAAACAGTGTTTTTGTACCAAGTAGCGCCATCTGATAGAATTTGCTCAAAGCTATTAGTTTAGAAGCAAATCTGGTTGAATTTGCTCAAAGCTATTAGTTCAGACGCCGGGCCCCAAACGAAATACATTTTATAATGTTATATTTATCGCACCTAGGTGAAACCGGGACAGACCGCTAGTTATTACATAATTGATACCAAATATAGAGTTAATTTTTCTCGATATCTTCTGTATACGTAGAATTGTCCAAATAAACTTTATACATATTGGTTTTTTAAAAACCGAACACCTGATTTATTCCCTTAGGTTGCATTCAAAGGAATTTTACCCCCCGTAATAATCTTCATAGTTTCAAGGGGGAAATCGATTGCCGTATTTTTTTATGACCTAGCGCATTCCGGTGCAGTGCAATGCCCTTGCACTCATTTTTTTAAATGGGGACCTCGTTTAAAAAAATGAGTGCAAAAAAACCACCCAGTATAAATATATACATACATACCTGCGCGTAGAACTGAGAACCTGCTCGTTTTTTTTAAATTAAAAAAGTATTCTCTGGATAATTTCTAGTTTGTATCGTTTTTTATTTTATTCTGTCAAATTCATTTTCCGTATGGTTGATTTTACTGAACATAATTTGTTGCTTATTTTTTAAATTCTGTATTTTTACCAATAATTGCTCTAAAGTCTAAAGTGTAATGCCATTTTTGACACATTGGGAAATAGACTGGAAAAATGTATTGCTTTTAAAAAATTTGCTTTTTTAAGCATTCTACAAGGTGCACCATAATAAACTAGCCGATGTGATTCAAAGATAACGGTTGCAAAATATCTCTAATGTCGTTTGATATATGGCTAGTTCTTATCATGAAGGAATAAAATTGATACACAGGAAAGTGATAATTTTGCGGTTATTAATTAATAACACAAAAACGCTGTATTTGAGCGCAATGTTAATGATTTATATTATATTTACACAAGGTATATTAATCAAAACAATTAAAAAATCTTTAATAAACCCAAATATTGTTTACGTAAATATTACAAATGAGTAGTTGTCTGACCCGATCTTCGTTAAAACTGTCTGATTGGCTGATTGGCGGCAGTTCAAGCGGCAATGCACTCATTTCACTACGTGCTTTGTATCGGAAAGGCAACAGCGCTCATTATTTAATTTGTTGGTGTTTTTAACGTATTTTTAGTTGACCCAATTCGTGTCGCCTCTATTCTATGATGGAAATTTGAATAAAAATAAGGAGACCCGTAATTTCGTTTAAGATTTAAGCAAAGTTGTATTGATTATTACTGTGATTAGATACCACCTCTTTGATTTATGAACTTACTTTACGTTTTATGTTGGTAGAAAGCTTGCGTTTTGTAAAACAGCCTAGAAAGACACTTCGCCCGCTACCACATCGCCTTCGATAATGTCTACTCCAGTTGTAAACGAAACTTCAGGTAGAAATACCAACGGATCACGGCATACAAGCCCGGAAACCAAGAAGATTTGGATCAACACCGGCCGTGAAAGCCTACACGCTTCGTTACTTCATTGTTTAGAGGCTGAGGATTGTTAATTGTTTAAATTCGTTAGTGCATATCCTTACTTGATAATATTTAATAAAAAAATAGGCGATACCAGTTGCCGAACTCTGTATAGCAATTCGAATTCATATTTTATTCACAGAGCTAATAATAACTTCAAATGTGATTGTCAATGATGCGGAAAATACCTATAACAAAAAGAAAACATCAAAAGGCTACATAGTTACATACAGTAATTATATAATATTTAAAAGGACTGGAAATAATTTTTTTAACAATATGTATGCGTTATTTTCAGAATGTGTCTTTTTATCATTCATTCCTTTTTACTTTCGTTTGTTGTTTTCATTTTCTTTCGACCTCCTTGACTACATCACCGCGATTCCCCTGGAGGCGCGACCTACAGGACGAGAATAGATGCACTGCCGTATTTTTTTAACTAGAAATAGGAGAGGCGCTTCTATTAAGGGGTTAGGTGGGTTTCAAAATTTCAAAAAATCGATTTTTTTTTTTGCTTATCTTATAATTCAATATGTTTAGAATATTCTCTTAAAGTTTTAAAACGATCTGAGTAATATTCTAAGAGATATAGCCTTCGGATGTTCTACCCTTCAGGCTATGCTATTTGAATGTAAATCTTTAATCACGTTTTTCTCGAAACTACGTCTTTGAAATCGGTGGTCACGATTTCTCGAAAAATTATGAACCGATCTCTTTGAAATTTTGCACACTTCTTCAAAATAGCATTATCTCGTGCTTGAACGAAGGATTTTTTTTTCCTATTTTAAGTGATTTTTCAAGGCCATGAAGGGTGCAAATTTTACTCAAAAAAAGGGTTTTTTTGTTCTCAACGCCGCCAAAAATGCAATTTTATTTATTTCTTTTTTTCCTTCGTCCAAGCACAAGCTTTAAGCATCTACTAACAGAAAATTTTTGGTTTTTTGCATTTCCGATGAATCTGTCATGAGTTATCCTGACCACGCCGATAGAACTTTTTTTTGAGGGGTCGCAGGAAACGACGTGTCCACGCCTTAATTTTCAATATTTTTTAATGAAAATTTCACAAACTACTTATGAAATATATACCTTTTATATGGTAAATTGATGGAATGAAATATTTTGTTGGTTAAATAAAAAAAAATTTGTAAAACTGTACCTGTTTTGAGCCTTTGAAACCCACCTAACCCCTTAAAAGGAGTAAAACAGTGGCAAAAAAATAATAAAACGGAGCACAGTTTAATTAAACTCTTTTTTCATTTTATCGTTTATAGTTGAATTAAAACCGAATGAAAGTAACATTCAGGTTTCTGTTTTGATTTTTAATAATACGTTAGTATATGTTACGGCTAGAACCCGAAGTGCGGCTACACCTAGTTTTAGCCGATTAGAACTAGGTTTAGCCACTTACTCTTGATTAAATCTAGTATTAGCTGATTGTTTTCGGGTAAAACTAGGTCTAGCCGGTACCAATCCGGCTAGAACTAGGTCCAACCAAACCCTAGTGGTTGATACTAGGTCTGGCCGATATCATAAATTTTCCTTAAAAAGTGAGTTCAATAATTCGATGCTAGTAGGCTTCATGAACACAGCCTATAAGTTGATAAAAATATGACCTGTCCATCAAGCTGACGTGAACTTACTGTAAATAAAAAGTCCCATTCAATTTCAATTAGGTATCATTTGAAATGTAAAAGAAGAGGTGGAACCCACCCGATATTTTATGGTTACAACATCCGTTTTTCCACATTTTAAATAATTATATTAATTGACACGTGGGTTAATAATCTACATGCATTCATTGCACGCAAAACGTCACAAATTTGATCAAACAATAAATTGTAGACGGCACACCTTTTAACGTGAACTGCTTAAAATAAACAGACAGTTATATATAATAAATAAATATATTCATTAGGTGCGGAGGAATTTTAACATGTATAATTATAATTAACAATCGAATACTAACGTAAATACACGCAGTATTTCTTATACAGGTTTTGTCATAATCTCATACACGAGGTGTATGACGTCACAAAAAACTCGTTGCAATTACACGCTTAGTTGACAAACTGACCGCGACCTTTGTCGATGTATGGGGACAGCAGTTTTCCAACGGTTAAGCGGGAAAAATCTTCGACACTCGATTCCCATGCTGGACGAACTATTTACATACTTTATACGGAACCCTCGATGGGCGTGTCCAACTCGCTCTTTTTTTATTTTCTCGTTATTTGCATGTAAAAATATCATCCTTCTAGGATAACGGCAGTACTCAAACATTTTGATGATCATAAGTGATTGAGTGAAAGAGTAATGGGTTTTGAAATAAACGAGCTTTGCGTGTTAATAAAATCGGAAGTAGCACGGCAATAACATTGAAATTTGATACGTTATATAAGCTTGGTAATTCTACCCTATCCTGAAAATTTGAGACCTGAAGTGATACCCAGACCGAAGTTACGAGGGTTCGAAAATACGCCGAATCGCTTTGAGAAAAGGTAACTTGGCAGTAGTGTCCGACCGAAGGTCGATTTCTGGCCGAAGCCGATTAATCGGCTATCGCCACAACCTTCGACAGAAGTCGAAGCCGAATACTTAAAAACCCTAAGAAATTCAGTTTAAATTGGCTACAACTACTACAAACTACAATTAATAATATAAATGATTTTAAAACTTTTAAATTTAAGGTTTACTTTGACTATATAATATAAAAAAAAAATTTTAATCGTCTCTAGATGTCACCACATCCATCGCGCTCTCGCTCATTCGTAACAGTTCGTTCAATTTCGGCACTTGTTAGAAACCTTCGGCTTCGGTCAAAACTTCGGCCCATTTTGACCGAAACCGAAGCTTCAATCGGACATTACTTGGCATTGCTCGACTGGCCGTGCATCTAGATTTCAACAGAGCAATATTTGTCTCAAGAATAATTATTATTAACGGTTATCCAATAAAATGTAAAACAACTATAATTGATAAATGTATAATTTGAATAAACCATTTTAATCGTTAAATTATTCATGAATTTCTGTGGAATTTTGATACCGGCTTATCAAGGATCATGTAGTCTTCTGAAAATACAGGATGCTTATAAATTCTTCGAATCATTACAATATTTACTAACTTTAGTATTTTTCAAGAGTTCATTTCAACGATATACCATAAGTATCATAAATACATATTTTTTAATTCTCACTTTATTGGCCGCAGAGGACCAATATTGTTTAAGTGAAACTTCTTAAATGTATCAAAGCCTCCAATATTAATTACTATTTTTGCAACATAAATAACTGTTTTTTTAACGGTAGTGTATTTTGTGCGCAAGCAACTCATTTCAACTTAAAAAAAATGTATTTTCGGTATTATTACTTAATTAACTTGACTCAGTATATAATCTCCCTTTTGCAGATTTTTGTCTAAAATTTCTAAATTTATAAAATCACTTCTTGAACTGAATTGCATTAGACTGGTCGCTACACGAACTGATTGTGACAGAATACATTATTTTCTATTATTTAAAATCATCAATAATTCGAATACATATCTTTCTTTTTGGAACGTTAAATTGGCTTATTAATTAAATAAAACCTGCTTTGCAAAGGACGGACAAAATTACTGTCAGAATTCTTTGACAACAGGGTGTGGTGTTTTTTGGAATTAATAATAATAATAATAACAATAATAATAATAATAATAGTACTGTATTTAACAAAGATTGTTATTACAGGAGGCTTGGACATGTGTACAACAATAGTTATCACATCTATATCCAAATACATAATAATATTAAATAAGTAAATTATATGTGCCAGAACATAAGAAACAAAAAATGAAAAATAATGTAAGGAAAATATAGGACAAAAACTATAGTGTATGGTTCTATTCGAATAGCATAAATGATCTAATTTTAAGGGCGTTAGTTATGTAGTTAAATACATCATTTATTTTTTGCACTGTATCAAAATTTAGTATAAACGTATGATAGTTGTGAATGGAGCACTGACCCGTTATATATTTGTTTAAAAATACTTGTTTTTTGGAATTAGTCTCCTGTTTTTTCAGAGTCAAGCGAGGCCTCACCTCGCCCGACTCCTTGGAATCTATTATTTTGTACCTCGTGTATCTTTATGTTTGTGTACTATAGTAATTAAATATATTGTTTAAAATATTAAATCGATTTTATTTTATTTTGGTTGAACTAACCCACTAGTGAAACTGGGTGGGCCCAGCGGTTTCAACTTAACCAAATAATAAATTAATAAATAAAAAAATAGTGGGTTTAAAAGTTAAATTAGTTAAATTTCCGAAGAATCATTACTTGAAGTAATAATATTTGTTAATTTTCGACTTTCCAATTTCAAGGTAAATTTACTAATTGTTCATCGAAAACTAATCAATAAGTAAATTTGATCTTGTAATATTACTGTGAGATGAAAGGCATATGACGAGTAAAAATGTACATTCTGGTTTCTAAGAAACGTGAAATATGCTTATCCGTTTTCAAAGTTCGAAACATTTACAGCTGTAATAAAAGTATTCGACCATGTGGAAAATATATCAATCTTTCACTTCAGAGGGGATATGTCAAAAAGTGTCACTTATATATTATCGTTTTTATCGTAGCTTGTCACATTCCATGAATCAAAGGGAGTTTATTAAAGATACAGTGTGTGCAAAAATATTCAATAAATAAAATTATCAACCAATTTTTCAGACAAATATGTTAACAAAAATATATAAAAATATATAAATTCAATACATTACGTTTCGGTCCGGATTTGGATCTACTGAAGAACTGATCTAAAAAATATAAAAATGAATTAATATAAATTACTTTCTACTTAGTTTTTAATAAAACTCGCTAAAGTTTTTTTTAGTAATAAGAAAAACTTTCTAATTAGTTTTTAATAAAATTCGATAAAGTTTTCTTATTAATAAAAAAAAAACTTTAGCGAATTTTATTAAAAACTAATTAGAAACTAATTATTAATTAGTTTTTTTATTTTTTAGATCAGTTCTAAAGAAGATCCAAATCCGGACCAAAACGTTAACGTATTGAATTTATATATTTTTATATATTTTTTGTTAATATATTTGTCTGAAAAATTGGTCGATAATTTTATTTATTGAACAGTTCTAATCAAACGTTAATCAAAGATTTGAATATTGGTCTTTACTTCGTCTGGTTCCTCGATGTGCAGTCAATTCGGCTTACAACCATTCTTTTGGGTAATGGCAGCGATTTTTCTTTTGAGGTTCGTAGAGGATTGAGTTTAAAAAACAAGTTGTACGGTTTTCTTTAGTTGCAACTTAACTAACCTCAACAATTACATATGACATAAGTGTCATAAAATATAACAAGAAAACAATTAACAACAAAATCAACTAATTAAATAATGCAGAAGTAAATGATCGCAACAAAAACTTAAGCGACGCGGTGATTATTTACTTCGAGTGTTTATATTCTCTTTGATTTAAGAAGGCGTGACGTCATTCGGTGTTTCAGTCAGCATGGTCGATTGCAGTATTTTATACTTTTATTTTATTAAAAATCTTATTATTCTCAATATTTTTATTAACACTGGGTCATTTTTTAGAATCTTTTCAACATATATTTCTCTCTAAGACCATTTATTCTTTGATTCTTTGATATTGTCATCATGTCTATTAATGTTGAAGTGGTTAGATTGCGTGCTTTTGTTTTTCATTGCAGCACTAGGGAGTAATTGGTCATTTTAACAGCATGTAATAATAAGCATGTAACGTAACTAGTGAAACTCCAGCCAATTAGGCGACGGGACCATTCCAACTTCAAAAATATTGACATTTGATGTAGGTAGTATAATAAGAAAATAAAACTTTGATATTGAGTGAAGTGACGCGGGTAATAGCTAGTATCTAATATAATATTTGCTATTCGTTGCCATGATTACCTACATAATATGTTCCACGTCATGTAAAAATTAATTAAAGCATGCTTTTCTGTAACTCTTAAGTTTAGAAACAAAAATGTTGAACAAAAATTTCTTGAAAAAATAAATAGAATAATAAGCCGTTATGAAAAGTATACCATTATTATATAAAAAACACCGTTATAGCATATATTTTATTTATTTTCTCTAAAAACAATAGGTCTCTTTATATTTGCATACCAAACATCCCCCTAAATTTTGGTTTCTATCCATTCATCCGTTTGACCTGTATCGTGCTCACAGACAAAAATGTGTTTTTTGAGTTCGCGGGACTTCAAAACGAAAAGATATTGTAAAATTTTGAAAAGTGATTTTTGTCCTCAACTATTACCTACCATTTTCCACTTGTGGGTTGGAGTGGTAATAGGGGGTAGTGCAAAAAACATATTATTCAAACTAGATTGTGAAAAATAACTCTAATAATTTAGGGTGATGATGACCCTGTTTAAATGTTGTAAGATTAAAGGATGAATCCTGGTGGCATAGGATCGATGAACTGAGCAAATACTGAAGGTTTTTTTATTGCATTTTATTGTCTGACGTTTCGGCAAACTTTATGCCATCTTCGGAGAAAGTTTTCCGAAACGTCAGACAATAAAATGCAATAAAAAAACCTTCAGTATTTGCTCAGTTCATCGATACTATGCCACCAAGATTCATCCTTTAATCTTACAACATTCAAACTAGAGTTCAAAATCCAATCGAGAGATCGACAAAATACCAAGAAACGAAAGTAGCGGTTTTGTTGTATGACCAGAGATATGTAGTCAGATAACAGATACGTAGTTAGACAAAATACACACAAACACAGGCACACAGGCGAACGCTTGAGATACGGTACGACACGATGTGTGTGGGCTGACAGATCTAGATTATAATTTAAGATAAAGCAAAGAAAGAGAGAGAAAGAGAGAAATGAGGTGATTCTATAAGCTTTCAGCTTACAATAGATATTTTGACACTAACCGTTGGCTTTATTAATGGATTAGTGGATGGTAATCACGTAGTTTATAAACATGATTAGAGAAAGTTCATCTTTGAAACAATTAAAAAATATATGTAAATCAAATTTGCCCAACAAGCAGTAATGCAATAAAAAAAACCAGCCAACTGGGCGACGGAACTATTCTAACTTCAAAAATATTGACATTTGACATAGTATAATAAACAAAATAAAATTTCAGATATCGCGTGAGGTAACGCGGGTAATGGCTAGCATTCAATATGATATTTGCTACATAATATGTTCCACGTCATGTAAAAATTAATCAAAGCATGCCGAACTAGTATCTTTCTGACAGATGTACCAAACAAAAGCACAGCTGATGTTTTTGTTTTCAAAATATTTTTGATATTATGAAGTTTAGAAAAAAACATATTTAACGAATAATAAATAGAATAATAAGTTGTTATAAAAAGTATACCATTATTATATAAAAAACAACGTTATAGCATATATCTCTTCTGCGCATGCGCCGATTTTCTCCAAAAACAATAGGGCTCTCATTTGCATACCAAACATCTTCCCACAATTTGGTTTCAATCTGCTCATGCGTTTGACCTGTATCGTGCTCACAGACTAACAGACGCATAGAGTTTTCCAAAAATTTGTTTTTTTGGATTCGGGGAACCTCGAAACGAAAAGATATTGAAAAATTTTGAAAAGTGATTTTTGACCTAACCTTATCATTCCCCACTTGTGAGTTCCAATGGTAAAATTTTAGTTGAAATTCGACACTGTTACAACTATGAGTACATATACATAGATATATATTTTGTTGTGTTTTTAGTGTATTATTCAATGTTTGACAGTGTATGGCCGACAGGCTTTTGTGTCATTAAATAAATAAATAAAAAATAAATTATGCTGCTGAAAACAATTGCGAAAAAACAGGCCAAAATATTTTCTATCAAAACGGTGCGAATTTTCATTCGCTTTCGAATTTGAAAAATCAGAGTTTAGAGGTGAATCCCAGAGTAATTTGTTTTACGAAATATCGTTTTTATCTGAGTCGACCCGCACTACCGCCATATTATACCCGTAATTCCACCATATTATAGCCGTATTGTCACTATTTATGCCCGTTTCTTCACCATAATATATCTTTATTTTCATTATACTGTACCTGTAATTCGACAATATTATACCCGTAACTCCACCACACTGTACCCGTAATTCCACCGTACTAGAGTCGTATTGCCACCACATTATACATCTGAATTTTCATTACACTATTGACTATAGGTATATTATATAATTCTACTATATTATACCCGTAGCTCCACCACATTATACCCGTAATTCCACCGTATTATACCCGTACTGCCATCATATTGTACCCGTTTTTATTTTTGTTAATTAACGGGAATCGGTTTATAACCGGGAACACCACAGCCTATAGGGCTTATTGTGCTATATCCCAATCTCTTGTATCACTCGATTCAGAATCCTCGTTCCTTCCACTAGCTTGTGCAGTCTGTGGAATGGGTGATTGATATAGTCTTCTGGACCCATTCTACATTGTCCATAGATTATCTGTCTTCTACGCATTCACACAAAATATGATACGCTGTTTCCGTCTCCTTATTGCACTGTCTGCACTTTAAATCCCCGGTAAACAGTCCGATTCTTTGTATTGTACTAGTTCTTTACCATAATCATAATATTATATTATCTGTATTTTCATTACACTGTACCTGCATTCCACCATATTATACCCGTAACTCCACCATATCGTACCCGTAATCCACCGTATTATATCCATAGCTTTATCCATATAATCGTATCTAAGAATGTGTTTATCAATAAATTTAGTTTTGTGCGTCTTATGCGACGTTCGTATAGTGAAAATGTATTAAAAGACAAAAAGTCTTTCTGAAAAGTTCAAATAGAGGTTAAAATAATGAGTACAAGGGATGAGAAAAGATCGGAATATAAAGTTTAAAATTCAAATTATTGTGTAATTCGAATTAGAAGTTTCCCATTTTAATGCATTTTAATTTTCCAAATGGGCAGTGGTACTAGTTTAGGTCAAAATTCACTTTTCAGAATTTTACAATATTTTTTGGAAAACCTCTGTGCGTCTGTTTGAGAAAATCGGCGCATGCGCAAAAGAAATGTTGTTTTTTTATATAATATTGGTATACTTTTCATAACGGTTTATTATTCTATTTATTTTCTGAAGAGCTCTGCACCCGATTTCTTTATTATACTATATCAAATGTTAATATTTTTGAAGTTGGAATGGTTCCGTCGCCCAATTGCCTGGAATTTTTTAACAATGATACAGAAAAATGGCGATTTTATAGACAATTAAAAACTTTGTAATAACTAATTACATATTGTCATACATCAAACTAGCCTTTACTTGCGGCTTCACCCACGATTTTGTCAACTTTAGCCGGTTATAAAGTATTGTGAATTTTGAGTTTGGATATCGGTTTATACTGGGTCAATTTTTCAGTCATTCTCTACTATAGTAGATTATATTATATTAACTTTATTAAGGATAGAAAGATTATTGTAATACTATGCTTAATGATTCGAGTTAGGCAGCGCTTAGTGAACGCAATGTGTTACAAAACTGCAGTTCTGCATTCCGAGTAACAGAGATTGTGAATTTATTGTCAAACAGCTAATGTATATAAACCGCAATATAGTTTATAGCCCGTAAGCTGGTGAACATTTTCACACATGATTTTTTCTACTGATTGAAATGTTAGTTTTTCATTTCAATGGACAAACTTGTTAGCCAACTCTGGTCCTGAGCTACCCCTTAAATTTATCAAAAAACTTTTTTCCGTTTCTCTAAACGTAAGACAACCAGATCCGTCTAGCATTTAAATTTTTTTCCTTTTAAATGTTATTAAAATTTTCGGTAAAAATTAGAGACGGTAGAAAATACTTTAAAACGTGTTAAATACAAATTTTCAAAATATTTGCAACTTTAACATCGTCTGTCAATAGTTTCAGGCTATTAAACCATTTGATAAATTTTTTTTTAAATTTGACTATAGTATGAAAAAACCGGCCAAGTGCGAGTCGTACTCGCATACTGAGGATTTCGTACTAACTTGTACGTATGTATGTTACGGTCAATGCCCGGGATCCGGGCAATGTCGACAATGCTCGAGCCACATCGAGCAATGTCCGAAATCGGACAAGGTTCAAAAAATAGATTTTTTATAAACATGGAACGCTGAAATTTGATTGTATCTTTATCATGATAAGTTGTCATTAACCCTTTATGGAATTTTTATCACTGATATCAACTGTTGAAGAATATATTTTTCAGCTTTTTATTGCAATTAGTGATGATTGAAAAAACGTATAATTTATTTATTATTTATATGATATGAGCAATAAACAATATATCTCAATGCATTAAATTTCAGAACTCACATTTATTCCAGCAATAAAAATAAAAATCAAAGTTCTAAAATTCAATGCATTGAGATATATTGTTTATTGCTCATATCATATAAATAATAAATAAATTATACGTTTTTTCAATCATCAATAATTGTAATAGAAATCCGAAAAATATATTCTTCAATAGTTGATATCAGTGATAAAAATTCCATAAAGCGTTAATGATAACTTATCATGATAAAGATACAATCAAATGTCAGCGTTTCGTGTTTATAAAAAATCTATTTTTTGAACCTTGTCCGATTTCGGACATTTCCCGATGTGGCTCGGGCATTGTCGACATTGCCCGGATTCCGGACATTGACCGTAACATATACAAATAGTTCGTCCATCACGGGAATCGAGTTTCGAAAATTTTTCCCGCTTAGCCGTTGGAAAACTGTTGTTACATCGACAAATGTCGCGGTCAGTTTGCCAACTGAGCGTGTATTTGCAGTTCAGATGGACTACTGAAGTCTGAAGTGAATTGTATACCTCGTGGCTATATCTGATAGCCTAGTTGTTGTACCGTGTTGTATGCGAGAGTTCTCATATTGTGCTTGTTTTGTATGAGAACTGTTACTGTCAATCCCTATATCTAAAATCTCGCTAAACTTGTCTGTAGCTAAAAATCTATTGGTTTTTAGGTTATATGCGTCCATGAACACTATTTTAGTGACCTTTAAACTATAGAATAAAACCATTTTCAATCAATTTAAGGACGTTGTCCTATATTCAAGCTCGTTTCAACCCTTTTTTTAGAATTTTTTTTTAATCAAAAAATAATGTGCAATTATTTCAATTTTGTTACATGTTTTTACTGACATCGTAAATTAAGAAAAAAAATTTTTTTTTGCTTAATTTTACGCCATTTTATAATTGTTTTTTTAACCTAAAGTAGACAACTTTTATGGAGGCAGGTGGGTAGCGCGGGTGATAACGTCACTTGAAGTCATCTGAATAATAAAAATTAAATTGGTTATTGTTTCGTAGGCTTGTGGCTCTATCCCGTACTAGAAATAAACATTTTTATTGATTAATAAAAAAATGGCGGGTTTAAAAAAAAACAACGAGAAAATCGTGATTTTGTCGCTGAAAATTGATAAAAAAATTGAAATAATTTTTATAATTAGATAAGTAATTCTAGTACCGGACGGAGCTATTGTTGTATAGAATACCCTGTGCAAAATTGAAAGCAATTGGTTGTATACAATTGTTTCAATCACCCGCGCCGCTTATAAAAACTGATGTATAGTAAACCTTCCGTTTCTTCAAAGGCATCGTTTTCTGCTAATTTTTTTGCTCTACTCTGCGAGAGTATAAGGGTAACGTGATAAAAATTGAGAGGTAAGAGCAGGTAAGAGTCTTACCGTAAGACCGTTGCTGTTCTCGACTATATGCTATAGCTTTGTAAATATTTAATATTTCAGTCTAAAATTTTTACAGTATTTTCTCAATATATTATACTTACTAAAATGTAAAAAAAATAAATTCGATTTTCCGAAACCCGAACACCAGACTACGTCCTTAACCGAGAGCCAAATCTCACAAGGTTTTTGCGGGGTCCTTTCGAGTAGTACAGAGCAGAGCAGAGATTCATGAGAGAAAATGTTCAACAGCAGCTCTCAGCCTATTATACGCCAACGATTTCTCTCGCGCTATGAAATGCGACCCCGCAAGTGTAGAGTTCATTGGAACACAATGATAATAAATTAATCTGCTTAAACGTGTCATATATCTATATTAAACTGCTAATTACCAAGAAAGTACAACGTCTTACATAGAATGAATCTGCAGTTTTAGCTTCGGTTTCGCGTGGGTTTTTAGGAACAATAAGGTGTAGAGAATGTAAAGAGATGCGTATTCGGTGGTGTTCATGTGACGTCAGATGCGTGACGCAACAATGTTGATTACACACCGACTATAAAGAATGCGACAATGTAAAAAAGTCTACAATAGTATAAACACTTTTATACTTATAGCATATTTTATGTTGTGTGGGTTTTTTTATTTGGAAGATAATTATGTTTTAGTATTAACCCTCTATAAAGCAGCTGCTTATACAGACACGTAACTTTTTGTCTCTTGCGATTTAAAAAAATCTATGATTCGGCAATAAAAAAATCATAAAAATTCCAGCCAGTTGGGCGACGGGACCATTCCAACTTCAAAAATGTTGACATTTGATTATAATAAAGAAAATACAATATCTTATATCGCGTGAGGTGAAAAAGTAAAAAGTATAAAATAATTTACAGACAGATTTTTAACTTGTAGGATTTGAAAGGAAATGACGTTACTATAACTTTCTTATTTATTGATATTTTTAAAATAATCCATGGAAATCGTACCATAAAAGGGGTCTTCACTTGCATCAAATCGGGCAGTTCTGATTTTTTTAATATGTTGTATGTAATGAGGTGGTAATGACAAATATAATTTTTCCACCTCGAAAGCCTTCCGGAACATTGTAAAATTCATGAAAAGCCATTAAATTTTGGATCATTTTTCAGTTTTTGCCATTTTTTACCACCAAGGACCTGTTTTACGGTAGTAGTCATATGAATTCTTTTAAAGAAGACTAAATTTGCAAGAAAATGAGAATAGTTGGGTCTCGATAAGCTGAATAGTTTCAAAGATACAGCTGTTCAAATGTTTGCAAAATTTCTTAAATAATACAATTTAGAGTTTAGGGTGTCTGTCAAAAATATTTTTCTACTAAAGGTGTGCTTTTTATTATTTTTATATATAGTATAGGGTATATAATTATTTATAATAAAAAAAAACAAAACCATAATACTTTGCCGTAGTTAAAAATAATTCTTCCAAGTTACGCTGTGGCAGCCAATCATAAATCGATGTTCCCAAACAATATTTTTCACTACATTATGCATCCCTGTTGTTATCGAGTGAGGTTAGAAATCCTGAAATGGGAGCTTGGTCTGACGAAACCACCAGCTCCTCAACCCCTGCTAAACATGATTTCCTGCAACTGCAAAAAAGGTTGTACCAGCAGCTGTGGTTGCAGAAAAGCAGGACTCAAATGCTCGGCTGTTTGCAACCACTGCAGCGGCCAATCTTGTGATAACAAACCAGACCTGATGTGTGATGACATTGATGAACCTACCATCGATGACCCACCATCAGATGACGATTTCGACCTGCCTGAGCTGGTCGTTGACGAAATGCTACCGAAGCAAGCTCCCAAAAGGTGTACCGTCGATTTAGAGGTTCAGCCTGGTCCATCAAAGATATACAAGAAAAACTAATAATACAACTCCTGTGACGACCTCAACTTCAACCGCCACATGCAAAGATAATATGTATAACACAGTCTTTAAATTTTTATGCTGTAATTATTTCTTTTTAAAATTATAATGCTTATTTCATAAGTCGTATTTCATTTTGTTTACTCACCTCAGCAACTTTGAACAGCTGTAGCTAGGGAACTATCAGATCTTAATATATCAAATTGGTCTCGTTTTGTTAAAAAAATTGTCTTCTTTAAAAACGTATATGAATTTATGCCGTGAAATAGATCAATAATTGACCACATTGACGAGAACGAGTAAAAACTCGAAAAAAAATTTTTTTCTGAAATTTTGCAAACATTTGAACAGCTGTATCTTTGAAACTATTCAGCTTATCGAGACCCAACTATTCTCATTTTGTTGCAAATTTAGTCTACTTTAAAAGAATTCATAGTGACTTCTACCGTAAAACAGGTCCTTGGTGGTAAAAAATGGCAAAAACTGAAAAATGATCAAAAATTTAATGGCTTTTCATGAATTTTACAATGTTCCGGAAGGCTTTCGAGGTGGAAAAATTATATTTGTCATTACCACCTCATTATATACAACATATAAAAAAATCAGAACTGCCCCATTTGATGCAACTCAAAATGTACCAATTCCATGGATTAAAAGTGAAAAAATACGGATAAATTATTTTTTGTCTATTATCTATTTCAATTGAGGTGTTTTTCAAAGCCTCCAATATTAATTACTATTTTTACAACATAAATAACTGTTTTTTAACGGTAGTATATTTTATTCAACTCATGCGCGCTATTCATGTTTTATCATGCCTAAAAACCGAACCCTAAATAGCCATTTACCGACTGGTGACAATTACTTGTCATAACTCAATGAAAATTCCTACTAGCTCGGCCATTGTGGAGTAATGAAAATAAACGTAACTATTTTCTGAGTCGTAACGAAATAGTAGGTAACAACAACTCCGTTGTTACCCATTGAGGCTAAAATTGAGAGGCCGAATGTTTTCGACATGGAGTTTATTCATAACCGGCTAGCCTCAAACCAAAACATTGAATCGTGCTGTTTGGTGCTGTTAGTATTGACAGTTTTTTTTATAAAGAAATAAATAGATATTTACAACATCTCATTAATAACAATAAATAAAACATGAATAGCGCGCATTTGTTGAATAAAATTATGGGCGTAACTTGTAGGCTAAGTCATGACCTGTCATGAATGACTTAGACTACTAGTTACGCCAATAACTATTGTTCGCAAGCAACTAATTTCAACTTAAAAAAAAAGTATTTTTGGTATTATTACTTAATGACTTGACTCATTATATAATCTCCATTTTTACAGATTTTTGTCTAAAATTTCTAAAATAAAATCACTTCTTGAACTGAATTGCAATAGACCGGTCGCTTCACGAACTGCTTGTAACAGAATACATTATATTCTATTATTTAAAATCATCAATAATAATAATTAGTACCTATATATCTTTACTTTTTTTTGGAACGATAAATTGGCTTATTAATTAAATTTAAAACCTGTTTTGCAAAGAACGGACAAAATTACTGTCAGAATTCTTTGACAACACGGTGTGGTGTTTTTTTGGAATTAGCTTCCTGTTTTTTCAGACTCAAGCGAGGCTTCGCCTTGCCCGACTCCTTGAAAATTCCAGGAACTATTATTTTGTACCTCGTGTATCTTTATTTTTGTGTACTACAGTAATTAAATATATTGTTTAAAATATTAAATCGATTTTATATTATTTTGTTTGAACTAACCCACTAGTAAAACTGGGTGGGCCCAGCGGTTTCAACGTAATCAAATAATAAATTAATAAATAAAAAAAAAATAGTGGGTTCACAATAATCAGTTAAAAATGCATGGGATTCAACTATTTTATTACTGTGCCTATAAACGTATAATTATTATTTGCCAAAACTGTGTTCGTATGCAAAAACAATAATTAAATCGTATGTATATATTCAAACGGAACACGGTGTAAAAATATTGTACTTTATAATAGGCGGGGGTGGGAATTATGTTTATGTTTACATATAGCTTTGTTTATGATCCAGATTATGTGAAATTAATAACGGTGTGTAATTAGACTGTGTAATTGTTGTAATTAGTGATTACAGCGCCTGAACTAAGCGAACATTATGAATACACACATGAACGAACTATGTGGGCATGTAATGTTTTTGTCCGTCCTACGTATTCAGTGACCCGATCGATATTCTGAAATGTAGTACATCAGGATCTATTTAATCTATATAGGTAGGACGGGGGAATGGCGTTTACTTAAGGAAAACATGGTGTATTTTTTAAATTAATTATTATAAATCAAAATTAAGAAGAGTAACAAAGTCTTTAATTATCGAGTAATCAACAATTTAACAACAAAAGCATATATCTTTCACCTACTAGTAGTACGAAAGCATTATTAAAAAAACATGTTTGAGCGGCATTGCCCCTGACTTTGGGTAATGCCGCTCAGGGTCTCATAAAGTAGTGTCCCCAATCCAATCCGGCTGTTTTACTGCTTTGATCATAATTGTTTTTGATATTGTTGCGTTCAGCAAATTTATAAACAAGTTTACGCAAATCTGCAGCACTGAGTCCATAGTATAGCGAGCCCAGCAACTTAACTTGTTCAGCACCTAATTAAAAATTAGATCAGCGAGGCCGCAAACAAAGAAACGCTCTTCACGGTCGCATGACGCGAGCTGATTGTCCGTTTGCATCGCTGTCTATTAGAGGCCCCTTCCCCTCGCGCTTCACGCGACGTGACGTGTTGCTACGTTCCTTTTTGACAGAGTTACAGAGGTGAGCGCCACTACCCAGTGAGCGCCATTCCCCCTCCCTCCCCTACAGTATATAAACACGTAAGGTGTACATAGGGAAATTAACATTGGGAAGAAATGACTGGATCAGAGTGAGCCTTGAAATCTTGTTTTTCAATTTGACAGATAATATTCTTTTGCAAAATGAATGTGAATACTACCGAAGAAAATATTCAAATGATTACAACATAATCGGACTTCTTTTATTAATGGGACATCAAATTCCCAAAAATACTTAAATATGGTGCGAGATCAAATATTTCCGCCTATTCGTGTTGAACCTAAAGACATTGGGTCACTGATTTACCAACGCGCACACGTCATACCAGTCAGACAATTTTTTAATGAAATGTTTCCAAACAGATGGAGTTGTTTTTTTGTTTTATTTTTGTACAAAAAAATTAAAATAATGATTTATAAGAGCTTTTTATTATTAAAAAAGCCAAGTAAAATAAAAACAAATCAAAATAAAATAGAAACCCTCAAGATTACCACGATAATTCAATAGAAATAACAATTAATGCAGTCATGGCTAACTCTAATCCAAATAGTTTTTCCCAATGCTAATTTCCCTATGTGCACCTTACGCGTTTACATACTGTATATAAAAATCTCGCGTCACGATGTTCGTTCGATTTTCATTAGATGTTACTGTATATATGCTGTTGTTAACTTGGGTACGAAGTTAGGACCGATTGCGTGTGTTTTGTGAGAAATTGTTTCTCTCTGCAACTAACTGTGTAAAATGCTATTTCATCTACCATGATTAGCAGCTGTCACTGCAAATAGTCAGTAACATTTTTCAGTTGTATTGTTTTATTCAAAGAGCTTTGTATCAGTCTCAAGCTCTGACATTAAATCAGCTTTCTTTGATATAAATAAAAGAGTAAGTGTTCGTCTTACTTTTATGCTCAGCCAGTTCCGGATTAACCTATAAGCAAAGTAAGCAATTGCTTAGGGCATCACGTCTCAGGGGGTACCAAGAAGCACAACTCAGAAAGGAAAAGTACCTCACTAAACCGTGTCAACATTTTTTTTTCTTTTTGTCGTGTTCTCAAAAAATTGATCTAAACTGGTACCTATATCTTTAGAAGTATAAAATTAAAAAAAAAAAATTATTTTTGAAAATGAAAACGAAAAAAACTTTATTTCTTAAGGGTTCAATTCTTTTAATTTTAAAGTTTTGAAACTTTTTTCTATAACGCGACTTTCTTTGAAAAGAGTACCACCTATCTTGGTTATAAAATGCTCCTATGCTCAAAATTTACCTACCTTATCCTAATTTCCAAAAAATTCCTTCATTCACCCATTGCTATTAATTAAGTTGAAGTTTAAAAATTGTAGAAAATAACGGGAAGTGTGGTAGAAAAAAAATAGTAATGGTGCGAATGGCGTCTGTTATGACATAAAGTCGAGAAACGGACGTTAAACGCATAATTATTATTATTATAACACATTAAAAATTGCATTAGAACCCGAAAATTCCCTACCCGCCACTGTCGGTAAATAAAAATAGTATTGTCTAGAAATTCCTTGTAAGGGAATTGCTTTTATTATTATCAAGATTCACGGTTCATTAAACTTAGTACTTTTTTAAGCATTGTCTTGAAATTGGGTTATTGCAAATGACATTTGAACTGATGAAGTTTGGAATGATATGATAAAAGTATATTGAATTTCGTAGAAACGGATATATATATATTTATTTCAGTGGTCAGCGTATCAGTGTAGCTCGTCTCGAAAGTATTAACGAGAAATTGAAACAACTTTCAGGAGAATGATCCAATATTAAAAGCCCTACTTGCACTGTCTATCGCTTGTTTTCTGCGCTTATAAATATCTAAGCACAACTCAAAGCTTGAATTAAAGCTTAAAAATCTGGACTATCAAAATTGCAAGATTTAAGTAAAAACTAATATTGTAAAGTTATATTGTGTTAGCGCCCGAATTTGTAAATTGCCGCCGTTTTTCGACTTACGTTGCAAACGAAAAGCGTTTTTATTTTAACGCGATAATATATAGTCTGTCCATCCTGAAGATCCATTCTAAATTTTGGTGAAAACATTTTTGAAATCAGATGATTAATTTCGGAGATTACCTTCTACACCCAAACTATGGAGGGTAGAGGGTAAGGAGAACAATCTCTGTGTGTGAAACGTGTCCGTCAAAAAGAGTGAAATTAAGATAGCGCCAAAAAAGTCAATTTCTCTCTGATGATTCTATAGGTTATATTTACCAAATGTTTGACTACGTAAGTGATTGAGGTTTTATTTACTGTGAATATATTAATTACTACTCTAGTCTCCAAAAATATTAATTATTTCTTTCAGGACACTTCACTTCGTCTACAACTGCTAAGTTTACATAAAACACCTTTTCTACACTAGCGCCATTCCGGTCACTTTTTCAACTGTTATTTGACGCTTTCAGACGGAGAACACATTTTCAGTTTTCCATATAAGATGGTTCTCCTTATTTCTACTCTCCATAATCTAAACTTTACCTTTTTAAAATATTAGTATAGATTTAGGATATAAATAAATATACTGCAGTCAGTGGTCAGGATCTCTGATGTCGGGGGTTTTAAAAGGTGTAAGCCAGTTGACGGGCTTATTAATTCTTCTCACTTGTTTCCTGCAATTTACTAGAGAACGTTGAAATATTACGTAATGTTTCTGTCGAAATAGGGGGTTTAATCGGAATAAATGCGGAAGTTTTCAAATTTTGCAAATTTGTACAGATCGATGCCTGCCTGAAATTGAGAAACATGCAAAATATGATCACAGCCGCCTGGTCTGTCATATTAGAAATATGGCGTAAAAAAAAACAATTTCTTTTAAATATGTCGCTTCAGGTGCCTTGTAGGAAAAAAATGTCTGTATGAAAAAAAAATAGAATTACATTTTCTAGAAAATACGTTTTATACATTTTTTCTCTAATTTGAATAGTTTTGGTGCAACAGTGAAGTATTATTGACAAAATTATGATTTTTTGTAATTTTCCAATAATTTAAATATTTTATAATTCTCGAAGCTTTTTTAATAAACGATGTGGCAGGGAGCGCGACGAAAACGACATCCGACGGTCACCTGAAATCATACTCTATTACCATTGCATAATTTATTGCTCATTTAGTCCACAGTCTACGCTGCGATCGATTCAGTTGTCCCAACCCTATACTCTGCATCCGGCCAATAAGTGCATAATACGTATACTTACTCTCTCTTAAGAATGTCTTCCCACTTGCGGTCGTATCATTTGCGGTCGGAAAAATTTTCGTCCCACTTGCGGTCATATGATAAAATGCTAATAATATCAGGAGTGATCTCACTTGCGGTCAAGAAAATAACTTTATAAATCAGCAATTCCAAATTTCCTACAGAAAGAATAAATCATTAAGTGTCTTCTAAACAATTCCGAATGCAATCTAATAGATTATCCGAACATCAAAATAATATGACACAACTAATTTTAATTCTTATTACTTAAGCCAATATTTATCTTCATTTTTTATTTAATTCAACAATGTTGATGCGATAGTGTTTTTGTTGGCCAGTGAAAAGCGATGGGGGTATGGGGGAGTTCCTTAAATACGATTACGGGGTACTGTTGATGCGATGGTGTGTAAGAAATGATCAAATTACTTTTAATAATATCGATTGATCGCAAGTGCAATGATAATTAATTGGGCCAACCTCTCATTATATTTACTAGTTCTGACCGCAAATGGCACGACCGCAAGTGGCACTATTGTGAATGATAAAGATCTCAGATAATGCATCTTGAAAGTAGGAGACAAAGTCAATATTGAATTTTCTCAAGAGTATTATGTTCAAGGTAACATTGTCTTTTTTCCTTAGAATAGATGATACTAATAAATAAAGACAGACTACGAAAGTACAACCATTCTCAAAACATTCTAGTTTCTGCAGTAATGAGAAAAGTTGTTTCTTTGAAACAGTGCCCACACATGTAAACATAACAAGTGTTGACATTTTGTGTTATTGACATTTAAGAAAATACTTCAGTGTAGACAATACAATAAACGAAATCTGCAACGATAGATATTTCGCAAACGGGGTTCATAAGAGCGAGTCCCAGCAAACGCTTGTTTAGCTCAGTGTTCCTTAATAATTTATAAACATGACAGAGGAGATTACTATGTCAAAAGATACGAGTGCAACCACTACAATTAAGATGAATGAAGAACTACTACAACTCAGTAGGAACAATCTTCGTCTCGTGGTAGGCCTCCTGACAGGACATTGTCCAAAGAATCGGACTGTTTAAGAGCGTTGACACACACAGCGGTTTGCGTTGATCGACGGCCGACTCGGCCGCCGAGTCGGCACATGTCAGTATGTGTTTTAAATGATGCAAAACACACACTGCGTCAATTGTCGCCCGGCGATAAAGAGCCGTCTCGGCACGTAGTTTACATTGCTTTGTATAAATCATGACACACACATCGGTTTACGACGCGTTTTTTTTATAAACTTAGCTACGAAACTATGCATTTTCAGTATTCAAAATGACAGCGAATCCAATACAGTGGACCCCCGGTAATCCGGCCCCTGTCTAATCCGGCACCCCCTGTAATCCGACATGGTCTATTATTTATTATTGAATATTTTTTTGACAATCTTCGCTAATGCATGATTGAACAAGTTACAACTTGTACGCATCACCACTATTGTGCTCGACGCGTTGATTCTGATTGCTTAGTTTGAATTTGAAGTTTGAAGAAGATAGCGGAGCGGTCTAGCGTGTGTTCATTGTTTACTGTTTATTCATTGTGTATTACGTATTCGTACCTAGTAATGTCGTTCAGAAGCGAAAGCACAAAACACTGACAATTAAAGAAAAATGTGATATTTTAGACCGCCTAAATCGTAACGAATCTTTTAGTAGTTTAGCAAGTGAATACGGCGTAGGCCGATCTACAATTTATGACAGGCAGTACTCTATAATCCGACAAATTCGATAGTCCGACACTGCCCTGCAAAATGTTTGTCGGATTACCGGGGGTCCACTGTATTCCAGTTTTTAGAGTTTTAGAGGCGACTCTGGATATAGAAAAATTAATAATCGAAGTGCAAAATCGTCCAGCATTATGGGACATGACTCAAGGAGATTGCAGTGATAAAATCAAAAGAAAGCAGTGCTGGGAATAAATTACAGATGTTTTTGACTTATGCAAGTGATCTGACTTTGGAAGATAAAAAAATAGGTTTGACTAATCGCTTAGTCGGCACAAACCGCTGTATGTGCTATTGTGAAACCGCGACCGACTCGGCACAAAACCGCTGTGTGTGTCATAGACGTCTAGGCGGCCGAGTCGCCCGTCGATCAGCGCAAACCGCTGTGTGTAGTGTCATCATTCTAACGGGGACTTAAAGTGCCGACAGTGCAATAAGGAGACGGAAATAGCGTATCATGTTCGGTGTGAATGTGAGGCTTTGAATCATAGAAGACAGATAATTTATGGACAATGTAGAATGAGTCCAGAAGATTATATCAATCAGTCCACAGACTGCACAAGCTAGTGCAAGGAACGAGGAGACTGGATGGGTGATATAAGCCCTAGAGGCTGCGGTGATCCCGGTGACAAGCCGACTCCCGTTAATAAAAAAGTCACAATATCAAGTAAGGGTTTAGAAGACAAATAAAGAAAAGTCAAAACGGGTCCAAAAGGGAATGTTGCATTAATGGATAATAATATATACAGGATTTTTAAAATTCGTTCATTCTTTAATTTTGTGGGCAAGTTGCAGGGAATAATTTTCCGACTCCTAGGTCCCGCCATCTGACCGACGCCAATATAGTCCTGGGAAAATAAAGACAAAAAATAAGTCAAACTTCGGAAAAATTAGGAGACAGCTAGATTTTGGTATGAACCTTCCTTTCGTGGTTCTAAACAATATACTAAAAGTCCCCCACCAATACATGTGCCGCTAAAAATGTTACGCGGGTCAAAGGTCACAAAAAACGGTTTTTTGCGAAAATCTCGTTAACGGTGGCTTTTATAGAAAAAATTATCAAATTTGTAGCTTAGAAAATTGCTTACAAAAACATATTAGTTTTTTCCGTAAGACTAAAATTACCAATTACGTACGACGTACGACGCATGCGGCATGATGCTCGTTTTCTCACCTCGCATTCATTCAATCGCTTAGTGAATCATTACAGTTCAGGCATCCGCATGATGTATGTCGTGTGATGCATTGTATTCGTTCGTATAACCGCATCAAACGAATCGAACTGACATAGGTAACATAAATATTACAACTTTTTAAATCAAATTTATCGAAAAACTGTTAGTCTTACGAAAAAAAGTAATACTATAGTTTTTGTAGGCAATTTTCTAAGCTACAAATTTGATAAACACTATTTTTCCATAAAAGTCACGTTAACGAGATTTTTGCAAAAAACCGTTTTTTCCTTCCGCGTAACATGTTTAGCGGCACATTTATCGGTGGGGACTTTTTGAATATTGTTTAGAACCACGAAAGGAAGGTTCATGCAAAAATCAAACTTTCCTCTAATGTTTCTACTCTGAAATGTCTCTATTCCCTGTATTAATAGTGTATGTGTCATATGGAAAATCTATACTTAATATATAAAGCTGAAGAGTTTGTTTGTTTGTTTGTTTGAACGCCCTAATCTCAGAAATTACTGGTTCAAATTGAAAAAAAAATGTTTTGTTGGATAGCCCATTTATCGAGGAAGGCTATAGGTTATATAATATCACGCTACGACCATTAGGAGCGGAGCATTAATGAAAAATTTTGCAAAATGTATCTCAAAAATAAGCTTCTATTCAGGTGTAATGCACTGACTAAATATACTCATAATAGCCTTGTGAGTACACAACGTCGGATGGCTCAATCGGTAGAGCATGCGACTGTCGATATCAGGGTCGTGGGTTCAAGCCCAACGTTGGGCGAAAATATTTTTATATTTTTTTTTATTTTCTACATTGCTTTCTTCTAAGGCTTGCATTTAAATTTATTTTAAACTTTATTTAATTAATTAAAAAAAAATATTAGTTTAAAAAAGTATAAATACTGCTTTTTATCGACAAAAGCTTTTGAACGGTAACTCCGATTATCATGAAATTTGGACACAACATTCATCTCGGTAATCTAAGATGAATGTGTGTACTCACGTTCCTCCCTTCCCCATTAGTTCTTTTACACCCGGGTGAAACCGGACGGGACCGATAGTACACTAATAAAACTACAATATAGTGTCTCTATCGTCGCGTAGCGTCGTCGTGATATGCAAATAGTGTGACTGTGGTATTCACGTGAGTAGGTGTTTAGCATATTATGAAACAGTAAATACCGCGATTGGAACACTGAAAGAAAAATTTAATATATTGTTTGTAGTTTATGTTTGAAATATTTTCAATAAATTTACGGCCTTCCTTGCATCTTTTCCAGAATTGTTTTTTAAAAGCAGCTACTGATCATTTTTAAATACAGTACAATTTCTTTAAATCGAACCCCGATAAGTCGAAAACTACAAAAACTCGAGAAAATGTTTTGTTACCTTCCCTTCAAGCCTTGAAACCTCCATTACTCAAAATCTTAACCCTCTATAGGTCGAAATAATCAGTATGTCCCTACATTTCAGTACATATTTACCCTCCATAACTCGAAAAAATAAATTGGACCACTATATCTCGAACATAGCAACTCAAAATTAGTTAGAATGGATCTTAACCTTTACAAGTCGAATATTTCCTTACAAAATCCGCTTAAATCGAAATCCTTCATAAGTCGAAAACTCTGTAACCCGCATTTTTTAGCGTCTGCCTTGAAGTTCGATTTAAAGAGGTTCTTCTATATTATGGTTGCTTTACAATATTATACAAAAGATGTAACTTCATTTTGTTTTTGCAATGTGCATAGAAAAAACATTTTAGATTATTTTATGGTGAAAATTGTATAAAATACTATAAAGTAATTATTTTTAATATAAAATTTTAAAATTATTTTTAAAACACTTATTCAACATTTCACACTAATATGGTTTCTTACCAGTGTATCTATATATATATATTTAAATTACTTGACACAGATTTATTTATTATAAGTTTTACACTGATAGGGTTTCTCACCTGTATGTGTTCGTTCGTAAACATTTTATTTATTTAACCTTGAAAATATTTTTCCACAAATGTCACACAGATGAAGGTTTCTCACTAGTATGTGTATTTATGAAAATAAGAAATACTAATTGGAAGGTACTGTTTTTTCCCTGGAGTGTATCTTTTTGTGTCTGTTTTAGTGATGTGCCGGATATCCGTATCCGTATCCGCGGATATCCGAGAGAGAAGAAATATCCGTATCCATTAGTTTTTGACGGATCTTTTACCTTATTAATTTTCAATTCATAGATGAAATTTTATAATACCTATATATACCTACGAGTATAGGTGATTAGGTAATAATGAAAACCTGTTAACAATTTTATAAGAAAATATAATTACAGAACACTCTGAAGATGATACAAAACGTATCGAAACGTTAGTATTAAATGCAAGTTTAAAAAAATCTCAGTATTGCTTCATTTTCGATCCTTATGCCACGGAATTCTTTCCAAATACTCATCATTAACTTCAATGGATCACAGTTACTCTATTTATTGAATAGAGTCAATCTTCATGAAAACCTGTTAAATTCCATTCAGATTATTTTTTATTTTTTTAAATCGTATTTGGCACCTTCATATTGCAAACATTTATCGCAGTGAGTACCATACTAATAGTACATAACTCAAAGGTACTAAATCAACTACCTTTATAATGAGATATTGCACATCGATCTTTGGAAAGAGGCAATCTGTTATGAGAGTTAACTCTTAAAGAGGTCAATAACTTTTCCCATAACAGATAATCTCTTTCCAAAGGTCGATGTGCAATATTTACCGCCACGTACTCTAAGAAAATTAAGATCCGTATCCGTATCCGCGGATCTTGAAACCAAAAATCCGTATTCAGATCCCTATCCGCGGATATACATTTTTAACGATCCGGCACATCACTAGTCTGTTTAAAGCATATTTCCGTAAGAAACACGTATCACAAATGTTGCACTGTTACGGTTTCTCACCAGCATGTATACGTTTGTGATTTTTTAAATTACCCGACGTGGAGAAACATTTATTACAACTTTTACACAAATGCGGTTTCTCGCCACTATTAGTCAGAGTGCCCGTCGGCAAAAATTTTATTGATACATACTCTCCCCAAACTTTATATATGGCTTCATTAGGCCTAGTCTGACACCTATTTCCTCTATGACTTTTCTTGATTTTGGGGCGTTTTCCCTCTAAACTTTCCGAAAGATGTCGTTTTGACGACATGTAAACATTTATAGATATTATTTGTTTTTTTAATTGGATAGCTTAGAAACTTCAACCAAAACGCTAAAATAATGTTGTCTGACAAATAATATGAGCCATTTAAACCTCGAATATGTCGACCATATTCGAGGTGTCAGACATTTTAAATGGTTCATGTTATTTGTCAGAGAACATCATTTTAGCGTTTTGGTTGAAGCTTTTAAGCTATCCAATTAAAAAAACAAACAGTATCTATAAATTTTTACATGTAGTCAAAACGACATCTTTCGGAAAGTTTAGAGGGAAAACGCCCCAAAATCAAGAAAAGTCATAGAGGAAATAGGTGTCAGACTAGGCCTAATGAAACCATATACAAAGTTTGGGGAGAGTATGTATCAATAAAATTTTTGCCGACGGGCACTCTGGCTATATGTTTTCGTTTGTAAATAGTTAAAACACTTGACGTGGAAAAACATAGTTTACAATTTTTACACTGATACGGTTTCTCACCTGTGTGTGTCCGTTTGTGGATATTTAAGTGATATTCCTGGGAGAAATACTTATTACAAATGTCGCACTGATACGGTTTCAGTAGTATAATAGGCCGGTACCCGACCCGCTGACCTTGAGATGACCTCTAGATTATCCGCGCCATCTATGATCAAAAAACGGAAGCAACACTGCTAGCGACATTATCGATGCGATGTAAGCTTATGTGATCGACCACAAGGTGGACTTTTCTGTTGCATTATAAACAATGAAATATGAGTTTATCATTACTAAAACAGGTCAGGCCTTAAAAAATCTCATCATGAGAACTTAATGTGAAAGGTAGAATCGTGTTCTTTTATTAAATTATTAGTCTAACATTTTTTTCAATCGGGGGTTTTTAATCAACGGGCCCAATTTAGATTTTAAAATTTTTTGGCGTGCCGCACATAGAGTGACACTTATTAATAATTTACAAAACTTTATTTATAATAAACTTTAAAAAAGTAAAGATTTCATTTACAAATTTTAATGCAAAATAAAAAAACTTATATTTTATCCTCAGTACGGACTTACAGCTCTGCTCATTGACCACCACTCTGGCGTCACTGCGACGTTTCAGTGACGATCAATGGCGCCCTCTTTCCGTGAATCGATGAGATGATAGTTTTAATCAATCAGGGGGGGCTTTATGCAAACAAAAATGGCGGGTGGGTGTTAATTATACTCCAATCAGGCAGTTACCCAAATTAGATGTTTTGAAACAGACATTATTCTCCAATCAAAACCTTCCTTTTGTAAGCCATCCCTTTCCGTGAACCAATGAGTTGATAGTTATAGCGTTAATCGACTATATTTTGTTGTCGACGGTTTTTACATATGACCATCTGAAAAGAGCGGGAGATAGAGAGAGAGAGAGAGAGAGAGAGAGAGAATGGAGGGAACACATGCTTGATAAATCGAATCAATTTATATTTAGTAAAATCATTTAGTTGTTGATTCAAAGTCGTTTATTACATGAATGTATTTTCATCTCTAATTCATTGTCATCAGATCAGTCCGTTTTCTCATCACCGGATATTCTCAGATTACAATATAATGATAAAAGTGCAATCTCCAATGTGTCACATATATAATATAGTTATATATGCTGACACGTATAAATAATTTAATTAAATAATTTATCAAGAATGTTAATGAGGTTAATTAAGTATACTCCGAGCCATCTCTGATCAAAAAACGGAAGCGACTGCTTGCGTCATTATCAGCGCGATGTAAGCTTATGTGTTCGGTCGACAGATGGCCTTTTCTGTTGAATTGTGCACATAGAATTGTAATTCGACACTTATATTACTAAAACAGATAACATTTTTTTTAATCTAGATCAGGGGTGTGCAACCTTTTTAATCAACGGGCTCAATTTTGATTTTAAAATTTTTTGGCGTGCCGCACATAGAGTGACACTTATTAATAATTTACAAAATTATTTATAATAAACTTTAAAAAAGTAAAGATTTCATTTACAAATTTTAATGCAAAATAAAAAAACTGATATTTTATCCTCAGTACGGACTTACAGCTCTGCTCATTGACCACCACTCTGGCGTCACTGCGACGTTTCAGTGACGATCAATGGCGCCCTCTTTCCGTGAATCGATGAGATGATAGTTTTAATCAATCAGGGAGGGGCATTAAGCAAACAAAAATGGCGGGTGGACGTTAATTATACTCCAATCAGGCAGTCACCCAAAATTAGATGTTATGAAACAGACTTTATTCTCCAATCAGAGCATTCCTTTTGTAAACCAATCAGAGTGTACCTTTTGTGAACCAATCAGAGAGCTTTGAAATAAAATTAATTTTACTTCGATTTAGTTTGAAAATTGATTTTTTGAATAGATAAAGAAAAAAGATTAACATATAAAATTACGACGCTTTCGATTGGTTGAACACTCCTGTTTTATCATTTTATGATAAAGCTGTAAATAAAATACAATATTACAAGTTTAAGGAAAATAACTTATAAAAAATATAACATACAGATTTCAAATTAAATGGAATATTATACTATTTTGTTAATAAAGCTCAATAAATAAAATTTCGTTTAATTTTTTCACTTGATTATAAAAATATACTGAATATGATAAAAGAAAGGTGAATTTGGCTGCGGAAGAGATGAAAAAATTATATGAATGTAAAATCAATCGTAAATAAGACTAGCGTAAATTAGCTTCTTTCAAAAATATTGTTTATAATTAATATTTTTAAAATTTAAAGCATTTTTCTTCAGTTTAAACTTTTTTTATATTTCTGTTTAACAAACTTATTCATTCAAACTTAAAAATGATTTGAAAGTTAAAAATGCTAAATCTCTCTCTCTTTTGGTTTCAATGATGTAAATAAAAAGTGAAAAATTTTTTTTATATATTTCTGTTTAGCGAACTTATTCATCAACTTTAAAAAATGAAATGAAAGTCTACTAAAACATATTATGTTAATTAATTGATATTTATATAAAGCATTCTCTGCTTTTTCACTATTTTTGATTTTCTAAACCTACTCTGCTCCGCAAGTAAGGATGTGTAAATAAAGTAGAAATGATTTTTAACATTTTTTTATTTATTTTTTAAATTTTTATATAAACTTAACTTTAAAAAATAAAAGATAAAAAAACAAAATTAAAACTATATAAAAACTAATTAAAACTATATAAAAACTAATTAAAAGAAAAAAACTAATTACTATCTACAAACTACCTTAATCTAATATAAGCGGAGTCCATCACCTGAAAAAAGAAGATTAAATATTATTAATTTATTACTATATTTTATCAGCGTCTAATTTAAAAATTAGCAACTTTTGTATTTTCAATAATTTAGTTTACTTTTATTAAAGTTTAATACCTGTGGAAAAAAGCCAGATATTTGGTTAACTTTAGTTTATCACCTTAACTGTTATTATAAATTTCAAAAAATTGCTATTTAATCAATTAGAAAAAAATTTGTACGGTTGGATATTGTAGAATCTAGAAGGCATGTATTAAGTTTAGTTTATCACCTTAACTGTTGTTATAAATTTAAAAAAATCACTATTTATTCAATTAGAAAAAAATTTGAATGGCGGGCAATTGAATAATAAGTAATAACTTTAGTTTAACACCTTGACTGTTGATATAAATTAAAAAAAAGGTCAATGGGAACCGAATATACTTTTAAATAATTAATCTAAAACACTTTTTTTCAATTCGAATACTAATTATATCATTTCACCGGCTCGAACCATTAACAGTCCATACGCACACGACGTGCCGGCCGGCTTATTTGATGTTTTTATCACGATTAAGTCATGTGTTTTCGAATTGTTTATTTTAGCTTATGAGTTTTAATAAACAATAAACTTCGTAAAAAAAAAATGTAATGAAAAAAGGTTTTATTGAAAAAAAGCAAAATCGAAAAAAAAAACATCACATGACAAACGAATCATTGCCGTAAAGTATAATACGATATAATGGACAGACTGTTGTATGATGTATATCAGTCAAGGTGATAAGATGAAATAATTATATTTTTTTTTTACTTACCAATAAGTAATGAACTCTCCTAATTTTTCAAGCACGAAGAGCATTTGCTCTTGGCTATTATCTTCGTACAGCGCTTGAGCGCTGTTAACAATGTTTATTAATTCGGTACTAGTTATGTCTAGCACCGCCCCGTTTTGAAAAAATAATACAATCCTCTCTGGGGCATCCAAAAAGATATCAAAGAATGATGACATTGTTACAATGTTACGTTATAATTTTGTTAATGATAAAATTTCTTTATTCGCTACACATTATATTTATATAAGTGTACATCACAAGAATTAACATGTTGACTGCCGTGATAAAGCATAACTTGACGTATGAAGAATCATTCATAATAACAGCGAGTATCATAATATTAAGTTGATTCTCATACAATTCAATTTATAATAACCAATCAATCATTTTCTCAGTTCAATGTAACGTTTATGCAGCTCAGTATACACGGCTGGTACGCAATGGAAACCAGAGAAACGACGATTGTTTCTCACGGCTTGAAATGAATATAGTTGGAAATTTCACTAAAAAGCTATGAAACTCCAGATAAAATATTTTTTTATATTTATTCAAATTCCTTTACATTTCTAAATAATTAATTTCATGTGACATTGTTGAAAATATAAAAAAATCTGAAAAATTCATAGTAAAAAAGTAAACAGTTATTTTTTTTTCATGTATTTACTTCAAAAAAGCAGCTCAAACAAAAGCTCTTAGCGTACTATGCAGACTTGTTTTTTCATATGAAAAATTTCATTAATGCTAAAGAAATATCTTTAACATATTCAAGGGCAGAACAGTTCTAACCAGAAATATCTAAATATTGCGGTAGTTAATGTGTTAAATACGTTAGCGTTGAAGAAAAATGAGTGTGGGAGTAACTGTCAGCAAAATCTAAAGAAGTTATATTTCATTAAGGGGATCCTCTACATGACAAATGAATGACTGAAATTTTTACGGTATTTAATGTAAAATTTACTGCCTGGTGAAACGAACGATGTAGGTGAATCAATATTTGTATCACCCTTAGCTTATAGGTAATAAGTTTACGAAACCATATGAATGTGATCGATTCTGTTTTTCTAAAGGTATGAAATTGACAAGCTGTGCTATATCGTGTCTAGAAACTTTTAATCTTTATCACGGTTGTTCTGTCACAATTTTTACAATAACGCTTTATGAAGGATCACACGAAACGTTGTTTGCAACTGAAAATGTAGTTAAATTATGTTTTTTTCACTTTAAGGGGAATGTTACATCTATTATATGTTTCAATCTTTCACGGCTTTGTAAATACCAGAATGCAAATATATTTCTTTTACTCATACAATAATCTACTACTCGATTATGATTCATCCTTAGAAGATAATATAATTCCCAAAAAAAAAATGTATATTTATTAAAAGTAAAATACAACGTTACTTTAACACATACGCCTGGGTATATGGGATTTTTCCCGCGAAGCAATTTATTTTCGATTAATAAAAGCGAAAAAATATTAGTTTCAAATTGGTAATTAAAAAAGAATTTAGAAAAAGACTAACCCCTAGTTTATCAACTAAAATTTTTTCGACATTGCAGATTTAATCATACTACATTGTTTTATTATTAATAGAATATAGGGTGAGAGCCATAAAACACGCTTGAAAAATAGTCTCGTGTGAAGTGAGCACTTAACAGTAATCAAGAAAAACCAGCGCTAGAAAACTAGTATGCAAGGAAAACCAGTCTCATGTGTATCGTCTTTATCTTTACAGATGGTGATGTAATTTAAGATAAGACTAGAATTATATTACAGTCAGTTTTTTCACATGTTTGGTCACGAAACATGAATATGAGATATAAGGATTTAACACGTTTCAATACTAGGAATAGTTATTTGGAACAGAATGGAACAGTTGTTAGTATTATAATGATCGTTCTTCTTCACAAAATAATCATAATCAACTAAAATTTTCTCGACATTGTAGATTTAATCATACTACATTGTTTTATTATTAACAGAATATAGGGTGAGAGCCATAAAACACGCTTGAAAAATAGTCTCGTGTGAAGTGAGCACTTAACAGTAATCAAGAAAAAAACCAGCGCTAGAAAACTAGTATGCAACGAACGTTCTTCTTCATAAAATAATCATTAATTACCTATTATAACAGCATGCTTTCATTATACGTAAAGTCGATTTTAGTATGTCGTCGTAACATTAACATGTGATTTTTATACGTTACATGTTACATGCTAATCCGAGAATGACTGATTCCAACGTTGGAACTGTTAAAAAGTAATAGGTTTTTGATTCTGTTCCGTAAGCGGAACAGGAATGGAACTATTATTAAAATTCTGCATAATTTGCGCATTCAAAAGCATACAGACACTATAAGAAAATAAGATGAAACAGTGCAGTAGAGTGTCTAATATGCGGATATAACGGAAAAACCACGAAAATATAAACCATTGCAATTTTATAACGATGTTATATAAAATATCATGTTTAATTTCCCCTTGATATACTATACTCAATGTATTATTTATATTTAATCGCTGTGAAATTACAGCATTAAAGAATGATATTCTATACTCATTGTATTATTTATATTTACCCGTTATTATCGTCAGTTAATGTTTTATGGGTCATAATGAGATAGATAATCACACCTTGCTTAGAAACCAGAAAAAAATCAATATAAAATATTAATTTGTTTTCGATGCGAAACTTTCACCCTTCTTTAACTTTCTTTGCTCGTTACATATTGTTTCATATTACGTATGCTGATTGCATTTAATCTTTGAAATAGGAAACGTTTAGCGAAACAGAGGTGTATTAGGAAAGGATAATTTTTTTAAATTTTATGGTTTGAGTAATAAATTTATATAATTATTCCACAGCTATCCTTCTATAGCTTTATGGAGACAAATCTCCGTTTTTGTCTAATATTTAGGAAACATGGCCTGTTAACAATTAAAGGATTATAACAATTAAAGGATTATAACAAATTTCCTCTCTAGGCTGAAAGAGCAGCTAATAAAAAAATGTTAGTCGTCGCGGGACGCTTGGCAGATGTGTAACATAATTTTAATTAGAATATACGCGTGTTTAATGCATACTTTAATTATAATAGTAATCATCACTGTTTACCCTGTGCAGTATAAACACTATAAGCACATAAAGCATCGCCCACTCGCCACATCATGATTGAATATTTTTTGTTTTCTCTTGAAAATTGTTAATTCTACACTGTATACAGCTTGAAAAAACCATACTTTTAATATTTCATTCTGTCAAATAACTCTAAATACAGGACTATAACATTTCTTAGAACCAAAACGTGAGATGAAGAGACATCTTTGTGTTTTATCCGATGTTGCAAATTCCATCTTTTGATTTAACATAATGGAAAAAATTGAAAAAGAATAATAATTAATTAATAATTCAAGAAAAAAAATATATTTATATTCTTCAATATACATTATGCGTGTTAGGCTTTTATTTCCCTAAATTTTCGGTAACGTGCTAATAGGATTCTTGCCCTCGGGCCTCATGGTTGATATGTTATGTTTTTTCACATTAAGTAAATATGATATAACAGAAAACACTTATAGCTTATGTCACTATTAGATAAAATAGCAAATTCATAATTCAATGTGTTTCGGTTTTCAGCTGAATGTAGCATACTATTCAACTGAATATCAAATCATGGGGAAAAACGCATATATTACTCAAAAATATGTGATTTTTTTCTTAAATAGTATTATTTTGTAAAGCTTTTAGTGATATTTTTTAGTAATAAGGAGTATTATTAACACAATTTGATGTAACATTGCTCAAATAATGCGTGTTATGATACGGACTAGTTGCGCAAATGAAACAAATACGCTCGCAGCGTTGCTATCGCACGCTTCGTAATGGGACAAGTCGTAACCTGTTACCCGCGAAATGTAAAAAAATAATTAATTCGGCTGACGAATATTCAACGCTTCGATCGAGAATATGTCTGAATATACGATAATCGATAGTCGGCAAAATCACTATTCGTGGCAACACTAGTTGACACCCACGAAATTCTAACAGAATGCTTGTAATACGTTAAATTCAGAACATTACGTTTTTTAATTTTTGCGAAGGAGTTGAAAATTGTTTCACTATTAGACTTTTTTTCATGCATAACATTTACTATTTTAAAACATGCATTTATTATTCGTATACAGGGATTGACTATAGATACTTTTTTCATAAATGCATTATCATAAGTAATTCATGTGTCATTTTCAGGATCTATATTCATATTGAAAAAGTTTTCAAATACCTGTTTATCTTTTTATTTGATAAAAAATTATGTTACAATAGATTGCAAAAATAACCATAGAAAATATTTTAAATCAGATTTTCCCTCTCGTTAAATAGTTGTGTCTTATTCGTCTTCAGAAATCAAAATCAAAAAAGGAAATATACATTAGAAAATACATAATCGTTTCATAAACGCTAACGACCTTAGTTTTTGAGCGTCTATAATTTATTATATTACTTTCGATGAAAAATAGCAGGGCTGGATGTACTTTTTGGTTATCAGGATTTTTAATTATGTAATTGCTTTTTTAAATTATATTTTGAATTATGAATTGATTTTAACGGATCTGCTAATGTCCAAATTAAACAGAAAAAAACATATATAAAAGAATAGAAAAGTTATTAGAACCTATTGGATTGCAAAAAACGGGATGAACAATTCTTTAACCCTTTACCGCATCGCGGCTCATATATGAACCAATCTAAAAAATTTTTTCGGCTTTAAAATATATTTTATTCATAACTACGTGCGAAACCATATTTGACATATGCTAGGCTAGTTGTATTGTATGAGTTACTCCTATCAAATCAATTCTGTGAGTTGTACCAAGCGAAATATGTCTGTACATGTTAGTCTCACTTGTCAATAAAGAAGTCACTACTTTCACATTTTTAGTGTATTTGCCATAAGGCACTTACACTATTGGCGTCGGTCGGATGGCGGGACCTAGGGGTCGGACCAAAATTTCTCGACGTTTCATAACTTTCTAAGAAGTTTGGCACCATTTTTGGAAATGTTTATATATATATGTATATATATATATATATATTTATATATTTATATATATATATATATATATATATATATATATATATATATATATATATGTGTGACCACGATAACTCTCGACAGACTTAATCGATTTAAACGAAATTTGGTCCACATTTTGGAATCCATCATCGCAAGAAGCCTATTTAAAATGGGCCCGATCGGGCAATTTTAAGGGGGGTATTTAGGGGTTGAAAAATGTTTTTGGGCCCAAAAATACGGAAAAAATTCTCAGAATCACTTCAAATTTGAAATTTAACCCTTTAGTAATTATTGAAATGTGCTGCTAAAATTTAAATAAAATCGGCCCGACAGGACCGGACTTACAAATTTTATGAAAACGCAAGTTTACTGATATGGATTTACATACTGAAGGGTGTATATAAATTGGTACAGATGTTGAATTGGTATGTAGTATTGAAATTAAGTAAAAAAATGTTGTTTTAAGGGGTGTATTAGAGGGTAATTTTTTTATTTTGTCCAAAAACAAAGTTAAGTTCATACAATAGAGCCACACTGCTTATAAAAGCAAATACACTATATTGTCGGCAGGGTTTCGCACTGCGACCCGAGTTTTTTATTTATGTAATAAAAGCAAAATTTTCATTGGGAAAAAAATACATTATCTTGCTAGATTTCCGCGGCACACCAAAAGCTAAAATATAATTGATACACAAATACACGACTGAGGCGATGACCGACTCAGATCGACCGAGGCGACACGACGGCAAACGTGCGTTCTACACACTGTGTTTTTTGTTCATATTAAAATAACAATTGAAAAATGGTTGTCTGTAAAGTCGGTTTACGAACGATAGTTTTACGTGATAACGTATTCCGTAATACATAACCTAAACCTCCCAAAATTTGGTTTCAATCCGCTTATCCTTGGTGTCGGAATGATAAGAAATGTCAAAAGTGACGTTTGCAACTTACAAAGTATTATGTTCTAATAATAATTAGTTATTCCAATACTTAACTTAGCAGGCTTTGCATTTCACAATATACTAATGTCAAAAAAAAATTGAATTAAACATTAGAAATGCAGCTGTTTTCATGTTAAGACAAGACATACGTTTGCTTCTAATTTCCATGTACGGCAAACAAAGACAACCGACCGCGTCGCGCCATGCATTACACAACATTGCATTTATACAGCTATTTTTCTATATAAATTTGTATAAAATATTTTTCTATATAAATTTGTATAAAAAACTGTTTAGGCAAATTCTGTTATACGAGAAATTAGCAAAAAGCATGCACAGGGTCAGGCGGAACGTTACGCGTTAGGAACGTTAGGAACGTTACGTTACACCTTTTCGATCATGCAGCCGGTGTTTTATCAATTTATAATATTGGTGATTCATCAATTTATAAGACGTTATCACGTTAAAAATAGTGCTAATTTATTTCAGTTACATTTTAATGATAACTAAGAAATTAAAAATTAAATCTCCAAATGTTGCAAAATGTAATTGTAAATTGTAAAATGTCAAATACATTGAATTTGACTGCGACACACCTGTATCCGACTCCCGGCACATCGGTTGCGAAGCACTGCATTACATAACCCTCCATACACTTCAACAATGAAATTGAAGCATATATTCTCACCTATAATAGCGTACACTTTAATGTTTTTCCACAAAAAAATATCCTTTACCACTCCTGGATTTTAAAATTGTAATATCAGTTGCATTGTGCGTAGCTGGAAAACCAGTGAGAAAATCCATATGAAGACCATCGAATAATGATCTACAACAAGCATATGAGCAAAAAAGAAAAAGAGGATTCACCAAAGAAATTTCCACAGAAGGACCTTTCTCAAGATGGTATAGGCCTTAGACCATTTGCCAGAATGGTGTGAAAACAATAGAATAAGGTGTAAACTTCCAGGCTGCACAGCGAGAACATTCACTTTTTGCTATATGTGTTAAATGCAGTTATGTTTCAACAAGGATCGAAATTGTTTTCTAAGATTTCATAATGTTCCATATAAGACACAAACCATTGTTTTTTTGAAAAATAAATGTTAAAATTGAATAAAATCATATTTTTAGTATCTATAATTTAATTCAGCAAAAAAATAAAAAAAGTCATGCAGTAAAGGGTTAAATTTCATTCTGATTTGATTAATTGATGGTGATGTAAAAATTAATAACACGATAGAGCTCAAACGGATGAGCGGATCGAAACCAAATTTTGGGAGGATGAATGGTATGCAAATATGAAGAGCCTTATTGTTTTTTGGGGAAAAATCAACACATGCGCAGAAGAGATTTTTTTTTGCAATAACGGTCTTTTTTTATATAATAATGATATACTTTTCATAATGGCATATTAAAAATTTATAGTTTCGGAAATATTTTGAAAATAAAAAAAGCCGTTTTTATGAATCTGTTAGAAATAAACAAGTTCGACATGATTTGAATAATATTTACATGACTGAGAACATGATACGTAGGTAATCATGGCAACGATTAGCAATATCATATTGAATACTAGCCATTACCCGCGATATCAGAAATTTTATTTTTCTTTATTATAATCAAATGTTGTCATTTTTTGAAGTTGGAATAGTGCCGACTAGGGTTATCATATGACAGGCGTTTACCGCATTTGACAGACATTTTAAGGTTTAGACAGGCGTGCGACCGGTATTGGTCTGAGACAGTCATTTTCAAATTTCGCACCTATTGAAAAAAAATAATGTCCTCTGACAAATAACAGTAATAAACATCCTTCTTCATTATTATCTGCTGGCTTTTACTTATTGCCTATACAGCGTTTTGCTTTAGACAGACATTTTTTCTGAAAAATCAGGTATTTTAGATAATATAGACAGGAGTCTCTCTATTTACATATGGTAACCCTAGTCCCGTAGCCCCATTGGCTGGAATTTTTTTCTTTATCCTTGCTACACCTTATCCTTGCATCACCTTATATTTTCTAGATCTCTTTCTAATTTTTCCAAGAATGAAACCGAATACTCATCTCCACGATATGGTTTCAACTCTATTTTGGTAAATAATTGAATAGTCATATTTTCACTGATTTTTTTTAAATAATTGGCGCAAGTATCCACAATTTTACATTTTATTTGTGATACTAAGTTAATTATTTTCTCATCTTGTCTTTCGATTTAATATGCAAATATGAAGAGCGTTATTGTTTTTTTGGGAAAAATCAACGCATGCGCAGAAGAGATATTTGCTATAACGGTGTTTTTTTTATATAATGATGGTATACTTTTCATAACGGCATATTATTTTATTTATTTTTACAAGATCTCTTCCGTTATCCACCTTTGTGGTTATCACCTTTGTGGTGTGTGTGTTTGTGACAGCGATTTTTGTGTGCTTGTGTGTGTGTGTGTGTGTGTGTGTGTGTGTGTGTGTCTGTGTAAATTTGAGTAAATTTGTGCTTATGTTTGTGTGTATGTGTGTATATTTGTGTCAATGTGTGTAAATTTGTGTCTGTGCGTGTGAGTGTGTGGTTTGTGTATTTTTCACAAAAACTACAAAAAGAGTTTTGATTCATGTTGTAGGAATAAATTTGCGATGAAGGAAACTAGGCTTCATGGTGGTTAATAATTAAAAAAAAATCAAATGAAATAATCCTATTTATTCAATAATCAAATAATTCTCAACATCATCCACATTATATAATATATAAAACTAATTCTTATATAAATGAATAACATATTTACAGAAAAGATGAAAAAAAAATAATAAGTTATTAACAATATTTTTGAAAGACTAGCTAATTTACGCTAAATATTCTTATTCACGATTGATTTTATCATATTCTGCAATTTTTTTTTCATTTATTGAACAAATAGTAAAATCTTCCATGTAATTTGGAATCTGCATGTTGTAAGATAGTATTTTTCTATAAGCTATTTCTCTTAAACTAGATACATTCATTAAACAAAAGTCACATTTAGAATAATAACACATTAAACTTATTTTACATTTAAAACAGCGCATTTTTTTTTTAAATAATGCATATTTTTTTTCTGATAAAGAAGCAAAATGCAAGATCCAGAATGTTGCGTCTGTACACAAAGGAAACAATAATTTACTAAAGTATTTTTAATGAACTTACATTCTTCAAATGATTCTGTGCATTTAGTACAAAAATTAACATTAAATGAATGATTATAATATTCATAAACTAAAAAACACTTGCACTGCATAATATTCATACTAAATAAAACATGTGAAAATAACTTATTTACTTAGAAGTAAAAGCGTCGTTTTTTTTTAAAACGCGTTAACGTATTATAAATTGATGAAACACCGGCTGCAAGCACGAAAAAGTGTTACGTTCCGTTACTACTAAAATTTAGGTTATGATATTCGAGCGGAATGCATTATCATGTGAAACTATCGTCTGTAAACCGACTTTTTCTTCTACAGTATGATTCACTTCATCGTTTTCTATAAAATTAATAATGGAGGTCGTGTTGTTGGAATGACCGACAGCTTTTTTCTCTCCCTTGTATATAAGAGAAAAATTTTTCATGGACAGCAATTCGTTTCTGTCCGATTCACTTAAACGTTGAAATCTTGCAGGCAAGAAAAAAATACCGCTCTCGTATTTTAAAATGATGACAATTTTGTCACCGTATCGAGTTTTCATTGTTTGCACTTTTTCTATATTATATCTATGATTTATCGTTAAATCCCTTATTCTCCTAAACTTATTATCATTATAGATTTTCCCCTCATAGTTTCCAATTTCATTGAAACGTTTCACGTTCATCTGTAACCAAAAAGAAAATTATTAATTATAATGCAAAAAAACAACAATGATATTATTCGTTTTTAGTTTTACATAATTCTTATAATAATATGTATATTGCGGATGTTTTCTCAATCTTATGACAGCTGGGTGCGATGCTCTACAATTTTTACGTTCTGAAGCAAAAAAGAAAAGTATTACAAATCTTTTTTTAAACAGATTCAAAATATTTTCTTACTTACCGATAATTATGATAAATTTCGGTTAATGCTGGACAAATTGTTGTTTCCCTTGAAGACTGCACTTTTTTCACTTGCAACACGAAAGACTGCACTTTTTTCACTTACAACACGGCACAATGATTAAATCAAACTGATAGAAGAAACATGGTATGCTATATATTATAAAATACAGTAATATCACGCAGGGTGGGGGGAAGTAGTACTTCTGCAAGCGAAACGAAATATACTTGAAATTATACGAAAGAGAAATATGACACCATTTAAAAATGCTGAGCTGGTGTTTTCACATCCGCTAATGGAAAAAATCGCATCAGGTATGCGTGATGTCATTATGATGAGAATAAAAGCATATACTTGTAAGAGGATATGACTCTTTTTTAAAATGCTGAGCTGGTGTTTTCACATCCGCTAAGGAAAAAATCGCATCAGGTATGCATGATGTCATTATGATGAGAATAAAAACATATATTTGTAAGAGGAAATGACTCTTTTAAAATGCTGAGCTAGCGTTTACACATCTGTTGTAATGTACGCTATATTTATTGAGTTATAAATAAAGAATTTTTATCATTGGCTGCATTTAATAATTAAATTTCAGTTTTCATCCTTATTATCTTATTTATTTAAGGAAAGAGATGCAGCGAAACTTTACGAAACGGACTGTCGTGTCGAGACGAAACACTCGGGCAATCGAGTGGAGGGGATTTAGTAATATTGTAACTGAACACAAAAAAGCAAAGCCAGTATTCGTGAGACTTTGTTGATCGCGTTAGGATGAGCATTACTCCGAATATATTCCAGTTATACAACTCTTCTCCTGAGACAACGATGGCTGCGTTATCATATGATGTGAATTTCGATTACAACAACGTGATAACGGTGGAGGAGAACGAGGAGAGAGGTGAAGACATTGTAGAGTTTCCACTGGTGCGCGACTTTGACACTGAAATCTTTCCTTTTGCTGAATCATCAACAACTACTACACCTACGTTTCTGCCTGCCTTGGAGGTTTCGAATTCTGAAACGAAACTTTTGATACAAAATATTTTTTTCATCGATGTCAAACGAAGTAAATACGTTAACGTCGGTTGGATGCCTTCTTCTCAAGGTTTTCAAACAACGCTCGAACTGAGAGATGTGAAATCGAGCAGCATTTTTATCGATCAGAATGATTGGTGTGCTCTGATGTTGTTGTGTGATCATATAAACAAATACTTCAACGACGACGCTCATCGGCGATTTTATTCAGTGATTGGCGGAAACGTGGAAATTAAAGAAGTTTATTTAAAGAAGATAAAACATTTAAAATTGCAACGATCGAATTCTGTTTGTTCGTTAATTTTATCAAAAAGTGAGTGGATTAATTTGTTGGAAATGAAAGACCTTGTAAACAGTTTATTGTGCTTGTACGTTTACAACACAAACAGCATAAATATTTATTATAAAATGTATTTAGATAAGTGTAAGTTGTTGAATTGTCTACGCTTAAGTTCCAATGATTTTTTTATACTTAAAGATATTTTACACACTTTTAATTACGAAAGACTCTTTTATGAAATCTCCATAGTTTGTAGTGAAAAAATTATATCTGACTTGAATAGCTGTAATGGATAAAAAAATAATAAAAAAAAAGTTGTACGTTTTAACGATAAGGTAGAGATTAAATATATGGTTTGTTGGAGTTTTGCATATCGATAAGCAAGGGTGGGGATGTGGGAGCAGATTGCTAGGGATCGTGAACGGTTTAAAAGACGAATAGAAGCAGTCTCTCATATTCTCAGTCCGGTGCTAAGAAGTGTTAATTCATCGTAGTCGTCCGTCGAGAACATTCTAAGCTTAGTGCATAATAATAATAATATTCAAAACAACATGGAAATGCACGAGGTCGGTATTGTAGTAATTATAAGAAATAAATATACAAACGAATTATTACTTTCAAACTATATCGAATGTACGGATTTACAGCCGCAAAAAGAAATATTAACGGTTGATGAATTAAAAATTAAAATTATTTTTGATACTTCGGAAAATTTACTCGAAGATTCAGACGATGCTGCCGTTTGTGATTTTGGTAATGTTAATTATGGTCGTGCAGATGTCGAGAACATACTAAGCTTAGTGCATAATGATAATAATATTCAAAACAACATGGAAAGGCACGAGGCCGGTATTACAGTAATTATAAGAAATAAATACACAAACGAAATATTACTTTCAAACTATATCGATTGTACGGATTTACAACCACAAAAAGAAATATTAACGGTTGATGATTTAAAAATTAAAATTATTTTTAACACTTCGGAAAATTTACTCGAAGATTCAGACGATTCCGCCGATTGTGATTTTGGTAGTGATGACGATGATGATAAATATAATCAATCAGATATCGATACGTTCAGCATGGATACAATAAATTAGATTTAAGCAATATTATTATTAACTCTGTATTGATTTTTACAATAAATATATAAAACGTATTTTATATGTCTTTTTATTTAAAAAACTACCTTGGGGAAAGAAATCTTTTATATTTCAGATATTATTACTAAAGAAGTATGTGGTAAGTATGTGTTTCATATATCCTCGTTTTTTGATCAGAGATGGTTCTGTGTGTACTTAATTTAACCTCATTATCATCATTCTTGATAAATTAAACGTGTAATGAACAAGTCCACCTGTCGGCCGAATGCATAAGCTTACATCACGCTGATAATGAAGCGTGCAGTCGTTTCCGTTTTTTGATCATAGATGGCGCGGATAGTCAAGTGCTCATCTCATGTTACAAGTCCATCTTGCGGTTTATCATATAAGCTTAATCGCATCGATAATATCGCGAGCAGTGTTGCTTCCGTTTTTTGATCATAGATGGCGCGGAGTATACTTAATTAACCTCATTAACATTCTTGATAAATTATTTAATTAAATTATTTATACGTGTCAGCATATATGACTATATTATATATGTGACACATTGCAGATTGCACTTTTATCATTATATTGTAATCTGAGAATATCCGGTGATAAGAAAAACACATTCGCTAAGGAAAAAAATCGCTTCAGGAATGCGTGACGTCATTATGATGTGAAAAAAATGAAATACACTTGTAAGAGAATATGATTCCGACGAAAACAATTTAATTACGACCTCAGCAGAATGCATAATCTGGACTTTGAACTGTTATTACAAAACGCTAAAAAGACAGAGCCGGACTTTACTTGGGTAATATTATTGAATGTTTGTGTCCGATATTCTTCTATCACTAGTATCTGTTATTACAAGGTGGGGCATTCGATAAAATTTTACGCCGAGCATTTTGATTGATTATAGCTGAAGCCGATTGGTTCACTGGCTGGAAAGGGACGGTTGTCTAATTGGAGAATAACGTCTGTTTCAAAACATCTAATTTGGGTAACTGCCTGATTGGAGTATAATTAACACCCACCCGCCATTTTTGTTTGCATAAAGCCCCCCCTGATTGATTAAAACTATCATCTCATCGATTCACGGAAAGAGGGCGCCATTGATCGTAACTGAAACGTCGCAGTGACGCCAGAGTGGTGGTCAATGAGCAGAGCTGTAAGTCCGTACTGAGGATAAAATATAAGTTTTTTTATTTTGCATTAAAATTTGTAAATGAAATCTTTACTTTTTTAAAGTTTATTATAAATAAAGTTTTGTAAATTATTAATAAGTGTCACTCTATGTGCGGCACGCCAAAAAATTTTAAAATCTAAATTGGGCCCGTTGATTAAAAACCCCCGATTGAAAAAAATGTTAGACTAATAATTTAATAAAAGAACACGATTCTACCTTTCACATTAAGTTCTCATGATGAGATTTTTTAAGGCCTGACCTGTTTTAGTAATGATAAACTCATATTTCATTGTTTATAATGCAACAGAAAAGTCCACCTTGTGGTCGATCACATAAGCTTACATCGCATCGATAATGTCGCTAGCAGTGTTGCTTCCGTTTTTTGATCATAGATGGCGCGGATAATCTAGAGGTCATCTCAAGGTCAGCGGGTCGGGTACCGGCCTATTATACTACTGGTTTCTCACCTGTGTGTGTCCGTTTGTGGATATTTAAGAGACATACCTATTACAAAATATGTAATACTGATACAGTTTCTCACCTGTGTGTGTCCGTTTGTTGATATTTAAGTGACATACCTGGGAGAAATACTTATAACAAACGTAACACTGATGGGGTTTCTCACCTGTGTGTATCCGTTTGTGAACATTTAAGTGATATTCCTGGGAGAAATACTTATTACAAATGTCGCACTGATGCGGTTTCTCACCTGTGTGTGTCCGTTTGTGGATATTTAAGTGACATATCTGGGAGAAATACTTATTACACACGTAACACTGATGCGGTTTCTGACCTGTCTGTATCCGTTTGTGAACATTTAAGTGATATTACTGGGAGAAACATTTATTACAAATGTCGCACTGATGCGGTTTCTCACCTGTGTGTGTCCGTTTGTGAACATTTAAGTGATATATCTGGGATAAATACTTATTACAAATGTCGCACTGATACGGTTTCTTACCTGTGTGTGTCCGTTTTTGAATATTTAATTTATATGATGTGGTGAAACACTTATTACAAATGTCACACTGACATGGTTTCTCACCAGCATGTTCCCGTTTATGGTTATCTAAATGGAATGACTGTGAGAAACATTACAGATGTCACATTGATACGGTTTGGGACCGGTATGTATCCGTTTGTATTTTTATTATTAGCTAAGAAGTTTGTCGTTTTGTTTCGTTATTATATTTATTTCATTTTTAATTATAACAAAGAAGTACCTTTTAGTTTGTTTTGTTAACATATTTATTGTTGTAAATAAATATTTAAAACCACAACAAAGAGCAGTTTCGTTACAGTATTATATATTATGTGCTGTAGACTGATTTATTTATTTCTATTTACAATGTACAGCTTATAACGCGAGATTCGGTATTAGAAATATATATCTTCATCTGTTATTTGACGATGACAAAGATTATATGTTAGATAATATATACATTGATAAATCGCACATAGGTTGCCTTGCTAAATCGTAATACTGTTAAAATAAATAAATTCTAATTAACTTTTTTGGATCAACTTCCCCGATTTGTTAATCATAAAAATCGAGCCTAAGATGAGAGAATAATATGACACAAGGAATTGGAAAAAAAACAGGTTGCCCACGAACGCCACTGGAATTAGCCGAAAGTTCAGGAAGTATCGAGAAACGAGGCTGGAGCAGCGCGAACCGTGCAGACAGTATAGACTAGCAGTGGTAACAGTGCGAAATATACAGTGCCGGATTAACCTATAAGTAAAGTAAGCAATTGCTAAGGGCATCACGTCTCAGGGGGCACCAAGAAGCACAACTCAGAAATGAAAAGTACCTCACTAAACCGTGTCAACAATTTTTTTTTCTTTTTGTCATGTTCTCAAAAATTTGATCCATTGATATGTATTTAGAAGTATAAAAGTTAAAAATAAATAATAATTTATTTTTGAAAATGAAAACGAAAAAACATTATTTCTAAAGGGTTCAATTTTTTAATTTTAAAGTTTGGTAACTTTTTTTCTATTAATTGTATAAAAATGCCTAAGGTCCGATTTTATAGACAGCCAAATTTGCAATGACAGCATTGATTGTAAAATTCAATTTTTTCCCTAAAAATCTATGCTTTTTAACTTTTTTCTATCAATTTGATTTTTTTTATAAACGGAATATAGAGATGGGGGCACATAAGCACGAAATGCTTAGGGCATCAAGGAGTCTTAATCCGGCACTGGACATATTATGCCATTGATTCTATACATAAATATAGACCATCTTAATTCACATTAACATGACAATCTTCTTGATTGACAGTCGAGATTGATTGTGTATTGGCAAGAATAGCGCCACTGGCAAATAAAGTATGTGTCATTCTATTGTTAGTACTGCTTATATTTTCGGCCATCTGATGGCGCCACTATACAGTGAAGTATTTGTTTCGGCCACCTGATGGCGCCACTAGTCAGTGAAGTATTTGTCATCCTCTTTCTATCTTTACTAACTTATATCTCCCTCTCAACTTCCGTTCGCCTCGCCCGATCACACTTCCGTAAATCTCTCGTCAAGCATTCACCAGCTTACTCCCCAAGTCAAGCGTGCGTAAAGAAGTTTTACTTTAAAAATACTATAAAACGAATGAGGACTGTCATATTTCAATAATCATTGATTGTATGTGTATTGAGTATGTTCATCAGTCAAACTGTCAATCCAGCTGATTGTCATTCTTTGAGTCATAGCCGGCTTAAATACGCAGTTACATAAGCAAACTATTATTGAATCATTCCGACATCGTGGATGCCACACGCGCCTAGCTAAGGGTTAACTACGTTTGTCAGATCTAACGTCTGACGGTACACTTCCCATTTAGTCCGTATATCGTAAGCGAAAACTAAGGAGTTTATCCATTAAATAGTTTTTAAAAATTGGGTCTGTCATTAGGCTGTATGAGGAACACGAATAATTTTAAGAAACATATTATCGTTAACTTGCACACCTTATCCAAAATGGTTGGTTTTTATTATCTGATCAGTTCCAGTCTAAATTGATTGACCTGTATACATTTTATGATCTATTGAACTACTTTTTACACATATCACAGTAAAACGGGTTTCTCATCAGTGTGTTTTCGTTTGTGTTTATTTAAATGAATTGCCTGTAAGAAACACTTATTACAAATGTCACACTGAAACGGTTTCTCACCAGTATGTGTCCGTTTGTGAATATTAAGATTACTTGACGTGGAGAAATATTTATTACAACTTTTACACTGATATGGTTTCTCACCAGAGTGTGTCCGTTTGTGAGTTTTTAAATCAGCTAACCGGAAGAAATATTTATTACAGATGCTACACTGGTGCGATTTTTCACCAGAATGTCTCTTTTTATGGGTATTGTAAGCACCTGATTGTGCGAAATACTTATTACAAACGCCACACTGATACGGTTTCTCACCAGTGTGTGTTCGTTTGTGAATTTTTAAACTATTTGACTGTGAAAAATACTTATTACATATATCACATCGAAATCGTCTCTCTCCAGTATGTATCCGTTTGTGTTTAACAAAATTGCTTGACGAGATGAAAGACTTATTACAAATGTTACACTGATATGGTTGCTCCCCGGTGTGCGTTTTTTTGTGATAATTAAAAATACCCGACGTCGAGAAATGCTTATTACAAATGTCACAATGGTACGGTTTCTCACCAGTATGTGTACGTTTATGAGTTTTTAAGCTATTTGACTGTGAAAAATACTTATTACAAATGTCACACTGAAATGGTTTCTCGCCAGTATGTGTCCGTTTGTGATTTTTTAAATTATTTGACAGAGAGAAACACATGTTACAAACGTCACACCGGTACGGTTTCTCACCGGTATGTATCCGTTTGTGTCTATTTAGATCACCGGTCTGCGAGAAATACTTATGACAAATGTCACACTGATACTTGTTTTTTTCGGTGTATACGCGTTTGTGTTCATCTGTAACGAAATATTTTCTTTCTTTCGCAGAATTAAGACGTGAGTTCTCCGATAAATGATCAATGTCGATACTTGCGTCTTCAAAACTGTCTTCAGTGACATTATTCTTAGATAAATTTTCTTCTGTATCATCAAGAGATTCTGTTAGAACGAATGAATATTCTTTTATTGTTGCGTCTTCTATTTCAGATTTGAATATGTGACCATTACCGATCTTTGTGTCTTTGTCTCTGATTTCACTGACATTATCTTTAGATATGATTACTGAGGTGTTAGCAGGAGAGTTCGTTCGAAATAATGAATTATCTTCTATTGGTTCGTCTTCTATTTCAGATTTTAATATGTGACCATTACCGATTTTTGTGTCTTTGTCTCTGATTTCACTGACATTATCTTTAGATATGATTTCTGAGGTGTTAGCAGGAGAGTTTGTTTGAATTAATGAATTATATTCTATTAGTTCGTCTTCGATTTCGGATTTAAAACTATGACCAATGCCAATCTTTGTGTCCTCGCAGCTGATTTCACTGATATTAGCCTTAGATAAAGTTTCCACTGTACCAGTCGGAGATTTGGTTAAAATTAATGAATTACCATCCAATGGTTCATCTTTGATTTCAGATTTTAATATGTGACACTCCATGTCGATCTTTATGTCTTCGCAGCTGGTTTCACTGATATTAGCCTTAGATAAAGTTTCCACTGTACCAGTCAGAGATTTTGTTAAAATTAATGAATTATCATCCAATGGTTCGTCTTTGATTTCAGATTTTAATAAGTGACACTTCTTGTCGATCTTTATGTCTTCGCAGTTGGTTTCACTGCCATTATCCACTGTGTTAGCGAAAGATTCTACTAGAAGTAATGAATTGTTATCTATTTGTTCGTCTTCAATTTCAGATTTTAATATTATGTGAGCAATACCAATTTTTGTGTCATCGCCGCTGATTTCATTGTCATTTTCTTTAGATAAAGTTTCCCTTGTGTCAGAAGGAGATTCTGTATAAATTAATGAATTGTCATCCATTTGTTCACTTTTGATTTCAGTTTTTAATACGTGACCAATACAGTTTTTTTTATCCGAAATCGAGAACGAATCAATTGTTGGTTCATTCTCGATTTCGGATTTTAACAAAATTTCTTCTTTAATATTGTGTGCCGCATTGTAATTTGTAGTTGTCATCCCTTTCCGATTGGCGGCCATATCTTAAAATTCACGCTTTATATCTGTACTAATTTTTGGAACCAATTGATTTTCTGAAGGCGTCTCTGAATGTTTGGGTTTCATTTGTCTATCAGAAGTTTTCTTCGGATAGGGTCGCAGTGTTTTCTCAGGAACTGATGACTATTTTCCAGTTGAAAGAAATGTGGTCCGTTATCTGTGACAAAAATAATAATTAAACATAACCAATAACAGCATAATAAAATACTTAAGTAATAATAACAAAAAAATTGGACTTAATTCTAATTCTACATGGGTCCCATTTGTAAAATAAGTGCTTATAGGCAGTATAGATTTTTACTGTTGTAAGTCTAAAATAAATGTTTTAATATTCACTTATTCTTACATCAGAACTTATTTTTAATTTGACAAAACGAAAAATAGGTACCTAATAAAGTGGAAACTTAATCCACTGGAAATTAAAAAAACAATCACAAAGCACCAAAGCACTTTTCCTCTAGATGTACGTTTCATTAACAATTCTAGAATCATCAGATGATGACCAATCATGATTTAATTATCTTCCAATGAGGCTAACCTGGTTATCGAAACACACATCGAGAGAAAAAGTGGTGTGGTGTTTTGTGACTATATATTATTACCCGACTACGGCGAAGCAAACGAAGGGTTATGAGTTTGACAATAGTGACTTGCTCACAAGTTAACTGTCAAACATTTTGAAAATGAGATGAAAAGTATGTGTTTTATAGAAGATACGTGCAAAAATTCGCATATATACCTTGTACGTACCTAATGGTTTTACGACTCATGTGTCTGGACTAAAAGGATATTTCATATCGGATGTTTTTTGAATACAAAATGACTTACCTAAACGGAATCACACTTCATGATAACATCTGCAAGTTGATTTGTCACCGGTTGATAAACACAGTCGACACGTTCTACTTAAGCCGCTGTCATTTATCGATTTTTCTTCAAACTGTCAATTTTCAAACCTTTCTCATAATTCACCTTTTCTGAAACGGTTGTGTCAAAACGTTACTAACTAGGCTTCGTGTATGAAACCGTAAGCGACATTAGAGATGGACGTTATTCACTACCGGTTATAAGTAGCTAATATTTGGATTTCATGTTCATTGCAGTGACTTCACACTAAACAGAGATTGTAGCGAAAAATATTCCAGCCAATTCTGCGACAGAACCATTCCAACTGAAAAAATATTATCATTTGAGATATTTTACAACAAATAAAGTAAAATTTCCGTTAACACGTGCAGTGACGCGGGTAACAACTAGTAATATAATATTTGGTATTAAATTGCACAGTTTCATGTAAAAATTAACCAAAGCATGCTTGTCAGCTACTACCTAATTTCTTTCTGACAATTCTTCAGATCAAAAGAACGGCTGATTTTTTTTAATTTTCAAAATATTATACAAAACTATAGTTTAAAAAATGTTTCACAAAACTTTCTTGGAAAAATAAATGGATTAATAAACCGTTATGAAAAGTATACTCTTATGACAGAAAGAAATAACGTTTTTGCAGATATTTCTTCTACGCATTCGCTGATTTTCCCTAAAACAATAAGACTTCATAGCTCTGTTCCATCCTCTCTGCGAACGATAATAGTATCGTCACAGTCTTGCGCAGTAGCTAAAATGAAACTGCTTGTATCGGTTTTTGAGCCTCTACGCAAGACTGTGACGATAATATTACCGTTCGCAAAGAGGATGGAACAGAACTTAAATATTGACATGGCAAACATATTATCGAAAATTGGCTGCACCTGCAATCCGTTGAGCCGTAGGCTTAACTCACACGGAGTACTTTCCGATCACCAAAAAGTGGTCGATGGTTGAGAGTATGGCATTAGTATGTAATGTCGTGATAGCGCTCACACGGACAACAACAGTCGTCGTGTGTTGGTGATATTGCCCACAAACAAACCGGCCGATGTTGGTCAACACTGCTCACACGTGCAACTCGCCGACCACTAACCGACCATAGACTGATCAGACGTACAAATAATCGAAAGTACTTTTGCTCATTCGAAAATAATACAAAAATTGTCATCGTAAGGTCTTAAACGATGATAAAGTTGTTGAAATTGACTTTCGTCTCTATCTTTCAAAATTGGATGAACCCAATAAATTCTGTTAATAAATCCATCGCTTTACTGTCTGTTCTGTGTGGTGCATTTATGGTTGTACCAGCGTCTGCGTGACCATAAAACTGTTGTTGGAAAGTGGTCGAGTTCAACCACATTAGGACCACTTTTTTGTGGTCGGAAAGTGGTCCGTGTGAGTTAAGCCTTAGAACCTTTATCGTGCTCATGGGCATACAGATTAGCAGACGAACAGATATTTTCCAAAAATATGTTTTTTGGACTCGAGAAACCTTAACGACAAAATGTATTGTAAAGTTTTGAAAAATGATTTTTGACCTAAAATAATAACCCACCTGTAGAATTGGAATGGTGAAAACTATCATCACAAAATAAATATTATGTACTTAGTGGAACAATAGTGTAGTTGGAAAAACCAAAAGTGCACACCCCACTGTGATAAAATTTGCATTGATTTTTGTATTCATAAACGACTTTTGTGATGTTAATTTATGTAAATATAAACTTTGATAAATTGTAATGAAATATAAAGTGAATAAAATCATTAAATTAACCATTGTGATGAACACCCACGCTCTGTTGTTTCGATCTCCTTCTTCCTGTGGCCCTATTAATTATGAACTGTAATTAAAATCTGTGATTCACACTCTCGCCTTGTTTCCATATTTTACGCCATTGCCGGCGTCTGAAGTTTGTAGTCTAAAAGCCGCTGCACACGAGGCTGGATTTGCCACTAGATTCCTTGCTACATTTGACTACTAGTTTTCTAGCGCTGGTTTTCTTGATTGCTGTTATGTGCTCGCTTTACACTAGACGTCTTTTCAAGCTTGTTTTGTGGATAGATCTGGTACGTGCGCAGTGACAGTTCGAATATAAACACACAGTAAAAAGTTTCTGTTGTCTGACACTGAGCAGAATGACGCTGTGGTTTGTGGGCGTTTGTTCATATCGCCTACGTGACAAAAACAAGTTTCCTGATTGGTTTGTGTTTAGAGCAAGTAGAGGACCGAGCAAGAAAAATAACCCTGTGTGGTAATTTTAAAATTTATCTTGTAACCTAGCAGGCGAGCCCGTAATGACGTCATTTCCAGCCTCGTACCCAGCCTGCTGGCCAGCAGAAGTCCACGCAGTACTTCCAGCCTATCAAAGCATTGACCAGCACAGTACGCAGCAGAAATGCCTGTTCGTGAAGGCAGCCATGTTATTTAACGCAGTTGTAAACGAAACGTCAGGCAGAAATACCAATGGACCACGGCATACAAGCCCGGAAACCAAGAAGATTTGGATTAACACCGGCCGTGAAAGCCTACACACTCGAATAAATAACTACTTACGTTCGGTGAATATGGCCACTAGACGTAAAAAATTTGAAATACTGCTTCCTTACGGTAGCCTTAATCCCCTTGAAAAAATCCAATTCTGAAACGTAACTTCCCTCGGAGATACAGAGGCGTCTAAAGGAATTGAAATAGTTATAATAATAATAATTCTTTATTTGGGTATACAGTGTGCAGCGATAGCTGATTTAACACTGCCCCATCGAAATAGTTCGTGTAAATATAGTGCACAGCGCTTTACGAGAACTTAGCCGACGCATTCCGCGCGCTCTAATATAATATTAAAATGGACCAATCTATTGCGCAACATGATACCACATAAATCCACGTAAGCAAGTAATAAACTTAATAATAATATATTGACGTTCAAATAAACACTATATTAAAATCACGGGCAAATTTCTAAGCCAGCGGGTTGACACTCAATGCTATTAGATAGGAACCTTATTCGACAGGTTCTATAGTATTACCCTCGAAGTTTGTAACTAGGAGACCTAGTTTCCTATGTTTCGAGACGGACCGTTTTCTGGCGCACGCGAGATGGTGCTGTTATCACTACCTGAGAAAACTTTGGTTCTTTCCGCCATAATTACCAAAATTGTTTATCTTCTCAGACACGACACACATATAAGCCATGAACGTGTGTGCGTTACCCAGTAGCTGACGCCATATTGGTTCATGCGACAGATATAGGTCCACCACCACGCTTGAGCTGGGTGTCCTGGTTACAGAGATCGTGGTGTTACCAAATGAATTGAGTTGGATAAACTAACTAAAAGTGGTAACTAAATATCAGTAGAACTTTTAAGTTTATCCGTTTTTTTTTATTCATTTTACTGCAGAATCGCTTTTCATAATAGTTATCAATTTTGTTTATCATAATCACAATTTTTCAATGTTATGTTCAGCACGTAGTCTTGAATTATTTTTGAGGTTATCTAAAATTCACCACTATTATTATTTAAATCAATGATACCACTCTTACTACTTGATTTCATTCTCAAATATTATTTTTATTGTTGTGGTATGACAATAGAGCCTCTGCAAATAAGAAAGTGGAAGGGACCGCCGGTCGGAGAGTGGGGAGAAGGCGGTGGACGGGGATCGAATGACTTCACTCTGATGGTAAAAAAGTGGGGGTGCTGTGGTGGAGTTCCAGGAAGTGGAGTTGAAAAATCGAATGATTCCCCTCATCTAGATATTTTTACGAAACGCCCCCCCACGTTCCCCACCCTGAATGCCTAGCTTTCTCAAATACCCGCGTCAACACCTCTCCCTGTCCTTATTTTTTAACCATCAGAAGGGAGTCATTCGACCCCCGTCTAAAACGACCCTAATTCGCACAAGAAATTACATATTTTCATTAACAATAAAAATTTGTAATGACTTGGAAGTTGGAACGGGATTAGGTCATATATTTAATACCATCTATATTGCTAGTAAAGATCGGGAGAAAGACTAAAACACTACGGTGTAGACATAAACTTATTAAACTCTGAGTCTCATGCGCATGTCCGTGAATGGATGCGCGTCAGTTGCAGCGCCAGTTTGCACATACTAAGCTGTGAAAGAGAGGTGGCTTGCTCAATTCCACTTACTAATAGCCCCACTACAGACGCGATACTTGCGCACAACGGGTCAAGTAAAAATAAAGAGTTAGAAAAACAGTCATTGGCTGTCTCACTTTCATGGGTCACGCTTCCACTTACGGCCACTAGCAATATAGAAGTTATTAAATATATGGATTAGGTACTTAAAAAATAAAAAATGCACATATTATTTAAAGATTTTATTACTTTCTTGGTTTGATACAAAACATTTTAAATCTTACAATGGACTAAATGTTCTCGAAATGCTTTTGTGAAAAGTAATTAACATGGGTATACACAATTTTATCACAGAAATTATACGAAGAGAAATGTTTAGTTCGGTCAATAATTAGGTATACTGATTACTATAACTCAAAGATTGTTTTAATATTCATAGCTTCAAAGACTATTTCAAGGATGATTTACAATCGCATGCTTTGATTGTTTATAAATTTGATTTGTCTGCTGGCATGGTTAGTTGCGGATTGCGATCAACTCAAAACATTAGGAAAAATTTGCTTAGATCCGTTTACGAGCAAGAAACCTCTGGCAGACGGACGTACAGATAGAGTTGCTAAGAGTAGCGCTCCGTTTGGGTACGAAACCTTAATAATCTAGATAGATAATCAAATTATCCTGTATTCTTAAGCATAACTCAGAGGTTTTCCAATTTGGTATCAACAAGCTTCGACACAAGTCGACTTCACAATCCCTGGGAAATTTTTGGACCTGCAGTATGTTTAAATAGTAATTATTTTTACTATTTCTTGGACATGCTCCGCCATTTAACGGTAAGTCTGCCATTATCAATTATTAAACGTTTTAATATTATAATCTGTTTTCCAACCTACATGGTTTATTTTTGTCCCTGACAGTTATTGTAACTGTATTTCTAATATAGGTATGGTTCATAGTAACATGTCTTTAAGTCCAGGGCAAGGTACATTACAGAGTTTGTCTCATTCCATCTGACCAATCAGCGTAAGCGATAGAAGGACGTCAGCTGGAGGACCGTTAATATATTTTTTATCAACATATAATGATAATATCAAAATTATCATTTAATTATAAAACTATGTGAATGTCTAACCTTAAAAATTTTATTTATTGCAAGTATTATCAATATTCTGTCTTTTGATTTGTTTGACATTTGTTAATTACGGCCATTACAGTTTGTAAACAGCAGCTGTTGCCACGCAACCAATTGACAGATCCGTCGGATGACGTAATCACTCCAGTCTCCACTACTATCCAATGGAAGGAGGCAACCTCTGTAATCCATTAACATTGGTCTTGGGTTGCAAAACGTATGTCTGCACTTAAGGCTAATTGATTACAAAGGTTGCCTCGTTTCGTTGGATAGGAGTGAAGAGATTACGTCATCCGGCAGACCTGTCAATTGATTGCGTGGCAACGGCTGTCGTTTACAAACTTTAATGGCAGTATTTAACAAATGCCAAAGAAATCAAAAGACAGAATGTTGATATTGTTTGCAGTAGGTTGATTTTTTAAGATAAAAGATTTACATAATCCCAGTCAAATAAATATTACATTTTTGATATTGTCCACCAGCGCTTACGTTGATTGGTCAGATGGAACGCGGTAACCTCTGTAATCTCTTAAACTTGGTCTGTACTATTTTCATACAATTTCAAACTTTGAATAAAGTTCTGTTTAATATTGTTTTGGTTTTATGTAAGATTATTGCATGCCTATTCAAAATAATAATTTATTTGAAATAAATAAGGTAGAGTAGGTATAATTTAGTAGTTACAGATTAATGACTAAGATTTAAATTTAAAGTTCAATTTAAGTTAAAAAAATGTCTATAAGTTTATTTTCAGACATTGTATTAAAAGTTATAATACGCGCCGCGGATCTAAAAGGTTCGGAAGCTAGTCACAAACAGCGTCGCAAAAGCACATTTTAGAGTCGTTGATACTCCCACCACCTCCCAGCTACCTGCACGGAACGTGCGCTCGTCGGTGACTGGCCGTGATCGCTCGTTGCCTTTGTCACTTGTCTCTTTCCTGCTTTAAAGTACAGTCGAGTACGCTATTGTCAAGTTGTTATTGTTATGTTGTTTTGGTTGAGTTTCGAGTTTGTAGTTTTTCAACAGACTGTACAAGCGCAAGCCCGCATTCGCATCTAACTTCCGAGCCTTTTAGATTTGTGGCGCGTATTATCCATCATAAAAATTGTGAGTCATTTTCAATCAAAGACGAAACCAGAAAGTTCATTATTGGAGAGTGGGTGTTTTATTTTTTCTATACCAAATTGTTTCTATAGAGAGAAGGAGGCCTAACTTGTGTGGTTGGAACAAATATATTATTTTAGATACTCGTATATAAACAGGGCGTCTATCTTCATTGTACATTGATCGCATACGGCCAGAATGAGATAAAAGTTGGAAGTTGGTGTACTTCAAGGTCATTGTGAGTGTACTTACAATAGGCATAGGAAAACTACATCATTCAGAGCTAACAATTAACATTAACAGAGAAATTTAATTACGATGTTAAATATTCATTTTGATATTTTAACCAAAACAGAAATACACAAAAGACGAAAAAACGTTCGCATCTGCTTGAAACTGACAGTTATGTTTCGAAATTTTCTAGTGGGCATAGTATACATAGCTCAGTATGCCAACGCCAAGAGAGAGATCGTGTTTCCATGACAAATTGGACTTTAATGTCAATACAGAATACTTCAAATAAATAAAATTGTCGACCAATTTTTTTCAGGCCACATATTGACAAAAATAATACAAAAATATAAATCAATATAACAAAACATGACGTTTCGATCCGGATTTGGATCTTCTTCAGAAATATCTAAAAAATATAAAAATTAAATAGTATTAGTTATTTATTATCTAATTAATTTTTATATTTTTTAGATATTTCTGAAGAAATTCCAAATCCGGATCGAAACGTCATCTTTTGTTATATTGATTTATATTTTTATATTATTTTTGTCAATATATGGTCTGAAAAAAATTGGTCGACAATTTTATTTATTTGAAAAGTTCTATTCAGACGTTAATCAAAGATTTCAATACAGAATATACTGCAGTAAACAATATATGGGTTGAGGGTAGGACAAAATACGTTTTTTTGTGTGAATAGCCATCAAACGTCAGCGAGCAAGGAGAATGCAGGCATGCACAGTCTTAATATCTTAATATTTATTCTCACTCCGCATGCTTCCTGGGTAAGCTATAACGCGAAGTTTTTTTGAGTTATTTTTAGTTGTGGTCACATAGAAAGACACAGACAAGAATGAATATTTATTTTGGCTAAAATGTTTTTTGCATTATTTTTGGTTTTTATCTTAATACCACAACAGCTGTTATTTTTGAATTGATAGTATTCTACAACCAAACATACGGGTGACTTTTTAAAACCCGAAAACCCTTTTTTTCAAAAAAAAAATTTCGAACTTGCAGGTATTCAAGGGGAAGAACATTAAGCTTTTTTCCCATTTGGTGGAATCGCCTTCGAGATAATAAAGTCACTTAAATAGGAACCCATATTTTTTATCTCGAAAATAACGCTAGTATTAAACAATTTTTGAATTTGATGTAACCCTGAACAGCTGTTTGGTTCTCAATGCATTGTTTCGTATTTTTGTGGATTGTGTAAATCAGAAAAAAAACCCGAAATACCCTACTGTTGTCTGCTGCAACTAGTTTTCGGGGATGCTGAATACACACATACGTACACACACACCTCCACACACACACACACACGGTGAGGCAGAAACGAGAAATATGGGTTGAATTGAGAACCAAATAACGCTTCAGGGTTGCATTAAATCGAAAAATGTTTGGTACAAAAGAACAATAATCCGAGATAAAAATATGGGTCCCGATTTAAAAAAGTGAGTTTAATATCTCGAAGACCACTTCACCCAATAAAAAAAAAATACACCAACGTTCTGTTCTTTTGAATCCCTGCAACTTTTTTTCGAAAACCTTTCCTCTACGAAACAAAAGGGTGCTTTAAGAAGTCACTCTGCATAACGTACCAGCTTTGACTGTAGATAGTGATAACATAGAAAACAGTAATTATTATTGACCTGTATACATCAGAGTTTATCTCTCCGCAAACATGCTTACCCCTCCCCCTCTCTTTTTTTTTGTTTTCTACTGATCTTCTTGTTCTTCCGGCGCACCGTCTTCCACGGCAGATACTTCGCTTACTGCACTGATTGCACTAATGTTGCTTACTACACTTGTAAGGGATATGACAACGCGAGCTTCCATTGTTTTCAGATCACCCACGATCTCTTCGGCGAGGTCGTACATTTCTTCAACAGTCTGAAAAAAAAAACAATTATTTTGTAGTTACTTTAATTAATAGACAACATTGTACACACCTCTAGTGGGGCAGCAGCGGTATTTCTACCTAGGGTGCTCGAAATCATTATTAGAGCTGTAACAAACCGTATGTATTCGTTACTGAGTAACGGGTACATCGTCCGACTCGAAGTAACGAGTCGTTACTTACAAATTCATTTCGTTACTCGCATTTGTCGTATCCATGTCAGTTGGACTCGTTTGATGCGGTTATACGTTATACGAACGAAGTCATACCGTATCACGTATGCGACGCGCCTCGATGCGATGGTACATGCTTGATGCTGTTAGTACACGACTGTATGTCGTATGAAAAGTAACGAGTAACGTAACGATACGAAAGTAACGGGTACTGGTTCTTTAAGTAACGAATACATATGGGTACACAATTTCTCGTTACTTTTACAGCTCTAATCATTATTGCATTACGGAAAATCGTTCCACATAAAATTCATACAGACCTCTTTTAGGCGCCAAGTCTATGTTGCATTTTATGTGGAACTCATGTATTGTATACCTATTATACTGCATCTTAAATGAAATTCACTGTATAGAAAGTAATTGGCAAAACCAAAAGTGCACTCTTCGCTATGCTTTCCACTGTATGATAAAAAAAATAGTCGAGGTCAGGTTTTGGGGTTTTTGCTTTTTTTTGCCAGAGTGCCAATCTAGAAAGCCCCCACTCGTTTTCGAGTTCACTGAACACGGTGGTGAGGGTCCCATAATTTTTTTCCTCGGTAATCCCTTCAAATTGGCCCCCCGATTTCCACCCCTTGGAAAAAATTATAAAAAATTTTTTTTTTTTTTTTTTTATATTATTAACGTGCGCAGCAGCTAAGGCTATATGCACGAGTCTATAAAAATAAGGTAAGTAGATACAATGTAGGTAATTCTAAAATGTAAACGACTTAGAACTAGGTGAAATAAAAAATTTTGAACACAACAATTTTGTAGTAAAATTAATTCTCTACAGAAAATCTTTCTTGTTTTTTTTTTCTGTAAATGTGATACTTTAAGAATTACAGACCTTCAAAGATGATCATTTATGGAAATTTTACGCAAAATTGTGGGACCCTCACCATCGTATTCGGTAACCTCGAAAACGGGATGGGGTCTCTAGATTTGCACGCAAATATATTAAAAAAAAAAATAACAAAATCCATCTTTCGACACAGGTCTGAATGTAATTATGTAATAGTATATGTATATTTATGTATATTTTTTATTTGGCTTTGTTAATAAAAATAAAAAATTCTATAACTGATAATAGTGTGTACTGCTTATTTTTCTTGTCATTTTTTCTGAACGTATGAATTTGTGTAAGAAGTAAGCAAGGTCAACTGTATTAATAAGAAAGTCCTTTTTCTGTGCGGCTATCTCCTCCTAAACCACTGGACTGATTTCGACGAACAAGGTGTCTTTTGAAAGAGTTCGACGTACAGATGTCTAATAGGGTGTCAGAATTGCGATAAGTGAATTTTAATATTTTCCAATAATAATAATAATAATAATAATACATCTTTATTAATGCCACTAGCACCAATAGGCGAGGTTCAGCCATCGGATGCTTTACAACCTAACCTTTACATAAAATACACGTTAAAAACAGAAGATACAGCAACACGTGTAAATAAAATACAAACAATAAAATATATAATATAGATTCATACTTAAAAGAATGGATGACTTTGATTCAATTACCACAGCAAAAACTCAGTTGAATCAATCCACCCTTTGATTTTACTTTTAAATGAATTCAAATTTAGGGACTTGAATGCAACAGGTAATTTATTGTACCACTTTGCCGCCATGTATGAGAAGCTACTTTTAAATTTGTTAGTGCGGTGCCTTGGTATTGAAATTTGATCGTGATTGCGAAGATTTAAATGACCAATTGATGTGTCTCTCCAGAGCAGTTTCTCAAATAAATAATCAAGTTCGCCAGTTAACACAACTTTATGAAGTAAAATGAGAAAATGTGCCAGCATATTATTATATACACTATTCATATTACATATTAATCTATGTTGTGAAATATGGTCAAATTTGCGTATCCCGTAAGAAAACCTAACGCAGGAATTTTGTAGCAGACGCAGTCTATTTAGATCAATCATTCTGAGATTAGGGACATATACGGTATCACAGTATTCAATAATAGAAAGAACTAAAGACCTACAAAGTTTGAGTTTGATTGAATTACACAAGCCAGATCTGAAAGGAAAGATAGATTTCAAGCGACTGTAGGCACATTTTAATTTTTTATTGACATGCTCAGTGAAATTTAGCTCTTCATCAATATATATTCCAAGGCTTTTTACGCAAGAAGAGAATGGCAGAGTTTTACCGTCAAAAATCAATCAATTTTTAAGTTACAAAATACATAATATATTGTGAACAGGCTTTGGAAAAACAATTTGCATATCTATACTAATATAAGAGAGTGCTTTTGTGAGTTTGTGTATATGCGGAGAATAATCTCTGAAATTAGGTACTCATCCGATTTCAAAAATGTTTTCACCAATATTTAGAAAGGACCTTCAGTATGGACATAAGCTACATATTATTGCGTTAAAATAAAATCGCGTTTTGTGGAAACCGTGCCACTATACCTATACTAAAAATGAAAAACAAACAAGGTAGTTTAGTTGGTTGAAAAAAATGAATTGGCTCGATTTCAGAGTAACCGGACGGCTAGTTGAGTTTTTTGCCCCTTTCGGAACTATAGTTATACACGACTGCAGTTGTTTCCAATTTTGTTTATGTTTCGTTCGTGCATATGGTCAAAAGAATGAATTCAGGATTTTGCTTAGCAAAGAGTGCCTATACATAAAATACCGTATAATATTATGTCAGAGAAAGTCAATATTTTTAAAGATTCAAATAACTTCTTACAGCTGACACGGTAACCTACTTTACAATAAATTCTCTAGATTTAGCGCAATCTATTGTACCCATGTGCTGTAGAGAGATAACAATAAAATCGATTGCAGAAAACGATTTTAAATCTTACATGTTCTTACATTCAGGATTTTTTCGAGATTTTGCATCGATAGTTTAGAAATTAGAGAGATAACGACACTGAAAGCAAATATCTCGTGATTGAGAGGTTAAAATCAGAGATATAATAGTTTTGTTGGATTCTTGAAGACCTATTTAAAGACATCCCACTCAAGTAAAACTTCTTCCTGCCATAATTTGTTATCATTCACCCGAAAATTTACAAAAATGAACTTTAAAATGAGTTTAGAATTTTATTCACTGTAAACGTAGAATATTACTGGCAAGAAAATAGTACTGCTTATATTTTCGGCCATCTGATGGCGCCAAGTATGTGTCATTCTATTGTTAGTACTGCTTATATTTTTGGCCACCTGATGGCGCCACTAGCCAATGAAGTATTTGTTGAGGAAGAGAGAAATAAAATGTGCGCGCGCATCTCTCTCTTGCCCCTACAGTAACATACGAAAGGTAACTCTCTCTCTTTATATCTTCACTAACTTATATCTCCCTCTCAACTTCCAATATACGAAACGTAACTCTCTCTTTCTATCTTCACTAACTGATATCTCCCTCTCAACTTCCGTTCGCCTCGAACGATCACGCACCGTTCGCCTCGTCCGATTTCCGTAAACGTTTTCGTCAGGTATTTACCAGCTTACTCCCCCAGTTAAGCGTGCCTAAAGAAGTTTAACTTCAAAAAATTGAATTCATTTTATGGGAGGAGGTTTAAAAAATATATTTTTCCAGAATCCCTTCATTTTTGTTTTTGGATTATTAATCTACTTCCGTATACCAAATTTCATGTTAATCTATAGTAATATTATAAAGAGGTAATATTTCTAAATTTGGATGTAGGGGGTAATCTTCGAAACTACTCATTTTTTTTACCAATATTTAGATTGGACCTTCAGGATGGACACAGGCTAAATATTGTCGCAATTCCTTGTTAGTGCTTGCTGGAACGCCACCCTTAGATCTGCTTGTGGAAGAAAGATTAGAGATACCATAACAAAGAAAGAGTAGTAGCAATTACAGAGATGATACCCTAGAGTCTAGACGAATGGCAACGCCATGGAATATTAACACCGAAAATGCACAATGAACGAAGAGATTGATTCCTAGCTTTGGAGTGTGGGTACATAGGAAGTTTGGGGTCATGAATTATTATGCCACCCAAGTTATGACAGGACACGGTAATTTCAGAGCATACCTAAAGTGATTCAAACTAACAGACAGTGAGGTATGTTGGTATTGTGAGGAAGTAGAGGATATTGAATAGCAGAAATAGCGTAACGAAATGGAAAGATAAGTTCAGACTGACGTAAGCCTTGACAACATTATTGAGGTAATGTTAAAAGATGGAAAGAACTGAGAGGCAGTCATGAATTTCTTCAAAACAATCATGGAGGTGGAAAGGGACGTGATGGACAAGCAAATGGAGTGAAATGAGTGAGATGAACTTTCTCTTGATGTTGTGCGTATGCGGTTCCAAGGGCAAAGTATCCCCCCGCGAAGAACGGTTTTAGTCGATAAGAATAACCTGACTAGGTTGCAAGATTTCCCCTCCAAGCTAAAAAAACCTGTTTGATACTTTTCAGCAATAATGATTTTTTTCTCGTGATTTTCAATGGTGACAATAGATAGAATTTTGAAATGAGCTTCTTAATTATGTGATAATGTGACTAACATATTATTCTAAATATTTCGAATTTTTCTCGTTGATACATATCTCTATGTGTTGTGCCGGTATTTAACTATAAGAATTAATGCTAATTTCATAATTATAAAATTTTTAAACGAGTTATAAATCGTTCTGAAATATTGGACACTTTTTCTAGATATATGAAGAAATAAATTGACAAAATTTCATTAATTTCTCGGTGACTGCCCTTCATACATCCTAATAAGTTGACAAACAGATCTGAAGATGTAATTTATTACGAAATCGGCTTATCAAGGAATAAATTAAATTAACAAATTTGGAGTGGTTTTCAATCCTTTAACTCTTGTCGACTATGGTTCTCCAAAAAATCGCGGCGGACATTTTCAATTGACAAAACTGCATTAATTTGTCGGTGATTGCCCCTCATACATCCTAATAAGTTGACAAAACTTCATTAATTTCTCGGTGATTACTCCTCATACACAGGGCCCTCGTAAGGCCTCACGCCGCCCGCGTGCGGGTTCATAATTGACGTCCCTTATTGGGGATAAACTCACTAGACGATATGTCAAATTGAAAAACGTTAAAAATCCTAAATAACTAATACTGTAAGTGCAATTAATAGAAACTTTATTTCTTGTAAATTTAAATAAACTGTAAAAAAAATATTTAAACATTGTTATGTAAAATAATTCAAACGAAACACAATCATTGAAACATAGAGCTAAATTTGATTCTGAAATATATTCAATTAAAATGAAACACATTAAACAGTGAATTTTGAAAATTCACTCGTACAGAGTGAATTTCAAAAATTCTCTCTTCACGTTAAAAAATCACTCCGCGGAGTAAACTGTTCTCTACAAAAACAGTTTACTCCGTGCGATTTTTCACGGCGTTCTTCTCCTGTCTTACTTATGAATGAGAGAAAAATTTAGTTTGACCGCTGAGCTGAGAGAATTCATTAAGTCAAAATAATCATTAGTTTATCAATTAGGAAAAATGAATACCAGTGCAATTAATAAAAACATAAATACCATTACGACTGAATGTGAATCCCCTGGAATTAACTTGCAATTTTTTCCGTACTACACTCACATGAGGGAAAGAATATATTATCAATTATATCATTCAGGTGCACAAGTCTTACGTAAAAAAGTATTTGTTGATTGAAAAATACTTTACTTCACTCGCACTCTTGCAGGAATCGACAGGAAAATTCAAAATATAAACATACGCGGGAGTCTCCCGATAGGGGCGCCCTGTCTATGCGCTGATGTGAATTAACTATCGAATCGAAAATTGCGCGCAAAATATTTCGAATTCGAATTTCATTAAAAAATAAATAACTACTCGTAAGAGTTTTCACGCAGGCTTGAGTATGTAAATAAAATTGATATAATATCAGTTATATATTTTTTCTATACAGTACAAAAAACATAACACAACCAGGCCATTTGCCGCCCCTTGAATGTGCCGCCCGCGTGCATCGCACACATCGCACTATAGGGCGCGAGGGCCCTGCTCATACATTCTTAAGTTCAAATCGTATATTTGGTTGTATCGTCTGCTTAGTCATTTTTCTCGAACATAACATATGGTTTGCTTTTTATTTGTTTTTCAATACTACTATATTCGTTGTGTTTACTCATGTATCATGTCATTTTGCAATAAATAAATAAACTATATAATTTTGAAAGGTAGGATATATTTAAAAATGTAATGTGTTTGTCTTAGAGGCCAGGAAAAAGAGACTTTTGGCATCAGTTAACTCGTGAAAATCTGGAAATGATTTTAATCTATTTATTTACGCATATAAAAAGAGTAATTAGAAGTTTGCACCAATTTTCTGTCTGTGCTCTATCTGAGGTGTCACACAAATCACGAAAGACAGAGATGAGAAAAATAGAAAATCTACAAGAGGGAAAAGAAAAAATACCAAAGATTATAGAATATATTCAAATAGATAAAATTATCGACCAATTTTTTCATACTATAGGTACCTATATTGACAAAAATAATAAAATTATAATTCAGTATTTCAATAGATGACGTTTCTACTGAAATATTGAATTATAATTTTATTATTTTTGTCAATATAAAGGATGAGTCAGACCACCCGTACCGTTCGTTTTTTTCGAAAACGGTTAGTCGTAGAGAGTTGTCTCAAAAATCTGTATTATAAAAGTCCTAATGAAAAATCGAATGGTGATATTTTTTTCCCCGGAAAGGTCGGCTTCCCTATAAGTTTGCTCCAAAATGTTCAGAACTCCGGAATATTAAATGGCACGATAGGTCGAAAGTGGTAATGTTGAATTTATTTTTAAAAAATAATCAAGTTTTCTAGGACATTTTTTTTTATTACTGCCACTCCTGTTAAGTAATATTCGTTTGAAATTATTAAATTAACATGTCATAATGACGAACTTAGTTTTAAAAGTCGGCATTTAAAATCCAGTTACCTAATTAAACAATGCCATAAATGTTTAAACTGTTTTCCATTTACTTCTAAACACTGATGAGCTCTTCTAGATTTATTATTATGTTATGAGTACCTGGAAGTATTTTCCGACAAAAAAAACAATTTAAAATTATTAAAAAAATATTGTGACATTTTATTATTGTTTAATTAGGGAACTAGATTTTATATGCCAACTTTTAAAATTAAGTTCGTTATTATGATATGTTAATTTAATAATTTCAAACGAATATTATTTAACAGAGGTGGCAGTAATAAAAAAAAAATGTTCTAAGTACAAAACTTGCTTATTTTTTAAAGACCTTTTCAACAATACCACTTTCGACCATTTAATATTCCGGAGTTCTGAACATTCTGGAGCAAACTAATAAGGAAGTCGACCTTTCCCTGGAAAAAAAATATCACCATTCGATTCCTCTTTAGGGCTTTTATAATGCAGATTTTTGACACAACTCTCTACGACTAACCGTTTTCGAAAAAAAAAAGAACGGTACGGGTGGTCTGACTCACTGTGTATAGTCTGTTAAAATCGGTCGATAGTTTTATTTAGCCCTTTTAAGCACGTTTTCCCAAATTTAAACTAGCGGAACCCAAGACCTTTGTACCGCTGAGTTTGCTAGCCGGAAGTTTCGTTATAGTCGATACGATAATAATAATTACGACATATATTTTTCATTGTTGGAAAGGACAATTGTCACTCAAACATTAACGGAGAAATTCAGTTTTATTATGAAAATGTGCGTGCGTGTTTTTTATTATGTTTTTCTTTTAACAAGTGAATGGAGAATCGTCTTTAAAATATTATTGTCTACGTATGAAGGATGGTAATATAATATCTTTCTGTTTTTATTATACCTATACATCATTGATGTTGCTTTTTCGCTGTAAAAAAACATACTTTGTCTTTCTAACCTAATTTATAGCATTTTTATTATTGGACAACGGTTTTAAGAAAGGTATTCCGATCTGTTTTTCAGGCTGTTTCAATAAGCGTGGGTTTTTTTCATAAAGAAACAACCAAAAACTGAGCGCAAAAACTTTTAAGGATATTTCCCAAAAAAATATTGTTAAAAGGAAAGTAAGGTTTGGTAACTGTTATTTTTCGGTAACTTTAAAAAAATTCAACCAATGTGATGGGACTTTTCGCACCTAAAGGCGGGTATCCACTGAAATTGTTGGCAACTCTTCAGAAAGTCACCAACTTTGCTTTATATTGTGTCCACACCGGATTAATAAGTCGCCAACAATTTGAGGAACATTTCAGTTGACAACTAGCTATTTCCACCAATTAGTTGATAAAATGTCGTCCGACGAAGATATTATGCTGGCAGCCGCAGCGTTTATTATTTTAAGTGAAAAGAAACGGAAACATAAGTATTGGGTACGACCAAGCCTCAAAGAAAGAAATATACAAGAAGGGCTTAAACTAATAAATGCTCTGAAAATAGATGACTTATTAGCAGGACGTATTGAAGATGGACATATTAGGAACTTTCTACGAATGTCTGACTGATTTCGAACGGCTGCTCAATCTTGTTGGACCAAAAATTAAAGAAATGGACACTAATTATAGAAAAGAATGAGTCCCATAATACGCTTTGACTATGATATAAATCAATTAACGTGTCTGTTAATTCAGTAGTCCAGGAGACATATCTTCCAAATATCATGTTTTAAAGTTTCTGCAATAACAAATTCAAACCTGAGGTGCGAAGGTGTAAAAAAACTACTGGGTCATAATTTTTCTTGGCGCACCAATAATATCGAATTTAGTGACTTCTAGAACCTATATCAGACGCCAGAATTCGGTTCTCATCGTTTGCATTTGAAACTACTTTGGGCGCCCGGTCTATGTTGCATTTTATTTGGAACTATTTTCTGTAATGCATAGCTACCATATGAACAAAACTCACGTAGGTATGTTACGCTTTTTTCGTTTCGATGGTTACTTAAGATTTCACATAATATTATGTAATAATAACAAGGCATACTCAGGAAATCGCTTTTAGATATGATATTCTATTATCGAACAATTTTAGTAAAAAAAAATATTTTACCTCGGCGTCTTTGAGTTGTTTGATTAGTGGATTCTCGTATTTAAGATAATCGAATTCCTCTTCTTCGAACATGTATCCATCGCTGCTTGTTTCAAGATGATTATCCGGTAGCAACGTGCTGTTTTCTAAGTTGAAGTGGTGACCTTTGGCTATCGTTAAACCAGTTGGCGGATCTTCACTCTCGTCCAAGAACAACAGTTTTGGAATTATCACCTTTGGCACTCGCATCTATTAAGAAAAATTAATTAAAATATGGAATTTGCCTTTCAAAAAAAAAAAATACGAGAGCTGTCGTGGAACACCCGGTTGGAACGAAGTTCTTTTCGCTAATTAATTATTGTGTATCATTTTTTTACACATTTGTCTATAAATTATTCGAAAATTTTATTTAGGTATACTATAATACGATTTTTAAACAAAAATTAATCGTGTGATTTGCAACTCTAAAAAAATAATAAAAATAACATTTGTTGCGCATCTGTCGGGAATCGAACCCGGGCCACCCGCATGGCAGATAAGTATTCTACCACTGAACCATTGACATTGCTTAGATATCGCTATTTATATAGGTTTAATAACAAATCGTGAAGTTAGAAGGCGTTGCATTTCACAAAATATTAATGTCAAAAACCTAATTAACATTTGAAATGGCATCCGTTTTTGAAGAAATGCAATCTTTTTATTTTAAGACAGAACATACGCAATCTTTAAATGTCCATAACACAGTGTGTAAGAGAAAAGGATAACCGATCCACGTGCGCGATTATTAGGCAAAATCGAATTTATACAGTGTTTATTTCTGCTTTTTTATGAAACTCCTTGCGCGAATTCTGTTATATGAAAATGTAAAATGTTCTCCCCTTTCGTTTAAGACAGGTTTTGAACCAATCTTATTTAAATTGAGCGAATTATGAACGAAAAACTTTTTTGTTTTCAATTTGCTCCCCTCTGAGACCAAAATTCAAATACCCGACTCCGTTAGGATCTGTCCCATGCCCTAAAATATAATAAGTGTGCCAAATTTCAACTTTTTATGTCTACGGACAGACATACAATTAGTAATTAGGTAAGATTCTCGGTACAGATTTTCTTTACGCCTTTTCTTTACGGTTTTATCTTACGTTTTTTTGCTAGCCCTCTCCATCCATATCTATAAAGTCCAATAAGAAACTTCATTCCAATAAATCATCAAATTGTCAGTCGGTCGTCTGCAATTTCAGTCTAGCCTTGCTGGACCGATCTAGTGTGCTAGTGATATGCTGTTTTCATTAATTCATTTGCATTGATAAAACTATTCAAAAACTGCAAAATGTCTTGCGCACATTACGAAACCAGCACTAAAAATTGTAAGTTTGTGCAGGTTTGTGCTGATCTAGTGTGCGACATTGTGCAGGTAGTATGTTTGTGCTGTGCAGGTCGAGCAGGTTTATGCTTGACAAGTGTGCGCGGTCTTTTAATTTTGCTTTGGTCAGTTTTTAACGTTTGATAACTTTTTAAAACCAGAATTCAATATCAGTAAATATAAATTCATTTGATTGAACACACCTACGTGCGGAATTTTATCGACTTTGAACATTTTTATTATTTACTAAAATATCAAATATCTCGAAAAAAATGAGAATGTAGGTATTGGTAACAGATTGTATCATAAAACTCTTTTATCATCTGAAAACAACACATATTATACTCTATTTGTGAATAAGATTTGAAGACGCTTTTTTAACTTCGCGCGATTGAAAATTAAAAAAAAATGACCAAGTGCGAGTCGGACTCGAACACCGAGGGTTCCGTGTAAACTTGTAGGTATATAAATGGTTCGTCCATCTTCGAGTCTCGAAGATTTTTCCCCTATACATCGACAAATGTCACGGTCAGTTGGTCAACTAAGCGTGTAATTGCAATGAGTTCAGATGGACTATTGAACTGTATTGTGCCTCGTGGCTATATCTAATAGCCGACTTGTCGTACCGTGTTGTATGCGAGAGTTCTCATATTGTGCTGAGTAGCAAAGAGTTCAGATGGACTACTGAACTGTATTGTACCTCGTGGCTATATCTAATAGACGAGTTGTCGTACCGTGTTGTATGCGAGAGTTCTCATATTGTGCTGTATAAGCGAACGCTTCATTTGTATTAGAACTGTTAATGTGTACGTGCGTAGCATGTTTTTGCGGTTTAAAAATAATATGTTTTTTGTGATGTAACTACAAATTTACGGTTTTTGGATTTTCCCCTTTATTTGTGCTATGAGACATTGTTTCTTCCCAAATTTCAAGATTCTAATTCAACGGGAAGAGTCTTGACAGACAGACGGACAACAAAGTGATCCAATAAGTGTTCCTTTTTTCCTTTTAAGGTATACGGAACCCTAAAAAGAACAAATCTGCCTTAAGATACAATAATAAAATCGACCGTAAGCGGTTTTTTCCTTTTGGCCACAGAAATACATCGGTTGAAAAAATATTTCGATTTTGCGTATAGAGATAAAGTTACCTTAATTCATTAATTTAAAATTATATTTGTTTTTTTATCAAAATATTAGATTTCATCAATTTACCTAGCGCGAGTGGTAACATTTACAGTATCTTCGGAAAACGAAAATATCACCGTCATGCTGGGCTGCACGACCAGTGCTGGATTAACCTATAAGCAAACTAAGCTATTGCTTAGGGCATCACGTCTCAGAGGGCACCAAAAACCAAAACTCAGAAATGAAAAGTACCTCACTAGACCGTGTCACCAATTTTTTTTTCTTTTTGTCATGTTCTCAAAAATTTGATCTAGTTACTGTCTTGGGAAGTATAAGTTAAAAATAATAATTTATTTTGGAAAATGAAAAAATTTTTTAACTTTAAAGTTTTGTAACTTTTTTCAATTAATTGTATAAAAATGCCAAGGACTGATTTTGTAGACAGTCGAATTTTCAAATTGAGAGCATTGTTTGTAAAATTGAATCATATCCCTAAAATTCTATGCTTTTTAACATTTTTTTATCAATTTTTAACTCACGACATTCACAATTTGAAAAAAAATTATACACTTAACATGACATTGAGAAAATATTAGAATTTAATTTTTGACATAATAAAAAGTGGAAAATAAATTATAATTTTTTATGTTAAACTTTATTTTCTAATTTAAAAAATTGTTTTTTGGTAATGTATACTTTTTATAATTTTTATTTAAATTTGTTTTGTAAATAATAATTTTGTTATATCCATATTTTCAGAGCTTTGACAAAGTCAATATTTTTGATGAAACGTAAGCAATAAAAGAAAAAAATTATACCTGTGTCCGCATTCCCGTTATTCATAAATAATGAAAATTAGAATTAGACAGCTGTTAGAGATGACAAGAAATGCTTAGGGCATCAAGGTGTCTTAATCCGGCACTGTGCACGACGTATTGAGTAAAAGTAATGTTCATGTTTCGCTTTATAAGTAATACGTTTTTGATAAAAATAAGTTCTGTTTCAAGGTATACAAACATATTGTACCATTTCTGCAAGCACAAACATGCTATCTATGCAATACAATCAGATATTGGAAAATTATGACTCTACCTGACACTAATTTTATTTTTGTGGTAAAATCAATTGCATTTAAAATAAGAAGGAAAGCTTAAAAGGTGTTCCTACGTACAGCACTCTCCCCTACTTACAATAAAATATAGGTACATAGATACATATAGGGTGTCTCAACCCACCAAAGTCCGTACCACCCTAATATATATGAAAGTTCATCAAAAAAGAGATGTCTAATAATTTTTGAAAAACTTTTGAATAGTACTTACCAAATTTGGCACCCCAACCGCATCACCTAGGGGTGAGGAGGGGGGTAACTTTTTTTTTATTTTTTTTTATAAATTTTAATATTTATAACCATAGTCGGTATAAATTGAGTCAATATAAGATCAGATACAAAAAAATATAAAATCAGATACAAATGCTGAATTAATATAAAAACTTAAAAAAGTTATATGGGAACCCTATTATTTTATTGCAGACAGATTCCTTGCATCAAAGTAGTATATGTAAGTTTTGTCCGAAACAGGTTTTCAAATTTTTTATCTTATATGCTGAAATTTTAAAAATTATTATTATTTCTTCATCAGATTGCACGTACCACCCAACAATCTCAAGAAATTCACATTAAATCACGAAAAAAAAAGTTTCCTTTTGTTATTGGAAAAGCTATCCAATGCCACTAAACACCACCATGGTGGATGTGGAATGAGGGGAGGGGGGGCAATGTTGGATTCTTAAATGAAAACTTGCAATTTTATTGCCAATTCGGATTCAGTGCCAAAAATAAATAAAAAAAATGTTTGACACTGAATCATTTAAGAATTCAAAATTGCCCCCCCCCATTCCAAATCCTCTATGTTGGTGTTTAGTGTCATTGGATAACTTAACAAAAGGAAACGTGTTTTTTGAGATTTAATGTGAATTTAATTAGATTATTGTACCTACGTGTAGTGTGAAGAAGAAATAATAATTTTTAAAATATCAGCATATTACATAAAAAAATTGAGAAACTGTTTCGGGCAAAACTTACGTATTTTCATGCGAGGAATACGAATCTGCAATAAAATATAAGGGTTCCCATATAACTTTTTTAAGTTACCCCCCTCTTCAGCCCCAGGTGATATGGTGAGGTGCCAAATTTGGTACAATTCAAATGCTTTTCAAAAATTATTAGACACGTATTTTTTCTTCTCCCCTTTATTGATGAACTTTCATACATATTAGTGTGATGCGGGTGCTCTGAGACACCTACATATTCAGAAAGTGCGAATAGCTTTTCTGTGCTCCAGTTTTTATATAAAATAATGACACATTTTGCATAATTATTTAAACATAAAAAATAATAAGTAACAATCAAAACTTACCCTTGCTCGTTTTTCGGCAATGATTTTCTGGCAGTATCGTTCTATGACAAGTACTGGGTGATCGTACATCGACTGCGGAGCTTCAGAGAATTTGATTTTTCCGGTCAACACTAATTTCTTTTCTCGCTCTGTTTCCAACGCCTGTAATATTAGATTAAATTACTATTGTGTTAGAAGTTGTTAATATGGCTAATAGAGCTGAAGTATTCAAAATCATATCAATAAACATGAGTACTGTATTTAGATTATATTGACTTATTAAAAGGGAAAAAGTGCATCTCAATTTCCATTTTATTAAACATTCGGAAAAAAAACACTAACAAAATAGTTATACTAATTAAAATAATGAATATACACAAACACGCCATTTTGAAACAGCTGATACAGTGGAATAAACTTACACGGTAGTACCAACTGTATAATCATGACGCTTCAAAACAAGACGTTACCACTCGCCTTACTCTAGAAACAATTGCATAATACAATAGAGCTGTAAAAGTTACTAGAAATAGTGTACCCATATGTATTCGTTACTTAAAGAACCAGTACCCGTTGCTTTCGTATCGTTACGTTACTCGTTACTTTTCATACGACATACAATCGTGGACTAACAGCATCAAGCATGTACCATCGCATCGAGGCGCGTCGCATACGTGATACGGTATGACTTCGTTCATGTATAACCGCATTAAACGAGTCGAACTGACATGGATACGACAAATGCGAGTAACGAAATGAATTTGTAAGTAACGATTCGTCACTTCGAGTCAGACGATGTACCCGTTACTCAGTAACGAATACATACGGTTTGTTACAGCTCTAATGGCTAAACATTCCTCGGAAGTTATAATGGACAGTGCGCGTCTAAAATGCTCCCTCCATCTTAAGGAGAAGGGGGGGGGTTAGGGTCTAAAAAACTCGATTTTTTAATTATTACATTTTCTTATAGTAAAAAAATTAAAGAATGTTATGTCAAGATTTCAAATCAATCGGAGCAAAACTCTCAGTCATAGACCTTTAAGTCTGCCCTCCTCTAATACTGCGGAGCGGAAAGAGCTCCGCCCTCTGTCAGTCAGCGCCGAGTGTATAAACGCAATTTATATAAGTTTCGGGTTTATAAACGCAGTATCTCCTAGAATAAGACGTAAACTTGAAAAAAAAGCCGAAAATAACGAAGTTTCTGCAGAGAATGTACTTTATGCAGCTGTCAATTTTTTTTTCTTTTTTTTAGAGTTCAAACTTTTTTTTTATTTAGAATAGAAAATACAGAAGAAAAAAAAAATACAATATATAAACAAAAAAGAAAGAAGAAAAACAAGAGAATAAAAAAACTAGTTCATCAACGTAGAGTTATTAGCACTAATGTAAGGTAAGTATAATTATTAATATAGATTAAAGGATATGGAAGTAGGTAAGTATATGACAGTTAAGGTAAGTGATTATATTTTATTAATAAGGTTTGTTAGGTGGAGGAATTCTAATAATATAGTTCAAACTTTAATTACGTTTTTCTCGAAACCACGTTTCAAAAGTCCGTGTACATCGTCACGTCAAAACTACTGAACCGATTTTTTTCAAATTTTGTACACACTTTCTACATATAAAATACCAGATCCCAACGTTTTTATTTATTTTTTTTTGTTACATTAAGGGGGTTTTACAGCTATAAAATGGCTGATTTTTTCGTAAAAAATCGCAATTTTGACTTCAAACAACCACCTAAAGTTTAAAAATGGAAAAAATTAAGGAGGACACTTTACGAGGAAGAGCAGAACCTACAACAGAAGGACTGTCCTTCCTAAAGGAGAACGATTGGTCACCTTATTTTCATTCGAAATATCCCATCACTACCGTGTAGCCGTGCTATACAGAATATACGACAGGTCAAAGGTCATCTAGTGGATATTTTTCTCTCTCTATCCATCTCTCTCTCTTAAATCAATGAAAAGAACAAAATAAATCTGATTTCAATCACGCATTGATGACATCACTCCCACTCATTTTACAGCGGCAGGACTGTGTATGACAACTTTTTGCAAGTAGAAATATTGTTTTATCAAACTTAGAGCCATTTTCCGGAGCATAACGTTACAGATAACAGATAACATGTTATGCAACAAAGGCTAATAATTAAAAAACACAGCTTGACCTCGCGAAGGGAAATGAATAAAATGATAGGTTATGTTCCGAGAACGTAAATGCACTTACAATGTGCGAGTTGTGACATTATGGAAAAACGGAAGTCAGTGACTATTAAACTCGCTAACTCTCGTTTTTCCATAATGTCACAACTCGCACATCAAATATTGCATTACAATCAAGGTACACAAACTACTTCAGTTCGGGGAATTGCAAGTAGGCTTTGGAAAAACAATTTTGCATATAATGTATGTTACAAAGTAAAAATAGAGCACGCTATTTTGTATGCTAGCCATAAGTGAAAATGTCCTCAGTTGAGAGAGAGAACGCTACAGCGGGTCCAGAAAACCAGATATTTGTTTACTCAAATCAGTTTTGTTTTGTATCATTAGTTACCATAGAGATAAGGAACTGTTCTCTGTCTGAATTACAGACACTTTCACGGCTCACTCGCGTACTCTAGTCTAATCTCAATGAAAAAAACAACAAGAAAGTTTAGTTGAAAAAAATTTCAGAGCAACAGGACGGCTAGTTACTCATAATCTATACTAATATATAAAGCTGAAGAGTTTGTTTGTATACACGCGCTAATCTCAGGAACTACTGGTTCAATTTGAAAAAAAAAATTGTTGGATAGCCCATTTATCGAGGAAGGCTATAGGCTATATAATATTACGCTACGACCATTAGGAGCGGAACTTTAATGAAAAATGTTGCAAAATGTATCTCAAAAATAAGCTTATAATCATGTGAAATGCACCAACTAGATATACTCATATTAGCGTTGTAAGAACACAACCTCAGGTGGATCAATCGGTAGAGCATGCAACTGTCAACATCAGGGTCGTGGTTTCGAGCCCCACGTTGGGCGAATATATTTTTATTTTCTACATTGCTTTCTTCTAAGGCTTACATTTAAATTTATTTTAATTTTATTTAATTAATTTAAAAAAGTTTAAATATGGCTTTTTATCGACAAAAACTTTTGAACGGTAACTCCGATCATCATTAAATTTGGACACAACATTCATCTCGGTAAACTAAGATGAATGTGTGTACTCATGTTCCTCCCTTCCCCATTCGTTCTTTTACACCCGGGTGAAACCGGACGGGACCGCTAGTAATTAATATTCAATAATAATAATAATAATAATAATAATAATAATCATTTTTATTGAGATGCCACTGATGTGGATACAAACGTCAAAAAAAAATACATCAAATATTAAAAAAGATCCTTCAAATCATAAGGCACAGTGTTGCAAAAATATTGTTTTAATTTATATTTAAAATGTTCTAATTTTTTTATGTTTTTTATTGAATCAGGCAATTTATAGAAAATTTTATAACCTATATATAACGGACTTTTTTCAAAAAAAGTCGTATTGTGTTTTATAGTGATATTGTTATTGCGGGTGTTATAAGATTTTTGATTATTTTCTGTAAAGTACATTTTGGAGAACATAACTGTGAGCAGCTCAAGAGCAAAAATCCCGTAAAAAGTTAGCAACTTGTTTTCTTTGAATACATTTCGACATGAGTCTCTAAATTTTAATTTGAATATTAGTCTTAAAATTTTTTTTTGTAATACAAAAATTCGGTGTCTATCTCCCGACATACCCCAAACTAGAATGACATATTTGATAGTATTTACTACAAATGCGTGATAGAAAGTTAGTAATGTTTCTCGGTTATACACTGATTTCATTTGTTTAAGTAAATAATAATAATAATTTAATTTTTTACATATGTTATTAATTTGTGGAATCCATTTTAATGTATCATCTATGTGCAATCCTAAAAATTTTACCGAATCTTTTAATTGTATGTTAGCATTGTAATTCAAAGAAAACAAATTACCAACAGTCACGGGACCTCTGATCCTGAACTGCACGCAGCTAGTTTTTTCAAGATTGATAATTATTTGATTTTTATGACAATACTTAGATAATTGGTCAGTAACAGTTTTTACTTTATATATAGCTTCCTTGACTGAATTTGCCGCTATCAACACGGCAATATCATCCGCATACATTATTACAGAGCCTGCTGTTAGATAAGCCGGCAAATCATTAACATAGCATAAAAATAGTAATGGACCCAAATTGCTTCCCTGGGGGACCCCAACATTAGTATCTCTCCGAGATGATTTTACATTATTAATATTAATTTGCATGCAACGATTTTGTAGGTAAGACTTGACAAGATCATTTGTCTGACCTCTGATGCCCATAGCATAGAGCTTCTGCAGAAGAAATGAATGATTAACCGTGTCGAAAGCGGCGCTAAGGTCAAAGAACAACCCGATTACAATATTGCTTTCATCCAAATTTTTCATTACAAAATTGCTGAGCGATAAACACGCCGTAGTTGTTGAATGATTCTTTCTAAAACCATGTTGACATGGATTTAATATATTATAAGTGTTAAAAAATTCTGTTAGTCTATTATATAAAATTTTCTCTACAACTTTTGAATGAACTGATAATATTGATATCGGTCTATAATTTTTTAATTCATAAACGCTATCTTTTTTATGAATCGGTTTTATTTCCGAGATTTTTAAAATGTCTGGGAAAATAGCAGACTCAAATATTGAATTAATTAATAAGGTTAGAGTGTTTACAATATGATCAAGCGAGCTTTTTAAAAAAATGCTCGGGACATCATCAAATCCTGCCGTATGTTTATTAGGTAAAGATCTAATAGCATTTATAACTTCTGAATCACTTACGGGGTACAGAAATATACTATATGGATGACTACTATTTGAGATGGTACATTTTTTTGATATATTATTCTTAAAGTGAGTTTTCAGTTTGTCTGGAACAGCTTCATCAAAATAATTAGCGAAAACGTTGACGACATTATTTAAATTGCTGATTTTTTCCCCATTGTAATCTATAATTAATTCATTATTTGAGTTGTCTTTTCTTTTTAAAAATTTATTCAGTTTTGACCAGATATACTTTGATTTATTGTCATTATTAACTACCGCATTATAAAAACTGCTCTTAGCCTCAGTTATATCAGTTTTATGTTTTATCTTTAACATTTTATAAGAATTATTCAATAAAATATTATTACCTTTAATTTGAAATAGCATTTTGAGTTGTTTACTTTGTTCAATAATTTGTTCAGTCACCCAACTTTTTTCGCTTTTACTAGTTACCGTATCTTTGACCTTCATGACTGGAAAACTTACATTAAAACAATACATAAATTCTTCCCAATATCTTTTGAACTTTTGATTGATGTCACTTAAAGCTAATACTTCATTCCAATCAATTTTTGCCAACATCATTTGCATATGCGATATGTTTACATCCGAATATATTCTTTTATATGTATATAAAATACTCTGTTCAATTACCTCTATGTTATATTCAAATTCTAAAATTTGTGCCTTATGATCTGATATATTGAATTCTTCAGTTTTAACATGTATCGGATTAAAATGTTCGTTTATTACAAAGAAATCTATGCAAGTTTCAGTGGTGGCGCATGTTCTACTAGCTTGTTTATTAATTATATTACAATTATAAGAATCTAAAATATCACAAAATTGTCTGGTTATGTATGTGTCCAATAAAACATTAATATTAAAATCGCCACACAATAAATTTTTTTTATTTTCAGTTTTTATATGATCTAGCAATTCAATCATTCTATTTAAAAATATGTTAATATCACCACTTGGCGAACGATAAAACACTATTAAAATTATAACCAATGATTTGTTAGTTATTTTTATACCGCAGCACTCAAAATGTTTTTCTATACAATATTTATCTAGTTGTATAACCGAATAGTTTATCATTAACTTTTTTCTGACATAAATGGCTACCCCTCCATGTAGAGAATTACTACGGCAATATCTAGCTCCTAAAGTAAAGTCCTGAAAATCATAATACTGTATGTTCACCATGTTGGGGAGTTGATCATGTGAGCCGCAGGGGTCACACTTGTAGAGTCCTAAGTTACACGACCCACCTCAAGACTTGTCTTTTTCATAATTGCTACTAGAAAAATACTTTACAATTTTAAATTAAACCATTGAAAGCTTATTATAATACCTAAGTATTTTGAAAGAAAATCGTGTTTTTGAGTGAATCAGTGAGTCAGTGAATGAAAATTGTCTATGTTAAATATCCGATATCCGCGGAAGTAATAAATAAAGGTGGTCTGTGCGATACGCTTTATTCTCAAGTAGTCATTGACTGGCTGGTATTCCCCCGTGCGCCGTGAAGTTATCGACAAGGAGTAGCGCTACGGGACCAGTCATTGACACGCATTTAATATCACTGTGAATTGTTTATTGGCATCAAGATTTAAGCACGCCGTGGTACAAAACACATATTTTCAATTAGCACCATTGACTTGTGCACCGAGGAAATTATCAGATTTTTATCAGAGTCGTACTAGGCTCTATTCTGTATTTGTTCTCTATAAACCGATAAAATTTTACCTACAACTTTATAACTTTTAACTATACATAGTGAAAGGACTCCGCACAAACCTTATGATTTGGTTTTCGATTAAATTGATCGAAATTTATTTTATTTTATAGTTTAAAGGTTACTAGGAAAAACTGTCCATGGGCGCATAGCCTAAAAACCAATAGATTTGTAGCTACAGATATGTTTATTGAGATTTTAGATATAGGAATATCCACTGAATTCACAATCTTAAAAAATCCTAATTTCTAGAAATATGTTTTCGAGTGCGCTGAATTCGAATATGACATTATTATTTTATACATTACCTAGTTTTAGACTATTTTTCTAGTTCTAAAAAAAAACACAAAAGTTGAACATGGAACATGTTTGTGAATTCAATGGATATTCCTATATCTAAAATCTGTAGCTAAAAATGTATTGGTTTTTAGGCTATGCGCCCATTGACACTTTTTCTGAGTGACCTTTAAACCATAAAATAAAACCATTTTCGATCAATTTAACCGAGAACCAAATATCATAAGGTTTGTGCGGGGTCCTTTGGAGGTTATGTTTTGATCATTGAACATGAATTGTTTAAATAACGTAAATTTTATATACTATTGTCGAGCATTTTACGAGAAAATTTAATTTAAAGTTTATAACAGCGCATTTAAAAAGTGTTAAACATGACGTAATCGGACGAATAAGGGAACGCGTCGGTCATTGGTTTACGTTTTACTATGATGACGTCGCAATATGGCTATTGGTTAAATAAGCCAGTCTAGATTATTTTTTTATTGGCGCATGCGTGAAAATAAAGTGGCGGAAATTTAAACGTCACGAATAAATTATACTTTTAACATGGATATCTCGTAAATTTGGTCTATTAACTACATTTAAATTGATGCAGAATAAAGTTAAAAGTGTTTTTTACGAATAGGCCATGTTTACATAAACAAAAAGTCCATATCGACACAGAATATTACGAAATAAAAAATAATTCAAGCAGCGCACAGAGGATTTGCGCAAGTTGAGTAAAATGGCTTCATATTATGTCTCGAATGCTGAAATAACCTCAACCACTTATTTGATATTGATAATCAACACAGTCTATAATGTGTCACAATATTTTCGTGATTACTTTGGATTGTTTATTAAAAATGATGTAACAATTAATGTATTTCCTCCTACGGTCAATCATCTGTCAGCGCATTTACTTTCGTGTATGCGCCAATAAACAAACCGTAATCTAAGAAACAAACCAATCTAGACTCGCCTATTATTTTTTATTTCGCAAAACTCTGCGTCAATATCGATATTTTGCTTGTATAAATGTGGCCAATACATAAAAAGACACATTCAATATTATTCTGTGTCGATTTCAAATCTACTGAATGGCTCTTAAAAAGTTTTATATGCCAAATTTTCGAGTTTGCCATGTTAAGAATATAATTTGTTCTTATCATTTAAATTGCCGCCTTTTGAAAAATAGTCGAGCATGCGCACATCGACGCTTAGTTTATACTAGACTCGTCTATTGCATAAATCAGTTATGTCAAAAATTTTATTATTATTCTCACACAAAATTGTAATATTTTCCTACTTAATCTTTTTTCAACTGTATTGTTTGGTCGTATCAGATTTAAATATCTTTACAACAATTATTTAAGATATCTATTTGTGTTGGTTTCGTTTGTGACATCACGTATAATAATGTACAATTGTACATGCGGATCAAACGGTTTCTATTTTTTCTTTTACACGCTGTTTCTCCGTTTGTTATTTGCTGTCAGACAGTTATATCTATGTGGCGGAAATAAAGAATTATTGGTGGAAGTGACGTAACTCATACTTGTGACCTCTGTTGACTTTACGGCAGACTAAATCCGCGAAGAGATCGGATTATCTAACACAGTGGCGCTCATCTCATATCTATACTAATATATAAAGCTGAAGAGTTTGTGTGTTTGTTTGAACGCGCTAATCTCAGGAACTACTGGTTCAAATTGAAAAAAAAAATTTTTGTTGGATAGCCCATTCATCGAGGAAGGCTATAGGCTATAATATAATATCACGCTACGACCAATAAGAGCGGAGCATCAATGAAAAATGTTGCAAAATGTATCTCAAAAATAACTTTCTATTTAGGTGAAATGCCGTAACTAAATATACCAATATTAGCGTTGCAAATCCAGAAGCCCGGCTGGCTCAGTTGGTAGAGTACGTGACTCTTAATATCAGAGTCGTGGGTTCGAGTCCCACGTTGGGTAAATATATTTTTAATTTACTTTTATTTTCTACATTACTTTCTTACATTTTTTATTTTAATTTTATTTACGACTAATTAAAATTAAATAAATCTAATTTAATAGCTCATTTGAAAACTGTTATCTATAGGGACCTATATAAAAATAATTTTCCTACAATGTTTTCAAATAAATATTTATTATATTTTATTAATTCCAGTAATTATTAATTTAAAAGAAATTTATTATCTATAGATACTTATAAAAAGTATAATTACTGCTTTTTATCGACAAAAACTTTTGAACGGTAACTCCGATCATCATAAAATTTGGACACAACATTCATCTCGGTAAACTAAGATGAATGTGCGTACTCATGTCCCTCCCTTTCCCATTCGTTCTTTTGCACCCGAGTGAAACCGGGCGGGACCGCTAGTATTCATATATAAATACGGGAAGGAAAAAGTTGTGGATTTGAGTGTGTTAATTTGGACACATTGTGATGAAACATACATCGTTCTCTTCGTTTTAATACCGGTGACCGGTAATTGCTCGTATTCCTCTCGGGAGAAGAAACTACCTACGACTAATTTGGAATGATTTAACCTCTATCACTTAGGGATCGATAATGGCTCATTTTTTTTAAACAAAAATCCGATTTTCGGGGGTTAAAAATAAAAAAAAATATATTCTCAATTTTTGGCATGAATTTTTACATCATCGAATAGTTTACTAATTGGCCAACCTTCCTAAAGCTAAAAACCACGATCTTTACTGTTAGTTTTTATGTTGTGTGTTAAGACTTACAATAAATAAATAAAAAAAATAAAATAAAAATGTTTCACAGAATTGTCATTATCATAAAAAAATGACGCTTTTCCGACTCCCAAGTGATAAGATTAAATTAGTCATAGTTTCTTCTCTCGAGAGGAATACGAGCAATTACCAGTCACCTGTACATAAAACTCAAAATTTGTCCGTCCTACAAAAACTTTTGAACGGTAAGTCCGATCATCATGGGACACAACATTAATCTCGAAAAACTAAGATGAACGTGCGTACTCATGTTATTCTTCCCTCCCCATTCGTTTTTTTGCAATCGGGTAAAACCGGGACTGACCGCTAGTGCCTAATATATAAAAATGAAAAAATCGCAACCCTGTTTATATTTCAATACTTGAAAACTATTAGTGTTTAGAATATACGAACATGTTAGAACGTGAGCAGCCGTTAACCGAGTGAAATAGAAAGACTTTCTAGGTGTTGGGGTGACGTCGCGTGTCTGGCACCAATTGTTGCTGATTGTACTTACAATTTCCTGTCTCAACGATTAAACTTGTTTTATACTGACAGCGTTACATGGATTGTCTATTCTACTATATAAAAAACATCATTACATTTTCATTCAGTTATATATTTTTTATCTTCTTATTTATTGCCGGCTTTCTTTTCATAATATAGACTGTAGAATGCTAAAATAAGGTATTGCATTGTTTCTTGTTTTTATACACTATACAAACTGATTTATTAGCTCACCGTCAACTTTGGCAGATAAAAGCAAAATATCTTTTACCATTCTAACCCACAAATGGGGAATGATACTAGTTTAGGTCAAAAAAATCACTTTTCAAAAATTTTACACTATCTTTTCGTTTTGAGGTCCCCCGAATCCAAAAAAAACATATTTTTGGAAAAACTATGTGCGTCTGTTAGTCTGTGAACGCGATACAGGTCAAACGGATGAGCGGTTTGAAACCAAATTTTGGGAGGATGTTTGGTATGCAAATATGAAGAGCCCTATTGTTTTTGGGGAAAATCGGCGCATGCGCAGAAGAGATATATGCTACAACAGTGTTTTTTTTTATATAATAATGGTATACTTTTTATAACGGCTTATTATTCTATTTATTATTTCAAGAAAGTTTCGTTGACATTTTTTTTCTAAGCTTTATAGTTTCGGAAATACCTATTTTGAAAATAAAAAAATCAGCTGTTCTTTTGTTTTTGTAGATCTGTCAGAAATAAACTAGTTCAGCATGCTTTGATTTCATTTGTTTTCATTTGTAAGACGGCCATTTTGAAATCCGCCATCTTGTTTCTTTCATTTTCGTATATTGTTAATAGGACTCAACACGCAGTCTTAATGTCAGCTTAATCGGAGTTTTTTTCTTAATTGCATGGCGGCCATTTTAAAATTCGCCATCTTAGTTTTTCATTATTTGTAGTTATAGCGGCAATAGGAATACACACTCTCTACCTATTACAGCTCAGAGATATAGCCCGCTGACAGATAGACAGGCCGACGGATGGAGGAGGCTTAGTAATAGGGTTTCGCTGGGCACTAAAAAACCCTAAAAAACATAAATGCACACAATATTGCCCAGAATTTCAATAAATAAGTATGCTTAAGATTTGCAGAAAAAAAAATCATAGGTATGTCACCATAAAAAGCGTGATATAAGTATTGAAAACAAATATTAAGTAAATTATTTAATAATCGCCTGATTGTGTCAGACCCTGTAAATGTGAATTCGATTTTGTCTCAGATTTCCCTTTAAAATATTTGGGAAAAATCGTTGCATACTAATGTATTTTCAAATTCTCAACGAAAGGTGCTTCTTAACCCTTTCATTATAGTATTCTGTTCGCATGCAAATAGTCAGAAATATTATGCTATGCATTTCAAAACGCTCTCAAAAACGAATTAACATAAAGGGTTGTGTTATTGAATTGATAGATAGATTTATTTCGAGAATAGCATAAAAGCTGTGAAATATGTCAATATAGGTACATTTCATATACAATAATTAAAGTACAGATAAAATTTGAACTCGTCAATACAATAAAGACATTTTTCCATTAAATATGTTTTTAATTGTCTTTTAAAAGGTGATAGAGGCAGGTCTTTAATTTCACTAGGAACTTTAAAAATGTCTACTTAATTAAAATTTACATTGGGCGTGTTTGGCCGAAGTAAGTACCTACTTACTAAACTTAGTAAGCCAGTTAGCATAAAAAATTAAAATCTTACAAGCTGACTATAGCGCTTTTCGGCCAGGACAGACTTACTGGCTTAACGTAACATTATAACTCATTTATAACATTTATAACACACCAGTTTTTCACTGTCACCTAATTTTTACGGCAAAATGGCAGAAAATTTTGTAAGTATAGTGAGTGACTTACCAAATTTAGTAAGTACTTACTTCGGCCAAACACGCCCATTATTTCGATACATAGATGATTTTATCAGTGGAGTACGCAGGTTGCCAGCTCGTCTGGTATTCTTATTGTGTATCGAAATATTTATATTAAAATAATTTGAATGGGATTTCACAAACACAGACACTTCATAAACATACATATCGAGTAAAACGTTAAAATTGTATTAGTTTTTAAATAAGGTTTGCATGAGGTTCGTGGACTGAGCTTAAACAATGCTCTGATAGCCTTTTTTTGAAGTATGAATAGACCACTGCAATCACTTGCGGCTCCCCATATAAAATAATGCCTTAATTGATCGAAGAAAACACAAAAGCATAGTAAACGGACATTAAAATGTGATGGTTACACTGGAGAGATCCCTTATCATATAAACATAACGAGCAAGCTTACCCTTGAGGAAATCTATATGAGTTTTCCATGGAAAATTAAAATCCATAACAATACCCAAAAATTTTATATTAGAATGCATACAAAATTTAGTTTAGTTTTACTGAAGATGAGGGCATATCTCTTGGAAATACATGCTAAAATAAAATTGAAGTGGCTAGATTTTTATTTTTTTCTTTAATAAATTCTCTCTCTCTCCCTTACGGAATTGAAACTAATTTTCAGCTAAAAAGTATGCGTGAGGCTGTCGCGTGTTAGAAGTGGAAGTTCTTAGGTTCTAGCATTTGTTGACACGCAATAAAACCATGTCGTCCGAACTTTCTGCCGTTTGATATTTAAGTAATTTAGAGCATTTTTTCTTATATGATATATAGGCGGAATTTTGACCCATTTTAAGATAAAGGGGGTAAAAATTATTTTAAGGATGGTAAAAAATGGTTAAAGTTTTGAAAAATTTCTGCCGCTTCGTTTTTAAGTTCTGCTAGAGCCAAATGACCGGGAAATTTTTGACCAATTGCAGCCTCCATGGAAAAATATGTGTAGTCACAATTCAAGATCTTTGTCAAATCAGGTCTTCTGATAATGCTTTCTGCAAATTATTAATTTGTAATTCAAAAGCGTGTAATTTTTGTATAATTTTTCATGTCATGATATAATACGCTTCATTTAATTTTTAACAAAGTTAAAATTAAGTTAGAGTACATATTTTATAAAACCAACAACTTCCGGGTTTCAAGAAAACTGTATAAAAAGATAATCAGGAAATGGCTTTGTTGAGTAAAGTTTGAGTGTGGTTAATAACATTATAAAAACATCTTTTGTGTAAAGAAATAATATACAAGGTATCAGATTACAAGATCTAGGTAAATACCGCTATCCTTGAAGGCTTCATTAAGCGCTTTTTATTGTTAGCATTTCTGTTAATGAAGCTATTTCAATTTACTAAATAGTCTAGTAAAATTTCACTTTTTTCTAAAAATCTTCATTATTTAAGGGTGTCCGCTAAGTATTTAACCAAGTTGATGCGACCTAAAGGATTATGCAAAAGCCGCCATCTTTGCGGAAAGTTTAATCTATACTAATATATAAAGCTGAGCAGTTTGTTTGTTTGAGCGCGATTATCTCAGGAACTACTGGTTTAATTTGAAAAAAAAAAAATTTTGTTGGATAGCCCATTTATCGAGGAAGGCTATAGAGTATATAATAGCACGCTACGACCAATAGGAGCGGAGCATCAATGAAAAATGTTGCAAAATGTATCTCAAAAATAAGCTTTTTTTAAGGTGAAATGCACTAACTAAATATACTCATATTAGCGTTGTGAGTACACAACCCCGGCTGGCTCAATCGGTAGAGCATGCGATTGTCAATATAAGGTTCGTGGGTTCGAGCCCCACGTTGTGCGAATATATTAATAATAATGTTAGTTAAAAAAAGTATAAATACTGCTTTTTATCGACAAAAACTTTTGAACAGTAATTCCGATCATCATGAAATTTGGACACAACATTCATCTCGGTAAACTTAGATGAATGTGTGTACTCATGTTTCTTCCTTCTCCATTCGTTCTCTTACACCCGGGTGAAACCGGACAAGACCGCTAGTGCTAAATGTGTCTCAAATCGTTGATGCTACATTAAAACGGTAAGGACTTTTTTTATTAAATTCCGTACAACTTTCTTTACTGGAACTTTTTCGTAAAACTGACTGATTAGTGAACGAAAGGGTGTTAAATCAATTTTTGCAGCAAGTATCAACAGGGAAGAAAAGAAAATGAGCTTTTTCTGAGAAACAGAAACTACTAAGTATACACAAAAGCTTGAAGAAAGTACCTCATAGAATCAAAAAAATATATTTGGTTGAAAACCACAAATTTGGCACAAAAATCAACTAAAAACACGACATACTGAAAATTAGTTAAACTGATAATTATGAAACGCCTTAATGCCATTTAATTTTTCAAAATTTTTTTTTTCAGAAACATATGGGAGAGACGCTCGTGCGTTAGAAGTGAAACTTCTTAGGTTTTAGCATTTTTGACGATTTTATTATTTCAGCATTAGGAAATGGTCCTGTGTAATTTGGTACCGCGGCTAGAGAAACGTGGCAATCAAGGTACATTCACAGACAAGAGTTTTTCTATGATCCTAACAATAATAAAAAAAATAATTTTAAACAATATGAAGATACATGCAAAAAGTATTGCACGAGTATACTAGTGTAATTTAAATCCGTCTCTGTTTGTATGCATCGTCTGAGAATTTGTACGCAGATATTTAAATAATTTTTCTTTTCTAAAGAAATATTGTGAAAATATTCTTTTGTGTATAAAGAAGTATTTGGAATTTTTCATATCTTAAGGACCAATGTATCTCTATACTATTGAATAATTTCAATTTTAGGACCAAATTATACAAGAAACATATTCACGTATTCTTATTAGATTTTCGAGTATGCATAAAATTTAAATTTTTATTTTAATGATTTCGTGATAGTAATGATCTAACTTTTTTGAACGATTTATAAAAAAAAACTTGCGGTCCGCCCCGGCTTTACCCGGGTGCGATAGATATAATTCTGCAAAGTGTATTTCGTTTGTGGCCCGGCATCTGAACTAATAGCTTTGGGCAAATTCTATCAGATTTGCTTCTGAACTAATAGTTTTGAGTAAATTCTATCAGATGCCGCTACTTTGTATTAAAACAGTTTTTTTTTTGTTTGATTCTGAACTAATAGCTATGAGTAAATTCTATCAGATGTTACATGTTACTAAAATAGGTTATTTTCTCAAAACACCTTCATTTTATACAAAATATTTAAGAGTATTCGTCCCTGCAAACACCCCCTGCACCCTTCATCTCAAATCTTTTCCCCTCGCCTAAAAACGGTTCGCGCTCTCCCGACGCTATTTTTAAAGCTAGAGGGTTCCGGTAAACGCCAAATGAAAGACAAAGAATCAGACTACAGATCCTTCAGGCGAATTTTTTGAAAAACAGTTTCGCCTACGTGTGAAATATTACGTAACTTATTATTTTTTTCAAAAGATTGTAAGTTTTTTCAGGAATTTTTTTTCAAAAAATTCGCCTGAAGGATCTGTAGTCTGATTCTTTGTCTTTCATTTGGCGTTTACTAGAACCCTCTAGCTTTAAAAATAGCGTCGGGAGGGGACGAGGGGAAAAGGTTTGAGATGAAGGGTGCAGGGGGTGTTTGCAGGGACGAATACTCTTAATAGAAACTATCCTATAGCATGACACATTTACAAAATTTCATTTAAATCGGTTCAGTGCTTTAGAAGATTAGCGCGGCCAAAATTGTGACACTAGATTTTTATATATATACTAGCGGTCCGGTTCGGCTTCGCCCGAATTTGTAGGTTGTCGCCGTTTTTTCGTCGACTTTCGTTGCAAAATGGGTCTCCTCGAAATGCGCTTTTCTTTAAACGCGATAATATATAGCCTGTATCCATCCTAAAGGTCCATTCTAAATATTGGTGAAAAAATTTTGAATTCGGATGAGTAGTTTCGAAGATTGCCTCCTACATCCAAACTTAGAAAACTTTACCTCTTTGTAATAATTATTATAGCGGTCCGTCCCGTTTCACACGGGTGCGATAGATATAATTCTGCAAAATCTATTTCGTTTGCGGCCCGGCGTCTGAACTAAGAGTTTTGAGCAAATTACAAGTTCTAACAGATGTCGCTATTTGGTACTAAACAGTGTTGTTTGTTTGCTTCTGATCTATTAGTTCAGAAGCAAACAACAAAAAATCATTTCTGATAGAACAGATGTCGTTACGTGTTACTAAAAAAGGTTTTTGGAGAAAATACCATAATTTTGAACAAAATGTTTAATAAAAACTATTCTATAGCATAAGTTGCACCAAACAAGACACATTTAAAAAATTTCGTTAAAATCTGTTCAGTGGTTTCTAAGATTAGTGTTCTAGTTCTAACCCTGAAATGTTCCAATTAATTGAAATATACTGCATTTTTAAAAGTTAGTAGGCATGAATTTCATCTAAGTTTTTTAATTAGGTTGAGAAAATAAATTTTCCACGTAAATTGAATATTTTTGTGTGTTAAATGATCGTTTAAACATAATCTGAATTTAATTTCCGTAACTATATTGAAGAGATTACCTTTTACAAAGTTTATAGCGATCCAGGTACAATGTTCATTAAAGCTATGAAGATGTTAAAGAGAGCTTTGCATTTAATTAAGCTCTTTTTACACATTATACAGTACGCCTCAATTATTGTTTCCGTCCACGCTAATATTTGATCGAATTTACTTATGGCCATATTCACCGAATGTAAGTAGTTATTTATTCGGTTCATTTGTTCTTTAGATAGATATCCCTCCGAATAAATAGCGATAATTCAATTCGCCAAACAATTATGTTTACTACAGGTATAAATATTTCCGTCTTACTTCCAGGGTATTGATATTTATTCGCCTGATAAAATAATAATGACCGCCACATAGATCATAATACCTAACCTATAAATGTGGAATATTATATCTACAGTTGCGAATGTGAATTTACTTATATGTTGTTTATTAACCTTTTGTGAAGTGTATAGTTGTAAAACATTAAGTGTTAGTGAAGTTTTGTGTGCAATTGGGTCAGGATAAAATATTACTATTTTGTAAAACTTTTTTGTCGTTTACACTAACGCCATCGGTCGGATTTTTGGGTGAACGTCAAAATTTCAACAAAAAAAAGCAAGGAGTATAGTGCAGTGTATATTTATGCTTTAACTAACTTTTCTACCTGATAATTTGCCTGGTGAATTGAAAATAAATTTTATTCGAAGGAATGAATTTGTTTCAAGGTTAGTAACTTCTATTAACTTCTATTTTTAATAGTGTACGATGAAAATGGGATTAGAAAAACAATAAGCGAGTGTCCATAAGCAAAAGTCACTTAAGAATCGAGAAAAGACCGTTGCACCGAGACTGCTTTCGCCGCTGGAATCACTGCTGGAACTTAAGGCCATTGCACACCAAGCTAGTTTTGCCTCTAGATTTGACTGCTAGTTTTCGAGCGCTGGTTTTCGTGGTGGCCTTTATGTATTCGCTTCACACGATGCATATATTGAAGCTTGTTTTCTAGATTTGTTTGGTGCGCGCGCAATGATAGTTTGATTGTTAGCAAAAGTGGACGTTTATTGTCTCTGAACAGAACACACACTATGGCACAGTGTTTGTCCATGTCGCCCTGCACGTGACAAGATACTGTTTCCTGATTGGTTCTTGCTCAAAACAAGCAGACGAATAAACAAAAAAAATAGCCTCGGTTTTAATTTTGAAATCCATCTTTTGGCCTCGCAGACGAGCCTGCAGTGGCGTCATTCCCATCTTCGTAACCCGCACGGCAGTTAGCGTAAGTCCTAGCAGTGTTTCTAGCGGCAAAACCAGCCTCTTGTGCAGCGGCCTTAACATAGTGACTGCTTTTAGTGCAATAACGCGACAGATACACAATCGAAAATATAGATAGTCTTAACTAATGATGATAATACTAGATTGTTATATTGTTTCTATTATAACGGTATATGCTTTTTTACCGACTTCAAAAAAGCAGGAGGTTCTATGTTCGACTGTATATTTTTTTATGTATGTTCACCGATTTCTCCGTCAATTATGGAACGATTTTCAAAATTCTTTTTTTATTCGAAAGAGTGCACTTCCGAGGTGGTCCCATCGGAACCTGATGGTGGAATCCGGAGAAATCGAGGGAAACTCAAATTTCAAAGGCACGCATACTTGGCCTACCCATTGCAATACTTTATCTAACACTAAAAAGAGAAAAATAAGATATTTTTAACAAAAAAATTGAACCGACTTCAAAATATGCACTAAAAAGTAAAAAATAATAATTATTGTTATTTTTGGAGTCGGTGTCAGCCAAAATGAAATCTATTCCGAGAACTAGAGACATGTAAAATTTAAATTGCTACTTTAGAATTCCAATGTGACACCGACTCCAAAAATAACAATAATTATTATTTTTTACTTTTTAGTGCATATTTTGAAGTCGGTTCAATTTTTTTCTTAAAAATATTTTTTTGCTCGACGGGCAGAAAGCGTCAACTGTCGTCCCGCTGCGCTAAACGAAGTTGCCTCTTCCTGCCTACGTCGAGCAAAAAAATAGTATGCACACCACGGGAAGTAAAGTAAGAAAGCCTAAGATCACATCTTTGTTGACCTCGGCTTCGCCTCGGCCAACAATTATATGTGATCTCAGACATTTCTTACTTTACTTCCCTAGATGTGTAATATACTATTTAGCGGTTTATTTTTCTATACATTTTTGTACAAACGTTTTGAAAAAAAAAAACGTTAAGGACGTGTTGGGAATGCCGATGATAGGGTTGCGCAGTGTTCAAGTGATGTATTTAACCCTTTGAGTGCTAACATGATTTTTACAGAATTAGCTTGAAGTGCCTTTTTGTGCCGTGAATTTCATCTCTAATTCCAATTCCAAAAACAATATGCAAGAATCGACAAGTACGAAATAGAGATATGGTATTAGTTCGTGCGGGAAAAAAAGCACGAATGCGCTCCTTGGCACTCGAAGGGTTAAAAAAACAAACTTCATTCTAGTTGATATCTGCCTAAACCGTAACTATGAAAATGAAATGATACATTTTCAACATAACTTGAAATTTTTTTTAACATAAATATTTGCCTGTGTTAAAAATCCTACCTCAGAACGGCTTTCTTTCATAATCTCTAAACATGAATCAGTGACTTTTCACTAATTACAAGTGCATATTCAAATGCTAGAATCATACCACGCAGAATTAATGAATACTCACAATAGGAGTTAGTGAATATAAAAATCACTAACTATATATTAAGTGATTATAAAAATTAACTAATTATATAAGTCAGCATTAAATGTCAATTTTTTGATTACAGATTTTTTTTAAATCTTCATTCATACGTTACTTTCACTAGTATAATTATATTTTTACAAGTCGATTAAAGATTGAATACAAAATAAAGAACTAGAGAATTCACGTCAAAAAAAATATAACCTTAATTCATTGTTAGTTATGATCCAATGCCATTAACTATAATTTAAAATCGGTAAAAAAAAATAAATACGCGCAATGCTTTACTCTGAATCTATGATAATATAATTAAAATAATATAATTAACTTATACCTGATAAATTATATTACTTGATAGATAGATAGATAATAGTATATTGTGCGACTAGTGAGATAAGGAGAAGATTCCATGAGCGTGAAATTTGCCGCACGAGCTTAGCGAGTGCGGTAACACGCGAGTGGAATATTCTCCTTCGATCAATGGTCGCACATAATATTTTATTCAACTAGCACGAGCAATATGTAATCGGGGCCCTGATAAAAGAGGGAAAAATAATAAATCACTTCATTGATTGACGTACACACCGTCCTCGATGCATACAAGATAGCCATGACTTTCGTTGTATTGCGATGCTGTTTTCATATATACAATACCGCCTACCACGTTCCTATTGGTTCAGAAGCAGTGCAGTTTTTTTTATTATTGCACGCTTGGGCTTATTATCGCATAGTACGGCTCATTATTAGCACTCTACGCATCAACATGAAGTCATTTATTATTTCTCCCGAGTTTAGCAGGGCCCCGAAATTACATATTACTCACGCGTGTTGAATAAAAATTTTTATTGTTATATATAGTAAAAATATAAAATTAATACATAATAGTACAATTCTGCGTACCAATACACCACAGAAATTTTTTCAAACAGGTAATAAGCTTAAATCTAATTCTACTTAGTTAAGGATATAGGAACTTGCTATAGAACGATCTATATTCTACATGAATAATAATAAGTATCTATAGTAACTGTATGGAGGCGCCACACGCGACACGTATAAAATCAGAGGTCTCACTATTTTGACAGTGAATTTTACTTGAATCCACTATTCCGAAAGTGAATCAGTAGTCACTATTTTAAATAGTAACATTTTTACTATTTCAGTTTAAGAGAGCAAATTTATTAATGTAAATTCACTAATTTGTTATTGAAAATGACGATTATAGAGCTTCACATACACAATTAGTGAAAATTTCACTAATTCATGTTTAGAGAGTAAACTATTTTTGCTTCATTGCTACTTATAATTTTCGTTAAAAGTATACTAGCTAAAGGTTACATTCATGAATTTTTGTATCCAGTGTATTTATGGAGTTGGAATGGTCCCGTCGTTTGATTGGCTGAAGTTTTTTAATACAGCTAAAAAAGTCTCAACAAATAAAATATTGGAATAGTAGTAAAATATGATGGATAACGTTTAATTCACTGACCTCCCTGGCCGCTATTCTTTTCTGTAATGCCTCTACGTAGTCCTCGCGGATACGCTCCTGGAGTCGCATCATGTACTTCCGGTCCGTGAGTCGAACCATGTTCGACCCCATGAGACGTTCGAGCCGCGCTCTCACTACCGGCATACTGAATCTGAAAAACGACAAACACTACGTCAAAGACATGCTTTCGACTTGACTGATATCATATATGTATCCGTATATAATATAATTATGTTATATATATAGGCATATATATATATTGTTGTGTATTTCCATCGTTGACCGATACATAGGTAAATAGTATTGATAATGTCACAGTTACTGCGTTGTATAGTCGACTCTGTAAGATTTCAGGTATTTGTCCACTTTAGAATTTTCAAAAAAAAATTTTTTTTTTTGCATTTCTTAACTTCTTATGGCCATATTCACCGAACCTAAGTAGCTATTTATTTGATTCATTTGTTCTTATCTTCCCAATAAATAACGATATTTCAATTCACCAAGCGTAATTATGTTTAATGCAAGTATAAATCTGTTCTGTCTTACTGCAAGGGTATTAATTTTTATTCGCTGATAAAATAGTAATGGCTGCCACATAGATCATAATACCTAACCTATAAGCGTGGAGTATTATATCTACAGTTTGTTCTTGTGAATTATGTTTATTAACCTTTTGTGAAGTGTATAGTTGTAAAACATTAATGTTGGTGGAAGTTTTGTGTGCAATTGGGTTAGGATAAAACATTATTATTTTATGAAATTGGTTGTTTTGGCGTCTACACTAACGTCATCGGTCGGATTTTTGAGTGAACGTCACAATATTCAACAAAAATACTAAGGAGTATAGTGCAGTGTGTATTTATTTGTCAACTAATTATTTTACGTGATAATGTGCTTGGTGAATTGGAAATAAATTTTAATCTAACGAATATTTGTTCGAAGATTAGTAATTTCTATCTTTAATAGTGTTTGATGAATATGGCCACTAGACCTTTAAAAATCAACTCCTAAAATATTTTTAAAAAATTCGCGTTTTAACAGTACAGAATAACTCAAAGTATGCTCACGCAGCTATCAGTCTCTCTCAAAAATACCGATTTTTAGTTTACATCCAACAAAAAGAGGAGTAGGCTTTCAATGACAATGGTCTACTGTTATATGATCCCGGGATAACAAATTAACTGATTTGTAATTGATGAAATTTGATTTTTTTAAATTATTTGATAAAATATATGAAAAAAAAACACTAACGCGTTTTTCTCAAAACTACCTTTTTTCAAATGGCAACAAACTGTGTATCATTGTTAACACAACAAGCCGATTGCTGTTCCACAACAATCTGTGTGTCATTGTTAGAATTGTTGTCTCACGAAATCCTTTGTCGTCGCAACGGGGAGCGTGTAACCATATTTAGATCTAGGTACTATGTGCCTATGTTTCGATCACTCTTGTTACCGTATAATATGGCTACATGTTATACAAATCACCCCTTTGATATGTACCTACATGACTCACTGTGTGTACGAAAACATCATAATATGTATTATACAGGTTTGCAAGCAGAAAATGGGACATATTATTCATCGCTGTTTCATTTGTTATCACTTAAAAACTAAAGGTAAGTTTATATGAACAGAAAGTTGAATCATGTTTTTTTTTCTTTATTACTTACTAGCGGTCCCGCCCGGTTTCACCCGGGTGCAAAAGAACGAATGGGGAAGGAAGGGACATGAGTACGCACATTCATCTTAGTTTACCGAGATTAATGTTGTGTCCAAACTTCATAATGATCGACGTTACCGTACAAAAGTTTTCGTCGTTAAAAAGCAGTATTTATACTTTTTTTAAGTAATAAATTTCTTTTAATATAATAAATATTTAATTGAAAACACTGTAGGAAAATTACTTTTATATAAGTGCCTATAGTTGTAACAGTTTTCAAATGAGCTATTAATTAAATCTAAAAAAATAATAAAATTAAAAAAAATTAAAATGTAAGCCTTAGAAGAAAGCAATGTAGAAAATAAAAAAAAACAAAAATATATTCGCCGACGTGGGGCTTGAACCCTAGACCCTGGCATTAAGAGTCTTACGCTTACCGATTGAGCTATCCGGGCTTGTAAAGTTCACGCACTAATATTGCAATATTTAGTTAAGGCATTTCACCTGATAATATTTGTCGGACGGACTAATTTTGAGATACATCTTGCAACATTTTTCATTAAAGCTCCGCTCCTAATGGTCGTAGCGTAATATTATATAGCCTATAGCCTTCAACGATAAATGGGCTATCAAAAAAAAAAAAATTTTTTTTTCAATTTGAACCAGTAGTTCCTGAGATTAGCGCGTTCAAACAAACAAACTCTTCAGCTTTATATATTAGTATAGATAGAGAGAGAAAAAATAATTGTGCTTCAATCTTAAGGTACAAGGTATTATAACTTAAACGTTTAGACAAAAATCTAAAAACACGTCGATTCTTATATCCAAGATCGCACAACCAACACGGAGCCTCTGTGAAGTATCGCATATTAAGGCCGCTGCACACAAGGCTGGATTTGCCGATATATTCCTTGCTAGATTTGACTACTAGTTTTTTAGCGCTGGTTTTCTTGATTGCTTATGTGCTCGCTTCACACAAACCGTCTTTTCAAGCTTGTTTTGTGGATAGATCTGGTGAGTGCGCAGTGACAGTTCAAATATAAACACAGAGGAAAACGGGTCTGTTGTCTGACTCTGAGCAGAATAACGCCATGTTGGTTTGTGGGCGTTTGTTCATGTCGCCCACGTGACAAGATACTGTTTCCTGACTTGTTCTTGCTCAGAGCAAGCACAGGACCTAACAAGGAAAATAGCCCCTGTTCTAATTTTTAAATTTATCTTGTGAGCCAGCAGGCGAGCCCACAGTGACGTCGTACCCAGCCTGCCGGCCAGATGAAATCCAAGCAATGTTTCCAGCCTCGTGTGCAGCGGCCTTTAGATCACCACCTGTAACCAGCAACGATCGTCAAGTCAGCTAACCGTGCTGGACCGATCTAGTACGCTAGTGATGTGTAGTTGTCATTAATGAGTTTCATTTGATAAAACTGCAAAATGTCTGCCGCACACGAATCCTGCACTAAAGCAACGGCTGTTTTCAAGCCTCTGTAACATTTTTCATTTAATAGGTGGCACTGACAGACAGCTAACAACTTATAAATTTATCTATTCATAAAAAAAAAATGTAATCAAATGAAACATTCCGTGGAATGGTAATATAATTTGGATATGAAATGTGTGCATCGATATAATTTATGTTTTTAATAAACGACCTTTCGACCTTGGCACATTGTTTAATTTAAATGAATGACACGATAGGTGCCTGTCGAGACGACCGTTCTTCAAGCCAAGTTGATTGATAAACGTTGTTCCTTTTTAAATCACGCTTTTGACGCACATATTATTATTAAATTCTAAATGTCACGTTCTTTTCAAATTGGCCCAATAAAAAAAATTCCAGCCAATAGATCATATGCATGTATTTTTTTTATATTTTTAATAGATAATTTATTCAACCATAATACGGAAAAAAATTATAATCATTTAAAAATGTAATATTATCATAAAAAAATGAGATTTCACATTCTAGACAGTTTAAACAATTGGTCATGTTGGCAGACTTCTGTGACGTCATGATATACGATGCATGTTAACCTTGATTTCAGATGTTCTAAGCTTGTTCATGAATTTTATTTGTTGTTTTCTCTAGATACCGTAGAATGATTAGACGGTTCATTTCGTTCTTGAACAATTTTATAAATTAATATTTTGTTTAATACATTAAATATTATACGTTTAAAGTGAATAAAATTGTAAATTCATTTTAAAGTTCATATTTTGTGAATTTTCGGGTGAATAATAACAAATAACGGCAGGAAGAAGTTTTACTTCAGTCGTGTGGTCTAAAGCACACTCGTTTTTTAACTTCCCGCTTTAAAAAAAAAAAAAAAAAAATTTTTTTTTTTCAAAAATCGGGAAGTTATTGGTTTCACCCCGATTTTCGAAAATCGAGTTTTCGCCAGATCTCGACGTTTTGAGGTCCTAGGAAGCTATTAAAACTATTTTGGCGATGATGTCCGTAGGGCTGTATGTATGTGTGTGTGTGTGTGTGTGTGTGTGTGTATGTATGTATGTAAACCCTTTATATCTTTTGAACGGAGTGTCCGACTGAAACGCGGTTTGCGGCATCTGACGTGATCTTGGTGAACTTAGACTTCCTGAAAATTTGAAACGATTCGGCCCAAAAAATTTTGAGAAATCTTAAAAAAACAAGTTTCAAAAATTTTTCAAAATTTGTTTTTGTAAAATATTTTCTAAACTACTGAACCGAATAATTCCAAAATCTAATCAGCTCTTCTCCTTAACAAACTGCGTCGATTTCCGCAAACCGCATCAAAATCGGTTCATTTGTTCACGAGATACCGTGAACGAAAAAATCGTAAAAAAGTGTTTTTTTAAAATGATTCTTAAAATTGTTATCAGATCGATTTTTTTGTAATAAATTACTTTCTTAGGCTAAAAAAACTGCGTCGATCGCCGCAAACCAGATCAAAATTGGTTCATTTGTTCATGAGATAACGTGAACGAAAAATTAGGAGAAAAGTAATTTTTTATAATTACTCGTAAAATTCTTATCAAATCGATTTTTTTGTAATAATTTACTTTCTTAGGTTAAAAAAACTGCGTCGATCGCCGCAAACCAGATCAAAATTGGTTCATTTGTTCATGAGATAACGTGAACGAAAAATTAGGAAAAAAGTAATTTTTTATAATTACTCGTAAAATTCTTATCAAATCGATTTTTTTGTAATAATTTACTTTCTTAGGTTAAAAAAACTGCGTCGATCGACGCAAACCGCATCAAAATCGGCTCATTTGTTCATGAGATATAGTGAACGAAAATTTCGTAACAAAGTGTGTTTTTTTTTTGAGCTCGAAGAGCTAAAAAATAAACTTCTTGCTATATTTTATATATTTTTGAGCGTTTTGAACTCGAAAATAGCGGGAAGTTACAGGGATGGCCTGCAGGGTCAAACTTCTTTTCAAATTTTTGATCTCATTTAGGCACAGGAATTTATTGCATCAGTAACATTTGACGTTTTACTGACACATGGATTAGAAGCATTGATTGACACATTCTAACTTTGTATGTATTTTGGATGAAGAAAAATTATAAAGTCGTAGTAAATGTTTTCTTTGTATATTTCATTGTTAATAGTGTTAAGACTATAATCGAAACAATAACGCACGAACAAGCGACTATCAATATGATATTTGTTCTCGAAAGGTTTTGTGATATTTCATTTAAAACAATTTCGGACTCGGATGATATTTCATTATGGAATATCCGGGACAAACTATCGATGTCAAGCATTTCAACATTACGTCTAGAAGTTTCGACCAAATTCTCGTGAATTTTTAAACTAGAATCAGTAATATCCGAATTTTTTTTTGTACCTCAAACTCAACCGGAAGTGAACATGCATTTTTTTAATGGCAACATATGTTTTTATATTATTAAAAAATGTAAATCCTACAATAAAAATGCAGAAGTTTGAATTATTGGAAATACTTATTTAAATCAGTTCTACAAATGCGATCATTAAAAAAAAAATAAACTATTTTAAAAATCAAAGTTATCAAAGTTACATTCTTTTACACAAATTGACTCAAAGTAAATCTACCACTGCACCGGTTTGTTGTTTTCTGTCATTCACTGATAACATTTTAGTGTTGTCCAGTAGACTTTTGTTACTTTGAAGCTGGTCAACCTACATAATCTAAAGCGTTTTCGGTCATATAAAATTACATAACCTAATTTTAAAAAAAATAACTTTATTTGGAAATATTTTAAATAAGTTTATAAACTATAATACAGATATTAACTCTCATATTTGTTGACTGACTATAGAAGACACTTTTGATTGGATAATATGATGAAACTCGAGCTATTATAATGAAACAAAAATACAATTTAGAACATACCTAACTTTTCCGAATTAAATATAAAACGTATATTGAAATAAGTTATCTCTGCTATATATTTTTATCAATATGTCCAAGTAAATTTTCGTTTAATGTTAAAATCTTTCTCCTATTGGTACGACCCTAGACCTTGGCGGAAACGTCTAAGGTTAACACAAAAAGTATTTTAATCTATTCACTTTTAGTACAATCATAGTTCGTGATTAATCAACATTAATTTTGTCTATAGAAAATAACCTGACAATATGTATCAACCATAAATTATATTTTGACAAATAGAATTTAATATCATTTATTATAGTTTAAATGAACTAGTTCAGAAATTAGTCGGACTTTGCAATAAATACGATACATTTTCAGTGGCAATCGCTTTCTATTTGTGAACAGACAGTGAACACGGCAATTGTTTCCGCATAAAAAAAAGTTTATTTTCTTACGTTGATAGGTACATTGAACGTAAATATATATCTATACTATATTATGTAAGCCAATGAACAAAAATCATGGATGTACAAATAAAGTCATCCCACGTATCAAAATTTGATAATTTGGAACATGCCACACGCGTTCCGGCCCTGGCTTCCTAAAACATCGGTGTCGGTCTATCAATAGTACACAGAACGGCGTCATGCGGCGTTGTGTGCAAGTTAGGAAGACAAACTGCTTTGTATTGCGTAGAAGGAACAGAACACAAAGAATTGCGTGTCGCGGCCGATCTTTGACCCAGGCGGCGACGAGAAGATATAAACAGAATGGCCTACAGTGAGTAGGGGAGTCACGATTTGGACGCGGTACCGTAAAGACGCAGATATAAATTTACATAAATGTAGCTGTGTGGTTATTAGATCAGGACAGTTTAAATATAAATTTACATTGAGTGCGTTTTGAATATAAATTACAGCGTTACAGATAAATTGTGGGTGTATATATATGGACTTTATATGGAGATTCAGTGTCACAGTGTTATAGTGTATAATGGACTTTTATTAGTGACTTGTTTGATGTATATAAACTATTAGTAATGACATTGACTTCTTATTTTATTACTTAGTGGTTTGGTTTTTCTGTTACGGTATTGTTTTCTTTTATTTGTCTAGAGAAGTACTTTTAGTTTGTTCGTTCATTTACCTGTTCGTTTGTTATTTGTGTGCCGTGAACGTTTTTATAAGTGTGAATAAATATTCTCCACCACAGAAGGAACAGTTTTGTTACATTATTATTATTTATTTCTTATAAACCTTATAGGTTTGTTATATTTTACCCGAAACTTAGTCTGCGTGAAATCTGTGTACAATTGATATAATTGGTTAAATTTATAAATTGAAGCAAGCCTCTCATTTAATTGTTTTACCATCTTTTGCAAAAACATAAAGATTCAATACACGTGAGCAAGCCACATGCGAAAAAACCGTTTTTTCTAAATGAATGCCAGCTGCCTGAAGTGTTTGCCCCTGGGCTTTGTTTATAGTTATTACGAAAGCATTTTTAATGGAAATTGCAATCTTTTAAATTGAAAAAGCATATCCGTTGGTATAATTGATATTCGTAACATAAAAACACTGTCTCCTTTAGATTTGCCACTAATAATTATTATAATAGTTCTAACAATATTTCGACCCAGATCAGAAACTTGTAAACTTGTACCATTACACAATAAGGGCGCATCAAGATTTATCATTAAAAGTACCGGAACACCCACTTTAACCTAGATTTATGAGAAGGCATCTAAGGAGACTTTAATTAAAAAAAAATGGATTATATCCTTCCCCAGAGCTATCCTAATATTAAACCCCGCACAAAATATGGGATTTGATTCTCGATTAAATTGATTGAAAATGGTTTTATTTTATAGTTTAATGGTCACTAAGAAAAAAGTGTTCATGGGCGCATAGCCTAAAAACCAATAGATTTTTAGCTACATATATGTTTAGCGAGATTTTAGATACAGATATCCATTGAATTCACAAATGTGCTCCTGGTTAAACTTGACTGCTTTTTTTTAGAAGTAGAAAAAAATAGTCGAAAACTAGGTAATGTTGGAATGTATCAAATAATAATCTCATATTCGGATTCAGCGCACACGAAAACATATTTCTAGAGCTTAGGATTCTTTAAGATTGTGAAAATGTTTAGGGTCAAATCATCTTCATTTTATTGGCGTAACTTGCCTCGTAACCTAAAGGTCGTTGGTTCGGTGGTCGGAGCCATATTAATTTTTGAAGTAAATCTTCTTTAGGCACGCTTGATTTGGGGAGTAAGCTGGTAAATGCCTGACGAAAGCGTTTACGGAAATCGGACGAGGCGAACCGGTGCCGTTTACGGAAATCGGACGAGGCGAACGGAAGTTGAGAGGGAGATATAAGTTAGTGAAGATAGAAAGAGAGAGAGTTACGTTTCGTATATTGGAAGTTGAGAGGGAGATATAAGTTAGTGAAGATAAAAAGAGGGACAGTTACGTTTTGTATATTACTGTGGAGGCAAGAGAGAGGTGCGCGCACATTTTCTTTCTCTCTTCCTCAATAAATACTTCACTGGCTAGTGGCGCCATCAGGTGGCCGAAAATATAAGCAGTACTCGTTACTTGCCAGTCGGGATCTTTATGTAATAATCTACGTTTAAAGTGAATAAAATTGTAAATCCATTTTAAAGTTCACATTTTGTAAATTTTCGGGTGAATAATAACAAATTATGGCAGGAAGAAGTTTTACTTCAGCCGTGTGGTCTAAAGCACACTCGCCTTTTTTTATAATTATGCAAGTATTATTTCTATGTGTAGTGTAAAATACACATTCTCTTTTTTACAAGTGTATTGGTTTTTTTTTGTGAAAATTTTTAGTTTTATGACTTTTTTGTGACATGATAGTCTATCTGACCCAATAAATCTTTCATTCATCGTGTGCCATTTTACCATCCTTATAGTCGTATAAGCATAGTAATTTATTTTTTGTGAATATAAGTTATGTATATTTCCTGTTATGCCGTGACTGCATTCAATAGCATAAGAGAGGGTTATGGATGGCCTACAATATCCGTCGGGTGTATTTTATATTATAGTTTTAAGTGGGCAACTCAGAGTCGACTCGTCAAAGCAAATAGCTAAATTAAATATTTTACATTCGAAACTTTAGTAACTCGGTTGATACCCGTATGTCTGATGTAATTATATTGGGCTTGATTCCTGTCTCTCATCTTTGATCTTTTCTAATTTTGCCAGCTAGACAAGGTCGTTTTTTTAGTGTGAGGCAGTAAAAGTTAAACTTGATCATTTAAGTTGTATTTACTTACTAGCTTACTAGCATGTAGCCGTGACTTAGTCCGCCACTTCGAATGGAAGACGATGTTCGAAGCTGGTGTGAATAACTGCGAAATCCGAGTTCCCGTGTGTCGGGATAGCGGATAAGTCATATAGAGAAGGGATTGCGTAAGTTGAGAATCGAGATATCAAAAAATAAAGATAAATAAAATCCAGAAACTCTTAGTAGCAAGAAACGAAGCTTAGTCCCTTCGGACCTGAATGTTATATTTTTGAAAGCAAAATATTTTTAGATAAGATAAAAATACTTTATTATCTTATTACATACTAGCGGTCCCGCCCGGTTTCACCCGGGTGCAAAAGAACGAATGGGGAAGAAAGGGACATGAGTACACACATTCATCTTAGTTTACCGAGATGAATGTTGCGTCCAAACTTTATAATGATCGGAGTTACCGTTCAAAAGTTTTTGTCGTTAAAAAGCAGTTTTATATACTTTTTTTAAGTAATAAAATTTCTTTCCAGACATATGATACATATTTAATTTTAATTAGTCGTAATAAAATTTAAAAAAATTGAAATGCAAGCCTTAGAAAAAAGTAATGTAGAAAATTAAAAAAATAAAATATATATTCACCGACGTGGGGTTCGAAGATTCTTAATGCCAGGGTTTTGACCCTGGCATTAAGAATCTTGCACTCTACCGACTGAGCTATTCGACCCGTAAGCGTCGTGCGCTAATATTGCCATATATAGTTAAGGCATTTCACCTGATAATATTTGTCGAACGGACTAATTTTGAGGTACATCTTGCAACATTTTTCATTGATGTTCCGCTCCAATTGGTCATAGCGTAATATTATATAGCCTATAGCCTTCCTCGATAAATGGGCTATCCAACAAAAAAAAAATGTTTCAATTCGAATCAGTAGTTTCTGAGATTAGCGCGTTCAAACAAACAAACGAACAAACAGACAAACTCTTCAGCTTTATATAAATATTAGTATAGATATAGATAAAATTTTGTACTTGGTAATAATCATCACAACCAGCTGAGTTATTTTTTATTTCTGTGTGAATAGAGGAAAGTAGTTTGACTATTTTGTATTTTTCCAGGTTTTTGGGTTTATTTAGGATGTAATTAAGGTATATTCCGTGAAAAACTAAATTTTACATTTACTGAATTTTGGCAAATCCTATTTCCATTGAAATGGAAAACAGGTCAAAAAAATTATTGTTTTTACGGTAATCACTAGCATAGGATGTTTAAATACTTTTTAAGTAAAATTATTAAAGTTAACATCATAAAATTAAAATAAATATCCGCACAAGAAAAATAGATTACATCATGAAAATAGGAATAAGTTAGGTATACTAAGTCCAAGAGACGGCTGCAGAAAATGTGTCGTCATAAGGTGGACGAACGAAAAAATTAGAGATGATAGTTAAGACCATAGTTAAGAAAGATCGCTAAGATTGCCTGCGAAAATCCTGCCGAAACAATGTTTTTTTAATTTGTTAATCAGTTAATAAACCACTGAAGTTAGCTTTTAACAAGGATAAAATTAATAACAGAAAACGAATGATGAGGAAGGGAAGAAACTGCCGTCAGAAATACAGAAACCAAAAATTCAAATGCGTAAAAGGCCGGAGGGCTGTGGGGGTGCATTTTAGGGGTCAAACGCTGTTTTTCGTTATTTCCGGCGAAAGTTGACCTTTGTATTAAAAGGATCTATACAACTTTTATGAATATAACTTTTTCACATAACCTTAAAGATTCAAAGAAATATTGAAAAAACCGTGTTTTTCGTTTTTAATTTTTTTCTCCTGCAAATTACAGCTTATTTAGGACATAGAAAGGTAAGTCTCCTGAAAAAATCATGAAAAAAAGCATCTCTTGGACTATAATCAAAATGTACACTTTTACCAACTTTGCGTGAATCCATGACATGTTTTGTTTGGCATGCCTACATCTCAGATAAGCCATAAGCACAATGAAATGTTTGTATTTGATATTTAATTACGCTGACTTCAATTACGCACGCGTTAGAATAGTACGTCCATTGAAATGATCGCCAGGGCCGAAGGAGTTAAAATATATGCCATAATATATCGTATTTTTTAGTGTTCCCTGCAAATGAAACACATGGAATCACTTCATGTCTGTCCTTCCATAGGCGATTTTTTCAACTAATTGACGTAAAAATTTGAAATTTGGCACAGAGTTAGAGTGAGGTGATCCAATCACAAAAAAAGTTGAATTTTGATTCTGGGGGTTAATTTTTGGGAATGAAATGGTAATTGAAAAACAATCTTTGTTCATGGACATTATGTAGGATGTCAAATGAAAGTTTTTGGAAGAGTGAGTTCAACAATATATTTGTTGTATTTATATTTTTCCATTTTATTATAATATTTAGAGAAAAACGTTTAAAAATCGCCGTACCCTACCCATATCACCTAAACAATCGCTCAAAAAAATCTGAAATAAAAATATGTAAGAAAACTTTTAAGCTAAACGCTTTTATTGTACAATCGATAATGAACTAAAAACTAGAAAATAAATATGAGTGACCATAGGTGGCTTTGATTAAACTAAAATAAAATCGTGAGGGGGGCATTTAGTAGAAAACTGTCATTTGTTGAATTACTACATGTAGCTGTACATTGAACGAAAATTGTCAGGATTAAAAAATTCTAGCGCGATCAATAATTTATTATAAACAATTTAATTGTTTTTTTTTTTTATAACTGTAAAGGTATGGGCTGATGACACGGAACACTAATTTTGCAAGTATATAGCTAGCACTTGTGAGATTGTTTTTAATTTCATGGGTGAAACAAATTGTATATATAATATAAAATATGTTTTTTTTTCTGTCGAAGCGAATTTGTAATTAATCAAATTGTTTACATGTTAGGAGAACTGCGTCGATAATACTGCGTCGTTGTTGTATAGTGACTGGAAGGTCCTGTTTGTTAGTACAATCGGGTTGTGCAAGCTTTAATGCGCATATATAACACAAGGACACACCCCCGTACTACTAATTATATAGACAGCTAACTGACACGCATCGTTAGACAAGAGCCTAGAGATCAAAGCGCAAATTATTGATAGCCGAAGAAAAACGCTTGCTTGCACAGCTAAATCTGAAATAAGTTCCCTGTATCGGTTAACAGCTTGCGATGATTTTTATGTGTTGGTGGCATCCAAAAGAGTTTTTTGGTCATATTCGCCGAGCGTAAGTAGTTATTTATTCGGTTCATTTGTTCTGCAGGTAGCTATTCCCCCGAATAAATAGAGACAAGTCTATTCACCAAACATAATTATGTTTACTGCAAATATAAATCTCTTCTGTTCTACTTCGAGAGTATTAATATTTATTCGCCTGATAAAATAATAAGGGCCGCCACATAAATAATAATACCTGACCTATAAGTGTGGAGTAGGTAGTATATCTAGAGTTTGCTCTTGTGAATTTATTTATGTGTTGTTTACTAACCTTTTGTAAAGTGTTGTAAGACATTAAAGTTAGTGGAAGTTTTGTGTGCAATTGGGTTAGGATAAAACATTGTTATTTTGTGAATTTTTTTTTGACGAAGAAAAAAAAAACATCTCTCTGAAAATTTCAGGGTCTTTAAGAACGGACAAAAAATTTGAGCCAAAAGTTATTTTTTCAACTTTGAAAATTTCAAAATGATTGTGGCTAGAATATTTGTCAAGATATTAAAAAAACTAAACTTAGAAAATTCGAAAAATGATAAATTTTTAAATTTTGCATAATTTTTGAAAACATGTTTTTAATTCTCCTACGTTGGTAAAACTTTGCTACAGGATGAAAGCAAACTTCTGACCAAATTTCATCCAAATCGGAAGGGGTCGATTCCAACTATCGGTCGATTTGACATGGAATAACCCACATGTTCTGTATTTAGTATTTAAATACTAACACAACTAGCAATTTTTTGTATGCAATCGGAAAAAAAGATGTTATTTGCAGTTTTAAAGGGTTTTAGTTAACATTACGTTCCGTATATTTGTTAATTGTAATCCAAAATCTTCGTGGTTGAGGGTTTGATGTAAATATTCGCCATTGGGCCAGTGTGTGGCCAGCTCGAAGTTATTGGAGTAGGTAAAGACGAGTTTTGAAGCATATGGCATAATATGTCTGGCCAAAGCTTAAGGCATCCAACTAGTGATGTGTCCACATGACTCTTTATTGGGAGCTGGCTCCGTTCGCTCCGCTCACTAAAAAGAGTCGCTCAGAGGGAGTCGTTCAAAAGAGCGACACTAGAAAGTACGCACTAGACAAGAGTGCAGACTGCAGAGGTGTGAACTGTCATCATGCATGCTCAGGAGTCACATAGCATTGCACAGTACAATACACACACTCAGCTCTGAGCTCATTTTAATATAATTCTGATCTTATATTATTCGCATTTCGGATAAACTATAAAGTATAATAAAAGCTTAACAACAATAATGCTTATTGTTATAATATTATATCTTTGTCAACGACGTCAATGTGAATGATTTAAGTCACTGTAAGCTTAGTACTATTACACTTACAGTGTGTCATTCAACATTAAATGACTCAGGAAAGATAGCTCCGTACGTGCAAAACTCACTAGTGCCTCGGTGGCCTGTGCTGTGTGCGCTCTGTAAATGTGCGACTGCAACAGTACAGAACAGCTCAGCACAGAGCAATGGCGCTCGGAGTGAGTTATTCACAAAAAAGAGCGATCGAGAAGGAAGTCGTTCATTATGAACGACTCGCTCAGGAGCGACACATCACTACATCCAACACTGAAAGACAAAATCGTCTTTATCTACAAAGAAGTCGGTTTGAAGACCATTGTTCACAAAGCTTCTGTAACTTATTTTAGTGAGTACCTATTTCATAAGCATATAAACTTTTAAACCCTTTTTGTAATACTCACGATGGAAAGACAAAAGCATAAGTTATTCAAATTACCGAAAGAGAAAAGCGTCCTTGTAAATTGACAGAGTTGGTTTGTGGATATTTTTCACTAGTCTTTACCCACGGCATCACACGCGTTAACAGAACGTTTATCATAACATTGTAGACTGTAGTACTTAAATTTATTGAGGAATAAAAAAATAATATTATTAGATCTGTTAAATAGCATTTATAAAATAGTAATGGTACACTTGGCTGAGATTTTTATTTAGTAATTAATTAATTATTTCAAAGGGGTACTAAAAAATGTAAAATAACAAACTGTTGAGATCGGTGCCTATTTAATTACTACCTATCACGTTTTATGTACTTAGGCATATTAAATAGGTGCCAACCTCAAAACTTTATTATTTTACGATTTTTAGTGACCCTTTTTTGAAGAAGTTGAATTTTTTAAAAAAGTTTTTTATTTTGATATTAAAGATGCGGGACAGCACTTTTTAAGCGTTTTTTCGATATTATTTAAAAAAATAAAAAAAAACTAGTAGGTGTACCTCCCGAATGCGAGTCTAGTGCTCTCACCATTAACACCGCTCGAAAACTTTTTCAAGTAGGGAATAATTATTTATTTTTCTGTACTTGAAAATTTAGTCTAAAATCTATAGACGAAAAGTTGTACAATTAATAAACCTAATTTTTTTTCCACATACCTGCGATTTTTTCTTAATATTATTATCACGATGTCTAATAAAAATTAAGTACAATTGTACTGAGACACAGAATAATAATAATAATAATTTATTGAGGCCGTTTGATATAAAACAATGTGTAGCCAAAGTAAGATTACAGAAAACATAACGTTTGAATTAAAATTAATTAAAATCGTCTAAAGATTCTTTAAAAGAATAATATGCTTTATCAACTAAAATTTTCGTAAAACATTTCTTAAATTGTTTTGTGCTCATGCATTTGTACTCAGCAGGGAGTTATAAGCTATTGTACCCAGAGCTGGGCCAAGTACAATGAAAATGTACTTGGAGTACCAAGTACAAAGTACTTTCCATTTTCGTCCAATAAGTACAAAGTACAAAGTACTTGACTAAGTACTGAGTACATGTACTGAGTACAAGTACTTGGATTTTACGAGTACTTTTTACAAGTACATTGGACACAATGTAGTACACCCAGCCTCAGTACACCTTTGTGGTACAAACTACAAACAAACCCTACAAGCTCGATTATTTATGAAATTAAAATACACAGAGAGTGACGTACGCACAAAATGTTTTTATGAATTATATTTTATTTATATTAAATGTGAATTAATACAAAAACAAAAAAATGAAAATACTGAAAATAGAAAAATAAACAACTAAATAAAGACAAAAAGCAATGTTTCAAGAAACCCTGCATTAATAGGTTTGTTCCAAGCAGCCAGCAAACGGTAACGAAACCGTCACCATCATGCGCAGATAGCTAAAACGTGTTCCAGTATCTTTTTAGCTACTGCGCATGCAGTTGACGGTTTCGTTACCGTTTGCTGGCTGCTTGGAACAAACAGGGTACCCAGAAATGTTCACAAGAAAGTAGCGATTCTTTATGGAAAAATCGCAAACTAAAAAAACGCCTAATTTTTAAAACTTCTACACAAGACTTCTTTCTTCATAAAAGTGTATTTTAATGTACTTGTACTTAGAAACAAGCTGAAAGTACAAAGTACATTCAACAGATCGTTACAAGTACAAGTACCAAGTACAATTTTTAAAAGTACTCGGAATACAAAGTACAAAGTACAAAAATATGTACCTACTTAAAGTACTTTTTCCAAGTACTTGTACTCAGTACCGCCCAGCTCTGATTTGTACCTAAATAATGAATACCTCTTTTATAAAAAGGGTGTTTATGTTTAGGATACTGATATGCTCCTTGTTCTGTAATTATGAGGTTGCTGTAATGTTTCAAAATCTTTAATATTATGCTTGGTATATAGGCACAAGTTTAATATATATATATACTTGGTAAAGTTAGTATCTCGTACTTTTTAAAATAAGCTTTACAGCTAGTATCACAACTAAGCCCAAGCATAAAGCGTATAGCCCTTTTTTGCGTTTTAAAAACTTTTTGTACCCCACAAGCATTTCCCCAAGTAACTATACCATATCGTTGTTGGTTCTGTAGTAGCTCTTATGTGCATAATTGGCAGATTTTACGTTTTTTAAATGAAAAGATTCAAGAAACGGAGCTCTATACACTCGTAATACCTCCAAATTAATTTTACAGTAACCAACAAGGGAAAGTAACTCTTATGTGAAAAGTTGTATCAAATAATTCCTCCCATGTGCCAATAAATCCGAAATTAACGTTAAATATTTTTTAAGAAAACACTTCGTCATAAACACGTATAGTAAAGATAAGTATGAATTAGTAATATACCTCTGAAATTGCTAGTTCTTACCATCCATTGCTGAAATAACCACTTTTTGGCTTTTCTTGCAAATTTTACTTTTTGCACATAAGGGGTATTACAGAACTAACGACGATATGCTAAATTTGATTGGAAATTTGCAAAGTAGTACATTTTAAAAATGTCAAAATTAACTTCATGTCTCAACTGCTGGGGGTCTATTTTAGAACTTCGTACCTTTGTTCACCAAGTTTTATACGTCCTTGAATTCTTATATTACTTTTCTTAACACTGTTCGTATATATTTTTAAGAAATAAACATACACAGGTTATCAACCTCCATGCCCCATCTCTAGGTAATATAATATAAAATACTTACATGCATAAAAGTAATAATATTTCACTATGAGTCGAAGTGACAACGCTATGATAAATAAAAAACTAACAGCGCGTGTGTATAGACACAATATCTGCTTATACGATCTTCTAAATGCATGAATATGATGCCACTGAGCCGCTTACAAGATTTGCAATCCCGAAATGTGAGATTTCATTTTTCTGCGGGATCCTGCTTGCTTCTGATATTAAACAAGAGCAGTAAGACTAATCATTTTCGATGCTACATAAGTTAGTCTAGTTCACATGTCCCTTCTTGATTAATTCCAGTCCTCCTTCACCGAAAACTATGATCACGGTGTCATTCGATGCGGAATGACATCTAGAAACTTTTTGAAAAAATTGAAGTGGAGGACGAAACTATTTCAAAAGTTATAAGCATTTCAGTAAAAAAGGAGGGGTTTGTTTTTTTGCGAATATCTCAAAAACTATTGCAGACATCTGAAATCACAGAAAATATGGCTCCTTATTTAAGGCCATGGCCGATTACCTGTCAAACTCCTATGCTCAAAATTTGCCTACCTTATCCCAATTTCCTAAAAATTCCTTTATTCACCCATTGCTATTAAATAAGTGAAAGTTTAAAAATTGTAGAAAATAGCGGGAAGTGTGGTAGAAAAAAAAATATTAATGGTGCGAATGGCTTCTGTTATGACATAAAGTCGAGAAACGGACGTTAAACGCATTATTATTATTATTATTATTATTATTATAGGTAATTGGTGCTAAGTGAAGTCTTAAAAATTAGCTAACAAACATCGAAATGCCGACAGTCAAGTGGATGTGCTGGTATTTTTACAATCTGTGGAAACGCCATACATATATCTCAGCCTGACACTCTTAACCACGCATTTTCTGTCAAAATTCAATTTTGCATAAGGTTTTCGAATCTGATATTGTGAATATCAAGTAGGCGACTTGATATTCAGAGGCAAGCGCTTGCAAATGTCAAATAGCAAGAAAGAAAAAGTGCTTTTGAAAAAGCGTTTTCATTAGATATTGTTATTTCGACTCTGTAGGGCTTTAGGGACTAAACTGTCGCCGTGATGAATTGAACGATAAGCAATACGCAGTACATTTCAATATTCTGGTGCGTGTCTTTTATTACATCTGTGCGAAATGCTCTAAGAAATGACTGGGCGGGGAAGTACAAGTAGATACACGTGTTAAATGTTGAATATTTTATGACATCTTACGATCCACAATTCAATATTTTAGAATGTAGGATGCGTGACAAACACCTACTGTAAACTTTTGTTTACTTTTTTTATCCACTGTTTTACAATTTTTTTTTATTTACAAATTAAAATATGTAGCTGTTCTGAGCTACTTTGCTCAAGTGAAGTTTCGAATGCCGAAGTCTAATAAATAATAGTGTTTTGAAAAACTCACTTCCTTGCAATTCATCTCTCCGGTAATTTTTTGTCAATAAATTTTTTAAATATTTGAATATTTATCTATTTTAAAACCGCTGCACACGTGGCTAGAAACGCTGCTAGGAGTTCTGCTGGCCGGTAGGCTGGATACGAAGCTGGAAATCACCTCACTGCGGGCTGGACTGCTAGCTCACAAGATAGGTTTTAAAATTAGAACAGGGATTATATTCCCTGCTAGATTTACTGCTAGGTATGAGCAAGAACCAATCAGGAAGCAGTATCTTGTCACGTGGGCACTTGAACAAACGCTCACAGATCAACGTGGTGTCATTCTGCTCAGAGTCAGACAACAGACACGTTTTACTCTGTATTTATATTTGATCTATCCACAAAACAAGCTTGAAAAATAGTCTCGTGTGAAGCGAGCAGTTATATTAACAGCAATTAAGAAAACCAGCGCTAGAGAACTAGTAGGCATACCTAGCGAGGAATCTAGCAGCGTTTCTAACCTCGTGTGCAGCGGCCTTTAGATGATACTTTTCGTATTTTGAAATAAAAATGCACTGATTCAATTCAAAAACTGAAAGACCTTTGAAACACCGCCTATTTAAAATTTTTAAACTGTTGTATAACTTTTTATAACCTAGTCGAGAAGTGAGTTTTTCCACAAAAATATGTGTAATAGCTTATTCGATTCGGAAAAATATACTTAAGGAAGTACGAGCACGGTACCAAAAAAGACTTGATTCTTTTTTTATATGAAGTTTAAATACGTCTACAGAAATTCTGAAAATTTGAGGGGGGGTGAACCGATTATTTAAATAAATAATTAACTTCAAAAGTAAGCATTTTTAACATTGGTCGTATGGCAAAGCGACGAATCCGCGACATGTTTTATTAATTTTCACCCAAATTTGACAAAAAATAAAAAAAAACTATCTAATTAAAAGATTAAAAGATATTTAATAAATAAAAAAGATCAGCTTTACAGGAAAATTAGCTTGCATTTGGTCTGCAGTATTGCCGGTTCGTTTCAGCGAGCTAATTTTCCTGAAAAGCTGATCTTTTTTATTAAATATCTTTTAATCTAGTTTTGCTTTACATATGTACTTAACACGATTGCGTCATATAAATATTTAAAAGTTATTTATTTTATTTATTTTTTGTTAACTTTAAAAAGTTATAATAAACAAAATAAATAGGTAACTTTTAAATTAAAGATTACAATTTCCATTACAAACTGCTTTCGGAATAACTATAAACAAAGCCCATGGGCTGCAAACACTTAAGATAGCCGGCATTCATTAAAAAAAAACGTTTTTCATACGGCCAGCTGTATCTTGCTCACGTGTATCGAATCTATAAAATCTTTATGTTTTTGCAAAAGACGGTAAAACAAAAAACATTGTTCAGAGTCTTGCTTGAACTTATGCCGTTTTTATAAATTATTCAATAGGTCATATGCATAAGACTCCAAATTGGTTTAAATTTTTATTTCGAAATATATTTTAGTTCTTGATCATAACGTAATGGTTATTTTATTAATCTAATCACTGAAAAAAATACAACTAATAAAAAAGAAATGTGGAAAATAAGCGCTATTTTCGAATTCTCAAAACGCATCGTGACGTCAGAGTATATATCAACAACAGTTTCCATGACAACGATGTCGTCTCACAGTAAGATTATGTCAGTATTTAGAGAAAACAACAAATAAACTTCATTTAGAACATTGACAATTTGACATCAAGGTTGACATGCATCGTATATCATGACGTCATATAAGCCCGCGAACATGGCCGATTGTTTAAACTGTCTATTTTTGAATGTGAAATTTAATATTTTTTTTCTTATGATAATATTACATTTTTAAATGATTATCAATTTTTTTCCGTATTATGGTTGACTAAATAATCTATTATAAATATAAAAAAAATGCATGCATATGACCTATTGTAGGTACACACTGATTCCGCGCGGACGAAGTCGCAGGTAAATGCTAGTAATTTTATATAGATTAAATCGAGTCTACCGCACCCTTCGACGAAATTATTAATATACGATAGATACCTAAACCAAAAATAAATACGTGGTGGTGAATGGTGATGTATGTATAATGTATGCATATTGTGTTCTATTCTCTATCTAAGCATCGTTATTTACTGAATATGGTGTACAATTACCGATGAAACTCGACGCCCTGTAGTAAGTACTTATTGTGCTTGTGCTAATCACTTCGCGAACCTTCGGGCTGCTACGCCTCCACCCATTCGCGTTTATTTAACCTCTTTGTACCACTTAAATGAATATGCTCTTTTATATAATATTTATTTTATTAAAGTAAAGACTGCTACACACGAGGTAGAAACGCTGCTAGAAACACTGCTAGGAGTTCTGCTGGAAATGACGTCACTGCGGGATGCCTTGCTAGCTCAGATGTTAGGTTTTAAAATTAGAACAGGGGCTGTTTTCCATGCCAGTTTTGCTGCTAGGTATGAGCAAGAACCAATCAGGAATCAGTATCTTCACGTGGGCGACTTGAATAAACGCCCACAAACCAACGCGGCGTCATTCTGCTCAGAGTCAGACAACAGACACGTTTTGCTCTGTGTTTATATTTGAACTGTCACTGCGCGCGCATCAGATTTATTCAGAAAACTAGCTTGAAAAGACGTCTCGTGTGAAGTGAGCTCATAACAGCAATCAAGAAAACCAGCGCTAGAAAACTAGTAGGCAAAACTAGCAGCGTTTCTAGCTTCGTGTGCAGTGGCCTTAATTTCAGATTTTAACTGTGGTATAGCTAACTCTATTTTTATAAATAACCTTTAGTCTTCAAAAAATATGAGCAATAGCAATAGCAATAGAAAAAAACGTTTTTATGGGTTTTTTTTTGCCGACAAAAATTGCATTTGTGGTAACAAAAAACGAAAAAGCCAGTCAAATTTTTGGCAATTACTCAAAAACTATAAGCGATAGCGGCAGTGACATATAAATCTTGAAGGGGCGAAAATTTCCAATAAAAAATCCCACATCCCAGGACTATTTCTATAATATATATAATTTTAATTTAACGTTGAAAATAGGGTTCCGCGCGGCTGTTACAGCCTGAGCCATGCAACTGTTGAGTACAACACATAAAATAATTTTTTTATTGTATTAAATAACAATTTAAAAATTTGAATCAATATTGGTGTCATCTTAACACTTGAAAGAATAAAGTTCCGTTGAAAAATTGTTTTTAGATTTATTTTTATAAAAGCGAGGCTATTTTTATTATACGCTTTATATTAGTTTGGGTTGTAACTAAGTATGTATGTCCGTAACGGAATCTTTGAGCATAATTTTCACCAATTTCCCGAAGTCTGATTAATTTGAAACTTTGCATACGTATCAAGGACCGATGACAATGCAATAATTTGATAACAGTTTCCCATTATCCTTATTAGGACCCCCAGGATTAATAAATTCTTTTATAGATCCTCAAACTAAAAAGTGAAAAATAAAATATAGTTTAAAAAAAACTAAAAAACACGCTTTATATCGGACTAAAAAGTAAAAAATAATTGTTTTAAAATAAGCTTAAAAAGCGTGGGGCGCTTTGTTCCACATTTTCGTACATCGAGCGCCCAACGCTTTTTAAGCTTATTTTAAAACAATTATTTTTTACTTTTTAGTCCGATATAAAGCGTGTTTTTTAGTTTTTTTTAAACTATATTTTATTAACTATCTATTTTTTCTCTCCATTGAAAACAACAAAAAATATTTAAATAATTGGCCTATACATTTTCTCCTTCAAGGAGCCCATTTTTGACATAAAGATTACGTCATATAAATATTTAAAAGTTATTTCTTTTTATTATTATAAATTATATCTCATGTTTCGCTCTCAGAATCGCTATGTAGTACATTTCTTTGTACACAGATGGAGCCACAATTCAGAAAAAGTAAGAAAGAACAGACCTGCGCCATCTCATGTCAGCTTATGTCATAATTTTCTTTGTGCAGTCACAGTTCAGACGCGTTTTTTTTTCGTCTCAACTTTTTTCACTAATAAATGTTTTTCAAGTGATTTTTTAAAGTGATTTTTTAGTTTTGTTAACTAAATTCATTAATCGCAATCGTGATCCATCTGAGATGCTAATTCTTCTTGGACGGGTGTTCGCTAACCACTGTCGTTGTTACCCATATTCAACGAAAGATCCACACTTTTTGTGGGTACCAAGAGACGTTTGGAATACATATCTGCCTTGGCAGAAAATGTGGACAATCAAACGTGGACAACAATAATTAGGACACCTTACAAAACAACAAAAGCTATTTTAAGCAGGTGGATATAACATCAAAAAGATATTTAGTATCGAAAATAGGTTTTCTAGTATTAACAGGGCCGTGCCTGGGTATATGGCCGCCTGCGTGCCAGTCTGTATGGCCGCCCCCAGGATAACATTAAAAAAAACTACTTTAATTTTTAATGTTTATTATTATACACAGGGCATCAAACCGGGAAAAAAATCAGTTTTTGGTTAACCGAAATCGAGAACGAAAAAAAATATTGTTTTACTGTAAAACATATTTTTAAACATAAATATGTCAAGATTTATTTTGAAAATGAAAACGGAGAGGAAAATTCAACCACATATAACTGTTTTCTAGTTCAATGTCAGGTAAATTTCTTCCATTTAATAACAATAACATTCAAATGCTTGATTTTCCATCGGCGGGTTGTGAGCGATTTAAACAGAGAATCTCGTATGCAAACAAACAACTTTTAATTATTATATAAATGCATTCAAAATGAGAAAGATATTCATTTTTTAGTATAAATTAAGGAAGATTTTAAGTAATTTAATATTAAATTGCACTATTTTATTATTTATTTTAATTATTATTTAATTTTTTTTTTAATTTTTTTTAATATTATTAAATATTTTTTAATATTTATTTAAGAATTTCATATCAAAAGGCCTTTTCCCTCCAAAAAGACCCGCCAAAATTTCCCGGGCCCAAAAAGTGAAAGTCTACCCAAATTTTACATTTTTTGTGTATTACCTTTTTCAGTCTTTGTCGAGTAAATAAACTTTTTATTAAATTTCACCACACGAACACACAACTAAAAGTTTTCAGGAATTAAGCAATTTATTTTTATTCGTTAAATTAAAGACTTTAATAATATCGGATCACACACAGGACACAAATAACGATTTATCCTCGCTAGTCTATAGACTAATACGACTAATAAGACGAATAAGACCGCTTACGCGACGCCGGTCAATTGAAAAAACTATTTCGGCTCGTCGCTCGTGCAATGTTCGAAAAAATTCGGATTCGCTGCATGACTAGGTATATAAATACTACAACGACCTAATCAGTTTTTATACATTTCTTATTTCTGAGAAACTCTTTTTAGATAGATTAGATTAGAGAAACTGTTTTTACTTCGTATCTTAATGAAAACAAACCGATTGTATTTTTGCCCAGTAAACAACTTGTAACGATTTGGCCGCCTCTTAATTTCGGCCGCCTGCGTGCGGTGCACGCAATGAACGCCCGTCAGGCACGGCCCTGAGTATTAATGGCGATTAGATTAGTGTTACGGCTAGCGCGCCGGCCTTTGTTTTAATTATCGTGAGCTTGATTCTCACCTCCATGGATGCCATTTATCTTGATATGTTTTATGTAATTAGACACTGCCGAACTTGTTGTCAAGTGTCTACAATTTAAAATATGTTTTTTGCTAATTAATAGTCCTGTTTTTGATATTGTCAACATTGTTTTTCCACGTTGTGTTTAGGCTTGCTCTAAACATCTACATAGTGATTCTGAGAGCGAAACATGAGATATAATTGTATGATCGAGCGAGCCCGCCGAAGGCGGGCGAAGCTCGATCGTAATTATATCGATTGTTTCGCTCGAAGAGATCACTCCCCACCCAAGTCTTGTTCCATTAAATGGTTAAAGGAATAGATATAAAGGTTAATAAATTTGTTATTATTATTATTAATGTGAATCAGGATCTCCCACCCGTGATCTCTTCCATTCGTATTCACTTTGAACTTTATGACATAAGCTGACATGAGATGGCGCAGGTCTGTTCTTTCTTACTTTTTCTGAATTGTGGCTCCATCTGTGTACAAAGAAATGTACTACATAGTGATCTCTTCGAGCGAAACAATCGATATAATTACGATCGAGCTTCGCCCGCCTTCGGCGGGCTCGCTCGATCATACAATTTTTAAAGTTAAAAAAAAATGACAAATCTATTGTTTTTTATTAACTAAAAATTTCAGGAGAAATCCATTTAATGACAAAAGAACCTCAATAACAGTCCAACTTAAAAATTAAATGAATTATGATCGTATTTCGACCACTTGGCGACCACTAGTTAAAAATAAACAAACGATATTATTTCGCGTCGAAATGGGCGCTAATGGGTGTCTATACTTATGCAGTCTCTTAATTAAGGTCTTTGATGTCTCGGTTTACTTGGCGTGTCATTTGTTACATTATGGGTTTCGTGTTAATTATATTTGTTCTTCGTTTAATTTTTCTTTGTGAATTTACAATTGGCTCAATAACCTTAATTAAACTAGAGTTTAAATGAATATTCATTCACTCTAAAGTTGTATAGACGTTTCATAAGCGGGACGTTTCGTCAATATAAAATGTATGACTAAGAACCTATTGTTCCTAATATTATGTCCGTCTGCCTGTCTGTCATAGCCTTCTAGCTCTCAAATTACAGTGCTACAAATAAGAGCATTGACACACATAATTTTCGGTGAAGAAGGACTGAAATTCATCAAAAAGGGGCATGTGAACTAGATTAAATTATATGGTTACAATATAAGGTCATTAACAAATCAAAATTTTTGACAATACTTTGTATAACTCAACATAGAGTTTTTTATGTGAAAAATTGATCTGCACACCTTCTGAGAATTTTTATGTCACCATTTTGTGTGCGTGAGCAACATATATATTTTTTTCTATATTGACACGCCTCTGCTTAATATTTGTGAAGAACTTTCACCGAAAAGAATAACATATTTCTGAAAAGCGGTAAAATGTCAAAATTAACTAATTAATTAAAATAATACACGGAAAGGAAAACAGAAAGAATAATTAATTGTTCGTTCTACAAAATTTCGTGCTTTTTTGTTTGATTTCAAAATAAAATCACAATAGTAGGTTATGTATCTAGTGCGTTTAGTTTAGAAGTAAATCTGGTAGCATTTGCTCAAAGCTGTTAGTTCAGACGCCGGGCCGCAAACGAAATACATTTTACACAATTATATCTATCGCAGCCGGGTGAAACCGGGACAGACTGCTAGTAATACATATTATATTAAGTTATTACGAAATGATCGCGTCGATAAAAAATAGTATTGCACCAACTTGCACGGAAGACATAAAAATAGTTGAAATGAGTTTTATTTGATTTATGTGAGTTTTATTTTTATTAGTCCTGTGGTTAACTAATAAATTTTAGTGATAAAAATTACTTTACCAATTTCAATTTTGTGGTGAGAGAACATACTTGGTACTAGTTTAGGTGTGCCAAAAAACATCGCGATGCGAACCGAGATGTAGGCAACAATTAAGTGATCTTATAATGGTTTCGTTTTTTTTCATTCTGAAGTTGGGAACCCTTAAAAACTTCAAAATATAAAAATCCTAACGCATTTCAGGTATGTTTATGAATGATAGTTATGAGTCTTATGCTGGGTTGCAGGAAGGGTTGTCAAAAAATTTGATTTGACAATGAGTTTAGATTGTTATCATATAATTACAGTGTCCATACATTAGGAGCAATCTAATGTCGTATTCAAACTCCCTGTCATGTAGAACATTAGATTGTACTCACAAAAAAACAAATGATTGATAGAAAAACATCGCTTTTTAAGCTTAAATTTGAATCAAAATGCGTATAAACGTTGTTCTAAAATGGAAACTGTACACAAAAAAAAGACGAGAGGTGTCGTGGAACACCCGTTTGTTCCTTCTAAGGTCGCTACATACAAGGCTGGTTTTGTCGCTAGATTCCTTGCTAGATTTGACTGTTAGATTTCAAGCGTGCCTTTATGTGTTCGCATCACACGATGCGTGCGATTGAAGCTGGATCTGTAGTTGGGTGTGGTGAACGAGCAGAGATAATTCGAATGTTAACAAAACTGAACCATTATTGTCTCTGAACAGAATACACTTTATGACGCTATGTTTGTTTATGGGTGTTTGGCCATGTCGCCCACGTGGCATGATAGTGTTTTCTAATTGGGTTTTGCTCAATACAAGCAAAGAAACAAGCGTGCAAAATTTCCCGAGTTCTAATTTTGAAATTCAAACTCTAACCATGCACGCGAGCCCGCAGTGACGTCATTTACATCCTCGTAGCCAGCGCGGCAACCAGTGCAAGTTACAGCATCAAAACCAGACTTGTGTGTAGCGGTCTTAAGGTAGTTTGGTAGACACGGTGTCTACTATAATATAGGTACATTCGTTAAATTTATTCAGAGATAATACATTTCAACTTGAACGGAGGTATTTGCAACGTTGCATTTTCTTTCTCACTTACCCATAGATCGTTCTTGTTTTCACTAGTACTAACAGACGCTCGAACTTGGTCCGGTCCGACAACGGACATGGTACGGCGGACCAAGTGCGCTGGTTGCAACAGACGACCGAATCTGTCAGTCTCCTTGTGTACACAGATACGTAATCATGCCTCCGATTAAGCGCGCGATAATTGCGATTGTTCTAGCGGCAACGTTAATGCCGCCACAAACAACAAGGAAGAAAAGAAGGGAGTGGGAAAAATTCTATTTGAAAGATCGCAATGAATTTAGTCATATCAAGTTAATAAAATCGCTTGATAGCGAAGATCATATTTTGAATAACACTCCCGAAGAATTTCTAGAGCGTTGTTACGCGCTTCTCTGTTACAATATAACTTATCTGATAGATCCCACAAACATGGGAAATCTTTTTATAATACCAATACTCCACCAAGAACTTCGCGTTCTGTCAAAATTTCTGTCATGTTGCACAACCAGGGCCGTATTTAGGGGAGGGCAACTGGGGCTACAGCCCCGGGACCACCACAAAAGAGGGACCCTCAGAATAGAGACTTTGGAAAAAAACTCAAATTTCCTGAGCATTGAAAGTGATTTACTTCGGGAACTGGATTTCAGCTCGAAAAGTTCTGTTCGTTAATGCTAAAATTTAATTTTTAGATAATTCTTGTTTCTGATTATATTTATATGTTTGTTAAATAATAAAAGAATCTATACTTGGTTTCACAATAAATTATTTATTGGAAAAATTGACTGAAAAAATTTGTCCATTTTATTTGGAAAATAATTTGGGGCCAGGGGGCCTCCACTCCTTTGTTGCCCCGAGGCCTCCAGATCTCTAAATCTGGCATTGTGCACAACGTTTTGAATTATAATGACGTCGTTATACGGTTATATGTATCAAGTCCGTCGTACTGCTATACACACGCACGGATATTGTACCGGACCGGACCAAGTACGATGTGCATCTCATCGAACCGGGCGGACACGCAGACTATACTGTACAGACGAACAGATTTGGTACGGAGCGGACCAGATCCGCTGTCCGCTTCGAACCAAGTTCGGCCGTCTGTTAGTACTATTAGTGTACTATAGGACAGTGCAAGAGAGAAACACTTTCACCTACAGACTTTTATCCCTAGCCTCAAGAGAACAAAAGCGGAGAAGAGCAAGCGCAGTTGTCATTTACTTATTGGGGATTTAAGTAAAACTCACTAAATCGGGATCTTTGTGTTTTATTTAAATTAGTTTCTCATTACTAATATAGGGAAAAGTTCTAGTTTATTTTGTCCTATTAACTTTGAAAATGTATATTTCATAGCACAGTTATTTTTTTAAGTTAATCCTATCATGACTTATATTCGATTCTTAGAGTTTTCTGTTGTTTTATGTCACTATTTCATTGACTACCCTTTATACTTTATAGCATGTATTAAAAATATATTTTATTACCCAACATCCTAACGAGTGAAAAAAACCCTTTTTTTAAATTTTTTTTCTAGAATATCGTTGAAGTGGACATAATTTAATGTGACACATGTTACAAAGCATCATTCGAACAACATTTTGAGATTTTTTTGTAGAAAAATATTGAGAAATAAGCCTGTGACGAATCATTTTAGAGGATGCCTTTCAGAAAAGATGATTTGCGGTGTACACTATATCTCAGCGTAGAATTATTGGAAATCAAAAAAATAAAACAATTTAGATGTTTTTTTAGGCACCAACGTTCTTTTTTTATTTATTTTTTCCATTTTTAAACTTTAGGTCGTTGTTTGAAGTTAAAATTGTGATTTTTCACGAAAATAGCTGTAAAACCCCCTTAATGTAACAAAAAAAAAAAAAATAATAACGTTGGGTCTAGTATTTTATATGTAGAAAGTCTGTACAAAATTTTGAAAAAAATCGCTGCAGTAGTTTTGAAATGACGATGTACACGGTCTTCTGAAACGTGTTTTCGAGAAAAATGCAATTAAAGTTTGAACTCCAAAAAACCGAAGAAAAAAATTTACTTTTTAACAGCTGCATAAAGTACATTCCCTGCATCAACTTGGTTGTCTTCGGTTTTTTTTTGTCAAGTCTACGTCTTATTCTAGGGGGTACTGCGTTTATATACCCAAAACTTATAAAAATTGCGTTTATACACTCGGCGCTGACTCACCAATCGCCGAGCTTTCGCCGCTCCGCAGTATTAGAGAAGGAAAGAACTGAGAGTTTTGCTCCGATTGATTTGAAATGTTGACACAACATTTTTTAAATGTTTTACTATAAAAAATTCAATTAAAATATCGAGTTTTTTAGACCCTATACCTCCCCTCCTCCCTCTTAAAGAATGATAGCAAATCTCTTTTAGAGAGGACATGGTTCCTGAATCTATACATGTCCGCAGATATACTGTAAATCGACAAAAATGTGGGAAAGAGAAACTCCAATATGGGGCCCTCCATGTAATATTTCCACCATTTCACCAGGTTCGACTACTCTTTTCATCGATTTTTCTCAGTTAGGTGGTAAAGGTGAGTTATAATTGTTTGAGTTATCGCTTAAAGTTAATTAAGTAACGTTGTAAAGATAAGATTCAAAACAACACATTAATTTAGAAAAGTATCTGTTGTCGTAAACACGACATTCTTACACGAACATGCGAAAATAACGGAAGAAATTTGCGTTAGGAGAAATTGTACAGGGAAAAGGCAAAAAACTGTTTTTTTGTATAGTTTCAACAATTATCTTTTCTGTACTGCAAATAATATTTTTGTACATAAATAATAGTAAACGACTTATTTTAAAAACGACTAATAGTAGGTATCAATTTTATTGTCAATTTTTCATTGGGTTCTTAAGTAAAGACTACTTTGCTCATATACTTAATACTGGATGAAGTTTTGGAAGAATACGTCGCTAAAGAATCAATAAAAAGCAATACAGAAATGAAAATTTGTTTTTTCGCGCTCCTCATTGCATGAGGTATCAATGAACAGGTCTTTAGAAATGCAAAAAATGTTTTTAAGTCACTTTTTTAAGTGCGATTTCCCCAGATATAAGTCGTTAGTAATGTGTTCTTCCCCGCAAACTTTGTAATCATGCAGCTGTATTTATAAAAACTCGTAATCACTCCTTATAGAGTAAGATCCCAGAGCCGCCAGACACAATCTTTTTTTTTAAATAAATGAAACTTTACGTTTTGAGTAGTGTTTTATGTACTTGAGTCTGTCACAAATGTACAGGTACCAGGTGAGAAAGGTGAGTAAAAATAAGAGTCACTTAATTTAAATTTAAATGGCTGATATTTATATATGTTTTGTAAAATATCACTATAAATTAGTATCCAGTATCGCTAGTCACTTTCTGCTGACCACAACTTTTGACAGACGCTTTAAAGCTCAGAGAAAAATTAATGAACTTCACTTATTTTTAAATGCTTTTTTTTTAATATATGTTGTTCAGACAACTATTACAAAATTATATTTCAACAGCCAGTCAAACATCCCCCCAGACGTAAAAAATAGTCATAAAGCTCTCGCGCTCATATACTAACAGCTGACTATTTTTTACGTCTGGGGGGATGTTTGGTCATTACAACTTATCTGGCTGTTGAAATATAATTTTGTAATAGTTGTCTGAATAACATTATATAAAAATCAAGCATTTAAAATAAGTGAAGTTCATTAATTTTTCTCTGAGCTTTAAAGCGTCTGTCAGAAGTTGTGGTCAGCAGAAAGTGACTAGCGATACTGGATACTAATTTATAGTGATATTTTACAAAACATATATAAATATCAGCCATTTAAATTTAAATTAAGTGACTCTTATTTTTACTCACCTTTCTTATCTGGTACCTGTACATTTGTCACAGACTCAATGATGGAGGTACGCCAAGCGTTCTAAGTACCTACATAAAACACCACTCAAAACGTATGGTTTCATTTATTTAAAAATAGGTTGTGTCTGGCGGCTCTGGGATCTTGGGCTGTTAACCATGGTAGGGGACACACATCAGTATAATACTAAGCATGGTACAACTATCAAAGCTTCCAAATGTAATACTCTGAGCTTTCAAGAGAGTATCTTTTAACGAAAATTATTTTAAACAAGATGTAGGAAATTAACAAGTTGTACGAGTTCAGTTGATCTTCCCTTACAGTATTTTTGATATGGCTGTCATATTTCTATTAATATAGCGGAGACAAGAATCACGGCTATATCGAAGTTAAAAAAAACCCGTTTGATGTCACTAGTGATACCAATACTTGGTAGAGCTACTTGGTTTACAGAAGACCCTAAAGTGATTTTAACAGTGCAAATAATAACTCATGGAAACTCGACTTTTTTTAATTAATAATCTACAAAAGAGCATCAACATACTGCAACGACGCATTTCTAGGTTAGGGTTTGATATTTGTCAACCAATGAGTAAATACGTCACGCGAACACTACGGAACCATATCATGTGTGTGCCAACACGCGCTTGGCCGTTTTTTTCTGTTATCTGTTATTTTGAAAGTCACGAGAGCGTCGTCCTCTGCAACCGCGTCAGCAGTCAGCGAGCGTCGCGCCACGGTGGCAGTTTGATGTACTATGACAGTGCGTGACAACGGAAATATGCAGCGACATGCGCGACTGCATTTATCTTTTGGACAACGGCAATAAAACAGCACGCAAACAATGCAATGTAAACAAACGCCCCATTCACCGCCCCAGAATCGGAGCGTAGAATATTTTTATACATTTCGTTAAAAATTGTGCAGACTCACGATATGCTTTTATGGGATCATTTGAGTTAAGCGCTAATGTCAAGCCATATTTGAAAGTCATTTGAAATGGATGTAGTAAATTAAAGAAGGCTAGTGGTCGTCAAGCGCTCGAAATTCGACCGTAATTCATTAAATTTTGAACGGTATTGACCTTCTTATGTGGATGTCTCTCGAATCAATTTCAAATCAAATCATTAACCATAAGCTAGATACAGCAGGTGTCGTCACAGTAATAAAATTAATATTAAAAATCATCAACAGAGTACAAGCAAAGTTCAGAAAGGTACCTACTGTTTTAGTTTACATTGAAACCTAATATATAAAATTCTCGTGTCACAGTTTTTGTTGCCATACTCCTCCGAAACGGCTTGACCGATTTTGATGAAATTTTTATTGCTTATCCGGTATCTATGAGAATCGGCCAACATCTATTTTTCATCCCCCTAAATGTTAGGGGTAGTCCACCCCTAAATTTTTTTTTTATTTTTTAGACAAAATTTTTAATTTCTATTTTTTTATGATACAACATACAAAAATACATACAATCCTCAATTTTCACCCTTCTACGATCAACCCTTATTTTTTAATAGCCATTTTAGTAATTTAATCATTTTTCCTCTCCGGTCGAAAACTGATCAATCGTCATTTAATTAGTTATCCCCGCCAGATGTCTACAGGTGTCACTTCGCCAACATCTATTTTTCATCCCCCTAAATGTTAGGGGTAGTCCACCCCTAATTTTTTTTTCTTCCTTCCCCATTCGTTCTTTTGCACCCGGGTGAAACCGGGCGGGACCGCTAGTTTTATATAAAAGGCAACATGGCAATATCATCGGGTAATTTATTGAAAAGTCGCAAAGCAGTAGGTTCCATACTATAATAATAAAGCGACAAGTTGACTTTTAGCTGTAGAAGTTTATTATTATTTCATATGTTATAATTATTATGCTGTGAACTTAATGAATCATATTTGTCAATATTGTAACAAAACTGTTCTAGTTCGTGGTGGAACAGTTAAACACAAACGAAAAAGTACTTCTCAAACGAAACAGTAATAATAACGTTAACAGAAACAAAAAAAAAACGACAGTTCCAAATAATAAAATAGAAACTAAGTAACAGAAAAATATAGTCACTAAGTATGTACACAAAATATTTACAATACAGGAACACACCAAAGTTTATTAGCACACTTGTCTATTAACTATATGCACACGACTATTTACAAAAAGTTATAAACCAGATTCATATAACTGCACTTAATGCTTTATGTCACAATGCACTGGCACTGTATAAACACACAAACGCCTCACGAACAACTGACTAACTGACTGACTTGCCAACTAGTTCGCTCGCATTTGATAGCTTCGTCCCCCGCCTATCGAAAGTTCTGGAAGCATCTCAACATCTCTTACATGCATTGCATTTTACAGGCAATTCTAAGAAGGTCGGGTTAACTGCTTTCCATTGTTGTTGTCGTGATCTGTAACATTATATGGAGCCCATAGTCGTCCCAACAGGGGCGCGCAACAATATGTTTTTTTTATATAGCAGAGCAAATGGAAAGTGTATATGGCGGGAACTGTATTAGTTCGTAAACATCGTGATGGAATATATATTGTGCACTTCCTCTCATAGTACAGGGAATAGAGACATTTCAGAGTAGAAAAAATAGGGGAAAGCTGGATTTTTGCATTCACCTTCCTTTCGTGGTTCTAAACAATATACCAAAAGTCCCCATCGATACATGTGCCGCCAAAAATGTTACGCGAGATGAAAGGTCACAAAAAACGGTTTTCCGCAAAAATCTCGTTAACGGTGACACATTTATGAAAAAATAGTGGTTATCAAATTTGTAGCTTAGAAAATTGCCTACAAAAAACACAGTATAACTTTTTTTTGTAAGACTGACGGTTTTCGTTAAAATTTTATTTAAAAAGTTGAAACATTTATGTTTCTTATATCAGTTCGATTCGTTTGATGCGGTTTGTAAGTTTTTTGCTCAGGTAGTTTATCTGCTGATCATATTTAAGTGACGGATCCAGAATGATGCCTAAGAATTTTACATTTATATTGTAACAAAACTGTTCTAGTTCGTGGTAGAAAATATTTATTTACAATAGTGAAACGTTAACAAAACAAATAAACAAACAAACTCAAAAGTACTTCTCTTTAACAGAAACAAAACAACAATTCTAACTAATAAAAGAAAAGAAAAAGTAATAAAGAATACAAAGTCGCTATTTATGTACACAAAAACACTATACAACTATATACACAAGATTATTTACAACATAGGAACACAACAAAATTTATTTAGCACACTTATTTACACAGTTCATTTATTTATTTATCTCAGCAGTTACCTCACTACTGTTCACGGTACTGACTGTCAAATTATTTGTCACAACTATTTGTCGATTGTTAACTTGATGAAGCAAAATATATGACTGTCTGTCCACTGAGCTATCGCGGTATATGCGCTGGATAGTTCTTTCTTTTTCTTGCATTCATTGTTGTCGGGAATTTTGCAACAAAGCCTTTTTACCTGCGCATGTTATTATTGTTTGAACAATCAAGCCGATTGTTGTCCCACAACAATCTGTGTGGCATTGTTAGAATGACGAGCCGATTGTTGTCTCACGAAATTCTTTGATGTCGCCTGCTGGGGGGGGGATTTCTGTTACAATATTGCACTAATTTTTCATCTCAAATAAGACGCTTTCAGTCTTACTCATATTCAGTGACAATGTATTCGTAGAAAATCAGTGTAAAGCCTTCGTTTGTGTATTACCTGATTTGGAGGAATAAGTTTCATGCAAAATAGTAGTGTCATCAGCGTAACACTATAAAGTTTCACTTCAGACGTGTGAGATTTACAAACACCGCGTTTTTTTTTATTAGGTTCTTTGTTTTGCAAAACCGATATTAAATATGCATGTGAGCGAACAGCTCGGCCACAATAATCCACAACCGCGCAGTTACTACATTAAATTAAATGACTAAATGAGTCGCGCGGCTTAAGCAAGGATTTTGGGAATTATGTATGTCGTTGTTAGAATTATCTCGGGATGTTTTTATTAAACTGACGCTGTAGCTTTTCCATGAAAAATGTTATAATATTTTGCAACACGTCATACCCAGATTAGTGGCAAAGTTGTTCGACATTATTGCATATTTATTGTAACTATAGGTACAATAAGTGTACGAAGTGTCAAAGGCTTGTTGTTATATGAGTAATGATGCAATCATTTTTGTATAGCGTGTGATTTTTACCACGTTTTATTCAACTCATTTTCTTGTGTGTCTGTCCGGGTGGCCAGATACATATAATTCATTCGTACTTGTTTACCGTTGCAAGGCACATAGCAGTCATTGATCTGAGCCTTAGATCAATTAGAAGTTGGTTAGAATGTCGTGCTAATAACGCGAAGGTCTCCAGTTCGAACCCCCATGGGACATATAACATTTTTATTTTTTTACGATGTATTTTTGTTTATGTTTTTTTACTAAAAAATATAAAAATAATAAAAGAAATTTTTGAAGTGAAAACTTCTTTAGCGGCGTTGTACACTTTTTGTTTGTAATGGGTAAAAAATGTTAAAACGCGTCAGGACACGTGACCTGATCGAAAATTCGTAAGACGAAAACTTTTGTACACTTTTTTGTAATGGGTAAAAAATGTTAAACTCGCGTCAGGAGACGTGACCTGATCGAAAATTCGTAAGACGAAAACTTTTGTACACTTTTTTTGTAATGGGTAAAAAATGTTAAACTCGCGTCAGGACACGTGACCTGATCAAAAATTCGTAAGACGTTAATATTCAAGTTTTCACTTCTGCCGGCACTCCCGGAGTGCAATTTTTTTTTAATATACCACGTTTTTAAAGCGAACTAAAAATACAGACAGATTTTTTACTTGTAGGATTTGAAACGAAAAACGTGGTTCTCATTATTCGTTTTATCTCATTAAGAAATTTTTTCATTTTCTACACTTCTTATATAACTGACGCATGCGCCTCACGTTTATCGTTTTAAACCTACAAGTCAAAAATATGTCTGTAAAGAAATTATTTTATATACTTTTTAGTTCGCTTTAAAAACATGGTATATTAAATTTTTTTTAATTTCTTTTATTTTTTAAACTTTTTCCCTCGTCAAAATTACATTTATTTTTATATACCGCCAAGTGGTCGGATACGTTTGTATTTCATTAAATTTTTAAGTTTGAACGTGTTTCAGGTTCTTACATGGATTTCTCCTGAATCGATGTTACTTGTGTTAATTCGTATACATCTTGATGAAACATATATTGTACACTTCCACTCATTAAAACGAAAAGAACGATATATGTTTCATCACAATGTATTAGAGTTATAGATCATAGGTCTGGAATTTTGTAAAAACAAACTATTACTTTGTTTTTTTTACTATATGACAATAAACAACCTTTAGGTATATTTTTATTTTATTTAGGTATATTTCTTATACTAGATAGATTTGTACTGAGAACAGCGAACTTTAAAAAACACCAATTTTTGTACCGCACGCTTATTAAACCAAGTGCGTCCAAAACTATTCACTGTTTAGTGTCCGACAAAAATTTTTGGTTTCGGTTTCGGCCTACTTTCGACAAAAAAATTGGTTTCGGCTTAGTTTCGGTTTCGGCTGCCATTCGGGAGGTTTCACGCTGAAATCAGACATGTTTGGTGCAGCTGCGAGCGACGAAGTGTCTTTTATGACTCCGCGCTTCGCGTTAGTTGTGCTATGACTTGCTTAAACTTGTTTTGTTTGCGTTATTTTTGTAGCTTTTGTTTGATTTCATAATATTTAAAAAAGTATATTTATTTGTGCTTTTTGAAATAGGGGGGGGTGATATGATATGATAAGTTAATGATTAGTTAAAATATCAGAGGCTAAATGACTAATATGGGATTGATTTAAACATTAAAAAAAAATAACGATTGATTATGATAATGTTATTTTATTTTTCCCGTGTAAACATGAAATTTCGGTTTCGGCCGAAACTGAGATTGAAACCGAAATTTGGTTTCGGTTTCGGCCGTAAAAATTAGTTTCGGTCGGACACTTCAACCAACATTCGAGACGGCACAGCACTAACCATTTCTCAGTACCGAAGGCACAAGAATGAGAAAAGCTCTTAATTTATTCATTTCTGCGTTCTATAGCCTCCTATCAGTGCTGGATTAACCTATAAGAAAAATAAGCAATTGCTTAGGGCATCACGGCTCAGGGGGCACTAAAAATCACGTGATCTACTGATATAAAACTGTCTTCAGAAGTAAAGGAATAAAAAAAATAAATAATAATCCCTTAAATTATATGCTTTTTAACTTTTTTCTATCAATTTTAAGCTTATGACATTTCAAAATTTGAATTTTTTTTATAAAATTAACATGACAGACAGATAATATTAGAATTTTTTTATACTGCTGTTAGAGATTAGTGCTCATAGGATTATCTCTGCTCATAGGCAAGAAATGCTTAGGACATCAAGAAGTCTTAATCTGGCACTGCCTCCTATAGGTATAGTTAAGCCCTAATAAAATAAATGTAGAAGTGTAGTGAATAAAGTGATTTTACACTTCAAACATATTAAAATGAAATATCATGATTCAGAGTTACAAAATATGTTTTACAATATTAATTATAATAAAACTTGAATAAGCAAATTTATAATACAGGTTTGCTGCACGCTAGCATTTAACACGAAAAGTGTACCACAAAAAGAAGCCAACTTAGTTTCCTGACTTATCTACACTAATATTACAAAGAGGTAAAAATTGCAGTAAGTTTGAATCTTAACCTCTACAAGTCGAATATTTCTTTGCAAAATCCGAAATCATTCATAAGTCGAAAACTGTATAACTCGAGTTTTTTGGCGTCTCCCTTGAAGGATGACTTGTAGAGGTTTTACTGTAGTATATAATGACAAATGCGATATTATTTTAGAAAAGAAAGTCAGTTGAGTCGCATAAATATCATAACGCATGAAATACGGACTATATATAAAATAGCTGATTTTCGCATAATTTTCAAAATTGTTGACAGTTCAATTTTGAGCAAGTTCATTTCATACGTACTTTTATTATAGTACGACAACGTTTATTTTACTTTACGCACTAGTGTGAAATGCGTCATTTTACTATCGCTATACAGGCATAAAGAGTAGCTATTTAAAATAACAATAATAATAGGTATAATTTTATTGTGAGACTAAGAAAGTTTACAATCATCGTCACAAACACAAATATAGAAAATTTACTGGAAAAATTCTTTATAATTGTAAAGACTGCATTTATCAACGAAAAGATCTTTGATTGTTTTTTGAAGTTATGATAACTCATTTCTTTTATATTACTTGGTAAAACATTGTAGAATTTTAACGCCCAATAATTAGGTCCATTTGTTAATTTGCCGGTTTTGTAAAGAGGCACCCTAATGTCTTTATTACACCCGGTACTATATGAGTATATTTCATCAACTGTCTGGAAGGTGTTAAGATTGTTTTTGACATATAGTTAGGGGTCTGTGCAAAAACTACTGTCCTAAATGGTTTATATAAAATTATAAAAAAGAAAAGACAACAATATTACCTTTCGTCGTCTTCGCTCAACGGATCGAGCATTTTTACCATTGCACACTTAAAATTAATGTCAAAAAAATAACATCACCCTCCTTCTGGGGCAATCGAGTAATAAAAGTACGTTACTTAAATAATCGTAGCACTGTTAGAACTTGGAACTGTATCCAATATACTGTTTCAACTCACGTCTAACTTATGGTTGGGCCACATTGTTAAAACCTTTTTAGATGTTTATGTTACCTCCGTTCTACCACAGACTATGTATTTATAGACATGCACATTTACACCTTCACCGGTTTCGTGTTCCATGATAATATTCTATGTATCGCAAGTTAAGTTGGTTTTACACGAATGGGGTAAAAGCGCCAGTTCTCAGCCACCAGTTAATACTCAATAATAATGATAATGATGATGATGGTGATGGTGATGGTGATGATGATGATGATGCTGATGATGATGATGATGACGATGATGATGATGATGATGATGATAATACAGTAAAACCTCGTTAACACGAACTCGTAAAAAACAGGCAAAAAGTTCGTGTTATGTGGGAGTTCGTGTAAACCGAGTATGGTATAAAATACAGTCATTTTTTAAGTGTCAAATCATGATTTATTTTAAGTAAACATTGAATAATTATTTATTATAAATTATCTAATAACATTAATTGTTCTTAAATATTATCTGAGTTTGAAAGTTTGTTTTTATTTGTTTACAAAATACATTTCAATAAATAAGAGGGGAAAAATTTTGAGGTATGTTTCTATTTATATGATTTCGAGTGAATTTTTAATCTCTCAGTCCTTTGTCTATTTTTAGAATGTGAGTTAATTACTTTTGTAATCCCTTAAGCGAATCTTCTCTTTTAGTTGTATTGTATATTTATTGACCAAAATGATCAAAATATATGATTTGAGAATTTTTGTAGTTCGTATTATCCGATAATTAACCGTGAAGGGACGAAAAAGTTGTTCGAAGTTCGTATTAACGAGAGTTCGTGTTAACCGAACATAATTACATTAAAGCTTATGTGACCATTGTCGAGAGCAAATTTTTGTTCGCGTTAAACCGAAATTCGTGTTAACCGTGTTCGTGTTAACGAGGGTTTACTGTAATATATTTCGTTATAATTGTTTACACTATAAAATCATTTAGTTTATAAAGTTCTTTGTTTACCAATTCATTCCCTAAAACTTCCTTGAAACGAGGTAGGGGACTCAATGGTCTTTATTTTAGGTGGTAGATTGTTGTATAACTTTAAACAGTTATAAAGTGCACCTCCCTCAAATGAAATTAAGGAATGAGCTGGTAAACGAAAATCATTTGCTCCTCTAGTATTTAGATTAAGGTTTATTCTGTAGTTATCCAATACTGATGGATTTTTCCTGACAAACATATGACATTCATAAATGTATACACAGGGAAGCGTCATAAGACCATGTCTCCTAAATACCCCTCTGCATGAATCTCGTGCTCTCAAACCGGGTAATATCCTTACGGTATATTTTTGCAATTTAAAAATTTTGTCAGTACTGGCAAAACTTATAAGATAGATAGATAAATACATATTTTTTTAAATTAATGATTAAACCAAACAAACAGTCAAAATAATAAATTAAAGCAAATGTTCAAATAAACCTCTATTTTGATTAAGCAGTGGCTTAATCGGTGATAAAAACTTTGTCTCATTTTGTCTAACATTACAGGAGTCACATTGAAACATACTTTGGCGATGTTAATCCAGATTATGCCACCATCTCGAATATAATATTGCATTATGTAACCATGGTAACGACCTCTAAATAGAGGGCAAAGCAATCTCTGTACTTTTCCCTATGTACGGTTTCCTGTGATATACCCTGTATGTCTTTTACTTTTAGATTTCATTTATTATTTTATTTAATATAGTAAATACATTTCGGAGTGTGTCTGTGTTTAAATATCTCTTTGTACATAAAAAGTACATTTTTTTTTTCATTTTCCATTATATATTTATTAACGTTTAAGTTTCATAAATTAATATTTTCATCACTACAAAGAACAGTTTTGTTACGTCACTTCCATGCCTAAATCAGATTCCAAAAAATTCAATTCAGATAGTATATTTATATTGATGAAGAGTCAATTTTCACGTTGATAAATCCGTTATACCCGCAGTTTTTTGAAAATACATAATTCGAGTCTTATACAGCGTGATTTTTAAGTTGATTCTTTTTTTTAACAGCGTGTATAAATCAAATAGACGAACAAATATTTTTAGTAACTTTTTAATCAAAACTGAAAAATGAAAGAGAAACGGGCTTTCAAAGTTTTATTAAATTTTATCACATTTTGAGGTCGGTCCTGGCGTTATGTTATGTCACTATGAAAATATGTTATGCCAGATATTGTTGGAAATTGTTCCCGTTTTGTTGGGTACAAAGATACGTGCTTACATGCTTGTAGTAGCGATAAGGACCTTCTGCAAATTATTTGGGATGCATTTCCGATTCGCGCTATATCATTTCTTCGCGTGTATTAACTGGACTTTTGAATTAATTAAATAAAATTTTAAAAATTTAATTAAACTCTAAAAGGCTGTTTATTCTTATTTTTTAGCTTTGATAAAAAAAGTTACTTAAAATATTTTTTAGTCTATTTGATTTCTATACGCTCTTAAACAAGAAAAATCAGCTTAATAATAATCATTCTGTATAACCGCAAGACTTTTTGAAACCACTGTATATGCTTTATTGAACTTATTTTTGTACAGATTTTACTAACTGTAAGGTAATAAAATGGAACCATGAGATAATGGTGCACAAATGTCCGAATAAATTTTCGTTTGAGGTTTTGTGGAAAATATACATGATGATAATGTTCTTTGGTTATTTTTGTTTCCACATTTGTTCTGGTTTTCATTGTTTTCCGATTGCGGTTGTCTTGTTTTCAGTGTTCCCTTATTAAATAAACTCAAATCTAAATATAGTTTGTCCGTTTGTGTATAGCTACAAAGGTATAAGAGAAAAACATGAAAAGTTTTGCATAAAACATAACGTATACAGAGTCCTCAAAAAGTTTGTTTTATGCCACAAGCTCATTGTACTAAATAAAGTTAAAGCTATTTTCTTTTAAAAATAAATTCTTTGCCTGCGGCACTGTCAGTCACACCTTTGTGTGTCATGTGTACAAACCGAACGCTCAACCGATTTTGAAAAAAAAAACATTTTTTTTGTACGACTATTACCTGCTTAGTTGAGCAAGAGAAAGCATTTAATTTGTTTTTTTTTATTTTTATGGCGTGAATTAATGAATATTGATCTGCCTGACATGTGGTTTCAACAGGATGGAGCCACTTGTCCTACAGCAGCTCTAGCAGTGGATTTATTGAGTCAAAAATTTCCTGGACGAATTATCTCAAAAAGTGGTGCTCTTCCATAGTCACTAACAACATGTGATTTGACGCCTTTGGACTTCTTTCTCAGGGGCTATGTTAAAACTATAGTGATGTGCCGGATCGTTAAAAATGTATATCCGCGGATACGGATCTGAATCAGGGATGTTACGAATGTCATATTTTTGACATTCGCGAATGCGAATGCGAATGCGAATGTTGTGAATGCGAATGTGCGAATGCGAATGCGAATGCGAATGTTCAGGAAAGGTACTTATTTTAGTTTGAGTCAACTTTAGTCATCTTTTTTATTACCAAAAATACAAAGTTACGACAAATTGTAGTACAATTATATATATATACTATATAGACACAATGTTCATTAGTAATCAAACTTCAAAAGGGGTAAATTATATTTAAGAAATAGCAATTTAGCTGCCTTTTCGCCCATGAGGCGATTTCTGAGGGGCACGTATATAAGGCCAGCTGCACTAAACAATTGCTCACTCGGAACGCTGGCTGGTGGAGCGCTGAGATACTTGCGAGCAAGATCTGACAATTTGTCGTATTTCAATTTCGTTTTCCACCAGTCCAGAGGGTTTTCATCGAGAGAGGCTCGTTTTTCTTTGAGATAGGCCTTCAGTTGAGCTTTAATTTCACTTTCCTTGGTGTCCCCAGATTCTACATCGGAGCCTTCGCTTTCGCTTGAGGATTCTAGAATTCCTGCTAGATTGCTTATGAGACTTTTATCAGTACTTGTTGAAGGATCATCAATGTTGCTTGTTGAATTCCTCAACCTTTTAGCACCTGTAGCTGAAATACGCCGATCATTATTACCATCACGGTTAGACAGACTTAGCGCCTGTTTGACAATATCAGTGTGGACTTTATCTTTCACAATATCACTGAAAAATTTATGCTTGTACCGTGGGTCCAGAAACGTCGAAATTGTGAACAAGGAATCATTCTCCAGACTGCAAAACTTCTTAGTTATTTCACTTTTGATAACTTGAATAAAACTGATTATAATGTTATCAACGATATCGCCCTCAGTAGGTAGGCTTGTCTCATCAAGACTTTTTTTTAATGTGTAAATAATTGGAATGACGGACGAAATTAAAGCTTGCGAGCTGCTCAAGTTACGTGTAGCTTCTTCAAACGGCTTAAGTATTGATACACAGCTTTCCATAGCATTCCACTCTTCGGGTGATATATTGGCAATGTTATTGCTGTTAGCATACAGGCATAAAGCATCTTTAAGTTTTAAAAATCTTTGAAACATATAAAATGTACTATTCCATCTCGTTGCACAGTCTCGTATAACAGTTAGTGGAATTTGATCTGGGTTTAGCCGCTGTTGGATTTTTGCTAACTGACCCTGGGCGATGGTCGAATGATTGAAATGACTGGCAATCTTGTTACACTTCAGAATCATATTCACAAAAAACTCTTGGGAATTTAATCCACTTTTAATATTTGTCTGTAACTTATGAGCAGTACAGTCTGCATCTTTGAACCCGGCCAATGTCATAGCACGCTTCATATTTGAGCCCTCATCTCTCACCATGCAGTGTACTTGCTCCTTAGTTATATTCCATTCACTCAGCATTGATTCAAATTTGTTAGCGATATCATCGCCCGTGTGTCTGCCATCAAATTCCTCGCATTTTAAAACAACGCTTAAACGGTCGAAGTTGGTCGTTATGCCGTGGCAGGTTAGGCTGAGAAGTGATACATTCGCACTTGGCTCTGACCATATATCGGTCGTGAATGACATATATTTCAAATCGGTTAAAAGAAGTTTGATCTTTTCACTAACTTTATCGTACAAAACTTGACAAGCATGTTCAGTAAAAAAATTACGGCCTTTTAGAGTATATTGTGGCGCGACTAGCTGCATCAATCTTCGAAATCCTACACCCTCAACAAAGTTAAATGGTAAGTCTTGTAATGCTAACATTTCGCTTATTCGGCAATCGATTTTTTGCGATAATGGATGTTTGGTGTCCCATTGTTTCTTTTTCATTAGAGATTCTTCAATAGATAATTGTTTTTTTACCTCTTTTAGTGGAGTCTCTTCTGGCTTGTCCAGTTTTAAAGCCTGGACCTCGGCTTCAGCGTGAATCAGCAATTCGTACTCTTTGGAATGAACGGTTTTCAAATGTGTTCGCAACGCCGAGGTAGTACGCCCAATCCGTGAATACTTTTTCTCGCAAACATTGCATTTTGCGTGGTCACGATCTATAGGCGTAAAAAATCGCCATATCTCACTTTTCTTTCCCGGTGCCATGTGAAAAACCGTCGGAATGGCTCAAAAACAATTTAACACTTGTTGACTGCTTGCTAACTATCGTAATAGCAACACTGACTGACAACTAAACACTGTGCGAGCCAAACCAACCAAGCAATCACACACAATCAGCGATAACGTGTGAAAAACGCTTAGTAAGTAGAGTGTATATTGCAGAGTGCAGAGTGCAGACTGTAGACATAATACTCGAGATGCGACCTGCACAACACTCGCATTCGCAAAACATTCGCATCCCTGGATGCGAATGCGAATGTAAATGCGAATGTTTAAAATGATGCGAACCATTCGCATTTGCGAATGCGAATGCGAACATTCGTAACATCACTGATCTGAATACGGATATTTGGTTTCAAGTTCCGCGGATACGGATAAGGATCTTAACTTTCTTAGAGTACGCGGCGGTAAATATTGCACATCGACCTTTGGAAAGAGACTATCTGTTATGGGAAAAAGTTATTGACCTCTTTAAGAGTTAACTGTCATAACAGATTGTCTCTTTCCAAAGACCGATGTACAATTTCTCATTATAAACTATAAAGATAGTTTTTTAGTACCTTTGAGTTATGTACTATTGGTATGGTACTCACTATGATAAATTTTTGCAATATAAAGGTGCCAAATACGATTTAAAAAAATAAAAAATAAACTGAATGGAATTTAACAGTTTTTCATTATTATCTAATCACCTATATATATATAAAATTTCATCTATGAATTGAAAATTAATAAGGTAAAAGATCCGCCAAAAACTAACGGATACGGATACGGATCTTTCTTCTCCCTCGGATATCCGCGGATACAGATACGGATATCCGACACAAGTCTACAGCAATAATCCACAGAAAATTGATGAATTTAAAGCGGAGATTATTTGTGTTATTGGTGAGATTCAGCTCAATTTTTGTGAAAAAGTCATCGAGAATTTTTACAAGAGAGTCACCATCAGTAGACCATCAGGAAGTGATTACTTGCATAATATTCTTTTTAAAACGTAAATGGCAAACCTTTAACTTTCATATAATGCAAAAATTAATATACTTTCAATGTAAACACTAAACATTGTTTTTTTTTTTTTTTTAATTAAAAAACATCCTTAATGGAACACCCTATACCTTTTAGTTTATTTGTTTTGTTAACATCTTATTATTGTAAATGAATATTTTTCTCCACAAGAACAGTTTTGCGCAGTTTTGTTACAGTATGTATAAAATAGTGGGTTGGTGAAGCCATTTCGGAGGGGGGAGGCTTGAACCCTCAAATGGCCTTGGTCAGAATAATTGTGCTTTGTTAGTATTGATGATAATAAATGATTGGCCTTCAACGAATCGTTCAATTTTTCGCAGATTTTGGAGTTTTGTTCAAATTAGCATAATGTTTTTATTCTACATGAAGAAAAATTTCACGGAAACTATCTTATTACCAATCTAGTAATCAGTGGTTAGTTTTGAAGCATTCAGTATTTCGATTGTTTTGTTTTATGCAGACTTTGAAGACAGCTCAGTTCTCTAACAAAGCAGAAGTTTTATGTTATCATCTGAAAGACGTCATTATAAAAGAAACTTCGTGGTAACTGGTAGTGTACTCTAAACTATCTTCTTACTGTTCTGAACTGTCACTGTAAGCACTGTCTTAATAACGCTAGCAAAATTAATAAAGAATCTACATATTTTATATATTTAAATAGTGCGTTGAACAAAAATATTTTCAGTGTGTTTTTTAAACCGAAAAAAGGGGATGCTCCCTAACCCTTCCTCTTTTTACGCCTGACGAGAAGAAAGAGGGGAGGTCAAAGCAAACTTGACGTCACATTGACATTGCACATACTTCTAGCCAGAGATGACTTATCTTAGATACAAGTTTACAAGACACAAAATACGTATTTTCATCTTGTATCTGAAATACTTTTTTAATCTAGTATTTTGTAAATACTAAGATACTTTTACTATTGAGAGTATTGAGGTACCTATGCATTTTTTACGTTGGGGCATCATAAACTGAATCTAGTTCATAATTACTCTTAACATTGTTGTTGAATATCGTGAACAGCAGTAAGTTGTCCGTTGGTCTGTACATACTAGTGATGTGCCGGATATCCGTATCCGTTACCGCGGAAATTCGAGGGAGAAGAAAGATCCGTATCCGTATCCGTTAGTTTTTGGCGGATCTTTTACGAATCTTTTACCTTATTAATTTTCAATTCATAGATGAAATTTTATATATATAGGTGATTAGGTAATAATGAAAAAATGTTAAATTCCATTCAGATTATTTTTTATTTTTTAAAATCGTATTTGGCACCTTTATATTGCAAACATTTATCGTAGTGAGTACCATACCAATAGTACATAACTCAAAGGTACTAGAAAACTATCTTTATAATGAGATATTGCACATCGATCTTTGGAAAGAGACAATCTGTTATGAGAGTTAACTCTTAAAGAGGCCAATAACTTTTTCCCATAACAGATAGTCTCTTTCCAAAGGTCGATGTGCAATATTTACCGCCGCGTACTCAAAGAAAGTTAAGATCCGTATCCGTATCCGCGGATCTTGAAACCAAATATCCGTATTCAGATCCGTATCCGCGGATATACATTTTTAACGATCCGGCACATCACTAGTACATACGTATATACACGTCCGAGCGCTAAGGGGTACAACTATACTTGTGGCCATGTTCACCGAACATAAGTAGTTATTTATTCGCTTCATTTGTTCAGGTACCTATTCCTCCGAATAAATAGCAATAATTCAATTCACCAAACATAATAATATTATGTTTACTGCAGGAATAAATCTATTTGGTCTTACTTCGACGGCATTTTTTAATGACAATTTTTTTATATTTTTATTATTACTTATATAAAAAAAAAACTATTGTTCAATAATTTTGTTCTGTTTTTGTGTACTTATACGTAAATTTTGTACATTATTATAAAGCTTCCGTCGTATGTCCACGAACCAATAAATTATACAATATTTTTTCGTTTTGAGGTCCTTCTAATGCAAAAATATTTTTGGAAAAAGTCTATGCGTCTGTTTGTGAACACGATACAGGTCAAACGGATGAACGGATTGAAACACAAGTTTGGGAGGATGTTAGGCAAATATAAATTTTGGGGAAAATCGGCGTATGCAGAAAAGAGATATATGCTATAACGTTGTTTTTATATAATAATGGTATACTTTTCCTAACGGTTTATTATTCCATAAACTCTGAGCGTCTGTTTGTTAGTCTGTGAGCACGATACTGGTCAAACGGATGGAATGATTGAAACTAAATTTTGGGAGGATGTTTGATATGCAGATATGAAGAGCCCTATTGTTTTTGGAGAAAATCAGCGCATGCGCAGAAGATATATATATAGTATAACGGTGTTTTTTTATATGATAATGGTATACTTTTCATAACGGCTTATTATTCTATTTATTTTTTCAAGAAAGTTTTCTTAAACATTTTTTTTCTAAACTGTATAGTTTCGTAAATATTTTGAAAATAAAAAAAAATCAGCTGTTTGTTTGTTTCGTAGATCTATCAGATATAAACTAGTTAAGCATGCTTTGATTAATTTTTATATGACGTGGAACATATTATGTAGGTAACCATGGCAACGAATAGTAAATATCATATTGAATACTAGCCATTACCCACGTCACATCACGCGATATCAGAAATTGTATTAGTGTAAAATGCCGAAAAATTTTCTCCGTATCGTTTCAAAATTGAAATTTAACCGGACTAACAAATTTTATGAAAACACTAGTTGCGGTTGGGGATTCACTTATTGAAGGGTGTATTTAACTTGGTTTGGATGTTAGATTGAGAATAATATTGTGATTAAGAAAAACATATTATTTTAAGTGCAGGTGTATTAAAGGGCTGAATTTTCTATTTTATCCAAAAACAAACTTAAGTTCACGCAACAAAGCCGCAATGCCTGTGTAAGCAAATACTCTATATTGTCGGCAGGGTTTGGCACAGCGACCCGCTTTTTGTCTTTGCTATACTATATCAAATGTTTTTTTGAAGTTAGAATGGTCCCGTTGCTCAATTGGCTCGACTTTTTTTTATTTTTCAATAACGTAAGTACCTATTATCTTTGGAGTAGTATAGGTTCGGACATATAATAACGCCATATAATTTCTCAAACCCTGTTACAAATGTAGGACGCAAGCATAACCTGATTTAAATTAAGTGCAAAGTCTACGAATGCAAAGTCTACGGTTAGCATGTCAGGTGTACGGGTGTTCGAGACACGCAGCCCTCAGTAATGTGATGGGGTTGAGAATTAATGATTGAAGCGGAGTGCTTTATGGCATTAAAGTAGTACCTACTGGCGCGAATTTCAAAACTTTCAACATTTTCAGCTGATATTGTGATCAAATTACATTGGAATTGATATTAAGGATGTGCAAATACCTACTCGAAAAATCGAGCATCGATTAGACAATAAAAATATTCGAAAATATTCTTAATCGAGTGCCTATCAAACATTGAAAGGACCCCGGACAAACTTTATGAGATTTGGTACTTGGTTAAATTGATCGAAAATGGTTTTATTTTATAGTTTAAACGTCACTAAGAAAAAGTGTCCATGGGCGCATAGCCTAAAAACCAATAGATTTTTAACTACAGATATGTTTAGCGAGATTTTAGAAATAGGGATATCCATTGAATTCACAATCTTAAGCTCTAGAAATATGTTTTCGAGTACGCTGAATTCTAATATGTCATTATTATTTTATACAGGGTGACTATTTCGACTATTTTTCTATTTCCAAAAAAAAGCACAAAAGTTGAACGTGGAACATGTTTGTGAATTCAGTGGATATCCCTATATCTAAAATCTCGCTAAACATAGCTGTAGCTAAAAATCTATTGATTTTTTGGCTATGCGCCCATGGACACTTTTTCTTAGTGACCTTTAAACTACAAAATAAAACCCTTTTCCATCAATTTAACCGAGAATCAAATCCCATAAGGTTTGTGCGCGGTCCTTTAATATTATATTTAAAAAAAAATTCCTATCTGTCTTTTCGGGACCTACGCATTTCTATACCATATTTATCCGATTACGATAAAACTTAAGTGAGTGTTGTGCGCGCGCCGTGAAGTTTTCTTACCAAAAAAAAAAAAAAAAAAAACAGTGCATAAATATTGTACCTATTTAAATGTGGTCGGTGTCGAGCGCGGTACAACCGCGCGAGGCATTATTGTAATACGGTAGAGCCGACGGCTCAACTACTGTTTTCGCTGCCGTGCGCCCCGCACAGTAGTTAATAATCTACTATTTCTTTTGAAGTTATACTTCTTTTGGCGCGCTATGAAAAAGTGATGAGAATGGCGCGCACTTTAACATCAATAGAGGCTACCAACAGAATAGAGGTATGCACCACATTCCCATGGGCGTAGCGTCTAATAGCTGTATTTATGCTATTCTCATTGCAGTTCTTACGTTGCAAAGTTGGTTTCTGCGAAAAGAGATTTTATTTTAACGCGATAATATATAACCTATGTCTATCCTGAATGTCCGTTCTACATATTGGTAAAAAAAAATGGAAATCGGTTGAGTAGTTTCGGAGATTACCCTCAAAGTCACAAATTTCGGATTCTCTTTATTTTAAATTAACGGTTTCGCCCGGTTTCACCCGAGGCAAAAGAACGAATGGGGGACGAGGGATATGAGAATGCACATTCATCTTAGTTTACCCAGATGAATGTTGTGTCCAAATTTCATGATGATCGGAGTTTTTGTCGGACAGACAAATTTTGACTTACATTAAACAAGAGTTTGTTTATTTGTTTGGTAGAACGCGCTAATCTCAGGAACTACTATTTATCGAGGAAGGCTATAGGCTACATAATATCACGCTACGACCAATAGAAGCAGAGCATCAATGATAAATGTTGCAAAATGTATCTCAAAAATAAGCTTCTATTCAGGTGAAATGCCCTAACTAAATATGCCAATTTTAGCGTTGTATATTCACAAGCCCGGCTGGCTCAGTCGGTAGAGCATGCGTCTGTTAATATCAGGCTCGTGGGTTCGAGCCCCACGTTGGGCGAATATATTTTTATTTTTTTTTAGTTTCTACATTGCTTTCTTCTAAGGCTTACATTTAAATTTATTTTAATTTTATTTACCACTAATTAAAATTAAATAAATCTAATTAATAGCTCATTTGAAAACAGTTATAACTATAGGTATCTATACATATATAAAAATAATTTTCCTACAGTGTTTTCAATTAAATATTTATTATATTTTATTAATTACAGTAATTATTGATTTAAAAGAAATTTGTTACTTAAAAAAAGTGTAAATACTGCTTTTTATCGACAAAAACTTTTGAACGGTAACTCCGATCTGCATGAAATTTGGACACAACATTCATCTCGGTAAACTAAGATGAATGTGCGTACTCATGTCTCTCCCTTCCCCAATTGTTCTTTTGCACCCGGGTGAAACCGAAAGGGACCGCTAGTATTAGTATAGATTAGAAATTCTAAATAAAAACTATTCCAAATTATTTTCAATATTACGGTAGATTTCAATAATACATGGAAATTCAAAATCAATTTTCAATTACGTTAAGGTAGTACGAGCACCACGGCTTGATTTTTTTTATATGAAGCTGGACTAAGTCTAAACCAATTCTGAAAATATTAGAGGGGGTTGCCCGATTATTTAAATAAATAAATGACTTCAAAAGTAGGCATATTTAACATTGGCTTTATGGTAAAACGATAAATGGATGATATGTTTTCATTGATTTCTCCAAAACCAGTCGGTGGAATTAAAAAAAAAAAAAAACTATTTAAATTAAAGTTAAAACCTTAATAAATTATTGAAAAAAAACGTTATGCCCGACTAATTAAAAAGATTAAATATCTTTTTAATTAGTCGGGCACAACGAGTTTTTTTTGTTTTCAATAATTTATTTTAAACTTTAATTTAAATAGTTTTTTTTTTAATTTCCACCGACTAGTATTGAAGAAATCAATGAAAACATATCATCCATCTACCGAAATATATAAAAAAAATCAAGCCTTTTATTTAAAATTGCCTTGGTGCTCGTACTACCTTAAAGAAGTATAACTCCTAACGCGAACCTATTTTTTTAAATGTAAAATGATTTTAAAATTAAAACAATATTATGGACTGTGGCTACATTTTAGAAACCAGCCTGAGCAAAGTAGCAACAGCCGTGTGGTTACAGTCTGAGTGCCGTGACTTACAATCATAACAGTGGCGAGTCGTTTAATGGTTTTACACGTGTGGCTTCTCCCGATGACGCTCTCTCCCTCTCTACAGTACACAGCGTCAACTAAAATGAATGGCTGTACACGCGCCTATTTATGTAGGCATACAGAATGATATTTAGGAATAGGAGTGGAAAAAAATCCACAAATCAAAAGGGCTTCATTAATTACCATCCAAAAATATGATAACCAGGAGCCAAATGACAACGCATATTTTAACAAACCTGAAATTTTTATGTGTTATTTATAGTAATACTAGCGGTCCGTCCCGGTATGACCCCGCTACGATAGATATAATTCTGCAAAATGTATTTCGTTTGCGGCCCGGCGTCTGAACCAACAGCTCGGAATCATTTCTGTTGTTGGTACAGTTTTATTAAACGTCCTGGTTTTTAATTTAAATTTAAAATAGGATAAAAGTAACCACGCTAATGTGTTCTATTTTACTGTAAGTAGGTGTAACCAACAGTCACACGTTTTTCTCCGTCTCTAATTCTGAATCACTCTGTGGTCTGTATAGATTTTGGCTTGTCATCAAATACCAATGGTCAATATTCAAGAATGTGTCAAAAGAAAAGTCAAACCGATCACGTTTTTGATGAATTTACTTCTATCTGAAAATATTTACTTTCTTTTCTTTTAGTGCTATCTATAGAAGAATCATTGTGAATTGGCTATTTCTCTTTATTTACTTTATACTTTTGTAAGACTACCAACAGCTAGAGTTATTTGATTGATTTGGAATTAGTGATGTGTCCACATGACTCTTTATTGGGAGCTGGCTCCGTGCGCTCCGCTCACTAAAAAGAGTCGCTCAGAGCGAGTCGTTCAAAGGAGCGTCACTAAAAAGTACGCACTAGACAAGAGTGCAGACTGCAAAGGTGTGAACTGTCATCATGCCATGCTCAGGAGTCACGAAGCATTGCACAGCACAATACACACTCAGCTCTGAGCTCATTTGAATATGATTCTGATCTTATATTAAGTATTCGCATTTCGGATAAACTATAAAGTATAATAAAAGCTTAACAATAATAATGTTTATTGTTACAATATTATATCTTTGTCAACGATGTCAATGTGAATGATTTAAGTCACTGTAAGCTTAGTACTATTGCACTTACCGTGTGTCATTCAACATTAAATGACTCAGCAAAGATAACTCCGTACGTGCAAAATTCACTAGTGCCTCTGTGGCCTGCGCTGTGTGCGCTTTGTAAATGTGCGAATGCAACAGTACAGGACAACTCAGCACAGCGCAATAGCGCTCATTCACAAAAAAAAAGAGTGGCTCGCTCCGCTCCGAGAAAGGAGTCTTTTATTATGAACGACTCGCTCAGGAGCGACACATCACTATTTTGAATTGGTTATGTGTAAATAGGTATTTTAAATATGAAATTATAGCCTTGCATTTTCCGGCTCTTCTGATTTTTAGGACAAAAATGAATTAAATTAAGAAATGATAAAAGAAATGAAAAAATTGCAATATAGGTACATACCACGTTTTTAAAGCGAACTAAAAAGTATAAAATAATTTATTTACGGATAGATTACTTGTAAGATTTGAAATGAAAAACGTGGGACGCATTATTCATTTCATCTCACTAATTCATTGATAGCTACTTTCTACACTTTTTATTTAACTGTCGCATGCGCTCTACGTGTTTTCGTTTCAAATCCTACAAGTTATAAATCTGTCTGTAAAGAAATTATTTCAAATACTTTTTAATTCGCTTTAAAAACGTGGTATATTAAAAAAAATCTTTTTTTTATACTTTTAAGTAAACAATGACAAAAATACTTCATAAAAAAATAAAAATATAATATGTCCATGGGGGATCGAATGCGCGATCTTCACGTTATTAGCACGACGCTCCAACCAACTGAGCCATAGAGCACTGTTCGCTATATGCTTTACAACGGTAAACAAGTAAAAATGAATTATATGTATCTGTCCACCCGGGCAGACACACAAGAAAGCGAGTTAAATAAAACGTGGCAATAAACTCGGATCGCAATGTCAAAACATGCCGACAAAATAGTGTGTTTGCTAATACGCGTTTATAAGATTTATTGGAGGTATGTGAAAAAAATACTGTATTATACATACATATCTCGTGTGTGATTATTTTATGACTTGTGTGACTAATAAAACTTGCTGACTCTCGTTTTATAGTAATTTCTAATGTGACCATTTATTTTTCTTTTGTCAGAGCGGGTCTCCTGCCGAATTACGTAAAAAAAATTGTTTGTTATTTTACGAGTTTTTATTAAGAAAAGAGTAGGTGACACAAAATAATTAGATTGTAATACATGAGCTAGATAGGTAGATAGAACAACTCTAGTGATATACTTCTAATTTTTAGCCACCAAATGAATCAAAATCACTTAAATTAACCTCTTTTAAAGCTTCCTTGTACACAGGTCGCGAACATCATGCCTCCGATTAAGCGCGCGAAAATTGCGTTTGTTCTAGCGGCAAAGTTAATGCCGCCACAAACAACAAGGAAGAAATGAAAGGAGTGGGCAAAATTCTATTTGCAAGATCGCGATGAATTTAGTCATATGAAGTTAATAAAATCGCTTGATAGCGAAGATCATATTTTGAATAACACTCCCGAAGAATTTCTAGAGCGTTGTTACGCGCTTCTCTGTTACAATATAACTTATCTGATAGATCCCACAAATATGGGAAATCTTTATATAATACCAATACTTCACCAAGAACCTCGCGTTCTGTCAAAATTTCTGTCATGTTGCGCAACGTTTAGAATTACAATGACGTCGTTATACGGTTATATGTATCAAGTTCAATCGTACTTGTATACACACGTACGTATATAAGTACGAAGCGGACCAAGTACGATGTGCAAACCATCGAACCGCGCGGACACGCAGACTACTGTCTAGACGAGCAGATTTGGTACGGAGCGGACCATATCCGCCGTCCGGTCCGTACCAAGTTCGATCGTCTATTAATACTATTAGATATTAGATAATCATGTAGTATCTGCATGTTAACCGTTGGTTTATGGGAGTAATTATGATGCTCATTGTAAATCACTGTTTACTGAATTACGTATTTTATTTCGAGTATTTTCCTCAAGATCAGTTACTTGATAGATAAGCCTTCTGCTTGATGTTGCCACAGTGTTTAAATCGTGTAGAAACAAAATCTATGGTGTCCCTACACATTGCTCCACTCTGTCTACATCTCCATTACGGTTTTCTGTGCGACGCGTTGCTTACAGTGTTTTTTCTTCTCACCTTTAATCTTCAGGATGGGCAAAAGAAAAGCCGAAGAAAAAATAAGAAAATTGAAAAAGAAAACTAGATACTCGAAAAATTAATAACTGCATAAATGAGCTACTTGAAATGGGTGCCATTTCAAAATGTCAGCCTACTGTGGGTCAGCACCTATCAAAAATCTTCGTGGTGCCAAAACCAAATGGCAGTAACAGATTTATTTTAATTTTAAAAAAATCTAAATACCTTTCGAAACACGAAACATTTTAAGTTGGAGGACATTAGGACTGCGATAAAATTAATTTCAAAAAATTGCTATTTTAGCACAATAGATCTGAAAGATTCATATTTTTGTTACACCTATAAATGAGGGTCATAGAAAATTCCTTAGATACTTTTTTTTTCAAGACATTTTGTATGAATTCAATTGTCTACCATTTGGCCTGGCCTCAGCTCCATACGTATTTACAAAGTTAACGAGACCAGTACTTACATATTTAAGATCACGTGGTTGTATCTCAGTTAATTATTTGGATGATTTTCTAATAATAGAAAGTACGGCAGAACAATGCAAAGATAATATCGACTTCACTTCCAAGTTACTTCAGTCACTAGGGTTTATAATTAATTTTGAAAAAAGTCTAACGTCCCCTCGTAGAGTTTGTACATTTCTTGGGTTTGAATTAAACTCACAAACTTCTACATTGGGCATTCCGCAGGAAAAAAGAAATAAAATATTTCTTTTAATACGACATTTCAAAGAACGAAGACAGTGTTCTATAAGAAAACTTGCTCATTTTATTGGCGTCATAATATCAATATGTCTAACAGTAGTATACGGTTGGGTACACACAAAAATTTTGAACGTTATAAATATTTAGCGTTAAAGAAAAGAGATAATGATTACAATATATTAATCACATTCCCGACCGAATTTACAAGCGAATTTCTCTGGTGGCATAACAATATCTTACATTCTGTTAATCCTATTCGAACCAACAATTTCACTACGGAAATATATACCGATGCTAGCACTACGGGATGGGGTGCAGCATGCAATGGGGAAACATTCATGGTTTCTGGAAAGAAGATGAAAGTTCACATCATATCAACTATTTGGAAATGCTAACGGTATATCTCGCAATTAAATGCTTCACAAAGGACTTAAAAAACTGCGAGGTATTACTTCGTGTCGATAACACAACAGCGATTGCTTATGTGAATCGTATGGGCGGTATCCAATTCCCAAACTTAAACAACTTAGCCCGAAAAATTTAGAGTTGGTGAGAACATCGACATATTTGGATATTTGCATCGTATATCCAATCTAAAGAAAACAAAGAGGCTGATTTTGAGCCAGGTAGAACAAAAATCGAAACTGAATGGGAAATACACCCAGACATTTTCAAAAAGATTGTCAGTTGTTTCGGTAAACCAGAAATAGACTTGTTTGCCTCTAGAATAAATAAAAAGTGCTCAAAATTCGTATCTTGGAAAAAGGATCCAGAATCGTACGCAGTAGATGCGTTTACAAAAATGGGAAAAATTTTTACTTCTATGCTTTCCCGCCATTTTTCTATGATTATGAAAACTTTACAAGCTTACCCTGGTTTCCGCGAAGTTGTCAGCACGGCATATCTAAGAAAGGGCCATTCTAAACACAGCATTGAGGTCATCATAGCTTCAATATCCAACGCTACAGCTAAACAATACGACCTCTACTTACGTAAGTGGTAAATATACTGTAATAAATGTCAAATTAGTCCGTACACACTAGACGCCGCTCTTATTAATTTTTTAAATGAACTGTTCAGTAATGGAGCTGCATATGGTTCCCTTAACGGCGCTAGATCAGCATTGTCAATGATTATGGGTCCGGAAGTAGGTTCTGATCCCACAATAAAGAGATTCTTTAGGGGGGCCTTTAATTTAAGACCCTTAAAACCGAAATACGAAAAAACCTGGGACCCATCGCCAGTGCTAGAACACTTAGGCACTTTCGCCTAATGAAAGTTTAAACCTAGAAGTCTTAACCAAGAAAACAGTAACCTTACTATCTCTGTGTACAGCTCAGAGAGTACAAACTATTTCCTTATCAATATAGATAATATATCAATATGTAACGAAACGTTAGAGATAAAAAAAAAAAAAAAAAAAAAAACTGAAAAATTTAAGACCACTCGCCTGGGTAGATTTCAACCTTTGTTACGAGTTCCAGACTTTACGGACAACCCTAACATTTGTCCAGCAACGGCTCTAGTGGGGTACATGAATAAGACTAAGAATATTAGATCTCACGCTAATAGACTATTTATTACATTCAAAAGACCATATCACGCAGCCTCTAGTCAAAGTATCAGCCGGTGGATTAAACAAACACTAGAGGACAGCGGAATTAATACAAATATTTTTTCCGCCCATAGCACTAGACATGCTTCAACCTCTCTAGCAGAGAAACAGGGCATTAATATAGACATTATAAGGAAAACAGCAGGATGGACAAGGTCGTCTTGTTCCTTCGCAAAATTCTACGATAGACCTATTGTAGGAAATGACCTAGAATTTGCAAAAACAATTTTGCAATCCACCAAAAATAAGTAAAATGACCAAATATGGTAACTTATGTGATTAAAGAAAAAGAATTATTGTTATTTTTTTAAATTGCTTTAACATCACTTTAGAAATGTTAAATGTGATAATTTATGTGATTTTGTCAAGAGAAATAGACTGTTATTTTTTTATTTACCTTAAATAAGAATGTTAAATACATATACATTATACACCTTTATATATAGGTCTATACCAGATTGTTTAAATATGGCGGTGAGTGTAATAAAGTATAAAATATTCGCTCTCCGCCTTAAAACTTCTTTGCTTTAAACATCTATCAAGTAACTGATCTTGAGGAAAATACTCGAAATAAAATTTTATGATCAAAGGAACTTACCTAAGTGATCTTCGATCATAATTTTATGAGAGTATTTTCCGAAGAGATCAGTATCCCTCCCTACCCGAACGCATTCTTCTTCCCCTGTGGAAGTTATAAGGCTGCGAATATTATGATTTTTCTCAGCTCTCAACTATAATGGAGATGTAGACAGAGTGGAGCAATGTGTAGGGACACCATAGATTTTGTTTCTACACGATTTAAACACTGTGGCAACATCAAGCAGAAGGCTTATCTATCAAGTAACTGATCTCTTCGGAAAATACTCTCATAAAATTATGATCGAAGATCACTTAGGTAAGTTCCTTTGATCATAAAATTATGGCTGTCTTTAACTTGTATATCTTATTCTTCAACGTATTGTGTTACTTTAAACTTTAAAGCAAATGTTGATAATAATTTATCAACCGGTGCCGATCATCATGACTATGATACCAGAAGCAAAAATGAAGTTCTTAACTTCTTGTGATGTATCACCGCTTAAAAATTTGTCAGCAAAGCCAGACTTCATGGGACATAAACTTTTTACCTTTTTACCGGAGAAAATAAAAGGACTTTCTTTTAAATATTTCAAAAAATTCACAAAGCAATTTTTGATCTTAGAATCATTTTATAGTTTTGACGAATATTATATGTGCAATATGACACAAAGTTTTAAAAAAATATATCCAAAATTACTGTAATTCTGTATCATTTCTTTATTATTTTCTTTATCACTTTTTCATTGACAATGTCTGTACAATTTTAATTGTGTTTTTGACTAATAAAGTTTGAATTGAATTGAACTCGTTGGATCGAAAAATATCAAGTTTGAATATTCCGAAACAATGTTAATTGATTAATACCGTAACATTTCTGTGATATTTGCGTTTCAAGGTTTTAAACCCATGTGCCAGACACAATATAATAAGGATTAAACAAACAGAGGATGAAAGGAAATAACACCTTTTCTCGCCACAGGCCCTCGCAGCATTAGGTACCCAAGACTCACACCTTGGAACAACACATAAAATGATTACAGTTAGTAATAGACGGAGAGCTGGCTACGGAGGAAATGGGTGACTCGGTGCAGAGCTAAAAATTTGCAGAATAATAAGAGATAGTACAAGTAAGTAGGGAAAAAATTGCCAGAAGGCTATAGGCGGAAGATAAAGAGCCGCCAGAAGGCGCTAATGTTGCGAAAAATCAGTGCACTTCTGGCAATTTCTATACTACTTATTCTGTAATTCAAAACTAGATTATATATTATATATACCTATTATACATTATATAGTAAGTTATAAGGGCATACTGAAAATTCAAACATGATATAATAATTACATTCGACAAATATTCAAAATTATTAATGATATTTTGATAGAAATAAAATTAAATAAATTAATAAAATTACGTTGTTATAACAACGTAATTTTATTAATTTATGTAATTTTATTTCTATCAAAATATCATTAATAATTTTGAATATTTGTCGAATGTAATTATTATATCATGTTTGAATTTTTAATAATCTTCCGCCTAGCCGTCTGGCAATTTTTTCCCTACTTACTTGTACTATCTCCTATTATTCTGCAAATTTTCAGCTCTGCACAGAGTCACCCATTTTCTCCGTAACCAGCTCTTATAGTCCATAAGGGAAGAACTCATATTATATTAATATTATGCCTTGCACAATATTCGTTTAATATTTCATATGAACTTGCGCTTCTTAATTTGCTTGTTTTCTGTCGGTTTTTCGTATCCATGTGACTGAGGTGCAGTCACACGAAAAACCGTCAGAAAACAAGCAGATTTAAAAAGCGCTATCCCGCTCTCGTGCGTCATTCGTTTTCTCGTCGCCAGCCACGCCGCAGTTACGCGTTGCGAGTCCGAAAAAAAATTGTAAACTAAATATCGTTTGATCTGTTTGCGAAAGCGGTACATTTTTGCCCTGGCAGGAGACGGCGGGACAGACAGCCTGAAAGCGGGACGTATGGTCACACTGCGTAATAAAATAGTAATAGGTCATAATATGCAAGTATTTTTTTTTCTATTTTTAGTAGATTATTTAAACAACCATAATACGGGAAAATTGATAATCATTTAAAAATGTAATATTATCATAAGAAAAAAAAAATATTAAATTTCACATTCAAAAATAGACAGTTTAAACCATAGAGATATTAGACTAGAGTACGCGAGTGAGCCGTGAAAGTGTTTGCAACTCAGAGAGAGAAAAGTTCCTTATATCTATGGTAACTAATGATACAAAACAATGCTGATTTGAGTAAACATATTATTATATAATGATACAAAACGTTTGCAGCGTTCTCTCTCTGAACTGCAGACACTTTCACTTATGGCAAGCATACCCGCTAGCGTATTCTAGTAACTTAAGGCCGCTGCACACGAGGCTAGAAACGCTGCTAGGAGTTCTGCTAGCCGGTAGGTTGGGTACGAAGCTGGAAATGACGTCACTGCGGGCTGCCTTGCTAGTTCAGAAGATAGGTTTTAAAATTAGAACAGAGGTCATTTTCCCTGCTAGATTTGTCGCTAGGTGTGAGCAAGAATCAATCAGGAGGCAGTATCTTCACGTGGGCACTTGAACACCCACATGGCGTCATTCTGCCAGACAACAGACACGTTTTGCTCTCTGTTTATATTCGAACTGTCACTGCGCGCGCACCAGATCTATCCACAAAACACGCTTGAAAAATAATCTCGTGTGAAGCGAGCACTTAACAGCAATCAAGAAAACCAGCGCTAGAAAACTAGTAGGCAAATCTAGCAGCGTTTCTAGCCTCGTGTGCAGTGGCCTTTATATCTCTATATTTTAAACAATCGGCCATCTTGGCGGGCTTATGTGACACGTCATGATATAATGATGTCAAATTGTCAATGTTCTAATTTCTAAACGAAGTTTATTTGTTGTTTTCTCTAAATACTGACATAATCGTACTGTGAGACGACACAGTCGTCATGGAAACTGTTGTTGATATATACTCTGACGTCACGCTGCGTTTTAAAAATTCGAAAATGGCGCGTATTTTCTACATTTCTTCTTTATTATTTGCATTTTTTCAGTGATTAGATTAATAAAATAACCATTACGATATGATCAGGAACTAAAATATATTTCGACATAAAAATTTAGACCAATTTGGAGTCTCGTGCATATGACCTATTTACGTACAAAATACATAACCTACAATTTATGAGACACCTACACTTTTAAATCAAACCTAAATCTGTAAAAGGTCATTAAATGTTTGTCATGTAACGGTCAGGTTGACACAATAAATATAATTAAAACGTGTTAAGAATTATATGCACAATTTTAATTCCAGCTAAATAACGAAACCGCCGAGTTTTAATTAAAAATATGATTAATTGTTTTTACACAAATTACATTTTTTATGGCGTTGGCGTGTATAATTTGGACGTACGTAATTAATAGAAAAGTTTCTTATATTTCTGATCATCTCTGTTTGAAAAACGTGTAAACATGCTACGTGTTATCCTTCAATATTCGAAAGTTATTAATTGAGTTGTACCTACAATAATTCATGTGTTTTGCCCACAGAGATATAAGTAACTAGAGTACGCTAGTTCGTATGCTTGCCATAAGTCTAGGTATTTTAACTATTCCTTGTCTATTTATTTATGAATGCCTAAAATTTGTTTAAAAAAAAATTGGTTGTCTGTAAAGTCGGTTTACGGACGATAGTTTTACGTGATAACGTATTCCGCTCGAATATCATATTTAATAATACATTACTGCGCTCTCGCTTGCACGCACAGGGTCAGGCGGAACGTTACGGAACGTTACACTTTTGCGTGCGTGCAGCTGGTGTTTCATCAATTTATAAGACGTTATCACGTCAAAAACTTAGTCCGCCATCTTTAGAAGTCCGCCATATTGGATTTAGAGTGACGTCACTTTATTTTTCGAGTTATTCTCAGCAAGCCCTTTCATTTGATACCCATATTGTAGGAAAGCATAATAAAATTTGTCCGCCATCTTTAGAAGTCCGTCATATTGGTTTTAGAGTGATGTCACTTTATTTTTCGAGTTATTCTCAGCAAGCCCTTTTATTTGATACCCATATTGTAGGAAAGCATAATAAAATTAGTCCGCCATCTTTAGAAGTCCGCCATATTGGATTTAGAGTGACGTCACTTTATTTTTCGAGTTATTCTCAGCAAGCCCTTTCATTTGATACCCATATTGTAGGAAAGCATAATAAAATTAGTCCGCCATCTTTAGAAGTCCGCCATATTGGATTTAGAGTGACGTCATTTTATTTTTCGAGTTATTCTCAGCAAGCCCTTTCATTTGATACCCATATTGTAGGAAAGCATTATAAAATTAGTCCGCCATCTTTAGAAGTCCGCCATATTGGATTAAGAGTGACGTCACTTTATTTTTCGAGTTATTTTCAGCAAGCCCTTTCATTGGATACCCATATTGTAGGAAAGCATAAAAAACTTAGTCCGTCATCTTTAGAAGTCCGCCATATTGGTTTTAGACTGACGTCACTTTATTTTTCGAGTTATTCTCAGCAAGTCCTTTCATTTGATACCCATATTGTAGGAAAGCATAATAAAATTAGTCCGCCATATTGGATTTAGAGTGACGTCACTTTATTTTTCGAGTTATTCTCAGCAAGCCCTTTCATTTGATACCCATATTGTAGGAAAGCATAATAAAATTAGTCCGCCATCTTTAGAAGTCCGCCATATTGGATTTAGAGTGACGTCACACAGCTAACCATGCATTGTCATTCAAACTAAACGCGTATACAAATTTTCTTCTCAATCGGTTGATGATATCTGCTTCAAAATTACCGAAAGCATTCTGGTCGCTCACTTAGTAACGTCAGGAACGTTAGAAACGTTACACTTTTTCGTGCATGCAGCCGGTGTTTCATCTTTTTTTTTTTATTTACATAGGTCGGTCGACAGCTAGGTCATTCATCTTTTTATTTTGACGTGATTCATCAATTTATAAGACGTTATCACGTCAAAAATCCAGAAAAGTTTTTAAAAAGAGAAGAGGTTCACAGTATCAATACCAGGTGGAAACACAAAATTTGTATACCCAAACCATGGACATAGGAATATAGGGACAGAGCATGATGCTGCGGGGGGGAAGCCACTCAGGGACGGGGACGAGGTAAAATTGGTACCAGTTTTCTATTGGCTGATGGTTCTGCGCGTGCGTAATAAGTTTGCGCATGCTCAGTACACCAAATTCCATGTCATAAACATGTCCATGGCCATAAACCAGTGATTCCCAAAGTGGTCTATATCGATTCCCAGGGGTCGATGACAACTTGCAAGGGCTCCTTGTCAGCGGGAAAAAAATTGGGGGTCCATGAAATGAAAATGGGGGTCAACGATAGTGAATCTCCTAACAAAAAAAGAAACAAACTGGACATCGTTAACCAAGGAGACTTGAGATTAAACCTAACTAAATTGTTGCCAAATGTTAAAAAGTTTGGAGACCTCTGCCATAAACAAACTTCTCAAAAGGTTAGGTCCATTATCACACTGTGACAAATATTAGTAACCTTTTTCAAACTTGATGAAACATAAACCATAATTTTTCAAAAACATTTTTTAACAACTAAGTTTAGCGCAAACCGTACTCATTGTGTTTCATTCCGCACAAAAAAGATTACTGCATTTTTTCACAAGGATAATTATAAATAATTATTATTTATCAAAAATCAAATTCCCCATTTGGCTCCATGCATTCGATGCTAAAAATCATATTTTCTAATATTAATTAATAAAAATTTTTAATGTTACAGTACTATAACTACATTCATCGGTGCTTTACTTTAATAAAAAATGTATTTTAATGAATGTTTACAACAAATTAAAAAAAAAACTTCTTTTACTATTTGATGTTTACCCGCGCTGAGCGTACGCAGTGCGTCGGCCAATCGAAAGCTGGCACCCGTTACCTCGTCGCGTCCCGCAAATCGGCTTCACCCCCCTCGTCTGAAACCTCAGTTCATGCTCCGTCCCTATATATTCCTATGTCCATGACCCAAACATAAATCCACGCTCTATGAAAAAACAGCTTCGTACAGTTGCGTTAAATTATACAACAAATTGCCTGATAATATAAAAAATATCAATAATATCAACAGGTTTAATAAGGCAGTAAAATTGTTATTAAATGAGCACGCTTTTTACAGTGCTCACGAATACTTAGAATGCTCACTTTTTTAAATTAATTTTTATATGATGATGTCAATAGGTATATATATTTTAATATTTTTTATCAATTGTCTGTTATTGTTTATTTTTATACGCTTTATATTAGTTTGGGTTGTAACTAAGTATGTATGTCCGTAACGGAATCTTTGAGCATAATTTTCACCAATTTCCCGAAGTCTGATTAATTTGAAACTTTGCATACGTATCAAGGACCGATGACAATGCAATAATTTGATAACAGTTTCCCATTATCCTTATTAGGACCCCCAGGATTAATAAATTCTTTTATAGATCCTCAAACTAAAAAGTGAAAAATAAAATATAGTTTAAAAAAAACTAAAAAACACGCTTTATATCGGACTAAAAAGTAAAAAATAATTGTTTTAAAATAAGCTTAAAAAGCGTGGGGCGCTTTGTTCCACATTTTCGTACATCGAGCGCCCAACGCTTTTTAAGCTTATTTTAAAACAATTATTTTTTACTTTTTAGTCCGATATAAAGCGTGTTTTTTAGTTTTTTTTAAACTATATTTTTACTTATTTATTTACTTTGTGTTATGAATTGACGTACCTTCCTGCGGTTTGCATGTTATTTACAATGGTTTATAAATTTATTATTATTATTGTTAAAGTGTCCTCAGTTGAACGCTGCAGTAAACCAGATATTTGTTTACTCAAATCAGCATAATTGTTTTATATCATTAGTTACCATAGAGATAAGGAACTGTTCTGTCTGAATTGCAGACACATTCACGGCCCACTCGTTTACTCTAGTCTAATATCTCTATGGTTTTACCACATAGCTTGTGTTTATAGTCAGAGTGCCCGTCGGCAAAAATATTATTGATACATACTCTCCCCAAACTTTGTATATGGTTTCATTAGGCCTAGTCTGACACCTATTTCCTCTATGACTTTTCTTGATTTTGGGGCGTTTTCCCTCTAAAGTTTCCGAAAGATGTTGTTTTGACGACATGTAAACATTTATAGATACTGTTTGTTTTTTTAATTGGATACCTTAAAAACTTCAACCAAAACGCTAAAATAATGCTCTCTGACAATAACATGAACCATTTAAAATGTCTGACACCCCGAATATGTTCCATGTTATTTGTCAAAGAGCATTATTTTAGCGTTTTGGTTGAAGTTTTTAAGGTATCCAATTAAAAAAACAAACAGTATCTATAAATGTTTACATGTCGTCAAAACGACATCTTTCGGAAACTTTAGAGGGAAAACGCCCCAAAATCAAGAAAAGTCATAGAAGAAATAGGTGTCAGACTAGGCCTAATGAAGCCATATACAAAGTTTGGGGAGAGTATGTATCAGTAAAATTTTTGCCGACGGGCACTCTGACCAACTGATTTTCAAAGTTTGGGGAGAAATTTTTGCCGACGAGCACTCTGACTGTTATTAGAGCTGCAACGTGCTACTTGGAAATGTAGCAAAAACCAAAAATACACGCAGGTAAATAATCAACTAGCATTTAGCCAATATGTTGCTGTTGGACGTCGGTCTCGGTATACGTGGTATGAACTGTCTATATAGACAAAAGATCATATTCTGATTACCTATACTAAATATAAAGCTGAAGAGTTTGTTTGTTTGAACGCGCTAATCTCAGGGAACTACTGGTTCGAATTGAAAAAAAAATTTTTTGTTGGATAGTCCATTTATCGAGGAAGGCTATAGGGTATATAATATCACGCTACGACCAATAGGCGTGGAGCATCAATGAAAAATTTTGCAAAATATAACACAAAATTTGTCCGTCCGACAAACACTTTTGAACGGTACAACATGACATTTGGACGTCATCTCAGAAAACTAAGATGAACTTGCATATCACTCATGTATTACATAAAAAACACCGCGTTAGGGCATCTATCTCTTCCTCCCAAAATTTGGTTTCGATCCACTCATCCGTTTGAGCTGTATCGTGTTCACAGACTAACAGACAAACAGATTTTTTCCAAAAATATGTTTTTTGGATTTGGGGGACCTCAAAACGGAAAGATATTGTAAAATTTTTGAACTTGTGGGTTGGAATGGTAAAAGTTACTAACAAGTATAAAATAATAATTCCACCTTTCAAATTAATTCTCTAATAAATAATTTGTATGTTTAAAATTTAAAAAATAGCACGATAATCTCGTTAATTTAAGGGAAATGTTATTAAAAAAGTGTGTGAAATGTTATTCCATTATTGTAATAGAGGTTGTTGATCTTGGGAGAAATGTCTCTTGTTTGATGATAATTTAAAGTTGTAAAAAGGGAAAGCATCGACCGAGAAACCTTAATATGTCAAAGTAAATTTATAATTGCATTCTTATTACAGATATAATACAGTAGCGGCTCGTACCTACTATTTTTTAATATAGACAATTATAAGGATAAAATATAATTTTGGGTAATATTTAAGTATGAACGTATTTCATGTGCCGAGAGTTCCGTATTCTATATCAGCGATTCCTAAACTTTATGGTAAAAGCAGTCATCAAAAAAGTTCCTTATAATCACAGACTTATACCTCCATTATAAATATAACAAATATAAACCCTACTAATGCAATAGCCGTAAATGTTCAGGATAAACTATATGATTTGACACGCATGGACAAACATATTGTCGTAATTGCCTGGGTTCCATCGCACGTCGGTATTCTCGGCATAGAACTAGCAGACACCGCTGCTCACTCAGCGGCAAATGATAACCATGACATAACCTCCGCCTACTATACCGACATGAAAACTGAACTTAAAAAGAAATCTTCGAATGAGTGAAGAAATCGCTGGCAAACTACCACAGGCAACAAACTAAGAGAGATAAAACCATTCAATAAACCGTGGACGACTCCTCTTCTATCTTCGCGGAAGGATCAGATAGTGATCACCCGAGTTAGAATAGGACATACTCTACTTAAACACAAATATCTTTTTAAGAAGACCGAGCAGCCGGAATGTGACAAATGTGAAGTCCCTGTCAGCATAAAACATATCTTCTTGGAGTGTCCAAAATACGCCACCGAAAGAATTGCTTGCGGATTTACCGACGATCTACCTAAAATTTTTGAGGACACCGAAAATGGCATCCAGCGTATAATATCGTTTCTTCACTCATCAGGATTATATTTGCTCATTTAGTTTTAATAGCTCCATAATAATTTCATAGTTAGATTCATAGTTTAATCCGGACGCTAATGGACATTTGATGATGATGCGTCCATAAATAACTATATATAAAGAAGGCCATTTGTTTCGCCTTGATCATTCCTCTAGGATCTTTTTTTGAAAATATTGAGTTATTGAAGGTGGAGTTGGGAGGGTTGTGAATGAATTTCATTAGTCTGACTACCACTGATCCGTAGAGTTTATACTGTAATATTTTTGAAATATTTTTTTGCTCCAAGGTCACTACAATATTTTTACACCATTTTTGATGTGTCTCCCTCTATCTCTCTCTGTGTGTAGATACTAGTGATGTGCCGGATATCCGTATCCGTATCCGCGGATATCCGACGGAGAAGAAAGATCCGTATCCGTATCCGTTAGTTTTTGGTGGATCTTTTACCTTATTAATTTTCAATTCATAGATGAAATTTTACATATACATATATAGGTGATTAGGTAATAATGAAAAACTGTTAAATTCCATTCAGATTATTTTTTATTTTTTTAAATCGTATTTGGCACCTTTATATTGCATACATTTATCGTAGTGAGTACCATACCAATAGTACATAACTCAAAGGTACTAAAAAACTATCTTTATAATGAGATATCGCACATCGATCTTTGGAAAGAGACAATCTGTTATGAGAGTTAACTCTTAAAGAGGTCAATAACTTTTTTCCATAACAGATAGTCTCTTTCCAAAGGTCGATGTGCAATATTTACCGCCGCGTACTCTAAGAAAGTTAAGAACCGTGTCCGTATCCGCGGAACTTGAAACCAAATATCCGTATTCAGATCCGTATCCGCGGATGTACATCGTTAACGATCCGGCACATCACTAGTAGATACCTATGTACATGATCTTTTCTTTCAAGAGCCAAATCTCGAGAACAAAAATTTGTATCGAGGGTGTCAGAATACCAGTCGACCATATTGACGCGATTGCGATCAGAAAGAGTTTTTTTCAAAATTGGCTCCTGCTGATAACATCGCGTCTGACACATAAAGATGTATTTAGCACACTAGTTGCACACTATTGAATATACTATTTTTACCACTCCAACCCACAAGTGGGGAATGGTACTAGTTTAGGTCAAAAATCACTTTTCAAAAATTTTGCAATATCTTTCAGTTTTGAGGTCCCCCGAATCCAAAAAATATATTTTTAAAACAACTCCGCGTGCGTCTGTTAGTCTGTGAACACGATACAGCTCAAACGGATGAGCGGATTGAAACCAAATTTTGGGAGGATGTTTGGTATGCAAATATGAAGAGCACTATTTTTTTGGGGGGGGGGGGGGGGGAATCGGCACATGCGCAAAAGAGATAATATGCTATAACGGTGTTTTTTATATAATAATGGTATATTTTTCATAACGGCTTATTATTCTATTTATTTTTTCAAAAAAGTTTTGTTACATTTTTTTTCTAAACTTTATAGTTTCGGAAATATTTTGAAAATAAAAAAAAATCAGCCGCTCTTTTATTTTATGGATCTGTCAGAAATAAACTAGCTAGGCATGCTTTGATTAATTTTTACATGACGTGAACATATTATGTAGGTAACCATGGCAACGAATCGCAAATATCATATTGAATACTAGCCATTACCCGCGTCACCTCACGCGATATCAGAAATTTTATTTTCTTTATTATAATCAAATGTCAACATTTTTGAAGTTGGAATGGTCCCGTCGCCCAATTGGCTGGAATTTTTTTCTGAATCTACAGCACTGAATTCGACCTATTTTCTTATTCATAATGTTGAAAGTGGCGAAGACAACTGCGCAGTCAGTATCTTGTGTCAGTGTCCTTGTTCTTTCCTGTCTCGGTTTGCGAAATTATAATGAGATACTTTAAACACAATTCTTAAGGGCTGTCTGTACTCCTGATGAAATATCAAAATTTTAATGATAAGAATAATCGAGATATTTCGATAATCGAGCTATTAGTAATTGAATGATTTCAATAATCGAGTGATTGCCATCAGGGCCGGATTAAGGAGAGGGCAACCGGGGTTACAACCCCGGGGTCTCCACAAAAAAGGAGCCCCCACAATAGAGACTTCGGGAAAAAAAATCAAATTCAGACTAGTAAACACTAGTAAACAACTTTTACATTGATATTTTTTTTTCGCGTTTTACCTTTACCTACAGTACTTTGTACCACGATGGGACAAAACCGTCTATCAAAGCTTTCTCGCCTGATCATTGAAAGTGATTTACTTCGGGAACTGGATTTCAGCGAAATCATCAACGATTTTTCGGCGAAAAAAGCTCTGAAGGTTCCGTTCGTTAACGCTAAAATTTAATTTCAGATAATTATTCTTGATATATTTGTTAAATAATAAAAGAATCTATACTTGATTTCACAGTAAATTATTTATTGGAAAACTCGACTGAAAAAAATTGTCCATTTTATTTGTACTTAAAATAATTTGGGGCCAGGGGGCCTCCACTCCTTTGTTGCCCCGAGGCCTTCAGACTTCTAAATCCGGAATTGATTGCCATAATCGAAACATTTCACTAATCTAGTAGTTTGTGCATTAGACGGCAAATAACTGAATTATATTGCTCTCTCTCCGCTACTGCAGGGAACCGAGCGAGATAGATACTACTAAATTAGTAGTATATCTATCTCACAAGTCACAACACACATTGGTAGTATCTATCTCGCTCGGTTCCCTGCAACACAACTTGTGTGTAGTGTAGCTGCTAGCTGTTGATCGGCTACTCTGTTCTCTCTCGATTATTAGTAGTGTTTGGTAGTGTTCCGTTCCGATACATGCATTCATTCGATTAATTTTAGTAGTAATTCGATTCGGTAATTAAGTTTTAAAAAAAATGATTCATAATAGAATGAATTACTAATAATAATTGTATATTATATAATCGAGATATCTCGAGATATGAATGAATCGATTATCATATCTTGATTTATTCCCATCACTACAAAATTTATTCAACAACAAAGCTATTTCATCTGCTTCTCGAAATTATTATAAACGACGCCGCTCACTACATAATATATTGTTATGGGCTATGTGCAAGGAGGCGGAGTTACTTTATCTATGCGAATTGCGAGCGTTTGTGGTGAACACTAGGGGAAACTTCAAACTCAAATTTTCCGTATGTCAGCGAGCAATGCTTATTAAAAGTGATAATAGTTATCTATACTAATATATAAAGCTGAAGAGTTTGTTTGTTTGTTTGGTTGAACGCGCTAATCTCAAGAACCTAGGTTCAAATTTAAAAAAAAAAATTTTTGTTAGATAGCCCATTTATCGAGGAAGGCTATAGGCTATATAATATCACGCTACGACCAATAGGAGCGGAGCATCAATGAAAAATGTTGCAAAATGTATCTCAAAAATAGCTTCTATTCAGTTGAAATGCCGTAACTACAGATATCAATATTAGATCGTACATTCGCAAGCCCGGCTAGGTCAGGTAGTAGAGCATGCGACTGTTAACCCTAGTCATAGCTAAATATTGGGCAGATTGTTAAAATCTACATGGTCCGATAAAATTCGAGGAAACTTCTAGAAACTGAAAACCTATTCGCTGTCGATGTACGAACGGCTCTTAATACTACACACATACAGAGTTAGTTATATTTCTGGAAAAAACAAACTAATATAATCATTGTAACACGCGATATCTCACTTTATTTGTTACTTACTGGCGAATGAATGTTACAACTAATAGTTGCTATTTATTTCTTGTTTTCATCGTAAAAACAAATGATGCACGGAACGCTACTTTATGCTGAAGATGCAAAATGACGGCAATTATAAAAGTTATAATTAAAAGGATGGATTAAGCATTTTATTCAACTCACGCGCGTTACTCATGTTTTATAATGCCTAAAAACCAAACCCTAAATAGCCATTTACCGACTGGTGACAATTATTGTCATAACTCAATGAAGATTCCTACTAGCTCGGCCATTGTGGAGTAATGAAAATAAACGTAACTATTTTCTGAGTCGTAACGAAATAGTAGGTAACAACAACTCCGTTGTTACCCATTGAGGCTAAAATTGAGAGGCCGAATGTTTTCGACATGGAGTTTATTCATAACCGGCTAACCTCAAACCAAAACATTGAATCGTGCTGTTTGGTGCTGTTAGTATTGACAGTTTTTTTGACGTGATAACGTCTTATAAATTGATGAATCACCAATCGTATAAATTGATGAAACACCGGCTGCATGCACGAAAAAGTGTAACGTTCCTAACGTTCCGCCTGACCCTGTGCGTGCTTTTCTCGAAAACAACTCTAACGATTTGGATGAAATTTACTGAAAAGGGATTTTGGGGGGCAAAAAATCGTTTTAGCTAGGTCTCATCTCTCGAAAAAATCGTTTTCTTACAAATTTTATCATTATAAAAATCAATTTTTTGACGTATGAAAATACTTAAATATTGTAAGTAGGTTTTGGAATTTTATATAAACAATGAAACAATTGTTTTCAAAATATTATGACAGTTAATCTTTGAGACTTAAAATAAATACGAAAGAAAGAAAGTTAAAAAAAACAATTATTATTATAGGTGGTGAGTTTTAATTAATAAATAAAATTAACCTAAATTTGAAGCGAAAGATGCAATATCATAGATTCGAATTATTATGTATAATTATTATATATAGGAGAAATAGAACATAAATTATTGACGTGATAACGTCTTATAAATTGATGAATCACGTCAATATAAAAAGATGAAACACCGGCTGCATGCACGAAAAAGTGTACGTTCCTAACGTTCCGCCTGACCCTGTGCGTGATTATTAAATATGATATTCGAGCGGAATACGTTATCACGTAAAACTATCATCCGTAAACCGACTTTACAGATAACCAATTTTTTTATAAAGAAATAAATAGATATTTACAACATCTCATTAATAACAATAAATAAAACATGAATAACGCGCAATTGTTGAATAAAATTATAGGCGTAACTTGTAGGCTAAGTCATGACACGCCATGAATGACTTAGACTACTAGTTATGCCAATAACTATTACAACAGTTCAAAAATTCACGGTATATTGTCGAATTTATCATTTCATAAAAAATCTGGAGGTACCAAGGCCGTAGCCAGGAATTCACTTCGGAAGGGGGGGGGGTCGAACTCTAGACCAGAGACAATAAGTAACAACTTTATTTATGTAAAATTACAATATATGCTTATTATAGTATAATTTAACGTAAATAAAAAATTTAATTAAAAGGCAACAGACGCGAATTGTCACTAGAAATAAAGCACGTGACAACGATCTCTGGACTGATCTCGACATCACGATGAACGCTCATCAAGGCTAATCCAGTCAGTCGTGACTATCCCGTGCTGTTTCTCAAAAATGTTTTTAGCCTCCTCAACGAGGAAAAAGTACGCTCTGGTGTCGCCGTCGACACAGGTAGCGTCACGAGTATTGACAGTAGCTTGTGAATCGTGGAAACATTACTGCGTTACAGCTGCCCATCGCTTCTAGTGGTGTAGTGGCAAGTGGGCCATTCCGCAGCAACTATTTTTGACCACTTCGCTCGTCACACCGATAACTCCCCTTCAAAACTTGTTTGATTTGACAAGTTTGCCAAACACTTTTATGAATCCGTATTATTTGTAAATGTAATTGTTAGATACGAAAAAACTTATTTAACCTTGTACTGACTTGCGATCAACGCCAAAGCGGCATATGATATTAAATGTAACAATGAAAGATAAGTGAAAGATATGGAGCATTTCTGTCACTCATCCTTCATTGTTACATTTCAGATGGATGCCGAAAACGTGGAATTCAGATTTTTTTTTAATTTTCCGACCAAATTTTTTTTAAGTATTTTTTTTTATTTCTCACATAAAAAAACATATAATCCCAAATATTCAGCCTGCCAGCAGCTTTCAATATTTTTTTTATATTCACTTAGGTATAAGAGACCGTTTCGTTTTTTGTGCCGTACGCGTACGGATTTTTGGTTTCAAGATCCGCGGATACGTATACGGATCTTAACTTTCTTAGAGTACGCGGCGGTAAATATTGCACATCGACCTTTGGAAACAGACTATCTGTTATGGGAAAAAGTTACTGACCTCTTTAAGAGTTAACTCTCATAACAGATTGTCTCTTTCCAAAGATCGATGTGCAATATCTCATTATAAAGATAGTTGATTTAGTACCTACCTTTGAGTTATGTACTATTAGTATGGTACTCACTACGATAAATTTTTGCAATATAAAGGTGCCAAATACGATTTAAAAAAAAATTTGGTTGTCTGTAAAGTCGGTTTACGGACGATAGTTTTACGTGATAACGTATTCCGTAATACATAACCTAAACCTCCCAAAATTTGGTTTCAATCCGCTTATCCTTGGTGTCGGAATGATAAGAAATGTCAAAAGTGACGTTTGCAACTTACAAAGTATTATGTTCTAATAATAATTAGTTATTCCAATACTTAACTTAGCAGGCTTTGCATTTCACAATATACTAATGTCAAAAAATTGAATTAAACATTAGAAATGCAGCTGTTTTCATGTTAAGACAAGACATACGTTTGCTTCTAATTTCCATGTACGGCAAACAAAGACAACCGACCGCGTCGCGTCATGCATTACACAACATTGCATTTATACAGCTATTTTTCTATATAAATTTGTATAAAATATTTTTCTATATAAATTTGTATAAAAAAACTGTTTAGGCAAATTCTGTTATACGAAATCTATGTAAAATGTTCTCCTCTTTCGTTTAAGACTGGTTTCAAACCGATCTGATTTAACTTGAGCGAGAAATTAGCAAAAAGCACGCACAGGGTCAGGCGGAACGTTACGCGTTATGCGTTACGCGTTACACTTTTTCGTACATGCAGCCGGTGTTTTATCAATTTCTGTTATACGAAATCTATGTAAAATGTTCTTCTCTTTCGTTTAAGACTGGTTTCAAACCGATCTGATTTAAATTGAGCGAGAAATTAGCAAAAAGGCGGAACGTTACGCGTTATGCGTTATGCGTTACACTTTTTCGTACATGCAGCCGGTGTTTTATCAATTTATAATATTGGTGATTCATCAATTTATAAGACGTTATCACGTCAAAAATAAAAAATAATCTGAATGGAATTTAACAGGTTTTCATTATTACCTAATCACCTATATACCTATATAAAATTTCATCTATGAATTGAAAATTAATGAGGTAAAAGATCCGTAAAAGATCCGCCAAAAACTAACGGATACGGATACGGATCTTTCAGTTCCCTTGGATATCCGCGGATACGGATACGGATATCCGGCACATCACTAGTATATAGTCGTATAGTGTTTTGTGTATTTACATAAATAGTGACTTTTTATTCTTTTATTTTATTAGTTAGAATTGTTGTTGTTTCTGTTTTGTTATAGAGAAGTACTTTTAGTTTGTTTGTTTATTTGTTTTGTTAACGTTTCACTATTGTAAATAAATATTTTCCACCACGAAGAAGAACAGTTTTGTTACAATATAATATAAATACAAAGAGGATTTAAACCTCCTAGCTGATAAAATACCTGAAACGGTTCGAACTCGCGTAAAAAATTACACTAAAAAAATCAAGGAAAGAAAATACTAACAAAACGCAAATTGAGAACAATTGAAATCGATACAAGCGCAAACAAAAGTCGACATCAAACATTTTCCTGATAATAATTATTCCGCTCACGAAACTGTAAATGTCAACTTTCTGGTAATGAAACGAACAAACAGAGAAAGTGAAATAAAATACAGTAAAACATTTATATGAGAAAATGTTATTAGATATTTCTTAATAATTGCAATGAACGAAATACCGCGTACGTACCTAATTATTAGCATACGAGTAAAGTTTTTTTGGTAAAGGTTTAAGGTAAGCCTTAAGGGTGCATTCGTTTTGGGCGCTTTCAGCGCTTACGCTTATAAGCGCGATTTATTGACATTCGTCTTGGCTTATAAAAGCTAACGTTACTCATTAAAATACCGTTCGCTTTGGGATAAGCACGTGAAAACGTCAGGTGGCATCATTATGGCGGATGTAAATAATTTAGGAATTTTTCAAACAATAATGAATCTTCAAAATTAATGTGGGCAATAATTTGCCATTTTTCAAAGAAAAAATGATTTTAAATTTCACTTGCTTTGCCTTTCAGTGCACACAAAAGTTAGGTTAAGATGCCTTAAACATGACACGAGTAAACAGTTATACCGTGTTCGTTTTAGCAGTTAGCATTATTAATTCCAGGGTCGTTTAGTTATTTACTTAGATATTTTGTGTCAATATTTGCATGTGTTTTTTTTAGATGCTACTTGTAGAATAGTTTTATAAAAATATTTTTGTTACCTTTTTCAAAAAGCAATTTTGTACCTCAGAAGATATTTCGCTCCAAAACCTATTTTTATACTGAAACGTTTCAATATAAAAATAGGTTTTGGAGCGAAATATAAATATGCAGTTTTTCCATTTTTTTTTTATTTTTAATATTTGTGAGTAAACTATATGGCCTACAGACGTCGTTATGTGCTTAAATTAAAGCTAATTACATTTGCTACAATATCTTTACCTATGGTTTTACCCTTAAAATGAGTATTCTCCCTGATATCGGGGTCGAAAATTGACCAAATCTTAAAATTTCACTTTTTTGGAAAAAATTGTCAATTTTTGGAAAGCTTATCTCGGTTAGTCTTGAGCCTACAGAGCTGGTTCTGGTCTCAAATTGTAGCAATTTTAGTCTACTTAAAAACGTATAAAAATATTTTATAAAAAAGAGCATAGTTTAGGATCTATATTGAGAATACCAAAAAAAGCGCGAAAATTTCGCGGTTTTTTGAGTGCTGCAAAGTTAGCACAGGTCTTTCGAAGCTGCAAACTTGGATATACGCTACTCGTAGTGGTCCTAATAAATAAAAAATCAGAACTAGCCGTTAGTTTGCAATTTTAGCGATTTTTAGTGTAGATTATGACTGACCTTAATAGTCAATACTCAACGCATATTTGTGAATCAACCCTTTGGATATAAAGTTAATGGGAAAAATGAAAATACACTATTTTACCTGAATTATTTATTTCAGCTTCGAGGAAGTGTTGGCAGTTTATTAGCGGTTTGGGAGTCGACACGGGTTTCTAGAAAAAATATCCTTGTAGCACCGCTCATTACTGTGTACGTAGACGTACAACGAAGCGCTTGTTTTGTGATAATATAATACACGATATAAGAAAGTCATTAGAACAGTCAGTGTTGACATTCAAAAAATGTCAAATACATCGGACAATGGCTACGGCTTAAGTACAATGTGTCGATTGTACTTAAGGAGAGGTGTCATGGTGTTAGACATATTTTATTTTTCATCCAAAATGGAAAGTAAAGTAGCGGATGTAATAATGACATGCGCTCCAGTTCAGGTAAGTTATTTTTTTAGAGAGACAGCTAGCCCTATTTATTTTATTTTTTATGACATACTCTATATGTATTATATGATATATAGATAGATTTATTGGTTTAGATATACAAATCATTGTTAAAAAACACGTCAGAAAAAAAATATATATACTCAGTAAACGTAGTATTTAGGGAGCATTTCTCGTTTCTAAAAATTCTTTATACGTGTAAAAACATTCTTTACCTAGATATTTAAAAAGCGTTTTTTTTTAAGTTTCAAGGCTCTGATTACGGAGGTTCAAAGACAATTTATTAAAAGATTTCATTCTTAAATAATTAGGTCCATACATTGAATGTTTCGTATTAAAAAAAGGAACGATAAAGTCTTCTTTTTGTCTGGTGTTATAATGGTGCAGGGACGTATGACTCAAAATTATCAGAATGTTTTCTAATAAAAACAAGGCAGTTATAAATATACTGGGCTGGTAAGGTTAAAATATTTAATTGAAAAAACATTGGTTTGCAACTGTCGTGCGGCTTAGCATTGCACATAATCCTCACCGCCTTTTTTTGTAATAAAAATATTTTATATGCAGAGGCGGCATTGCCCCAGATTTCAAGTCCATATAAAAGGTTTGAGTGAAATAATGCAAAATACGCTGTTTTTAAAACGTTCTGATGAACATTGTTAGACAGTTTTCTCAATAAATAAATTACGCTAGAATACTTACTTTGTAAATTTTTTACATGATTCTTCCATGTGAATTTACTGTCTAAAATGAGACCAAGTAAATTAATACATGGAGAGTTATCACTGCAAAAGAAACGCGACTTTTGTGTTTTTGACTTATTTAGGGTGAGTTTATTTGCAGTGAACCACTGCAAGGCTTCCGACTGTGCCAAATTACTTTTTTCCTGTACGGAAGTTATATTAATGTCTTGTGTTATCATAGTGGTCTCATCTGCATACAAAAAAAAATCTTCGCTGTTTTAATATTCGCGACAATGTCATTAATATAGACGATAAACAAGATAGGACTGAGGACCGAACCCTTAGGTACCCCGTGACACATTAATTTTTGGTCCGATTTGTTGTCACCGCATTGGACATATTGGAATCTATTATTTAAATAGGATGACATCAAGTCGAGAGACTTACCCCTGAAACCGTAGATAGATAATAGTTTTTCCAATAAAATTTCATGTGGAACACAGTCGAAAGCCTTGCTGAGGTCCATGGCAACTGCTTCAGTATGCAAACCAATGTTTTTCCCTTCAAATATCGTGTTAAAATATTAATTATATTAGTTATATGTTCTGTATATAGACAAAAAAGTGTTTATTTTTTATTTTATTTTTATTTAAGAATATCAAGAAAACCTTTGCAAAGCAAGCTTGGAGTCTGTGAGTGCAAACTGAATAATAAAAATATAATAATAATAATGTGTTTAACTTCCGTTTCTTGACAGTCATAACAGACGTCTTTATTATTTTTTTCTTCCACACTTCCCGTTATTTTCTACAATTTTTAAACTTCAACTTAATAGCAATGGGCAAATGAAGGAATTTTCAGGAAATTAGGATAAGGTAGGCAAATTTTGAGCATAGGAGTTTGACAGGTTATCGGCCATGGCGTTGAATAAGGAACCATCTCGATATTTATCTGGAATTGTTGAGAGAAACCATGGAAAACCTCAACAAGATGGTCGGTACAGGAATTACCGTTTCTCGGCGAGAGGCAGTGGAACAACTTCGTTACATCTGCTCCCGCCAACATTCGAAACCGGTACCTCCCGAATGCGAGTCTAGTGCTCTCACCACTACGCCACTCCGATGCATATGGTGAATGATAAAAATAACTAATATCAAGTGGTAAGAATAGAATGAACAGAATGAGCTCGTTGATCGACGACACAAAATAATAAATTATTTTTAAAACACTAATTTCAGATATTTTTCATCGTCGATGATTTCTTTTTATTAATTTTATGCTTACTGCCTTCTGAATTTGTCTTGACAACTTGATATCAGTTATTTTTGTCATTCAGTTTGCACTCACAATCTTCAAATACCTATACACTGTATATTATGCTTATTTGAAGATAACACCTCTTTTTGTTTTATGGGTACTCGTATACTAGTACTATCATAATATATTACATGTTTAATATGTAATGTAAAAACCACATACCTTGCATTAATTAGTATTTAAATATTAGTTAAAACTATGTAAATATGTAAATACTTTCTCTTTTTTATCTAAATATTTTACGTTTTATTTGCATAACTTATTGTTACAGAGTATACCCAAATATGAGGCAAACAATAATTTCTGGGATTCAATTTGTTGTTTAGGACATTGTTATATTCCCGTTTGTCGTATTTAAATATTATTATCTTGATTCTGTTCCAGATAACGAAAGACGACAAGATGCCAAATTTCATCTGCCAGTTATGCCACACTCAAGTGGAGAAAATTCATCAGTTTCAAAGGCAAGTAGTAGAGTCCGATGAAATTTTGCGACGATATTTAAAACAGTTGCACACTAATTATGATAATCAAACAAACAATGTATGTTCCCTCGAGAAACTTTCTGAAAGTCCTTTGATCGATGCCCCTAACGCAGAGTTCACCGTAAAGCGTGAACCTCAGGAGCTTCAGGACATATTTGACATGGATGCCAACAGGGAAGAAATGTCACCCGTGAATTTTAATTCGACAAACAAGATCAATAACGAAGTAGGTTTAGAATCCAAAGTCAAAGAAGAGAGGACGAACGACAATTCCCTGTTTCCAGCGAACTGTGCTGATGACATCGAAACTTTATCCAAATTTGACGATAGTGAAATCAGTTGTGAAGACTCTAAAATGGATATAAGTGACTCTAAACTGGGTTTGCAAATGGGTGTTAACTTGAAAGAGACAGGAAATGCAACCTTTAAATCACAAAATGGATTTAATGATCAAATGCCCTTAAAAGGCGAAATCAAACCCGAACTGATGGATAATTCATCAAATTTAACTGAATGTGTTAATGGCACAATAAACGCTTTTTCCATTTGTGACGTTAGTTTCATCAACTATGTAGACGTACAGACAGACACTGATCATATATCTGCTGGTGACACAGTAGAAACTCTCAATAAAGACGATGACATTGAAAATTGCGGCAAGACATCGTATCGGTGTAACGTTTGTAATAAACGTTTTTCTAGGATAGATAGTTTAAATAAACACAAACAAATGCATACCGGTGAGAAACCGTACCAATGTGACGTTTGTAAGAAACATTTTACCGTGTTAGACTATTTAATCAAACATAAACAATTACATACTGACGAAAACCCGTATCAATGTGATGTTTGTAATAAACATTTTACTAGGTTAAGCAATTTAAACAGACACAAACAAATACATACTGATGTGAAACCGTACCAATGTGACGTTTGTAATAAGCATTTTTCTCAACTTGCTACTTTAAACACACACAAACGATTACATACTGGCGGGACACCGTATCAATGTGATGTATGTTTTAAACATTATACTTCCCCAAGCAGTTTAAATAAGCACAAACGACTGCATGTTGGTGAGAGATTGTACCAATGTGACGTTTGTAATAAACATTTTACTTTATTAATCTATTTAAACAGTCACAAACGAATACATGCTGCTGTGAAACCGTATCAATGTGACGTTTGTAATAAACATTTTACCGTGTTGGAATATTTAAACAAACATAAACAAATACATACTGGTGAGAAACCGTATCAATGTGACGTTTGTAATAAGCGTTTCTTGCAATTAAGTAATTTAAACACGCATTCACGAATACATACTGGTATGAAACCGTATCAATGTGACGTTTGTAATAAGCGTTTCTCGCAATTAAGTAATTTAAACAAACACAAACGAACACATACTCATGAATGACCCTGTAAGTGTGACGTATTTAAGAAGTACTTTTACTCTACTTGAAAAGTTTAGTAAGCACAAGCTTAAACACTGGTGCGCTATTTACTATAACATAAGATTTTATTTTTTACTACCCCGTATAAAATAGCTGCTGTACACCTCCCATAACGCAATATTTTTATAATTATAAACGATAGCGGTCGCGGAATATCAATTCAACGGTAATTTGTTGTTATTATACCCGAATAAAAAGTGAAATGTCAAAAATGTTCAAACTAGAAATAAAGTGAAACCCAAATAGATATACATGAAAAAAATTTCTCAACAGATTGTGTGATTTAAAACTCACCGATACTCGTTTCCAAATAATGCCATTACTCATGCGTAATACAATACATTCAACCGTAGGCATATAACAGTTAGTTATGAATCTAGTATTAGACCGGCAGCTCGTGACAGATTTTATCAACCAATCGTATCACGTATGCCCTTCAAGTTGATGATTATAAAGTAGGTTTAACTAAAAAATGGATCTAAGCGAGATCGTGTGGACGGGACATGTAGCGTGCAATGTCATCTGAAATTGCAAAAAAAAATTGAATTTTTAATCAATCGTATCACGTATGCCATTCATGCCTTGATGTAATTTATAAAAAAACAAATCCAGAGAAGTATCATCATACGTTTAGGTCGGGGTCTTGTGGCTGAACTCAGTCCTCGAAGTTGCAAAAAAAAACAATAATTCTAACCAATCGTATTACGTATGCCGTGTCTACTAAATGTTTATATTGATTGTGAAAATAATTTTTAACCAGTCGGCATACGTTTCAACTGGGGCCAAATATTTTTTTTCAATGATGGCGTTTGTAAAAAAAACCTTGTTTTAAATCAATCATATCGTTATTGAAAATTGTTGCAAAACACTGTTTTCATTGTAAAATAAAGAAATACAAGCTGGCATACAATAATTTTGGGGTCCGGTGGTTGGAGGAACCAGAGAAGTTGCAAATTTTGATATGAATTTTTTTCAATCGTATCACGTATGCCCTTCTGGATTTTACTAGTAATCATACTTTTTTCATCAAATTCAAAAGGGCATACAATTTCCGTGGGGCAAAAACGCGTAATAGCCCAGTCAATGCACAGAAAAAACTGCCAAACCTGGAAATTCTACCAAACAGCACCGATTAGCACCAAAATTTGGCTGTAGGTTCTACTTACCCTCTATGTTAAAGTTGTCAATGAAAAGCTATACTATTATCTTATAAAAACAACATTATAATATATATTTCTTATGCGCTTGCACCGACGTCTCTCAAAAACAATAGGCCTCTTCATATTTGTATATCAAACATCCTCCCAAAATTTGGTTTCATTCCGCTCATCCATGATGTTGGAACAGTAAAAAATGTCAAAACTGACATTTTCATCTGTCAAAGTATGTTCTAATAATTAATTAGTTATTCAAATCGTTAACTCAGAAGGCGTTGCATTTCACAAAATACTAATGTTAAAAGACTGACTAATATTTGAAATGACATTCGTTTTTGAACAAATGCAGTATTTTTATTTTAAGACAGAACATACGCTGTTTTTAAATTCCCATGGTACAGTATGCAACAAACGAAGACAGACGATTCGTGTATGCTATGTATTAGACAAAATTGAATTTATAGAGCTTGTTTTCTATATAAAGCTGTATAAAAAAAGTGTTTCGACGAATTCTATTATACAAAATCTATGTAAAATTTTCTCCTCTTTCGTTTAAAACGAACTGATTTTGAGCGAATTATAAGCAAAAAACTTAGTTTGCTTCTCGTTTGGAAGTTTTGGAGGGTTTTTAATTATTTGTTGTTCTAGCGGCAATAGAAATACACACTCTGTGAAAATTTCAACTCTCTACCTATTACGGTTTTTGAGATACAACCCGCTGACAAGACAGCTAACGTGAATCCGTATGCCTTCATAAAATTTGGCCGAATAGCATAATTTTGCAGAAAAATTGCAAAGGGCATAAATTTGACTCTATTTAATAAATAGAGTAACTGTGATCCATTGAAGTTAATGATAGGTATTTCGTGGCATAGGTACTTGATTTGATTAAAAAAAAAAATTCCAAACACATCTCCTTTTTAAAAAAATGTTGATTCTCGTTATTGTCCCGCACAATTTGTATGCCCTTTTAAATTTGATAAGAAATAATAATTACGAAGTTAAATCCAAAAGGGCATACATGATACGATTGGTTTATTATGGATACATTTTTTACAGTTTTAAAACGTATGCCTTTGGACAAGGTCTCGAAAATATGTATGCCGTTAAAATATATAACATATAAAAATCGGAATTAACCATGGGTTCAAAGGCATACATGATACGATTGATTTAAAACAAGGTTTTTTTTTACAAACGCCATCATTGAAAAAAAATATTTGGCCCCAGTTGAAACGTATGCCGACTGGTTAAAAATTATTTTCACAGTGATACGATTGGTTGATAAAATCTGTCACGAGCTGCCGGTCTATATTGTAAAACAGTATACTGAAAAAACTAATTTTTAAAATATATAGGAAAAATACATTAAATAATTATAAATATAAATTCATGCAGCGGCGTTGTTTTATTTTATTCAACAAGCCCTCTCCCGACGCATATATCCTTTATTCCCAAGCCTTGTATGCAGTTGCGATTTGACAAACTAGTACCGTAATCGTTCATCATTTTGGGGCTTGTGATATATTATGATAAATTCAAATATATATGCACGCGTGCAAAATTTCAAAGCTCTAGCTTAATTAATTTTAGTCGACACATTTGGACACATTGACGAACTAACAAACTTGTAATTGTAAAAAGGGTCATTCTAATGTCGCCATCATAAACCAATGATTTTGTTCTCCCCTTAGTGGATAACTTTTTTTTAGTGGTTAGTCATATCGAACATTAAAATCGCAAACTAACAGTCTGTTAGAAATTTCGTCGTAGCTCAGTCATTTTGTAAAAAATATTTACAAATTATATACAGAAACCTTCCAGTTTTCAATAATAGAAAGAACAATATACGACGAAGTTTCTGTACACAATTTGTAAATATTTTTTTAAATGGCTGAAATACGACGGTATTTTGTCAAAAACTGCATAGTTTTATTTATTATGCTACTCAATTATGTTATGTTTTTTATTATGTTACTCAATTATATTTATGTTAATATGTTACTCAACCACATTAAAATCACTGAATGGATTTACATAACGATTACTAGGTATTAAACTTATTTTTGCGAAAATGCAGTTTTTCCATTTTTTGGATTTTTAATATTTGTGAGTAAACTATATGGCCTACAGACGTCGTTATGTGCTTAAATTAAAGCTAATTACATTTGCTACAATATCTTTACCTATGGTTTTACCCTTAAAATGAGTTTTCTCCCTGATATCGAGGTCGAAAATTGACCAAATCTTAAAATTTTACTTTTTTGGAAAAAATTGTCAATTTTTGGAGAGCTTATCTTTTTAAATATTGAACCTACAGAGCTGGTTCAAGTCTCAAATTGTAGTAATTTTAGTCTACTTAAAAACGTATAAAAATATTTTATAAAAAAAATTGGTTGTCTGTAAAGTCGGTTTACGGACGATAGTTTACGTGATAACGTATTCCGTAGGTAATACATAACCTAAATTTATATAATAATTATAATAATTCGAATCTATGATATTGCATCTTTTGCTTCAAATTTAGGTTAATTTTATTTATTAAAATTACTTACCACCTATAATATAATTGTTTTTTTTAACTTTCTTTCTTTCGTATTTATTTTAAGTCTCAAAGATTAATTGTCATAATATTTTGAAAACAATTGTTTCACTGTTCATATAAAATTCCAAAACCTACTTACAATATTTAAGTATTTTCATACGTCAAAAAACTGATTTTTATAATGATAAAATTTGTATGAAAACGATTTTTTCGAGAGATGAGACCTAGCTAAAACGATTTTTTGCCCCCCAAAATCCCTTTTCAGTAAATTTCATCCAAATCCTTAGGGCCGTTTTCGAGAAAAGCACGCACAGGGTCAGGCGGAACGTTAGGAACGTTACACTTTTTCGTGCATGCAGCCGGTGTTTTATCAATTTATAAGATTGGCGATTCATCAATTTATAAGACGTTATCACGTCAAAAAGAGCATAGTTTAGGATTTATATTGAGAATACCAAAAAAAGTGCGAAGATTTTGCGGTTTTTTGAGTGCTGCAAAGTTAGCACAGGTCTTTCGAAGCTGCAAACTTGAATATACGCTACTCGTAGTGGTCCTAATAACATATTAAAAAAATCAGAACTAGCCGTTAGTTAGCAATTTTGGCGATTTTTAGTGTAGATTATGAATTAACTAATATTCAATACTCAATGCATATTTGTGATTAAAAAACATTTTAATATGAAGTTAATGGGAAAAATGAAAATACACTGTTTTACCTGAATTATTTATTTCAACTTTGAGGAAGTGTTGGCAGTTTATTAGTGGTTTCAGAGTCGACACTAGTGGTTTCCAAGGTACCTTGGTGGTTTCTAGAAAAAATATCCTTGTAGCACCGCTCATTACTGTGTACGTACAACGAAGCGCATGTTTTGTGATAATACCAGAGATAATAATACACCATAATATAGAAAAAGATACATTAGAACAGTCAGAGTTGAAATTCAAAAAATGTCAAATACATCGGTCAGTGGCTACGACATAAGTACAATGTGTCGATTGTGCTTAAGGAGAGGTGTCACGCTGTTGGACATATTTTATTTTTCATCCAAAATGGAATGTAAAGTAGCGGATGTAATAATGACATGCGCTCCAGTTCAGGTAAGTTATTTTTTTAGAGAGATAGCTAGCCCTATTTATTTTGATTTTTTATGAAATACTCTATATGTATTATATGTTCTGTATATAGACAAAAAAGTGTTTATTTTTGCAATGCAAGCTTGGAGTCTGTGAGTGCAAACTGATTAATAAAAATATAATAATGCGTTTAACATTCGTTTCTTGACAGTAAGCAGCGTTGCCAGACGTCCCGATTTTTAAATCAAAATTACATGTCCCGCGCGGGACAGGCTCAGTCCCGCTTTTCGGGGATAACTTTAAAAGAAGTTAAATCTGCGCAGAAATATCATGAATAAGTAATTCTTATAAATAATTATTCTCATATTGTAAGAATTTGTAACACTCACTCCACAGACTATTGTTTGAAACGCCATATTTTTCTAATGAATAAAACTTTATTGATTTTGATTTCTGTTTTTTTTTTTTTTTTTTATTCTGAAGACGAATAAGACTCAACTATTTAAAGATAGGGTAAATCTGATTTAAAATATAATATTTTTATTAAAATAGGTACCTACCTACATTTTCTATGGCTGTTTTTGCTATCTATTGTCACGTAAACGTAATTTTAATTCAAATAAAAAGATAAATAGGTATTTGAAAACTTCTGATTATATACGTTTTTTTACTATGTCCCGCTTTCGACGAAAGAATCCCGCTTTTTTCACTCAAAGAGTTCCAAAATCCCGACTTGGCAAAAAAAAAACTGGCAACGCTGACAGTAAGTCATAACAGACGTCTTTATTATTTTTTTCTTTCACACGTGACATTTCCCGTTATTTTCTACAATTTTTAAATTTCAACTTAATAGCAATGGGCGAATGAAGGAATTTTTAGGAAATTAGGATAAGGTAGACAAATTTTGAGCATAGGAGTTTGACAGGTTATCCGCCATGGCCTTGAATTAGGAACAATCTCGATATTTATCTGGAATTGTTGAGTGAAACCATGGAAACCCTCAACAAGACGGCCGGTACAGGAATTACCGTTTCTTGGCGAGAGGCAGTGGAATAACTCCGTTACATCTGCCCCCGCCAGGATTCGAACCCGGTGCCTCCCGAATGCGAGTCTAGAGCTCTCACCGCTACGCCACTCCGATGCATATGGTGAATGATAAAAATAACTAATATCAAGTGGTAAGAATAGAATGAACAGAATGAGCTCGTTGATCGACGACACAAAATAATAAATTATTTTTAAAACACTAATTTCAGATATTTTTCATCGTCGATGATTTCTTTTTATTAATTTTATGCTTACTGCCTTCTGAATTTGACTTGACAACTTGATATCAGTTATTTTTGTAATTCAGTTTGCACTCACAATCTTCAAATACCTATACACTGTATATTATGCTTATTTGAAGATAACACCTCTTTTTGTTTTATGGGTACTCGTATACTAGTACTATCATAATATATTACATGAAAATATGTAATGTAAAAACCACATACCTTGCATTAATTAGTATTTAAATATTAGTTAAAACTATGTAAATTAGTAAATACTTCCTCTTTTTTATCTAAATAATTTACGTTTTATTTGCATAACTTATTTCTAGGAATCAGTTTGTTGTTTAGTCCATTGTTATATTCCCGTTTGACATATTTAAATATTATTATCTTGATTCTGTTTCAGATAACGAAAGGCGACGAGATGCCGAATTTCATCTGTCAGTTATGCCACACTCAAGTGGAGAAAATTCATCAGTTTCAAAGGCAAGTTGTAGAGTCCGATGAAATTTTGCGACGATATTTAAAACAGTTGCACACTAATTATGATAATCAAATCAACAATGTATGTTCCCTCGAGAAACTTTCTGAAAGTCCTTTGATCGATGCCCCTAACGCAGAGTTCACCGTAAAGCGTGAACCTCAGGAGCTTCAGGACATATTTGACATGGATGCCAACAGGGAAGAAATGTCACCCGTGAATTTTAATTCGACAAACAAGATCAATAACGAAGTAGGTTTAGAATCCAAAGTCAAAGAAGAGAGGACGAACGACAATTCCCTGTTTCCAGCGAACTGTGCTGATGACATCGAAACTTTATCCAAATTTGACGATAGTGAAATCAGTTGTGAAGACTCTAAAATGGATATAAGTGACTCTAAACTGGGTTTGCAAATGGGTGTTAACTTGAAAGAGACAGGAAATGCAACCTTTAAATCACAAAATGGATTTAATGATCAAATGCCCTTAAAAGGCGAAATCAAACCCGAACTGATGGATAATTCATCAAATTTAACTGAATGTGTTAATGGCACAATAAACGCTTCTTCCAGTTGTGACGTTAGTAAAATCAATTATGCAGACGTAAAGACAGACACTGATCATATATCTGCTGGTGACACAGTAGAAACTCTCAATAAAGACGATGACATTGAAAATTGCGGCAAGACATCGTATCGGTGTAACGTTTGTAATAAACGTTTTTCTAGGATAGATAGTTTAAATAAACACAAACAAATGCATACCGGTGAGAAACCGTACCAATGTGACGTTTGTAAGAAACATTTTACCGTGTTAGACTATTTAATCAAACATAAACAATTACATACTGACGAAAACCCGTATCAATGTGATGTTTGTAATAAACATTTTACTAGGTTAAGCAATTTAAACAGACACAAACAAATACATACTGGTGTGAAACCGTACCAATGTGACGTTTGTAATAAGCATTTTTCTCATCTTGCTACTTTAAACACACACAAACGAATACATACTGGCGGGAAACCGTATCAATGTGATGTATGTTTTAAACATTTTACTTATCCAAGCAGTTTAAACAAGCACAAACGACTGCATATTGATGGCAGATCGTATCCATGTGACGTTTGTAGTAAAGTTTTTACTTCATTAGGAAATTTAGAAATACACAAACGAATACATACTGGTAAGAAACCCTATCAATGTGACGTTTGTAATAAACATTTTACTTTGTTACACCATTTAAACAATCACAAACGAATACATACTGGTGTGAAACCGTATCAGTGTGACGTTTGTAATAAGCATTTTTCTCATCTTGCTACTTTAAACATTCACAAGCGATTACATACTGGCGGGAAACCGTATCAATGTGATGTATGTTTTAAACATTTTACTTTTCCAAGCAGTTTAAACAAGCACAAACGACTGCATATTGGTGGAAGATCGTATCAATGTGACATTTGTAACAAACATTTTACTATGTTACACTATTTAAACCGACACAAACGACTACATACTGATGAGAAACCGTATCAGTGCAACGTTTGTAATAAACATTTTACTGTGTTAAGCTATTTAAACACACACTCACGAATACATACTGGTGAGAAACCGTATCAATGTGACGTTTGTAATAAGCGTTTTTTGCAATTAAGTAATTTAAGCAAACATAAACGAACACATACTAATGAATGAGCATGAAAGTGTGACGTATGTAAGAAGTGTTTTACTCTATCTAAAAATCTTAATATGCACAAGCTTAAACACTGGTGAGATATTGACTATTGCGTAAGATTTTATTTTCCACTACCTCCCTTTAAAATGGTTGCGCCGATTTTTCTCAAAAAAAGTACAAAACGTTTGTATACATAGATAGAATAATAAACCGTTATGAAAAGTATACAATTATTATATAAAAACAACATTATAGTATATAATATCTCTTTTGCGCTTCCGCCGATGTTCCCCAAAAACAATAGACCTCGTTATATTATTTCCATATCAAACATCCTTCCAAAATTTGGTTTAAATCCGCTCATCCGTAGTTTTGGAATGGTAAAAAATGTCAAAAATGACGCATCTGTCGAAGTATTATGTTCTAATAATTAGTTAATCAAATCGGTAACTCAGAAAAACTTGTAAACACTGGTAAGTGGTAACACAAACACACGATATAGAAAATAATTCATTAGAATAGCCAGTGTTGATATTAAAAAAAATGACAAATATAGCGGTCAATGGCTACGGCTTAAGTACAATGTGTCGATTGTGCTTAAGGAGAGGTGTCACGCTGTTGGACATATTTTATTTTTCATCCAAAATGGAAAGTAAAGTAGCAGATGTAATAATGACATGCGCTCCAGTTCAGGTAAATTATTTCTTTAGAAAGGTAGACACAGCTATTTATTGTTTTTTATGACATACTCTCTACACGCTAGGAAAGTATCTTTTGGAAAGAGACATTTGCGCCCTCTTATGTTTTTTTTTTTTTAATTCTGGTTTAGCCAAAACCTTAGTGTCATCTGTTATATATGCATTTTAAAAAATATTAATACTTCAATAAAATGGGTAAAAAGCTATCAAATCGAAAGTGCTGTGTTGTTGATTATAAAGATACACCAACTAAACATCCAGAATTACAATTCCACTGTTTTCCTGGATTTTTTTATGAATTAGAGAGGGAAAAAATGGACTCAGCAGTACGTCGTCAAGGGTAATTAAATTTGATTTTACGTCTGTAATCATTATTAAATACATGAATATATCATAATTGTTATTTTGTTAACAAAAGTAAAATTTAAAAAATTTTTGAAATAAAGAAGGTATATCATTTATGTAGTTTTTTACTGACCTTGTGCGTAAATATTTTTTTATAATTAAGAATAACGCTGGTTTCCATGGGTTTGTAAGTTTTGAGTGAACCAGATTTGGGTCCAGTACGATAACACTATGCACCCAAATTTTGAAATTTTTTTTTAAGTCATAGAAAACGCTAAATTTTGACGTTCAAAAAAAAAACTGCGGATTATTCACAAATTTCCTCAAAAATACGTGAAAAAAATGGAACTACTTTTCGTCTTTCACTGTCATTTTTTGAATCTAACCAATCAAAAATCACAAATACACGTCATAGCAACTGGTGTAGAATTATTGTATAACTATTTCACTTTGAATGCAGCTTTCGATTGTGTTATGGAAGCAGGGTCGTATTTAGATTCGCATACCCGTTTATCGTTCACCCCGGAATTGTTTTTTTAAAAACTCAACATTTGCCCCTTCCCGTTTCACTGCGAGACAATTCGCATACCCCTTTATCGTTCACCCCAGAATTACAATTCGCATACCCGTTTATCGTTCACCCCGGAATTGTTTTTTTAAAAACTCCACATTTGCCCCTTCCCGTTTCACTGCGAGACAATTCGCATACCCCTTTATCGTTCACCCCAGAATTACAATTCGCATACCCGTTTATCGTTCACCCCGGAATTGTTTTTTTAAAAACTCCACATTTGCCCCTTCCCGTTTCACTGCGAGACAATTCGCATACCCCTTTATCAAAAAAAGCGGTGGTTTTCAATCTTCATGAAAATGTGAGTTTTAAATTTAAAATTCGTTTTATAAATTAAAATTTCCAAATACGACTCTGCCCTGAACGTTCAATTGTATTTCATTCCAACCAATTGATATTTCTATCTTTGTTTATCATAGGTACAGGTATATATAACTTTCTCTTTTCTTATCACTATATAAGACAAGATAGCGATCGCTATAGTAAATAATATATTTACTATACCATATTTAATTTTTTTAAATAAATTTATAAAAATTAATTTTCCGCACTTAAAACGACCAATAACGCTGTTATATGTTATATAAAACAATAATTGTGAATTTCCAGTGGATATTTTGCATAGCAAGTTATCGTACTCTTACCATAATGTTCTATGTATAGACAAAAAAGTTTATTTAGCTATTTGATTTATTTTTATTTAAGAATATCGTCAAGAAAGCATTTACTATGTACAATTGAAGTCAGTGAGTGCAAACTGAATGTTAAAAATAATTAATATCAAGTAGTAAGAATAAAAATTAATAGAACGAGCTTGTCGATCTATATCACAAAATATTAAATTATTTTTAAGACACCAATAGTATTTTTCGTTGTCGATTTACTACCTTCTCGATTTTTCTTGATAACTTGATAGGTATCAGTTAATTTAGTCATTCATCTTCCAATATACATTGTAGGTATAAAAACTTATTTGAGGATATCAGTCATTTTTGTTTTTTTTTTTGGTATAATACTTTCATAATATGTTAAATAATCTATCTAATATATAAAATTCTCGTGTCACAGTTTTTGTTGCCATACTCCTCCGAAACGGCTTGACCGATTTTGATGACATTTTTTGTGCTTATCCGGTATCTATGAGAATCGGCCAACATCTATTTTTCATCCCCCTAAATGTTAGGGGTAGTCCACCCCTAAATTTTTTTTTTTATTTTTTAGACAAAATTTTTAATTTCTATTTTTTTATGATACAACATACAAAAATACATACAATCCTCAATTTTCACCCTTCTACGATCAACCCTTATTTTTTAATAGCCATTTTAGTAATTTAATCATTTTTCCTCTCCGGTCGAAAACTGATCAATCGTCATTTAATTAGTTATCCCCGCCAGATGTCTACAGGTGTCACTTCGCCAACATCTATTTTTCATCCCCCTAAATGTTAGGGGTAGTCCACCCCTAAATTTTTTTTCTTCCTTCCCCATTCGTTCTTTTGCACCAGGCACGACGGCGCAGCCGCAGTGCTCGACATACACACATATACGTCCATGTATATTTTAAAATAAATAAAATAGATAGATAGATGTTCCAATTAAATTGTTTTATTATTTCACTTTATACGTAGCGAAGCACGTACAGGGCCGCTAGTACTAATATATAAAGCTGAAGAGTTTGTTTGGTTTAACACGCTAATCTCAGGAGTTACGGGTTCGAATTGAAAATTTTTTGTTTCCTGGAGAGTCCATTTATCGAGGAAGGCTATAGGCTATATAATATCAAACTACGACCAATAGGAGCGGAGCATCAAAAATGCAAAATGTAACTCAAAATTTGTCCGTCCGACAAAAACTTTTGAACGGTAACTCCGATCATCATGAAATTTAGATACAACATTCATCTCGGTAAACTAAGATGAACGTGCGTACTCATGTCCCAAACCCCCATTCATTCTTTTGCACCCGGATGAAACCGGGCGGGACCGCTAGTGTTTAATATAAAGTAACAACCACATACCTTATATTATTTAGTGTTTAAATTGTAACGTTTTACAATTTTAGGCCCTTTGGAGGATCATTATTTTGTTGAAATAATATTTGAATATTATTGCTTAAATCATATTGGAAATTAAAAGATTTTTAAAACGACACAATAAGTGGGAGAGAGAAGCTGAGCGGTCATTTAAGACCCATTAGTTAAGAAAGGACAACTGCGCGAGTGGTACGCGGCGGAGTGATACAAAATATACTTAGCAGTTTGAATGTTAGCCGACAAGGAGAAGGCGTTACGCCGGCCGGTACGCTAGAGAGAGAACGACTAAACGACGAGTTTATTCATTGTATTGCAAGATTTCGTGGCTCAGTGGACGACGAACAAGACTGATGTCAACATCGGCGTATTTAATACGGTTTTGAGATTTGATACAGCATTGTTTATCTGATTACTTTATTTGGCGAATTTTCTGAGGCGATTTGTGGCTAGGTCTTGGTGGTTGTAAGGTTCTTGTTCTCGTTGGCGAATAGGGCAGTCCTCCGTGAACCCCTTTTGTGAAGTAATTTCGGATCCGTGAGCTGCGGTTCCAAATTACAGAATTATTTCCCCTTTCTGATTGTTGTCACTATTGTTGGATAGAATTTAACCGTGAACTAACAAGCCTGTTGGCACTCTGTATTTAGTTTCACTTTCTGTCGTTTAGGATTGGGTGTTTCTGTAATTTGTTGTCGATTAGGAACAATTTCTGGAATTATTTGGAATTATCTCAGTTCAGGATTTGCGGAATTTTTTGTTGTTAACAACGTCGCCACGCATCAGATACGCTTTACTTTCTACAGCGATCATTACGCGCGCCAATGCAATGATCTGACGTTTATTATTGCTGACGTCGTCTACTCTAATCAAATGATTTTTTGTGATTTTAATTTTTGCAAGCTACTTATTGCGTCGAAATTGGTGGGCCTAAATTTATGGTGCGGACACTCCGTCTCGCAATTTGAATAAATTTTGAAGTATTGCAGTACAGGCGTGACGATTAACGTCGCGCACAGTTTTGCGATTTAATTGAGTGAACTGTCATAGTTCGATATTATTGTAAATATTTTTAGTGAACTGCAATAGTTCGATATTATTGTAAATATTTTGAGTGAACTGCAATAGTTCGATATTATTGTAAATATTTTTAGTGAACTGCAATAGTTCGATATTATTGTAAATATTTTTAGTGAACTGCAATAGTTCGATATTATTGTAAATATTTTGAGTGAACTGCAATAGTTCGATATTATTGTAAATATTTTGAGTGAACTGCAATAGTTCGATATTATTGTAAATATTTTGAGTGAACTGCAATAGTTCGATATTATTGTAAATATTTTGAGTGAACTGCAATAGTTCGATATTATTGTAAATATTTTGAGTGAACTGCAATAGTTCGATATTATTGTAAATATTTTGAGTGAACTGCAATAGTTCGATATTATTGTAAATATTTTGAGTGAACTGCAATAGTTCGATATTATTGTAAATATTTTGAGTGAACTGCAATAGTTCGATATTATTGTAAATATTTTTAGTGAACTGCAATAGTTCGATATTATTGTAAATATTTTTAGTGAACTGCAATAGTTCGATATTATTGTAAATATTTTGAGTGAACTATCTCGGCTCACTATTTTGGGACTTGTAATTTCTTGGCGATTGTTTTTTTTTTATTGTCCAGTTTGTATGGTCGGCGTCCATCCATTCTCTTTGAGTGGATTATTGGTTGTGATCGTCCTTCTGTGTTATTTTATAGGTTGTGGCGTGGTTTTGGGCTGCGTGTTGTTGTGGGCTGTTTTGGCTTTTCATTTTAATTCTCTCTGTTGCCTACGTTGCGTACTAGGTCTAGAGGTGGACTCCCTAGACAGCTTGTGTGGCCCTTCGTGTCCTGGCGCCCTTTCATCACAGTCGGTAGGGCCCACACGATTTTAAGTTCCATCAGCGCCGTGTGGCAACATAGTTGTATTTATTTAATTTATTAATTGTGGCGTCGTGTGTTACTTGTTAATTTAATTTAAATCAATCGCCAATTTTATTTTGGTATTAAGTGGTCGGTGGTCGGACTTTTATTGCCCATTCTGGGCTTTTTCCCAAAAGGGGGAACTCTCATTTTTTTATCGTCCCACGCCCCTCGCGCCGTCTGAGATCTGCTAGCCGTGGCCTCCTCTAAGCGGCGAGGAGTAGCAGTGTAAAACAGTGAGGTTACAAAATATTAGTTAATTAATTAAAACTATGTTTACATAAATAATTCCTCTTTTTTATGTAAATAATTTACGATTTATTTGGATAACTTATTGTTACAGAGTGTACCCAATATGGGGCAAACAATCATTTCTGGCATTTAATTTGTTGTTAGGGACAGTGTTATATTCCCGTTTGACATATTTAAATATTATTATCTTGATTCTGTTTCAGATAACGAAAGACGACAAGATGCCAAATTTAATTTGTCAGTTATGCCACACTCAAGTGGAGAAAATTCAACAGTTTCAAAGGCAAGTAGTAGAGTCCGATGAAATTTTGCGACGATATTTAAAACAGTTGCATATTTCTAATAATAATCAAATCAACAATGATTGTTCCCTCAAGAAACTTTCTGAAAGTCCTTTGATCGATACCCCTAACGCAAATTTATCCGTAAAGTGTGAACCTCAGGAGCTTCAGGACATATTTGACATGGATGCCAATAGGAAAGAAATGTCATTCGTGAATTTTCATTCAACGGACAAGATCAATAATGAAATAGGCTTAGAATCCGAAATCAAAGAAGAGAGGTCGAACGACAATTCCCTGTTTCCAGCGAACTGTGCTGTTGACATCGAAACTTTATCCAAATTTGACGATAGGTTAATCAGTTGTGAAGACTCTAAGATGGATATAAGTGACACTAAAGTGAGTTTGGAGATGGGTGTTAACTTGAAAGAGACAGGAAATGCAACCTTTAAATCAGAAAATGGATTTAACGATCGAATGTCCTTAAAAGGTGAACTCAAACCCGAACTGATGGATAATTCATCAAATTTAACTGAATGTGTTAATGGCACAATAAACGCTTCTTCCAGTTTTGACGTTAGTAAAATCAGCTATGCAGACGTAAAGACAGACACTGATCATACATCTGCTGGTGACATAGTAGAAACTCCATTTAAGATCGAAGACATTGAAATAAATTGCGGCAAGAAATCGTATCAATGTAACGTTTGTAATAAGCATTTCTCTGCGCTAAAAACCTTAAACAAACATAAACGACTACATACTGATGTTAAACCTTATCCATGTGACGTTTGCAATAAGCGTTTTAATAACATTGGCAATTTAAAAATGCACAAACGAATACATACAGGTGAAAAACCATATCAATGTGACATTTGTAATAAGCATTTTGCTGCGCTACAGCATTTAAATATACATAAGCGAATACATACTGGTGAGAAACCGTATCAATGTGACGTTTGCAATAAGCGTTTTAATAAGATAGGCAATTTAAACATTCATAAACGAGTACATACAGGTGAAAAACCGTATCAATGTGACGTTTGTAATAAGTATTTTACTGTGTTACAACATTTAAACAATCACAAACGAATACATACTGGTGTGAAACCGTATCTATGTGATGTTTGTAATAAGCATTTTACTGTGCTAAGCTATTTAAACAATCACAAACGAATACATACTGGTGAGAGACCGTTTCAATGTGACGTTTGTAATAAACATTTTACTTCGTCAGGCAATTTAAAAATACACAAAAGCTTACACACTGGTAAGAAACCCTATCAATGTGACGTATGTAATAAACATTTTACTTTGTTACACTATTTAAACAATCACAAACGAACACATACTGGTTTGAAACCGTATCAATGTGACGTTTGTAATAAGCATTTTACTGTATTAGACTATTTAGACAGACACAAACGAATACATACTGGTGAGAGACCGTATCAATGTGACGTTTGTAATAAACATTTTACTGTGTTATACTATTTAAACAAACATAAACAAATACATACTGGTGAAAAACCGTATCAATGTGACGTCTGTAATAAGCGTTTCTTGCAATTAAATAATTTGAAAACACATTCACGAATACATACTGGTGAGAAACCGTATCAATGTGACGTTTGTAATAAGCGTTTCTTGCAATTAAGTAGTTTAAACAAACACAAACGAACACATACTGATGAATGACCGTGTAAGTGTGACGTATGTAAGAAGTGTTTTACTCTATCTGGAAAACTTAGTAAGCACAAGCTTAAACACTGGTGAGATATTTACTATAACGATAGATTTTATTTTGCACTACACCCAGGGCCGGCTTAAGCTATAGGCGAACTAGGCGCCCGCCTAGGACGGCATCTTCAGTGGGGCGGCAAAATTGAAAACTGCCAATGTTTTATTTTAACATTAAATAAATTTTTTTTTGATAATTTAATGAGTACTTCATATTAGTCAGAGTGGCCGTCGGCAAAAACTTTACTGACACATACTCTCCCCAAACTTTAGGCGTAGTCTGACACCTATTTCCTCTATGACTTTTCTTGATTTTGGGTTGTTTTCCCTCTAAATTTTCCAAAAGATGTCGCTTTGACGACATGTGAAAATTTATAGATACTGTTTGTTTTTTTAATTGGATAGGTATCAGACTAGGCCTAATGAAGCCATATACAAAGTTTGGGGAGAGTATGTGTCAGTCAAATTTTTGCCGACGGGCACTCTGGCTACTTTTGAATACTATACAACATCATCATAAAGTAAAATAATAATTTACAAGTAGAGGACAGCGTGGTGTAATGGTCAGCGTGCTGGTCTTTGGATCGCACTGTCGTGGGTTCGAATCCCACCTCTGCTCATGGATATATTTTTGTGTTTGTCGTTTAGACTTTAGACCCAGCTTTGAAATTTAATTATACTGGCCAGATACTAAGAGGTAGTGCCACCCCCCCAAGTGATATTCTCTTGTATATGTGCATATGCTCTATATATGTGGATATATACAATTGGATATGCCTTTAAAAAAAAAAAAAAAATATTTACAAGTATTACTGTTTCAACAGTTTTTAACTGTCACGTCAATTTCATAATTCGTACTTCAAGGAAAGGAATTAGAAATTGCACAAAACTTGAATGTAGATGAATGTATAGCGTCTTTTTATAAACTGAAAGCCAGAAAGGCTGTATTGTGAGTGTCATTTGCTTTTTGAATTATACTTGTAGACGATAATAATACCTTTTGATAAAAAATACAAAATATGTTCATTGAACTGTTAATTATATTATTTAGCAATATTCCTTTTCACCTTGATATGAATTGCAAACTGTCACAAACGAATACATACTGGTGTGAAACCGTATTAATGTGACGTTTGTAAAAAGCAATTTAATGAGGTATGGTATTTAAACAAACACAAACGAATCCATGCTGGTGAGAAACCGTATCAATGTGACGTATGTAATAAGCATTTTACTGTGTTAAGCACTTTAAACAGTCACAAACGAATACATACCGGTGTGAAACCGTAGCAATGTGACGTTTGAAATAAGCGTTTTACTTTGTTAGGCTATTTAAACAATCACACGAATACACACAGGTGAGAAACCGTATCAATGAGACGTTTGTAATAAACGATTTAATATGATAGGGTAGTTTAACTAGACAAACGAATACATACTGGTGAGAAACCGTACCAATGTGACGTTTGTAATAAACATTTTAGTTTGTTACACCATTTAAACAGTCACAAGCGAATACATACCGGTGTGAAACCGTATCAATGTGACGTTTGTTAAGCGTTTTTTGCAATCAAGTAGTTTAAGCAAACATAAACAAACACTTACTAATGAACGACCATGTAAGTGTGACGTATGTAAGAAGTGTTTTACTCCATCTGAAAAGCTTTGTAAGCACAAGCTTAAACACTGGTGATATATTTACTATAACGTTAGATTTTACTACCCCCTATAAAATAGCTGCTTTATGTCTCCCATAACGTACTATTTTTGTAATGAAAAAGGAAAGCGATCGCGGAATATCAATAAAACGGTAATTTATTATTCTAACCAACTATTTGAAGTTAAAAGTGAGATGTCAGAAATGTTCAAACTAGAAATAAAGTGAAACCCAGGGAGATACATGAAAAAAATGTCTCACGAGATTGCGTGATTTAAAACTCGCCGATACTCGTTTCCAAATAATGCCATTACTCGTGCGTAATACAATACATTCAACTGTAGGCATTGTGACGAGCACTTCAGGTAAAAAGAATCAGCCGGCTAACTAACTCAGCGGCGCTAGGTCGTGGTTCGAAATATTATAATCCGACTAATATACTTATAATAAATCTAAGATAAAAGGCCAATCAATAAAATTTCATTCAAAAATTAATGACTATAATATGGTCAGAGACCAGCTAAAAAACCCAACCACCTACCACACGAACAATATAAAATATACAAAAAGTAAAAGAAAAAAATCCTTTTCCAACAATAAAAGCAAGAAAGGGATCACTGCAGTTGTTAATAAAAATGATCAGAGCGTAAACCGACTAAAGGAATAAATTTTGGACGCCAGGACCACTTAACGCTCTGATCAAAGATCAGCCTCTAGGTCCAACAAGGTGTGCCAATACTGCAGCAGTCACCAACTCCAAAAAACTAATAAAAAAACAAAAGGAAATAGAACCCAAAAGAAAACAATCCGACAACAACCTAGACACAAAAGAAAATCCGAAAAGTTCCAAAAAAACAATCTACTTTATCGTCGCATAAAAATAAACATCACACATCTATCTCCTATCCGTCTTGTTCTATGTCCCCGTGCCGTCTGTTATTAAGAGATCAATTTCAAAATCACGAGCCTAGTCAAACACGCTGTCAAACGTTTGCTCTCTCGTACACAGACCGGTCACAATAGCTGCCTCTTCGTCGGCCAAACTACACGCCAAAAAAATCCTGTCTCGTACTTGTTTTTCGAAATGACAATATTCAAACACATTTATAAATAAAAGTTCACATAGGCTCGTAATTAATTTTATTTCAGGGCAACAAAAATTTGAAATGCTATACTCCCCCTTTTCCTGGTGAAAAAAATGTGAATAGCTGAACATTTTTTTTTTCACAACCAATCCAAAACTATTCCGAGTCGGATGACTCCGATGGGGCATCATGAAACGGCTTTAAATCTTTCACATGCCAACGACCAAGACTGACTCCTGCATCATCTGCCAACTCATAAACGAGATCGGAGATGACATTCTTAATGGTCGCCAAAGAAAACTTAGGGGCTAGCTTTGCCGCAACATGTCGTGCGCCACTAGACATGACATGGTGTCTCTTCCAAACCTTTTCACCTACATTATATACGTCGGCATTCCTTTTTCCTTTATTGTATTCCTTGACATTCCGATCATATGCCTCTCTTAGTTTTCTTTTGACTTCCTTATAAATTTCAGGTATATCCTCTAATTCTCTTACATGGAATTCCCGTACAGCATCCACCATCTATTTTTTGAGCTGCACCATCAGCAGTGCGAATAGACTTTGCGGTCGAACCATGTACTTGTAATGAGTACTTTCCAATAATATTTAAAGCCTTTTTCCCTAAGACGGAATCACTGGCACCAGAATCCAGTAACGCAACGTAATTGTCACCGAAAATATCAATCGAAATATAAGGCCGGTTGTCAAAAGGCTTTGTAACCATTAAAGGATTAATATCAACCGCTGACTTAGAAGCAGAACAAAAATTTGCAACTACTTGCAACCACTCCTTCCACAACACTGTGTCACGAACAGGTTTGTAGACCGATTTACATGGGGGGAAGCTTCGGTCTAAGAGCTTCCTCCTGTGGCGTTTCCCTGACACACTGGACATGTGTAACGAGTAAATCCAGGCTTTCCACAACCAAAACAAAATTTCGTTCGGGGCTTATTACAGTCTCGACTTAAATGTCCTGTTTCTCGACAGTTCCAACACGACAGATCAGAAAGGGTTGAGACATTTCTAACACGACTAGAATATTGAGGCTTTGGCTTATTATAAGCAAACGTAGGTTCTACTAAACGCGACGTCAGTTGACTAGTGGAATTACGTTGAGCATGGTGCTTGTTCTCTTCTAACTGTTTACACACTATCTTAAGTTCATCAACAGTACTGGTTACACTTGCTCCCAAATGATTTAGATAATATGGCAACAAATTTCGTCGGATAACATTTAACCGTTGCGACTCTGTGGTAGGCGTGGACAAGCGAGAAAATAAATTTATCATGCACGAAAAATATGTGCCAACCTTCTTATCTGGTCCTTGAAGTCGATGAAATATTTCGTTCCACAGATCGTTTTCATAATCTAATGGTTGAAATTCCGCTTTCAGTCGTGTAATAAAATCGTCCCAAGACCTAATCGAATTTCGTACCGAACGATACCAAGATAACGCTGGCCCCTCCAATAAATCAGAAACAGCACGATACAAATTTTCCTTGGAGACACCTCTGGAAACTCTAAATTCCTCAATCTTTTGCAATATTTCAGCCACACTTTCCCCTGAAGACTCACCCGAAAACTTTACTCCCCACTTATAGACAGGAATGCACAATGGTTGTTGGTATGGTGTATTGAAGAGAATTGCAGGATTATCAACCGAAACCTCGGTCATATCAGTGGTAGGAATCGTCACAGAGTCATTGATCCCGTGATGGATAGCAATGGGCCGTTCGGACTCGACCGCCATCTGACCCCCCTCAGCTGGTGACGCATCAGCAATTTTTGCCAAAAGGTCATCTTCTAAAGAGATGGCTGAAATTAATCTGCCACTTTTAAAAGTTTGCACATTTTCATCAGTGTGAAGTATTCTTAAAAGTCGGCCTATAATATGATTTAATCGGCTTCGTACTTCAAGGAAAGCGGAATCCATGTGTCCCGAGAGTGTCTCAATCAAAGAACTGACAGATTTAATAGTATTATCTATTTCGACTCCGTCACTATCACAATTAAATGAACTGCATGCATATGAAACCCCGGGTCGTTTTAAATCCATAGCTAGTAGCCTTCGTAAACACTTCCTTCTCTGTAAATCATCCCCAACAACAGGAAAACCTCTAATAAGTAATTCGTAGTTTATTTCACACGTGGTTAAGTAATCCACATCAATCTCGTATGAAACTTCCATCTTGATATTATTTCTAATATAGGAACGACACAAACTAAATAATTTTAATTCAACAATACAAGATCAACAGTTGTGCAGACCAAAATATAATCAAGCTATGAAAAATATCCCACAAAACAAAAATAAATAAATAAATAAATAAATAAATAACAAATAACCAACAAATAACAATAGAAAATTCAACAACTAACTAACAACAGCACGAAATCAAACAGAAATCTCACAAACGAATACAACAATTCAAAATTTCACCAAGTGCGCGAATCAGCAACGAACAACAAAATACAAAAACCACGCTAATAAAAAATTCAACCACAACTTTTATAAAAGCCAACCAATGTTATTTTGGCCGACCAGAATTATTCAAAAATCACAAAACCAAAAACTTCAAATTTCTAATAGCAAAATTTTTAATATTTTTCAAAAAATAATTTGCTACAGTGAATTACAAAATGTTGTAAATACAATAAATTTAACTGGGAGTACAGTTATAGAGTCAAAAATCTCGGACCCACACGTTGAGGCGCCAATTGTGTGACGAGCACTTCAGGTAAAAAGAATCAGCCGGCTAACTAACTCAGCGGCGCTAGGTCGTGGTTCGAAATATTATAATCCGACTAATATACTTATAATAAATCTAAGATAAAAGGCCAATCAATAAAATTTCATTCCAAAATTAATGACTATAATATGGTCAGAGACCAGCTAAAAAACCCAACCACCTACCACACGAACAATATAAAATATACAAAAAGTAAAAGAAAAAAATCCTTTTCCAACAATAAAAGCAAGAAAGGGATCACTGCAGTTGTTAATAAAAATGATCAGAGCGTAAACCGACTAAAGGAATAAATTTTGGACGCCAGGACCACTTAACGCTCTGATCAAAGATCAGCCTCTAGGTCCAACAAGGTGTGCCAATACTGCAGCAGTCACCAACTCCAAAAAACTAATAAAAAAACAAAAGGAAATAGAACCCAAAAGAAAACAATCCGACAACAACCTAGACACAAAAGAAAATCCGAAAAGTTCCAAAAAAACAATCTACTTTATCGTCGCATAAAAATAAACATCACACATCTATCTCCTATCCGTCTTGTTCTATGTCCCCGTGCCGTCTGTTATTAAGAGATCAATTTCAAAATCACGAGCCTAGTCAAACACGCTGTCAAACGTTTGCTCTCTCGTACACAGACCGGTCACAATAGCTGCCTCTTCGTCGGCCAAACTACACGCCAAAAAAATCCTGTCTCGTACTTGTTTTTCGAAATGACAATATTCAAACACATTTATAAATAAAAGTTCACATAGGCTCGTAATTAATTTTATTTCAGGGCAACAAAAATTTGAAATGCTATAGCATATAGCAGTTTATATTTTTAATTATTATTTAATGTATTTTTTCTCTATATTTTAAATATCAGTTTTTTCAGTATACTGTTTTACAATACTAGATTCATAACTAACTGTTATATGCCAGGGGTTGAACGTATTGTATTCCGCACGAGTAATATCATTACTCGTGCGTAATAGAATACATTCAACCCCTGGCATATAACAGTTATGGATATAGTATTGTAAAACAGTATACTGAAAAAAACTGATATTTAAAATATAGAGAAAAAATACATTAAATAATTAAAAATATAAATTCATGCAGCGGCGTTGTTTTATTTTATTCAACAAGCCCTCTCCCGACGCGTATATCCTTTATTCCCAAGCCTTGTATGCAGTTGCGATTTGACAAAGTAGTACCGTAATCGTTCACCATTTTGGGGCTTGTGATGTATTATGATAAATTCAAATATATATGCACGCGTGCAAAATTTTAATGCTCTAGCTTTATTAAATTTAGTCGACACACTTGGGACACATTGACACATCCTTGTAGCAGGGCTGACAGATTTCTCTCCTCAGAAATCAGTCGGTAAGGGGAAAAGTGGTGGGGGAAGTGGTCTGAAAAATCCGTTTCCATCCATTCGCCCGGTTCACCCATTAATGCAATGAGTGTGAGAGAGATAGAGAGTAAAGTGAAGTATGTGGTACCATAAACGACACATCGACGTGTTTCCACCTTCATTATTGCTTTATTATTAACATTATTAAATGAATTTCGTACTGTGCGATCGGCGAAAGAAGACCGGTGGGGAAAGGGCAAGAAGTCGCTGATGTGTTCCCAAATTATCGGAATTCATAGGCGGCGCATAGCACGGCATGCAAACAATGTATAGCTTTAAATTTTAAGGCATTATTTTGAGCCTCTAACTCGCACATTTTAATTACATTCGCTATGACCTCCCTAGCGCCACTTCTGTTTTTCCCTTTTTACTTTCCATTTTGATGATATTCAGACAACACCCCTCAACTTAGTCCGTTGACGCACGCCTATGCACTGTCTGGTGTATGATTTTTTTGTACTGTTAGCAAGTGTCGCTGTATAGTCGTACGGCTATGGCAATAGTACAATTATCGCGATACAACAATTGCGATACGTTTGGTCGACTGGACTCCCTTATTGCATAGAAGCGGTTCCAGGATCATTACCTTTTACTAATATAAAATACATGTGCCCTCTTCTGCAATAAGGTCATAGGACTACATTCCATTGACCGGTAGTGAAAGAAACGTGCTCAGATATGCTCTTATGTGCTGAAAATACCCGAATGTCCCCAAATTATCGATTATCGAGTGAAGTTTGAATTTATATGTAGTAAAAAAGGTAAAAAATTCGGAAAAGTTAGAAAATCCGTTGAAATCCGTTCAGATCATGAAATCCGTTCCATTATCCGTTCAAATTTATTTCTACTCGAAAAATCCGTTTGGAACGGAAAAATCCGTTCATCTGGCAGCCCTGCCTTGTAGCACAGCTCATTACTGTGTACTGTTGGATTTTTAAAAGAAAACCGGTCTATGGAATGTAGTCCTATGACCTTATTGCAGAAGAGCGCACATGTATTTTATATTAGTAAAAGGTAATGATCCTGGAACCGCTTCTATGCAATAAGGGAGTCCAGTCGACCAAACGTGTCGCAATTGTCGTATCGCGATAATTGTACTATTGCCATAGCTGTACGACTACACAGCGACACTTGCTAACAGTGCAAAAAAATCATACACCAGACAGTACATAGGTGTGCGTTCACGGACTAAGTTGAGGGGTGTTGTCTGAATATCATCAAAATGGAAAGTAAAAAGGGAAAAACAGTTAGAAGTGGCGCTAGGGAGCTCATAGCGAATGTAATTAAAATGTGCGAGTTAGAGGCTCATAATAATGCCTTAAAATTTAAAGCTATACATTGTTTGCATGCCTTGCTATGCGCCGCCTATGAATTCCGATAATTTGGGAACACATCAACGACTTCTTGCCCTTTCCCCACCGGTCTTCTTTCGCCGATTGCACAGTAGTGTGTACGTACAACGATAATTGTGATAAACTGTGATAATTACAGGATATATAGAAAATAATTCATTAGTAGAGTTAATGTTGAAATTCAAAAAATGACAAATTTATCGGTCAATTGCAACGGCTTAAGTACAATGTGTCGATTGTGCTTAAGGAGAGGTGTCACGCTGTTGGACATATTTTATTTTTCATCCAAAATGGAAAGTAAAGTAGCGGATATAATAATGGCATGCGCCCCAGTTCAGGTACGTTATTTCTTTTGAAAGATACCCCTATTTATTATTTTTTTATGACATATTCTGTATGTATTATATGTTCTGTATATTTGTTACGATTAATGTCCGAAAGCCGTACAATGTTGACAATGCCCAAGCCACATAGGGCAATGTCCGAAATCGGACAAGGTTCAAAAAATAGATTTTTTATAAACATGAAATGCTGACATTTGATTGAATCTTTATCATGATAAGTTATCATTAACCCTTTATGAAAATTTTATCACTGATAGTGTCTTGAATAACTCGAATTTGAATAAAATATTTTGTAAGCACTTGAATGAAACACAATTGAAACTCACTGAAAATCGACCGACGATTACGAGAATTATAAAAAGAATGACAGTGCTAGAACTCACCAACGTCTTAAAAAACCGAATTTTGTAATAAATGGAAGGTTTTTGTATTTAAGTAATAAGAAGACAATGATTAGATCAGCTTAAGAGAGCAATAAACATATTTTCATTTATTAATATAGGTAAATAAAAAGTGTGAAAATAAATTATAAGTAGTTTTGATTTTTATTTTTATTGCGGGAATAAATGTGAGTTCTGAAATTCAATGCATTGAAATATATTGTTTATAGCTCATATCATGTCAATAATAAATAAATTATACGTTTTTTCAATCATCACTAATTGCAATAAAAAGCTGAAAAATATATTCTTCAATAGTTGATATCAGTGATAAAAATTCCATAAAGGGTTAATGATAACTTATCATGATAAAGATACAATCAAATGTCAGCGGTTTATGTTTATAAAAAATCTATTTTTTGAACCTTGTCCGATTTCGGACATTGCCCGATGTGGCTTGGGAATTGTCGACATTGACCGGTCAATGTCGACATTGCCCGGGCATTGTCGACATTGCCCGGCTTCCGGACATTGACCGTAACATATAGACAAAATAGTGTTCATTTATTTATTTTAACACCAATAGTATTTTTCGTTGTCGATGACTTCTTTGTATTCATTTTATGCTTACCACCTTCCCGATTTGTCTTGGCAACTTGTCCTTCAGTTTACACTCACAAACTTCTAATATAGCTACATTGTATATGCTAATTTGAGGATATCACTCATTTTTGGTTTGTTGGGACTCGTATATTTAATACTATCATAATATATTACATAATGCTTAAAATAATATAATGTAAAAACCACATACCTTATATTATTTAGTGATTAAATATTAGTTAAAACTATGTTTACATAAATATAATTCCTCTTTTTTATCTAAATAATTTACGTTTTATTTCCATAACTTATTGTTACAGAATGTCATATTTAAATATGGGGCAAACAATAATTTCTGGGATTCAAATTGTTGTTATATTCCCGTTTGACATAATATCTAAATGTTATTATCTTAATTCTGTTTCAGATAACGAAAGACGACAAGATGCCGAATTTCATCTGTCAGTTATGCCACACTCAAGTGGAGAAAATTCATCAGTTTCAAAGGCAAGTTGTAGGGTCCGATGAAATTTTGCGACGATATTTAAAACTGTTACACACTAATTATAATAATCAAATCACTAATGATTGCTCTCTCGAGAAACTTTCTGAAAGTCTTTTGATTGATACGCCTAACGCAGATTTCACCGTAAAGTGTGAACTTCAGCAGCTTCAGGACATAATATCTGACATGGATGCCAACAGGGAAGAAATGTCACCCGTAAATTTTAATTCGACAAACAAGATCAAAAATGAAATATGTTTAGAATCCGAAATTAGAGAAGAGAGGACGAACGACAATTCCCTGTTTCCAGCGAACTGTGCTGATGACATCGAAACTTTATCCAAATTTGACGATAGTGAAATCAGTTATGAAGACTCTAAGATGGATATAAGTGATACTAAAGTGGGTTTGGAGATGGGGGTTAACTTGAAAGAGACAGGAAATGCAACCTTTAAATCACAAAATGGATTTAACGATCGAATGCCCTCAAAAGGCGAAATCAAACCCGAACTGATGGATAATTCATCACATTTAACTAAATGTGTTAATGGCACAATAAACGCTTCTTCCAGTTTTGACGTCAGTAAAATCAGCTATGCAGACGTAAAGACAACCACTGATCATACATCTGCTGGTGACACAGTAGAAACTCTCAATAAGGACGATGACATTGAAAATTGTGGCAAGACATCGTATCGATGTAACGTTTGTAATAAACGTTTTACTGCGTTAAAAACCTTAAACAAACATAAGCAAATACATACCGGTGGGAAACCGTATCAATGTGACGTTTGTAATAAGCATTTTACTCAGTTAACCACTTTAAAACGTCACAAACGTATACATACCAGTGTGAAACCGTATCAATGTGACATTTGTAATAAGCATTTTACAGAGTTATGCTATTTAAACAAACACAAACGAATCCATACTGGTGAGAAACCGTATCAATGTGACGTATGTAATAAGCATTTTAGTTTGTTAAAACATTTAAATTGTCACAAACGAATACATACTGGTGTGAAACCGTATCAATGTGACGTATGTAATAAGCATTTTACTGTGTTAAGCAGTTTAAATAGTCACAAACGAATACATACTGGTGTGAAACCGTATCAATGTAATATTTGTAATAAGCATTTTACTTTTTTAAGGTATTTAAACAGTCACAAACGAATACATACCGGTGTGAAACCGTATCAATGTGACGTTTGTAATAAGCATTTTACTTTTTTAAGGTATTTAAACAGTCACAAACGAATACATACCGGTGTGAAACCGTATCAATGTGACGTTTGTAATAAACGTTTTACAATGATATGTGGTTTAAACGTACACAAACGACTACATACTGGTGAGAAACCGTTTCAATGTGACGTATGTTTTAAATATTTTACTTATCCAAACTGTTTAAACAGGCACAAACGAGTAAACTGTAAACCTCAGGAGCTTCAGGACATATTTGACATGGATGCCAACAGGGAAGAAATGTCACCCGTAAATTTTAATTCGACAGACAAGATCAATAACGAAGTAGGCTTAGAATCCAAAGTCAAAGAAGAGAGGTCGAACGACAATTCACTGTTTCCAGCAAACTGTGCTGTTGACACCGAAACTTTATCCAAATTTGACGATGGTGAAATCAGTTGTGAAGACTCAAGGATGGATTTTAGTGACACTAAAGTGGATTTAGAAATAAGTGTTAACTTGAAAGAGATAGGAAATGCAATCGTTAAATCAGAAAATGGATTTAACGATCGAATGCCCTCTAAAGGCGAAATCAAATCCGAACTGATGGGTAATTCATCAAATTTAACTGAATGTGTTAATGGCACAATAAACGTTTCTTCCAGTTGTGACGTTAGTAAAATCAGCTATGCAGACGTAAAGACAGCCACTGATCATACATCTGCTGGTGATACAGTAGAAACTCTCAATAAGGACGATGACATTGAAAATTGTGGCAAGACATCGTATCGATGTAACGTTTGTAATATGTCTTTTACTAACATAGGCAATTTAAACATGCACAAACGAATACATACAAGTGAAAAACCGTATCAATGTGACGTTTGTAATAAGCGTTTTGCTGTGCTACTGCATTTAAATATACATAAGCGAAAACATACCGATGAGAAACCGTATCAATGTGAAGTTTGCAATAAGCGTTTTAATAAGATCGGCAATTTAAACATTCATATAATTCATGATCATCACAAAATTTATCATCACAAAATTAGAAGAGTAGACCAGTGAAGTTAACTTTTGACAAGGGAAAAATTAATAACAGAAAACGAATGATGAGGAAGGGAAGAAACTGTCGTCAGAAATACAGAAACCAAAAATTCAAATGCGTAAACAGCAGGTGGGCTGCGGGGGGCGCGTTTTAGGGGTCAAACGCGGTTTTTTGTTATTTCCGGTGAAAGTTGACCTCCAATCGAAAAATGTTGTATGGCAATGTTGTAGGTATTTAAAGGATCTACAACTTTTATAAATATAATTTTTTCACCTAATCTTTAATATTCAGAGAAATATCGAAAAAAAACTGTTTTTCGTTTTTAATTTTTTACTCGTGCAAAAATGATTTTTTTTCATGAAATTTTCAGGAGACTTACCTTTCTATGTCCTAAATAAGCTGTAATTTATTCGAATAAAAAAATTAATTTGCCAATGTAATATTAGCAAAAATCCGAAAAATTACCCCTAACTTCAACCTAAAAAAGTAATGTAAAAATTTCAGATTTTCAAAAATCGTAGCATGGGGTTTTCTTCGTTAAAATGTCTACTTTCAGATGGTGTATGGATATATTTACATTGCATTTGAATATTTGGTTCCTGTATTTCTGACGGCAGTTTCTTCCCTTCCTCATCATTCGTTTTCTGTTATTAATTTTGTCTCTTTTTTACTTGATTTTGGGATAACTGCACTGGTCTAGAGGGTCTTACTAGACATGCAAAATTGCAATTGTGTAGGTCAAATAGATTTTAAGTTATGACGGAGTCGAAAGTGTCCCGACATGGCTCGTGTACTATAACTAGTGATGTGCCGGATATCCGTATCCGCGGATATCCGGGGGAGAAGAAGTATCCGTATCCGTTAGTTTTGTTGCGGATCTTTTACGGATATTTTACCTTATTAATTTTCAATTCATAGATGAAATTTTATATACCTATATATAGGTGATTAGGTAATAATGAAAACCTGTTAAATTCCATTCAGATTATTTTTTATTTTTTTAAATCGTATTTGGCACATTTATATTGCAAACATTTATCGTAGTGAGTACCATACTAATAGTACATAACTCAAAAGTACTGAATCAACTATCTTTATAATGAGATATTGCACATCGGTCTTTGGAAAGAGACAATCTGTTATGAGAGTTAACTCTTAAAGAGGTCAATAACATTTTCCCATAACAGATAGTCTCTTTCCAAAGGTCGATGTGCAATGTTTACCGCCGCGTACTCTAAGAAAGTTAAAATCCGTATCCGTATCCGCGGATCTTGAAACTAAAAATCCGTATTCAGATCCGTATCCGCGGATATACATTTTTAACGATCCGGCACATCACTAACTATAACTCACTGTCGGTGTGGCGCTCTTTTGCTTTGCGAACTTGGCTTCGTTTGCTTATTCTAAATACGAAGCTACTCAAATTGTACAAATTGTGTAGATAAATTTTACTTAAAGTTGTATTTTTTTTTAATTAAAACGTCTGAAGAAAATGCTATTGGGAACATGAATGATTTCAGGAACGGTTTCATTGTGATCTCTCCTAGAGTCCTAGCATATGGGTACAATCAACAATATATTGCGAAACTTGGTAAATCCAGAACCTTTAGGAAATTCAATCAACTATAGCATCACCTAGTGGCAAAACCCTGCAACTAACTGAATATACGACAATAAAATCAATAATTAGTTATTTTGTTCGGGTATGTGGATTACTGTAAAAGGCATCATAATGTGTAAAAAATCCGTATGGTGGTTCCGGCACTCATGATTATTCATAATATTGTATTTCAAGAATTACTCTATTTTTAATTTCCCGCTATAAACATCAATGATTTTCAAAAAAATCGGTAAGTTATTGTTTTCACCCCGAATTTCGAAAATCGAGTTTTTGTCAGATCTCGATGTTTTAAGGTCCTAGGTAGCTATTCTGACTATTTTGGCGATGATGTCCGTAGGGCTGTATGTGTGTGTGTGTAATGTGTAGGTAAACCTTTTATATCTCGATAAATGGGCTATCCAACAAAAAATTTTTTTTTCAATTCGAACCAGTAGTTTCTGAGATTAGCAGCGCGTTCAACCAAGCAAACAAACTCTAGCTTTATATATTAGTATAGCGGCCCTGTACGTGCTTCGCTACGTATAAAGTGAAATAATAAAACAATTTAATTGGAACATCTATCTATCTATTTTATTAATTGCTAGCTATTTTAAAATATACATGGGCGTATATGTGTGTATGTCGAGCACTCCGGCTGCGCCGTCGTGCTCGAAAAAAAATACCTAGCGTAAAGTATTCGTGGATAACTGGTCTTTAAAACACTTGCTCTATTTCGAGCACTCCGGCAGTTTTAAACGATATTCAGTTTTTTTACATCCTCGATCTAGATATATGGTTGTTAAGTTCGTTGCGCCATCTATTGAATATTCACTCAATCCAGTCAACAGATATGGTTGTTAAGTTCGTTGCGCCATCTATTGAATATTCACTCAATCCAGTCAACAGATCTTATATGGTTGTTAAGTTCGTTGCGCCATATATTGAATATTCACTCAATCCAGTCAACAGGTACGCCATCTTATATGGTTGTATTATGACTGTCAAGGAATAGACAAATAATTTGCAATAAAATAATATTGCGACTATAAATTGAAATGTAAGCTATCCTATCTTTCAAGTTGGGTCGAATTGCACACGGTGTGCAAATCAAATTTAAAATCGGTTCAGTAGTTTAGGAGTTCATCGAGGACAAACGCGGACAAACAACGTGACACGTAATTTTTATATATAAAGATAGATTAAAAGAGTTAATGTTGAAATTAAAAAAATGACAAATATGTCGGTCAATTGCTACGGCTTAAGTACACGTGTGTCGATTATGCTTAAAGAGAGGTGTTACAATGTTGGACATATTTTATTTTTCATCCAAAATGGAAAGTAAAGTAGCGGATGTAATAATGGCATGCGCTCCAGTTCAGGTACGTTATTTTTTTTGAAAGATACCCCTATTTATTTAATTTTTTATGACATATTCTCTATGTATTATATGTTCTGTAGGTAATTATACACTTTCACGGTCACCTGGTTTTTTGGCTCTAGAAAATCGAAAAATACATGGATTTCAATGATCTCGGTCTCAAAAAGTTCCATTTTACGGCGGATTTATGAAAAAAATTAGTAGAAGTAGCTAAAATAATTTTTTTTTTTCTAAAAAATATTTATTTAATTGACTGTCAATTAAATATACATTTTTTAGAAAACGCAATTCTATATTCAAACAATTAACTATCTAATTCGCATACCCCTTTCTCGTTCACCCCGGAATTACAATTCGCATACGTACCCCTTTATCGTTCACCCCGGAATTATAATTCGCATACCCGTTTATCGTTCACCCCGGAATTGTTTTTTTAAAAACTCCACATTTGCCCCTTCCCGTTTCACTGCGAGACAATTCGCATACCCCTTTATCGTTCACCCCGGAATTACAATTCGCATACCCGTTTATCGTTCACCCCGGAATTGTTTTTTTAAAAACTCCACATTTGCCTCTTCCTGTTTCACTGCGAGACAATTCGCATACCCCTTTATCGTTCACCCCGGAATTACAATTCTCATACCCGTTTATCGTTCACCCCGGAATTGTTTTTTTAAAAACTCCACATTTGCCCCTTCCCGTTTCACTGCGAGACAATTCGCATACCCCTTTATCGTTCACCCCGGAATTACAATAGGCTGTAAAATACCGAAAAATTAACTTTTTTGAAATTTTTTTTTTCAAAATATTATTTTTTTATGTAGATTGCGAAAAAAAATATACGAACTTGATTCCACGACATCAGAAACAGTTATAAAGGATTATATGTAGAAAGTTAATTTTTTTTGCATTTAAAGTCATGAAACTGTGAGAAATATTGATTTTTTCAATTTTCGTATTTTTTTCCATAAATCCGCCATAAAAACGAAGATTTAAAAAAAAATTCATCGAAATCGGATGATTTTTCGATTTTCTAGAGCCAAAAAACCAGGTGACCGCGAAAGTGTATAATTACCGTTCTGTATATAGACAAAAAAGTGTTTATTTATTTTATTTAAGAATATCCTCAAGAAAACCTTTACAATGTAACTTGAAGTCGGCGTGTGCAAACTGAATTGTTAATATTTCAACTTTCAATCTTTATTGTTTTATTTAAACTGGAACTACAAAAAAATCTATGATGGATTTTTACATAAAAAAATTGAAATAAAAGGTCGTTACATCAAAAGTATAAATCAAAAGAATAATTGACATAATACACAGCATAGACATAAATACATTTTATTGTCTGAAAAATTAGTCGATAATTTTATTTATTCAACACGCGTGAGTAATATGTAATTTCGGGGCCCTGCTAAATTCGGGAGAAATAATAAATTACTTCATGTTGACGCGTGGAGTGCTAATAATGAGCCGTACAGTGTGATAATGAATTTTCTGAACCAATAGAAACTCAGTAGCAAGCCCAAGCGTGCAATAATGAAAAAAAAACTGCACGCAGCTTCTGAATAGAGCGACCTTAGTGTTTAATCTACTTGGAGACGAAGCGAACAAAAAAAAGTTTTTTAATATCGTTTAAGCCGTTCTTGAGTTATAAATGGTGTAACTAACCCGACTTTGTTTTATATATTAAGATTTGAGGATATTTTTGGTTTATTGGTACTCGTATACTCAGGGCCCTCGTAAGGTCTCACGCCACCCGCGTGCGGATTCATAATTGACACCCCTTATTGGGGATAAACTCACTAGACGATATGTCAAATTGAAAAACGTTAAAAATCCTAAATAACTAATACTGTAAGTGCAATTAATAGAAACTTTGTTTCCTTGTCTTTTTGCAAATACTTCTTCATAGAATCAGACATTTTGTTTTTTTTCTTCTTGGCTAATTTTCTTAAGTTGCTGAAATTGTGCACCCGAAGGTTTTTTTCTTTCATTACTTTCCTGAAATGCAACAATGCTTCACTTCACATCGCCATTACAAAACGATTTGGAAGGTAAAAATACTAATAAGAAATTAATTTTTGAAAACAAATAAAAATGTGAAAAATGTAACAGTGAAAGATACTTTACAAATGATAGGCTAAAAGTAAAAACGAGTCAAATTTTTAATCAGGACAAAAGCGGGATGAAATATAATCAATTAAAATGAAACACATTAAACAGTGAATTTTGAAAATTCACTCCGTACAGAGTGAACTTCAAAAATTCTCTCTTCACGCTAAAAAAATCACTCCGCGAAGTAAACTGTTCTCTACAAAAACAGTTTACTCCGTGCGATTTTTCACGGTGTTCTTCTCCTGTCGTACTTATGAATGAGAGAAAAATTTAGTTTCACCGCTGAGCTGAGAAAATTCATTAAGTCAAAATAATCATTAGTTTATCAATTAGTAAAAAGTATTTGTTGATTGAAAAATACTTTACTTCACTCCCATCTTGCAGGAAACGATAGGAAAAAATCAAGATATAAACATATGCGGGAGTCTCCCGATAGGGGCGCCCTGTCTACGCACTGATGTGAACTAACTATCGAATCGAAAACTGCGCGCGAAATATTTCGAATTCGAATTTCATTAAAAAATAAATAACTACTCGTAAGAGTTTGTCACGCAGGCTTGAGTATGCAAATAAAATTGAAATAATATCAGTTATATATTTTTTCTATACAGCACAAAAACATATCACAACTAGGCCATTTGCCGCCCCTTGAATGTGCCGCCCGCGTGCATCGCACACATCGCACTATAGGACGCGAGGGCCCTGCGTATACTTAATAATATCATAATAAATTACATAATGCTTAATATAATATAATGTAAAAACCACACACCTTATGTTATTTAGTGTTTAAATATTAGTTAAAACTATGTTCACATAAATAATTCCTCTTTTTTATCTAAATAATTTACGTTTTATTTGGATAACTTATTGATACAAAATGTCATACCTAAATATGGGGCCAAGAATAATATCTGGGATTCAATTTGTTGTTATATTCCTGTTTGACATATTTAAATATTATCTCGATTCTGTTTCAGATAAAAAAGACGACAATATGCCAAATTTCATTTGTTAGTTATGCCACACTCAAGTGGAGAAAATTCAAAAGTTTCAAAGGCAAATAGTGGAGTCCGATGAAATTTTGCGACGATATTTAAAACAGATACACACTAATTTTAATAATCAAATCAACAATGATTGTTCCCTAGAGAAACTTTCTGAAAGTCCTTTGATCAATATCTCTAACGTAGATTTTACCGTAAAGTGTGAACCTCAGGAGCTTCAGGACATGGATACCAACAGGGAAGAAATGTCACCCGTGAATTTTAATTCGACAGACAAGATCAAAAATGAAATATGTTTAGAATCCGAAATCAAAGAAGAGAGGACGAACGACAATTCCCTGTTTCCAGCGAACTGTGCTGATGACATCGAAACTTTATCCAAATTTGACGATAGTGAAATCAGTTATGAAGACTCTAAGATGGATATAAGTGATACTAAAGTGGGTTTGGAGATGGGTGTTAACTTGAAAGAAACAGGAATTGCAACCTTTAAATCAGAAAATGGAATTAACGATCGAATGTCCTTAAAAGGTGAACTCAAACCCGAACTGATAGATAATTCGTCAATTTTAACTGAATGTGTTAATGGCACAATAAACGCTTCTTCCAGTTGTGACGTTAGTAAAATCAGCTATGTAGACATAAAGACAGACACTGATCATACATTTGCTGGTGATACAGTAGAAACTCTCAGTAAGGACAATGACACTAAAAATTGCGGCAAGACATTGTATCTATGTAACGTTTGTAATAAACGTTTTTCTAGGATAGATAGTTTAAGTAGACACAAACAAATACATACCGGTGAGAAACCTTATCAATGCGACGTTTGTAATAAACATTTACCGTGTTAGACTATCTAAACAGTCATAAACAAAGACATACTGGTGAGAAACCGTATCAATGTGACGTTTGTAATAAACGTTTTACAATGACAGATAGTTTAAACGTACACAAACGACTACATACTGGTGATAAACCGTATCAATGTGACGTTTGTAATAAAGGTTTTACAATTATATGTAGTTTAACTAGACATAAACGAATACATACTGGTGAGAAACGGTACCAATGTGCCGTTTGTAATAAGCATTTTACTTTGTTAAGCAGTTTAAAAAGACACAAACTAATACATACTGGTGAGAAACCGTATCAATGTGACGTTTGCAATAAGCGTTTTATATTGATTGGCATTTTAAAAATTCATAAACGAGTACATACTGGCGAAAAACCGTACCAATGCGACGTTTGTAATAAATATTTTACTTTGTTAGGCAATTTAAATCTACACAAAAGCTTACATGCTGATAAGAAACCGTACCAGTGTGACGTTTGTAATAAGCATTTTGCTGCGCTACAGGCTTTCAATAGACATAAACGAACACATACTAGGGAGGAACGGTACCAATGTGACGTTTGTAATAAGCATTTTACTTTGTTAAGCACTTTAAACAGTCACAAACCAATACATACCGGTGTGAAACCGTATCAGTGTGACGTTTGTAATAAGCATTTTTCTCAGCTTCCTACTTTAAACACACACAAACGATTACATACTGGCGGGAAACCGTATCAATGTGATGTATGTTTTAAACATTTTACTTATCCAAGCAGTTTAAACAAGCACAAAAAACTGCATATTGCTGAGAGTTCGTATCAGTGTGACGTTTGTAATAAACATTTTACTGTATTAGACTATTTAAACAGCCACAAACGAATACATACTGGTGAGAAACCGTATCAGTGTGACGTATGTAATAAGTATTTTACTTTGTTAAACACTTTAAACCGACACAAACGATTACATACCGGTGTAAAACCGTATCAATGTGACGTTTGTAATAAACATTTTACTGTATTAGACTATTTAAACAAACATAAACGAATACATACTGGTGAGAAACTGTATTAATGTGACGTTTGTAATAAACATTTTACTGTGTTATACTATTACTATTAACATAAACAAATACATACTGGTGAGAAACCGTATCAATGAGACGTTTGTAATAAACACTGGTGAGATATTTACTACCTATAACGTTTAAAATTAAAAATAAAAAAAAAACTATTTAAATTAAAGTTAAAACTTTAGTAAATTATTGCAAACAAAAAAAAAACCGTTTTGCCCGACTAATTAAAATCTTTTTAATTAGTCGGGCACAACGGTTTTTTTTTTGTTTTCAATAATTTATTAAGGTTTTAACTTTAATTTAAATAGTTTTTTTTAATTTCCACCGACTAGTTTTGGAGAAATCAATGAAAACATATCATCCATCTACCGTTTTACCATAAAGCCAATGTTAAATATGCTTACTTTTGAAGTCATTTATTTATTTAAATAATCGGGCAAACCCCCTAAAATTTTCAGAATTGGTTTAGACTTAGTCCAACTTCAAAATCAAGCCTTTTATTTAAAATTGCCTTGGTGCTCGTACTACCTTAAATAATTTATTAATACGGACTTATCCGAGCACTCCGCATGAAATATGAATCGAGGTGTATGCGCGAATTGATATGGAAAAACTCAGGTAAAACTGATGAAGCCGCTATGTCTATATGCCGTACGCAGGTTGTATTTTACTAATGCTACTTTTTTGCTTATAGGTATATGTACATAAAAAAATGATATAAATTTAATTTTCGATTTTTTTATTTCTTCCGTGTTAGCCGAGTTTTCGCTTATCCGAGATACCTCCTCCTCACATTACCTCGGATGAACGATGTTTCACTGTAGATATATTATATAAGTCCAAAATTCTTCTTCCACGCCCATTTTTAATTTCCTAAGTCACCGGGAGGTAGTCTAAACTTTTGCTGTATGAAGGAGTCAGTGATAAAAATAGTGATTTTCGGACGTCATTATGTCGTGAATGGTAAGAGATTTTTTTTAATTGAAATTTAGTAATGAGAAAAGGGTCTTACTAGACATGCAAAATTGCAAGTGTGTATGTCAAATAGATTTTAAGTTATGGGGGAGTCAAAAGTGTCCCGACATGGTTCGTGTACCATACTCCACGGCCGGTGTGACGCGCTTTTGCTTTGCGAACTTGGCTGACACACTGCCGTGTGTCCAGTTCGTTTGCTTATTCAAAAAAATTCGAAGTTACTCAAATTGTACAAATTGTGTAGATAAATTTTACTGTAAAGTTCTAGTTTCACACTCTGTCATGTGTCTAGTTCATTTGCATATACGAAGTACTCAAATTATACAAAGGACACCGCACAAACCTTATGGTTCTTATGGTTCTCGGTTAAATTGATCGAAAATGGTTTTATTTTATAGTTTAAAGGCCACTAAGAAAAAGTGTCAATGGGCGCATAGCCTAAAAACCAATAGATTTTTAGCTACAGATATGTTTAGCGAGATTTTAGATTTATGGATATCCATCATTGGCGTAGCAAGAGGGAGGGGCCAGGTGGGCCTGGCCCACTCTAGAATATTAATTGTTCACGTACAAACAACAAGATAAATCTACAATAATCTACATATTTTCTTTGTCGTGAAATTTCTCCAGAAAGTCGTGTTGATCGATTTCGTTTCTATGAACACTTTTCAAATTATGTATAAGTGGCAGTTGGTAATGGTAGGTAGAGTTGAAAATTCGCCCCCTCCCCAGGATAAAATCGTTGCCTATGGTATCCATTGAATTCACAATCTTAAAAATCCTAATCTCTAGAAATATACGACTATTTTTCTATTTCTAAAAAAAAAAACACTAAAGTTGACCGTGGAACATGTTTGTGAATTCAACGGATATCCCTATATACAAAATCTCGCTAAGCATATATCTGTAGCTAAAAATCTATTGGTTTTTAGGCTATGCGCCCATGGACACTATTTCTTAGTGTCCTTTAAACCAGTGATTCCCAAAGTGGTCTATATCGACCCCCAGGGGTCGACGACAACTTGCAAGGGGTCCATGTCAGCGGGAAAAAAAATTGGGGGTCCATGAAATGCAAATGGGGGTCAACGATAGTGAATCTCCCAACGAAAAAAGAAACAAACTAGACATCATTAACCGAAGAGATTTAAGATTAAATCTAACTAAATTGATGCCAAATGTTGAAAATTTGTTATTAAAGCATCAGGTTCATCCCTCCCACTTAAAGCATTTATTTTTTGCTTAGTTATTTTATGTAACAGAAAGTAAATTTTAATTTGATTCGTTTAATTTGAATCTAATTAATAAATGTATAAAACTAAACATTTCACACTACACTTCACTACCGTTATAAATTTAAATCGTTCAAAGTGAGTAGCACTGGACCGGTTGTCAAAAATAAATTTGAAATTAATGAATTTGCAAAAAATCAATATCAGATAAGCAGTGGGTCTACCCAAAACCGAAAAACATGGCAAGTGGTCTACGAGACAAAAAAGTTTGGGGACCTCTGCTTTAAACTATAAAATAAAACCATTTTCGGTCAATTTGACCGAGAACCAAATCTCATAAGGTTTGTGCGGGGCCCTTTAAGTTGTGTAGCTAAAAGATACTATAAAGTTTAACTTTTTTTTAATTGAAACCTCCGAAGAAAATGTTATTGGGAATACGCAAGACTTCAGGGACTTCATTGTCATCTCTCCATAGTACATGGGTAAAATTAGTGGTGGGAATAAATCGAAATATGATAATCGATTCATTCGATTATGAATCATTTTACTAAAAACTTAACTACCGAATCGAATTACTACCAAAATTAGTCGAATGAATGCATGTATCGGAACGGAACACTACGAAACACTACTAATAATCGAGAGAGAACAGAGTAGCCGATCAGCAGCTAGCAGCTACATTACACACAAGTTGTGCTGCAGCGAACCGAGCGAGATAGATAGATAGATAGACTTTATTAAATACAGAGGTAAAACAAAAAATACATGTATCAAGTCAATATACACAAAAAAAAAACAATTTTAGAAAACACTGAAAAAGTCATTAACTTTATATAATTCAAGCCTCATCAGCCTTACTGCAACGGTTTTTTAAAATATTTTGAAGGTTTTAATATTTTTAATTTCTGCTGGAAGGTGGTTATAAAATTTGACGCAGTTATAGTGACAGCTTCGTTAGAACAGAGTCGTATTGTGCCTAATTGTTCGATAACACAAGTTACGCTTACTATATTGATGATTAAAACTATATAGGCGTCAAAAATAGATTTATTTACAAAAGTATAGCATAGACATTCCAGTACGTAGAGTGATGGCAAAGTTAATATTTTAAGCCTTGTAAAAAGCCCCCTGCATGTGGTAGACGAGCTGACCCTGCAATTGCGCGTTTCTGCAGCCGAAAAACTGATTGGAGGTCCGTAGCTCCCCAGAACAAGAATGCGTATTTGATGTGTGAGTAAAAGTTGACATAATATATTGTATTCAGAACATTGTTGCTCACTTTTGGTTTAAGCTGTCTAAGGACGTAACATGTTTGGCACAATTTTTTTGACAACTGATTTTTATGTTCGGACCAGTTCAAAGACTCGTCGAACATGATGCCCAATGACTTACACGTGGATGAAACCTTTAACCTTGAGCCTTCAAAGTCTAAATATTTTAACTCCGGAATATTGCTTTGTAGAGATTTGAATTAGGGATGCATCGATACGCCTTTTCGTCGATACGATACCGATACTCTTATAAAAATATCGGCGATACCGATACCGATACGCTAATTTGTGAATTCAAAAATGAAGGTATAATAAATAAATCACTAGTCAGATTTTTTTTATTAATACAAAAAGTAGAGACATACGTTAATATTAGATAATTAAAAATTTTAGTAATTAAAATTAACATTGATAAGATTTTTGTTTAAAAAACAAAGTAATCTTAAGTTTTGCGGAGAAAGGCGATTTCGCAAGTCTGTTTGAATAAGACCTGCGCTGGAAAATACTCTCTCAGATGCGACGGAACTCATTTGGAAACTAAAGTACTTCTGCGCAATTTTTTTCAAGTTTGGGTATAAGACGTCATTGCGCCAGAAAACGAATGTATGACAAATTCTAAGCGCGACAACGGTCAACCTAGCGAAATATTACTGATACGCGAGTGCGAGGCCAAAGCGGGCGGGAGAAACAAGACACGGGGTTTCCCCGAGCATTGTTCGTGCCTCGTATGCAACGAAATAGACGCGAGGCCAAAGCGGGCGGGAGAAACAAAACACTCACAAGCGCGGGGTTTCCCAAAGCATAGTTCGTGCCTCGTTTGCAACGAAATAGACGAGACAACACGCTCGTTTACACTACATTTTTAAATTAAAAAGTATCGTTGAATCGGTCATAAAAATATCGTCGATACCGATTAGATATGAGCGCCGCGCCGGCGCGCCGTCGCCGCCGACGATTCCCCCCCGCCGCCGCCGCCGTGAAAATGTAACGGCGCGCCGAGCGAAAAGGCATATGTTTAAACAAAAGCTAAAAATATTGAAAACATATTTTTAAAGACTACTTTATATTTTTTTATGACTTAAAAGAAACATCTTTGTTTTCTCTAAGATTTATTTTCTTGTTAATTGTTATTAGAACTTTATGACAACGTTGATTTTTTTCTGCCAATCGAAGTGCCAAAAATATTTTAGCTCTAGGCTAGAAACCATTTCCTTATAAAAATAATTTGTGTTAAATAAATAATAATTCTGATTGTTAAACTACATGTTTTGTTTTATTGTATCCTGCCCATCATTAAAAAATGCTCCTAAGGTCACGCCGCCGACTACGCCGCCGCCGCCGACCTCAAAAAGTCGGCGCGCCGCCGCCGCTCCTTTACCCATCGGCGCTCATATCAAATACCGATACATATATCGGCTAACCCGAAGTATCGCCGATATATCGGTATCGGATGCATCGCTAATTTTAATACAATGCAGTTAGTTTTAGTTGTATTTAGTGTACTAATGTTGTGTTGTGACTTGTGAGATAGATATACTACTAATTTAGTAATATCTATCTCGCTACTAAATTAGTAAAATGTTTCGATTATGGCAATCATTTCAATACTAATGTCTCGATTATCGAAATATCTCGATTATTCCCATCATTAGGTAAAATCAACATTGTATTGCCATACTTGGTAAATCCAGTACCTTTAGGAAATTCAATCAACTAGCATCACCTAGTGGCAAAACCCTGCAACTAACTGAATATACGACAATAAAATCAATACATAAGTTATTTTGTTCGGGTATGTGGATTATTGTAAAAGGAATCATAATGTGTAAAAAGTCCATAATATGGTGGTTCTGGCACTGATATATTGTGTTGTAACTTTATGGCGCCATTAAAATTCATAATGTAGTGGAGTCAAATTAGCCGAAAACAAGCCTTATATTCGGAATAATTCTCCCCTACATATTTTTTGTTGACAAAAAATTCCAGCTCCAGTTTTTTTCGACAAATTGTTTTTTTTTTTTATGAAGAAATAACCGATAAATAAGTTGCGAAATAGAATATCTCGAGTATAAATCCATTAAAATATATGAAAATCTCTACACTGACGTTTTTGAGTATGCTGAACACAAATCTGAAGTCAGATTTTCGAAATTATGAATGGCTTATTTTTCAGTTTATATGATTACTAGCGGTCCCGTCCGGTTTCACCCGGGTGTAAAAGAATGAATGGGGAAGGGAGGAACATGAGTACACACATTCATCTTAGTTTACCGAGATGAATGTTGTGTCCAAACATGATGATCGGAGTTACCGTTCAAAAGTTTTTGTCGATAAAAAGCAGTATTTATACTTTTTTTAACTAATAATTTTTTTTTAATTAATTAAATAAAATTAAAGTAAATTTAAATGTAAGCCTTAGAAGAAAGCAATGTAGAAAATAAAAAAAAAATATATTCGCCCAATGTGGGGCTCCAACCCACCACGACCCCTGATATTGACAGTCGCATGCTCTGTACTAATTGAGCCATCCGGGGCTGTGTACTCACAACGCTAATATGAGTATGTTTAGTTAGCGCATTTCACCTGAATAGAAGCTTATTTTTGAGATACATTTTGCAACATTTTTCATTAATACTCCGCTCCTAATGGTCGTAGCGTGATATTATATAGCCTATAGCCTTCCTCGATAAATGGGCTAACCAACAAAATTTTTTTTTTGAATTTGAACCAGTAGTTCCTGAGATTAGCGCATTCACCCAGCCAAACAAACAAACAATCAAACAAACTCTTCAGCTTTATATATTAGTATAAATAAACATATACAGGCTGGGGCAGTTAAGCTGTTATAGAGCAATAGCCCTTAATTATATTGTTCTAGAAGGCCGTCATACTGGACCATCCAAATTTTTTTTTGATGGAGCTACATCAAGGTCAACTCCACTTTTTTAACTAGAAATAATAATTTCGTCGTTAGTGCTCAAAAAATGTCAAAGTTGTGGACATTTTTTTAGCACTAACGATGAAATGTTGGGGTTTTACAGCACTAACGATTGGCATAAATAAAAGTCCAAAATAAGTGTCGGTACCCGTGGGCAATCTAACTTGACGTCAAGTTTATAGATTGCCCACATAAAAATGTCCACTACTTTGACATTTTTTGAGCACTAACGAAATAATTTTGGGATTTAGCAGCACTAACGAAGCACTAACGATTGGCATAAAAAAAATTCAAAATTCTGTCATGGGCAATCTAACTTGATGGAACGATGGACTACTGAACTTTATTGTACCTCGTGGCTATATCTGATAGCTTAATTGTCGTACCGTGTTGTATTCGAGAGTTATAAACTGTATAAACGCACGGACGCTTGGTTTGTATTAGATCTGTGTACGTGCGTAGCTTATTGTCGCGGTTTAAAAACATTATTTTTGTTGTGATGTAACTAGAAATTTACCGTTTTCGGATTAGTCCATTTACTTGTGCTATAAGACATTGCTTCTTGCCAAATTTCATGATCCTAGGTCAATGGGAAGTACCCTATAGGTTTTGATTCCCAAGAGTCTTGAAATTCTGTTTATCTATTAAAGCATTTAGATTTTCTCTATTATAATGCCTGAGATTATTTACACTGACACTAAAATTGGCTCACGCTATATATAAAGTGAAAAATGTATTATAACGTAGAAAATTGAAGTCTGAAAATGTGGTTTTATTTTTAATTTGCTGTCTCACCAATTGACTTTACGGTACATTAATTGATGTTCATATTTTGCGGTTACTTAGGGTTTTTTTGCGCTTGAACTTAAGGGAGTTCCCTCTATACAGTATGTAAACAGTTAATAGACCAAGAGCTACTAAAGTTTTCGAGAAAGAATTTTATTTTTAAGACGGCTGATCTTTTGATATTCCCTTTCTTATTGAAGCTTGGTGGGGATGCAGCACGTCTGGCTGCTGGGAGCGGTTGCGTTTACCTGTGCGCATCCCATTTGTACAGGTACAAGTTACAGGTAATTTATAAGTCATTTGCTACTTTTTAAGATGGCGTCGTCGTAGTAACTGAATGTTTGATTATTATGTTATTAGTTGTGTTTGCTAAAGTAGTGGAAATTATTTTTTATTTGTTTCCAATTTGCTCACCCCTGGGACCAAAATTCAAAAATAAATGTACCCTATGTTACCCAGACCACAGTAACGAATCGATTGATACCTTATTTATCAAAATCGGCTGAATAGTTTAGGCGCTACGGTGGAACATCCGTAGATACAAACTTACATAGACTACTATACTTATAACCCTTCTTTTTGGCTGCGCCGCAGTCGGGTAAAAAGAAGATGTAACACGCTTATTTGAAAACTTGAGACAATGATAAGGACGCATAAAACGGCTTATTTCTAATCGGAATAAAATTATTTTTAACATTTTAGTTCTTTTTTATTAACTAATAAATGTTTGTTTAAAAAATCGTTCATTTATTTTAAATAATTTTATAAAGAGACGATTTAAAATACCCAATTGTTTCGACTGATTCTGTTATAAGAAATCTATGTAAAATTTTCTCCTCTTTCGTTTAAGACAGGTCTCGAAACGATCTGATTTAAATTGAGCGAATTATAAACAAAAAACTTTTTATTTTCGTAGGTTGCTCCTCTTTGGGGAGTTTTTCATTATTTGTTGTTACAGCGACAATAGAAATACACACTGTAAAAATTTCAATCTCTACCTATCACGGTTCATGAGATACAGCCTGCTGACAGACAGACGGACAGCGGAGGCTTTTATAGGGTACCGTTGGGCACCCTTCAGGTACGGAACCTTAAAAAGTATTTTAATATAAAGTTACATGTAAAAACTAAAAATACACTATTTTTGAAGTAAAACTTCTTTAGGCACGCTTGACTTGGGGAGTAAGCTGGTAAATGCCTGACGAAATCGTTTACGGAAGTGCATCATCGGCCTGACGACAGCGTTTACGGAAGTCCGTCATCGGACGCGAGGCGAACGGAAGTTGAGAGGGAGATAACTTACGTCGCCAACAGTCAATGTGTGTGACTGAGATGAAAAATTAATGGTTTGATTTATTATCATTCGGAAAATAATAGATTCTTTTTTGACGTTTGAAATTAATAAACAAAAACAAACGACAATCTAAAAATGTACTGTTTTTGAGCTGTTAGTTTGCACTTTAATTGCATAATTTGACATTAGCGTGGATTTTGCATCGAAATTTGTTTTTAACATTATATACATTGAAAGCTATAAAACCTTCTAATATACGCCCGACACTGGATAAATCGATATTAGTTGAGATCTATTCAAAATATTAATTGCGAAGGAGGCTGCCATATGCGTTGTGAGTGCGACAAAGACGGAGCATTAACGGAAATTCCTTGTTTTTTGGACAACTATTTGACGTTTAAAATGAAAACAATTGTTTTTGCATCAAAAATATATTTCATCGAATTTTGCTGCGTTTTGTAACGGGAAATAATGTAGGTTAGTTAATAAATCCTTTTAAATGTATTATAAATTATGCTAATAAATATATCTACATATTTTGCCTATTAATAATCAAAAATAATATTTTAAACATTTCGTCTTTGTAGATATGTGCTACAGAGTGAGGTTATATTGTGTCGTTATTCTACATTTAAAGTGAATAAAATTGTAAATTCATTTTAAAGTTCATATTTTGTGAATTTTCGGGTGAGCACCATAAACTTTGGATGATTTTTATACATTTAACTTCAACATTTAATTTAAGTTTTCTGACATGTTTTATACTCACAAGTTGAGTAAATTTTACTATATAATGTAATGTAAAATAATTCCTTAGAATAGTCAGTGTTGATATTCAAAAAATGACAAATATAGCGGTCAATGGCTACGGCTTAAGTTCTTTTGCGCTTGCGCCGACGTCTCTCAAAAACAATAGGCCTCTTCATATTTGCATATCAAACATCCTCCCAAAATTTGGTTTCATTCCGCTTATCCATGGTGGTGGAATGGTAAAAAATGTAAAAAATGACGTTTGCATCTGTCAAAGCAATATGTTCTAATAATTAAAATTAGTTATTCAAATCGTTAACTCAGAAGGCGATGCATTTCACAAAATACTAATGTCAAAAGACTGACTAATATTTGAAATGACATTCGTTTTTGAACAAATGCAATCTTTTTTTTAAGACAAAACATACGCAATATTTAAATTCCCATAGTACACTATGCAACAAACGAAGACAGACGATCTCCGTGTATGCTATGGATTAGACAAAATTGAATTTATACATTATATTTCTATATAAAGCTGTATAAAAAAAGTGTTTCGACGAATTCTGTTATACAAAATCTATGTAAAATTTTCTCCTCTTTCGTTTAAGACAGGTCTCGAAACGATCTGATTTAAATTGAGCGAATTATAAGCAAAAAACTTAGTTTGCTCCTCTTATGGGAGTTTTGGGTTTTTTTTAATTATTTGTTGTTCTAACGGCAATAGAAATACACACTCTGTGAAAATTTCAACTCTCTACCTATTACGGTTCTTGAGATACAGCCCGCTGACAGACAGACAGCGGAGGCTTAGTAATAGGGTTCCGTTTGAGCACCCTTCGGGTACGGAACCCTAAAAATGACAAATATAGCGGTCAATGGCTACGGCTTAAGTACAATGTGTCGATTGTGCTTAAGGAGAGGTGTCACGCTGTTGGGCATATTTTATTTTTCATCCAAAATGGAAAAAAAAGTAGCAGATATAATAATGACATGCGCTCCAGTTCAGGTAAATTATTTCTTTAGAAAGGTAGGCACAGAGATTTATGGTTTTTTATGACATACTCTCTATACGTTAGGAAAGTATCTTTTGAAAAGAGACATTTGCGCCCTCTTATGTTTTTTTTTTTTTAATTCTGGTTTAGCCAAAACCTTAGTGTCATCTGTTATATATGCATTTTAAAAAGTATTAATTGTTCAATAAAATGGGTAAAAAGCTATCAAATCGAAAGTGCTGTGTTGTTGATTATAAAGATACACCAACTAAACATCCAGAATTACAATTCCACTGTTTTCCTGGATTTTTTTATGAATTAGAGAGGGAAAAAATGGACTCAGCAGTACGTCGTCAAGGGTAATTAAATTTGATTTTACGTCTGTAATCATTATTAAATACATGAATATATCATAATTGTTATTTTGTTAACAAAAGTAAAATTTAAAAAATTTTTGAAATAAAGAAGGTATATCATTTATGTAGTTTTTTACTGACCTTGTGCGTAAATATTTTTTTATAATTAAGAATAACGCTGGTTTCCATGGGTTTGTAAGTTTTGAGTGAACCAGATTTTAAAAAATCAAACACGAGATAGCGCAAAATTTGCATGTCAAAGATACTTTCCTATCGTGTACATTAAATGTTCTATGTATAGACAAAAAAGTTTATTTAGCTATTTGATTTATTTTTATTTAAGAATATCGTCAAGAAAACATTTACTATGTACAATTGAAGTCAGTAAGTGCGAACTGAATAGAATGTTAAAAATAATTAATATCAAGTAGTAAGAATAAAAATTAATAGAACGAGCTTGTCGATCTATATCACAAAATAATAAATTATTTTTAAGACACCAATAGTATTTTTCGTTGTCGATTTACTACCTTCTCGATTTTTCTTGATAACTTGATATCAGTTAATTTAGTCATTCATCTTCCAATATACATTGTAGGTATAAAAACTTATTTGAGGATATCACTCATTTTTGTTTTTTTTTTGGTATAATACTTTCATAATATGTTAAATAATCTATACTAATATATAAAGCTGAAGAGTTTGTTTGGTTGAACGCGCTAATCTCAGGAGTTACGGGTTCGAATTGAAAATTTTTTGTTTCCTGGAGAGTCCATTTATCGAGGAAGGCTATAGGCTATATAATATCAAAATACGACCAATAGGAGCGGAGCATCAAAAATGCAAAGTGTGACTCAAAATTTGTCCGTCCGACAAAAACTTTTGAACGGTAACTCCGATCATCATGAAATTTAGATACAACATTCATCTCGGTAAACTAAGATGAACGTGCGTACTCATGTCCCAAACCCCCATTCGTTCTTTTGCACCCGGATGAAACCGGGCGGGACCGCTAGTGTTTAATATAAAGTAACAACCACAAACCTTATATTATTTAGTGTTTAAATATTAGTTAATCAATTAAAACTATGTTTACATAAATAATTCCTCTTTTTTATGTAAATAATTTACGTTTAACTATTTAACTTATTGTTACAGAGTGTACCCAATATGGGGCAAACAATCATTTCTGGCATTTAATTTGTTGTTAGTGACAGTGCTATATTCCCGTTTGACATATTTAAATATTATTATCTTGATTCTGTTTCAGATAACGAAATACGACAAGATGCCAAATTTCATTTGTCAGTTATGCCACACTCAAGTGGAGAAAATTCAACAGTTTCAACGGCAAGTAGTAGAGTCCGATGAAATTTTGCGACGATATTTAAAACAGTTGCATATTTCTAATAATAATCAAATCAACAATGATTATTCCCTCAAGAAACTTTCTGAAAGTCCTTTGATCGATACCCCTAACGCAAATTTATCCGTAAAGTGTGAACCTCAGGAGCTTCAGGACATATTTGACATTCAACGGACAAGATCAATAATGAAATAGGCTTAGAATCCGAAATCAAAGAAGAGAGGTCGAACGACAATTCACTGTTTCCAGAGAACTGTGCTGTTGACATCGAAACTTTATATAAATTTGACGATAATGTAATCAGTTGTGAAGACTCTAAGATGGATATAAGTGACACTAAAGTGGGTTTGGAGATGGGTGTTAACTTGAAAGAGACAGGAAATGGAACCTTTAAATCAGAAAATGGATTTAACGATCGAATGTCCTTAAAAGGTGAACTCAAACCCGAACTGATGGATAATTCATCAAATTTAACTGAATGTGTTAATGGCACAATAAACGCTTCTTCCAGTTGCGACGTTAGTAAAATCAGCTATGCAGACGTAAAGACAGACACTGATCATACATCTGCTGGTGACATAGTAGAAACTCCATTTAAGATCGAAGACATTGAAATAAATTGCGGCAAGAAATCGTATCAATGTAACGTTTGTAATAAGCATTTCACTGCGCTAAAAACCTTAACCAAACATAAACGACTACATACTGATGTTAAACCTTATCCATGTGACGTTTGCAATAAGCGTTTTAATAACATTGGCAATTTAAAAATTCACAAACTAAGACATACAGGTGAAAACCCATATCAATGTGACATTTGTAATAAGCATTTTGCTGCGCTACAGCATTTAAATATACATAAGCGAATACATACCGGTGAGAAACCGTATCAATGTGACGTTTGCAATAAGCGTTTTAATAAGATAGGCAATTTAAACATTCATAAACGAGTGCATACAGGTGAAAAACCGTATCAATGTGACGTTTGTAATAAGCATTTTACTGTGTTACAACATTGAAACAATCACAAACGAATACATACTGGTGAGAGACTGTATCAATGTGACGTTTGTAATAAACATTTTACTGTGTTATACTATTTAAACAAACATAAACAAATACATACTGGTGAAAAACCGTATCAATGTGACGTCTGTAATAAGCGTTTCTTGCAATTAAATAATTTAAAAACACATTCACGAATACATACTGGTGAGAAACCGTATCAATGTGACGTTTGTAATAAGCGTTTCTTGCAATTAAGTAGTTTAAACAAACACAAACGAACACATACTGATGAATGACCGTGTAAGTGTGACGTATGTAAGAAGTGTTTTACTCTATCTGGAAAACTTAGTAAGCACAAGCTTAAACACTGGTGAGATACTTACTATAACTATAGATTTTATTTTGCACTACACCCAGGGCCGGCTTAAGCTATAGGCGAACTAGGCACCCGCCTAGGACGGCATCTTCAGGGGGGCGGCAAAATTGAAAACTGCCAATGTTTTATTAACATAAACATTTTTTTTTGATAATTTAATGAGTACTTCATATTAGTCAGAGCGGCCGTCGGCAAAAATTTTAAAGTAAAATAATAATTTATAATTATTACTGTTTCAACAGTTTGTAACTGTCACGTCAATTTCATATTTCGTACTTCCAGGAAAGGAATTAGAAATTGCACAAAACTTGAATGTAGATGAATGTATAGCGTCTTTTTATAAACTGAAAGCCAGAAAGGCTGTATTGTGTCAGTTGCTTTTTGAATTATACTTGTAGACGATTTTATTTACTTGAATAATACCTTTTGATAAAAAAATATAAAATATGTTCATTGAACTGTTAATTATATTATTTAGCAATATTCCTTTTCACCTTGATATGAATTGCAAACTGTCACAAACGAATACATACTGGTGTGAAACCGTATTAATGTGACGTTTGTAAAAAGCAATTTACTGAGGTATGGTATTTAAACAAACACAAACGAATCCATGCTGGTGAGAAACCGTATCAATGTGACGTATGTAATAAGCATTTTACTGTTTTAAGCACTTTAAACAGTCACAAACGAATACATACCGGTGTGAAACCGTAGCAATGTGACGTTTGAAATAAGCGTTTTACTTTGTTAGGCTATTTAAACAATCACACGAATACACACAGGTGAGAAACCGTATCAATGAGACGTTTGTAATAAACGATTTAATATGATAGGTAGTTTAACTAGACAAACGAATACATACTGGTGAGAAACCGTACCAATGTGACGTTTGTAATAAACATTTTAGTTTGTTACACCATTTAAACAGTCACAAGCGAATACATACCGGTGTGAAACCGTATCAATGTGACGTTTGTTAAGCGTTTTTTGCAATCAAGTAGTTTAAGCAAACATAAACAAACACTTACTAATGAACGACCATGTAAGTGTGACGTATGTAAGAAGTGTTTTACTCCATCTGAAAAGCTTTGTAAGCACAAGCTTAAACACTGGTGATATATTTACTGTAACGTTAGATTTTACTACCCCCTATAAAATAGCTGCTTTATGTCTCCCATAACGTACTATTTTTGTAATGAAAAACGAAAGCGATCGCGGAATATCAATAAAACGGTAATTTATTATTCTAACCAACTATTTGAAGTTAAAAGTGAAATGTGAAAAATGTTCAAACTAGAAATAAAGTGAAACCCAGGGAGATACATGAAAAAAATGTCTCACGAGATTGCGTGATTTAAAACTCGCCGATACTCGTTTCCAAATAATGCCATTACTCGTGCGTAATACAATACATTCAACTGTAGGCATATAGCAGTTTATATTTTAATTATTATTTAATGTATTTTTTCTCTATATTTTAAATATCAGTTTTTTCAGTATACTGTTTTACAATACTAGATTCATAACTAACTGTTATATGCCAGGGGTTGAATGTATTGTATTCCGCACGAGTAATATCATTACTCGTGCGTAATAGAATACATTCAACCCCTGGCATATAACAGTTATGGATATAGTATTGTAAAACAGTATACTGAAAAAAACTGATATTTAAAATATAGAGAAAAAATACATTAAATAATTAAAAATATAAATTCATGCAGCGGCGTTGTTTTATTTTATTCAACAAGCCCTCTCCCGACGCGTATATCCTTTATTCCCAAGCCTTGTATGCAGTTGCGATTTGACAAAGTAGTACCGTAATCGTTCACCATTTTGGGGCTTGTGATGTATTATGATAAATTCTAATATATATGCACGCGTGCAAAATTTTAATGCTCTAGCTTTATTAAATTTAGTCGACACACTTGGACACATCCTTGTAGCACAGCTCATTAGTCATTACTGTGTAGTGTGTACGTACAACGAAGGCCTTGTTTTGTGACTGTGATAATTACAGGATATTATATAGAAAATAATTCATTAGTAGAGTTAATGTTGAAATTCAAAAAATGACAAATTTATCGGTCAATTGCAACGGCTTAAGTACAATGTGTCGATTGTGCTTAAGGAGAGGTGTCACGCTGTTGGACATATTTTATTTGTCACCCAAAATGGAAAGTAAAGTAGCGGATGTAATAATGGCATGCGCTCCAGTTCAGGTACGTTATTTCTTTTGAAAGATACCCCTATTTATTATTTTTTTATGACATATTCTGTATGTATTATATGTTCTGTATATTTGTTACGATTAATGTCCGAAAGCCGTACAATGTTGACAATGCCCGAGCAATGTCGACAATGCCCAAGCCACATAGGGCAATGTCCGAAATCGGACAAGGTTCAAAAAATAGATTTTTTATAAACATGAAATGCTGACATTTGATTGTATCTTTATCATGATAAGTTATCATTAACCCTTTGTGAAATTTTTATCACTGATAGTGTCTTGAATAACTCGAATTTGAACAAAATATTTTGTAAGCACTTGAATGAAACACAATTGAAACTCACTGAAAATCGACCGACTATTACGAGAATTCTAAAAAGATTAAGAATGACAGTGCTAGAACTCACCAACGTCTTAAAAAGCCGAATTTTGTAATAAATTGAAGGTTTTTGTATTTGAGTAATAAGAAGACAATGAGTAGATCAGCTTAAGAGAGCAATAAACATATTTTCATTTATTAATATAGGTAAATAAAAAGTGTGAAAATAAATTATAAGTAGTTTTGATTTTTATTTTTATTGCGGGAATAAATGTGAGTTCTTAAATTCAATGCATTGAAATATATTGTTTATAGCTCATATCATGTCAATAATAAATAAATTATACGTTTTTTCAATCATCACTAATTGCAATAAAAAGCTGAAAAATATATTCTTCAATAGTTGATATCAGTGATAAAAATTCCATAAAGGGTTAATGATAACTTATCATGATAAAGATACAATCAAATGTCAGCGGTTTATGTTTATAAAAAATCTATTTTTTTAACCTTGTCCGATTTCGGACATTGCCCGATGTGGCTTGGGCATTGTCGACATTGACCGGTCAATGTCGACATTGTCCGGCTTCCGGACATTAACCGTAACATATAGACAAAATAGTGTGCAATTTTTTTATTTTATTTTTATTTAAGAATATCCTCAGAAAACCTTTACAATGTAATTTGAAGTCCGCAAGTGCACACTGAATGATAAAAATTACTAATATCATGTACTAAGAATAAAATTAATAGAACGAACTCGTCGATTGACGTCTCAAAATAATAAATTATTTTTAAAACACCAATAGTATTTTTCGTTGTCGATGACTTCTTTGTATTCATTTTATGCCTACCACCTTCTCGATTTGTCTTGGCAACTTGTCCTTCAGTTTACACTCACAAACTTCTAATATAGCTACATTGTATATGCTAATTTGAGGATATCACTCATTTTTGGTTTGTTGGGACTCGTATATTTAATACTATCATAATATATTACATAATGCTTAAAATAATATAATGTAAAAACCACATATCTTATGTTATTTAGTGTTTAAATATTAGTTTAAACTATGTGTTACGGGTAGATTTTTCTAATAATAAATAAGTAGGTTAAGTTAGTCAAAATCACTCGGTTTTAATTCGCAATAAAAAACAATTATAAATGAACATAAAAGTTTACATCGATTACATAAGAAAATAATAATAATATTCTTGTAACACTATACACAAATAAATAATTAATGATGTCCCCAAGACGGACAGTTCAATATATTATGGTCGTTTACGTACGACGGTCAAAATTTAATTTAGTTCTCTCTATAGAACGGTCTACGGACACGGCACGGACAAAATAATATCAAGCTATTATATCATTGGACAATTTTCCTACGTTGTGTTTTTTTATTAGGACAGATCATAACGGACGTACATCATACAAATTTAACGGGACATAAGTTCATAGATTGAAGATCTAGCGTTCGTGTGCAGTGGCGTGATGTAACCCATTGATGAGGGCGGATCGTCGGAAAACAAACTCATCAACCCTCAAACAGGCGTATGTGGTGTCATGTGTGTGTTAGAGCGGTCGAATTGCAAAACTCACCCTGTATATATGTATGTGTTAGAGCGGTCGAAATGCAAAACTCACTCTGTATATGTATGTGTTAGAGCGGTCGAAATGCAAACTCACTCTGCATAGTGTATGAGTCTAACTCAGCGAACTGTGAAAGACTGATTTTACATTGAAAATCTAGATCAGATATCATAGTATACGTACCGCACAATATGCGACCGTTCAATAATAAAAATAAAAAACTTAATCAAACAAAATACTCATGCGACATCTAGTCGCGGGAAGCCGTTCTAAAAAGAATCTTACTAGGCCAAGAAACAAATTTATAATAACATCATAATTACAGTGGTGCGTAGCACTTTTATACAGTTCAAACTTGATGTAATTTGTACATCAAGAAACAAGTTCATAATAACATCAAAACTACTATGGTGCGTAGCACTTTTATACTATTCAAACTTGATGTAGTTGGTACATCAAGAGACAAATAAAAATTATCCATTGAATATTAATGACTGAAAATTAAAATTCGTAACACTCCCCCGGTCCGTTCAATACAACGCGATTTTAAGATCATCGCCAAAAAAAACTTTAGTTTTATTTTAAATATAAATTCAAGTTTTGACTCTCAAATAGAATCAGTTTTTAGGGCTAAACCTGACGAACCCTTCGGTCACATACGGTCATTGGGCAATGTTCATCAGATTTCCCCTTAAACGGTCAAAAACATTATTTCAAAAATAAAAAAACAAATATTCATATTAGATCAAGTTCAAAATAATGGAAAAAAAGCATATACAAAAGTTCAAAAAACACTGAAAAATAAAGTCTGAAAAGGAAAAAAAAAATATATTCATCGTTCACAAAATAAAACAAAAATAAACACACAATCACTTTCACGGGGGTGTCTACCTCGCGTCTGGTCCTTCCGGGCGCGGTACTTGCGGGTAGACTTTTCCCATCTTAATGCCTCCATGGGCGTATCGGGTCATACGCATCAGTCGTCCATCGGCAAGTCGTACGGTGTGACGGCATCTCTTGGATGTTGACTTCCATTCTGGCAGGGGCGGTGCGAGTGAACGGGGCGCTTCTGGAGGCGGCGGTGAGGGTGGAGGCGATAGCTCAGCCGTCCCAAAAATTTCAATCAATCGGGCCCTTCTCTTCTCCGGGTCTGGCTGTCGGCGTCTCGGCTTGAAGTCGGGGGCGGGACAGTTTCTTTCATCCGTTTGTTTTGTCGAATTCGGTACTGGTACAGCTACTGAAGTTGGCGGCGGGATGATTCGCTGGCACCTCTTAAGTGGCGAGAGGGTCAGTGGAATCAAACGCCATGGCATCAACTCCAGCGGCGAGCGGTCCGTAGGACGCGGTGACGGCGTCCGTGGATTCCGCTCCTGCGGTGTGGGTGAAGGCGGCGTCGGCGGCAACGGCGACAACATGGCCGGTAAGGGTGAAAATCGCGGCTGTTGTTCTGGTGTGCGCTGCGTCGCTTCTTCGTCAAATATCGGTACGTCGTCTATATATAGGTAGTCCATGTTGCTGTATTTTTTTTTCAACTGTGGTAAAAACGGCGATTGCCCGTCTTTTTATAGTCATTAGATGTTATGCAATTTTGTAATTTTAATCTTAATAATATTTAGTTACGTCGAAAGGTTATTTGCGCAAGGTCGATATGTTTTGAGATCGGTTACATGCCAAATGCCAATATTTTTTCCGTGATTATTTTCTAGTTCATAAATGATCGGAGATATTCTCTTCTTTACTTTAAATGGCCCTTCGTAGCGCGGAGATAATTTAGCGGCATATTCCTTTGTCGCATCGGACAAAGTATAATTCTTTTTCAGTACCCATTCCCCTATATTAAATTCCTTCTGTCTGCGGCGCAAATTATATCGTACGGCAGAATTGCGGTGGGCTTTCAATAGCCGTTCCTTTACTTCCGAAAATAGAAGTTTGAGGTCTCGAACGTGGTCATTGGTCGTATCCGTCGCTATATCACGGTGCTCATTGGCGTGAATTTTTAATTCACGTCCGAAATTTAGGTAGGCAGGGGTGTATCCAGTCACTTCGCTCCGGGCCGTTCGTAGTGCAAAACCAAGCTCTGCTATTTTAGAATCCCATTCTCTGTGCTGTTCGGTCACATATGCGCGAAGCATATTATTTACGGTCAGGTTAGTACGCTCGGTGGGATTAGCTTGAGAGTGCCTTCGGGCGTTTAATAGGGCTTTTACCCCAAAGCGACTTAATAACTCTCGTACGTTTTTGCCGGTAAACTCAGCTCCATTGTCAGAAATTAAATACTCCGGGACGCCATATATCATGAATACAGAATCGTGCAGATGCTGGGCAACTAGTTTTGACGTAGCAGCTCGGAGTGGAAATAATAGGACGAATTTCGTGTGCGTGTCCTGGACAACCAGTAAATACTTGTGGCCCTTTTTCGAACGAGGAAAGGGGCCCATTAGGTCGGCACTGATTGTTCTCCAGGGCACATCTGCGGTCCGGTCGTGTCCCATAAATCCTTGTGGAGCTTTGTTATCGGGCTTGGAGCGTTGGCATATGTCACAATTGTGTACATATCGGGCTATGTCGATTATCATTTTTGGCCAATAATAAAAATGTTTAATCCGGTCAAACGTTTTGCTGACACCTGAGTGTCCGGCGGTCGGTTCGTCGTGAAATTGTTTTAATATTTCTGATCGTAACTCGTATGGAACAACCAATTTCCATTCATAAGCGGGATTAGGAAAATGATCTCGGTCCATTTGTTTTTTATAAATTCGGGAATCTCGGACATCAAATCGTGGATAATTTTCCGGTGCGGCTCGTATATTTTCTATCATCTTAAGATACCATCGGTCTTGTATTTTCTCTGGAAAGTTAATTACATCTGTAGGTATAACGTCATCTTGTGGTTCGTAGAGGGCTCTAGACAGAGCGTCCGGTCCTGCGTTGTCTTTTCCTTTTCGTCGTACTGGGTCGTGTAATTTTTCTTGTTGCGTTTTAGCAAGTCGGTCTTTTGAAGTAATGGCCGTTATCGTTGTTGCGTGCTCCAGGGTCTGAGAGAAAGTCCACGGTCGTGCACCTCCGGGCATTTTTAAAATATCTCTTCGGGCGGCTTGAGGTGCAAAATGGTCTAAGGTCGGTTTGGAGCGTTCCAGGCGACGTTTCCGACCGGTTAACGTGCCTGTGCGTCGTTTCCCTGTCTCTGGCGGCAACGAGGGCAATTTTGCGTCGTGGCTCCGTGTTTTCCACACGAATTACAAAATTGATGGCGGGGCGGTATCGGACAATTTCTATAAGCGTGCCCTGGTCTGCGGCAGTTCCAACAATTGTATAAAAATGAAATCTTGTGATCAACGGTTCCCACTTCATGTAGCTGAGAAGTTCGAAATTTTTGCGTGTTGTCAGTGTTTGCTGGTTTCGTTGCAAGGGACACTTTAGATAGGTCAGGCTCCAATAGTCTGGTCGGTTGGCTCGATTGTCGACGCGCTCGCAGTCGTCCTCGTTCCAATCTAGATACCAACGTTTCTAATTCTTCTAGCGTTCGTGGTTCAATTAAACTTATTTGTACTTGATATTCCGGGAGACAATTCATTTCAATGGTTTGAAGTTGTTCCCGGTACGCGGGCGGGTGCTCCATTCGTCTGAATAAGCTGGTCATTTTCGCGACATATACTGAAAATGGTTCAGTCGGCCCTTGTTTACGTTTGTCTACTTCTGATCTCAGTAAATAGTCGTAGTCGGGGTCCTGGAATGCTTTTCGTAGCGTACGCACTAGCTCGTCCCATGTGCATAGTTTATCACGAACGTGCCGAAAAACTTGGAGGGCCGATCCCCCAAATAAACCAGAAGCAGAGTATAACAGTTCTGTGGTAGATACGCCGTTGTCTCGGCGTCGATCGTCTACATTTTCCAAAAATGTTTCCAGGCTACTGTCATCGTCGCCGGTAAATTTGATTCCCCACTTATATATCGGGATATCTTTATATATGCGAGTTGGCGGCGTTAAATCAAAATTTAAATTTCGTAAACGTGTTCCAAAATTGTTATTTTCAGTGTCATTTCTTCTTTCAGTAACAGGTTCGGGATTAGTTTGTTCGGGTTGAGGCGGAGTAATTGGTACAGGAACTTCGGCATCCATAGGTTCCCGTAGGGTCGATTGTCTAGGTAGTTCCGGTTGCATAACAAGTTGATCGAGTTCTTCTTGTAGCTGTAACATTTGTTCTAATAATTGTAGTCGTCTATTTTGGTGTTCATCTGCGGTGATGAGATTTAAACGATTTCCAATATGACAAATTTTAGTGGAAATCTTTTTTATATTTCCCGCGTGTGGTTCGGCTCTGAGCAGGTCTTGAATTTCTCGAATTTTTATTTCACATGTTTCCAATTCTTGTTCAATTTCTTCATTTAGTAGAGCGCGACTATGATTAGCGCCATTTTGGCCAAGTCTCAGCAGTTGTCGTAATTTTTTGCGTAGATCACCCACCGTGATCTCGGGGTCCACTCGGATCCCTCTTGCGGTCACCTCCCATATCAGTTCATCACGGGCAAGTCTATCAACGTCCATATTGTAAGTTTAACCCTTTTATACCAAGTGATTTGCTACTATGAATGAATAGGTCAAGTTAAAGATCTTTTTTGTTTGATCCTGGTCACGGCACCATTTGTTACGGGTAGATTTTTCTAATAATAAATAAGTAGGTTAAGTTAGTCAAAATCACTCGGTTTTAATTCGCAATAAAAAACAATTATAAATGAACATAAAAGTTTACATCGATTACATAAGAAAATAATAATAATATTCTTGTAACACTATACACAAATAAATAATTAATGATGTCCCCAAGACGGACAGTTCAATATATTATGGTCGTTTACGTACGACGGTCAAAATTTAATTTAGTTCTCTCTATAGAACGGTCTACGGACACGGCACGGACAAAATAATATCAAGCTATTATATCATTGGACAATTTTCCTACGTTGTGTTTTTTTATTAGGACAGATCATAACGGACGTACATCATACAAATTTAACGGGACATAAGTTCATAGATTGAAGATCTAGCGTTCGTGTGCAGTGGCGTGATGTAACCCATTGATGAGGGCGGATCGTCGGAAAACAAACTCATCAACCCTCAAACAGGCGTATGTGGTGTCATGTGTGTGTTAGAGCGGTCGAATTGCAAAACTCACCCTGTATATATGTATGTGTTAGAGCGGTCGAAATGCAAAACTCACTCTGTATATGTATGTGTTAGAGCGGTCGAAATGCAAACTCACTCTGCATAGTGTATGAGTCTAACTCAGCGAACTGTGAAAGACTGATTTTACATTGAAAATCTAGATCAGATATCATAGTATACGTACCGCACAATATGCGACCGTTCAATAATAAAAATAAAAAACTTAATCAAACAAAATACTCATGCGACATCTAGTCGCGGGAAGCCGTTCTAAAAAGAATCTTACTAGGCCAAGAAACAAATTTATAATAACATCATAATTACAGTGGTGCGTAGCACTTTTATACAGTTCAAACTTGATGTAATTTGTACATCAAGAAACAAGTTCATAATAACATCAAAACTACTATGGTGCGTAGCACTTTTATACTATTCAAACTTGATGTAGTTGGTACATCAAGAGACAAATAAAAATTATCCATTGAATATTAATGACTGAAAATTAAAATTCGTAACATATGTTTAGATAAATAACTCATTTTTTTTATCTAAATAATTTACGTTTTATTTTCATAACTTATTGTTACAGAATATCATATTTAAATATGGGGCAAACAATAATTTCTGGGATTCAAATTGTTGTTATATTCCCGTTTCACATAATATCTAAATGTTATTATCTTAATTCTGTTTCAGATAACGAAAGACGACAAGATGCCAAATTTCATTTGTCAGTTATGCCACACTCAAGTGGAGAAAATTTATCAGTTTCAAAGGCAAGTAGTAGAGTCCGATGAAATTTTGCGACGATATTTAAAACTGTTACACACTAATTATAATAATCAAATCAACAATGATTGCTCTCTCGAGAAACTTTCTGAAAGTCTTTTGATTGATACGCCTAACGCAGATTTCACCGTAAAGTGTGAACTTCAGCAGCTTCAGGACATAATATCTGACATGGATGCCAACAGGGAAGAAATGTCACCCGTAAATTTTAATTCGACAAACAAGATCAAAAATGAAATATGTTTAGAATCCGAAATCAGAGAAGAGAGGACGAACGAAAATTCCCTGTTTCCAGCGAACTGTGCTGATGACATCGAAACTTTATCCAAATTTGACGATAGTGAAATCAGTTATGAAGACTCTAAGATGGATATAAGTGATACTAAAGTGGGTTTGGAGATGGGTGTTAACTTGAAAGAGACAGGAAATGCAACCTTTAAATCAGAAAATGGAATTAACGATCGAATGCCCTCTAAAGGCGAAATCAAATTCGAACTGATGGGTAATTCATCAAATTTAACTGAATGTGTTAATGGCACAATAAACGCTTCTTCCAGTTGTGACGTTAGTAAAATCAGCTATGCGGACGTAAAGACAGCCACTGATCATACATCTGCTGGTGACACAGTAGAAACTCTCAATAAGGACGATGACATTGAAAATTGTGGCAAGACATCGTATCGATGTAACGTTTGTAATAAACGTTTTACTGCGTTAAAAACCTTAAACAAACATAAGCAAATACATACCGGTGGGAAACCGTATCAATGTGACGTTTGTAATAAGCATTTTACTCAGTTAACCACTTTAAAACGTCACAAACGTATACATACCGGTGTTAAACCGTATCAATGTGACATTTGTAATAAGCATTTTATTTTTTTATGCAGGTTAAACAGTCACAAAAGGATACATACCGGTGTGAAACCGTATCAATGTGACATTTGTAATAAGCATTTTATTTTTTTATGCAGGTTAAACAGTCACAAAAGGATACATACCGGTGTGAAACCGTATCAATGTGACGTTTGTAATAAGTATTTTAGTTTGTTAAACCATTTAAATTGTCACAAACGAATACATACTGGTGTGAAACCGTATCAATGTGATATTTGTAATAAGCATTTTAGTTTGTTAAACCATTTAAATTGTCACAAACGAATCCATACTGGTGAGAAACCGTATCAATGTGACGTATGTAATAAGCATTTTGCTCTATCAAGCAGTTTAAGCCGTCACAAACGTTTACATACTGGTGTGAAACCGTATCAATGTGACGTATGTAATAAGCATTTTACTAGGTTAAGCAGTTTAAATAGTCACAAACGAATACATACTGGTGTGAAACCGTATCAATGTGACGTATGTAATAAGCATTTTACTAGGTTAAGCAGTTTAAATAGTCACAAACGAATACATACCGGTGTGAAACCGTATCAATGTGACGTTTGTAATAAGCATTTTACTGTTTTAAGGTCTTTAAACAAACACAAACGAATACATACTGGTGAGAAACCGTATCAATGTGACTTATGTAATAAACATTTTACTTTGTTAAGCACTTTAAACAGTCATAAACGTATACATAACGGTGTGAAACCGTATCAATGTGACGTATGTAATAAGCATTTTACTGTGTTTAGCAGTTTAAATAGTCACAAACGAATCCATACTGGTGAGAAACCGTATCAATGTGACGTATGTAATAAGCATTTTGCTTTGTCAAGCACTTTAAGCCATCACAAACGAATACATACCGGTGTGAAACCGTATCAATGTGACGTTTGTAATAAGCATTTTAGTTTGTTAAAACATTTAAATTGTCACAAACGAATACATACTGATGTGAAACCGTATCAATGTGACGTATTAAATAAGCATTTTGCTGTGTTAAGCAGTTTAAATAGTCACAAACGAATACATACTGGTGTGAAACCGTATCAATGTGATATTTGTAATAAGCATTTTACTTTTTTAAGGTATTTAAACAGTCACAAACGAATACATACCGGTGTGAAACCGTATCAATGTGACGTTTGTAATAAACATTTTACTGTATTAGAGTCTTTAAACAGCCACAAACGAATACATACTGGTGAGAAACCGTTTCAATGTGACGTATGTTTTAAATATTTTACATATAGCGGTTTAAATTACCACAAACGAGTAAACTGTAAACCTCAGGAGCTTCAGGACATATTTGACATGGATGCCAACAGGGAAGAAATGTCACCCGTAAATTTTAATTCGACAAACAAGATCAAAAATGAAATATGTTTAGAATCCGAAATCAGAGAAGAGAGGACGAACGACAATTCCCTGTTTCCAGCGAACTGTGCTGATGACATCGAAACTTTATCCAAATTTGACGATAGTGAAATCAGTTATGAAGACTCTAAGATGGATATAAGTGATACTAAAGTGGGTTTGGAGATGGGTGTTAACTTGAAAGAGACAGGAAATGCAACCTTTAAATCAGAAAATGGAATTAACGATCGAATGCCCTCTAAAGGCGAAATCAAATTCGAACTGATGGGTAATTCATCAAATTTAACTGAATGTGTTAATGGCACAATAAACGCTTCTTCCAGTTGTGACGTTAGTAAAATCAGCTATGCGGACGTAAAGACAGCCACTGATCATACATCTGCTGGTGACACAGTAGAAACTCTCAATAAGGACGATGACATTGAAAATTGTGGCAAGACATCGTATCGATGTAACGTTTGTAATAAACGTTTTACTGCGTTAAAAACCTTAAACAAACATAAGCAAATACATACCGGTGGGAAACCGTATCAATGTGACGTTTGTAATAAGCATTTTACTCAGTTAACCACTTTAAAACGTCACAAACGTATACATACCGGTGTGAAACCGTATCAATGTGACATTTGTAATAAGCATTTTACTGTGTTAAGCAGTTTAAACAGTCACAAACGAATACATACTGGTGAGAGACCGTATCAATGTGACGTATGCAATAAGCATTTTACTGAGTTATGCTATTTAAACAAACACAAACGAATACATACCGGTGTGAAACCGTATCAATGTGACGTTTGTAATAAGCATTTTTTTTTTCTAAGTTATTTAAACAGTCACAAACGAATACATACCGGTGTGAAACCGTATCAATGTGACGTATGTAATAAGCATTTTGCTTTTTCAAGCCAATTAAGCAGACACAAACGAATACATACTGGTGTGAAACCGTATCAATGTGACGTATGTAATAAGCATTTTACTCGGTCAGCCACTTTAAACAATCACAAAGGAATACATACTGGTGAGAAACCGTATCAATGTGACGTTTGTAATAAACATTTTAGTTTTTCACACCATTTAAACACACACAAACGAATACATACTGGTGAGAAACCGTTTCAATGTGACGTATGTTTGAAATATTTTACTTATCCAAGCAGTTTAAACAAGCACAAACGAGTAAACTGTAAACCTCAGGAGCTTCAGGACATATTTGACATGGATGCCAACAGGGAAGAAATGTCACCCGTAAATTTTAATTCGACAGACAAGATCAATAACGAAGTAGGCTTAGAATCCAAAGTCAAAGAAGAGAGGTCGAACGACAATTCACTGTTTCCAGCAAACTGTGCTGTTGACACCGTAACTTTATCCAAATTTGACGATGGTGAAATCAGTTGTGAAGACTCAAAGATGGATTTTAGTGACACTAAAGTGGATTTAGAAATAAGTGTTAACTTGAAAGAGATAGGAAATGCAATCGTTAAATCAGAAAATGGATTTAACGATCGAATGCCCTCTAAAGGCGAAATCAAACCCGAACTGATGGGTAATTCATCAAATTTAACTGAACGTGTTAATGGCACAATAAACGCTTCTTCCAGTTTTGACGTTAGTAAAATCAGTTATTCAGACGTAAAGACAGCCACTGATCATACATCTGCAGGTGACACAGTAGAAACTCTCAATAAGGTCGATGACATTGAAATTTGCGGCAAGACATCGTATCGATGTAACTTTTGTAATATGCCTTTTACTAGCATAGGCAATTTAAACAATCACAAACGAATACATACAAGTGAAAAACCGTATCAATGTGACGTTTGTAATAAGCGTTTTGCTGTGCTACTGCATTTAAATTTACATAAGCGAAAACATACCGATGAGAAACCGTATCAATGTGACGTTTGTAATAAGCGTTTTGCTGTGCTACTGCATTTAAATATACATAAGCGAAAACATACCGATGAGAAACCGTATCAATGTGAAGTTTGCAATAAGCGTTTTAATAAGATCGGCAATTTAAACATTCATATAATTCATGATCATCACAAAATTTATCATCACAAAATTAGAATAGTAGACCAGTGAAGTTAACTTTTGACAAGGGAAAAATTAATAACAGAAAACGAATGATGAGGAAGGGAAGAAACTGTCGTCAGAAATACAGAAACCAAAAATTCAAATGCGTAAAGAGCAGGTGGGCTGCGGGGGGCGCGTTTTAGGGGTCAAACGCGGTTTTTTGTTATTTCCGGTGAAAGTTGACCTCCAATCGAAAAATGTTGTATGGCAATGTTGTAGGAATTTAAAGGATCTACAACTTTTATAAATATAATTTTTTCACCTAATCTTTAATATTCAGAGAAATATCGAAAAAAACTGTTTTTCGTTTTTAATTTTTTACTCCTGCAAAAATGATTTTTTTTCATGAAATTTTCAGGAGACTTACCTTTCTATGTCCTAAATAAGCTGTAATTTATTCGAATAAAAAAATTAATTTGCCAATGTAATATTAACAGAAATCCGAAAAATTACCCCTAAATTCAACCTAAAAAAGTAATGTAAAAATTTCAGATTTTCAAAAATCGTAGCATGGGGTTTTCTTCGTTAAAATGTCTACTTTCAGATGGTGTATGGATATATTTACATTGCATTTGAATATTTGGTTCCTGTATTTCTGACGGCAGTTTCTTCCCTTCCTCATCATTCGTTTTCTGTTATTAATTTTGTCCCCTTTTCACTTGATTTTGGGCTAACTGCACTGGTCTAGAGGGTCTTACTAGACATGCAAAATTGCAATTGTGTAGGTCAAATAGATAAAAGTTATGACGGAGTCGAAAGTGTCCCGACATGGCTCGTGTACTATAACTAGTGATGTGCCGGATATCCGGGGGAGAAGAAAGATCCGTATCCGTTAGTTTTGTTGCGGATCTTTTACGGATATTTTACCTTATTAATTTTCAATTCATAGATGAAATTTTATATACCTATATATAGGTGATTAGGTAATAATGAAAACCAGTTAAATTCCATTCAGATTATTTTTTATTTTTTTAAATCGTATTTGGCACATTTATATTGCAAACATTTATCGTAGTGAGTACCATACTAATAGTACATAACTCAAAAGTACTGAATCAACTATCTTTATAATGAGATATTGCACATCGGTCTTTGGAAAGAGACAATCTGTTATGAGAGTTAACTCTTAAAGAGGTCAATAACATTTTCCCATAACAGATAGTCTCTTTCCAAAGGTCGATGTGCAATATTTACCGCCGCGTACTCTAAGAAAGTTAAAATCCGTATCCGTATCCGCGGATCTTGAAACTAAAAATCCGTATTCAGATCCGTATCCGCGGATATACATTTTTAACGATCCGGCACATCACTAACTATAACCCACTGTCGGTGTGGCGCTCTTTTGCTTTGCGAACTTGGCTGACACACTGCCGTGTGTCCAGTTCGTTTGATTATTCTAAATATGAAGCTACTCAAATTGTACAAATTGTGTAGATAAATTTTACTTAAAGTTGTATTTTTTTTTAATATAAACGTCTGAAGAAAATGCTATTGGGAACATGAATTATTTCAGGAACGGTTTCATTGTGATCTCTCCTAGAGTCCTAGCATATGGGTACAATCAACAATATATTGCGAAACTTGGTAAATCCAGAACCTTTAGGAAATTCAATCAACTATAGCATCACCTAGTGGCAAAACCCTGCAACTAACTGAATATACGACAATAAAATCAATAATTAGTTATTTTGTTCGGGTATGTAGATTACTGTAAAAGGCATCATAATGTGTAAAAAATCCGTATGGTGGTTCCGGCACTCATGATTATTCATAATATTGTATTTCAAGAATTACTCTATTTTTAATTTCCCGCTATAAACATCAATGATTTTCAAAAAAATCGGTAAGTTATTGTTTTCACCCCGAATTTCGAAAATCGAGTTTTTGTCAGATCTCGATGTTTTAAGGTCCTAGGTAGCTATTCTGACTATTTTGGCGATGATGTCCGTAGGGCTGTATGTGTGTGTGTGTAATGTGTAGGTAAACCTTTTATATCTCGATAAATGGGCTATCCAACAAAAAATTTTTTTTTCAATTCGAACCAGTAGTTTCTGAGATTAGCAGCGCGTTCAACCAAACAAACAAACTCTAGCTTTATATATTAGTATAGCGGCCCTGTACGTGCTTCGCTACGTATAAAGTGAAATAATAAAACAATTTAATTGGAACATCTATCTATCTATTTTATTAATTGCTAGCTATTTTAAAATATACATGGGCGTATATGTGTGTATATCGAGCACTCCGGCTGCGCCGTCGTGCTCGAAAAAAAATACCTAGCGTAAAGTATTCGTGGATAACTGGTCTTTAAAACACTTGCTCTATTTCGAGCACTCCGGCAGTTTTAAACGATATTCAGTTTTTTTACATCCTCGATCTAGATATATGGTTGTTAAGTTCGTTGCGCCATCTATTGAATATTCACTCAATCCAGTCCACAGATATGGTTGTTAAGTTCGTTGCGCCATCTATTGAATATTCACTCAATCCAGTCAACAGATCTTATATGGTTGTTAAGTTCGTTGCGCCATCTATTGAATATTCACTCAATCCAGTCAACAGGTACGCCATCTTATATGGTTGTATTATGACTGTCAAGGAATAGACAAATAATTTGCAATAAAATAATATTGCGACTATAAATTGAAATGTAAGCTATCCTATCTTTCAAGTTGGGTCGAATTGCACACGGTGTGCAAATCAAATTTAAAATCGGTTCAGTAGTTTAGGAGTTCATCGAGGACAAACGCGGACAAACAACGTGACACGTAATTTTTATACCGGGTGAGGCAAAAGTCCCGGAACGGTTGAATATCTCGCACACTACGCATCATATCAAAAAAAAAAAATACGTGTCAAATATTTTTCGCAAAACTATTTTTTGATACCACACATGACTCCCCACCCCCCACCCAGTTGATGGGGGGAGGGGCAACTTTAAAATTTTAAATAGGAACCCCTATTTGTAATTTCAGATTCGGATTCTACGGGAAAAATTACATCAATTTTACTTCGATCGTTTTTTTCGATTCGCGACCGATGTCGCGGTAATCGCGAAAAACTTAAAAAAATCAATTCAATTTCGCAATAATGGATGACATTCCATTCACAATTTCGAAGTTTCCCCTCCCTCCACACACTGGTTGGGGGGTGGGGGGTCATGTGTGGTATCAAAAAAAGTTTTGCGAAAAATATTTGATACGTATTTTTATGCGTAATATGCAAAATATCCTTTTCCGGAAATTATTGATTTTTTAAGTTTTTCGCGATTACCGCGACATCGGTCGCGAATCGAAAAAAAGTAAAATTGATGTAATTTTTCCCGTAGAATCCGAATCTGCAATAAAAAATAGGGGTTCCTATTTAAAATTTTAAAGTTGCCCCTCCCCTCACCAACTGGGTGGGGGGTGGGGAGTCATCTGTGGTATCAAAAAATAGTTTTGCGAAAAATATTTGACACGTATTTTTTTTTTTTTTTTTGATATGATGCGTAGTATTCGAGATATTCAACCGTTCCGGGACTTTTAACTCACCGGTATATAAAGATAGATTAAAAGAGTTAATGTTGAAATTAAAAAAATGACAAATATGTCGGTCAATTGCTACGGCTTAAGTACACGTGTGTCGATTATGCTTAAAGAGAGGTGTTACAATGTTGGACATATTTTATTTTTCATCCAAAATGGAAAGTAAAGTAGCGGATGTAATAATGGCATGCGCTCCAGTTCAGGTACGTTATTTTTTTTGAAAGATACCCCAATTTATTTAATTTTTTATGACATATTCTCTATGTATTATATGTTCTGTAGGTAATTATACACTTTCACGGTCACCTGGTTTTTTGGCTCTAGAAAATCGAAAAATACATGGATTTCAATGATCTCGGTCTCAAAAAGTTCCATTTTACGGCGGATTTATGAAAAAAATTAGTAGAAGTAGCTAAAATAATTTTTTTTTTTCTAAAAAACATTTATTTAATTGACTGTCAATTAAATATACATTTTTTAGAAAACGCAATTCTATTCAAACAATTAACTATCTAATTCGCATACCCCTTTATCGTTCACCCCGGAATTACAATTCGCATACCCCTTTATCGTTCACCCCGGAATTATAATTCGCATACCCGTTTATCGTTCACCCCGGAATTGTTTTTTTAAAAACTTCTCATTTGCCCCTTCCCGTTTCACTGCGAGACAATTCGCATACCCCTTTATCGTTCACCCCGGAATTACAATTCGCATACCCGTTTATCGTTCACCCCGGAATTACAATTCGCATACCCGTTTATCGTTCACCCCGGAATTGTTTTTTTAAAAACTCCACATTTGCCCCTTCCCGTTTCACTGCGAGACAATTCGCATACCCCTTTATCGTTCACCCCGGAATTACAATAGGCTGTAAAATACCGAAAAATTAACTTTTTTGAAATTTTTTTTTCAAAATATTCATTTTTTTATGTAGATTGCGAAAAAAAATATACGAACTTGATTCCACGACGTCAGAAACAGTTATAAAGGATTATATGTAGAAAGTTAATTTTTTTTGCATTTAAAGTTATGAAACTGTGAGAAATATTGATTTTTTCAATTTTCGTATTTTTTTCCATAAATCCGCCATAAAAACGAAGATTTAAAAAAAAATTCATCGAAATCGGATGATTTTTCGATTTTCTAGAGCCAAAAAACCAGGTGACCGCGAAAGTGTATAATTACCGTTCTGTATATAGACAAAAAAGTGTTTATTTATTTTATTTAAGAATATCCTCAAGAAAACCTTTACAATGTAACTTGAAGTCGGCGTGTGCAAACTGAATTGTTAATATTTCAACTTTCAATCTTTATTGTTTTATTTAAACTGGAACTACAAAAAAATCTATGATGGATTTTTACATAAAAAAATTGAAATAAAAGGTCGTTACATAAAAAGTATAAATCAAAAGAATAATTGACATAATACACAGCATAGACATAAATACATTTTATTGTCTGAAAAATTAGTCGATAATTTTATTTATTCAACACGCGTGAGTAATATGTAATTTCGGGGCCCTGCTAAACTCGGGAGAAATAATAAATTACTTCATGTTGACGCGTGGAGTGCTAATAATGAGCCGTACAGTGTGATAATGAATTTTCTGGACCAATAGAAACTCAGTAGCAAGCCCAAGCGTGCAATAATGAAAAAAAAACTGCACGCAGCTTCTGAATAGAGCGACCTTAGTGTTTAATCTACTTGGAGACGAAGCGAACAAAAAAAAGTTTTTTAATATCGTTTAAACCGTTCTTGAGTTATAAATGGTGTAACTAACCCGACTTTGTTTTATATATTAAGATTTGAGGATATTTTTGGTTTATTGGTACTCGTATACTCAGGGCCCTCGTAAGGTCTCACGCCACCCGCGTGCGGAATCATAATTGACACCCCTTATTGGGGATAAACTCACTAGACGATATGTCAAATTGAAAAACGTTAAAAATCCTAAATAACTAATACTGTAAGTGCAATTAATAGAAACTTTGTTTCCTTGTCTTTTTGCAAATACTTCTTCATAGAATCAGACATTTTGTTTTTTTCTTCTTGGCTAATTTTCTTAAGTTGCTGAAATTGTGCACCCGAAGGTTTTTTTCTTTCATTACTTTCCTGAAATGCAACAATGCTTCACTTCACATCGCCATTACAAAACGATTTGGAAGATAAAAATATTAATAAGAAATTATTTTTTTAAAACAAATAAAAATGTGAAAAATGTAACAGTGAAAGATACTTTACAAATGATAGGCTAAAAGTAAAAACGAGTCAAATTTTTAATCAGGACAAAAGCGGGATGAAATATAATCAATTAAAATGAAACACATTAAACAGTGAATTTTGAAAATTCACTCCGTACAGAGTGAACTTCAAAAATTCTCTCTTCACGCTAAAAAAATCACTCCGCGAAGTAAACTGTTCTCTACAAAAACAGTTTACTCCGTGCGATTTTTCACGGTGTTCTTCTCCTGTCGTACTTATGAATGAGAGAAAAATTTAGTTTCACCGCTGAGCTGAGAAAATTCATTAAGTCAAAATAATCGTTAGTTTATCAATTAGTAAAAAGTATTTGTTGATTGAAAAATACTTTACTTCACTCCCATCTTGCAGGAAACGATAGGAAAAAATCAAGATATAAACATATGCGGGAGTCTCCCGATAGGGGCGCCCTGTCTACGCGCTGATGTGAACTAACTATCGAATCGAAAACTGCGCGCGAAATATTTCGAATTCGAATTTCATTAAAAAATAAATAACTACTCGTAAGAGTTTGTCACGCAGGCTTGAGTATGCAAATAAAATTGAAATAATATCAGTTATATATTTTTTCTATACAGCACAAAAACATATCACAACTAGGCCATTTCCCGCCCCTTGAATGTGCCGCCCGCGTGCATCGCACACATCGCACTATAGGACGCGAGGGCCCTGCGTATACTTAATAATATCATAATAAATTACATAATGCTTAATATAATATAATGTAAAAACCACACACCTTATGTTATTTAGTGTTTAAATATTAGTTAAAACTATGTTCACATAAATAATTCCTCTTTTTTATCTAAATAATTTACGTTTTATTTGGATAACTTATTATTGATACAAAATGTCATACCTAAATATGGGACAAAGAATAATATCTGGGATTCAATTTGTTGTTATATTCCTGTTTGACATATTTAAATATTATCTCGATTCTGTTTCAGATAAAAAAGACGACAATATGCCAAATTTCATTTGTTAGTTATGCCACACTCAAGTGGAGAAAATTCAAAAGTTTCAAAGGCAAATAGTGGAGTCCGATGAAATTTTGCGACGATATTTAAAACAGATACCCACTAATTCTAATAATCAAATCAACAATGATTGTTCCCTAGAGAAACTTTCTAAAAGTCCTTTGATCAATATCCCTAACGCAGATTTTACCGTAAAGTGTGAACCTCAGGAGCTTCAGGACATGGATACCAACAGGGAAGAAATGTCACCCGTGAATTTTAATTCGACAGACAAGATCAAAAATGAAATATGTTTAGAATCCGAAATCAAAGAAGAGAGGACGAACGACAATTCCCTGTTTCCAGCGAACTGTGCTGATGACATCGAAACTTTATCCAAATTTGACGATAGTGAAATCAGTTATGAAGACTCTAAGATGGATATAAGTGATACTAAAGTGGATGGGTGTTAACTTGAAAGAAACAGGAATTGCAACCTTTAAATCAGAAAATGGAATTAACGATCGAATGCCCTCAAAAGACGAAATCAAACCCGAACTGATAGATAATTCGTCAATTTTAACTGAATGTGTTAATGGCACAATAAACGCTTCTTCCAGTTGTGACGTTAGTAAAATCAGCTATGTAGACGTAAAGACAGACACTGATCATACATTTGCTGGTGATACAGTAGAAACTCTCAGTAAGGACGATGACACTGAAAATTGCGGCAAGACATCGTATCTATGTAACGTTTGTAATAAACGTTTTTCTAAGTAGACACAAAGTAGACACAAACAAATACATACCGGTGAGAAACCTTATCAATGCGACGTTTGTAATAAACATTTTACCGTGTTAGACTATCTAAACAGACATAAACAAAGACATACTGGTGAGAAACCGTACCAATGTGACGTTTGTAATAAACGTTTTACAATGATAGGTAGTTTAAACGTACACAAACGACTACATACTGGTGATAAACCGTATCAATGTGACGTTTGTAATAAAGGTTTTACAATTATATGTAGTTTAACTAGACATAAACGAATACATACTGGTGAGAAACGGTACCAATGTGACGTTTGTAATAAGCATTTTACTTTGTTAAGCAGTTTAAAAAGACACAAACTAATTCATACTGGTGAGAAACCGTATCAATGTGACGTTTGCAATAAGCGTTTTATATTGATTGGCATTTTCATAAACGAGTACATACTGGCGAAAAACCGTACCAATGCGACGTTTGTAATAAATATTTTACTTTGTTAGGCAATTTAAATCTACACAAAAGCTTACATGCTGATAAGAAACCGTACCAGTGTGACGTTTGTAATAAGCATTTTGCTGCGCTACAGGCTTTCAATAGACATAAACGAACACATACTAGGGAGGAACGGTACCAATGTGACGTTTGTAATAAGCATTTTACTTTGTTAAGCACTTTAAACAGTCACAAACTAATACATACCGGTGTGAAACCGTATCAGTGTGACGTTTGTAATAAGCATTTTTCTCAGCTTCCTACTTTAAACACACACAAACGATTACATACTGGCGGGAAACCGTATCAATGTGATGTATGTTTTAAACATTTTACTTATCCAAGCAGTTTAAACAAGCACAAAAAACTGCATATTGCTGAGAGTTCGTATCAGTGTGACGTTTGTAATAAACATTTTACTGTATTAGACTATTTAAACAGCCACAAACGAATACATACTGGTGAGAAACCGTATCAGTGTGACGTATGTAATAAGTATTTTACTTTGTTAAACACTTTAAACCGACACAAACGATTACATACCGGTGTAAAACCGTATCAATGTGACGTTTGTAATAAACATTTTCCTGTATTAGACTATTTAAACAAACATAAACGAATACACACTGGTGAGAAACTGTATTAATGTGACGTTTGTAATAAACATTTTACTGTGTTATACTATTACTATTAACATAAACAAATACATACTGGTGAGAAACCGTATCAATGAGACGTTTGTAATAAACACTGGTGAGATATTTACTACCTATAACGTTTAAAATTAAAAATAAAAAAAAACTATTTAAGGATGTGTATAAGGTCAAATTGTGTAGTACATCTAATTAAATTTTCAAAATCATAAATATATAAAAATTTTCATTTGTGAAGACTTTGTGTTAATTTTAATAATTTTTTATGGTAGATTTTCCAAAAATTTTCCTATAATTAAATATTATGAACAAATATTTAACATTTAATTTGACTACTGTGACTTTAGTCAAAAACAATCAGGCAACATGGCTGTCCACGTGGTCTTCTGACACTTGGAAACATAACGTGGAGATAGAATTTCTGACCTCAAAAAATTGAAGCTATGGATACTATAAAAATAATAATAAATAAAAATGTCAAATCAAAATTCAAAGAAAGTTTTTTTATTATGAATTATTATCAAGCAATCAAAGTGGTGATTAAGAAATCAATTATCATTACGCAAAGTAATAAAATGATACATAAAGTCAGTAATTAAAGTTTACTTTTGGCAGATTTTTGTTAAAGCAAAGTTTTTTCAAATTAATTGCAGATAATCTGTACTAACATTTTAGTTTTCCAAACAAAAATAAATATCTCAAATCTTTTACATACTTTTGTTACATTACAGCGTTTTTCCGACATATAAACGCATTTTGTGTTCTAAATGCACATAAATCTCAAAAATGACAGGTCCAGAATAATTGACAGTTTGTTCACGTGATATGACATTTCATAAATGCGATTTTTATTATCAACATGCAGGAACGCGACGTTGCCTCATTGTCTCATTACATCCGCCATTAATTAAGATTAAGATTCGGAGAATTGATTTCATCACTTTCAAAATAAAATATTTCCGTGAAATTGCCGGTAACCCTACGTTTTTTTGGGCTTGAAAAATCGCAAATTGTACAAAGAAACTGACAATAAGTTTTTGAATCATAAATCATTGAAATAAAATGATAAATGTTTTAATATTCTCAAAATTTTTAACACTTCCGGTAGAAATAACATTGAGTGAATGGTGATTTTAAAATGTTTTTTTTCATAAAAAAGGTCGGTAAGGTATGTATTTTTTGGTTTTAATCGATGCAGGAGGTCTAATTCTATAACATATTTTAAATTTAGGCAAAAATCTTCGAATTCAAAAATGTTATATACATCCTTAAATTAAAGTTATAACTTTAGTAAATTATTGCAAACAAAAAAAACCGTTTTGCCCGACTAATTAAAATCTTTTTAATTAGTCGGGCACAACGGGTTTTTTTTTTTGTTTTCAATAATTTATTAAGGTTTTAACTTTAATTTAAATAGTTTTTTTTTTAATTTCCACCGACTAGTTTTGGAGAAATCAATGAAAACATATCATCCATCTACCGTTTTACCATAAAGCCAATGTTAATATGCTTACTTTTGAAGTCATTTATTTATTTAAATAATCGGGCAAAACCCCTAAAATTTTCAGAATTGGTTTAGACTTAGTCCAACTTCAAAATCAAGCCTTTTATTTAAAATTGCCTTGGTGCTCGTCAGCTCGTACTACCTTAAATAATTTATTAATACGGACTTATCCGAGCACTCCGCATGAAATATGAATCGAGTTGTATGCGCGAATTGATATGGAAAAACTCAGGTAAAACTGATGAAGCCGCTATGTCTATATGCCGTACGCAGGTTGTATTTTACTAATGCTACTTTGTTGCTTATAGGTATATGCACATAAAAAAATGATATAAATTTTCGATTTTTTTATTTCTTCCGTGTTATCCGAGTTTTCGCTTATCCGAGATACCTCCTCCCCACATTACCTCGGAGGCTCGGATGAACGATGTTTCACTGTAGATATATTATAAAATTCTTCTTCCACGCCCATTTTTAATTTCCTAAGTCACCGGGAGGTAGTCTAAACTTTTGCGGTGTGAAGGAGTCAGTGATAAAAATAGTGATTTTCGGACGTCATTATCTCGTGAATGGTAAGAGATTTTTTTTTATTGAAATTTGGTAATGAGAAAAGGGTCTTACTAGACATGCAAAATTGCAAGTGTGTATGTCAAATAGATTTTAAGTTATGGGGGAGTCAAAAGTGTCCCGACATGGTTCGTGTACCATAACCCACGGCCGGTGTGACGCGCTTTTGCTTTGCGAACTTGGCTGACACACTGCCGTGTGTCCAGTTCGTTTGCTTATTCAAAAAAATTCGAAGTTACTCAAATTGTACAAATTGTGTAGATAAATTTTACTGTAAAGTTCTGGTTTCACACTCTGCCATGTGTCTAGTTCGTTTGCATATACGAAGTTACTCAAATTATACAAAGGACACCGCACAAACCTTATGGTTCTTATGGTTCTCGGTTAAATTGATCGAAAATGGTTTTATTTTATAGTTTAAAGGCCACTAAGAAAAAGTGTCAATGGGCGCATAGCCTAAAAACCAATAGATTTTTAGCTACAGATATGTTTAGCGAGATTTTAGATTTATGGATATCCATTATAAGCGTAGCAAGAGGGGGGGGGCAGGTGGGCCTGGCCCACTCTAGAATATTAATTGTTCACGTACAAACAAGATAAATCTTCAATAATCTACATATTTTCTTTGTCGTGTAATTTCTCCAGAAAGTCGTGTTGATCAATTTCGCTTCTATGAACAGTTTTCAAATTATATATAAATGGCATTAAATCAGCTATGCAGACGTAAAGACAGACACTGATCATACATCTGCTGGTGACATAGTAGAAACTCCATTTAAGATCGAAGACATTGAAATAAATTTCGGCAAGAAATCGTATCAATGTAACGTTTGTAATAAGCATTTCACTGCGCTAAAAACCTTAAACAAACATAAACGACTACATATTGATGTTAAACCTTATCCATGTGACGTTTGCAATAAGCGTTTTAATAACATTGGCAATTTAAAAATTCACAAACGAATACATACGGGTGAAAAACCATATCAATGTGACATTTGTAATAAGCATTTTGCTGCGCTACAGCATTTAAATATACATAAGCGAATACATACTGGTGAGAAACCGGATCAATGTGACGTTTGCAATAAGCGTTTTAATAAGATAGGCAATTTAAACATTCATAAACGAGTACATACAGGTGAATAACCGTATCAATGTGACGTTTGTAATAAGTTTTTTACTGTGTTACAAGATTTAAACAACCACAAACGAATACATACTGGTGTGAAACCGTATCAATGTGATGTTTGTAATAAGCATTTTACTGTGTTAAGCTATTTAAACAATCACAAACGAATACATACTGGTGAGAGACCGTTTCAATGTGACGTTTGTAATAAACATTTTACTTCGTCAGGCAATTTAAAAATACACAAAAGCTTACACACTGGTATGAAGCCCTATCAATGTGACGTAGGTAATAAACATTTTACTTTGTTACACGATTTAAACAATCACAAACGAACACATACTGGTTTGAAACCGTATCAATGTGACGTTTGTAATAAGCATTTTACTGTATTAGACTATTTAGACAGACACAAACGAATACATACTGGTGAGAGACCGTGTCAATATGACGTTTGTAATAAACATTTTACTGTGCTATACTATTTAAACAAACATAAACAAATACATACTGGTGAAAAACCGTATCAATGTGACGTCTGTAATAAGCGTTTCTTGCAATTAAATAATTTAAAAACACATTCACGAATACATACTGGTGAGAAACCGTATCAATTTGATAAAGATGGCGGACTAATTTTATTATGCTTTCCTACAATATGGGTATCAAATGAAAGGGCTTGCTGAGAATAACTCGAAAAATAAAGTGACGTCACTCTAAATCCCATATGGTGGACTTCTAAAGATGGCGGCCTAATTTTATTATGCTTTCCTACAATATGGGTATCAAATGAAAGGGCTTGCTGAGAATAACTCGAAAAATAAAATTACTTTAGTTTAAATCCAATATGGCGGACTTCTAAAGATGGCGGACTAAGTTTTTGACGTGATAACGTCTTATAAATTGATGAAACACCAGCTGCACGCACGAAAAAGTGTAACGTTCCGCCTGACCCTGTGCATGCAAGCGAGAGCGCATGTAATGTATTATTATATATGATATTCGAGCGGAATACGTTATCACGTAAAACTATCGTCCGTAAACCGACTTTACAGACAACCAATTTTTTTTGCAATCAAGTAGTTTAAGCAAACATAAACGAACACTTACTAAATGAATGACCATGTAAGTGTGACGTATGTAAGAATTGTTTTACTCCATCTGAAAAGCTTTGTAAGCACAAACTTAAACACTGGTGATATATTTACTATAACGTTAGATTTTACTACCCCCTATAAAATAGCTGCACTACGTCTCCCATAACGTACTATTTTTGTAATGAAAAACGAAAGCGATCGCGGAATATCAATAAAACGGTAATTTATTATTCTAACCAACTATTTGAAGTTAAAAGTGAAATGTCAAAAATGTTCAAACTAGAAATAAAGTGAAACCCAGGGAGATACATGAAAAAAATGTCTCACGAGATTGCGTGATTTAAAACTCGCCGATACTCGTTTCCAAATAATGCCATTACTCGTGCGGAATACAATACATTCAACTGTAGGCATATAGCAGTTTATATTTTTAATTATTTAATGTATTTTTTCTCTATATTTTAAATATCAGTTTTTTCAGTATACTGTTTTACAATACTAGATTCATAACTAACTGTTATATGCCAGGGGTTGAATGTATTGTATTCCGCACGAGTAATATCATTACTCGTGCGTAATAGAATACATTCAACCCCTGGCATATAACAGTTATGGATATAGTATTGTAAAACAGTATACTGAAAAAAACTGATATTTAAAATATAGAGAAAAAATACATTAAATAATTAAAAATATAAATTCATGCAGCGGCGTTGTTTTATTTTATTCAACAAGCCCTCTCCCGACGCGTATATCCTTTATTCCCAAGCCTTGTATGCAGTTGCGATTTGACAAAGTAGTACCGTAATCGTTCACCATTTTGGGGCTTGTGATGACGTGTGTGAAGTTAGCATCTCAAGTGTCAGCATCTCACAAATAAACCGCATATAAACTGGCTTCCCGCATAGTTCTACAGTTCTTGACAAGATTTAACAATAGTTCCGTTGATTTTACTATCGAAACCGCATTTTGAAAAAATGAGATGCTAACTTCACAAATTGGATTTTTCAAGTGTCAGCAACTCACAAATAAACTGCATATAATAATAATAATAATAATAATTGTTTATTGTACAAAAATATCTGTACAAAAGGCACGGTTCAACTTACGTTGATCTTCCACCTAGCCCAATACTAAAATTTACATAAAAATAAAAATATTTAACAGAGAAATTTCTACCCCAGTTGCTCTGTCAGTAGTTTATTATAAATAAAACTCGAAAAATTGGCTTTATTGAGACTTTTAACATGTGCAGGCAGGCCATTCCACATATTTGATGCAATGTAAGTAAAAGATTTTTTATATGCCAATGTATTATGTATGTCGATTAAATAATTTGATTTAAATCGTGTAGAGTGATCATGACACGCTGTTGTAAGTTTCTCTATTAAATGGGAGGGCTCACCATTTCTTAAAATATTATAAATAAAATTATACAAATGCCACTTTCTACGATAGAACATGTTTAAAATTTTATATTTGTTAAGATATGGCGTGATATGGTCTCTATATGGAATTTCATAGACAAAACGCATGCATGCATTCTGCACCCTCTGTATTTTTTGTTTACAGGCAAAATCAATTGATTCACCGTACACAACATCACCATAATCAAACAAAGATAATATTATCGAGTCTACTAATTTAAGTTTGCAAGTGATAGACATGCTTTGTTTAAATTGGTACATTACTTTTAATCGTCCAAAAGCGGTTCTATATTTACTAATAACATGTTCTGTAAATTTAAGCTGGGTGTCAAAAATGATGCCAAGATTTTTTGCAGATTCAACAATAGGTATAGTAGTATCGTTGATTACAATAGCAGGATTCATACTTAATACTCTATTTACTGTAGATGTTGTACCTACAAACAGGGTTAACGATTTGCTTGAATTTAAACACAATGCGTGTTTTGCAGAATATTCTGAGACAGATTTTAAATCATCATTGATAAGATGGCACCCCGCATAGTTCTACAGTTCTTGACAAGTTTTAACAATAGTTCCGTCGATTTTACTATCGAAACCGCATTTTGAAAAAATGAGATGCTAACTTCGCAAATCGAATTTTAGCATCTCATCGGATTTCTCAAATTTGAGGGTACTAGAGGTGAAATTAAGAAAGTTGTACATCCTAAATCTATTCTGCACATAGTTCTACCGAGTTAAAATAATTAGGATCGCTGATAATCATAATAACCAAAATATCCATAGAGCAGTGAGATTCTGGGGTAAAATTGAGGAGCAAACATGCAAAACCCGACAAATCCAGTTTTACTAGTTTCGAGTAAATCGCTAAAATCTGTCACACAGAATCGTTTAGAATTTAGATAATTAATAAATTTTATTTTACGATATATAGGTCATAGATGAGTTTTTCAATACTAAATAAAATTATTGACCAATTTTTCAGACAATTATATTGACAAAAATATAAATGAGTTTACTGAATTTAAAAAGAAATATTTGTTATCTTAAAAAAACAAAAAACATTTGTTTCGATTTATTGGGTTTTGCATGAAACCAGAATTGTATCGGGGTTTTTCGCAAATAAAATATATAAGTATTTTAGAAAGCGTTTATTAATATGATAACACCGAAAAAAAGAAGAAAAAGTACATTTTTCAAAATAAAAACTACTTATATAAAAGATTCTTATTTTTTTAAAGTTTTAAAAAATCATAAACATTAAAATACAATAATAGTACCTACCTGCGTAGTAAAAACAAAAACAAAACTTTAACAGCCGTTTTTATAGGATTTATCGGGTTTAGCTTTATTCTGAGAATACACAGATATATAAAGCTCACCAAAAGTTATACCACAGCATCTCACGTTTGTATGCATATTTTGTTTACAACAATGATACATAATTACTAAGGATGTTCAAAAGACCAGCACTCTTGCGGAACTTATGTAACAGACCCAAAACACTAATTTATACAACTTAAAAACACTGGTTATACCACAGTATCTCACTCATATATGAACATTTGTTTTTAACAATGAACCATCAATTTTGGGATTTTTAAAGAACAGAACTATTTCAAAATTTGTGAAGGGACTTCCAGTTATCATTTAAGGAAATTGTTACTGCGTAGAAACCTTAGTTATAACACACCATCTCACGTTTTTATGGATATTTTATTTATTTCAGTAAACGGTAATTTCTCTGGAAACTCAAAAGACCAGAATCTTCCATAATTATCCGTCGTAATCTCCATACGACTGACAATTATACCCCAGCATCTCACTTCTCTTATTATGATTATCAGCGACCCTAATTATTTTAACTCGGTAGAACTATGTACAGAATAGATTTAGGATGTACACTTTCTTAATTTCACCTCTAGAACACTCAAATTTGTGAAATTCGATGAGATGCTAAAATTCGATTTGCGAAGTTAGCATCTCATTTTTTTCAAAATGCGGTTTCGATAGTAAAATCGACGGAACTATTGTTAAAACTTGTCAAGAACTGTAGAACTATGCGGGGTGCCAGTTTATACGTAGTTTATTTGTGAGATGCTGACACTTGAAAAATCCGATTTGTGAAGTTAGCATCTCATTTTTTCAAAATGCGGTTTCGATAGTAAAATCGACGGAACTATTGTTAAAACTTGTCAAGAACTGTAGAACTATGCGGGATGCCAGTTTATATGCGGTTTATTTGTGAGATGCTGACACTTGAGATGCTAACTTCACACACGTCTTGTGATGTATTATGATAAATTCTAATATATATGCACGCGTGCAAAATTTTAATGCTCTAGCTTTATTAAATTTAGTCGACACACTTGGACACATTGACACATCCTTGTAGCACAGCTCATTACTGTGTAGTGTGTACGTACAACGAAGGCCTTGTTTTGTGACTGTGATAATTACAGGATATTATATAGAAAATAATTCATTAGTAGAGTTAATGTTGAAATTCAAAAAATGACAAATTTATCGGTCAATTGCAACGGCTTAAGTACAATGTGTCGATTGTGCTTAAGGAGAGGTGTCACGCTGTTGGACATATTTTATTTGTCACCCAAAATGGAAAGTAAAGTAGCGGATGTAATAATGGCATGCGCTCCAGTTCAGGTACGTTATTTCTTTTGAAAGATACCCCTATTTATTATTTTTTATGACATACTCTGTATGTATTATATGTTCTGTATATTTGTTACGATTAATGTCCGAAAGCCGTACAATGTTGACAATGCCCGAGCAATGTCGACAAAGCCCAAGCCACATAGGGCAATGTCCGAAATCGGACAAGGTTCAAAAAATAGATTTTTTATAAACATGAAATGCTGACATTTGATTGTATCTTTATCATGATATGATAAGATATCATTAACCCTTTGTGAAATTTTTATCACTGATAGTGTCTTGAATAACTCGAATTTGAACAAAATATTTTGTAAGCACTTGAATGAAACACAATTGAAACTCACTGAAAATCGACCGACTATTACGAGAATTCTAAAAAGATTAAGAATGACAGTGCTAGAACTCACCAACGTCTTAAGAAGCCGAATTTTGTAATAAATGGAAGGTTTTTGTATTTGAGTAATAAGAAGACAATGAGTAGATCAGCTTAAGAGAGCAATAAACATATTTTCATTTATTAATATAGGTAAATAAAAAGTGTGAAAATAAATTATAAGTAGTTTTGATTTTTATTTTTATTGCGGGAATAAATGTGAGTTCTGAAATTCAATGCATTGAAATATATTGTTTATAGTTCATATCATGTCAATAATAAATAAATTATACGTTTTTTCAATCATCACTAATTGCAATAAAAAGCTGAAAAATATATTCTTCAATAGTTGATATCAGTGATAAAAATTCCATAAAGGGTTAATGATAACTTATCATGATAAAGATACAATCAAATGTCAGCGGTTTATGTTTATAAAAAATCTATTTTTTGAACCTTGTCCGATTTCGGACATTGCCCGATGTGGCTTGGCATTGTCGACATTGACCGGTCAATGTCGACATTGCCCGGCTTCCGGACATTAACCGTAACATATAGACAAAATAGTGTTCATTTATTTATTTTATTTTTATTTAAGAATATCCTCAGAAAACCTTTACAATGTAATTTGAAGTCCGCAAGTGCACACTGAATGATAAAAATTACTAATATCATGTACTAAGAATAAAATTAATAGAACGAACTCGTCGATTGACGTCTCAAAATAATAAATTATTTTTAAAACACCAATAGTATTTTTCGTTGTCGATGACTTCTTTGTATTCATTTTATGCCTACCACCTTCTCGATTTGTCTTGGCAACTTGTCCTTCAGTTTACACTCACAAACTTCTAATATAGCTACATTGTATATGCTAATTTGAGGATATCACTCATTTTTGGTTTGTTGGGACTCGTATATTTAATACTATCATAATATATTACATAATGCTTAAAATAATATAATGTAAAAACCACATACCTTATATTATTTAGTGATTAAATATTAGTTAAAACTATGTTTACATAAATATAATTCCTCTTTTTTATCTAAATAATTTACGTTTTATTTCCATAACTTATTGTTACAGAATGTCATATTTAAATATGGGGCAAACAATAATTTCTGGGATTCAAATTGTTGTTATATTCCTGTTTGACATAATATCTAAATGTTATTATCTTAATTCTGTTTCAGATAACGAAAGACGACAAGATGCCAAATTTCATTTGTCAGTTATGCCACACTCAAGTGGAGAAAATTCATCAGTTTCAAAGGCAAGTTGTAGGGTCCGATGAAATTTTGCGACGATATTTAAAACAGTTGCATACTAATTATGATAATCAAATCAACAATGTATGTTCCCTCGAGAAACTTTCTGAAAGTCCTTTGATCGATGCCCCTAACGCAGAGTTCACCGTAAAGCGTGAACCTCAGGAGCTTCAGGACATAATATCTGACATGGATGCCAACAGGGAAGAAATGTCACCCGTAAATTTTAATTCGACAAACAAGATCAAAAATGAAATATGTTTAGAATCCGAAATCAGAGAAGAGAGGACGAACGACAATTCCCTGTTTCCAGCGAACTGTGCTGATGACATCGAAACTTTATCCAAATTTGACGATAGTGAAATCAGTTATGAAGACTCTAAGATGGATATAAGTGATACTAAAGTGGGTTTTGAGATGGGTGTTAACTTGAAAGAAACAGGAATTGCAACCTTTAAATCAGAAAATGGAATTAATGATCGAATGCCCTCTAAAGGCGAAATCAAACCCGAATTGATGGGTAATTCATCAAACTTAACTGAATGTGTTAATGGCACAATAAACGCTTCTTCCAGTTGTGACGTTAGTAAAATCAGCTATGCAGACGTAAAAACAGCCACTGATCATACATCTGCTGGTGACATAGTAGAAACTCCATTTAAGATCGAAGACATTGAACATTGCGGTATGACATCATATCGATGTAACGTTCGTAATAAACGTTTTACTGCGTTAAAAACCTTAAACAAACATAAGCGAATACATACCGGTGGGAAACCGTATCAATGTGACGTTTGTAATTAGCATTTTACTTCGTTTAGCGCTTTAAACCGTCACAAACGAATACATACCGGAGAGAAACCGTATCAATGTGACATTTGTAATAAGCATTTTACTGAGTTATGCTATTTAAACAAACACAAACGAATACATACTGGTGTGAAACCGTATCAATGTGACGTTTGTAATAAGCATTTTAGTTTGTTAAACCATTTAAATTGTCACAAACGAATACATACTGGTGTGAAACCGTATCAATGTGACGTATGTAATAAGCATTATACTGTGTTAAGCAGTTTAAATAGTCACAAACGAATACATACTGGTGTGAAACCGTATCAATGTAATATTTGTAATAAGCATTTTGCTCTATCAAGCAATTTAAGCCGTCACAAACGAATACATACCGGTGTGAAACCGTATCAATGTGACGTTTGTAATAAACATTTTAGTTTGTTAAACCATTTAAATTTTCACAAACGAATCCATACTGGTGAGAAACCGTATCAATGTGACGTTTGCAATAAGAGTTTTACTTTGTTAAGCTATTTTAACATTCACAAACGAATACATACCGGTGTGAAACCGTATCAATGTGACTTAAATATACATAAGCGAAAACATACCGATGAGAAACCGTATCAATGTGAAGTTTGCAATAAGCGTTTTAATAAGATAGGCAATTTAAACATTCATATAATTCATGAGCATCACGAAACTTGTCATCACAAAATTAGAAGAGGAGACCAGTGAAGTTAACTTTTGACAAGAAAAAAATTAATAACAGAAAACGAATGATGATGAAGGGAAGAAACTGTCGTCAGAAATACAGAAACCAAAAATTCAAATGCGTAAAGGGCAGGTGGGCTGCGGGGGGCGCGTTTTAGGGGTCAAACGTGGTTTTTTGTTATTTCCGGCGAAAGTTGACCTCCAATCGAAAAATGTTGTATGGCAATGTTGTAGGTATTAAAAGGGTCTACAACTTTTATTAATATAATTATTGTTTCACCTAACCTTAAATATTCAGAGAAATATCGAAAAAACCGTGTTTTTCGTTTTTAATTTTTTACTCCTGCAAAAATGATTTTTTTTTCATGAAATTTTCATTAGACTTACCTTTCTATGTCCTAAATAAGCTGTAATTTATTCGAATAAAAAAATTAATTTGCCAATGTAATATTAACAAAAATCCGAAAAATTACTCCTAACTTCAACCTTAAAAAGTAATGTAAAAATTTCAGATTTTCAAAAATCGTAGCATGGGGTTTTCTTCGTTAAAATGTCTACTTTCAGATGGTGTATGGATATATTTACATTGCTATGCAAAAAAGTGCCAAAGAGCCGCGTGGTGGGGAGACTGGCGGCAGGCAGTAAGGATCGAGCGCTCGAGTAGGTAGAACGAGTTAGGCCGATTTTTCTCATACCATCTTCGTGAAATAAGAAAAGAACTCTACGTGGATTGCAAAACAACGTTTGTCATATTATTCGTAAAAAAAATAGCAATATATTTCTCTTTCAAATGATAAACAATAAATTATCGTACTTACCTTGATATCGTACTTACAAAAAAGTGATTTTATTATTATTTTGTTATCATATTAGCAATGTAAATATATCCATACACCATCTGAAAGTAGACATTTTAACGAAGAAAACCCCATAATACTACGATTTTTGAAAATCTTGACATTTTTATAGAATAGAATAGAATAGATTTTTATTGTCAATTGGAAATTACAAATTTCATCTGACATGTCAGTACAAATAAATTAAAATTTAAAGTTAATAAATTCGTTGAAGTTAGGGGTAATTTTTCGGTTTTTTGTTAATATTACATTGGCCAATTAATTTTTTTATTCGAAAAAATTACAGCTTATTTAGGACATAGAAAGGTAAGTCTCCTGAAAATTTCATGAACAAAAAAACATTTTCACAGAAGAAAATAATTAAAAACGAAGAACATTGTTTTTTCGATATTTCTCTGAATCTTTGAAGTTATGTGAAAAAATTATATTCATAAAAGTTGTAGATCCTTTTAATACCTACAACATTGCCATACAACATTGGGGGTCAACTTTCACAGGAAATAACGAAAAACCGCGTTTGACCCCTAAAACGACCCCCCTTCCCAGCCCCCCTACCATTTACGCATTTGAATATTTGGTTCCTGTATTTCTGACGGCAGTTTCTTCCCTTCCTCATCATTCGTTTTCTGTTATTAATTTTGTCTCTTTTTTACTTGATTTTGGGCTAACTGCACTGGTCTAGAGGGTCTTACTAGACATGCAAAATTGCAATTGTGTAGGTCAAATAGATTTTAAGTTATGAAGGAGTCGAAAGTGTCCCGACATGGCTCGTGTACTATGTCTATAACCCACTGCCGGTGTGGCGCGCTTTTGCTTTGCGAACTTGGCTGACACACTGCCGTGTGTCCAGTTCGTTTGCTTATTCTAAATACGAAGCTACTCAAATTGTACAAATTGTGTAGATAAATGTTACTTAAAGTTGTATTTTTTTTTAATTAAAACGTCTGAAGAAAATGCTATTGGGAACATGAATTATTTCAGGAACGGTTTCATTGTGATCTCTCCTAGAGTCCTAGCATATGGGTACAATCAACAATATATTGCGAAACTTGGTAAATCCAGAACCTTTAGGAAATTCAATCAACTATAGCATCACCTAGTGGCAAAACCCTGCAACTAACTGAATATACGACAATAAAATCAATAATTAGTTATTTTGTTCGGGTATGTGGATTACTGTAAAAGGCATCATAATGTGTAAAAAATCCGTATGGTGGTTCCGGCACTCATGATTATTCATAATATTGTATTTCAAGAATTACTCTATTTTTAATTTCCCGCTATAAACAAAAATAATTTTTAAAAAAATCGGTAAGTTATTGTTTTCACCCCGAATTTCGAAAATCGAGTTTTTGTCAGATCTCGATGTTTTGAGGTCCAAATAGCTATTCTGACTATTTTGGCGATGATGTGCGTAGTAGCCCAAGAGCTGATGACACGATTTTGGGTACGTGTTTTAGGCAGGTTGAAATAATGAAAAAACAGTAATTTATCAATGGCTGAATCTGGATTGGCGAGTCTGCCTGAGCGTTTGCGGTTATTTCGCGCCTGCGCAGCATATGATATCTGCAAAAAAATATCCCCAAAAAACATGTTTTAGGCAACTTGAAATTTTTATAATCTTTGAGTTCAGCATTTATATAATCCAGAAATGAAAATGCCAGAACATTTTGTCGGTTATAAAGTAGGGGCAGAGCACCCCGAAGATATTTTATTAATATACGCAATGAGCACGATACAGGTCAAACGGATGAACGGATTGAAACCAAATTTTGGGAGGATGTTTGCTATGCAGATATGAAAAGCTCTATTGTTTTTGGGGAAAATCGGCGCATGCGCAAAAGAGATATATGCTATAACGTTGTTTTTTATATAATAATGATATACTTTTCATAACAGTTTATTATTCTATTTATTTTTTCAAGAAAGTTTTGTGAATTATTTTTTTTTCTGGCAGATTTTCAAAACAAAACAGCAGTTGGTTCTTGTCTTATTTTCAAAATATTTCCGAAATTATTAAGTTTAGAATTATTTTTTTTCACAAAACTTTCTTGAAAAAATAAATAGAATAATAAACTGTTATGAAAAGTATATCATTATTATATAAAAAACAACGTTATAGCATATATCTCTTTTGCGCATGCGCCGATTTTCCCCAAAAACAATAAAGCTTTTCATATCTGCATAGCAAACATCCTCCCAAAATTTGGTTTCAATCCGTTCATCCGTTTGACCTGTATCGTGCTCATTGCGTATATTAATAAAATATCTTCGGGGTGCTCTGCCCCTACTTTATAACCGACAAAATGTTCTGGCATTTTCATTTCTGGATTATATAAATGCTGAACTCAAAGATTATAAAAATTTCAAGTTGCCTAAAACATGTTTTTTGGGGATATTTTTTTGCAGATGTAATATGCTGCGCAGGCGCGAAATAACCGCAAACGCTCAGGCAGACTCACCATTCCAGATTCAGCCATTGATAAATTACTGTTTTTTCATTATTTCAACCTGCCTAAAATACGTACCCAAAATTGTGTCATCAGCTCTCCGGCTATAGGGCTGTATGTGTGTGTGTAATGTGTAGGTAAACCTCTTATTACTTTTGAACGGAGTGTCCGATTGAAACGCGGTTTGCGGCATCTGACGTGACCTTGCTGAATTTAGATTTCCTGAAAATTTGGAATGATTCGGCCTAATAGATTTTGAGAAATCTCAAAAATACAGGATTCAAAAATTTTTATAAATGTTTTTTGGAATATTTTCTAAACCAATTAATTCAAAAAATCTAATCAGCTCTTCTCTTCAAAAAATTGCGTCGATTGCCGCAAACCGCATCAAAATCAATTCATTTGTTCAAGAGATATCGTAAACGAAAAATTCGTAAAAAAGGGCTTTTTTAAAAGTACTCGTAAAATTCTTATCAGATCGTTTTTTTTACTTTCTTAGGTTAAAAAAAGAACTGCGTCAATTGCCGCAAACCGCATCAAAATCGGTTAATTTGTTCACGAGATATTGTGAACGAAAAATTCGTGAAAAAGTTTTTTTTGAGATCTAAGAAAATACTTTGAGCGTTTTGAACTCGAAAATAGCGGGAAGTTTCAGGAATGGTCTGCATGGTCAAACTTATTTCAATTTTCTTTTCTAATTATTTGAATTATTTATTTCAGCTTCAAGGAACCGTTGGTGGTTTTTTAGTGGTTTTAGAGTCGACACTAGTGGTTTCTAGAAAAAAATATGCTTGTAGCACTGCTCTTTACTGTGTACGTACAACGAAGCGCTTGTTTTTTGATAATACACGATACCTATAAAGAAAATATAATTCACTAGCGGTCCCGCCCGGTTTCACCCGGGTGAAAAAGGACGAATGGGGAGGAAGGGACATGAGTACGCACATTCATCTTAGTTTACCGAGATGAATGTTGTGTCCAAACTTCATATAATGATCGGAGTTACCGTTCAAAAGTTTTTGTCGTCAAAAACCAGTATTTATACTTTTTTTAAGTAACACATTTCTTTTAATATAATAAATATTTAATTGAAAACACTGTAGGAAAATTATTTTATATAGGTACCTATAGTTGTAACAGTTTTTAAATGAGCTATTAATTAGATTTATTTAATATTAAATAGTCGGAATAAAATTTTAAAAAATTGAAATGTAAGCCTTAGAAAAAGCAATGTAGAAAATAAAAAAAATAAAAATATATTCGCCGACGTGGGGCTTGTACCCAAGACCCTGGCATTAAGAGTCTTATGCTCTACCTACTGAGGTATTCGGGCTTGTGACCGTCACGCGCTAATATTGCAATATTTAGTTAAGGCATTTCACCTGAAAATATTTGTCGGACGGACTAATTTTGAGATACATCTTGCAACATTTTTTATTGATGTTCCGCTCCAATTGGTCATAGCGTGATAATATATAGCCTATAGCGTTCCTCGATAAATGGGCTATCCAACAAAAATTTTTTTTTTCAATTCGAACCAGTAGTTTCTGAGATTAGCGGCACGTTCAACCAAACAAACAAACTTTTTAGTCTTTAGCTTTATATATTAGTATAGATTAAAAGAGTTAATGTTGAAATTAAAAAAATGACAAATATGTCGGTCAGTTGCTACGGCTTAAGTACACGTGTGTCGATTATGCTTAAAGAGAGGTGTTACAATGTTGGACATATTTTATTTTTCATCCAAAATGGAAAGTAAAGTAGCGGATGTAATAATGGCATGCGCTCCAGTTCAGGTACGTTATTTTTTTTGAAAGATACCCCTATATATTTAATTTTTTATGACATATTCTCTATGTATTATATGTTCTGTATATAGACAAAAAATTTATTTTTTTTAAGAATCTCCTCAAGAAAATCTTTACAATGTAACTTGAAGTCGGCGTGTGCAAACTGAATTGTTTTTTTTCAACTTTCAATCTTTATTGTTTTATTTAAACTGGAACTACAAAAAAATCTATGATGGATTTTTACATAAAAAAAATGAAATAAAAGGTTGTTACATAAAAAGTATAAATCAAAAGAATAATTGACATAATACCCAGCATAGACATAAATACATTTTATTGTCTGAAAAATTAGTCGATAATTTTATTTATTCAACACGCGTGAGTAATATGTAATTTCGGGGCCCTGCTAAACTCGGGAGAAATAATAAATTACTTCATGTTGACGCGTAGAGTGCTAATAATAAGCCGTACAGTGTAATAATGAATTTTCTGGACCAATAGAAACTCAGTAGCAAGCCCAAGCGTGAAATAATGAAAAAAAAACTGCACGCAGCTTCTGGACCAATAGGAACGTGGTAGGCGGTATTGTATATATGAAAACAGCATCGCAATTCAATGAAAGTCATGGCAATCTTGTGCAGTGCATACACTGACGGTGGGTACGTCAATCAATGAAGTGATTTATTATTTTTCCCTCTTTTATAAGGGCCCCGATTACATATTACTCGTGCTAGTTGAATAAAGTATTATGTGCGACCATTGATCGAAGGAGAATATTCCACTCGCGTGCGTGTTACCGCACTCGCTACGCTCTTGCGGCAAATTTCACGCTCATGGAATCTTCTCCTTCTCTCACTAGTCGCACAATATACTATTATTCAACACGCGTGAGTAATATGTAATTTCGGGGCCCTGCTAAACTCGGGAGAAATAATAAATTACTTCATGTTGACGCGTAGAGTGCTAATAATAAGCCGTACAGTGTGATAATCAATTTTCTGGACCAATAGAAACTCAGTAGCAAGCCCAAGCGTGCAATAATGAAAAAAAACTGCACGCAGCTTCTGGACCAATAGGAACGTGGTAGGCGGTATTGTATATATGAAAACAGCATCGCAATTCAGTGAAAGTCATGGCAATCTTGTGTGCATACACTGACGGTGGGTACGTCAATCAATGAAGTGATTTATTATTTTTCCCTCTTTTATCAGGGCCCCGATTACATATTACTCCTGCTAGTTGAATAAAATATTATGTGCGACCATTGATCGAAGGAGAATATTCCACTCGCGTGCGTTTTACCGCACTCGCTGCGCTCGTGCAGCAAATTTCACGCTCATGGAATCTTCTCCTTCTCTCACTAGTCGCACAATATACTATTATTCAACACGCGTGAGTAATATATAATTTCGGGGCCCTGCTAAATTCGGGAGAAATAATAAATTACTTCATGTTGACGCGTAGAGTGCTAATAATGAGCCGAAACTGTACGATAATGTATTACTGCATAGTTTTTGGACCAATAGGAACGCGGTAGCGATTTGTATATATGAAAACAGCATCGCAATTCAGAGAAAGTCAGGGCCATCTTGTGTGCATCGAGGGCGGTGGGTACGTCAATCCATGAAGTGATTTATTATTTTTCCCTCTTTTAGCAGGGCCCCGATTACATATTACTCGTGTTAGTTGAATAAAGTATTATGTGCGACCATTGATCAAAGGAGAATGTTCCACTCGCTACGCTCGTGCGGCAAATGTCACGCTCATGGAATCTTCTCCTTCTCTCACTAGTCGCACAATATACTATTATTGTACATTTTATATAGGTAGTTACAGTTAAACGAAAAATAGGTATCTTTGTAATTTCAACACCCCTCCTCAAAGATATGCTATTCGCATATTTCAGTAATTTGTAGCCCAAGCTCTTTTGTGCAAAATTGATGTTTTTGTCCTGGTAGCTCTTTCGTTAACATATCTGCAGGCATATATTCCGTGGGTATGGACGTATTTGATTTTTATTTTTTCCGTGTCGTAAGCTTCCTTCACAAAATGATGACTGATTTCAACATGTTTTAATTTAAAGTGTGCTCGCAGTCGAGTGGTCGTGGAAGGAGCAGCGGCGGAGAAGCGTATATACTATATATATAGTAACAAGAAAAGCTAACGCTTTTCACAGAAAACCCTTCGGGTTTTCCTGAGTAACTGTATGTACAGAAATTAGAAAAGATATATTGCATTGTATATTAAATTTTATACCATCGATACATTTACAAAACGGTCTGTCTATCAGTGTTAGCTTCCTTTTTATTAACTGATTGTTAACGGGTCTATAGGCCCGCAACAATAATACATCGACGCCCAGAGCGTCTGTTTTCAGTTGACTAATTATTAGTTTTAAACGCCTTATTTATGAATACATCTTAAAAACAGTTTGTACAAACATTATTACTTATCGACAACAAAAAATAAAATCATTGTTTTATAAATAATTTTTTATTTTGTGAAACTGCGTTTTCGAAAATGAATATTATCTATTTCGGGGACCCTTTACATGTTTTCAAACCAGAACAAAGATTATACATGACAATTTATCATAAACCTATTGAACGGGAGACAACCAGTCACAAGTAGGGATCTACCGATAGGTACCGATATCATATCAGTTATCGGCCAAAAACGGCCGTTTGGCCGATTATCGGTATCGGCCGATAGAAATGTTGGATATCGGCTTATCGGCCTAATAATAAAACTAAATACTAATTTCTCATTTAATGCTTACTAAAAATAGGTAAATAAAAAATTAAGCTACTTAAGTATCTACCAGTAGATACTTAAGTACCTTAATTTTTGAATTTTGTTTTAAAAACCTCAGAAAAATTGTAACCTACTTTTATTAAGCATTGAATAAGAAATTAGTATTTAGTTTTACAACTGTCTCACAAATAAGTAATTTATTCGCGCGAAGATACTCATATTATGCTATGTAATATGAATAAAATGTCACAGATTTTTTTGATTAAACAGGCATCATTCAAGTTCCCATTTCAAAGTTCAGCATATAAGAATTGATTTTAACCGATTGAAAAAAAAGCGGTTATTGATTTGTCATATATAATACATATATTTATTTTTTTCAATTTCTGTTTAATAGACCATATTATATTCAAGGTGGTCACACATAAACTTAATTTAAATCGGTTCAGCCGTTTTTCTTTCAGTTTCTTATTAAAATATTAAGGAAGGCAGTTATAATAAATTAATAACGTGAGAATTACATATTGCAACGCACTAAAAAATAAAAAACAAATATTTACTTTTTAAAATTGAGTCTTCTTCAAAAAGTGTAAAATAAAGCTTTAAGATACATAAAACGCTACAGTAATTAAATGATTATATTATTTTAATGACTTAACTATAAAGACAATAGAATATAAAAAATAAAATATTCTTAATGTTATTGGGTAAAAATCAGGAACACATTTTTATATTTAAAGCCTCTTTATATATTTTAAGAAACCTTAGGTGCAAGACATTTAAAATTTTTTCTATGGCCGATACGATACCGACTATAGAAATATCGGTATCGGCGAAAAAATCGTATCGGTCGAACCCTAGTTAAACTGTTAAAGTGTTGTTGAGATATATCCCGAGAAATTTTATATTTTTTGTATGAATTGTCGTGCGCTTCTCTAATGAAAACTTGACATTGCCTTTGTTTAGTTTTAGGTTGTTGGACTAAAACCATTTTTCTGCCTCCGACAGTGCGTCATACTTCTAGATAGATGTTTTCAAAATTGTCCTATCATCCGCAAACTCTAAAACAAAAAAAGTTGGATTTTAGTTTTACAAAACAGTTAGATAAAATTTTCAAATAATTTTTAGTAACCGTAGTTATCGGTTGTATTGTTATTATAATTTTTTATATTTTGCATATTAATTAGTATTAAATAGTGTTCGACCGAACTTTCCGTTTTCGTTTCGGTGAGTAATTGGAGTTTCGGTGTTGTCAGAAAATCTGCCGAACTACCAAAACCGAAACTCGCTTCGTAAGCTTCTGTGCGGCGTTCGGGAGCGATTAGCGTAGTGATTATTGATACGAATAGATAGTTTTTTTTACCAACTAAACTATTAATTTATCAAATAATTGCTTCTATGAACACAAACGCATTATCTGCAATAGTTAAAATGAACAAAGGTTTAAAAAAGGGAATGGCCCACGAAATAAGTTTCGGTTTCAACCTAAATTGAAACAGCAACTGAAATTCGGATCCGGTTGTAAAAACTAGTTACGGTCGAACAGTAGTATTAAATACTCACCGCGATCTTATCGTTTCACCTTTCTTCGAATTGTCTCCGGTAACTGTAACGGATACTTGAAATATTAACACATTAATAATTCACTTTGGAAATAGTCATCACCCTTCAGAAAAGGTTTCGTAGGCACCTTGACAGCTTCGTAAACATACTGAAATAAAATGAGAATTTCCTTCAAAATATTTTTATAGGTTATGTTAGAAATTAAGGTCAATTATTATCAATTCAAATAAAACTCACTTGCCAAGTGACCGCTTCTCATTTACACTATAATTTGTGTTTTTTTTACGTTTTGCTGACATGTTTTTTTTAAATTTTTAATAACTGAACACGTTTCGCGCTTTATCTGTCAAAAAAACGCGGGACTCACATAGAAATGAAGTTGTCCAATGTTCAGGTATACCTATCTGTCACTAACATGTATATTATTAGTGATTTTAATCATTCTAAAGGTTTTTAATAAATAATGTCAACTGGATTTATATTAATCTTTCACTTTGACATTTTTACACTTACTTTAAAAGCAGGTGAGATATTTGTCTTAAAACTAATACGTAAATATTTTTGTATAATATAGGTTAATCAGCTGTTGTTCTTTATTCATTGACTACTTAAAATATAGTAAAACCTCGTTTATTCGGACTACCGGAGACCTTGTACCCGGATAAACGAAAATTTGGATAATATGCAAAAGAAAACCCTTAACTAAGCAGATTTATCGTTATTACATTAAACATTAACATTAAATTAACAAAAATGTCTGCATCACTGATTCTGATTAACCGAAAATTCTTATCAGCGACAAATGGATAAACGAGATTTTACTTTACTTAAATGAATATGCTGAGCCAGTTGACTCTGCGGAAAAAAGACTTGACAATCATTTGAAATATAGAATTATCCTAAATTATGCAAAAAAAGTATTTTTAACATATTTACAACATTGAAAATTATGTCATTTACAGACAAAAAGCGATTTCTTGAAGTTTAAGACAAATTTCGTGATAATTGGAGAGTTATTTAAAAAGTTATGGCACTAATCAAAAAAAATATTTTTAGGCAAGCCAACAGAAATTAATTCATTACGGTCAAACGCAGATAGATAGCAGTACATTTTATATGCCAATCGGAAAGGTAATGAACCGATGCACAAATCTCCTTCGATAGTTTTTTTTTGTAGCTTGCATCATATAGGAGCTACGGAGGTTTGTTTGACAAATTATGGCCAAAAGGGCACTAATTTTTTTACATAAATTAAACTTAGCATGGCTCTTGACATGATGGTAACGCATCTGTGTCCAAAATTTCGTCGAAAACAGATTTCAGTTATTCGAGAAAACATACGACATAGGAATTCATACAGGATTATTGCGAATACAATATACATCGTGGGCTGGGCCACGATGTATAATAATTACTATATATACGCTTCTCCGCCGCTGCTCCTTCCACGACCACTCGACTGCGAGCACACGGTCGGCCGTTTATCACGAACTTTACGAGTGTTTTTAGCATGCTTCCAGGCATCTGATCGAAAAACTGAAATCTACGTTTTGTAGTGCACGATGTCAATTTTTCAAAACTTTTTTTGAAATTATTATCAGACTTACGGTAACGCATACAGGCCTGCCGGAAAAAAGCGCACTGCAAACTTTCAATCGCGATTTCGCGAAAACTAATAATCCGACAGCACCCACCTTTGGCACATATAAAGAACATTATAATCCCTACTTTCTCTCAAAATTTTAGCGCTCCAGCTCAAAAAATGACGGAGCTATAAGTTTTCGAAAAAACGCCTAATTTTCTGGTTTTTCCTAAATTTTTCAGGACCTAATTATCCGAATAAGACATTCGACCTCTCATTCTGTAGATATTTCAATTCTCTACAAACCATTTTATTGGGGCATTCCGATTGCTCCATTAGTTTCAAAGTTACAAGCAAAAAAAGACAAAAATCGTGTTTTTTTTTGCAATAAACTGTTGATAACTAACTAATGGACCGGAAACTCGAGTGAAAAACATATACCTATTCATTTGCTTATAATCTTTTATATCATCGCACAATCGGTTTGCTACTAGTCTTTATGTCATGCAAAAATGCTCTACAGCCTGGCCTAAGTTAGTTTTAGTTGTATTTAGTGCCAATCCATTATCCTTAAACCAACAGATACTACTAATGTTGTGTTGTGACTTGTGAGATAGATATACTACTAATTTAGTAATATCTATATCTCGCTACTAAATTAGTAAAATGTTTCGATTATGGCAATCATTTCAATACTAATGTCTCGATTATCGAAATGTCTCGATTATTCCCATCATTAGGTAAAATCAACATTGTATTGCCATACTTGGTAAATCCAGTACCTTTAGGAAATTCAATCAACTAGCATCACCTAGTGACAAAACCCTGCAACTAACTGAATATACGACAATAAAATCAATACATAAGTTATTTTGTTCGGGTATGTGGATTATTGTAAAAGGAATCATAATGTGTAAAAAGTCCATATGGTGGTTCTGGCACTGATATATTGTGTTGTAAATTTATGGCGCCATTAAAATTCATAATGTAGTGGAGTCAAATTAGCCTTATATTCGGAATAATTCTCCCGGACATATTTTTTGTTGCCAAAAAATGCCAGCTCCAGTTTTTTTCGACAAATTGTTTTTTTTATGAAGAAATAACCGATAAATAAGTTGCGAAATGGAATATCTCGAGTATAAATCCATTAAAATATATGAAAATCTCTACACTGACGTTTTTGAGTATGCTGAACACAAATCTGAAGTCAGATTTTCGAAATTATGAATGGCTTATTTTTCAGTTTATATGATTACTAGCGGTCCCGTCCGGTTTCACCCGGGTGTAAAAGAACGAATGGGGAAGGGAGGAACATGAGTACCTACACACATTCATCTTAGTTTACCGAGATGAATGTTGTGTCCAAACATGATGATCGGAGTTACCGTTCAAAAGTTTTTTTCGATAAATGGCAGTATTTATACTTTTTTTAACTAATAATTTTTTTTTAATTAATTAAATAAAATTAAAATAAATTTAAATGTAAGCCTTAGAAGAAAGCAATGTAGAAAATAAAAAAAATATATATTCGCCCAACGTGGGGCTCGAACCCACCACGACCCCTGATATTGATAGTCGCATGCTCTGTACTAATTGAGCCATCCGGGGCTGTGTACTCACAACGCTAATATGAGTATGTTTAGTTAGCGTATTTCACCTGAATAGAGGCTTATTTTTGAGATACATTTTGCAACATTTTTCATTAATACTCCGCTCCTAATGGTCGTAGCGTGATATTATATAGCCTATAGCCTTCCTCGATAAATGGGCTATCCAACAAAATTTTCTTTTCAATTTGAACCAGTAGTTCCTGAGATTAGCGCGTTCAACTAACCAAACAAACAAACAATCAAGCAAACTCTTCAGCTTTATACCTATACTTATTAGTATAAATAAACATATTCAGGCTGGGGCAGTTAAGCTGTTATAGAGCAATAGCCCTTAAACTATTGATGATATCCAAAAAATGTTCAGATGAAAGTTATATTGTTCTAGAAGGCCGTCATACTGGACAATCCAAATTTTTTTTCGGTGGAGGAGCTGAAGCTACATCAAGGTCAACTCCACTTTTTTTAACTAGAAATAATAATTTTGTCGTTAGTGCTCAAAAAATGTCAAAGTTGTGGACATTTTTTTAGCACTAACTACGAAATGTTGGGGTTTTACAACACTAACGATTGGCATAAATAAAAGTCCAAAATAAGTGTCGGTACCCGTGGGCAATCTAACTTGACGTCAAGTTTCGTCGTTAGTGCTCAAAAAATGTCAAAGTTGTGGACATTTTTTTAGCACTAACGATGAAATGTTGGGGTTTTACAGCACTAACGATTGGCATAAATAAAAGTCCAAAATAAGTGTCGGTACCCGTGGGCAATCTAACTTGACGTCAAGTTAGATTGCCCACATAAAAATGTCCACTACTTTGACATTTTTTGAACACTAACGAAATAATTTTGGGATTTAGCAGCACTAACGAAGCACTAACGATTGGCATAAAAAAAAATTCAAAATTCTGTCATGGGCAATCTAACTTGATGGAACGATGGACTACTGAACTTTATTGTACCTCGTGGCTATATCTGATAGCTTAATTGTCGTACCGTGTTGTATTCGAGAGTTATAAACTGTATAAACGCACGGACGCTTGGTTTGTATTAGATCTGTGTACGTGCGTAGCTTATTGTCGCGGTTTAAAAACATTATTTTTTTGTGATGTAGGTAACTAGAAATTTACCGATTTCGGATTAGTCCATTTACTTGTGCTATAAGACATTGCTTCTTGCCAAACTTCATGACCCTAGGTCAATGGGAATTACCCTATAGGTTTTGATTCCCAAGAGTCTTGAAATTCTGTTTATCTATTAAAGCATTTAGATTTTCTCTATTATAATGCCTGAGATTATTTACACTGACACTAAAATTGGCTCACGCTATATATAAAGTGAAAAATGTATTATAACGTAGAAAATTGAAGTCTGAAAATGTGGTTTTCTTTTTAATTTGCAGTCTCACCAATTGACTTTACGGTACATTAATTGATATTCATATTTTGCGGTTGCTTAGCCGGGTTTTTTTGCGCTGGAACTTAAAGGAGTTCCCTCTATACAGTATGTAAACAGATAATAGACCAAGAGCTTCGAGAAAGAATTTTAAGACGGCTGATCTTTTGATATTCCCTTTCTTATTTAAGCTTGGTGGGGATGCGGCACGTCTGGCTGCTGGGAGCGGTTGCGTTTACCTGTGCGCATCCCATTTGTACAGGTACAAGTTACAGGTAATTTATAAGTCATTTGCTACTTTTTAAGATGGCGTCGTCCTAGTAACTGAATGTTTAATATTATGTTATTAGTTGTGTTTGCTAAATTAGTGGACCAAAACCCCTGGGACCAAAATTCAAAAATAAATGTACCCTATGTTACCCAGACCATAGTAACGAATCGATTGACACCTTATTTATCAAAATCGGATGAATAGTTTAGGCGCTACGGTGGAACATCCGTAGATACAAAATTACAAACTTACATAGACTACTATACTTATAACCCTTCTTTTTGGCTGCGCCGCAGTCGGGTAAAAAAGAAGATGCAACACGCTTCTATTTGAAAACTTGAGACAATGATAAGGACGTATAAAACGGCTTATTTCTAATCGGAATAAAATTATTTCTAACATTTTAGTTCTTTTTTATTAACTAATTAAAAGTTTGTTTAAAAAAATCGTTCATTTATTTTAAATAATTTTATAAAGAGACAATTGTTTTTATTTGTCAAACCATTAAAAATAATAATTACAAAGTGTAAGCGTTTACTGTGCAAATTATTCAAGCAAAAATATACTTACGAACAATCTGCAAGTGGTTTTACAATTTCCGTGTCAGTAGAAAATGTTTCCAGCAATGATATATATCCAGAACTCTTATCGGTAGATCTGGACGCCAATTGAGGAGTATTTTGGGTATCAAAAGAAACATGATCAGCAACGTTATTGTTCTTCGGCTGTGAAGGAGATGGTGGCTTCTCGTAGTTGACATCCACCGACATCGACTTGCGTATTTTATTTATCTCAGTCAGTCGACGATGAACATTTTTACACACCAATTCATCGTCGTCTTCGTGCATCTCTTGCTTGCGACGCCATTCGCGACCAACCAATAGATCGAGAGTTATCCAAATGTTTGGCTTCCGTTCACTCATTTTATTATTTTATGAACTTTTATGTATATTATAATGATTGCAGTGTTCACTTTGCTGAAGAGTTATTAAGTTATTAAAGATTTTACAGTTAGTTTATTATTACACAGTTTTATGGTTAGAATACGATAACTCGATGTGCAAAATATCCACTGGAAATACACAATTATTATTTTATATAACACTAGCGGCCCGGTCCGGCTTCGCCCGGATTTGTGGTTTATCTATTAAACATTGACATTATTATGAGGTATCGGACTTTTTTTTATAGAATTATAGCGGACTCGGTAAAATAATGATACACAAAAAACTAAACACATGCGTTGTTTTTACGTCGTATTGTTTGTCTATGAAACACATGTGACGTGGAATTAATTGTAGCTATCCAATTTGTTTTTGTACTGATAGCTTTGAACAAATTTCTAACAGATATCGCTATTTGACACTAATTTAGGAACTCATTAATCAGGAAACCTAGCTTCCTATGCCTGCTGTGTTTCGAAATGGACCGTTTTCTGGCGCCGCTATGACTACCTGCGGTTTTTCTGTTATAGATGAAATAAGATTGAGGTTTAGTGTCGATGTACAGATGTCGCTAATTGTTACTTAAACAGTTGTGTCTTTGCTTCTGTGTTTATTGTTTGTCTATGAAACACATGTGACGTAGAATTAATAATACTATTGAGCAAATTGCGAGTTCTAACAGATAGATGGCGCTATGTGGCTCTAAAGTAAACAAAAAGGTTTTTTGAGAAAATACCGTAATTTTGTACAAAAAATGTAATAAAAACTATCCTATAGCCCAAGTTGCACCAAGCCAGACACATTTACAAAATTTCATTAAAATCTGTTCAGTGGTTTCGGAGATTATCGCGGCCAAAATTGTGACACGGGAATTTTATATTTATAGATAATATATGTAACAGTGTTATTAGCCGTTTTAAGCCCATACTCTCCCGCAGTTAGAAATATTGTTCATGTTCAAAATCCATTATGGAAGTTAAGATTTAAGGATTACGCCACCTTGGTGCTGGGAAAAATACTTAATATAATATTTAATCTGATCTTGTATTAATTTTCATAGACTTGGTAGTATGAACCAAATTATTTCAACGAGGATGCTAACATCAATTTATTGTAAATATAGGTAGTATTTTTTATCTGACTTTTTAATGTTATATTATTAATTTTGTGTTATATAGGTATTGTGAATTTTGTATTATGTTAATCTATTGTATTTTTAGCATCCGAAACTCCCCATGACGTAATATACTTTGTCAAGACTTTGGATTCTTGTAATTACCTGAGACTCCAACGTGCTCACTACTAATTGCTATCACTTCGGTAATAGTTTTTAAAGTAAAACTTCTTTAGGCATGCTTGACTTGGGGAGTAAGCTGGTAAATGCTTGACGAAAGCGTTTACGGAAGTGCATCATCGGACGAGGCGAACGGTGCGTGATCTTTCGAGGCGAACGGTAGTTGAGAGGGAGATATAAGTTAGTGAAGATAGTAAGAGAGAGAGTTACGTTTCGTATATTGGAAATTGTGAGGGAGATATAAGTAAGTGAGTGCGACAAATACGGAGCATTAATCGAAATTCTTTTTTTTTGGACAAAAATATGACGTTTAAAATGAAAATAATTGTTTTTGTATCAAAAATACATTTCATCGATTTTTGTTGCATTTTGTAACGGGAAATTATGTAGGTTAGTGAATAAATCCTTTTAAATGTATTATAAATTATGCTAATAAATATATATACATATTTTGCCTATTAATTAATCAAAAATTATATTTTAAACATTTCGTCTTTGTAGATATGCTGAGTGAGGTTATATTGTGTCGTTAAATGAGGATGTCCAATCAAAATATGGTGATAGATTATCGAATATTATTGTATCATTATTATATCGATTATATATTTTACTTCAGTCGTGTGGTCTAAAGCACACTCGCTTTTTTAAATTTTGGAATTGTTAAACGTGTAAAATATCCTCAGAAACAAAAAAAATCGATTTTTTGAAAATCTCAAGGTGACGTAACCCCTTAAAGTGCTTAATTCTCGATGCTTAATTTTTTTTAAGAACTTTAGTGAGTGTTCGATGCTTTTAAGCGTTTTTAAAAATTGAAGTGTTTGACGTTTGAGTAAATCAAACATTTATGAAAGTGCTTGACGCTTGGTGCTTCGAACACTTAGTCCAACTCTGCTCGTACTCCAACTCTGTACACCACAGTTGTAAATAACAAAAGGAAGGCAAACTATGACTCTTTTATGACAATGATTTGTTAACCAGCGGCATCGAATCTTTTTACTGGCAGTGTGAATCTTCATTTTGACTATACAGTGTGTTCACCTAAAGAGGTAACAACTACTAGATATACAAAAAAAGTATAAATAATTTTTCGTTCATCTCGAGATTTGCTATTGAAAACTGTTGGGGTATATTTTTTTTGTACTTCAAACTCAACCGGAAGTGTGCCTAGTCCTACATGCATTTTTTTCAAATGTCAACATATTTTTTTTCATTTTCGAAATCTCTATATTTTATATAAATAAAAGTTTTTAGTCCTATTTTCACCTTTAAATTAAAATAAGAAATATTGCTAGTAGAGTTTTGGGAGATCTTTTATAGGAAATTTCCTGCTCTTTCAGAATCTTTTTCTGTGATTTAAGATATCTGCAATAGTTTCTGAGCTATATTCGCAAAGAACCAAACTCCTCCTTTTTTTACTAAAATGCTTATCTTTTGCAACTTTTTCGTCCCCTAGTTCAATTTTTTCAAAAAGTTTCTAGATGTCATTCCGAATCGAATGACAGATCTACAAAACAAAAGAACAGATGATTTTTTTAATTTTCAAAATTATTCTGAAACTATAAAGTTTAGAGTAAAATTTTTTTAACAAAACTGTCTTGAAAAAATAAATAGAATAGAAACCCAATATGAAAAGTACACCATTATTATATAAAAAACGTTATATTATAGCATATATCTCTTTTACGCATGCACCGATTTTCCCCAAAAACAATAGAGCTCTTCATATTTACGTATCAAACATCCTCCCAAAATTTGGTTTCAATCCGTTTATCCGTTTGACCTGTATCGTGTTCCCAGACAAACAGACGCACAGAGTTTTTCCAAAAATACGTTCTTTGCATTCGGGGGACTTCAAAACGAAAAAATATTGTAAAATTTTGAAAGACGATTTTTGACCTAAACTAACACCATTCCCCACTTGTGGGTATAAAATCTGGAAATTAGATGTCCTGCGCGGGATCTTTCAATTCTAATTAAAAATCGAGACTAGTAGCAACGTTAGTTGGGCATCACTGGTGTAAGCTATCGTGCCAGTTGCTATTCTGAAATATGCGTTAAAGTAACACATATCCCACCGCCATGGCAGTTGCCACCCTATCGAACATGGGTTCGTTGTTTTGCCTATATGCTGCTTCGTGCATGCAACCGTTGCAACGCGGACGGTTAGAACGAGTCGGAGTCGACACGTCAACTACTTTATTGCTCAGGGCTTGTCAAATAATATAAAATACTATAAAATATTAATAACCAACTCAGTGTTGCCAACCGTATCAATTTATAGCATAAATGTAGACATACTTTGTCACAACGAGTTTTGTTTATAACTTGAGGTGTTTGTTTAAACAGTATATGTGGCCAAAAAGAAAAATTTATTATGATGATTTTACCATTCCATTCCACAAGTGGGGAATGGTACTAGTTTAGGTCAAAAATTACTTTTCAAAAATTTTACAATATCTTTCCGTATTAAGGTCCCACGAATCCAAAAAACATATTTTTGAAAAAACTCTGTGCGTCTATTAGTCTGTGAACACGATGCAGGTCAAACGGATGAGCGGATTGAATCCAAATTTCGATAGGATGTTTGGTATACAAATATGAAGAGCCCTATTGTTTTTGGGAAAAATCGGCGCATGCGCAGAAGAGATATTTGCTATAACGATGTTTTTTATGTAATAATGGTATACTTTTCATTACGGCATATTATTGTATTCATTTTTTTAAGAAAGTTTCGTTAAAACATTTTTTTTCTAAACTTATAGTTTTAGAAATATTTGGAAAATAAAAAAAATCAGCCGCTCTTTTGTTTTGATGGATCTGTCAGAAATAAACTAGTTCGGCATGCTTTGATTAATTTTTACATGACGTGAACACATCATGTAATGGCAAAGAATAGCAAATATCATATTGAATACCAGCCATTACCCGCGTCACCTCACGCGATATCAGAAATTTTATTTTCTTTATTATAATCAAATGTCAACATTTTTGTAGTTGGAATGGTCCCGTCGCCCAATTGGCTAGATTTTTTTTAGCAGAACAGAACACTTCTGAACTCGCTTCGGTGTCCGTCCGTTCGTCCGTCTGTCACAGGCGATTTTTCCTTGAACAATATGAGGTAACAATTTTCAATTTAGTACAGACACAGTGTGGTGGCCCAAATATGTGATGTATAAGTATAACTTTTATTCTGAGGGTTAATTTCAGGAGAAATGGAAAAACGGGATTTTTTTAAGTCCATTGTGTAAGATGTCAAATAAAAGCTTATTGAAACACGAATTCAACAATATAATAATAATAAAAGAAATAAAAAAAAATTTAATATGTACCACGTTTTTAAAGCGAACGAAAAAGTATAAATAGGTTACTTTTTTCTCGACTACACTTGTAACAAGGCTGCCCATGATAAATATTAATTTGATCTAATCTGTTGGCGAAATTAGCATCCGCGCTAGCAAAGGCACGAGTCACGGCTAGTATCTAAATTAAGTTCCCACTAATTTGTGTTATTCACATAGTCTAAAAATGTTTGCAACAGTGAATTTTCCGATGTAAGAACTATTTTTTTTGTCCGACTATGGCAAAACCAAAAGAAAGGGTTTATTTGTTATTCTAGATACAAATCAAATCTGTAAATATATTTTCACCTATAAGCGATAATCAATGAAAAATAGTATCACTATTATAAATAAACACCCACTTATTCGCGGAAATGACAGCCTAAATCAATATTAACTTTATGTATGGATATTACGTTGATAGGTATTGAAATATTTTCGAAGAAATCAAGGTGTGCTATTTTCGAATAATGTACCTACATAAATTCAAATCTTTGATTAACGTCTGAATAGAAATCTTCAAATAAATAAAATTGCCGACCAATTTTTTTCAGACTATATACTCTGAAAATGTACATAAATGTTAGGTAAAACATTTAAGCCTCAAAAAAGGTTACGGTCATAATAATCTCATGTACTACCGGTCATTACCCGCGACTTCACACGCGATTGAAACAAAACACGGATGTGATACTTTAACGGGAGTCGGCATGTCGCCGGGAACACCGCAGCTTCTTGGGCTTATTGTGCTATCTCCCAATCTCTTATATCACTCGATCCAGTATCCTCGTTCCTTGCACTAGCTTGTGCAGTCCGTGGACTGGGTGATTGATATAATCTTCTGGACTCATTCTACATTATCCATAGATTAATTATTATCTGTTTTCTACGATCCAAAGCCTCGCATTCACACAGAATATGATTAGTAATTTAATTACTTTTTTATGAGTAATTAAATTACGTGGTAATCTAATTCGTTATTATATTTAATATGTAGTTTGTAATTACTGTACGAATTTTAAAAGAAGGTCTATGGAATAAAGTAGACCTTATTGCAGAAGAGCGCACATGCATTTTATATTAGTAAAAGGTAATGATCCTGGAACCGCTTCTATGCAATTAGGGACACAATGATATACAAATCAGCGACTTCTCGCCCTTTCCCCACCGGTCTTCTTTAGCCGAGCGCACAGTAATTATATCTTCAATATGTAAACTAATTTGTAATTGGTAACTAATTACATTGTCAAAGTAATTTGTTCAGTTCTAACCATTTTATAAACAAAGTTCTATGTCCGCTTCTTTCTTTTTTTTCGCGATAAACTCCTTCTAGCAAATATTCGGCCTGATTAAATTGAAAAAAGGTCCAACAGCGTGTTAGGGTTCCGTAGTGTTCGTATAACGTATTTATAGGCTAGTTATGGGTAGCAATCGTTGCTTGACAAATATCGTACCCAAACCTGTAAATGGGCCATTGCAATATGAATGTACACGGCGTGCGCCACCGTTGCTGCAAGAATTTGGCTTGGTGACGCGATCGTGCATCTAAATTGGTATTAAATTGATCATCCCTGTTAAAAAGTTTCTATTGCATGAGGAAATATAACAATTGCAGTGCACATCGCAACTCGTTTTGTTTGACAGATATTCCCTACGTGCTTTCCGAAAATTGACAATACTTCACCCGACTGTCAGTACCTCTCTATGCAAAAATGTTGTAAACATTTAAAAACTCGATAAAAGTTGATTTTTTTTTCGGCAAAGTTTGATAAATAAACGATGGGTTGAGGTTATTTATTCAAAGTACTTCCAACATGCAAAACATGAAAGTATGTAAAAACTGAGTGAACTATCTAACAGTTTATTATTAATTTTTTTTCTTGTATATAAGGTGTATTATTTTTGCAAAATACAGTAGAATCTCAGTGAACCTAACCACTTGTCAGATAAGTGAAAATATTGAATAAGACGCGCAATTGATTCGGAATGGAAAGCAGGAAAGGTTCTGGTTGCGATGCAAAAGTGGATCGAAAATTCTTTGTTTTAAATAGGATAATAGGAACTTATATAGCAAATGCTAAATTTGCAGCGTTTCGTAGATTGTCTACTTCATTAGGCAAGTTTATAAGTTAGAATCCTTGTTGACATTTCGTCCTTTCTCTTGTTATAATATAAAATTAGCAATCTCAGTGGAAATGAAAAATTCGCAAATTAATTGATGATGAAATTATTTTACGCTTTTTTACCCACGACGGAACTGTGCGTGTAGTGTGAGAGATTGTTTGTTTGTGCACTCGAATGTCGCCATTTATCTCGAAAACGCTTTGATCAATTCAGATGCGGTTTCCTATAAAGGGTTTGTAATTCATCTGCGATAGTTTTTAGTACAATAAATCTCTAAAAAATTGTAAATAAAACAAAAAACAAAATAAAAAATTTAGAGAAACCCACGACGGATGTAAATGTTGTAATGAAAAATGATTAAACTTTTTAAAACCCACCGACTAAAAGGAGGTAAGTAATCAAAGAAATCCGTCGGGGGCTGCCATTCGCTGCCCTGATATGAACTAAAATATTGCAATTTTAGAGTATGTGGCTGATTGAAATCACGTTGGGTACGTAAGTAATAATATTGTAGTCTTCAAATGATATTTTCCTATTCTTAATTCAAAGCAGCGAATCAGTGTTTCCACCTTAGGGTATTTTTATTAGTAATGTGCCGGATATCCGTATCCGTATCCGCGGATATCCGAGGGAGAAGAAAGATCCGTATCCGTATCCGTTAGTTTTTGGCGGATCTTTTACCTTATTAATTTTCAATTCAGGATGAAATTTTATATATATAGGTGATTAGGTAATAATGAAAACCTGTTAAATTCCATTCAGATTATTTTTTTTTTAATCGTATTTGGCACCTTTATATTGCAAACATTTATCGTAGTGAGTACCATACTAATAGTACATAACTCAAAGGTACTAAATAAACTATCTTTATAATTTATAATGAGATATTGCACATCGATCTTTGGAAAGAGACAATCTGTTATGAGAGTTAACTCTTAAAGAGGTCAATAACTTTTTCCCATAACAAATAGTCTCTTTTCAAAGGTCGATATGCAATATTTACCGCCGCGTACTCTAAGAAAGTTAAGATCCGTATCCGTATCCGCGGATGTAGAAACCAAAAATCCGTATTCAGATTCTTATCCGCGGATATAAATTTTTAACGATCCGGCACATCACTAATTTTTATTAAGGGGAATTTTTTTATTCAGGAAAATTTTTAGGGTATAAATTATTTTAGGGTAAAATATTTTTACATGGCCTTAATTAAATTATTAAAAAAAAATTAAAAACATTGCACAAGCGCTCCTACGTCAACTGATCTAAATACTGACCCTGTATTACAGACGGTAGAAGCTTAAGAAATTAATTTGTAGGTAATAATTAATACACATTTTAAAAATAATTTATTATTATAACAAACATTCAATTTTAAAAATTTAGGGTAAAATTCTATTGAAAACTATGTTTTTTAGGGGATTTTCATTTTAGAAATTCTCAAAGTGTCAACACTGCAGCGAATGGCAACTCCCGACGAATTTTCTTTGGTTATACCTACCTTCTTTTAGTCGGGGGGTTTTAAAATTTTATTTAATCCTTTTTTCAACTACAACTAGAGAATACAATCCCGGGATCCCGGCCGTTTTCTGGTCCCGAAAATCCCGGGATCGTACTTGACTAATCTCGGGATTTTCGGGATTGCCACAAACAGATCTAGCTTGCACTCCGTAATCCGTTGCGCCTTTACAATTACCTTGCCTAGATTATATTAATATTATTTATTACATAACGACAAAAACAATCCTTAAATACGCGGTACGATACGTAAGAATATGAAATCTCCAGATCCTGAAGTACGTAAAAAATGAATCGGGGTTGGCAAATAGTATTAGACGTGAAATAAGCTTGTTCGAAAATGGTGGAGTTCGTGGATATCACTTAGAAACAGCATATAAGTTCTATTATCTATTCTTCCAACCAGGGTAGAACCTGAGCGGCTGCTTATGTCAAACATTGGATGCTTTGATATTTCTGTGATTGTATTTTCGAAATTCTAAATAGTTTTTTTGTGTTGTCTTTTTGATTTCTTGCAAAAGTAAAGTTTTTTTTTTTGGTTTTATCTATTTTGTTTTCTTACTATATTGTGATTTTTGTTGTGCGACGATATTAATAAACATTTTTTAAGTAATTATTCAAGTTTTTTTTCATTTTAGCCCAATTAGAAACCACATAGTCTAATCCCGGGATAGCCCCGGGATCCCGGGATTACGCATTTATAATCCCGTAATCCCGGAATTGAAAAACATGCTCGGGATTGTATTCTCTAATTACAACGTTTGCATCCGTCGTGGGTTTTTTCAAAATTTTTAATTTTGTTTTTTATTTTTAGTGACTCCTTTTTGAAGGAGGTTAATTTTTTTTTAATTTTAATTTTTATAATATCTGAAAACATCTTGTATGTAACTAAGGTATGACAGAATATAATATGGATGCACGCAAAGTAAGTGCACAATTTTAATTCGAGTTCGAAGTCCGATCGTGCATCAGTTTTAAAGAAATTTGACCTGTTTCGTGAGTTCAGCAAACACTATTGACCCCTCAGTGATTTTTGTGGGATATTTACTAACAGAGGCACAGACTTTTTCCAAAAATATATTTTTTGAACTCGGGGATCACAAAATGAAAAACTTTTGAAAAGTGAGTTTTGATCTAAATTAGCACTATTGCACATACCGCTTAACTAGCGGTATGTGCTCTATTATCGCTTTGCGCTTCAGAGCTGACCTTCGTTCATACAAGAAGTTATATCTAGGTTAATTACGCACGAAATCCATTCAAGTTGTAGCTTTTTAACAAGAAGAGATTCTGTTCTATAAAACGGAACCATTTTTAAATTGATTCAGGTTCATAATTAGTCCTAAAATTGTAATTAAAAATCTCGAATAGCAGTTGTCGGTTGGTCTGTAGGTACCAATAAGTGCTACAGTTCTCTATACCATAATAACACCAACATAGTCACCAAGCTTCGTGGCGTAGTATAAGCCATTAGATCAGCAAGGGCAAGGTCCCAGGTTCTATTCCTGCCGAAATAATTTATTTCTTTTTTTTCTATTCCATTTTATTCCACTTGATATTTATATACTATATATATTTCTTATAAACATTTTTTTTTATAATTTTTATTATTTATTTATTTAAATTTTCAAATTTTTCTAAAATTTTTATTTTTCAATTGTTTTTTTTAATTTTTATTATACAGTGGAAAACTTGCGGGATGTGCACTTTTGATTTTGTCAACTATTCCCCATCTACTTGTGGAGTTTGAATGATAAAAATATAATGATGTAGGTAAATGTTTAAAACAACAAATATTGTCCTAGCAAATAAATCTATAAATTAAATTATTAAACGACATAGTACAATGAGGAAGTTGCATGCATCGCTTTCGTATTTTTGTAATCGGTCCCTCTTTTTGCATAGTTCATTGACATTTGCCTTTCAATAGCTATCTAGGTATACCTTTCTTACTTGTATTCTTAAAGTGACAAAATTTTTTATAAGGATTTATAATTTTAAAAAGATGATTTTAAAAACAAGCAAGTTGAACATTATTTTGTATTTATTTGTTACTAGCCTGAGCTCGCGGTTTTGCTAGCGTTATACAGGATGATTTTTAAGTTGATTCTTCTTTTTTAACAGCGTGTAGAAATCAAATAGACGAACAAATATTTAAGGTAACTTTTGTTATCAAAACTCAAAAATAAGAGAGTAACAGCTGTTCACAGTTTATTTTTTTTAAATTTTGTTTATTAATTCAAAAGCCCGGTTAACACACGCCAAGAAATGACAGCACGAATTGGAAATGCATCCCAAATAATTCGCGGAAGGCCTTTATCGCTACTACAAGCATGTACAGAAAGCATGGCTGCAACGCACGCATCTTTGTCTCAATTTCTGTGATACTTGATAATGACATAACATATTTCCATAGTGACATAACATAACACCAGGGCCGACTTCTAAATTTGATATAATTTAATAAAGCTTTGAAAGTCCATTCCTGTTTCATTTTTGAGTTTTGATAAAAAAAGTTCCTTGAAATATTTGTTCGTCTATTTGATTTATACACGCTGAACCGATTTAAGTAAAATTTATGTGAAACCGCCCTGAAGATATGCTCTATTAAAAATATAGAGAAAGAATAATCAAAATCGATTCACATACAAAAAAAGATACTGAATTGATTTTAATAACATCTTTGTTTAACGTCTGATTACTCTTCAATAAATAAAATAATCGACCGAATCTTTAATTTATTGAATTATAACTTCGTCAATGTATTTTCTGAAAAATTGGTCGATAACTTTATTTATTGATTTTAATAAAAAAATTTGAACAAAATGACATCGAAATTTTTCAAATTGGTCGACTCCTCGAGAAGTTCTGACTGAACAAACATAAAAAATGAAACATATTTAAGTTAAAAAAAGGATTGCACAAATAATATTAAGAAGTTATGAAATTGTTCAGAGGATTTATGCAAATGAAATTTTAAAACCGCACAATTAGTGTCGAAACGTTGATCACTCAAGAGTTTAACAGATAAATATTGTTATTCTGTTGCCTTGTACCCGGTTTCTTTAAATAAGAAGTGGCAACTTTCAGCGAGTTGAGAAAATTTATAAAAAAATATACTTTTATTGGCAAAATGAAATGTATTCAATGAATTTTTTTTAAATCCATTCACAAAACGCAACACTGACAGTTCCCGTTGTGTCAGGAAGATAGCGCGACAGTAAACAACTACAACGACGACCGTTAAACGTGTAGTTAACTAACGCGTCGTTATGCCTGACTGGTGGGCGGTTCACACGTGCACTGATGCCATTGCACATTTTATAAGACAGCACACAGTGCGTATAGTAAACAACGACTGTAAACTTCATTCCAACTAGCTTCGATGCCCCAAACATAAACTCAGAGGTAAATAAATAAACGAAAACAAATTTTTAAAGTAAAACTTCTTTACACACGCTTGACTTGGGGAGTAAGCTGGTAAATGCGTGACGAGAGATTTCCGGAAACTGTGATCGCTGTGATCGGGCGAGGCGAACGGAAGTTGAGAGGGAGATATAAGTTAGTGAAGATAGAAAGAGGATGACAAATACTTCACTGGCTAGTGGCGTCATCAGGTGGCCGAAACAAATACTTCACTGGCTAGTGGCGCCATCAGGTGGCCGAAACAAATACTTTACTAGCTAGTGGCGCCATTAGGTGGCCGAAAATATAAGCAGTACTAACAATAGAATGACACATACTTTACTTGCCAGTGGTGCTATCGGGTGACAGAAAAAAGTAATATTTTGTTCAATACATTAAATATTCTAAGTTTAAAGTGAATAAAATTGTAAATTCGTTTTAAAGTTCATATTTTGTGAATTTTCGGGTGAATAATAACAAAATATTATGGCAGGAAAAAGTTTTACTTCAGTCGTGTGTGGTCTAAAGAACACTCGTTTTTTTTAAAACAAGTTTTATTAGTGTAAAATGGACTAAAAAATTAAAAATTATTTTATTCCGATTAGATATAAGTTTTTTTATACGTAGGTACTTATAGTCAGAGTGCCCGTCGGCAAAAATTTTATTGATACATACTCTCCCCAAACTTTGTATATGGCTTCATTAGGCCTAGTCTGACACCTCGAATATGGTCGCCATATTCGAGGTGTCAGACATTTTAAATGTTTCATGTTATTTGTCAGAGAACATTATTTTAGCGTTTTGGTTGAAGTTTTTAAGCTATTCAATTAAAAAAACAAACAGTATCTATAAATTTTTACAAATAAGCGTGTTACACAGTCTTTTTTTTCTCTCTTGCTATTAAAATGTAACACGCTTTTATTTGAAAACTTGAGACAATACGTACGTATGAAACGACTAATTTATAATCGGAATAAAATTATTTTTAACTTTTTTGTTAATTTTTATAAACAGCTAATAAAAGCTTGATTAATTTTTTTTCATTTATTTATTTTTAAGTTTTTAGTGTGCTTTATTTAGTTAGTTATTATAATATTGTATTGTTATCGGAACTACACACGTATGCAAGTTTCAGTCCAATAACGATTTGGGACAAAATGGCGGATGTTCAAAGCGAAAGTTCTGATTCTTGATGAAAAAATCACTCGTTTGTGTTCAAAATTTAAGTCCAGATTAGAGATACGTCAGCCCGGAACTGTTCGGAATGAATTATAATTGACAAAAATAGTTCTGCTTTTTGATTGCATGTAACAATAAACATGTAAGTTATGTTTTGGTATCTTGGCTACCAAACAAACTAATGACTGTTATATTATGGTTTTTACGGTGCATCTTAAACGAAAGTGAAAAAAACCAAACGCATTCATGACGACGTCAATAACATTCCTAGAACGTTTTGTAAGACCCATGTGGGGCAGAACTGAGAATACTGACGGGACTTCTTACAGGCCACTGCCCTCTGAGATATCATCTCTTAAAAAATGGGTAAAGCCCAAGATGATAACTGTCGCTTCTGTAAAAAAGCAAAAGAAACTGCTGAACACATCCTATGTGAATGTGAAGCAGTGTTCTCCAAAATATCTAAACAGGCCTTTTCCCATATCTTTATATATAAAAATTACGTGTCATGTTGTTTGTCCATGTTTGTCCGCGATGAACTCCTAAACTACTGAACCGATTTTAAATTTGATTTGCACACCGCGTGCAATTCGACCCAACTTGAAAGATAGGATAGCTTACATTTCAATTTACAGTCGCAATATTATTTTATTGCAAATTATTTGTCTATTCCTTGACAGTCATAATTATCTGTTAGCTCCAGGATTGAGTGAATATTCAATAGATGGCGCAACGAACTTAATAACCATATAAGATGGCGATACCTGTTGACTGGATTGAGTGAATATTCAATAGATGGCGCAACGAACTTAACAACCATATATCTAGATCGAGGATGTAAAAAAACTGAATATCGTTTAAAACAAATGCTTTTTTTTCAAGCACGACGGCGCAGCCGGATTGAACCCTCGAAATGAGCAAGTGTTTTAAAGACCAGTTATCCACGAATACTTTACGCTATTCTTTTTCGAGCACGACGGCGCAGCCGGAGTGCTCGACGTACACACATATACGCCCATGTATATTTTAAAATAGCTAGCAATTAATAAAATAGATAGATAGATAGATAGATGTTCCAATTAAATTGTTTTATTATTTCACTTTATACGTAGCGAAGCACGTACAGGGCCGCTAGTATTTAATAATTTGATAATGATAATGATTCATGTCTCTTTCTTCGATGTAATTCCCTGATTTCTCCGATGATAGGATTGGTTGATGTACTTGCATTTAATCTGAATAAAGTATCTCTGTTTCAAAAACTTTGTATTTTGCTATGACGTTAACATGAGCGTACCCAGCTTTTGGCCCAGGAGGGAGCAAATTAGAAATTTCTTAAGCCGGGTTCCCCGTGCTTGTTTTGCCTTCCTGGATACGCCAGTGCTTACGGCGTAAAAAAGACAGACGTATATGTTTGCACCCTAATGGTTCGATTGCGATTTTATTCCTATGCTCAGTATAGAACAAAAGTATATGCCATTGCCAAAGCCTGAGGACACATGGAGAGCAGTCCCCAGTAAGGTAATAAGGTTCATAAAAAGCATTCTACCCGTCTGGAAATAAAACTATTAGGGGTTTTACAAAAGATCTTTAGGTCGCAGTGTTTGTGAGATATATCAAGTGCCTTATCACCCCATAAAAAACTAATCTAAGACCCATGTGGTTTTTTTTGTTTTTTGTTTTTATACATTTTATTTCAATTGTTATTATTTATATTCATATGATTATTAGTTATGGGTTTAAAAATAATCTTTTTTTTAATATTAATTATGATGGATTATTAAAAAAAATATTTTTTATTCAAGTAGTACCCAATTGAATTTTTTAGTGACGAGACTAATAAAAGATGTTTAAAGTTCTAGTTCAAAACTATATCGAGAACCGAATCAAAATTATTTTCAAATAGAATAAAAGAATTGAAGGAGATTTATTTGGTTGAGGAACAATTGAAATAAGCTTTACCAAAGTATCGCTTGTGGCCAACGTTTCGAAAATTATATTTTCATCCTCAGGGCCACAATCACAAGCGATACTTTGGTAATGCTTATTTCAATTGTTCCTCAACCAAATAAATCTCCTTCAATACATATTGTGGAACAAAACTTCTACTAAGAATAAAAGAATGTTTACAGACATTAACTTTAGAATCACAACACCTGCGTCACGTTTGGTTACTATCGTTATAAACAAAATTCTGTAATACAAACAGTTGAATGAGACCACGCCTACGTCTGGCAACCCCCTAAGTTCGTAGGCCGCTAATAACAACGGAATAACCCCATCGCGAGCTATTGTTAAATAATAAATTATCTAGTTCCTTTGTAGGTCTGACAAACTATGCACAATTACAGAAAAACTTGATGTCCGACAGAAAACGACGAAGTTATCTGGTATAGGTACGTTATACAAAAAAAAGATCATTTATTTTCAGCTAATTTTTACCATTCCAACCCACAAGTGGGGAATGATACTAGTTTAGGTCAAAAATCGGTGTTCAAAATTTGACAATTTCATTTCGTTTTGAGGTCCCCCGAATCCAAAAAACATTTTTTTGAAAAAAAAACTCTGTGCGTCTGTTAGTCTGTTTGTCTGTGAGCACAATACAGGTCAAAAGATGAGCGGATTGGAACCAAATTTTGGGAGGAACTATGAAAAGTTCTATTGTTTTTGGGGAGGCTATAGGCTATATAATATCACGCTACGACCAATAGAAGCGGAGCATCAATGAAAAATGTAACTCAAAATTTGTCCGTCCGACAAAAACTTTTGAACGGTAACTCCGATCATCATGCAATTTGGACATAACATTCATCACGGTAAACTAAGATTCGCTCTTTTGCACCCGGGTGAAACCGGGACGGGACTGCTAGTAAGAAATATGACTGTAAACGAGAGAATAGTACATATTTATTAAAACCTCTAGGTCAATACTGTCCTTCATCTGTAAAATAGCTAAATTTGCTGAGCTCAATTTACTACAGACATGATCAATATGCGTTTCCTACTAAAGATTAGATACTGTCCAACCATGTACCTAACAGTCAGCTATTTTATAGAGGGTAGAGTAAAGATAATTTTAATTCTCGTTAAACCTAATTAAATCAAAATCGATTATTCCTTACCCATCTGAGCCGTGAGTCGTATATAATCTATCACCCGATATATATTATGCTAAACAGCCTATATATAACTGATTCCGTGTTCTTTACAATGTATTTATTATGTGTATATTTTGACAAGGCAATGAACTTTTTTATTTGCATTTACTTTCAAATTGAAAATACAAATTTTACATTGAGAAAATGAACAATTGGTTTTCAGAATGTTTTCACTTTCATTTCGTCGCATGCATTTTCCCACTGGGAAGCATATACCTACTTGCATAAAAATTTTCATTGTATTGTTACACGCTACCCGTTGGGACGACAAAGAATATCGTGATACAACAATCGGCTCGTCATTCTAACAATGACGCACGGATTGTTGTGGAACAACAATCGGCTTGATTGTTCAAACAACAACAATATGCGTAAGTAAAAAGGCTTTGTTGCCAAATTCCAGACAACAATGAATGCAAGAAAAACTATCCAGCGCATATATATATACCACGGGATATATTGCTCAGTGAATGAACAGTCATATATTGTTCTTCATCGACAAATAGTTGTGACACAAATTGAGTCAGTACCGTGAACAGTACTGAGGTAACTGCCGAGATAAATAGATAAATGAACTGTGTAAATAAACAGTGCGCGAAATAAATAGTTTAACATAAATAATCTCTTGTATATATAGTTAATAAATAAGTGTGCTAAATAAACTTTGGAGTGTTTATGTGTTATAAAATATTTTGTGTACATAAATAGTGACTTTGTATTCATTATTACTTATTCTTTTATTTTATTAGTTAGGATTGTTGTTTTGTTTCTGTTACGTTATAGAGCAGATATACCTACAGATATACATAGTACTTAACTTACTATGACGTGATAAAATAATACATTCAATATCTTTTGTCAGCGATCGGGTTCAAAGAAATGCCTATTCACATACAAGGTAAAATAATTAATTTCCTACTTTAATGGAGTACACAATATTAATTCATACGAAACTTCTATGAAGTAGGCAAAGCTTTGTCCCGTGTTTCGATTGTTTATTTAATTGTAAGCCGTGTTTGGATAGAAGTTTAGATCCGTTTCTTATTATACGGCAAAAGCCGAACGACGACCTTCTTTAATGGACAGCATAGCGCGATATTGCAGCGGATCTGCCTGTATATAGACTACGAGCATAGCACGAGTGTACGAGGAGTGCTTATTTATATACGCACATGATTATCAAGTGCTGCCAGAAGCTTCGATTTATTCATGCATGTTTGGGTCAACATAGACATCATTTTTTAAAATTTTCAACCATCTATGTGCGGTCATTTTTTAGTAAAAAAATAGTGAAAAAACGTGTTTTTTTAACTTTCGGGGCTATTTGCAAGTAAACAATTGCACTTAGCGACCTCAGTCAGTGCTCATTTTTTAGAAAATTTCATAAGGAACAATTTTCTCAATGCATATTCTATACTAAAAGTCAAGAGGAACGGAGATATTAAAGGAAATAGAGAAAAAAACACTATTTTCGACACTAGTTGTCAATTATAAAATTAAGCACACCAACAATTTGTAAGCAAACTTAGGGGCTTGAACTACACCCTAAAACGAAGCGATTCCAACAATAATCTCGCCTGTGCCCGAATAATGCACTTTTTAATGATTTTACCTCCTCGCCGTCTAGCCTATTAATATAACCTGACTGACTGACAGACGACCCACAACCTAAAATCGGTGGGTCTAGAAGCATGAAAATTTGCACAGGAATTCCCTATATAACGTAGGTAAGCACTAAAAAGAATTTTTGAAAATTCAATAAATATTACCGAGCAGTGTAGCGTAATAGTGAAAGCACTAGACTCGCCTTCGAGAGGTACCGGGTCTAATCCTGGCGGGGGCAATTGTGGCTGAGACTTTTTTCTGCTGCCTCTCGGCTCTCGCCGAGAAACAGTAATTCCCGTACCGACCATCTTGTTGAGGTTTTCCATGGTTTTCCTCAATAATTCCAGATAAATGTCGAGATGGCTATTCAAGGCCATGGCCGATTACCTGTCAAACTACTATGCTCAAAATTTGCCTACCTTATCCTAATGTCCTAAAATTCCTTTATTCCCCATTGCTATTAATTAGTTGAAGTTGAAAAATATAGAAAATAACGGGTTATAGATGGAAAATAGTAACGGTGCGAATGGCGTCTGTTATAGCATAAAATCGCATTATTATTATTGTTTAAAATTTGCTACATTGTTACAACGCTATGTTTTTCAACAATGTCACCGTCGGGATACGAACCCTGAAACTTTCCACTATCGCGGAGGACTGAGTTACAACTTACATTACTCCAGACGGTGACATTGTTGAAAAATATTTTTTTAATATAGCGTTGTAACAATGAGTGTTTCTTAACATTGTAGCAAACAGTAGCGCTATACTTTAAACAATATTATAGTAGGACGAACTATACCCTAATAGAAATTTACAATTATTATTATTATTATTTTAAATTCAATAAATATATATCTAAATTTTTTTTTAAATGCCAAATATCGGCTAATTTTAGATGATACTAAAAATTTCAGACACCGATAAATAACCAACAAATAGTATTGAAATGTATAAAACATTGTTTCATTTCAATCGTGTGCGGAGCCGTAGGTAGCGGCTAGTATAAATATTGGTGCGTAACGCAGATGAGTCAATCGTTTAGTTAGTTCAATTTAAACTAATATTTGACTCACGGACCTCGTCTTCGAGCAAACTCGTAATTATAAATCTAACTAAATTTTAAACGTTAACAACGCGTTCAGCTGCAATTTCGATTTTCGCGCGCTTCCCGACAACGCACGAAATTGCAGTCTGTCTTCGTTTTCAGCACAATACATTCTCAAGTTTTCTTTCATCACGTTCCATTTCAAAAATCTTCATCGAACTCTGCGCGCCATTAAGATTAGGTAGGTACACGTTAAAATATACGTCATTTCAAATCGAAATAATAATAAATCTAGTCCTAAATTTTAAACACAAGATTATAAATTAAAAAAATCGAAGCACTTTACGGCACACAATCAGGTTACATAGGTTATCCTGACAATAAAATTAACTATACTATTGTGTCCAAGATGTCAGGTTTGACTGGGTTGAACTGAGATAGGTTTTATGTACTAACTCAGTTATTTAACTACATAATATGTTGCAATTTCTTTTGAAAGACATGTGTTGAATAAAGACCAATAGTGTACTGGAATTAGGGTTGCCATCTGTAAAGTTAATAAACTAGGACAAGAAGATCAAAAACCCTGGATTTTTGAGCTCAAAACCCAAACATAACTGCCAAAAAAAATTTATTTTAATAATGGAATTAAATAATATCTCGTTATATTTATTATTATAATTAAAGTAGTTACTACATCACATATTGTACTACAGAATTAGTATTGATTGATTTTTGACAATCTTTGGTGCAACTTAAGGTATACTACCAACTTCCGTTTCACTATATCTCTATTCTCTTTGGTAATAACATTAAATAACTTTATAAAAATTAAAAAAACAAACAATAACTCTACTTCTCTTTTTTCCAATAAATATTTGTGAATTGAAAAAATTATTTATCTAGTCATTTTAAAATCCGGACTGTAAATAAAGCCCCGCCCGGACGCTCCCCGGACGCCCTTAAAAAGAGGACAAATCTGGACGGATGGCAACCCTAACTGGAATAGATCCCAGAATTCAAATATTAATTATATTTTTACATTTAAACAGTTCAAAACTGTAACGAGGCCACATTAAACACCAAATTAGTTTGCTAAATCGATTTTACGTATATAATGAAAATAAAGCTATACGAATTTCTACGGATTTTGAAGCGCTATCCCCCCTCCAACGCCTAAAATGTACGGATTTCTCGCTTAAAGAATCTGGCAGCACTGGAGTAACAATCACTATGACCTCTCCATATATTTAATACCTTCTATATTGCTAGCAAAGATCGGGAGAAAAACTTAAACAATACGGTGCAGTCAGTCTCACTTATTATACTCTGAGTCTCATGCGCATGTCCGTGAATGGACGCGCGTCAGTTCCAGCGTCATTTTGCACATGGAACTAAGCTGTGAAAGGGAGGTGGCTTTCTCTATTCCATTTACTAATTGCCCCACTACAGACGCGACACTTGCGCACAACGGGTCAAGTAAAAAGAAAGAGATAGAAAACAGTCTCATTTCATGGGCCACGCTTCCACTTACGGCCACTAGCAATATTATTACTAAATATATGGTTCTCGCACTGCCAAGAGAGAGAGAAAGAATGCGAAGGAGTGTGGCTGGTGCATTCAGTTAAATAGGGCGCTTTATGAACATCGTCAACTCGCTGTTGTTATGACTAAATAGATTAAGAAAGATTTCAATCTTTTCTTTCCGTGAATGTAAAGGTGCCAGTTAAACAGTGGAACAAGATCGTTCCGTGGACTAGTATCGCTCGACAAATAATATGTTGAGAACCGTTTTGTGTAAGCCTGGTACTGAATGAAAATTTGTAAAAACTTACGCGTATTTGATGCTAGGTCGCTGCCACCATTTGTAGCTGAATATCATTCCGATCTGCTTCAAGGGCATTGGACCAGGCGGTTTAGTCATGACTGTTGGACGCCGATTTCTAATTCGTTCAGATATTGCTAACTTCTTTCGAGAGTATCTTTTTTCCCGTATTTTCTTTTCTTTTTTAGTCTTGTTGGTTACTAAATCCATTTTGTAAATACAAAAATTTAACTAGTCTATCAAAATTGTCAGAAAAATATGTGTTGGTAAATTTTATATACAAATAATTTATGAACAAATCAAAATTTAATATCAATCATTAATTTAATTTTAATTTTGAATAAACTGTCATAATTACGAATAAAATTTACATGACAACGTAAATTAGACGTGGACTGTGTGAAAGTCTACTAGATGACCCCACTAAACTTCACCTTTCCGAATCCACGAAATTATACTAATTTAGGTCAAAATTCACTTTTCAAATTTTTCAATATTTTGTCGCTTTGAGGTCCCTTGAATCCAAAAAAACATATTTTTGGGAAAAGTCTGCGTCTGTTTGTCTGATACGGGTCGAACGGTTTTCCTCAATATTTTAATCGACAACAGAAATCAAATTTGTTAAAACTGTGAATATTGTGTAATACTGAGAGTGATTAATAATGTTCAGTACAGACTACAGTGTTTCGTTCTTTCGAAGGAAAAGATAAAAGAAGTGGTTTCTGCTATGACCGCGTTTCCTTCCTCAGCAACCTCGTAGGCACAATCTTAACGACAATTTATTTATTTATAGCTATTAAAGACACTACGTACCCCTATGATATGATTTGATCGACTGTGTTATGCTAAAATTTGTTGAAGTTATTGACGGAAACTCCGCAAGTCGCGCGCTGAAATCAGCTTGAATCTCGGCCGCATTCATTTCGCGACTGTAAAACAACAAAAATGTTATTCATGTGCAATTTTATGGTAGAAATGGTCACACTTCGTAAATTATTTTCATATTTTGTGCTTAATACGTCGAGAAATTTTCATATTTTTTAATTTGGAATTACGAAGATTTTTCTTTTTCGGATGACTCAAAGATGACAAGTGGACCTGGAATATATGGGGAGAGACCAAGGAGAGATGTTAATCTCATGCCACTGTATTTCAAGCTGAAGTAATGGCAATTACTGTATGTGCGCAAGCGCAGGAGAATATTGAGAAGGGCTATCAAAACCAACTTATCCACATTCTCTCTGATAGCCAGGCGGCAATCAAATCACTGCAATCCCACAAATTCAGCTCAAAGCTAGTATGTGATTGCCATCGTCCCCTCAATAACCTGGGAACTAAGAACAAAGTATGTTTAATGTGGGTACCGGGTCATGACGGAATCTGGGGCAATGAGATGGTGGATAGCCTTATTCGAGGTTTATTGGACCAGAACCGGTTTGTGGAATAACCTACACAAATATTCAAAAATCTATCGAAAGCTGAACCCGCAATCAGCAATACCTCACTGGAGCTTGAATCCAGGAAATTTACATGGGAAAAGAATGATTGTGGGCCCTTCAAACAGGCTTACAGAGGACTAGATCTAAACTCAGGAGAGTGGCTGGTCTCTTAACCGGTCATGCATCCCTGAGAAAGCATCTACACACGACGGGATACGTTAGGAAAGGACACAGTGAGGATTTTGCGAAATGGAGGACGAAACAGCCAACCATTTACTGTTCGAATGCGAGGCTCTAGCCTACAGGAGAACAACCATCTTTGGATACATTGATGAGAAGATCCAAACTATTGGAAGACTAGATCCAGGACAAGGGGAAGCACAAAAATTCTTTTAGGATGACGTGCATAACGGGCCAAAAAGCCATAAACCCTAAATTATTCATTCATTCATTCCTTCTAGTTAAATTTTGACTATAATTAGTGTATTTGTTATCTGGAATATACCGGGTGTTTTAAAAATCCCGGAACGGCTTATTATTGCTTATCAGGTAAGCTGGGCTAAAAATGTTAAAATGATTTTTTAGTAAACTTTTCCTGTCTATCGTTTGGCACAATTAGATTTTGGACCCGGGAGCTCCAAAAAAGTCCCGTAGGCCCCAACTTTGAAGGAGGACCATACTTTTTTATTTCATATTTGGATTCTGCTGAAAATTTTAAATACGAATACTTAGTATTTTTTTAATCTTCTGGCCCTTTGTAGAGCCCCTAAGAAAAACCTTAAAATAAGTCCTGTTCAATAAATATCTAAAGCAATGATTTACTTACTTTTATCTAAAAAATTCGTTTTGAGAAGAAATTTTACTAACCGATACTTCATAGGTGCCTAAAGCTCGATTTTGAAAATTAAGGCCTCTTTGTAGGGCCCCTAAAAAGCTTTTAAAGGGTCCTGAGTTGAATAAATCTTAATTTGAACTCGGTTACATAAATACATTTTTTGGAGATGAAATTTTATAAAGTTCTAAATTGGGCACTAGGTCCCTATGAAGTACTAATTTGTAAAATTTCACCCCGAAAGAAGTATTTAAGATAATATTAAGTAACCGGATTCAAATGAAGATATATTCAACTCTAGACCATTTTAGATCTTCTTAGGAGCCCTGCAAAGGGGCCTTAAGGTTCAAAATCGAGCTATAGGGACCTATGAAATATCGAGAAGTGAAATTTCTCCTCAAAACTAATATTTTAGGTAAAAGTATGTTAATCATTTCAAATTTAGATATCTACTGTACAGGGCTTATTTTAAGGTCTTTCTTAGGGGCTTTACAAATGACCTGAGGAAAAAGTATGGTTGCCATTTAAAATTTTAATGTTTGGCCCTACGGGACCCTTTTAAGGCCTTCGGGCCCAAAATCTATTTGTGACATTCGATAGTCAAGAAAAAATTATAGAGAGAACCATTTTAACATTTTTAGTCCGGCTTACCCGATAAGAATTAATATATAGTCATTCCGGGACTTTTGAAACACTGTATAAACTATTGGCATCAGTCAGATGGCAGAATCTAAGAGTCGGACTATAATTTCTCGATGTTTCATAGCCTCTTGAACAATTTGGCACCATTTTTGGAAATATAGGTATATATTATTCTGTCATTTGATTTCTAAAAATATATTCTTCAGCACTACTCCATATAGCATGCAAGACTGATGTCAACATTTCGACTGATACATCAAAATAAGTACCTTTTTAGGGAGAGGAAGTCCAGAACAAATGACGTATCGGGCCCCACAATTTATCCCACCAAGCTTAAAATGTCTTAACCATTTAGAAGTTTCGACACAAGATTGATTTATGTGTTCATTCTTGTCGTTCTATAATAAAAAGAAATAGTATTTGTGGTTACATATCCTAAAATAAATTATCTTTAGATACTTATTCTAATGGTCACTTTTTGGCACAGGCAAATGATACACAAAAAAATAGTCAAATCAGTGACATTTATTGACTATCGGTGTCCATCGTCGGATATTGTTAGTTAACGGGTACTGCGTGAACTCCCCCTAAAACATTCGTTAAAATGATTCAAAATATATTATCCAAGCAATTTTTCAAATAAAAAGTTTGAAAATGACTCCACGATGTCGCTATACCATTAAGAATACGAATATAAAATTATGGCGTTTTGCATGAATGTCGCCCACCTCCCCCGGAAATAGTGTTTATAAATTCTAAGTTAAGAAAAAAGTTACATTACCTACTAATTTCCAAAATATGTGCCTTAAAAGGTTATATTTATTATAAAGAATAGCAAAATACCAATTTATAAAACTATTATACTACATATAATAAACAAAACAATTAAAAATTAATAGTTGTTTTTGTTTTGTTTCAATGGTAAATTGTTACAGCCATCTGCAACAAAGTGGAATACGTCATTAATTACACTAACCTCAAAAGTCTATTTTTCTTTTTTTATTATAATGCTATGCAACTAAAAACTAATAATCCTCATTATTTACAGCAACTTATTTCATACCTAGAGCTAATGGCCTTGCTACCGAAGCCTCATAATAAAAAAAAAACTAATAAAGGACAAAAAATAATTTTCGTTGTTTATTATTGTAAGGCAAAATTGTCACAGTAATTGTAGGTATTAAAAATTGTTATTAATTTTAACTACAACCTCTTCTCTGCTATAACGTAAATAGTTCTGTTGTCAAATTTGATCCTACCAAAAACATAAGTGTGAAAAAAATTAATTCAAAAACTATAAAATCCGACTACTGACAAGTATGAAACCAGAAAATATTCTCATCTGAGGATAGCAGTGGTCCTATGCCACCAACCCTAACAAAACATTACCATTTTAACAGTAGTAAGCGATCATAAGCTCTATAGCCCAGGGTATTTAATTTAAAATTTAAAATAAATCAACCGTCGATTTTCTCAACGTGATAAATAGCAGAAAAATAGTAGTAATCGAAGAAAAATACAGTAGAAAAAATCTGGCTTGGGCAAGCTAGGTAAAAAAATTCATTAAGTGGTCTAAAAGTGATATTTCAAGATTTAAGCAGTTAAAAAAAATTTTTCCGAGAACATAAAAAATATCACGTTCTAATGTTTAAAAAGACAAATAAAATGAGCTTTGTAGACTTTAAATCGGCTGAAAATTGTTGGCAGAAAAAATTAAAAACGACGAAAAAGTGCCATTTTTCACCATTTAATTGCCAGGGCCCATTCCATCGCAGAGACTTCGTTCAAGGCTTAAATTGTAGCATTTAGTGGCTACTATATTAGGACAAAATTTCGTTAAAATCCATACGCAAGTTTTTGCGTTATTCCCGTTTAAGTGAAAACAGGTGCTTCTGTAAATCTTCTGCCATATGGCCCATAATGGTCCTAGGGTAAATATTCGAACGGTTTTCTGTTGGGGAAGAGTTACTCTACAGCCCCTATATGTATATGAAAATGGTGTAATTAGTACGCAAGTACCTACGTTAAAAACGCCTTCCGAGCTCCGAGCGCTCCCGCTGGAAAGTGAAGAGGAAACGGCGGCCGAGTGGGGGAAGCTAATAATTAATGTAACCATTATTTAATTTTTTTACAAATAAATTTGAGTTATCGCAAATTATTAATACATAAATTATTTTTTTATCAACACATCCTATGTAACAATTACCAACATGCAATTGGATAACATTAAAAAAAGGTATGGAAGTGACACTTGCATAGACTCGGAAATACGCTGATTATTCATATTTTCAAAAACTATCACTTTTAAAAAAAAGGAGCATTTTCATACAGTGGTTGCCGAGTTATCAGTGTTTTTACCGGTACCTGCAATTTGAACGCGCGAGCTCACGTTTCCGCGCTTACTGCTGACACTGCTGCGAGAGGCTTCCCCCACTCTTCCGCCGTTTCCCCTTCACTTTCCAGCGGGAGCGCTCGGAGCTCGGAAAATCCGATTTTCGAAGGCGTTTTTAACGTACTTGCGTACTAATTACACCATTTTCATATATAGGGGCTGTAGAGTAACTCTTCCCCAACAGAAAACCGTTCGAATATTTACCCTAGGACCATTATGGGCCATATGGCAGAAGATTTACAGAAGCACCTGTTTTCACTTAAACGGGAATAACGCAAAACTTGCGTATGGATTTTAACGAAATTTTGTCCTAATATAGTAGCCACCAAATGCTACAATTTAAGCCTTGAACGAAGTTTCTGCGATGGAATGGGCCCTGGCAATTAAATGGTGAAAAATGGCACTTTTTCGTCGTTTTTAATTTTTTCTGCCAACAATTTTCAGCCGATTTAAAGTCTACAAAGCTCAGTTTTTTTGTCTTTTTAAACATTAGAACGTGATATTTTTTATGTTCTCGGAAAAATTTTTTTTAACTGCTTAAATCTTAAAATACCACTTTTAGGCCACTTAATGAATTTTTTTACCAACCTTGCCCAAGCCAGATTTTTTCTACTGTATTTTTCCTCGATTACTACTATTTTTCTGCTATTTATCACGTTGAGAAAATCGACGGTTGATCTATTTGAAAAAACAGCTATGTTTTCTGTAAATACCCTGGGCTACTAGGGCAAGTCCATCATGCTATACATCTAGAGGGGCATATGAGATGGCATACAAACACGGCTATCCTTAAATGAGAATATTTTCTTGTTTCATACTTTTCAGTAGTCGGGTTTTAGTTTTTAAGGAAGTACCCTCGGTACGCAGTAAGTCAAAGAATTTCAGTCTTCTACTTGAGTAACGTAGTATATAATTTGGCAACCCGCACGCCTTGCCATAGTTACAAGTGCTTATGTACGCAGCATAAGTCAGCACGCGGTGTCAAATTCGCATTAATTTATGAAAATGATTTTCTTTACTCCTGTCATTTCGGAAATAATAATATACTATCATTTTTTTTTGGAATACTATGCTTTTAGCATTTACTCAATTTACGTATGTTTTTACGATATCAAAACTGCTGCAGTTTCGTAACTTACCTTTGAATGACGCGCCACAAACTATAATATTGCGGTGTTGTCATGTTTATGAATTGCTAAAAAGCTCGACTTTGTTTTAGTTATTTCTATTAACATAAGCAAGCTTTATACGTTTTGGAAAAAGAAAAATGTTCATAGAATATTTGTTTATATTTCTTGAAAATTTTATCAAAATCTGTTTGTCAATTCTAACGTAATAAATGATGGAGTGGGTCAAAATCACAGATTTCCATAAGACTCCATGTTAAGTGCAGCGAAATAAAATTATCAATATCTTTTTTCAAAGTCAACCAAAAATCACAAAAATTTAACTGAGTCATTTTTGAAAAGGTTTTGAGATATTTGCAAATTTTCGTAATTTTCTGTTTGTTAATTCATTTATCGAGGGTACTTCCTTAAACTTATATTTTATTTGAATTATTTTTTTTAACTTATTTTTTATTTGTTTTCAATTTGCTCCCCTTTGGGACCAAAATTAAAAAATAAATTTAGTCTTTTCATACTTTTCAGTAGTCGGGTTTTAGTTTTTGAACTTATTTTTTTTTAAATTATTTTTATTGAACTTATTTTTTATTTGTTTTCAATTTGATCACCTCTGGGACCAAAATTCAAAAATAAATGTAGCCTATGTTACTTGGGCCATAATAATGAATCGATTGACATCTTATTTATCAAAATCGGATGAATAGATTAGGCCAGGGGTGGCAAACAAGTCAATTGTGAGGCCAATTTTGGTCGATCGACGATCGCTCGCAATGTCTGCGGTAGAATTCCGTGTATTAATAACTTTGAAGCGATTGTAGAAGACAAAACTCTCTAGCCATAGTTTAATGGATTCTGGTAATTTGCCCCGGTCATAAATTCCTAGAATTCTGAACAGCCTGACACTGTGATCTCCGCCTTTTTTTTTTTTTGGCAGAGGAGGATATCCTTTTTGCGGACACCTAGATGCCTAGGTAGTGTGGGACTCGGACCGTAGTCCCATACCCACTAAAACCCCCTCATTCTCGCTCCTTGTATCCCTCCCGCGGCACTGACGTCCAGTCATTCCTTCGCGGGAGGGGGAGTTTCGGCTCAATGCCGTGCTTTCACACATGATAGGTTGCCACACCCTACATGTTGCGCTGTTCGCGTCTCCTCCTCATGACCCTTTTTTCCTCTTCTTCTTTTAGTGCCTCCATGATCTTCACGGCATAGTCACTTCCGGAATTCCAATCCTTTTGTGATCGCAGCATGGTTGTAACAAATCTCCGCCCATCAAGCACAATACATTTTTACTTAGGGGACGGTCACAAATTACGTGAGGCAAATTTGCCGATTTTTTTACCCTCCCTCTCTTCTTGTTGAGATGCCGTGAGATTTTGCTCGATCCCCCCCTCTAATCTTACAAACATTTTTTACTTAATTTAACCCAGTTTCTCGCAATTTTACACTCCTTCTTTCCCCTTGGACTACGCCTATGACAACACGTCGATCGCGACACACTTGTAAGAACATCCGTAAATACAAACATACATAGATTGCTAAACTCATAACCCTTCCTTTTGGCTTCGCCGCAGTTAGGTAAAAAAGGCCAAAGATACAAAGAATAAGTGGTTTGTCGAAAAAAAGAAGGTGCCAAGTTTGCACCTGGTAAGTTTTTATAAGTGACTCCTATATAAGCTTGCCAAGTGAAAACTTGGCACCTTCTTAGATCTCGCTTCTTTTTCTCGACAAAACCATTTATTCTTTGTATCGAACTTGGTGCTTTTTCACATTTATGTTTTTGGTGGGATTTCAATGCATTTTGTAAAGTTATATCAATAATAACAATACAAAGTTATTATGTAACTCACCAGCACCATGCATAATGTTCGAAAGTGGAGGCATTAATAACTTTGTCTTTTACGTGTATGAACCATTTATGTTATGGTTTCGGACTTTTTCTTATATTTACGTCTAATAACCCACCTTCACAATAATTTTTAACTTCCTAAGTCACCTGGAAGATGGTAAAACAAAAGACATTGTTCATAGGGCGTTTAAAATTACAGTCTTCTTGAATTTATGGTTTTTTTAATCAATTATATCAATTGTTATTAACTTAAAAAAGGTAATTATCGAGGTTAATATTATTAACGGTTATTTGAATATTTTATAAGCAAAAATTGAAATGTAAAATTAATTATTCATTGCTGAAAACATTCGTTTTTTAGCTTTCATGAAATTGATAACAATTGAAGGCGTAAAGATAAAGTAGTGAATGTAAGCACCTGATTTTATTTGAATAGGGTATTCCCCAAAAATCGGACATCGCGTGGGATTACCCGATATCCAAAGCGTAACGCGGATGAAAAGTATGCCGATCGCCGCTGATAAGAGTGCATCGTACATTTACATATAACCTATTAATTATTATTAATTATATAATATTGCACATACCGCTAAACTAGCGGTATGTGCTTTATTATCGCTTTGTGCATCAGAGCTGACTTTCGTTCAGATAAGAAGTTATATCTAAGTTAATATCACACGAAATCCATTCAAATTGAAACTTTTTGAAAAGAGGAGATTCTAATCTATAAAACAGAACCATTTTTAAATCAGTTCGAGTTCATAAATACTATTAAAATTGTAATTGAAAATCACAAACAGCAGTTGTCGGTTGGTCTGTACGTATGTACGTACGTATGTACGTCACGACTCTACAGATCGCAATTTTGGTCGGATCCCCTTGGGTTATATTTTATTCACTTTGTTTACTATCAGACCAGAACCCTATTTAAATTCACTAAAATGTGTTCAGTAGTTTAATTTTTATAAACAGTTTTATTTCTTATTATTTTTGACAGCTAATAGTTTAGTGTAATCCATAAAACAAGTGCTACACTTGTATACCGTGATAACACCACTACACGTATTAGGCCGCCGTGGCGTAATGGTTATGCCGTTGGATCCCCAAGGGCAAGGTCCTGGGTTCGATTCCTTACGAAATCATTGATTTTTTTCTTTTTTTTTCTTTTTATTTTGTTTTATTTTATTCCACTTGATATTAATTATATCTTATATTATGTATAGTTCTTAATTTTTTTTATTTTTGCAAACTTAAAAAAAAAATATTTTTTCAATTTTTAATTATTTATTTCTTTAAATTTTTAAATCTTTTTAAATTTATTAAAAATATTTTTTAATTGTTATTTTTTTATCATACAGTGGAAAACTTGCGGGATGTGCACTTTTGGTTTTGCCAACTATATTTAACATTTGTTGCCGTTAATGTAAGTATAAATAGATGAAATACAGTGAATGATTTAGTGATAGGGAAATATTATTACAATTTTCAGTTTTATTATGGGTGATAAAAAACACGAAAATAAAGTGACAAGAAAGAGCATTTCGCTGGACATACTAAAATGCAAGTGCATCGAGTGTTTGTTACTTGACGCACTTTTAAAGGTTGGTTTAAAATTAATAATACCGGGTGTATGTTTATTTATGTTTCTACATTTGTAAGAAATAAACTTTTGTTGTATTATTATAAAAAACATATTTGATAAACTTAATTGACAAAATATATATTCGTTAATAAAAATTTTCCCCTAACCCCAATATTTACATGGTGACATACAGTGCCGGATTAAGACTCCTTGATGCCCTAAGCATTTCTTGCTTATGGGCCTATCTCTAATATGTTTAGTTTATAAAAAAATTCAAATTGATGGAAAAAAGTTAAAAAGCATAGATTTTTAAGAAAAAAAATGAATTTTACAATCAATGCTCCCATTGAAAATTTGGCTCTTTATAAAATCGGGCTTTTTTATACAATTAATAGAAAAAAAGTTTCAAAACTAGAAAAATTGAATTAATTGAAATTTTTTTTTCGTTTTCATTTTCAAAAAAAAAATTATTTTTAACTTTTATACTTCTAAAGACAGTTTTATATTAATCAGTAAATAAAATTTTTGAGAACACATAACAAAAAGAAAAAAAATTGTTGACACGGTTTATAGTGAGGTACTTTTCATTCCTGAGTTGTGCTTCTTGGTGCCCCCTGAGACGTGATGCCCTAAGCAATTGCTTGATTTGCTTATAGTTTAATCCGGCACTGGTTAGAAGAGAGCTAGTGACGATTTTACTCATGGTATTTCCTTAAACCTGAGTTTTTGTACATTCGTTAAGAGCACTAATCTGACCGTAAAAACCGTAAAAACTGCAGTCTGGCAGCTGAGACCGGGGACAATGCGTGGCGGACCCGGACAAAGATGTCAACCTGGAGGTGCCACTGTAAGCACTATTAAGTTCTTACTCTAAAAAAATAAGACGCTTTGGTTGAATTAATAACAATTCGTAAGCTGATGTTTTCTCAATCAAAGTTAGAAATCAATTGAATTTTTTCCAAATAATAACAACCTTCATTTTTCCAGCGTAGCTAAGGAAAACTAATTTTGACAATATTACAAAAAAGAGAAAGAGAGTTAATGTAACAAAGCTTGCTACACCACTTAATATATTTTATCATGTTTTAAATTTTCTGAGCGATAAGTTCAGGTTCCCTTGAGCACAAAAAGGCTGGCATTTCGTACCAGGGACACCCCCCCGTCTGGCAAAGAGTTGAACATTTCAAAATTCGTAGCCTCCTCAAAATATTTCATCAAGTCTGATTTTTTTCAAATCTGACAGTAGCAATAATTCGGAGTTTCTATAGTGTTTCAAGCCTGTACTAGATTTGAAAAAATCAGCCTTGATGAAACATTGTGAGGAAGCTACGAATTTTGACATGTTCAACCCTTTGCCAGACGGAGGTTGTCCCGGGTACGAAATGCCAGACTTGAGTTTTTGTGCTCAAGGGCACCTGAACTTATTGTTTAGGAAATTTCAAACATGATTAAATATATACAATGTGTCCCCGGATTGAGTTCACAATAGGTGAGATTGACCAAAAATTTTTGAATTGGAATTTCATATTTTGGGATTCCGCCCTGCTTGGTCTGAAACTTATTTTTAGTTTACTTTAGATTTTTTAAAATCAAGTAGGCCGTTACAGTTGAGCAAAACCTCTTTTCGTTTCAGGTAAAGTACCTTTTCCGTTCATAGTACGCAAAAGTGTCACTAAGAAAAGTTGTTCACAATGAAAAATTATGGCGTTATACAAATTTTCAGAATGATCGGCCTACTTTGATAATAGAAGTAGAAAAATATTTATTATTAACGATTACATGATAAATCTTAGATGAGAAATCAGGATGATTAGAAGTGTTCAAATTAACATTCAATTTTTTACAGTTTATAAAAAAAAAATAAACTTCAATTACTCTATTTGGCTTCCTCCACGCGATTGTTTTTCAAACAAAACAAAACAAAAGTGGATTTTGTCAAAGTAGGCCGATCATTCTGAAAATTTGCATAACGCCATAATTTTTCATTGTGAACAACTTTTCTTAGTGACACTTTTGCGTAATATGAACGGAAAAGGTACTTTACCTGAAACGAAAAGAGGTTTTGCTTAACTGTAACGGCCTACTTGATTTAAAAAAATCGAAAGTAAACTAAAAATAAATTTCAGACCAAGCAGGGCGGAATCCCAAAATATGAAATTCCAATTCGAAAATTTTTGGTCAATCTCACCTATTGTGAACTCAATCCGGGGACACACTGTATATTAAGTGACACCTCCAGTTTGACATCTTTGACCAGGTCCACCCACGCATTGTCCCCGGTCTCAGCTGCCAGACTGCGGTTTTTACGTTCATGGTAATGCCCTTAACGATTGTACAAAAACTCAGGTTTGGATAAATACTATAAGCAAAATCGCCACTAGCTCCCTAAGTTGATTTTTAGGAGAAAAACTGAAACAGAAAACCAACTCGCATATATTATGGTATAGTACCGCTGCACTTTAAGAGAATGGCGGCAAAGAAATCAACGAAGGTATTCACAATTCGTCTACTGATGTAATCCACACCCGATATTGCATATTCTGTGCTATGTATGTCATCATGATTCAAGTTACTAACTGTATTCTTCCTGATACGTCTAATGGAATATATAGATCATTAGAAGCAACTTTTCAAATACGGTAATACTCTTTGTTCCATTATGTTAATCAAGCCGTTTTAAAATAATTACGTGATTTTAATGCTTCATATTATTTCATGTTATATTGATAACTTATTTTTTATAGCCCCTATACCCAATGTCTAAATATTGCAGGCATAAGGCCATAGCCAGATATTCACTTCGGGGGAAGTCGGGCTCTGGACCAGAGATAATCTATACTAATATATAAAGCTGAAGAGTTTGTTTGTTTGGTTGAACGCGCTAATCTCAGAAACTACTGGTTCAAATTAAAAAAAAAATTTTGGTGGATAGCCCATTTATCGAGGAAGGCTATTAGGCTATATAATATCACGCTACGACCAAGAGGAGCAGAGCATCAATGAAAAATATTGCCAAATGTATCTCAAAAATAAGCTTCTATTCAGGTGAAATGCACTAACCTAAATATACTCATATTAGCGTTTTGAGTACACACCCCTGGCTGGCTCAATCGGTAGAGGATGCGACTGTTAATATCAGGGTCGTGGGTTCGAGCCCTACGTTGGGCGAATATATTATATTCATTTTTTTTCTACATTGCTTTCTTCTAAGGGGTACATTTAAATTTATTTTAATTTTATTTATTAAATTATTAGTTTAAAAAAGTATAAATACTGCTTTTTATCGACAAAAGCTTTTGAACGGTAACTCCGATCATCATGAAATTTGGACATAACATTCATCTCGGTAAACTAAGATGAATGTGTGTACTCATGTTCCTCCCTTCCCCATTCGTTCTTTTACACCCGGGTGAAACCGGACGGGACCGCTAGTAAGTAATAACTTTATTTGAAAATAAGCATACATATTACATATATTATAATTTTACATAAATACAAATGTAATTAAAAGGCAGCCGACGTAGATTTCGACGAAAGAGTTTAATGATTCATTTAATTTATTAGCAATGCATTACATTTCGATTTTACTCGTTCCGAAAAACGTGGAATCCAATTATCGTACCACAAATCCGACAAAAGAGTCGAACATATTTTAATGAGTGGGTTGGATAAGGCACTTGGGGGAGGGGGGGCTCACAATGTAAGCGACGTAGATTTTATACATGGAACGCGTGCTCTATATTGTGTCATCGCTTTAATAATAATAATAATAATAATTCTTTATTATCCATGACAAAATATTTGTGTGGAATCGTCAAAATACATAATTTGCTCCTTCGTTGAGTGAACCGTACTATAATGACGAGTCATCTCTTGAATTTTGGCCACAGACTATATACGAACAATTTTGTTGAAATCTAATGACGTTTTTAATCATGTACATTTTATAACACTCGGAAATAATAAAACAAAATAATTCTTCCAAAATTCGTAGATAATTTTAAGAAACTTTGTATCAGAGTGTACTTAGTTACCTACTACAAGTATGACACTTGTACCTCTTGACGTCATCGGTACTGAAAGCGGCATAGTGCGTGGAGAAACAATTAAGTAGCACAAGTTTTTAATTTTTGAAGACATTACTAAAATTCTTTCGCCATTAATATTGTAATTTTTAGGTTTGTGATTTAAATATAGGAAACTTCCTAATTATCTTTTCATATTCTTAATACAAAAAGTATGCTTGTTGACCTACTAAAGGTCAAAAATAGACAAAAATTATTTACGTGCAATTTTTTTCCAAAATATTTTTTTTTTATTTTGATATCCATAATTAATAAAATCCTAAATATCTATGAATGTACTGAACCGATTTTATTCTAATTTTTTTTTTTATTTTCTACATTGCTTTCTTCTAAGGCGTATATTTTAATTTTATTTAATTAATTAAAAAAAATTATTAAAAAAAGTATAAATACTGCTTTTTATCGACAAAAACTTTTGAACGGTAACTCCGATCATCATGAAATTTGGACACAACATTAATCTCGGTAAACTAAGATGAATGTGTGTACTCATGTTCCTCCCTTCCCCATTCGTTCTTTTACACCCGGGTGAAACCGGACGGGGCCGCTAGTATCTTTATAACACTTGTGGCGTTTTTAAATCGTTTTATATTGTTACATGAAATAACAGTTTGTTATAATTGTAATAAGTTGATATCAAACCTTTATCTAGGTGTGGTCATTCAATATAATATACTTGCATATATTTATATGCGTAATATACATATTACCTCGGTATTGAACTATGCTTCAATAAATTACTTTATTTAGGTCTGTTATAATTTTTCGAAGCAAAATCAAGACGGTTACAGGCAAATCATTGACAAACAATAAAAAAACTAAGATTAAAAAAATTTTTTTTAATGATCGTAACCTCTTGTGTCGCTGAATGGAACAACCGAGGAAGACATTGCATTGATCAATTTGGAAGTAAAGAGAACTGAAGACCAACACTAAACTCAGAATGTTCGGACCCAATGTGAAGCCGATCCTATATTATGGGTGTCAGATGTGAAAAGACAGTTGATATCAAAAGGAAGGTGCACTGAGAACCATTTTGGGCGTGCGCTGGTCGAGTGTCATCTTCAACAAGGAGCTGCGGAAAATAACCCAACAAGAAAAAAACAACGTGAAAGTCAAACCAAGGAAATGGAAATAGATCGGACACACTCTGAGGTTTAACCAAGCGGACATTCATAGACAAGCGCCAGAATCCTCATGGAGCCAGGAGAAGAGCACGTACCAGTATGACCTGACGGGCAAACTCTCGAGACAAATGTGTCAAAAAAACCACGTCAATTGGTGACCTCTTGTGGAAGGTCTATGTCCCATTTTGGAACAAACACGAATTGATTGATTAAGGGCAACTTCAAATCCCACTTTTAGATTCTAATCTATACTAATATATAAAGCTGAAGAGTTTGTTTGTTTGGTTGATTGAACGCGCTAATCTCAGGAACTACTGTTTCGAATTGAAAAAAATTATCGAGGAAGGCTTATAGGCTATACTTATAATATCACGCTACGACCAATAGGAGCGGAGCATCAATGAAAAATGTAACTAAAAATTTGTCCGTCCAACAAAAACTTTTGAACGGTAACTCCGATCATCATGAAATTTGGACACAAAATTCATCTCGGTAAACTAAGATGAATGTGCGTACTCATATCCCTCCCCCCCCATTCGTTCTTTTGCGCCCGAGTGAAACCGGGCGGGACCGCTAGTAACTAATAAGAACCATTATCTTTTTAGGTACTTGGATATTTTAATTTTGATACCATTCATATAATTGTTAGAAGAGGCAACTGTTATGAGAAAATTAATGTTTTGTGTATTTTTTCCTGAAAAGAACTTCAAAACAAATAGTGTTTAATAATTCTTTTACTACAAAAGTAATCCATTGTTTTTGAAGTAGTGTTTTGGTATGCCTGGACATTTTTTAAATCCGGGCAGAAATCTGGACAGACGCTCAAAGTCCGTCGGTCCAAGCAAACTAGCAAAATCCGAACCTTTGGCCTATAAATCACTTTTCTTCTTTTCCACTGGGTCCGAAGACAACTTGCATCAGAAATTTGCTTTGTTTTACAAAATCTGTTATCAAGATGGCCGGGCGAAGAGTTCCGATTCTTGATGGGACGTACCAGAGTAATGCGCGTCTTGATCCCCCGACAAAATATCCTCCGACAAAATATCTCCAGACAAAATATCATCTTGACCAAATATCCTACGGGAAAAAAATTCCCTGACATAAAAATAATTTAGGAGTCTAGTCGATGCGATGGCGTTTTTTAAGCAGTGAAAAGGGAAAGGCGTTTGAGGGGAGTTCTTTAAAAACAATTACGGAGTCGTGTCGATGCGATGGCGTTTTTTTACGCAGTGAAAAGGGGAAGGCGTTTGGGGGGGGAGTTCTTTATAAAACTATTACGGGGTCGTGTCGATGCGATGGCGTTTTTTTGGCGCAGTGAAAAGGAGAAGGCGTTTGGGAGAGTTCTTTAAAAAACAAATACGGGGTCGTGTATACAAAGTGAGATAGTAATATAGTAATTCTACACCAGTTTTGCTGATAGGATATTTCGTCTTAATTTTGCTCTTGAATCAACTAAATAACTACACCACTCGGTCGGAATGTTGTTTCAATTTTTAGTGGCGATATTTAAGTGACAACATGACACTTAGTATTATGGGAAATTACTCTTTGTTGTCAGTGTTACGTCGTAACGCATTCTTGTCAAGGTTATAAGAACAAGTCATTTAAATTATTTATAAACAATTTTTTCCCGATTTTTAAAACAACAGTTAGGTACTATAAAAGCATCAGGTACTTCACTGTGTACGTACATAGTATTTTTAAAGTTTGTGACGACATTGTTATCTCGTTTTCAACCATGCAGGTATGTGTTTTGTTGATTTGTATTTGTTCGGAAAATCACAAATATGTTCTACAACAATCAGTGGTCCACTTCTATGACTGTTCATTCTGTTTGCACTATTTCCTCTGTTTCCTATATTTCTATAGTTTCCTATATTTCCATAGTTTCTTCTACCTTTGTATTCTGCAAAAACTGCATCATTGTTTGTTTGTCGTTCCTCTTTGGACTTATCTTGACGAGCTTCCTCCATTAATAGTTTGTTTTCAACGAATTCAAGTGTAACTTTGGCTTTATCCTGAGTAAAAATAACATCTATAGCAGTGACAATTCCTTGGTACGATGGATGAAAGTAATTGTGATATTATTTCACCCTGTTCCATTTTACCACCTGCAGCCTTTAGTTCATATATTGTATGTTCAAAATCTGTTAAGAAAACATTTAATGAGGTTCTTTCAACTAACTTCAACGACCTTAATTTTCTTTGCAGTTGCACTTGAGTTGCAATTCCACTTTTTAGATATGTTCCTCTAAGAGTGTCAATTATTTCTTTTGCTGACGTTTTATCTTTAATTAATTCCAAAATATTGTCTGCAATGCATTGTACAAGAATATTCCGTGCTTTAATATCGTTTTTCATAAATACATTATAATCTGATTCATTTGTTTGTGCTGGAGCCTCGGTTAGAACAGATAGGACTCCAGCTTGTTCCAAAATCAATTTCACTCGAAATTCCCGGTTTGAAAAAGAAATTCCATCAAATGCTTTTACATTGAATGCTTGCACAACATTTGACGCCATTTTTATTATTATTATTTTTTTTATTTTCCTTTTTCGTATTTTTTACTTGTTTCGTTTTAATATAAGTTTACCTGGGCCCATAACCTATGGGAGTTTTGTAATTATGTTTCAATAATGACACGTTTAAGTTTCCTTTTAAATGATTTTTAATGACACACAAAAAGTAAAGTTTATTTATATTTTCCAAAAACAAAACTACAACTTAATAAACAAAATGAGTTTCACAGCTCACGCTGTAAGTGAGTACACAAATATTGCACTTACTACTTTATCAGTGATAGATTTACGCCTAGGCCCGTGAGGCCCAGGCCTAGGGCAGCATAATTTGAAGGACGGCAAAATTTTTGAAATTTTTGAAATTTTAGAGGCGAAAAAAAGTAAAGACAATCAATTTTAAAATTGGTTCAGATTAGTTTTCATAAAAATTTTTCTATAGAATATATTACAAATCAATTCCTTAGCAAATACGGAAGATGTACGTTCTGCACAAAAAATATGCAATGTATTGCATTCACGGAGTCTTCGAGACGTTTATCCGTTTTTTTTTGAGTATTCCGGTTACAAATTATTCAGGAGAAAGATCTTTTTCCGCTCTAAAAAGGGTAAAAACCTATTTACACGCAATAATGGGCCAATATAGACTTAAAATCGACGTTTTTGTGCGGACCAAAGCCAGGACAAAAATTTTCAAATTGATTAATATAAAAAAAAATATGTATTATTTATCTGTCTAAAGTTTATAAGTTATTTATCTGTCATGTTTATTAGGTATATTTAAAAATTATATTTCAATAAATACAGTTATTTTTAAATAAAAATATTGGATCAAAATTAATGAAATTCTTTTTATCAAAAAGGGTGGCGCATCGAATGAGGCCTAGGGCGGCAGCATGCCTAAATCTGTCACTGACAACAATGAATTACTACAATGAAACTAAACACATTTCATTATTTAACTGTTTATGTTTTTTTCTTCATTTTTACATCTTTATTCTGTAACGAAATGAAAGTATGACGATTCAGATTGTGCGAAATTTTTCACACGGCAGTTTTCGGTGTGTATAGTATTTGCTAGTTACAATAACTTCTGAAAAAAAAATTAAAAAAGTTTTTTACGTTACACGCCTACACGGTTTTATTGTACAATCGATGTTGTACTAAAAAATAAAAAATAATTTTGAGTCATCATAGTACAATTAATTTGATTAAACTAAAATAAAATCCTGGGGCGCTTTTAGTAGAAAACTTTCATTTGTTTGAGATTGGAAATCATATTTGGCTTTCAAATGTAACTATAAATGCTCCCAACGATTTTATTTTAGTTTAATTAAAGCCGCTTATGGTGACTCATAATTATTTTCTAGTTTTTAGTACCTACATCATCAATTGTAGAATATAACCGTAAACTTAAAAAGCTTTTTTACCTATTTTGTTTTTAAGTTTTTAGTGTGCTTTATTAAAAGTGTGATTTGCATCCGGACGAAAGGTCGGTCAGCGAGTTATTATAATATTGTAATGTCATTGGAACTACCTACATACTTATGCAAAACTTCAACGCAATCGGATAACGGGAAATAGTTATTAAAAGTGCTCCTGCATGTTTAAAAAAAAATAAAAATACTTACCTAATTGTTCCGAGTGGGGTGGCGTAGAGATAAGAGCACTAGACTCGCATTTGGGAGGTACCGGGTTCGAATCCCGGCGGGGGCAGATGTGGCTGGGAGTTTTTCCCACTGCCTCTCGCCGAGAAACGGTAATTCCTGTACCGGCCATCTTGTTGAGGTTTTCCATGTTTCCCTCAACAATTCCAGATAAATATCGAGATGGCTCCTTATTCAAGGCCATGGCCGATTACCTGTCAAACTCCTATGCTCAAAATTTGCCTACCTTATCTTAATTTCCTAAAAAACCCTTCATTCGCCCATTGCTATTAAATAAGTTGAAGTTTAAAAATTGTAGAAAATAACGGGAAGTGTGATAGATGGAAAATAGTAATGGTGCGAATGGCGTCTGTTATGACATAGAGTCGAGAAACCGACGTTAAACGCATTATTATTACTATACCTAATTGTATGGTCACAATCTAAGATCAATGTCAAATCAATTTTCTCTAACGTCAAAGAATGGTTCAAAGGCGGGCAAATATGAGAGAAACGTTGGTTACGCAAAATTAACGAAACGAGTTCGTAACTTTAAAGAAGTTTCACTTCCTTCGTAAGTTTATGTGAATGAGGCTTACACTTTTTTTCTATTTCAGATCGCCATAATCGTGTTAGCAGGCATAGTCGGATTGAGCAGTGCCGGAATAATTCCCTACTCTGGAATTACAGTAGTGCAACCGGCTAATCATGTTCCAGCTACAGTAATAGCAGGACCTACAATTGTTAACGCAGCGCCGGTTCACCCAACCCTCATTCAGGTCCCACAGTCCTATGTGCACGCAGCGCCAGTTTCTGCAGTGGCTCCACTTGTTCTTGCTGCACCTGCGCCCGTCATTCAACCAGGGTAAACAAAGTTTATTATGTTTGATTCAAGTAGATTATTCGCTACGTGCAGCGGGTTGACATTCAATGCTATTAAGGCCGCTACATACGAGTAGTGATGAGCAAAGCAAGATCAAGACTGATATAGTCTTGGTCTTGCTTATTCGATCTTGATCTTGTTCTTGCTCAAATACTTCTGGTCTTGATCTTGCTTATTAAGTCTCGATCTTGGTCTTGCGTATCCAGTCTTGATCCTGCTCATTTAACCTGGTACTTTACGTCTTTTTAATGATTTTTCAAAATACTATCAACATCAAGGTTTTTTTTATAGAAATAGGTAAATTATAAATTATTTACAATTAATATTGATAGGATTGAGACATTCTTGGTATCGGTCTTGGTCTTGCTTGTTCGGACTTGGTCTTGGTCTTGCTTATTCAGTCTTGGTCTTAATCTTAAGTAAGGTCTTGGTCTTGCGAAAAAGCAAGACTAAGACCGATTTTGCTCATCACTACATACGAGACTAGAAATGCTGCTAGGAGTTCTGCTAGCCGGTAGGCTGGGTACGAAGCTAGAAATGACGTCACTGCGGGCTGGCCTGCTAGCTCACAATTAAAACAAGGGCTATTTTCTCTGCGAGATTTGGTGCTAAGTGCTAGGTATGAGCAAGAACCAATCAGGAAGCAGTATCTTGTCACGTGGGCACTTGAACAAACACCCACAAACCAACATGGTGTCGCATTCTGTTCAGTGTCAGACAACAGACACGTTTTGCTCTGTGTTTATATTCGAATTGTCACTGCGCGCGCAGCAAATCTATCCACAAATCAAGCTTGAAAAATAGTCTCGTGTGAAGCGAGCACTTAACAGCAATCAAGAAATACAGCGCTAGAAAACTAGTACGCAAATCTAGCAAAGAATCTAGCAGCGGTTCTAACCTTGTGTGCAGCGGCCTTTGTTTCTAGGCTTGTGTGCATGATATCTTAGACATCACTACGCCTTACCAGACCCATTTTTGTTCATTTTATGTTTTAAAAATTTTGAATTGAAATAAAAAAACATATTTTGCAGATATGTAGCTGCGACTCGTGGCTCTGTTCACGTGGCACCGTTGCCAGGACACTCCACTATCGCCAGTCATCATTTGAACTTAGCTCCTGCTCCAGGAACCTGGTAGAACTAACTGATCTCTGTACGGAAACGACCGAAGCTGCCATTCATATACTGCCGAATACCCACGTTCTTAATTATATAAGCAAATAAAAAAGTCTGATAATGTAATATTTCGCACATTTTATTTATAATTGATAAAAAATAAAGATTTAAATTTCGTGAATTCGCTTCTATTATTGTATAACTGTATTATTAATTTGTGGATCTATGTAATTAGTGACTGCCGTTTCGTAGCTCTTCTGAGCTTTTTATTAATTTTTAGAGTTCCGTGTCAAATTTTGTCTGTTCGGCCGTTCCAGTATCAAATGATATAAGCAAGAGACAAAACTTGGCAGGGTTAAAGCTTCAATTTTTCTTGGTTTCCGTGGTTCATTGATATTTCTAGGTAAAAATATCAATGAACCACAAAAAACAAGAAGAAAGCCTTTACAATTGGATAGTTAAAGCTGGTTTATGACCCAATCATAAATAATTCGAATGCATAATATTGGAGGGTCAAACAAGTTACGAAAAAATGAAAAAAAGTTCAACAATAATATTTCTTTAAAAAAAATTGGGTTCTTTTGTGAAAAAATTAAGCACCCTATATTTATTCCTAAAGTATTAATCGGAAAGATCTGAAATAAATTCAGCAAATGTATCATAACGTCAACATTCATAAAAAAATAAAGGCAGGATTGTAAAGCTTAGTATTTTGATAATTTAAACACCAACTCCAATAATTCGAATTTTTTCTGTAAGTACAATAAAATCATATTTAAAACAAAGGACATTTTTTATACGAAAGTCTGGAATTGTTGATTCTTTTTGTTCTCAATTGTCGTCGCAAACACGACCAGTAGTCACTATTTTTTCGGCCATTTTTGACCGAAATAAACTCTGACTGTCTTAAAATTCGAAAATGTCCGAGTTGCAAATAAGAAGATGTCTCATTTAAAACATTAACGAAGACTATGAAGGTGGGGGTTATTCGGGAAATGGAGAAAGAGTTAAAAAAATCAGACGTTGCAAAGGAGTTTGGCATACCACCGAACACTCTGTTGCCTTATTTAGAGAATAAAAATAAGATTTTGAATGATAACAATAATTTCAAAAGAAAACGTGCCCGAAATTCCGACTTCTCGGAAATCGACGAGTGTGCGTGAAGTGGTCTAAGCTGGCTCGAGATTTAGGAATTCGTGTCAGTATGGTGACATCAAAAGTAAAGCTGAGGAGTCATCTAAGAGTCTTAGCGAAATCGATTTAAAGGCCAGCGTACGATGGCTTGACAGTTTTAAAGACAGAAACGAGATCGACTGCAAAAATTCGATAATTTTAAATCTCGTTAATTCGAAGTTTTAAGCCAATCGCTTCAACTTTGAATTAATGAAGTTCCACTGTATATTATCCATAGATACTAATATTATAAATGCAAAAGTGACTCTGTCTCTCTGTGTGTTATGCTTTCACCGCCAAACCGCTGAGCCGATTGTGAGAAATTTAATATGGAGTTAGTTTGTAGCCTGGGGAAGAACATAGACTACTTATTTTTTTCAAAATTCAACCCCTATAGGGATGAAGTGGGGGTTGTAATATTGTATGAAATTACACTTTTACGGTCAAACCGCTGGGTCAATTGGGATGAAATTTAATATGAAGATAGTTTAAACTCAGAAACTACGTTTTTTTTTTCAAAAATTAACCCCTAAGAGAGTTAAATGCCTTCTCATAAATTAAGGTTAAAAGTGGATGTTCCCGATACTTTTAATGCGAAATCTTGATGCGACTAAGTTAATAGGGCTATTCTAATTCGTGACAAAACTAAAGGAGACAGTGTTTTAATACCACGAATAGCAATTATACCAACGGATTTGACATTTCAATTTAAAAGATTAAAACTCTGGGGAAGGACTTATAAAAATATTTCTTTTTTAATTTAATTCCTAAAAGCGTAAAATGCCTTCCCATAAATTAAGGTTAAAAGATGAAACAAAAAACTTTGTTTATGGAATCGTCTTAAATTATTCTTGCTAGAATTTATGATTTTTTTAATCAGTTATATCAATTAGACATATTGATTCCACGCGGGCGAAGTCGCGGGAAAATTATAATTTTGAGGATATATTTTTGTAATTAGAAGGATTATTATATATTTAAGATTCCTTAATCTACACTAATATATAAAGCTGAAGAGTTTGTTTGCTTGGTTGAACGCGCTAATCTCAGGAACTACTGGTTCGAATTGAAAATTTTTTTTTTTGTTGGATAGCCCATTTATCGACGAAGGCTATAGGAGTATAGGCTATATAATATCACGCTACATCCAATAGGAGCGGAGCATCGATAAAAAATGTTGCAAAATGTACCTCCGACAAAAACTTTTGAACGGTAACTCCGATCATCATGAAATTTGGACACAACATTCATCTCGGTAAACTAAGATGAATGTGCGTACTCATGTCCCTCCCCTCATTCGTTCTTTTGCACCCGCGTCAAACCGGGCGGGACCGCTAGTATTACATATGAACAGTTTCGTAGCTGGATTTGTCAGCGCCCGTGGCAAGATTCTGATTTAGCACCATCAAAACTTTGTTTGATATATTCAAATAAAACTATCATAATCGCATTGATTGCGCCCCTGGCGCGGGCTCGGTTGCCAGATTCTAGTTATGCAGCCCCGGATCAAGGGGGGGGTGGCAAACCGGGGCAAACGCCCCGGGTGGCAGTTTCAGGGGGAGCCAAAATCAATATAATATGGTTGAAAACCACGCCCAATCTGTCCTTTTTCCGATTTACTCAATCTGTTTGGAGAGAGAGGGCGCCATTATTAAGTTTCTGCCCCGGTTCGAAAAAATCGTAGATCCGGGACTGTAGTTACGGCGCTGGAGCTGAACGAAAGAACAAACTGCATATTTTGATATTTGTAAAGTCATCTTTATTTTTCTATGGTGAAAATAAATATGATATGATAAAAGTTAATACACAAATAAAAAAGAATATAATAATTTGAGTAAAAACGAATTTACTCCAGACCAGGCGCTTAAGAGCGAATATAAAATTTTAATAAAGCACTGTTTTGAAACAGTGAAATGAAATTAAAAATATTATATATGTAATTTAAAAACATGAGAAAAAAATGCGTAAAAATGTATTTAATGAATATGAAAATATGAAGAAATATTTAATGATTAAAATAAATACTATTCATTATGATTTTGAACACAATTTCTTTCCACCTAGAACTAAAAAATTCTCTAAAATAAAATTAAAATTTTATTACGTAAAATTCTATATTACATATAGGTAATGCTTTTGAAAATATTTATAATACCTATTAATTAATGATATGAAATAACACAATAACAATATAAAAATATATTTTTGAATTTAAGCTATACTTTCTCTAAATGTATTTTGTTTTTATCTTTTGGCGTATCTATTAATGCTAGCCATTGTTTTCTGTGCTCAATTTTGGTTGGTCCCCACTCACTGGAAGCATTTAAATTTGTTCGCAATCGCTGAAAAGAAAAATAAATAAATATTAATAAAATGTATAGATTAGTTTTAGCAGGCATGATATCGGCTAGATCTAGTATCAGCCACTAGGGTTTGGTTGGACCTAGTTCTAGCCGGAATGGTACCGGCTAGGCCTAGTTTTACCCGAAAACAATCGGCTAATACTAGATTTAACCAAGAGTAACTGGCTACACCTAGTTTTAACCGGCTAAAACTAGGTGTAGCCGCACTTCGGGTTCTAGCCGTAACATATATACTATTGGTTATTGTTTTGATATTGCTCTATTAATCGAACAACCTTAAATAAAATTTATGTGGGACATCCTGAAAATATGGTCTATTAAATAGAAAAAGAACCATTAAAATATGTTCACAGCTGGCGGAGATGTAGCGGAAATTTTTGTCGAGAACTGTATGATTAAATTACCTTGATTAAGCTTCCGGGTGTAATTGATAGTTTGTAAATAGCGTAAATGGGAATGCATATCATAGATGCACCACAGGACGCCCATCCTACCATGATTGACCATTTGGGATATGGTGTTCCATTGTACGTTATTTCCGTATTAAATACTATTGTTGTTATAAATATAAACTGAAAAAGAAAAATATTTTTTGGTTGTAGAATATTTTTTCCAGAATTTATATCAGTGCATAAAATTACATTTTGTTAGATTTTAGTAAGGATTGTAGTTGAGAGTTAGAGTTCTGGCAGAACACTCTGGGGTACTCTGGAATCGAAGGCAACAAAGAAGCTGATGAACTGGCGAAGAAATGATAGTCAACTCCATACATTGTCCTAGAACCTGCCCTGGGAGTGTCAAAAAGCACAGTACAAGGTCAAATAAGGGAATGGATAAAAATCAACATATGACATACTGGAATCAAATTTCCGGGCAGCAACATGGCAAGGCTATTATTAAAGGGCCATCCCGAAAGATAAATGAGGAACTACTACAAATTAGTAGGAACAATCTTCGTCCTGTCAGGAGGCCAACCAATCGGACAGGACACTGTGCCCTGAAAGGACACCTCCCAAGAATCGGACTGTTTAACGGGAATTTAAAGTGCAGACAGTGCAATAAGGACACGAAAACAGCGTATCACATTCTATGTGAATTCGAGGCTTTGGATCGTAGAATCTATGGACAATGTAGAATGAGTCCAGAAGATTATATCGATTACCCAAGCCACGGACTGCACAAGCTAGTGCAAAGAACGAGGATACTGGATCTAGTGATATAAGAGATTTGGAGATAGCACAATAAGCCCAAGAGGCTGCGGTGTTCCCGGTGACAAATCGACTCCCGTTAATTAAAAAGGAAGGTTTACAGTTTATACGATACCAGTTACTGGATCAAGTAACTGAACTGTAATGTTTGCCTTGCTTACGTACTTATAGTTGTTAGAGTCAATGGCTGACGTACAGCACTATAATTGCCATTTTCAATTACGAATATTTAAGTCATCATAATACAAACGTAGTCACTTGAACGTTAAAGTATGTCTAGACTTTTCTAGTAAAAATTGGGGATGGATGTGCCTTTTGAAATTAAAAACAGGACGACTTAACTGGACTGTATTGCGCGCTGGATTGAAAGTGGTGAACTGGAATGAAATGGTGTTTATAGACATTCAGTAGCAATCCAATGCTGAACTTGATCACAAGACTCGAATTTTACTGGAATCCTATAACCGTCGCTTTAAAATAGCAACTGTATACTCCGAGGTGACCTAAATCTAAAGTATTGTACTTACTGATAAAATGACTGGTGTGATAAACTTCCAACATATCAGCCACCATTTGCTCACTTTGTGATCAATCATGAACTCCAAATCTCTCACGAAATTGTTGACTCCGTACGTATATCCTACGATCGTGACTTCAACAAGGCAGATTAGAATCACCGATATTGACGCCGAATACCAATCGAACAATTGAAGTACGTACATTCCACCCTATTAAGCAATAAAACACATTAAAGCTCAACTTTTCCACAAACACATTATTTTCATTATCTTTCTTTCGTTCGCGCAAAGAGGCTGTGTGGAATTTTAGAACAAAGAAATGACTTGAGCAGAAGCAATGTACTTGGAACCAATTTTTTATCTTCTACTCTCTCGTGGTATCTTTAGTCGGATGCCCATGGATGCCTAGATAAATTTCTAGGTAAGATGTTAATCTAATTTCTCTCTGAATTTCCATGGACTTCTAGGCGATAGAGTTGGGAAATAAATAACTTCACGATCAAAAAATCACTGTGACCAGCTGTCTAAAATGATCACTGTGATCTGACGTTCCATTATTCCATATCACCGCAATCACGACGGTCGCTCCAACCGAGTAGCCGACGTAACGTCCGATCGAGTGTTTGCTCAGTCGGGATTGCGTTACAAAGTCACGATGATTTTTCACTGTGATTTTTGTATAACTGGAATAACAATCACTCTGTATAACGACTTTTCCCATGTCTACTAGGCGATTCACCATTGAACCTTTGATTATGGATAAGTTTCTATGAGTTCTTACGTGGAAAATTTGGTTTCCTGAATTAATAGAGATTGGCATGACTAGCAAATGTAAATGATCATTAAAATATTGAAAATATTAGCACGACTTCTCGTAATATCCCGTGAATTTTCATTTGAAGTACATTCTACATAATTTCAATAAAGTCGAGTTCTTTATTAAGTAACTACGGTGAATTAGAGTGTACTGATGGTCATTTTAAAAATATTATTGACTTACATTTGTAATACAAGATAATGATCCAAGGAACATTATAAAACATGACACAAATGCTACGGTCTTCTTTCGAGCTCTCAAATGTGGGTATTCATCAAGGACACTTGACATGATAGATTCTATTTGCACGAACTAAAAATCAATTATTAATTATTAAAAATCAATATTGTAATGTTAGTCACTCAGAGAAAAGAAGATAGTAAACTTTACTAAGAAGTTTTGTCAGGACATTCTGTGATATACTGTTTGTAATGTATAAAATTACTTAAGGCTTAACTCACACGTACCACTTTCCGACCACAAAAAAGTGGTCCTAATGTAGTTGAACTCGACCACTTTCCATCAACAATTTGTGGGCACGCACACGTTGGTGAAACCACAGATGAACTACACAGAACAGACAGAAGCGATGGATTTAATAATAGAATTTATTGGGTTCATCCAATTTTTGAAGATAGAAACGAGAGTCAATTTCAACAACTTAATCATCGTTTAAGACTGTACGATGACAATGTTTTTAATTATTTTCGAATGAGCAAAAGTACTTTGGATTATTTGTACGTCTGTTCAGTCTGTGGTCGGTTAGTGGTCGGCGAGTTGCACGTGTGAGCGGGGTTGGCCATCATCGGCCGGTTTGTTTGTGGGCGATATCACCAACACACGACGACTGTTGTTGTCCGTGTGAGCGCTATCACGACATTACATACTAATGCCGTACTCTCAACCATCGACCACTTTTTTGTGGTTCTAATGTGGTCGGAAAGTGACGAGTTAAGCCTAAGACTTATACTGCCCTAAATCTTACTCGATCAAAAAGATCAACTACTTTTTTCGATAACAATAAAAAAAAGTAATGATGGACATTGTCAACTTTATTATTGCTACTGAAACTGTTACACCAATTGTTGTTTGAATTTATTATTGGGTCAGTAATACGAAACGTAAATAGCAAATGAATCGCTCTTTGGATTCAAATTATGAATAATAAAATGTGTTTACTTACGCAACTGTCCATTCCTAACAGATACAGCATGAAGAAAAATAATATAGCCCAAAGATGAGGCAAAGGAAGCATAGATATTGCTTCAGGATATGTAACGAACGCCAGTCCGGGTCCTCCAGTTGCCACTGTAGACACTGGCAGTCCGGTTTCGTGAGCCATGAACCCAATCACAGAAAACACCACGAAACCGGCGAATATACTCGTACCGCAGTTTAATATCGGTACCAATATTGAATCCCTATGAAAACAAATGATTCGCAGTAATAAAGAGTTTTATGAGACAACAATGGGTAAGTAATTGTCCCTATCTGTTAATCATCTCAAACATGACTAACTATTTTTCAGAACTTTAGTTATAGATTGGCAAAGTAATTGTTGCAAAAGAATAAAAAGAAAAGATTATAGGATCATAGCAAGGCTCTTAATGGGACATTCAGACGAATACCTTTGTATGAAGATACAAGTATCAGTGACTTAGATCACCATTGGTGTTGCACAATGAGTTATATGAAACATATTATCATCAAGTCATTCATGACTAATTTCGTTGATATGGCAACTATGGAAATTAATGCATAGCAGAAAATCGTTTCACATAAATGGATACGAACCTTCTTAGGGCAACCGGTCTATGTTGCATTTTATGTAGAACAATTTTCTGTAGTGCATTAATAGCTACCATAACAACAAAACTCATTGCGTCGAAATACGATTGATATTAGAAATAATTTTTGGAACAATCCTATTCATTGAAAATAGTTCTGGTTAATCATAAAATCGAGCCTCAAACTGAATATATACTCTTTTTACTGCGATACCAATTTTTATAAATTGTAACAGAAAAACGGTACATTTATCTATGTTTTTTTAATTCCTCACCATTTATTATTATTTTTAAAATCGTTGTAACTGGCCATATTAACAATGCCACCCCAGCCAGGACCCAATGAGAAAAATATTTGTATGGCTGCGTCTGCCCACACCTAAAAGAATAGTTTTATTTAATTACAAAAATAATATTCATGAGTAACAATGCCCTGTTACCATGGTTCTTTTATTACCCCAGTACCCAGAATCCAACCAGAATATCAATTAGACTTCGTTTATTTTTATATAATAACAAATTGAAAATATGAATTGGGGCCAGGTCCAAATAACCTAGCTGTTGAGTAACAAACACCAGCAATCTAGTGATGTGTCGCTCCTGAGCGAGTCGTTCATGATGAACGACTCCTTTCTCGCAGCGGAGCGAGTCGCTCTTTTTTATTGTGAATGACTCACTCCGAGCGCCATTGCTCTGTGCTGAGCTAATCTGTACTGTTGCATTCGCACATTGACAGAGCGCACACAGCACAGGCCACAGAGGCACTAGTAAATTTTGACGTACGGAGTTATCTTTGCTGAGGCATTTAATGTTGAATGACACACTGTAAGTGCAACAGTACTAAGCTTACAGTGACTTAAACCATCCACATTGACGTCGTTGACAAACATATAATATTGTAACAATAAACATTATTATTGTTAAGCTTTTATTATACTTTATAGTTTATACGAAATGCGAATAATAATATAAGATCAGAATCATATTAAAATGATCTCAGAGCTGAGTGTGTGTATTGTGCTGTGCATTGTGCAATGCTGCTACATAATTCCTGAGCATGTATAATGACAGTTTACACCTCTGCAGTCTGCACTCTTGTGTAGTGCGTACTGTCTAGTGTCGCTCCTTTGAACGACTCGCTCTGAGCGACTCTTTTTACTGAGCGGAGCGCACGGAGCTAGCTTTCAATAAAGAGTCATGTGGACACATCACTACAGCAATCAAATTGATAGACTAAAGCCGGGACCGCACATTGGGGCCAATGTTGGTGCCAACAATGCTCGGCCAATGTGTGGATCGAGATTATAGCGTTGGTGCCAATGTTTGCTCCAACGTTGGACGTTGGCCGTCTTGTGTCGGTTTTTTGACGAAACATCAAAGGGAATTTGTCCCAACGTTCGTGTATTCGGCCACACATTGGCGTGTAAAACGCCAACCAGTCTTCAGTATCTGATGAAGCGAGTGACAACGTCGTAATATTATTTAAAATTATAAATGATGTCATCAAAGGAGACATGGTCAAATGAAAATGTAACTGTTTTTGGAGCTTTATCAAGCAGAACCAATGTTATGGAATCTAATAATTTAAGACCACAAAAATAGAAACGGACGTTATTTTTGGTTTTGTAGAAAAATAATAATAATCATAATCATAATATTATGATAAGCAGCGCTTAGCACAGCAACCGCACCCACAGCCACTTCTAGGTCCGACATGTTGATGTTGGCTTTGCTTGGAACTAACTGAGGTTGGCTCCAATAAATCCCAATGTGTGGACGCTTTTCAAAAATAATACCGCCAACGTTGGCGCCAACACTGGCCCTAATGTGCGGTCCCAGGGTAATAGGATAAAGCACCGACTTCTGCACTCGTCCCCTCCCCCGGAGAGTTATTTCAGCACTCTCTCATCTTTCAGTCTGTCTGTCTGTTTGTTTAATTTGGTCGCAGATAGAAATTCTCAAAACGTAATCAATATATTGAAGTGATAAAAATTATCGATTATTTTATTTTAATACTCAAGCATACCTTTAAATTAGTGAGTTGACTCCAGTCTGGATAAATATAGAATATAATTCCATCAATTGCTCCCGGTAAAGTAACGCCTCGAATAAGCAGAATGAATAGGATTACAAATGGAAATGTTGCTGTGAAGTAAACTACTTTACCGACCGATTTAACGCCATTCATTATACATAAATACATTAGTATCCAAGAAATTATATCACAGATTAATAATTCTGGTACAATTGATCCAGGTGTTCCAATTCCGTCTGATATTTTCAAAATTTGATTACTAAAAAATAAAAAAAAATAAAATTAAATTTAGTTGCTATTTGAAATTATTTTTCCGATATCAGAGATCAAACTTATAAAATTATTTCTGAAAATATTTTCGTCCGGGTTTTTCTAATGAACTCTTTGCGTAGCCTTAAAAAGATTTTCAAAATATTTTTTGTATTAGTCTAAGATCCGGGATTAGAAATATATACCCTCATCTGTTATTTGATGATGACAAAGATTATATGTTAGATAATATATATGTTACGGTAAATGTAAACTCTTGGGAAATGTACACATTTACCTTAAAATGTGTACATTAAATGTAGATATTGCGGCAAATGTACACATTCTCCGGCAAATTTTACGGTAAATGTGTAAATTTCCCAAGAGTTTACATTTACCGTAACATATACATTAATAAATTGCACATGGGTTGCCTAGCTAAATCCACTTATGGGATATAGTATCACATCCTTCTTTGGGGAGGAAGGGAACATAAAATAGAGGTTCATAAATAAAAAAAAGATAAAGTACAAAAATTATAATTCAACATTAATTTTTTAACAGGACAAGAAATATAAAAACTTACTGAAAAAACTCATCAGCTGGTGTTTTCATCCTGTCTTTAGTGTTATTCATATGTTTTAAGAATGTGTCATTTAGGTGATTTTGAGCAGCTGATCCATCTAACTGAAAAATGGCTTAGTTAATTTTATTAATATTCGCAGAACGATTATTTAAATTTAGTTCATCGTATTTGGAAATTTCGAAAAGAAATATAAATTATATGAAAAAAGAGAAAACGAAAAAAATTAACCGAGTTTTATTTTTTTTAATCTGGTCACTAGCGTCTGCACGTTCATAGATATGTAGAGCGCTTAGGCCGACTTACACGGACTGCTTGTAATATAAAGTGTATCGCCGAACAACATACATGAACCGCACAAGCAGTCACTGTAGTTACTGTCAACCGCCCAAGATGCTTGCTCAAATCCTGTTGCAGTATGGATTTTGAGAAAGAAGCATTGTTTTGCTACTTTTTCTTCAGCGCAGACGACGTAAAAAACGAAAAGAATCTGGGTTCGTTCAATTTTAAGATTAGCAGAACAACATGGACAAATTAATTAAACTTAGAAATGATAGACATTTTTTTTTTAGTGATTTTAGAGTATCTATATTGTCGTTTGATGGACTATGCAATATTGAAAAGTCGTCATCCATTTTGTATAAAAACCATAGAGATATTATACTAGAGTACTCGAGTGAGCCATGAAAGTGTCTGCTATTCAGAGAGAGAAAAGTTCCTTATCTCCATGGTAACTAATGATACAAAACAATGCTGATTTGAGTAAACATATATAATGATACGGAACGTTTTCAGCGTTCTCACTCTGAACGGAAGATACTTTCACTTATGGCAAGCATACCCGCTAGCGTACTCTAGTACTTATATCTCTATGATAAAAACACAAACGTCGAAAAATAAAATGACATTTTTCTAATCAATCAATGAGATCTGTGACTCTGAACGAACAAATGTTTCTTTGTTTTGTGCCGCGTTTCATAGATAACCATGCTCACGAGCAGTCGAGAGTTCGAACCAAGAAGGCTTTAATCAGGACATCTAGTTCGAGCGGAGCCGTGGACCGATATCTGTCGCATGAACCAATATAGCGTCAGCTGCTGGGTAACGCACACACGTTCATGGTTTACATGTGTGTAGTGTCTGTGAAGTTAAACAACTTTGGTAGCTATGGCAAAAACAGGTAGAAAGAACCGAAGTTTTCCCAGATAGAGATAACAGCGCCATCTCGCGTGCAGCAGAAAACGGTCCGTCTCGAAACATAGCAAGCATGGGAAGCTAGGTTTACAGACTTCGTGGTTGCAACTACTCGTATACATGACAAAATTTCGCCATGCTGCTGACTGCTCGGGTCGTGTGAATGTTGTGGAATATTTTCTACGGGGATGCAGTTGCTCCTCAAGCAGTCAGTTTGAATTGCTTGAAGCAGTCCGTGTACGGTCAACTTGTAGATGCAAGTGTCTATTAGGCCTATGTGAAAAAAGAAAAGGCGTATTTATACAGACCTTTAAACACTTATCAGTATTCCATGGATTATCACAGTCAATCCAGGGCAATTTCGACCTCATACAATAATAAAGGAAGTCTAAAGGGTACGATATAATAACGTTGTAATATGTCGTACATATAAAATTAACTATTACGATTGCGTAACCAGCTCCTGAAAGTGTAAAAGAAATTAACAAAATAAAATAAGACACCTTTATATTGTGATATGATAAAACTAAACGGGATACAAGGCTTAACTATTATAACAATTTTTATTTCCTAGAACATTATTTATTGGTCAACGTTTCGGCAATATTTCTTGTCTTCTTCAGGACCTTGAAAATCTTTAGTGAAAAGTCACAAGGTTCTGAAGAAGCCAAGAAATATTGCCGAGCCGTTGACCAATAAATAATGTTCTAGTAAATAAAAGTTGCTTTAATATTTTAGCCTCGTTATCTCGTATAGTTTTATCATGAAAAAAATGTTTTAAGAAAGAAAGTTAAAGATCTTTTGTCTGATTTTTGTCCAAATGTTGCCAAAAGTAAACATGAGTCGCGATCGAAAGATCATATCATAACAGCTTTTTCAGATTCATTATTTATCCTAAAGAAACACAAATGTTTTCATCAATATTGATGTTAATAAGTAAGTAAAGCTTTTCTTGATACAATAAATCTAAATTAATATTAAAAAGCTTTTCCCGATTTAATTAATTAATAATTGGTTCGGGAAAACCTTTGCTATATTCTTTTAAATAAGTAAGTAAAACTAAGTAATGATAGCACAGATTGTTTATGATACTGTTGCAATATGAAAATCAAATTCTGGTGCGGACTTTTAAAAGACCATTATTTTTATGCAAATCTGCTAGTAAAACGAACTATGCCCTTTCCTGTGCAACTATATCGAAGGATTATGCCGCGGATAAACTGATACTTTACGGCTTCGAACCAGGGTTGCCAGATGACGGATTTTTTTTCTCGTACCAGTGTTGCTAAATATCTCGTACTTTCAACAGTTTTTCTCGTACAAGTATAAAATTAAAGTATAGGTATTCGCTATGTGCAGCTGCTTGGAACGAAGGCGTTGAACGACAATGCGCACGTAGCGGCGAAAGATAGCAAACCTTCTGCTCGTGTACTACCATTGACATAAACCTAAGGTGAAAAATGACAGTTCGTAAATGCTGCATTATTAAATTGTAATAACTAATAATACATTAAAAAATAGTGATGTTAGCTTCTATTGTTTCTCAAAATATAAGCATAAGTTAATTCAAAGATAAAAATGGATTTCCATCGTGAAAAAGCAGAAGTAAGTATCATAACCTTAATTTTACATTGACAATAATGTTCCAAAAAAATTCATGTGAACACACTATGAAAATATATATTTCATATAAAATAAATATAAGAATAATGAAATTTAATAATTTTTATGAAAATACAACTTGAATTTTGTTATTAAATTAATAAAATAAGACGTATCTTTTATTTTTTAGTGGATATACGTACATCCATTTGGAATCCTACATCACAAGAGATCTAATTTGCAGTGCACATTTCCTTGGGAACAAAAAGGGAGAAGAAGAACTGGGTCCTAATTACGTATCCAGCAAATTTTCTTCACCTCAAAGGAAACCAAAATTAAATGAGAATCAAGTTTTGACAAGACATCAACGTTTCATTAAACGTAGGCTACAAAATATTTCATTAGTGGGTTCAAGTTCAAAAAATAATAAAGATTCAAGTCTCAATTCAAAAAGTGCTGCAAATACGGAAGATAAATGTTCAGTGTATGAAAATAACTGACAGTGTACATGGCGATTTTATGATTGTTGATTCGAGTACCAAAAGCAGAAATGATGTAGAATGCCAAGCTGATATTTTTGCTTATTGTAATACCTAGTGTTAAAAAAATACTGTTTTGTAATAACATTATTCAAAAAGGCTCTAATACTTGTGATGCTCAAACTCAAACTGAGATTAATTGAAATAAATACCACAAAACAGTTTAGAAATCAGAAGTGTGGTACGCCCAGGGTTGCAGGCGTCTGGCTTTTTATGGTCGTGTCCGGCTTTTGTTAGGCTTTTGGCCTATGTACTTTTAATTATAGACTTTTTGATATTTTTCAAGAGTTTGAAATTGCTATTTTTTAATAAAGATCTTTTTGTTTTTATCCAAAAGAATGGATATACGTTTTTGATTTGGTTAACAAAAACTTTTAGTATTTTGTTATATTTGTTTTGTTTTTTTTTAATTTACCTATTAATAGATTACAGAAGACTGACCATTTTTCACTTCATCAATATCATAGGTATAAATACAAATGATAATAATAGGTGCGTAGAACTGTTAATGTTGTTAATTTTATAACAAATCTGTGATTCACATTAAATAATTAATAAACAACTTTATTACGAACCTAACTGAGTTTTTTTTATTTTAAATGTGATGTTCGGCTTTAAAAAGGTGTGTTTGACTTTTAAAAAATGTATGTCCGGCTTTTAGGGCAAAATGTCCGGCCTAATACAGCGCCGAATCCGGCTTTTGAATTTTAAGGCCTGGCAACTCGAGGTACGCCTCAAAAATAGTTTGTCGAATGTCGATACAGCAGTTGAACCTGATTGTGATGTACAATGAATTTGTTGATGATTCAATTACTTTTCAAGGAACAGTTACAAATGATAAACAGCTAAGAAATCTTTCTGGTGTATCATTTGAGACTTATAATTATTTTCTGAACAAATTGACAGTTTCACAAAAAATTCAAATATCTAAAAATTAGACTATTTATTTTTCTTTTCAAGATGAAAACTGCTTTGACATTTACAGGAATAGGTGCAATATTTTCCGTACACAGGACAACACTGTCTAGAATTTTTATTCCACTTTAGAAAATCTAGCTGAAACAACATCAATTACACAGCGATAGCTTTACCCTTTGGCACAGTTTGAGGGTGAAAATTTAAAGAATGATTTATTTTTTCAAAACCCGTTTTTAATATAGCATCCATACTTTTCACTTTTATCATTAACTTTAATTTTAATTCACGTTTTACTTGTTGTCCCATTTGACATAATGTATTTTAGTAGCAGTGGGTTCGCCGATAAATAACGCTAGATGTCTCCGCTTTGATGTTGCACATAGCGAATATCGAATAAAATTTATAATTCATGCTATTTACTGTACTATTTAACTTTGAGTAGTCATATTCTTTGCGCTTTTAGCTGTCAATTCAAATGAAACAATTAGAACTGATAGTGATTAACATTAGTGTAATAAGGACAACAACAAATAAATACATTAAACGGGGATTCCCCACAGAAGTTGTCTAGTTTCATATAGTGATGAGGTAGTGCATTTAGTGATGCGCCCAGTCGATTGTTTTGTGGCGTGTGAAGTAGGTAAATATGCAAATTCTTACACTTTTTGGCTGATACCTAGCGAAGGCAGTCAACATTGTTAAAATCTCGTACAAAAATGTATACGAAAATTTTGTTATTCTTGTATCTCGTACAAAAACTGTAAATCTCGTAATGGTTCGAGATTTCTCGTACGTCTGGCAACCCTGCTTCGAACGTAAGAAGAGTATTGATGTTTTGACTCCGGTTTAGTATTTGATTACATTATTTTTTTTAATATAGCATTATTATTTAAAACTTACCTTTAAAAATGGGACTAATTTTAAATAATGTAATACACCCAGTGTTGCCGAACTGACCAAGAGATGTTTCCATAAAAAACAAAGGTATGCCGCAAAGAAACAGCATAAGAAGATAGGGCACAAGGAATGCACCTGAAACAAAAAAGCAATCGTTATAAAACATTTGCTTTTAATAACGTTTCGGTCATTATCCGTACTAATATTATAAATGCAAAAGTGACTCCGTCTGTCAAACCTCTGGGCCGATTGTGATGAAATTTAAATATGGAAATAGTTTGAAGCCTGGGGACTAACGCTATTTTTTTTTCAAGATTTAACTCTATGGGGATGAAGTGGGAGTTGAAATATTGTATGAAGCTACGCTTTCATGGCCAGACCTCTGAGCCGATTGTGATGAAATTTAATATGGAGATAGTTTAACTCAGAAATCACTTTTTTTTTTCAAAAATTAACCCGTAAGAGGGTTAAATGCCTTCTCATAAATTAAGGTTAAAAGAGGATAGAACAATTTTTTTTAGGACATTAGGATAAGGTAGGCAAATTTTGAGCATAGGAGTTTGACAGGTACTCGGCCATGGCCTTGAATAAGAAACCATCTCGATATTTATCTGGAATTATTGAGGAAAACCATGGATAACCTCAACAAGATGGCTGGTACAGGAATTACCGTTTCTCGGCGAGAGGCAGCAGGAAAAAATCCCAGCCACATCTATCCCCGCCGGGATTCGAGCCCGAAACCTCCCGAGCGCGAGTCTAGTGCTCTCATCACTACGCCATCCCGCTCGGTGGCAGCAGGAAAAATTCCAGGCCACATCTGCCCTCGCCGGGATTCTAACCCGGTACCTCCCAAGTGCGAGTCTAGTGCTCTCACCACTACGCCTGCCCGCTCAGTGGCAGCAGGAAAAAATTCCCAGCCACATCTGCCCTCGCCGGGATTCGAACCCGGTACCTCCCGAATACGAGTCTAGTGCTCTCACCACTACGCCACCCCGCTAGATTAGATCTTCTATTAATTATTATCTCAGTTACCCAGTTGTAGCTTTATAATGACTATTATCTGAATTATGTTATTTACATATCATTGTGAGTTTGAAACGTGTACGACTTATGTACACCATAAAGTGTCAATTAGAATTAAGAATCACGGATGAAAATTGTTGCAGGGTCATGATGCAACGATGTTGTCATTTCCGGACAACGTCGAATGAATACGACTAGATTCAGTCGACGTTGTCCGGAAATGACAGCTCTCTCTAAAACAAGGATCGAAATTCGAAACCGGAATCGTTAAAAATCGTTTCATTTCAATTACCGAAACTGAAATCACTATCTTGCCAAGGAAAAAACATCAAGCAACAAAGTAGGTAAAGGATGTGCGTACTTGAGATGACTTTCAGGCCAAGTGAACGCGGGTTCAAGTCATCTCAGGAAGGTCACTTTAACTTCGAATAGTATCGGGTGAGGACTACGAAAGTGGTGTCATTCGAAAGAAAAGGATCTAAACAATATTTAGTATCTAAATCTTTGATTAACGTCTGATTAGAACTCTTCAATAAATAAAATTATCGACCAATTTTTCAGACAATATATTAACAAACAATATAAAATTAATACATTAACGTTTCGATCCGGATTTGGATCTTCTTCAGAACGGATCTAAAAATATAAAAAAAATAATTAATAATTAGTTTCTATTTACTCTGAATGCAATTCGTGATAGATATTTTTAAAATATAAATATTGATTATTAATTATTAATAATAACGGTATTGTTGAATTTAACTGGTTTAATAAACCAACTAGTTCTAGTAGAGTTTTAAATTTTTATTCTAATCATCCAATAAATCAAAAGATAGCTATGGTTTATAATCTTATTGATAAATCTATTTTATTATCTAAACCAAAATTTCACTTAAATAATTTTAATTTAGTTCGTCAAATCCTACTTGCCAATTCTTATCCTCTCAAATTTATAAATAAATTTATCAAAATTAGAATTAATAAATTAACAAAAAGTCATAATTCACAAAACAATGTTAATAATGTTGATTGTCCTTTTATAGTAATTCCTTTTTTCGAAAATATTTCAATAAAATTTAGTTCATTTCTTAAAAATTTAAATATAAAAACTGTTTTTAATGTTAATAATAAACTTGATAAAATTATTAAAAAGGGAAAAGATAAAATTAATAAATTTCAAAAGCATAATGTTGTATATAAAATTAATTGTGAAAATTGTGCTAAGAATTATATTGGTCAAACTAAAAGAGCTCTTAAAACAAGAATAAAAGAGCATCAAAATAATTACAAATTAATCCCTGACAAACATAATGTAATAACTAAACACAAATTAGAACTTGACCACAAAATTAATTGGGATGATATAAAAATTTTAGATAATGAAACTAATTTTTTTAAAAGAAATATTTCGGAAATGTTACATATAAAATCAAATAAAAATTCTCTCAATGCTCAATTAGATACTGAAAATTTAAGTAATATATATAATATTATTTTGAAATAATTTGTTTTTAATAATTTTTCTTTCTTTATAGGTGCTCAAATTATTTCCATGACTACATAATAAAACATTGTTTGTTATTATTTTTTCAAAATTTATATTTTAAAAATATCTATCACGAATTGCATTTAGAGTAAATAGAAACTAATTATTAATTATTTTTTATATTTTTAGATCCGTTCTGAAGAAGATCCAAATCCGGATCGAAACGTTAATGTATTAATTTTATATTGTTTGTTAATATATTGTCTGAAAAATTGGTCGATAATTTTATTTATTGAATATTTAGTATCTACTTATACAATAAATAAAATTATCGACCAATTTTTCAGACAATATATTAACAAACAATAAAAAATTAATACAATAACGTTTCGATCCGGATTTGGATCTTCTTCAGAACGGATCTAAAAATATAAAAAATAATTAATAATTAGTTTCTATTTACTCTAAATGCAATTCGTGATAGATATTTTTAAAATATAAATTTTGAAAAAATAATAACAAACAATGTTTTATTATGTAGTCATGGAAATAATTTGAGCACCTATAAAGAAAGAAAAATTATTAAAAACAAATTATTTCAAAATAATATTATATATATTACTTAAATTTTCAGTATCTAATTGAGCATTGAGAGAATTTTTATTTGATTTTATATGTAACATTTCCGAAATATTTCTTTTAAAAAAATTAGTTTCATTATCTAAAATTTTTATATCATCCCAATTAATTTTGTGGTCAAGTTCTAATTTGTGTTTAGTTATTACATTATGTTTGTCAGGGATTAATTTGTAATTATTTTGATGCTCTTTTATTCTTGTTTTAAGAGCTCTTTTAGTTTGACCAATATAATTCTTAGCACAATTTTCACAATTAATTTTATATACAACATTATGCTTTTGAAATTTATTAATTTTATCTTTTCCCTTTTTAATAATTTTATCAAGTTTATTATTAACATTAAAAACAGTTTTTATATTTAAATTTTTAAGAAATGAACTAAATTTTATTGAAATATTTTCGAAAAAAGGAATTACTATAAAAGGACAATCAACATTATTAACATTGTTTTGTGAATTATGACTTTTTGTTAATTTATTAATTCTAATTTTGATAAATTTATTTATAAATTTGAGAGGATAAGAATTGGCAAGTAGGATTTGACGAACTAAATTAAAATTATTTAAGTGAAATTTTGGTTTAGATAATAAAATAGATTTATCAATAAGATTATAAACCATAGCTATCTTTTGATTTATTGGATGATTAGAATAAAAATTTAAAACTCTACCAGAACTAGTTGGTTTATTAAACCAGTTAAATTCAACAATACCGTTATTATTAATAATTAGTGTATCTAGAAAACTAATTTGATTATTATTTTCTATTTCATGAGTGAATTTAATTTTAGGGTGAAAATTATTAAATATACAAATCATATAGTTTATTTTATCTTTAGGAATAATACAAAAAATATCGTCAACATATCTGTGATAGGTAATAGGTAGAAAATTAAGATTACCAAAACATTGTTTTTCTAAATCTCTCATAACAAATTCAGCAAAAATTGGAGACAAAGGAGAACCCATAGGAGTACCATCAATTTGTTGATAGCATTTATTATCAAATAAAAAATATGTGGAATTTAAAATTAAATTGATGGCTATAGTTAATTCATTCCACGGAATGTTACAATGTGGACTTATAATATTCCAACGCGATTTAATACTGTTAATAATAAGTTCATTTGGTATATTAGTAAATAATGATGTAACGTCGAGTGATATCATGATATGATCTTTTGGAATAATGACATTTTTGATTTTATTAATAAATTCATAGGAATTTATTACAGAATGGTTAGTTTCTTGTAAACCGTTAGATAAAATTTTATGTAAAAAAGCAGCTAAGTTATGTAGAGGACTACCAATGGATGACACAATTATTCTGTAAGGAACATCTTTTTTATGTATTTTTGGTAAAGCATAAGCGCGTGCTAAATTGGCTGAAGTTATAAATAACTTTCTAAAATCAATGTTGTCAATATATTCATTAGATATCCATCTTTTAAGTAATGTTTTTTGTTTATCAATAATATTATTAATAGGATTTCTTTTAGTTAGTAAATAAGTATTTTTATCTAATAACATTTCATTAACTTTTTCTAAATAAGTAGTCCAATTAACTGCTACAGTTACATTTCCTTTATCAGCTTTAGTAAATAATATATCAGAATTGTTTTTAATAAAATTTTGAGTAAAGTTAATATTACGTTCAATTTGTTTTTCAATAAAGCTTTTATGTATTATCTTTTTTTGTTTCTTTGATTGTTCAATTATAAAATCAACAGTCTTATGTCTAATTTCGTTATGTAATGTTATTGGAATTTTATAAAGACTTGATTCAACACATTTGATAAATTCAATTTGAGCATTTTTATCTAAAATATCACGTTTTAAGCTAAATTTACCTCCAAGAGATACTATATCAACAACTTCATTAGGTATAATTTTATCAGAGAGATTAACAAACCACTTTTTTCTAAAATCAACATAATTATCATAATAACCATTTTTAACTTCCCGCTTTAAAAAAAAAAAAAAAAAAAAATTTTTTTTTTTTCAAAAATCGGGAAGTTATTGGTTTCACCCCGATTTTCGAAAATCGAGTTTTCGCCAGATCTCGACGTTTTGGGGTCCTAGGAAGCTATTGAAACTATTTTGGCGATGATGTCCGTAGGGCTGTATGTATGGATGTGTGTGTGTGTGTGTGTGTGTGTGTGTGTATGTATGTATGTAAACCTTTTATATCTTTTGAACGGAGTGTCCGACTGAAACGTGGTTTGCGGCATCTGACGTGATCTTGGTGAACTTAGACTTCCTGAAAATTTGAAACGATTCGGCCCAAAAAATTTTGAGAAATCTTAAAAAAACAAGTTTCAAAAATTTTTAAAAATTTGTTTTTGTAAAAAATTTTCTAAACTACTAAACCGATTAATTCCAAAAACTAATCAGCTCTTCTCCTTAACAAACTGCGTCGATTTCCGCAAACCGCATCAAAATCGGTTCATTTGTTCACGAGAAACCGTGAACGAAAAAATCGTAAAAAAGTGTTTTTTTAAAATGACTCTTAAAATTGTTATCAGATTGATTTTTTTGTAATAAATTACTTTCTTAAGCTAAAAAAACTGCGTCGATCGCCGCAAACCATATCAAAATTGGTTCATTTGTTCATGAGATAACGTGAACGAAAAATTAGGAAAAAAGTAATTTTTTAAAATTACTCGTAAAATTCTTATCAAATCGATTTTTTTGTAATAATTTACTTTCTTAGGTTAAAAAAACTGCGTCGATTGCAGCAAACCGCATCAAAATCGGCTCATTTGTTCACGAGATATCGTGAACGAAAAATTTTTAAAAAGTGTTTTTTTTTAAATTTCTCGTAAAATTCCTATGAGATCGATTTTTCTGTATAAAATTACTTTTTAAGGTTAAAAAATTGCGTCGACTGCCGCAAATCGCATCAAAATCGCTTCATTTGTTCATGAGATATCGTGAACGAAAATTTCGTAACAAAGTGTTTTTTTTTGAGCTCGAAGAGCTAAAAAATAAACTTCTTGCTATATTTGACATATTTTTGAGCGTTTTGAACTCGAAAATAGCGGGAAGTTACAGGGATGGCCTGCAGGGTCAAACTACTTTTCAAATTTTTTTCTTTATATAATGAATCTAATTTTTTAATTTTATTATTTTGAATTTTATCATAAAATTTATTAAGTTTAATTTGATCGAAACGTTAATGTATTAATTTTTTATTGTTTGTTAATATATTGTCTGAAAAATTGGTCGATAATTTTATTTATTGAAGAGTTCTAATCAGACGTTAATCAAAGATTTGATCTACTTATACACACGAGACAAATAAAAAAAAAAATTAACCGGTGTCATAAAAACACCCAAACCGCGCTTTTCTTATATTTTCTTTTAATTTCAATCAGAAAGATAGGCAGAACATGTTCATAATTTTTTTCTCGTAATATCTAAATTGTCTACTTGTTAGGTAATACTTGTCCACTTTAGAATTGTCAAAAAATCTATTTATTTTTTTTGTATTTCTTAAGTCCTTAGACCCTTAAAAATCACTTCCGAAAATATTCGAGTAAGAAATTCGAGTTCTAACAGTATAGAATAGAACATGTTCATAATTTTTTTCTCAAAATATCTAAATTGTCTACTTGTTAGGTAATACTTGTCCACTTTAGAATTTTCAAAAAATCTATTTATTTTTTTTATATTTCTTAAGTCCTTAGACCTTTAAAAAACACCTCCGAAAATATTTTTAAGAAATTCGAGTTCTAACAGTACTCTCAGCTGTACTGTCACTCTCTCTCCAAAATACCGATTTTTAGTTTACATCCAACAAAGAAGGGAGATGGAAGTATTCAATGACAGTGTTCTAGTATTATATGGTCCCGGGATAACAAATTAACTAATTGTAAATGATGAAACATGATTTTTTTAAAAATATTTGATAAATATGAGAAAAAACTTTTAACGCGTTTTTCATAAAACTACTTTTATTCAAATGCCCGACAGTTAATCCACGAAACTACTAATCCGATTTTAATAAATCTTGGCGCGTTTTGTTTATTGATATGTTTTGGCCAAACAATTAAAATATAAATTTTTAGCAAGGAAAAAATAGTGGAAAATAGGCCGATTTTCACGTTTTCTTTCAAACATCCGCCATTTTTTGTTTTTTTTTTAGGATTTTTTAGTAAATGAGGTGAATTGGCACGTAAAAAACCTTTTTTTTAAGAAACCATTTGATTTTTTTGTTTCGAACTTGTCGATCCTGAGATTAACTGTCGGTTATGGAACAACATTTTTAAAGGGCTCTACTTAGGCGCTCTCTGGATATTATTTAAAAAATGAAAATTAAAAAAACAAAACTATTTTTGTACTTAAGAAGTATTAAATAATATTGTTAAAAAAAATTTATATCTATATCTAATAAAGGAACATGAGAAAAAAAATAAATTTGACTTTTTTAGTCTTCTAAAGTGAACAACTACCAAGGTACTTTAAATATTGACGCACGGCGCCGATTAATGCACATGTTTGATTACAGCCGGCTATCGTGTTATCACAAGTAATTGCTACTCAACAGGAAGAAGACCATTGGATGAAGAACAACGAGATAGAGGGAGATCTGTTCATCATGCAGAATTTTATTGATACAGCCTTGGAAATTTAAATAAAATATTATTGTTATATATGACCATTATAAATAATTGGGGTTGATATATGAAGTGAATAATTTAACGGTAAACAAAATGCTACAAGAAATAAATCTACCACGTCAGTTGTTACGCCACGGGAGTTGAATAATTGTTATTTAGCTTTTAAACTACTGTCATTATTAAGTGACCCATACACGTACGACAATCATTGCAATAGTTTTAATCGAATCGTCCCACATTTTCTTTGTTGGAATCTACATTATAAATAGATTAACAAAATAAGTTTTTAAGAATTTTTCGGAACTTTTTCTATAATAGAAAAAATTCCAAGTGTTAATTTTTCAATGGCATTTTAAACAAGGAATTATAACGCAGAAACATTCAGCTGGCTGCTAAATCGACTAAATCGACTGTCAAATTGAAATGATAATTTATATACATCTCTTTCTATAGATATGGCATCAAATAGTTTAAGGTCAGCATGTAAAAATAAATATTTCTTTACTTCTAGCAATAAGTGGCGGTCCTTTTTCGAGAGCTGCAGAACAACCAAAATCTTAAGGCCTACAAAAGGGTCTTAAAGTTCAAAATTCAGCTTTAGGGAGTTATGAAGTATCGATTAGTGAAATTTCTCCTCAAAATGAATATTTTAAGTAAAAGTAAATTGATTTCAAATTTAGATATTTACTGTACAGGGCCCAACATCGGATTGGCCACATAGTCGATGTGGCGTTTGCCAGCCGAGCCCCAGCCGGCGCGGGCCTGGCTTGCGGGGCTTGCCGCAAGCCAGGAGATAGGATAGGGGGTCCGCGCAGACTAGGTCCCAGCTCTTGCGACCTAAATGTAAACTAAATTAGATAGTTCGTTCATACAATTAGAGAGAAATAAAATAGAAAAATTCTAAAAAAGCCATTCCTATTCCCTGAAACTAGTTTTGAACATTTCTGAACGGCGATATCTTTTGATCGAATCAACTTATTTGGACGTGTACCTAATAATATACAGTGTGTCCCAGGATTGAGTTCACAATAAGTAAGATTGACCAAAAATTTTCGAATTGGAATTTCATATTTTGGGATTCCGCCCAGCTTGGTCTGAAACTTATTTTTAGTTTACTTTCGACTTTTTTAAATCAAGTAGGCCTTTACAGTTGAGCAAAATCTCTTTTCGTTTCAGGTAAAGTACCTTTTCCGTTCATAGTACGCAAAAGTGTCACTATGAAAATTTGTTCACAATGAAAAATTATGGCGTTATGCGAATTTTCAAAATGATCGGCCTACTTTGATAAAATCCGCTTTTGTTTTGTTTTGTTTGAAAAACAATCGCGTGGAAGAAGCCAAATAGAGTAATTGGAGTTGAATTTATTTTTTTGATAAACTGTAAAAATTTAAATTTGAACATTTCTGATCACCCTGTTTTCTTATCTAAGATTTAAAGTAAAAAATATTTTTTTTAAATAAGCTTAAAACAATAATGAATAAAAAATACTAGTATTATTGTGAAAAAAGCGTGGGGCGCTCGATGTACCAAAATGTGGAACAAAGCGCCCCACGCTTTTTTCACAATAATACTAGTATTTTTTATTCATTATTGTTTTAAGCTTATTTTAAAAAAATATTTTTTACTTTTTATTTCGATATAAAGCGTGTTTTTTAGTTTTTTTTTTTAAGTATAACTGACCTCCGCCATTTCTGTAACACAAGTACGGGAATCTCCATACATTGCCGATGCCTATGGCGTAGCCCATACATGATAGAATGAATTCAGTTTTGTTCGCCCAGTGACCCCTTTTTGTTTCGGATTTAGTTGAACTAGATCTTCTTTCATTCACTGCCTGAAAACAAAGAAAAGTTTCATTTTACTAACACTAAAAAATATAATAGAACTATTGCGAACATAATATATGTCATTATCTATACTAATATATAAAGCTGAAGAGTTTGGTAATTTGTTTGTTTGGTTGAACGCGCTAATCTCAGGGACTACTGATTCGAAATAAAAAATTTTTTTTTGTTGGATAGTCCATTTACCGAGGAAGGCTATAGGCTATATAATATCACGCTACAACCAATAGAAGCGGAGCATCAATGAAAAATGTTGCAAAATGTACCTCAAAATTTGCGTCTATTCAGGTGAAATGCCCTAATATTTAACGTCGTACATTCACAAGCCTGGCTAGCTCAGTCGGTAGAGCTAGCGACTCTTAATATCAGGGTCGTGGGTTCGAGCCCCACGTCGGGCGAATACATTTTTAATTTTTTTTTATTTTCTACATTACTTCCTTACATTTAAATTTATAAACTTTATTTACGACTAATTAAAATTAAATAAATTTAATTAATAGTTCATTTGAAAGCTGTTACAAGTATAGGTACCTATATAAAAATAATTTTCCTACAGTGTTTTTAATTAAATATTTATTATATATTATTAATCCCAGTAATTATAGATTTAAAAGTTTATTATCTATACTTATAAAAAATATAAATACTGCTTTTTATCGACAAAAACTTTTGAACGGTAACTTCGATCATCATGAAATTTGGACACAATATTCATCTCGATAAACTAAGATGAATGTGCGTACTCATGTTCCTCCCCTCTTCATTCGTTCTTTTGCACTCGGGTGAAACCGGGCGGGACTGCTATTAATTATACAAAAGACAACATACGAGTCAGTACGAGAAAATTATCAGGATTGAACAATTCTAGCCCGATTAATAGTTTAAAACAATTTAATTTACAGTTTATTACAACATGCATAGAGTTTGTTGATATGGTAGTTACGGAAATAACTTATGCATTATAGAAAATCGTTCCACATAAAATGCAAGATTGACCGGATCTTTAGAGAATAAAAAAAGGGTAAATGAATTTTTCACAGATTTAATATACTATTTGTATTTGAAACATGATACTTGGAAGCTTACGTTAGATTTATAACGTAGGCACTCACTAAAAAAAGTCAGAGAATTATTAAATACTGCCTTTCCTCAACGGCGGATCGTTCCTTGAGGTGCAATACAGTAGCTCCATGCTTGTCTCTCAAATGAAAACAATATATATTTAGTGATGAATTACAAAATATTAACCAACTTAAAAATAAAATACAAAATTAAAAATTTTGAAAAAACCCACGACGGATGTGAACGTTGTAATTGAAAAATGATTAAATAAAATAACCAAAGAAAATCCGTTGGGGGCTGCCATTCGCTGCCTTGAATTAAAAATAGGAGAATATCAATTGAAGATACAATTTTCAATCTTTGATTACTCTTCAATAAATAGAATTATCGACCATTTTTTCACACAAATAAATAAACAAAATAAATATAATTTATACATTAACGTTTCGATCCCGGTTTGGTTCTTCTTCAGAACTGATCTAAAAATATAAAAAGTAATTAATCGAAACGTTAATGTATTAATTATATTTTTTTGTTAATATATTTGTTTGAAAAATTGGTCGATAATAATCCTTAAAAAGACAGATATATGCCATCGCGGACATTTCTGTAGAGCTATAAAAGAGGAACAATTCCGCCATACATATGGTTTTGTTATACCTATCTCAAAGGGATTAGGCAGCGTTTTCGATTAAAATTCCCAGTCGGCTTGATTTTTCCCGACATCTTCGACACTCGTCGACATATTGCAATCAATTTACACAAAACATTAATGAATTATACACATAAACCTTACTCTCGAATCATTCCATTGGTGAAAACCGTTCGGTAGTTTTTAAGTTTATCGCGTTCAGGCACATATTGGCACTTGACCGATTTTTGACGTGATAACGTCTTATAAATTGATGAAACACCGGCTGCACGCACGAAGAAGTATCACGTTCCGCCTGAGCCTGAGCGTGAAAGCGAGAGCGCGGTATAAGCGATAGAGAGGCACGATCGACCCAAGCGTCGGCTTGTACGCATTTCTCTCTCTTCTCGCGTGACGTCAGAGAGTTCATCAATGTTTCTTTATGACGTTATCACGTAAAACTATCGTCCGTAAACCGACTTTTTTTGAAAAGTAATCAATTAACCATTATGATGTGATTAATTTTAATACCACGGCTAAAATAAAGTCAAATTTCTATAACCACTCAAAATGCTTCGTTTATTTTTGTCAACCATTCTGCATCAAATCCGGTGTTTGCCAACGTGCGGCTCACGCCCCACAGGGGGGCAGTTTGATTGTTAAGGGGGGCAATTCAAAAATGGACTCGACACAAGTTTGACACCTAAAACCTATCATTTAAGTTTCTTAAGTGAACAATTCAATTTTTTAATATTAAAAATTATGTATGTTACATAGGGGGGGCATAAGAATTTTAAAAAGGCTAAGGTGGGGCATGGCACAAAAAAGCTTGGGAAACACTGATCTAATCCTTTCAAATACCATCTTTAATCATTAATCTCAAGCTCATAATTTTAGTTCATTATGCAATAATTTTATACTAAAGTCAATATACCAAGATCCCAGACCCACCAGACCTACGTTATGTCAGTACTGCTAAGATTTTATCAGTAACTGTACAATATTTAGTTAAAAACGTATGCTAATTTGTTAGCTTGAAAGCGGGACTCTTTTAGAGATAACATGTTCTTAAGGTACATAAAACACGTGCTTACCTACGTACGCAATGGTATTTTGACAGCTTCATGAAATTTAGGTTTTTTATTTGTTTACACACTCGCACAGAAGTAGTCCATGAGTTTAAGACAGGAAAAATTCCATGGAAACAAATAAACAAGCTACATTTCATAAAGCTGTCAAAAAAAATCATCTAATGCTCCCACTCGCACTCATATGCACGCATAATACCTACTATTGCGTACGTAGGTAAGCACGTGTTTTATGTACTTTACGAACCTTTTATCTCCAAAAAGCCCCCGCTTTCAAGCCAGCAAATTGGCATACGTTTTTAACTAAATATTGTACATTTACTGATAAAATCTTAGCAGTACTGAAATAACGTAGGTCTAGCGGGTCTGGGATCTTGGTCTATATTCTTTTAAATATCAGCTAAAGTCATGCATAATTAGTACGTTAACATACCGATTTATTTTTTATAAATTTTGCACTATATTGAGCTAGGATCACAATTTGTCTGTCGACAAGTGCCATTGTCAACTCTACAGTGAGGAAGAGTATTTGTTGATTGGTCGAACGCCTAAACAGAATCTCCGACCATATTTTAAAATTACATAAACGCTCATTAAATGCATTCTTAAGCGATTTCATTTATAAAAGGCATCTTATCTTTGTACTTGCTCTTCCGTTTTTAGGCGCGACGCAAGCATAACTGGAAGCAGTGGCGTAACAATAGTGTGGCAGAACGGGCGAAATGCCATGGGCCCCTGGCCGAAGGGGCCCCCGAGAGACTATTAGTAAAGGAGGAACATAACAATTATATAAAATTTGGTAAAATAATTAATTTTATATTTAATCTTCAGTATAAAGTAGTGTTGATCCAATAGAATGTTAAGATGAAGGAAGGTTTTGGTTGAGGATCATAAAATAAGCTTTACCAATGTTACGCTGGTGGCCAACGTTTCGAAAAATTTATTTTCATCTTCAGGGCCTCAAGCTGGTCAAGTGGTGGTAAATTGTTCTAACCACCACTTGACCAGCTTGAGGCCCTGAAGATGAAAATAAATTTTTCGAAACATTGGCCACTAGCGTAACATTGGTAAAGCTTATTTTATGATCCTCAACCAAAACCTTCCTTCATCTTTATATTTAATCAATTTAAGTTAGGTATTAACTCAAGAACATACACGAATTATACAAATATCACTTTACTTCTTGATTTTATAAAGATAAAACTACAACGTGAAGCTTTTTTATTTTAACCCTTTAACGCCCAGCGTCCTATTTATAGGACATCATTTTTTGCAAAAACCAAAGTGCCATTTTAATTTTGGTCAACGTCACTACCTTTAGAAAGTCTCAAATAACAAGAAATAATTTTTTACGAAAAATTAAAAAAAATAATAAATAAATCGGGCGTTAACGCGTTAAGGGAGGGCTCCATCTGATGAACTTGCCACAGGCCTCAGGTGGTATAGGTACGCCACTTGTTGGAAGCGCCTATATACATTATAATGATAATACAGTATACACACTAATTGTTTTGTCATTCATCGCACGACAATTCATCGCTACGACAATTTCTCGCGAGGCAATTATTGTCTCGCGAGTAATTGTGGCGATGAATTGTCGAATTTATAGAATCATGAAAACAGAATATTTTAAGATGAATTATTCATCTTAAAATATTCTTTTTTCATGATTCTCTACATTTACACATGTAAATGGTCCTTACTAACGGCTACTAAGAAACACTTTTTATTTCTTTACAACTGCATACAATTTTAGGTTACAGGTTTAACCAAGGGCACAAATATGGGAGGGGTACAGGGAGTAATTACCCCCAGGACTATAATCAGAGTGACCAAATGTCCTGGATTTTCCGGGTCAGTCCTGTATTAGAGCCCCGTGTCCCGTATAAGAGAAAATGTCCCGCATTATTACGAGACCCGTGTGGTCATATGCCTATGTCTATATAAACTTTTTTTTTGCTCTTCAACCTACACAAGACAGTTTTTAATTTTTTTTACTTTACCCTCCCCCCCTCAAAAAAAAAATATCTATGCCCTTGGGCTTAACACGTGGCGAATTCATTTATTTTATTTTTACGATAATAATTAATAGTTGTACATTTTATTTTTGTATTATTTTTTATACTGACTTTTTTCGATGTATTTTTTTACTTTACTTGTCCATTAGTTGTGTTTTTGGTATACATGTCTTTTTAATAAGTTATCTCTATTATTAAAAATTCAACTAATGTCATGTTATAACCTTAAATATATTATTAAAATAGTTATGGATATTAAAAATACTGATTTTGCGATAAATTCCTGTTGTGATTAAATTGTAATAGCGATGAATTGCATTAATAAACCCGTCATTATAATTTAGCAATGAAAAATTTTCGAGATATTTTATTTTTATTTGACTTTTTCAAAATTTTACAAAACTCTTTTCCAATGCCGTAAAGCCTGCCTATGATTCCCTAAAAATCAATGATTCATTGATAAATTATTGACAGAAATTAACAATGTATTAATTGATAATGAAATCAAATATGCTTTTCATGGTCACCTAATTTTGTTCTACAATATTGTATTATTTATACAATTTGATTTCGCGTTGCTAATTATAATTATCTGCTAACATTTCTGAGAAAAGGTTAATAACTATAAATATTTATTAAATGCTGCATATCTGTGGTCAAAATACAAAACTGCTTATGTCGAATTTATTGCAAAATGATAATGACAGTAAATCTAAAAAAATCAATCATTTAAACGAGTTGTTAAACATATAATGTCGTCAAATTTCTTCTGGAACTTAAAACAAAATAGTGCCACTTGAGGTCGTCCCATTTGCAGTCAGAACAATTATCGTCCCACTTGCGGTCAATTGATATTATTAAAAGAAAATAATGTTAGTAATAAGCCCACTCCATTAAAATACCTGACAAAGCCACGACTGAAATGTCTGGGCCTTCATATCGACAATGATCTTAAATGGAGAACACACACAGAATATGTTTGCAACAGGCTCTCCTAAACACTATTTCTCCTTAGAAAAGTTCGCCAGTTCGCTTCTACTGAAGTAGTAGTCACCTTATATAATGTTCTTTTTCATTCAATTATGCCAGGGGTCGGAACCTATACCTTGCGGCCCGTGACTGCTTTATAAATAAAAGTCTTATATACCTACCTACATAAATAAATAAATTATTTTTCACAAATCCTTTTTCTTGTGATATTGAGGATGTACCTATAGTCATTTACAAATGAACGTGATTGATCTCCAATCTAATGATACTCTCAAAAACTCTTTCTTTGAAATCAAAGATCTTGTTAAATTTTATGTCAGTTTGCCATCTAATTTTGACGAATTGGAAAGGTTTGCTCCGCAATTAATTACAATTTTTGATAGTACTTACTTATGCGAACAAACCTTTTCGATTCTCAATTACAGAAAAAATAAATATGCTCCTCGTCTCATAGATGAGCATTTGAGAGCTATTCTACGAATTGCAACTACAAACCTGGAAGCTAACATACAACAAATAGCCACTCAAATACAACCTGACACGTCACACTAATTTTTGTAAAAAAACAGTTCTATTTTGAAGTTCTCAGTTAAATTTTTAATAAAATTAAAATAAAATGTTTTCGAGTTTTTAATATCACAAATACCTATTATAAAAATTATGAACAAGTGCGGCCCGCCTTTATTTCAATTTGCCACTATGTGGCCTTTATTTGCCAAAAGGTTGCTGACCGCTGAATTATGCAATACGCTCTTATCATCTGGGGTTCGGACCCACGTGCAGAAAAGGTATTTAGGTTACAGAAAAAATCAATTTGAACTATAGCTCAAGCCAAATTTGACACATATTGTAAGCCACTGTTTAGAGCTTTCCACATTATGTCTCTTCCCTCACTTATGTTTTTGTCAACCTTATGTTCGTAAAACAAAATATCAATAAAGTTCAAACAGCAGACTATGTGCATTCGCATAACACGAGAGATGCTATGCATTTACGATTACCTTTTTTTGCAGCGAACAAATTAACAAACGGCCCTAATTATTGGGCCTTGAAATTTTTTAATACTCTACCACCTGATATCAGACTCCTTCCTGAAAAGATTTTCAAACGAACCATTAAAACCAAATTAATGGACGCATGTCTATATAACTACAGATTTCTTTACACTGGTACCGTTTAATTAATATATTGTATTGTATTTTGTATTGACGCTATTGTTGCGTGCCCTTGATGGGACGACTATGGAATTCGGTAGAAACTACTAGAAACAACAACAATGGAAACAGGTCAAAACATCCGAACTGCAGACAATCGCTTGGAGAGATGCCAACACATGTTAAGGAAAGGATCTCGATGCGTGGAGAACATTCTAGAGCCTAGACCGAAAACTATAAAAGGCGAACAGAGTGAGCAAGTCAGTCAGTTAGTTATTCGAGTTGTTCGCTAGTTGTGTTGATACAGTGCTCTGGCATTACGACATAAATTGTACTGTGGAAATAAATTAACTCTAGTGAGTGCAATTATAAATCCGGTTTTAAATAAATGACTTATAGTTAATAGACAAGTGTGCTGATAAACTTTGTGTTGAGTTCCTGTGTTTCTTTGTACATAATTAAGTGACTCATTATTTTCTGTTACTTAGTCTTTTATTTTATAATTTAGAACTATTTGTTTTATTTCTGCGAAGTTAAAGAAGTACGCTTTCGTCTGTGTGTTCTACTGTTTTGTTAAACATTTATTATTGCTAATAAATAATTTCCGCCACGGACTACAGCAGTTTTGTTACACTATTATACCAGTTTATTGATTTTTAATAAAGATTAACTATTACTAAGACATATGTCACAAAATTGCTCCAAAAAAAAACGAATAAACAACAAATCAATTAATTAAATGATACAGAAGTGAATGATCGCAACAAAAATTTAAGCGACAATCAAAGAGAATATAAACACTTTAAACACCGAATGACGTCATAAAGCGAATATCAACATATAAATATAATTATATTTTATTATGACTATATTTTACTTTATGACGTCATTCGGTGTTTCAGTCAACATGACCGATTGCAGTGTTTTATACTTTTATTTTATTAAAAGTCTTATTAATCTCCATGTTTAACACTGAGTTATTTTTTAGAATCCTTTCAACAAATATTTTTCTCAAAAACCATGTATTCTTTGATTGCTTTATACTGTCGTCATGCCTATTGCTGATAATAAAAAAAATATATTGGATTTTCGATTTATTATACTCAAATGAATATATGAATTGGTACCAGGCCTACATAACATTAGCTATTGGTGGCCTTAAAAAAAACACAAAATAAAACAAAAAAAAAAAAATTAAATCGGTTAAGGCGTTCGGGCTGTACGCGTGACACAAAAAAGCGTGACACACAGATTCACAGACAAACCGAGTGCTTATATAGGCGCTTCCAGTTAGAGCTTGGGTCGCGCCTAAATAAAAACTCGACATAGGTGATTTTTTCTTTAGGTCACACATACGTTATAATAGATATTTGTTGATATTTTTGAAACTACATATTTAAAAACTGATATAACGTTGCACAAATTTTTCCATCAATTTAACCTTTATAAGCAGGTGCATAAACATATCATTGGAAAGTTTTGTAGTTATTTATTTAAAATCTTGAAATATCTAAGATTTTATGGATTAGATTATATACTATAGACGCTCGTCAACAGAGGTGATTTGCAAGAATATTATAAAACAACTAAGATTTATTTATTGTTAATCATAGACGCGCGACAACTTAGGGCATTAGTGTCTTAATTACATTAAATAAAATCCTCATAACTAAATATCACAAAACATCCATGCACTGGTTAAACTGAATTTATAAAGTATGTCACTTCCATGCCTAAATCAATTTTCAAAATGTTCAGTAGCTCTCGATACATAATCTACGATTGTCTGCATTATTTTTATTTATTTGGGTTTTGCTTTAAACATTATATGACTTAATTTGTTCATTCGGAGTGTAAGAATATTTCCTTCCGGCGTTTTATACCGGGTGTTTCAAAAGTCCTGAAACAGCCTAATATTTCTTATCGGGTAAGGCGGACAAGAAAATGAATTTTAGTATAACTTTAGGGCCCAACTTTGAAATATCAAACGGGATCCATACTTTTTTATTTCATATTCGGATTCTACGGAAAATTTTATATATGACTAGGTCTTAGTATTTCTTTAACCCTATCGGACTCTTTGTAGAGCCCCTAAAAATATGCCCTGTTACCCTGTACAATAAATATCTAAATTTGAAATGATTAACTTACTTTTACCTAAAATATACGTTTTGAGGAGAAATTTCACTAATTAATCGATACTTTATAAGTCTCATAAGCTCGCATTTTGAACCTTAAGGCCCTTTTGTAGGATCTTTAAAAAGGTCTAAAAAGGTCCGGAGCTGAATAAGTCTTAATTTGATTTCGGTTACTTAATATTATCTTAAATACGTTTTTCGGGATGAAATTTTACAACATTCTAAATTGATCCCTAGAGCCCTAGGAAGTACTCATTTGTAAAATTTTATCTCGAAAAAAGTACTTATTTAAGATAATATTAAGTAACCGAATTCAAATTATTCAACTCTGAACCCTTTTAGACGTTTTTAAAGGCCAACAAAGAGGCCTTAAGGTTCAAAGTTCGAGCTTTAGAGACCTATGAACTATCGATTAATGGAATTTCTCCTCAAAACGAATATTTTAGGTAAAAGTTAGTCAATCATTTCAAATTTAGATATTTATTGTACAGGGCATATTTTTAGGGGCTCTGAGGGTTAAAGAAATATTAAAACGTAGTCATATGTAAAATTTTCCGCAGTATCCGAATATGAAATAAAAAAATATGGGTCCCATTTGAAATTTCAAAGTTGGGCCCTACGGGACCTTTTCAGGGCTCTAATCTAATTTTGCAGTTCGATAGACAGGAAACAGTTATAGGTACTAAAAACTATTTTATCATTTTTTGTCCGGCCTACCCGACAAGAAATATTAAGCCGTTCCGGGACTTTTGGAACATTCTGTATATTATGCATTGTGTGAAAAATACATTTAATTAATAAAAAAAAACAGCTCCTACAATTTGTTAAAATTTTTGCACACCCGCTATGCGCTGCCAGATGTTTCGTCTCATAAGAAAGGAGACGGTATATAAAAATCATGAAAAAAATGTGTTACGAGAACGCATTACAGAAGTGAAACTTCTAGTTGCAAATCATACGATTGCATTTGGACAAGTGGAAAAAAAATGTTTTACGAGATAGTTTCACGTTCAGATTAACTTGTACAGACGAAATATCTGAACGTGAAACTATCTCGTAAGACATTTTTTTCCACTTGTCCAAATGCAATCGTATGATTTGCAGAGAGAGAGATTGTGAATTATAGACGCTCAACAGCTGAGGACATCAGCGTCTACTTATGATTTGCAACTAGAAGTTTCACTTCTGTAATGCGTTCTCGTAACACATTTTTAATTTTTTCGCAAGTTTACTGCAAACATTGTTTTTTTATTTTCGCAGGTTAACTGCAAATATTGAATTTTTAGCATAAGTACCTATTATTTTGATTTAGTCGAAAATTTATACCGGGTGAGGCAAAAGTCCCGGAACGGTTGAATATCTCGCATACTACGCATCATATAAAAAAAAAAAAAATACGTGTCAAATATTTTTCGCAAAACTATTTTTTGATACCACACATGACTCCCCACCCCCCACCCAGTTGGTGGGGGGAGGGGCAACTTTAAAATTTTAAATAGGAACCCCTATTTTTTATTGCAGATTCGGATTCTACGGGAAAAATTACATACAACTGATGTAATTTTTCCCGTGGGTTTTAGGGGTTGAAAAATATTTTTGGGCCCGAAAATACCAAAAAAATTTTCCGAATCGTTTCAAAATTGAAATTTAACCCTTTAGTAATGATTAAAACGTGCTACCAAAATTTTATTAAAATCGGCCCGACAGGACCAGACTTAAAAATTTTATGAAAACGTTAGTTTGTAGATATGGATTTATTTAGTGAAGGGTGAATTTAATTTGTTGTATTGATAGTAATATTAAAATAAAAAAAAAATTACATACAATTGATGTAATTTTCCCCGTAGAATCCGAATCTGCAATAAAAAATAGGGGTTCCTATTTAAAATTTTAAAGTTGTTCCTCCCCCCACCAACTGGGTGGGGGTGGGGAGTCATGTGTGGTATCAAAAAATAGTTTTGCGAAAAATATTTGACACGTATTTTTTTTTTTATATGATGCGTAGTATGCGAGATATTCAACCGTTCCGAGACTTTTGCCTCACCTGTATATAATAGGTATACTCAAAAATAATGAAAAAAAAAATTAAAAACAAATTGTTCCTCGCATCTGACGGTAATCTAGCCCGGGCCGGTTGCGTGATATGCCAGCACTCTACCACTGAGCTACCAATGCTTACAAATAATCATTGTTTATATAGGATTACTAATAGTACAATTTGGAGACAAAATAGGGAAATCAATTTCTTTACATAGGGAAACGAGTTTACCCCCGTTTTTAAAGAAGTATTCACTTCAAAAAGTAACCTTTATGAAATTAGGTGTCGTTGCCAGCTTTACAATTACATTTTTTATGGATAACTGAGAAACTTCTTTATAAAATTATTGGTCCTTTAGAACATGTGTTCGAATACAACTAATATTTTAGATAAAACAAAACAATTATTTACCACTAATATTGTCTTCATGAAATGATCCGTTTTTTGGATGTTGTAACACGTATATCGAAAACTAAAATTTCAACGTTCAAACGATATTTTGATAAACTTTAGTTCAATACTTCTTACTTTTATTATTCCGGAACAAAGTAATTAAAACACTATGTATAATAAACTTAATTTTTTCTCGTCAATAAATGCTTAGGAAATTTTAAAATTTAAAAAGCAAGTGGCAATAGGCAGAATTATTTCTAATTATACACATAAAAATATACGTTTTTAATCTCAAACAGTCACAATAAGTTCTGATAACTATATTGAGAAAGTGAATTTACAAAAAGTAATGTATTATCAGTGAGCACTAAATCGGAACTGCAAGATACCACACTTGAATTGGCATTATTTTTGTATGGGCATTTCGTATGAACTTAAGTTATTTTTATGACACTTTTAGATATTAAAATTTAACACATTCAAGACCGTGTTTATCTAGTTTACTGCATAATCATTCACTACTGTAGAAAATGTATAAAATAGTAACGAAATCTCTGTCTGGAATTTTATTTTCATCCGAAATTTTTGATCAGTGACGTTATAACATCTATTCGCCCGTTAAGTACCGTGGTAGACATATGCTTAGCAACGATTTTATTCTAGGAGGGGGCAAATTATCAACTCTACCTACCAGCTGCCAGTTACACATAATTTGAAAACTGTTCATAGAAGCGAAATCGATCAACACGACTTTCTGGAGAAAATATGTAGATTACTGTAGATTTGTCTTGGTATTCGTACGTGAACAATTATTATTCTAGGGTGGGCCAGGCCCATCTGACTCCGCCCTCTTGTTACGCCAATGGTGATAGCCGGTCGATCTTTATTGTGTTCTGCCGGCACTTCACATGGCTATTTGTATTTGTGTATTTGGCATATTTGGCAAACGATTACCAAGTGTGGACAGTCTATTTGACAAAGTGTTGGCCTTATTTGCCTATTTGACAAATAAGGCCAATACCAAATACGCGTTACCGTGCGCTTGTCGGTTTTTCGAGGCACATCAAAGGAGTCAAATACGCAAATAAACCGTCCACACAATGGCCATATTCAGAAGCGCACGCGCCGTGAACCAGTACGGACGTGCAGTATTTTTGTGTCTGTGCTGTGAGCGAGAATTAGAACAATTACTATTGAAAATGAATTGGGACAATGAAACAGCGCTAAAATTCCTGGAATTTTGAACCTTGCGTTCTGCTGCCAAATGTTTGTGTGTTTGCTATTTGACTGCCGTGTGTGGATGGTCGTATTTGCCTCTATTTGCATGTTTGTCTTGAACGTCATATATTTTGCCAAATACAACAAACATCCAATAGCGAACACAAATAGCCATGTGAAGTGCCACCTTTCGAAAATAATCTTAGATTTCAATCGCTAATAACGAGAATTATAATGCGTTTACAACGGTTGAGTTTATAGCGGGTGGAGTATGTCTTTACGAGTTAATAGCGCAGGATTTGTTTTGCCTGTGACTTCTGTGTAGACGAACACGCATAATAGTCGTGAATTAGATTTGTAATTGTACCGTGGAAACGTGTTTAGCTATAGGACGTTGATTCAGGTGTCGCTTTAAAGAGCTTGCGAAGCACTATACCTATATAAGTTAAAATTGGTGTTGAATTAAAAAAAACGAGTGTGCTTTAGACCACACGACTGAAGTAAAACTTCTTCCTGCCATAATTTGTTATTATTCACCCGAAAATTCACAAAACATGAACTTTAAAAGGTTTTTTCAATTTTATTCACTTTAAACGTAGAATAATGTATTGAAGAAAATATTAATTTATAAAATGGTTCAAGAATGAAATGAACAGTCTAATGTAAGAAGAAAGAAATATAAACATAAAGATAATGAAAACAAAAATAATACATTACAATACTTAGCTCTCGTTGGATTTTAAGCGTAAATCTTTATGAAATATTATTTAAAGTAGGTTTACAAAACTTTTTTCTGTCACCCGATAGCGCTACTGGCAAGTAAAATATGTGTCATTCTATTGTTAATACTGCTTATATTTTCGGCCACCTGATGACGCCACTAGCCAGTGAACTATTTGTTATCCTATTTCTATCTTCACTAACTTATATCTCCCTCTCAACTTCCGTTCGCCTCGTCCGATCACACTTCCGTAAATTGCATTCACCAGCTTACTCCCCAAGTCAAGCGTGCGTAAAGAAGTTTTACTTCAAAAAACGTTGCTAGTGGAAGGCTCATATCGAGAGGAATGTACTAAGCTTTAAAAAGATAGAGAAAAAACTTTTAAGTTAAACGCTTTTATTGTACAATCGATAATGTAGGTAGTAGGTACTAAAAACTAGAAAATACATATGTCACCATAGGGGCTTTGATAAAACGAAAATAAAATCGTGGGAAGACTTTAGTAGAAAACATTCATCTATTTGAGATTTGAAATAATATTTAGCATTCGACTGTCGCCCACGACCATAATATAACTATGAATGCCCCCCACGATTTTATTTAAGTGTAATCAAGCTCCCTATGATGACTCATATTTATTTTCTAGTTTTTAGTACATTATCGATTGTACAATGAAAGTGTTTAACAGTTTTTTTTAACCTATTTTTATTTCTAAGTTTTTAGTATTCTTTATTAAAAGTGCGTTTTTCAACTGGACGAAAGCCGGAACGGTCAGTTAGTTATTATAATATTTGTTTTGTCATCGGAATTACATACCTATGCAAAATTTCAACTCAATCAGATAACAGGAAGTAGTTGAAAAAACTGCCCCAAGATTTGAAACAAAGAAGGAAATAATAGTATATTGTGCGACTAGTGAGAGAAGGAGAAGATTCCATGTGCGTGAAATTTGCCGCACGAGCGTAGCGAGTGCGGTAACACGTGAGTGGAATATTCTCCTTCGATCAATAGTCGCACATAATACTTTATTCAACTAGCACGAGTAATATGTAATCGGGGCCCTGATGAAAGATTGATCCAGAAACTATGCAGTAATATATTATTATATTATTATTCGCACTCTACGTGTCTACATGAAGTAATTTATTATTTCTCCCGAATTTAGCAGAGTCCCGAAATTATATATTACTCACGCGTGTTGAATAAAGAAATATACGGAGTCGCGCTAAATAAAAGCGTTTAAATAAATAAAATTATCGACCAATTTTTCAGACAATATATATACAAAAAAATATAATTAATACATTAACGTTTCCATCCGGATTTGCACCTTCTTCAGACGTTAAGTGTCGATGGAAAGCGAGAGCTACGGACAGTGTGGAAAAGGGAACAAAATAAAATTAAGGTTCAAAAAATGTCAAAAAGAAAAGCACTCTTTTATAGCAATTAGACTAAAAAGTAAAATATAATTTTAAAACATAAAGATTTTGCTTAACTAGGAAGTTCCTCAACTCAATATAATTTAATTATTTGAATAAGCTCAAAATGATAATAGTTTATTCAAAAAATTAAAATCACGCTGATTAAAATCACTGTTTGCCGGACGTATGTAGATTTTGCGTAGGTAAGTTTCACTTTTATAGTGTGTAGTGTAGACTGCACGATCTTGTGGAAAATAAATTTTACTGTGTAACCTTTCAGTGTTACACATTCTTCCAGTGTCGCAACACACTCAGTTAATTAATTTCTTATTGGCACAAAAGAAATTAGAAATATACTTTATTCAACACGCATGAGTAATATATAATTTCGGGGCCCTGCTAAATTCGGGAGAAATAATAAACTACTTGACGCGTAGAGTATGAACAATGAGCCGAAACTGTATGGTAATGTATTACTGCATAGTTTCTGAATCAATAGAAACGCGGTAGCGATTTGTATATATGAAAACAGCATCGCAATTCAGCGAAAGTCAGGGCCATCTTGTGTGCATCGAGGGGGGTGGGTACGTCAATCAACGAAATAATTTATTATTTCTCCCTCTTTTATCAGGGCCCCGATTACATATTACTCCTGCTAGTTGAATAAAGTATTATGTGCGACCATTGATCGAAGGAGAATATTCCACTCGCGTGCGTTTTACCGCACTCGCTGCGCTCGTGCGGCAAATGTCACACTCATGGAATCTTCTCCTTCTCTCACTAGTCGCACAATATACTATTATTCAACACGCGTGAGTAATATGTAATTTCGGGGCCCTGCTAAACGTGGGAGAAATAATATATTACTTCACTATAGTGTAATAATGAATTTTCTGGCGTGGGAGAAATCATATATTACTTCACTAGTGTAATAATGAATTTTCTGGACCAATAGAAACTCAGTAGCAAGCCCAAGCGCTAAATAATGAAAAAAACTGCAAGTAGCTTCTGGACCAATAGGAACGTGGTAGGCGGTATTGTATACTTATATGAAAACAGCATCGCAATTCAGCGAAATCATGGCAATCTTGTGTATACACTGACGCTGGTACGTCAATCAATGAAGTGATTTATTATTTTTCCCTCTTTTATCAGGGCCCCGATTACATATTACTCCTGCTAGTTGAATAAAGTATTATGTGCGACTATTGATCGAAGGAGAATATTCCACTCGCGTGTGTTTTACCGCACTCGCTGCGCTCGTGCGGCAAATTTCACGCTCATGGAATCTTCTCCTTCTCTCACTAGTCGCACAATATACTATTATTACAATTATTGTTAACTGATAATAAATTTTTGCTGGAAATATGGTAAAAAAAGTAAAAATCTTACGTCAAAATATTATTGTTTACGTAGACTTTTGTCAACTTTGAACTTTTTGATTACAGTATACCATTTCCAGTATATATATTTTGTTGTTAATTTTTTTTCGTCTATTTTGGTTTTTTATATCAGTGTTAATTACTAAATTATAATATTTCATCATAATAACCCTTGTAGTAGCATGATTCAGTTGACTTTTTTAATATGGCAGTAAAAAACCTTTTTTAATACGTTATTTGAAAGTATATGTACACAAATAATTGTTTTTTAAATTTTATTGCTTGCTGATGCCATTGGAGTTAAAACGCGTTCGCTAGGGATATTTACTTAAATTTATTCGATGTTTTCTATACGATATATCGGATTGATTCGATATTTTGACAAATATTTATTGTATTCGATATATCGATATATTTATTTTTTTTTACTTGTTTGTCGAATCTATTAAAAGAGGTAAAGTGAAAGTAAGTATTTTCAGGTACCTAGATTAAGACTAGTACTAAATATGTCTTTTTTTTCTTTTACTGTTTTGAAGTTTTGTGGTATGTAATAAAATATTTCTAATAATTTGTCGTTTTTATTTCACTTACAAATTATTAATGTAGGTATAACTCATCTCAGTCATCTCATCACTATCTTAGTAGTACAATTCCATTCAAGTAATAGTCATAGAAAATCACTATTATTACACTACTAGTTTAGCTATGTTACTCTGGTCTCTGATTCTACATTCACACATACAAAATCAAGGACCACAAACTTTGCGCGTTTCACTGGAAAAAGGTAATATTAAACTTTTGTGGAAAGTATTCGATAGTGAAAAAATATCGGTATTTTCTAGCGATATATTGATAAACATCGATGCTGGGATCCGATGTTTTACATCGAATATAAATATCGATATATTTTTTAAGTGGACACCCCTTGCGTTCGCTACAAATAATGAGGTCTATTCTACCAAATGCTTTTAGACTAGACGGCGAGGAGATGAAAACATTGAAAAGTGTATTATTCGGGCACAGGCGAGATTATTGTTGGAATGGCCTCGTTTTAGGGTGTAGTTGCTTACAAATTGTTGGTGTTATTTTCGTCACACCAACAATTTGTAATCAAACTTAGGGAGTTGAACTACACCCTAAAACGAAGCGATTCCAACAATAATCTCGCCTGTGCCCGAAAAATACACCCAAAACTCCTCGCCGTCTTGCCTATTAGCAAAATAAGCACTTCGGGTAATTACTTTTTTTTTATTCTTCTAAGTAAAGTGACCATGATACGATGTCGCAACGTTTGTCTTGAATATATCCGTATTTACTCGCCATTGCCCGGGAATTACAGCTCTTTGGTATAATAGTAAAATGAGACCATCCCAAATATTTTATCACGGTATTCGTAAAAGAGCGTGATGCTTTTTCCGTCACCACATGAATTTACTGGCAAACACATCAATAGATGTTTCACATCAAAAAGTATTTGCCGCATCGACTTCCCTCCTTGATTCGTTACAACTTAAACTCGAAACATTTTAAACTTATCCTGGTCACTTTGAAACGAACATCCAGTATATCAATCTGATAAAGTATCGCTATAAAATATTTTGAAAAATCCTGTCAATGATAGACACCGATGTTTTTGGAAAAGTACATAGAATCAATTTGCAATAGGTTGTACAATTGTGTATTACGAGTTAATTACATAATGTTCCTAGTAGATACACGTTTTATAGCGTTCTGATTTTAAAAGGCGATGAAGAGTGGTGGATTTATAGGGAATTTAGGTGTTTTTTTTAAGTATTTATTTAGGCCTAGTTTATATGAGAGGCGTTCAACGCGCGTTGGGCCAACGCGCGTTGAACGCTCTTCATGTGTGCTAGGCCTTAATTTCATTCAGTTGTAACATTTTCAGATAAGGCGCTCAGGGCCGGGCATGAATTCAGAAAATTGTGAATCATTCAACAAAAAACTGTTTGTCTTTACGTGCGGGAGTGTGTTGTGCGTTGCTATCAGACCAAAAATTAATTTCAATTAAAATTTTTGACTGAATTCACCCTTCCACCAGACTTTTATCTCTATTCTTACAGTGAAAGAAACACATACTTGACTAAAAAAAGTGATTTAATTTTAATCAAAAGTGTTGACAATGGCCATGACCAACAATATTATTGAACCTCGGATATTGTAACGCCTGCAATTTTTTGCCTGGACACGATACAGTTTTGGTTTAATATAGATCTAAACACACCTGAAGAATAAATAAATAACGGTGAGTCTTTTTTAGGTCGTTTATTTATTCCTTTACTTAACTTTTTTCTTTGACAAAACCATTCGCGACTATCTATACCAGTGATTCCCAAAGTGGTCTATATCGACCCCCAGGGGTCGACGACAACTTGCAAGGGGTCCATTTCAGCGAAAAAAAAATTTTTAAAAATTTCATTACATTAGTTTGGTTTTAAGACAAAATTGTAAAAATGAATATTATTAATAATAATACAAATAAAAAGTACATGTCTATCTATCTTTAACTGCGAATATCTCGAAAACCAATGACTTTACAACAAACTAACAAGTGTACATTATTGACTTATAAAATATCAAAAAAATTAAAATTATAGTCAAAATTAAAATTTAGACAGCGGCGTAACATTTAGAAGGGGTACAAGCATTACTTACTCCTGCCGTACGCCACTGGTAGAGCGTACTGAACTAATTTTTTTATTGTTAGGTGCATTTTATGATATTTAACAAGTGTGCCGATTTGAGTAAAATTATACGGTGTATTAAAAAAATTATGGACATTAATAATTTTTCAGTTTTCAACTTCAACACCCCGTATTTCGGGAACGAGTAACATTTTATCTAAGCATATTTCTCTTAATCGTTTTATTTTGAATTGGAGAATCTGCGGTTGTTCTATGTCCCATTCTTAATGGGACACCCTGTATACCTACGGCATTTATAACAAAAAAAAAAAAAACTATTTTTAAAATGTTTGTCTGTCTGTCTGTCTATTTGTTCCGGCTAATCTCCAAAATGACTAGACCGATTTTGATGGGACTTTCACTGGCAGATAGCTGATGTTATAAGGAGTAACTTAGGCTACTTTTATTTTAGAAAAAGAATTAGAGTTCTGCTCAAAAAAATTAAAACCCATGAAATTGTGAAAAAAATCCGATTCAAATAGGGACGTATTGTTACGCCCGAATTTGTAGATTGCCACCGTTTTTTTGTCGACTTATGTTGCAAAACTGGTCTCCACGAAAAGCGCTTTTATTTTAACGCGATAATATATACTTAGTCTATGTCCATCCTTAAGGTTCAAATTTTGAAATCGGATGAGTAGTTTTAGAGATTACCTCCTACATCTAAACTTGACCTCTTTATAATATTAGTATAGAACAGGGGCGGGCAAATCTTTTGATCGTCGGGCCACATTGCTGATGAAAATATGACCGTGGGCCAAAAATTTGGAGACCAAAAAAAAGGTCCTTTCATTTCCGCAAAGAAAAAGTCTTTATTCGTGTGTTGTGGCCCTTGCTATTTACTGTTTTTCTAAATTTTTTTTAATAAACCAAATCATATTGGCAAACTATTTTCGCTTTTATATTTATAAAATGCTTCGCGGGCCGGACAAGAGTCTACTGCGGGCCGGATCCGGCCCGCGGACCGTCATTGGTCCACGCCTGGTATAGAAGAAAAAGAAATATCCATCAGTTTCTTTACCTACACAAAATTATTTAAAATAGATACATAAAGAGAGAAAGAATACAGTTCTACCGTGTAACAATAATTTGACATTGTTACATAAGAAAGGTAATTTGACATTCAATTAGGTCAAAATAATCAAATGATTGGTTTTGTCATAGTTTGTTCTTAAATCCGAAAGTAAATTTTCGTGTAACCAGTGCGGTATAAATAATAAAGAAATCCTGTGCATCTCCTAGGCTAATTCTATACACCATACTCCTTCGTATACGCGTATCTTGTACGTGCAAGAGTGATCAGTTTTTGGCCTCGCATTCCTTGAATATGCAATTTTGTTTTGTTAAACCTTCTAAAATTTATTAATAGTGTCAAATTGTGTATGATTAACTTTCATTTAAATACTAATTATTTTAATTGTCGAGCGTCTATAAATAACTAATTAAATTTCATTATGGGACTTGTGATCGGTGTGTGTTTAAGTGTCGTTTTGAGTTTTCGACGCTAACATGAATTGTCGAACGTAGATAATCTACAGTTTCTCTCCCTCTCTGTCTCTCTTTTTGAGTTGGAAATAGTAGCTGTAATGGAAGGCTAGGTAAGCAAAGCTTGCATAATTTTTTGTCGTTTTGTTCATGGTTCGTGCTGAAATATTGTTTTCGGTTGTCTAGAAAACATTTTAAAGCTAAGTAAAATTAACACGAATAACTTTAGTTCGGTAGTTGTTGACGGTTATTATCATAACCTTATAGATAATTTGCACATATTATATTCAAATTCAAATTTATTTAGATCCGTGATGCACGCGTGCATGTGGATTCGTCAAAGAATAAAATACATTAGTTAAACATAGATTACATAATAAGTACGTTTTTTAAAAAGTGTCCCTTAAAAATTCCTCATAATTATAATAGCATTTTCCTAATAAGATTTTTTTGCAATTTTGTTTGAAACATTTGATTGATTTTATATTTTTTATGTCAGCAGGTAAATGATTATAAAATTTGTGACCCCAATATCTAGGTCCTTTCTCATAAAGAGCTGATTTGTGTTTAGGCGTTCTTAAGTCCGTGCCATGTCTTGTGAAATAGTTATGACTTATGTTATTGTGTTCTAATTCTGTGTAATTATTTTTTATATCTATTAAGCATTGTAATATATAAATGCATGGTAAAGTTAATATTTCAAGTTTTTTAAACGTATCTTTACAAGATTCTCTCTGATTTAGCCTCTCAATTATACGCAAGCTGCGTTTTTGCATTAAGATGCGATGAAAAATTTCCCCAGATAGTGATTCCGTAACTAATTAGTGAATAAACTTGAGCATAATATATTGATATAAGAGTACTAGTAGGTACTTGATCTCTAAGACTGATCAAAACGAAACAAATTGTTTTAAGTTTTTTACATAAATTGTCACAGTGGATACGCCAATCAACCGTGTTTTCTAACCACAATCCTAGAAATTTAACAGATGTTACTTTAGTTATTTTGTTATTGTTTATGGAGAGGTTCAAATTTATTTCCTGTTTATTAATTTTGTTTTTAAAGTGAATGTAATTGGTTTTAGCGATGTTTAAATGAAGATTGTTGGCATTAAACCAGTGCAGTAGCTTATTCATGGTGTCTTTTGCTAATTCCTGCAATTCACTATTACTTTCTGCTTTTAGGATGATTGACGTATCATCTGCGTACATAACAATGTTGGTATTAATATTGACTATTTTCATAGATAGGTCATTTACATAAATAATGTACAGCAACGGTCCCAATATGCTACTTTGTGGCACCCCTATTGTAATTGGCAGTTTTGATGATTTGAATACGGTTCCATTTTTAGCGGTCAATGATACATATTGTTTTCTGTTTGTTAGATAGCTACGAAACAGATTTAGTGGCTCACCTCGTATTCCATATTTTTCTAGTTTATTCAATAGTTTGTTGTGGTCTACACATTGGAACGCGTTACTTAAATCGCAAAATATACCGGCTGTAATAAAATCATTGTCCAACGCATTTAAAATTTCGGATAAGAAATCGCAAGTTGCAGTGCTTGTAGATTTGTTTCTTAGGAAGCCATGTTGTACATTATTTATTAAATTATTTATATTTAAAAAACTTTCGGTTCTTAAATACATCACTTTTTCGATCAGTTTAGAGATACACGATACCATGCACACAGGCCTATAATTTTCCGCGCATTTGGGGTCACCATTTTTAAAAATTGGCTTGACAATTGCAATTTTCAGAATATCAGGAAAAACACTTTCTTGTAAACATATATTAATAAGATATGTTATTGGCTTTACCAATAACTGTTTAAAGTCTTTAAGTAAATTATTACTGATTTCATTTGTATCTATTGTTGCTGAACTATTTAATGAAGAGATTATATCTAGGCATTCTGTTTCATTTACTGGATAAAAAAATATACTATTATTATTCATGCTAGGAATTTCTAGGGGTCGACATTTGTTATATTTTTTATTATTTCAAATGGTTGTCGTTCAAAAATCTTATTTAGATGGTCGCTAATGAAATTCATATCGGTTATAGTTCCATTCTCGGTCTTAAGACATATTATGTCTTTCGCTTGTGATTTGTTTTCTTTATTGCTTAGATTATTAATTATCTGCCATGAAGTTTTAGATTTATTATTTGAATTTTCAATCAGGTGTTTAAAATAATTTTGTTTTGTTCTCCTTACCAAATTCATGTGTTTCTTTTTTTCTTGTTTGTATATTGTTTTAAGATTGTTCGTTTCGTGTATTTTTGTCAAGCTATTCAAAGCTCTAAGCTCATTACTGGATGATATGATTTCATTAGTGACCCATTTTTTAGTTTTGTTTGAAGAATATTGATTCGCTTTCTGTTTAGGAAAACATGTATTAATATAATAATTTAATGTGTTTATGAAATACAAACATTTGTCATGTATGTTGTTTTGTGTGCTGTATACTTCTTGCCAGTTTTCCTTCTCTAATTGATGTAAAAAATATTTTTTATTAGTGTCAGAAAATGTTCTTCTAAATAATAATTGTTTCGGTTTTCTATAACTTTCAGGTATTTTGAATTTAATAATTTGTAAATTGTGATCAGAATAATAGGTTGGTTCTACTGTTGTTTCATGATCAGTTTGTATATTTGTGCAGATATTGTCAATTGTTGTACTGGTTTTTAACGTTATTCTTGTATATTCATGAACAGTATAAATAATATTATACATTCCTAATAAGTTAATTAAAATATTCTTTTCATTCGAATTTTTTGCAAAATCAATATTAAAATCTCCTACTACAAATATTGGCACATTTATATTAAAAATGTCGTCTAGAGTAATCGTTAAATTATTAATAAATACATTAAAATCACCTGTTGGTGCTCTGTATACTGTAACGATGATGAATTTGAATTTATTGTAAATACATTTTATTCCACATATCTCAATGTTTTTTTCTTCACAATAGTTTTGTAGTTTTAAAGATTCACATTTCAAATCATTTAACCCTCTTTTCACGTATACACAAACACCTCCTCTAATAAAATTTTGTCTACTAAAATAATCGACGAGAGTATACCCTTCAATATAATGTTTTTCTATTTCATTATTTTTTAACCAGTGCTCGGTGTAGCATAAAAAATCGGTATTGTATTTTATGTTATCCATTTCTATATAATTATTACATATATACATAATTACCTATATAGCCTATGTTGATCTGGAGTAATGTACCTTTCAAAATATGTTGAAAGAATTTTTCAAAGCGGTGCATTGGTTTCGGGGTTTACCCTCCGCTACAAATTCACAAAATTCGAACTCTCTCTTTATAATATTAGTATACGCTAGGAAAGTATCTTTTGACAAGCGACATTTGCGCCCTCTCGTGTTTTTTTTTTTTAAATTCTGGTTCAGCCAAAACCTTAGTGTCATATATTATACGTGCATTTTAATAAGGATTAATTGTTGAATAAAATGGGAAAAAAGCTATCAATTCGAAAGTACAGGGTTGTTGATTATAAAGATAAACGAACTAAAAATCCAGAATTACAATTCCACCGTTTTCCTGGATTTTTTTACAAATTAGAGAGGAAAGAAATGGATTGCAGCAGTACGTCGTCAAGGGTAAATAAATTTTATTTTAAGCCTGTAATCATTATTAAATACATGAAAAATATCATAATTGCTATTTTGTTAACAAAAATAAGATTTAAAAATCTTGAAATAAAAAATGTTTATCATTTATGTAGTTTCTGTTACTAACATTGTGCGCAAATATTTTTTATAGTGAATAAGGCTGGTTTCCATGTGTTTGTAAGTTTTGACTGAACCAGATTTTAAAAAATCAAACACGAGATGGCGCAAAGGACGCGTGTCAAAGATATTTTCCTAGCGTAAAATGCTAGTCAATATTGATGCGACCGGTTATGATGTTTTAAGAAAATATTTTAAAAACAAACAATTTTAGAATTGTAAAAGGCAATTGCTCTAGTCAAACTGTCAACCGCCATTGGTGTAGGTAACGAGTTATCAATGTGCAAAGAGATATTTTTATTTATTTTTTGAAGGTCACTAATAGTCTATAATAATAATAGGCTATATTCAATTATACATTTTTTTAAATCATTATTTTTAAACTAAATATTATCTAATTGATACATTTCTGGGATTAGAATCTGGGAAATATCCCGGTCAAAATAGACAAAAATATAGTGTTAGGTTTACAATAATTGCATAGAGCTAAACATTGGTACAGGTCTTAGGTACACTATTACAAATGAGATATCAAAAAGCCCCACCGATCCTACATCTTCTAGAAAATTATTCAAGGTCAAAGGTTAAAAGTATCGGTTTTTTGCACTGTTCTCGTAAACGGTAAATGTTACCTAAAAATAGGTCAGACAAAAGATGTAGATCATGCAATTGTCTACAAGAATTGTTTTTATACTTTTTTTCCTACGAATCACCATTCTTTTGAAATTGTGATTTCATGCATCGAAAATACTAATATGCAAATTATTTAATTTTTGATAAATACGTTCTGTACGTAGACATTTTGGTCCCATATCTCATAAATAGTGATTCGTAGGAAAAAATTATAAGAACAATTTTTGTAGACAATTGCATAATTTACAACTTTAGTCTGACCTATTTTTAGATAACATTTACCGTTTACGAGAAATGTGCAAAAAACTGATACTTTTGACATTTGACCTTAAATAAATTTTGAAGCAGATGTAGAATTAGTGGGAACTTTTGATATTTTATTTATTATAGTGTACTTAAGACGTGTACCAATTTTCAGCTCTATGCGAATTGTAGTAAATTGAAATGTTTATTTTGACTGGACTAAAACTGCCATGGAATCGCTATATACGCTAGGAAAGTTACTTTCGACAAGCGACATTTGCGCCCTTACGTGTGTTTTTTTTTTAATTCTGGATCAGCCAAAACCTTAGTGTCATATGTTATACGAGCATTTTAATAAGGAATAATTGTTGAATAAAATGGGTAAAAAGCTATCAAATCGGAAGTGCTGTGTTGTTGATTGTAAAGATACACCAACTAAACATCCAGAATTACAATTCCACCGTTTTCCAGGATTTTTTTATGAATCAGAGATGGAAAAAAATGGATTGCAACAGTACGTCGTCAAGGGTAATTAAATTTTATTTTACGTCTGTAATCATTATTAAATACATGAAAATATCATAACTGTTATTTTGTTAACAAAAATAAGATTTCAGAAGTTTTGAAATAAAAAATGAATATCATTTATATAGTTTTTTTAATAACATTTTGCGTAAATATTTTTTTATAATTAAGAATAACGCTGGTTTCCATGTTTTGTAAGTTTTGACTGAACCAGATTTTAAAAAATCAAACACGAGATGGCGCAAAGATCGCGTGTCAAAGATACTTTCCTAGCGTATAAACAATGTCATTGCTACACGCCGGGCTAAACTTTTCAAACTCAAATATTTTTAAAATCAACAATTTCAGAATTGTAAAAAGCAATTGCTATTATTATAGATACGTACCGATTCACTGTGCGTCACCAACGGTTTTTCACACATAGTCATTGTTAATGTATGACGTAGTCATAAAAGAGACACACACCGAACAAAAGAGCCAACCGATGAGAGCTGTTAAAAGTTTATCACTACAATGCCGCGCTAGCCGATCCCTGTAGCCCCGTCGCAGCCACATTTAATATGTGTGCTGATGATTTAACAACTACCTTAGGTATATAGATCAATCTGAATTGCCAATTAAACTACATAATAATCTTGACTCTACTATACAAAGGTTTGTTAACGCATCGGAATTGCGTGCACGGTTTAGCAACGGTGCGTTGCTAAACCTTATCCCCAGTGCGGTGCGCACTGGGGATAATCTAATAAAAATTTATAATTGAAAAGTAAACAAATAAAAAAACGCATTGTGTAAAGACGAAGAAAATCAGTCGGAGAACCGTCTAAAATTCTTTATTTGAAACTAACGGTCCCGCCCGGTTTCACCCGGGTGCAAAAGAACGAACGGGGAAGGGAGTGGCATAAGTACGCACATTCATCTTAGTTTACCGAGATGAATGTTGTGTCCAAATTTCATGATGATCGGAGTTACCGTTCAAAAGTTTTTGTCGATAAAAAGCAGTATAATATAACTATAGATAATAAATTTCTTTTAAATCAATAATTACTGGATTTAAAAAATATAATAAATATTTAATTGAAAAAACTGCAGGTAAATTATTTTTATATAGGTCCCTATAGTTATAACAGTTTTCAAATGAGCTATTAATTAGATTTATTTAATTTTAATTAGTCATAAATAAAATTAAAATAAATTTAAATATAAGAAAGTAATATGGAAAATAAAAAAAAATGAAAATATTTTCGCCCAACGTGGGGCTCGAACCCACGACCCTTATTTTCTACCGACTGAGCCAGCCGGGCTTCTGATGTGCAACGCTAATATTGGTATATTTAGTTACGGCATTTCACCTAAATAGAAGCTTATTTTTGAGATACATTTTGCAACATTTTTCATTGATGCTTCGCTCTTATTGGTCGTAACGTGATATTATATAGCCTATAGCCGTCCTCTATAAAACAAACAAACAAACTCTTCAGCTTTATATATTAGTACCTATAGATTCGTGCTCAGTGGCTGGTTTCTAAATAGGCTAGCTAGGCTATAGCCAAAGACGTAAAATATAAATGGACCTATCATTAGTGATGTGGGAGGAAAATTTTCCACAAATTTCCGGAAAATGTTCAATGTCATAAAAGGCATTTTTTTAGTAAAGAAAAAAGCCTTGAATTCGGTGTGTCTGATCGAATCGAAAAATGTTTCCTACAAAAGTCGAGCTCCCCAAGATTTTGGTATAGTTTGTGACCACATGTCGGTGGGCGAGGCAGGGGATATGCCGCTTTAAAGTTCCGCTAAACCCGTTTTTGTCCCATAACTCGGCCATTACAATCGGGGGGGGGGGGGGGGGAATGTTCCAGCGAAAGTTGTACAGAAAAAGAATCCGCGTAAGCTCGTTCCAGACCGGATCTGATCAGAAAACCCGTTCGCGAGATATCGCCATTTTAGTGCGCGGAATTTTGAAAAATTTAATGCTATTTTTTAAAAAAACATTGCAGCTAGGAGCTTAATTTTCTTTTTATAGCTTTACTAAAGTCCCCTTCTTTGCACCGGAAGCTGGACGCGGTGGGTCAATTAGAACCGGTAGGAGCGGGGAAAACGATGTTTTTTAAATCTCCCATAACTTTGGTTCTAATTGACGTATCGACCTAAACCAGACGCCATTTTTTTCGTTATTTTATCTACTTTTATGTAACAAGTGAAAAACATTATTGCACTCAAACTCAACTGCTGGTGGGCGAAGTAAAGTATTGTTACATAAACTGTCTCTCTTGTGTTATATCGCCAAAATTACTTTTCCTTAGCTACGCAGCAAAATTCAATTGAATTTTGCTGCGTAGCTAAGGAAAAGTATTGAAATTCCCAATCCATTCCACTAACAATTAAACTTTCCATATTTTCAAATCTTCTTGGTTTCCGGGCTTGTATGCCGTGGTCCATTGGTATCACTACCTGACGTTTCGTCTACAACTGCGGTAGACATTATCAAAGGCGATGTGGTAGCAGGCGAAGTTTCCTTCTAGGCTGCTCACAGGTAAGTGTGTCGACAAGTGTGGTACTTCCGTCTTTTATAGTCAACGTGCTCGTGTTATCTTCTCGGTCGTAGTATGCTCTTCTGTGATTGGTCGTTCCATTCAGTGAGTTGGTATTGCACAGTGCTGGTGTCCAGGTTTTACTTACAGTCAAACCTTCATATTTGCGGTTGAAATTATTTGTGTGTTGTATATTTCTACGGCCTCTCTGTATATGCGTGGGTAGTAACTCGATGTCCTGTCTATAACTTTGGTTTCTTCTTCCATATTTTGTTTTATTAGTAAATTTCTGTCCCATTTAAACAAAAACTTCAGGTTATAATTGTAATTTTGTAACCCATATGAATAAAACTAAATTTGATTCTGTTTTACTTAAGATTTGTCATATTGTTTAATTTGCAACTAGTCATTTCATCCTATTTCATAATAGACCAGTACAGTTAGCCCAAAATCAAGTGAAAAAGGGACAAAATTAATAACAGAAAATGAATGATGAGGAAGGGAAGAAACTGCCGTCAGAAATACAAAAACCAAAAATTCAAATGCGTGAAAGGCCGGAGGGATGTGGGGAGCGCGTTTTAGGAGTCAAACGCGGTTTTTCGTTATTTCCGGCGAAAGTTGACCTCCAATCGAAAAATATTGCATGGCAATGTTGTAGGTATTAAAAGGATCTACAACTTTTATAAATATAATTTTTTCACATAACCTTAAATATTCAGAGAAATATCGAAAAAACCGTGTTTTTCGTTTTTAATTTTTTTCTCCTGCAAAAATGATTTTTTTTTCATGAAATTTTCAGGAGACTCACCTTTCTATGTCCTTAATAAGAATTTTTTCGAATAAAAAATTAATTTGCCAATATAATATTAACAAAAAACCGAAAAATTACCCCTAACTTCAACCTAAAAAAGTAATGTAAAAATTTCAGATTTTCAAAAATCTGAGGATGGGGTTTTCTTCGTTAAAATGTCTACTTTCAGATGGTGTATTTCATTTGTTAATTAAACATTGAATTCCCCTTTTATGAATGATTTTAACTGTACATTTTCATAATATATAATTGCTGAATTTGAACAATATTCAAATTCAATTTGGCAATTATATATGAAAATGTACAGTTAAAATCATGTATGATTTATTCTGATTTATTCTATATAATCGTGTATGTTTATTCTGTAACTAACTTTTTTACTTGTTATTTTGCTTGGTAAATTGAAAGTAAATTTTATTCTAAGGAATAAAATTTGTTCCAAGATTTGTAACTTCTATCTTTAACTGTATTCGGTGAATATGGGCATAATTCAAATATGCAGCGCGCCTCTGCCTTTGTCGGGCCTTTTTCCATTAAATGAATTATCAAAGTGTCGATTAGAAGGTTAATTTTTATTATCAATATTACTTATTAGCTTAGATATTTCAAGGATTTTCACGAATATTAATATAACAATGAATATAATGAATAGGTGTTTAAAATACTGTGTTATAAAAAGATCGAAAAAATTTCCACTTATATTAATTGACTAGGGCGTATTTTATTTAGGAACGTGATTTAGATGTGATCACACGATACACTATAAACAGTAATCTATAGTCGGTTCTTTTAGTATAGGAACTTATAAGTATACTATTGGGTTCCGTTATATGGGCGGAGCTTTAAAAACATGGCGACGATGGGGTATAATTTCCCATAGTCCCTATAGTATACAGTGCAATAAATTGTTAATATTTTTGAAATGCAATAAAATGAATTAAATTATTAGCACATGTGATTGGGCTGATACAAATCATCGAAAAAGGAATTTTTTTGGAGGGGAACATGTATTTTATGCCGGTCATATAAAATTAGGAAAAAATTCATTTGAAACAGAGCCTTCAAGTAATGTGAATTTTAATGCTTTCTGTTTAAAAAATTCCGATTTAAAGAGTAATGCACATGAAATAAAAGTGGCAAATAGAAATATTATATCAATTCATTACTTTATTGCAACAGGTATAAGTTCCCAACCTAAAAATAGTCATCTGTCAAAATGTATTTTCCGTTAGAAGTTAACTTTTTTTTTCTTTCAAAATTCTTAATTTTATTCAAAAATAATAACTATTCAATTAATAAATTAAGTTTTCAATATTAAGACTAAGTATAATATCTACTTATTTGGTAAAATATTTAATCATCTGCATTAAAATGACGTGGTACTATTACAATCTTTTGCTGTTTTTTACGAGGTGAAAATTTCCATAATAAGTCACTTATTAATTTATTCAACACTTTTTATTATTATAATAAAAAAAATCACGATTATCAGTACCGATTTACAGTACGATTTATAATCGTGTTTATCTTATTATAGTTGTAATTTTCGCCGCCAGATGGAGTAGTCCATATAAAGGATCCCTATAGGTATATTTCTATACTAATAAATACTATAATATAATTAAAAAAAAAAAACTGTTTGCACACCGGCCTATGGTCTATAACAGCAGTTCTCAAACTTTTTTGGTGACGGAACCCTTTTGGAAAGCGAAATACTTGACGGAACTCTCAATAAAACAAAAATGTCTTTATATGCATTCTTTATTAATAAGCAAAATACGAGGACAATGTAACAGTTACTTATTAATAGTATTATAATCCGAAATAAAAATAGAAATACAAATTGACAGTGCAAGCAATTCTCGACTTTATGTTTTGTTCATAACTATAGCGCCTAATCTCAGGGGTGGCTTTTATTAAAGGGACTGCGCTCACACAAGTAGATACCTATCGGCGGCGGTATAGTACAATAATAATTTGTACTGTGGTGGCGACTAAGTTTGGCTGCGCCTCGTGAACATCACCTCAAACAGAGAGAGAGAGGTGTTTTTAATATTTTTCTAAATTCTTACGGAGCCCCCACAGGGGTTTCGCGGAACCCTAGGGTTCCGCGGAGCACACTTTGAGTATGCTGGTCTATAAAATAGCCTGCATACAGGTCGGAAATATAATTTGCAAGTACTGTAATGAAAATAAAAGTAGCCGCGCTAACTAGTTCAACAATAATTAATTTACATAAACTACAATATACAGGATGAGTCAGACCACCTGTACCGTTCTTTTTTTTACGAAAACGGTTAGTCGTAGAGAGTTGTGTCAAAAATCTGCATTATAAAAGTCCTAATGAAGAATCGAATGGTGATATTTTTTTCCCCGGAAAGGTCGGATTCCCTATTAGTTTGCTCCAGAATGTTCAGAACTTCGGAATATTAAAAGGCACGATAGGTCGAAAGTGGTATTGTTGAAAAGATCTTTAAAAAATGAGCTAGTTTTGTAGGACATTTTTTTTGTTACTGCCACCCCTGTTAAGTAATATTCGTTTGAATTTATTAAATTAACATGTTATAATGACGAACTTAATTTTAAAAGTCGGCATTTAAAATCTAGTTACCTAATTAAACAATGCCATAAATGTTTAAACTGTTTTCCATTTACTTCTAAACACTGATGAGCTCTTCTAGATATGCTATGGGTACCTCTAAGTATTTTCCGACAAAAAAAAACAATTGCAATTATTGAAAACTTATTGTGACATTTATTATTGTTTAATTAGGGAACTAGATTTTAAATGCCAACTTTTAAAGTTTAAAGTTCGTTATTGTGACATGTTAATTTAATAATTTCAAACGAATATTACTTTTTTTTTTGGTTAGCGTGCAAAGCTGCCTGCAAAGACTTCAAGCAAGCTAGCGAGCAGGAAATCTGCATCGTGTGAAGGGGACTTAAAGAAGTGAAGCTAGAACACAAATGAAATGTCAAAAAAATTGAAAATATAATGATAATGAAATGAAAAGTAACTATTTTAGTAAGTCAACAACTATAATATAATATATATACAGTATGGTTTTTTAAAAACCGAACACCTGTTTTATTCCCTTAGGTTGCATTCAAAGGAATTTTACCCCTTGTAATAATTTTCATAGTTTCAGGGGGGGAATCGATTGCCGGATTTTTTTATGACCTAGTGCATTCCGGTGCAGTTTCTGATTTTTTATGAAAAAATAAACACTTTTTGTCCCGGATATTTAAATAAAAAACGCGAGTCTGACCGGATAACCGCTCAAAATTATGCCACGCACGAAATCGCGTTTCGACGCGTCGAATCCAAGTTTCTGGGTATTTGACAATCAAAATAAGATGAAAATATCAAGGAAGAAGGAGAAATAATCATCAATAATAAACAAATCATATCCTTATTCTATCATAACCTTATTTCTCCTTCCATATTGTTTTGATTGTTTTACACAGGCAAGGTAAATACCCGGAAACTTGGATTCGACGCGTCGAAACGCGATTTCGTGCGTGGCATAATTTTGAGCGGTTATCCGGTCAGACTCGCGTTTTTTATTTAAATATCCGGGACAAAAAGTGTTTATTTTTTCATAAAAAATCAGAAATTGCAAAAAAAAACAGGGTCCCCATTTAAAAAAAATGAGTGCAAGTGCATTGCACTGCACCGGAATGCACTAGGTCATAAAAAAATCCGGCAATCGATTTCCCCCCTGAAACTATGAAGATTATTACAGGGGGGTAAAATTCCTTTGAATGCAACCTAAGGGAATAAATCAGGTGTTCGGTTTTTAAAAAACCATACTGTACTCATATATATTAAATGTAATACTTTTGACGTGATAACGTCTTATAAATTGATGAATCACCAATCTTATAAATTGATAAAACACCGGCTGCATGCACGAAAAAGTGTAACGTTCCTAACGTTCGTAACGTTCCGCCTGACCCTGTGCGTGCTTTTCTCGAAAACGGCCCTAACGATTTGGATGAAATTTACTGAAAAGGGATTTTGGGGGGCAAAAAATCGTTTTAGCTAGGTCTCATCTCTCGAAAAAATCGTTTTCTTACAAATTTTATCATTATAAAAATCAATTTTTTGACGTATGAAAATACTTAAATATTGTAAGTAGGTTTTGGAATTTTATATAAACAGTGAAACAATTGTTTTATAAATAGTATGACAGTTAATCTTTGAGACTTAAATAAATACGAAAGAAAGAAAGTTAATAAAAAAAATTATTTTTATAGGTGGTGAGTAATTTAATAAATAAAATTAACCTAAATTTGAAGCGAAAGATGCAATATCATAGATTCGAATTATTATACAAATCTATTAATTTTGTGAAAAAATATATGCAGGCAACCCAAATTACGCTGCTGTACTACATATGCTTAGTCGCTAGCAGGCATGTTCAGTAAAAATTCGGGGAAATTTCGCATAATTGGATCTGTGCCTTTATATACGACTGTTTACTTATGTTATTCATCAATGTTTCTTTATGACGTTATCACGTAAAACTATCGTCCGTAAACCGACTTTACAGACAACCAATTTTTTTTGTCATCGTGATATATACCTACATTAAAATGTGTATTTTATGTCAATTTTGGTAACTTCCGATGCACTACAATAGTAAATAGCCTTTACAAGCAATACTTGTTTTGCAATGAACTTGACACTTCAAAGACAAGGTCAAGACTATACCTACATTTTTTTGTAAAATAAAACCTTGTCAAGGCCGCATTTACAGTCATATTTAATATATGCATAACATCTTATGTGTATAAAATATAAATGAATCATTCCACCTGTTACCTGTTAAGCGACTTAGCTTGAGATAACCAAAGAAATTTCAGCCAATTAGGCGACGGGGCCACTCCAACTTCAAAAATATTGACATTTAACATACAATAAGAAAATAACAACTTTGTTAACGCGTGCGTTGACGCGGGTAACGACTACTATTAAATATTATGATATGTAAAAATTAACCGAAGGACGTTTGTCAGCTATCTAATTCCTTTTTAACAGATCTACAGAACAAAAAAACAGCTGGTTTTTTAAATTTTGAAAATATTTCCGAAATTATAAAGTTTGATGAAAACATTTTCTACAAAATATTCTTCCGTAAATAAATAGAATAATCAACCATTATGTAAAGTATATTGTTATATAAAAAAACAACGTTATAGCACATCGTCGTTGGTTCTGTAATACCTCCTTATGTGCAAAAAGTAAAATTTGCAGGAAAAGCCAAAAATTGGTTATTTCAGCAATGAATGGTAAGAACTAGCAATTTCAGAGGTATATTACTAATTCATACTTATCTTTACTATACCTACGTATTTAATTAAGACAAAGTATTTTCTTAAAAAATATTTAACGTTAATTTCGGATTTATTGGCACATGGGAGGAATTATTTGATACAACTTTTCACATAAGAGTTACTTCCCTTTGTTGGTTACTGTAAAATTAATTTGGAAGTATTACTAGTGTATAGAGCTCCGTTTTCTGAATCTTTTCATTTAAAAAACGTAAAATCTGCCAATTATGCACATAAGATCTATTACAGAACCAACGACGATATATCTCTTCTGTTCATGCGCCTATTTTCCCCAAAAACAATAGGGCTCTTCATGTTTATATATCAAACATCCTCCCAAAATTTGATTTGACCTTTATCGTGTTCAAAGACAAACAAGCAGACTTTCCAAAAATGTGTTTTTTGGATTCGGGGAACCTCAAAACGAAAATATATTGTAAAATTTTGAAAAGCGGTTTCCTCTGCGAACACCTAAAGATTCGGTGAAGCTGTTTAGTATTGTAATGAGACGCTACAGGAAGCAACAATGCTCGCATTGTTGACGGAACCGCATAGACAACAATGCGCGCATTGTTATACCGCATAGAAGCATGTCGAAGCTTTATAGAATGTCTAAGAATGTTCTAGAGCCCGGCTGAAAAACTCTTATATCTAATCAGCGCTGGCGTGGAAGGAGGGCAGTCGGTTACCGAGTTTAAGCACGTTAAGAACGTAAACTTCAAAATAAATTAAACAAGATTCTATTCGGAGATGCATAGAATAACCGTTTTTTAGGTGACCGGAAGTGACCCCTTTTTCACAGTCCGTCCCACTCCAGCCTGCCGCCCATTGTAAATAAATAAATAAATAAAAATATAAAATAAATAAATAAATAAATAAATAAATAAATAAATAAATAAATAAATAAAAAAAAATTGTATTTTTTTGCTAAGCAGGGTTTAAATTTCCCAAATATCCGGTAACTGGCCTATTCGGAGATCCATAGGACTTTAGTGTTACGGGTTCTTGGGCTATTATTATTATCTTTTTGTAAATAAATATTTTTACCACCTAGTAATGAACAGTTTTGTCAGTTTTGTTATAGTATTTTAATACGCATGCTCAATCGTGAAATTTCACTTCAGACGCATCAGATTTACAGGCAATCAGTTTTTGTTATATTTTTGGTAAAGTCCAAGTGAGTAAACTCTTACAATAGTGCAAAAAAAAATAACATATTTAAAATTCGATTTATTAATATTATTTTTTACACTTCATATCATGATTCCCTTTTAAAACTAATTTGATTTATAGCATAAAGGGGGACACGCATGCAGTAATTATTTCCTCTATTATTTAATGTACAATACAAAATTAAATTGATTGAATTAGTTTCTGTAGAAAAAGGATGGGAAACAAATACAGATAACAAAAACTCGGGTCGTAGTGCCAAACCCGCTGACAATATAGTGCATTTGCTAATAGATACAGGCATTATGACCTTATTATGTGAACTTAAGTTTGCTTTTGAACAAAATGGAAAAAATCACACCTTTATGCATCCCTTAAAATATTTGTTTTCATAATTTAAAAAAAAAATTATCAATTAAACATCTGTATCAAATTAAATACACCCTTCAGGAAGTAATTATCCGCTAATTAGTGTTTTCATAAAATTTGTGTTTTGCCCTGTCGGGCTGATTTTATTAAAATTTTGGCAATCTATTGTAACAAAACTGTTCTAGTCCGTGTTGGAAATTATTTATTTACAATAATAAACGTTTAACAAAACAGTTAAACACACAGCGAAAGCGTACTTCTTTAACAAACAGTAATAATAACGTTAACAGAAACAAAACTAATAGTTCTAAATAATAAAATAGAAAACTAAGTTACAGAATTCCTAATTATGTGTACAAAATATTTGCAACACACAAACACACCGAAGTTTATCTAGTACACTTATTCGCACTTGTCTATTAATTATATTCACACAATTATTTACAACACAGAAGCTATTTATGCAGAACCAGATTTATATAATTGCATTCAATGGTTTACACAGCTCATTTATCTTCTATCTTAACAGCTACCTCGGTCTTGCTGTACCGACACTGAACAATTTATTTCACAGATGTCTGAACGTACGCTGCAACTAACCAACTGACTGACTGCCAACGACTCCGCTTGCATTTTATAGCTTCGTCCCCCGGCTGGTCGAAGTTTCTAGAAGCACCGAGATCCTTCCTTTTCATGCGTTACGTTCTCCAGGTCGGGTTTTTACTTGCTTTCCATTGTTGTTGTTGTCGTGGTCTGGAACATTCTATGGAACACATTATCGTCCCAACATGGAGCACGCAACACTATTTTAATTCTTACTAAAAGGTTAAATGTCAATTTTGAAATGATTCTGAGAGTTTCTTTGATATTTTTGGGCCCAAAAACTTTTTCATCTCCTAAAAACACCATTGGACCCATTTATAGCCTTCGTGCGGTGGTAAATTCCAACATGTAAACCAAATTTCATTTAAATCGATTAGGTCTGTTGAGAGTTATCGTCCTAAACACACATACATGAATTTTTAAAAATGGTGCCAAAATGTCCTGGGGGGGCTATGAAACGTCGAAAAATGTTTGTCCTATCCCTAGGTCCCGCCATCCGACCGACGTCAATAGTGTATGTGCCATATGGCAAATACACTAATAATGTTTGAGTCAACTTTAATACCTAGTAAATAAATAAGTTATAGTGATGATCTCACAATTCGGCAGAAAAATAATTGACACGAATTTAGTTGAATAAACAAGGGTAAAATTATGACATACCAGTGGTAGTAATTGATCACATAGTAACAAGTATTTTCGAACTACGTGTATTATAGACCTAGATCCCAGATCCGCCAGACCTACGTTATGTCAGTACTGCTGAGATTTTATCGGTAAATGTAACAATATTTAGTTAAAAACGTATGCTAATTTGTTAGCTTGAAAGCGGGGCCCTTTTAGAGATAACATGTTCTAAAGGTACATAAAACACGTGCTGACCTACGTACGCAATGGTATTATGCATATATTATATGAGTGCGAGTGAGAGCATTAGATGATTTTTTTGACAGCTTCAGGAAATGTAGGTTGTTTATTTGTTTCCATGGAGTTTTTCTCTCTTAAACTCATGGACTACTCTCTCTCTCTCTGTGTGTGTGTGTGTGTGTGTGTAAACAAATAAAAAACCTAAATTTCATGAAGCTGTTAAAAAATCATTTAATGCTCTCACTCGCACTCATATGCATGCATAATATACCATTGCGTACGTAGGTAAGCACGTGTTTTATGTACATTTAGAACATTTTATCTCTAAGACGCCCCCGCTTTCAAGCTAACAGATTGGCATACGTTTTTAACTAAATATTGTAGATTTACTGATAAAATCTTAGCAGTACTGAAATAACGTAGGTCTGGCGGGTCTGGGATCTTGGTATTTTATACTGAACCGCTTTTAAAGATAGCAACTGACTGACTGCCCGTTACTGCTCCGCTTATATAACCCTTCAGTTGCATTTTGAAACATTCTCGAAGCGTCGGCATTCTTCTACGCGTCTCCGAGAACAATGTGCCAATTGTTGTCTACGCGGTCCCGGCAACAATGCGCTTATTGTTGTATACGCGGTTTCGACAATAATGTGCGTATTGTTGTCGCCTCCAGTGGCGTCTCGTTACATCATGTATCTATACTAATATTATAAAGAGGTTAAGTTTGGAAGTAAGAGGTAATCTCCGAAACTACTCATTCGATTCCAAAAATGTTTTCACCAATATTTAGAATGGAGCTTCAGAATGGACATAAGCTACATATTATCGCGTTCAAATAAAAGTGCTTTTCATGGAAACCAATTTTGCAACGTAAGTCGACGAATAAACGGTGGCAATCTACATATTCGGACGAAGCCGGATCGAACAGCTAGTGTGAATATATATTTACTATTATTCTAAAATTTGAAGATGAAAATAATTACAGATAGTGCCCGTCGGCAAAAATTTTACTGACACATAGTCTCCCCAAAATTTGTATATAGCTTCATTAGGCCTAGTCTGACACCTATTTCCTCTATGACTTTTCTTGATTTTGGGGCGTATTCCCTCTAAATTTTCCGAAAGATGTCGTTTTGACGACATGTAAAAATTTATAGATACTATTTGTTTTTTAATTGGATAGCTTAAAAACTGCAACCAAAATGCTAAAATAATGTTCTCTGGCAAATAGTATAAGCCATTTAAAATGACTGGCATATACAAAGTTTGGGGAGAGTATGTGTCTGTAAAATTTTTGCCGACGGGCACTCTGACTAAGAGAGAAAAGAAATTCTCAAAAATATATCAGATAGAGTGTTGTTAATTGATGGAAATAGCCGAACCGTAAACCCAAAACCTTCCATTTTTTTGTTATTTCGATTTGCGTACTTTTGTGTGATGATTAATTATCATGATTACAAACACAAGAATAGCAAATCACAAAAACAAATTATCGAGATCTGTTTTTCAGTGGAAGAATTTTTTATTGATAATATTTAATGTAATCTAAAACCAAGGTTTATTTTAATTTTATGTAGGGTAGAGTAGCCCATATTGTACCGCTTTTCGAAATCAAAGCTCAGTTCACGTCATAGTATGAAATACGTAAGCTGTTTTACATGCATAAATGATAAAGTTACTCATTATGCACTGGTGCAGTAAAGTAAAACAAAACCGGTTGCACTATATTTCCATAGTAAAACATTGTTTGTCCCTGTGGCGTAACTATACCACCTGAGGCCTATGGCAAATTCATCGGATTTTTTATAGTACCCTATTAAATAACAATTTAAAAATTTGAAAAATTTATGGTGTCATCTTAACACTTGAAAATAAAGAAAATTGTCGACCAATTTTTTTCAGACTATATTATATTGACAAAAATAAAATTATAAATCAATATTACAAAAAATGACGTTTCGATCTGGGTTTAGACCTTCTTCAGAAATACCTAATATTATAAAAAATTAATTAGTAAAATCTACTTACTTTATAATAGAATATTATAAAATAAGTAGATTTTACTAATTAATTTTTTATAATTTTAGATATTTCTGATGAATCTAAACCCAGATTGAAGCGTCATTTTTTGGTCGACAATTTTATTTATTTGAAGAGTTCTATTCAGACGCTTTTCAAAGATTTTTTAAATTATTGTTAACTAAATATTTTTTTTCGAAAAACCATCTCCATTGAAAACAACAAAAAATGTTTAAATAATTGACCTATAAATGTTTCCTATATGGAGCCCTTTTTACATAATATAGTGGCTTATAGATAAAAATAAAAGCAATACTTTTTGTTATTTTTGCTGTATTTTCTAACGTTTCGGCAAAGTTCGTGCCATCTTCAGAGATATAATTATAGCTGTCAAATTATTTTCCCACATATAACAACGTACTGTGGAAAAATAATTTGACTGGTAGCCCTTTTTGATCAAAATAACATACGAAAATCTATGATTGATATTTTTTTTAACACTCAGTCTTCTATTTTTTTTTTATTAAACAAATTTATACATTGTACATAGCGTTTTGAATTTTTCACGTATGTTTTTGAACTTAGCTACTCGACTGTTGAAGTACTTTCATTTAAATTTTCATCAAAATTTTCGTCAGAGCTCTCAGGCGTTATCAGCAGAGTGTCAGGTGTTATATTTTTATCAGAGATTCGTTGAAAACCAAATCCAAAATGACAAGTGAATATTTTGGGAATTGGTATTGGCTGGTCTTCGATCGGTATTTCCGGTTCTCCCTTTTTGGGAGTTTTTATTTTTTGGCCTTTTTGTAAGAATTTCATATCCTGTAATAGAAACAACATCGAGAATTTTATACTTTGCATAAAACGTTAATAAAGCATTGCCCGATCGGAAACAAAACAAATGTACTCGAATGTCTAAAATTAACTAAGAGGAAGCAAATAAAAAGTAATTATCTAAAAAAACAAAAAACCCGACTGCGCAAAAATGTAATTAATATCTAAAAAGAGGAAAACAAGTCGAAAAATCTCAACATGCTGCGTGTGGCGACCCATTCAAAAACAAAAGAAAAAAAACCAATTATGTCTCCACCTGCTGCATGTTGAGATATTACCGACTTGTTTTCCGCTTTTTAGTTATTAATTTCATTTTTGTGCAGTCAAATAATTATTAAAATAAACGGATCTTTAAATATTATCATCATGAATTAGCTGCATACTTGAATTTTCCCATCATACCGTTCAGCACTGTGTATTATGGGTTCTGCATCGGGTTCAATTTCTTCAGATTCAAGTTCTGCCCAAGCAAAATCTACAGTTTTCTCAGTCCAACTAACTTGCTCCAAGTGACAAGGAATCGTCGCTAGAGTAACTTTCTTTAAAATTGTTTCTTGTGGTGGCAATTCCACCTCATTTTCTCCTTCTGCCGGCGCACCTTTGCCTTTTGCTGCGGGCTTTGCCTTTACCTTTTCAGGCGGCAACGTCTATTAATGAAGAAACTTCAATAATGAGTTAGAGTTGGGTAACTTACTTCTAAACCGGTTCAAAGATCCGACTCCGAAGAAGATCCGTGGGAACCGACTATCTCTTTTCTGACTAGACCGTGACGGCTCAACGGATCAGTAACTCATAGTGAAACATTTAACACACGAAAATATACTACTACACATGACAACTGTGTGGCAGAATCAAAACAGCTCTGTACTGTTCGAAATCGATTAATTAATCTAAGTATATAAAAGAAAACCATGACTGACTGACTGACTGATTGGCTGACTGTCTGACTGATCTATCAACGCACAGCTCAAATAACTCGACAGATTGGGCTGAAAATTGGCACACAGATAGTTATTATGACGTAGGCATCCGCTAAGAACGGATTTTTGAAAATTAAACCTCTAAAAGGGTGTAACGAGGGTCCAAAATTTGCATGGACTATCAACGCACAACTCAAATCACTGGACGGATTGGGCTGAAATTTGGCACACAGATAGTTATTATGACGTAGGCATCCGCTAAGAACAGATTTTTTAAAATTCATCACCGAAAAAGGGTGTAACGGGGGTTCAAAATTTGCACGGAGAAATCATATAAGATAGATGTGTCAATTCGAAATTGCGCAGGATTACTCCTGTCAACAAACATGAACATGTGTTGAAAAACAACCCCTTCAGAGGCTGAAAATAGTTAAATAGTCTAAAAATCAACTTTGGTGTCATTTTCAAGGTTTGTCAGGACATTGATCACGTTATCAATTTTGAAATTTATTAGGGCGGTCTACGTCGAAAAAGGAGTAACTATGCCAAATAACAGGAATGCATCCGTCTTTCGTCTCAATAACGTGCAAAGCCACGGGTAACGGCTAGTATATAGATAAGATAAGACATTGTGTTCGTGATGAAAATCATATCGTTGTGATCGGATGATAATTAAATGAGTAGCCCATTTTATAAGCTTACAATCTGAAGTATAACTGCCCATACTTTTTCAAAAATAACCCCTTCAGAGGGTGAAAAGAGTTAAATAGTCTAAAAATCAACATGGGTGTCATTTTCAAAGTTTGTCAGGACGTTGATCACGTGCATGTCATCAATTTAGAAATTTATTAGGGGGGTCTACGTCGAGAAAGAAGTAACTATGCCAAATAATGGAAATGCATCCGTGTTTCGTCTAAATCGCGCGCGAAGCCGCAGGTAACAGCTAGTACTCTTATAAAAGTGTTAGCAGGATTGGTCTGGGATCTAAAAAATTACCGGGAAAATTGTCAAAAGCCTCTACGAGACCGTGTAACTACGAAGAAAAAAATCCGGACCAGACTGGACCGGTATTCCCTGACGCCAGACCGACGCTGAGTGTTAGATGGATTTACTACACTTACTTTTAAATAAACAACTTTGACAGGCACCGTACACCAAAATGTATCTCGAAGTGCTTTCAGATCGTTTTCAGGCGCCTCGACTATAATTGCTGGATTTTCAAATTGAATCATATCTTTTGTCCATTGAACTCTTTCTGATTTGAAGCAACTTCTTTTGACTCTCTGCCGTTTTTCCCGTTCATATTCGTCCTCTCTGTCATAAATTATAAACTCTACTTTTTTCTTCGATGCTTTACTCGAACCAGCTGTTTCGGATTTTTTAGGTTTTTCGCCCTTTTTAGAAATAAGTTCTGCTTCGTCTTCTTCCGTTTTAGGGATCTCAGGAGGCAGAGGTTTAGGGTTTCGAAAATTATCATCTAATAGTGGAAGTTCTATTTCAAGATGATAAGTACAAACGACTTTCTAAAAAAAATATCATGTTGCACTAGTTCGACATCTTGAGGCTTCTTGTTAACGACAACGGATAACGACCCAATTTTTATAACGAGCGACGGGCCGACGCGCAGTGTTCAATAGGTTAAGGTCAATTCACACATGCGGTACTGTGCGCCGACTGTGCACCGACTGTGTCGATTTGAACTAAATCGATCACCTGAAGTTTCCATTGAAAATGTATTGAATTGCACTGTTTAATTCACACATGTAGGTCTAGGCACAGACTGTGCTCTGACTGTGTTGCTTCCGACCGCTCTGAAAGCGATTTCTCAAGGTTACGGTCCGACACGGTAGGAGCACGGTACGTGCATAACCGCTCTAGTGAGAACTATTGGAAGGCTAATCTTTCCTCTACGGATATACGAGTAGATCTTCTCCACTTTGTGTTCTTTTTTTGTATGTCTGGTTTTACAAGTTTCAGCAGATTGTCAAATTTCAAGAAGGTCATGCGAAAGTATCGAACAAATTGTTCTGGATCATCTTTGAGTCGAGCAAATGCTGTGTGAAATTCTCCTTCTTCCTCCCTAGCTCTCCATAAACAGTTAATCCAAATCTTCCTCTTTCTTTTTTTTCACCTCTTCCGTTAATACTAGATACGCTCCGCATGCTATCACCACGTCCTCCTCTCTTGAATCCATGATAAACAACCAACTGTGGCACGTAATAACATGATTGGTGTGAATATGCACAACACAACACAGTCGGTGCACGGCTACGACACAGTCGGCGCACAGTACCGCATGTGTGAATTGACCTTAAGTGTGGGTGTTTGTTAACGCGACGGGCATGTAACCATTGCAACAAAACTCAACGGATACTCGCACGTCGCCCCTCGGCGCTACGGTGGTCGGTCCGATGCAGTGGACCACGTCATTTTATAGAAGTCTGTTGACAACGACAGATGTGCGCATACGTTTTTACCTATGCATACCTACCTACCTACCTACCTACCTTGTGCTGCTCATTGTGAACATGGACTTTAAAAGTGATTGTGAATTGTGATAATGATTTATTAATTAGTTTTGTTCATAATAGGCCAGTGTTGAGACAAGACTTTAGAAAATTACAAAAATAAACAAGCAAGACATAACGTACTTGCATTTCTTCGCCCTTCAAGTATAGAACTGATATCGATAACAACGGACGCGCTCACGTATATTAGTGGATCGTGTACAAAGGTAACCGTTTCGCGTCGGCCCGTTACCCGTTGACTAAAACGGTCGTTAACAAGAGCCTTGAGGTTATTTCCCGTGTCCTATACTATAAGTTTGCTAAGTTTGAACCATAGAGATATAAGTAACTAGAGTACGCTAGTTCGTATGCTTGTCATAAGTGAAAATGTCCTCAGTTGAGAGAGAGAACGCTACAGAAAACCCAGAAAACCAGATATTTGTGTACTCAAATCAGCATTGTTTTGTATCATTAGTTACCATAGAGATAGGGAACTGTTCTCTGTCTGAATTGCAGACACTTTCACGGCTCACTCGCGTACTCTAATCTAATATCTCTAATGGCTTAAGTCTACAAAGTTTAGTGGGGCCTTCGGGGGAGTGGGTGGTTTGTCTGGAAAGGCAGACGGACATTCGGACATACAGTAGGAAATTGTATATATAGATTATGAAAATCAGTTATTTTATAGAAGATACGTGTAAAAAATGTGGAATGTATCACGACTGTAATGATTTAGTGACTCGTGTGCAGGGCTTAATTTCTAAATATGGAAGTACCGGAGCACTTAACCGTATATCTGGCGGCTAGAAATTTCTATACTGACAGGCTGTCTTTGCGTGTTTTGTAAGCGCTTTTTCTAAAATCTGAAATAAATATTTTCTTTTAAAAAACGAACAAGTGCTCGGTACCAATATATTCTTATTAAAACGTTCCGAATGTTATTCCACAAAATATACAAGATTTGATTGGGAATTGGGATTAAATTACATACATTATAAAGTATTTCACTTCCATGCGAATGGTCAAGATTTTGACATGCATGGGTTTTTGAAGTAAAACTTCTTTAGGCACGCTTGACTTGGGGAGTAAGCTGGTAAATGCCTGACGAAAGCGTTTACGGAAATCGGACGAGGCGAACGGTGCGTGATCGTTCAAGGCGAACGGAAGTTGAGAGGGAGATATAAGTTAGTGAAGATAGAAAGAGAGAGAGGGTTGAATGACACATACTTGGCTCCATCAAGTGGCAGAAAATATAAGCAGTACTAACAATAGAACGACACATACTTGGCGCCATCAGTTAGCCGAAAATATAAGCAGTACTAACAGTATAATGACACATACTTGGCGCCATCAGGTGGCCAAAAATATAAGCAGTACTCGTTACTTGCCAGTGACATTGTTGCAACCGCAACGTATTACTTTTGTTTTCATTATCTTTATGTAATATTCTACGTTTAAAGTGAATAAAATTGTAAATTCATTTTAAAGTTCATATTTTGTGAATTTTAGGATGAATAATAACAAATTATGGCAGGAAGAAGTTTTACTTCAGTCGTGTGGTCTAAAGCACACTCGTCTTTTTGTTTTGGACCGCCGTATACTAGCATTAAATTCATAATAATTATGCCTACAAACCTTTTTATCGACAACCTCCTTTTTGGGCTGAGGAAGGCCCATGATTCTGAAGCAATACAGCAACAAAGCTCCACATTCGCTTTGTTCGTGTAAAAAATCAGCGCATGGTTTATAAGATTTCTTTTTCTGTGAACGAGTTAACATAATTCCATCCAAATAAATTAAATTTGGTAATTCTAAGAAAACCATTTCTTTGTAACTGGCGCATGTCTATAGAAAATGATTAAGTTTAAAATCGTATTTATGTTAATTTTTCTTTGCCTAATTAGTCTAGCAGCCAGCGACAAGTTTTTTTCTTAACTCGTAAAATGCTCTAGACAGTTGTACCTACTATTAGTGATGTGCCGGATATCCGTATCCGTATCCATTAGTTTTTGGCGGATCTTTTACAGATCTTTTACCTTATTAGTTTTCAATTCATAGATGAAATTTTATATATATAGATGATTAGGTAATAATGAAAAACTGTCAAATTCCATTCAGATTATTTTTTATTTTTTAAAATCGTACGTGGCACCTTTATATTGCAAACATTTATCGTAGTGAGTACCATACCAACATAGCTTAAAGGTACTAAAAAACTATCTTTATAATGAGATATTGCACATCGATCTTTGGAAAGAGACAATCTGTTATGAAAGTTAACTCTTAAAGAGGTCAATAACTTTTTCCCACAGATAGTCTCTTTCCAAAGGTCGATGTGCAATATTTACCGTTGCGTACTCTAAGAAAGTTAAGATCCGTATCCGTATCCGCGGATCTTGAAACCGAATATCTGTATTTAGATATGTATCCGCGGGTATACATTTTTAACGATACGGCACATCACTACCTACTATGTAGCATCGTGGCCGTCAGCTGCGACACTATCGGTGGAATAGACAACTTAAGCCTCCCACGCACATTAAGAAAGATAATAGTTTTTATTATTTCTTATCGATTGAAAATTCGTCAAACGATAGTTAGATCTTTTATAAAAAATAAACGTCAGCTGGCTGTACGATGGTGGATGTTACGTCAGCTGATCATACGAACTTGACGAAATGAAATATGAATTCAGTCATTATATTCAAAGCAATGGCACGTCAATCCGGTGTCGGAGAGGCAACCGGATGGCGAGTGGTAATCTGGGCCTATGAGTGGTAGAGAACCCCCTGGTAGCGGCCAAAGTGACCCCAAATGGACGGGGGCGGCGATATGGGGGTGGGGCAAAATCGAAAAATGTTTGAAAAGGCAACCGGATAAAAATGCGGTTGCATTGAAGGAAATACCCTAATTATATAATAAATTTTTTTTGCCATCCGAACCACGCGGGCCGTTTTTGCACTAGCGAATAAAAAAAAAATAAAAAAAAAACTGAAAAGGCAACCGCTTCAAAATTAGTGAGCATACTTATTGACACCACCAAACGTTGGGAAAAAATTGCCATCCGATCCTGATGGGCAGTTTCGGAGAAACAACCCCTCAAAGCCGCCGAAAAACCCTTTTTTTCGATTTTTTCAACAGTAAGTAAGAAAAACACACTAAACATTGTTCAAATCGGATGGCATTCGAAATTTATACTGTCCTAAGTACAAATAATAGTGTGTATCAATGCCATCCGATTTTGATTATTTTTACCCCTATTAAGCCAACCCCCAAAACTCAATAACAATAAAAATAATGCCATACGCTGCATAAAATTGTTATTTTCATGAGTTTTGGGGGTGGCTAAATAGGGGTAAAAATAATCAAAATCGGATGGCATTGATACACACTATTATTTGTACTTAGGACAGTATAAATTTCGAATGCCATCCGATTTGAACAATGTTTAGTGTGTTTTTCTTACTTACTGTTGAAAAAATCGAAAAAAAGGGTTTTTCGGCGGCTTTGAGGGGTTGTTTCTCCGAAACTGCCCATCAGGATCGGATGGCAATTTTTTCCCAACGTTTGGTGGTGTCAATAAGTATGCTCACTAATTTTGAAGCGGTTGCCTTTTCAGTTTTTTTTTTATTTTTTTTTTATTCGCTAGTGCAAAAACGGCCCGCGTGGTTCGGATGGCAAAAAAAATTTATTATATAATTAGGGTATTTCCTTCAATGCAACCGCATTTTTATCCGGTTGCCTTTTCAAACATTTTTCGATTTTGCCCCACCCCCATATCGCCGCCCCCGTCCATTTGGGGTCACTTTGGCCGCTACCAGGGGGTTCTGTACCACTCATAGGCCCAGATTACCACTCGCCATCCGGTTGCCTCTCCGACACCGGATTGACGTGCCATTGCTTTGAATATTACCTTTCACATGAAACTTTGTCAAAAGATAGTTTTTATAATATTTAAAATAAATAATATCGTCAGCCGGTTGTATATTGAGCGAAAGATTGTCAGCTGACAGAAAAGCTGACGATTTTATTCATTTTAAATATTATAAAAACTATTTTTTAACAAAGTTTCATGTGAAATGGAATGACTAAATTCATATTTTATTTCGTCAAGTTCGTATGATCAGCTGACGTAACATCCACCATCGTATAGCCAGCTGACGTTTATTTTTTACAAAAGATCATTAATAACTAGCGTTTGACAAATTTTCAATCGATAGATAATGATAAAAAATATTTTCTTTTTTACCGTGCGTGGGAGGCTTCAGTTGTCTATTTCGCCGATACTGGCGCAGCTGACGGCAACGGTGCTATATGGTACTACTGTCTAGAGCAGGGGCGGGCAAATCTTTTGAACGCCGGGCCATATAGCTGATGAAAATTTAACCGCAGGTCAAAAATTTGCAGAGCAAAAAAAAAGATCTTCACATTCTATTTCCGCATTTAGAGAGCAAAAAAAAAAGCTCCTTAGGTCGTCTGTTCTGGCCCTTGCTATTTCTTTATTATTTTTCTAAAATTTATAAAATGCTTCGCGGGCCGCACAAAATTGTGCTGCGGGCCGGATTCGGCCCACGGGCCTCCATTTGCCCAGGCCTGGTCTAGAGCATTTTACGAGTCATTCAACCGTAAGGAAATGAACGACCTAAATATCTCGCTGGCTGCTAGGCTAAATCCAGTGGTTTCCAAACTTATATGGCCTACCGCCCCCTTTCCAGAAAAAATATTACTCAGCGCCCCCTGGAAATTATTATTTTTTTTATTTTTAATAGAAATTAAAACAAAATGTATATGTAAAGAAAGGTGTTTATTAGAAACATTGAAGTTTGAAATTATGAAACTATTTATTGAATACAGAATTCATCGCCCCCAAATGCACTTGTGGCCATCACCGTCCCACCTGGATAGCTGCAGCACCCACCAAGGGGCAGTAGCGCCCACTTTGGGAATGACTGGCCTGATCTTTACAGTTTATAGCCTCCAAAAGCAATTGCAATAGTTTTTATTATTAAATTTATAATAGTGTATTGTGAGGAAAGAGTAAATTATGTATCTAGTGCGTGATGACTAGTATTTTACGAATGCGAGAATATGTTAAAAGCAACAACATTATAATCATCACATGAGCCATATATAAACATAAAAAGTTTCATTTCAAAATAAGTTTACAATTATATTATATTTTAGTGATGTGCCGGATCGTTAAACATGTATAGGTATCCGCGGATACGGATCTGATATTTGGTTTCAAGTTCCGCGGATACGGATCTTAACTTTCTTAGAGTACGCGGCGGTAAATATTGCACATCGACCTTTGGAAAGAGACTGTCTGTTATGGGAAAAAGTTATTGACCTATTTAAGAGTTAACTCTCAAAACAGATTGTCTCTTTCCAAAGATCGACGTGCAATATCTCATTATAAAGATAGTTTTTTAGTACCTTTGACTTATATACTATTGGTATGGTACTCACTACGATGAATATTTGCAATATAAAGGTGCAGCTTCATTTTCGATCCTTATGCCACTGAATTTTTTCCAAATATGTCCAGAGATCGTTGTTCCGCGCTTTATTTCTGGTGACAATCCGCGTTGCTTGCCTTTTAATTAAATTTTTTATTTATGCTAAATTATAGTATAATAAGCACATATTATAATTTTACATACATTTGTTACTTATTGTCTCTGATCCAGAGCTTGACACCCCCCCGCCCCCCGAAGTTAATTCCTGGCTACGGGGGGAGGCTGAACAGTTTCATTTATGTCTCAAAGTGTTGGGTGTATGTGTGTTTGTTTCATAAAGCAATGAAAATTGACTCTTGGGGTTATCTAACATATTTTGTTTCTTTTTTTCTATCTTCAAAAATAAGCAGATATAAGGGTGGCTACTTTAAAATGAGACATCTGTATAGATAGATTATGTACTTGCCGCGCATGGGTTTCCATCTAGTTGTAGACTATGGAGATGTGGTAAATATTGCAGTACAGCTAACGTTGTGGCCAACGAACAAAGATCGTTACAGCATAAGTCCAAACTCTGAATGTAAACAGTTCGCCAGTTCGCTAGCAGATGAAGCTGACTGTCTGAAAAAGTTGTTTGTCACACGTATTTTTGTTTTTTCTAAATATACCGCAAACGCAACACGAATTTGTAATTTTAAAAATCTGTATTTTTATGACTTCTTCGGGTTCAAGTAGCTTGCACGGCTAAACTCAATGTTCTACTGGTAATACGTGACTGCGACGCCACCGCGACGTTTAAAATACATAAGGGGGCGTTCACAAATTACGTGAGGCAAATTTGGAGATTTTCCAACCCCCTCCCATCCGCCCTTGGTGAGATGCCGTGAGATTTTGTAATAATTTTTCACGTATCTCCTCACCCGTGGATTTAACAAAAAATTTGTGAACAGCAATTTTCTAAATGACAAAATATATAATAATAATGCGTTTAATGTCCGTTTCTCGACTTTATGTCATGACAGACGCAATTCGCATCATTACTATTTTTTTTACCACACTTCCCGCTATTTTCTACAATTTTTAATCTTTAACTTAATTAATAGCAATGAGCGAATGAAGGAATTTTTAGGAAATTAGGATAAGGTAGGCAAATTTTGAGCATAGGAGTTTGACAGGTATTCGGCCATGGCCTTGAATAAGGAACCATCTCGATATTTATCTGGAACTAGCTGACCCGGCGAACTTCGTACCGCCTAACAGTATAATGTAGATATATATAATTGGAACATCTATCTATCTATCTATCTATTTTATTAATTGCTAGCTATTTTAAAATATACATGGGCGTATATGTGTGTATGTCGAGCACTCCGAATGCGCCGTCGTGCTCGAAAAAAAATAGCGTAAAGTATTCGTGGATAACTGGTCTTTAAAACACTTGCTCTATTTCGAGGGTCCATTCCGGCTGCGCCGTCGTGCTCGAAAAAAAATAGCGTAAAGTATTCGTGGATAACTGGTCTTTAAAACACTTGCTCTATTTCGAGGGTTCACTCCGGCTGCGCCGTCGTGCTCGAAAAAAAAGCATTTGTTTTAAACGATATTCAGTTTTTTTACATCCTCGATCTAGATATATGACTGTTAAGTTTTCTTAAATAAGGATTCTTAAATTTTCTCTTTTTCCGCGCAATTTTTTAAATTTTTTCTGTCATAAGAACCTTCTCCTGACAATAACAAACACAACAAAAAAAATATTGAAATCGGTCCAGCCGTTCACGCGTGATGGCGTGACCAAGGGATATAGGGATTCATTTTTATATATATAGATATATATATAGGCAAATTTTTTCTGTCATAAGAACCTTCTCCTGACAATAACAAACACAACAACAAAAAAATATTGAAATCGGTCCAGCCGTTCACGCGTGATGGCGTGACCAAGGGATATAGGGATTCATTTTTATATATATAGATATATATATAGGCAAATTTTTTCTGTCATAAGAACCTTCTCCTGACAATAACAAACACAACAACAAAAAAATATTGAAATCGGTCCAGCCGTTCATGCGTGATGGCGTGACCAAGGGATATAGGGATTCATTTTTATATATATAGATTATTGAGGGAAACCATGGAAAACCTCAACAAGATGGCCAGTACAGGAATTACCGTTTCTCGGCGAGAGGCAGTAGGAAAAAGTCCCAGCCACATCTGCCCTCGCCGGAATTTGAACCCGGTACCTCTCGAATGCGAGTCTAGTGTTCTCATCGCTACGCCACCCCGCTTGGATGACAAAATTATCTAGGACTTTTACTGATTTTTTGAAATAGCGTTAATAATTGAAAATTTTCATTTGAAAATATATTACAAATAAATATCACAGTTAGAAGTGACTAGTGAGAACAATATTTTATCCTTTCATATAGAATGAACTAATAATATTAATACGTGAAAACACTATAAAAATTTGAAATAAAAAAAATTAAATATTACTTAAAACTGCTCACTGAAAATGTATTATTTCGCTTATTAACCGACTTCAAAAAAGGAGGAGGTTCTATGTTCGACTGTAAATTTTTTTTCATGTATGTTCACCAATTTCTCCGTCAATTATGGACCGATTTTACAAATTCTCTTTTTATTCGAAAGAGTGCACTTCTGAGGTGGTCCCATCGGAACCAAGTCAGGATCTGATGGTGGAATCCGGAGAAATCGAGGGAAACTCTCAAATTTCAAAGGCACGCATACTTGGCCTACCCATTGCAATACTTTATCTAACACTAAAAAGAGAAAAATAAAATATTTTTAACAAAAAAATTGACCCGACTTCAAAATATGCACTAAAAAGTAAAAAATAATATTTATTGTTATTTTTGGAGTCGGTGTCACATGGGAATTCGAAAGTAACAATTTAATTCTTACATGTCTCTAGTTCTCGGAATAGATTTCATTTTGGCTGACACCGACTCCAAAAATAACAATAATTATTATTTTTTATTTTTTAGTGCATATTTTGAAGTCGGTTCCATTTTTTTGTTAAAAATATTTTTTTCCTTTCAAATCAAACGATTTATTGTTTAAATTGATGATTTAAAGTGAGCCGTAATTATTTTGACATAATATCTTATTTATATTATATATCGTGTCCATCAATATAATATGTAGTAATATGAATTGTTTTTAAAATAAAAGCGCTTTTCGTGGAGACCAATTTTGCGACGTAAATCGACGAAAACGGTGACAATCTATTCTCAAATATTAAAATGTACTAATATTGTAAGTTTGTAAGTTTTGATGTAGGAGGTAATCTCCTAAACTACTCAACCGATTTCAAAATTTATTTCACCAATATTTAGAATGGACCTTCAGGATGAACATAGTGTTGTGTTGGCAACATTAATTATATAGGTTGGCAACACTAGATCAAAAAGGCGTGCATCTTAACAACGCCACCCGTGTTAGGATGTATTGGGCCTTCAACAATAAAACATTTAATCAGAATGTAGTTCTTTATTTGATCCCAGTACATAACACATATAGGGTATATATTATCGCGTGAAAATAAAAGCGCTTTTCGCGGAGACCAATTTTACAACGCAAGTCGACGAAAAAATTGTGGCAAACTACTAATTCGAGCGAAGCCGAACCGGGCCACTTGTTGAAAATATATAGCGCCGTTAAAATTTTGCCTAAGTCTTAACTTGAACTTATCTAATGTTAAATGTGTCAAAAAATGACAAAACAATTAACAACACTTTAAAATTCTTACGTTGACCATACAGAATAGCACCATCAACTTTTACACTGTATGTTGAGAGCAAAATCCTCACGCTTTTTTGAGAGAACTGAATTAAATTCATGTATAAAAAAAACAAGGTTGCTTTAGACCACACGACTGAAGTGAAACTTCTTTAGCTCCATCTATATGTAAATCAAGCGTGCGTAAAGAAGTTTTACTTCAAAAACTTGTTGACACTTCGTATGGTTAATTGCTTATTCAAAAAAGGAAGGAGGACATAAAAACATCACTCATATTGTGAGCTTTTAATTATGATGATAAATAAAATTATACAGCCACTAAAGTTTCATTTTTTTTACACTTTCACCGCAAAAAATACATAATAACGTAAATCCCGTAGCCGGTCTGTATATCGTAGGCTAATATTAAAATGTATGATAAACCCAATGTCCAAATAATTTTATGTTAGATGCTTATGACGTCTTATTGACCTCCGTGCTTTGCTACTGGGCTTGAGAATATCCGAGTATAACTAATATCTACATATATAAAATTCCGTACTGACAATTTTGGCCGCGCTAATCTCCGAAACCACTGAACAGATTTTAATGAAACTTACGCTAAGGGTAAAAACATAGAACGACGAGGCTAGAGGCACAGCGACGAGGTAAGCGACGATATAAGCGACGAGACAGGAGACATGCACATAGTGAGGATACAGAAGTTGCGATTTACTGCTTTGACTTTCCAAACTCAATTCAAATGTTCTCTGACAGTGAAGATGAAATTTTATTCGATAATGCCGCGCTTCGCGGTCTTATTGCAATGGGAAGTTTGAACAGAACTTATTCTGTACATCCTATTAATAAAGTACGCAAACGGTTTGGACATTATTTTCTGAACTCAAGCAGCACCCAGACCGATTTTATGAATATTTGAGAATGGAAATTGCCACGTTTAACTATATTCTGGACAAAGTGTCTTCAAGCCTACAAAAGAACTGGACAAACGTCAATAAACAACCTATTACACTGTAAAAGTCAGGTTATTTGCCAAAACTTGAAAAGAATGCAGCTAGAACCGTCCAGTATCAACGCGACAATTAAATCTAGTTTTTATCTCGACGCGCATCGCCTCGCTTGTCTCGTCGCTTAGTACTGCGTCAATTTCTTCACTATGTTTGGCTTCATTACCATACGCGATAAAATAAAAGCCGCGTCGCTTACCTCGTCGCTGTGCCTCTAGCCTCGTCGTTCTACCATGTTTTTACCTTAAGAAAGTATCTTTGACACGCGACCTTTGCGCCCTCTCGTGTTTTTTTTTTTTTTTTTAATTCTGGTTCAGCCAAAACCTTAGTGTCATATGTTATACATGCATTTTAATAAGGATTATTATTGTTGATTTAAATGGGAAAAAAGCTAGCAATTCGGAAGTGCTGTGCAGTTGTTGATTGTTAATAGATACACCAACTAAAAATCTAGAATTACAATTCCACCGTTTTCCTGGATTTTCTTATGAATTAGAGAGGATAAAAATGGGCTGCAACAGTACGTCGTCAAGGGTAATTAAATTTTATTTTACGTCTGTAATCATTATTAGGTAAATATATGAAAAATATCATAATTGTTATTTTGTTAACAAAAATAAGATTTACAAAATCTTGAAATAAAAAATGTATATTATCATTTATGTAGTAGTTTTACTGGCATTGTGAATAAATATTTTTTTATGGTTAAGAATAATGCTGGTTTCCATGGGTTTGTAAGTTTTGAGTGAACCAGATTTTAAAAAATCAAACACGAGATGGCGCAAAGATCGCATGCCAAAGATACTTTCCTAGCGTATACATTTTGAAGTGAAAACGTCTTTAGCGGCGTTGTACACTTTTTTTGTAATGGGTAAAAACTGTTAAATTCGCGTCAGATCTGACGCGTCAGGGTCACGTGACCCTGACGAGTTGTTGAGACGGTCTACCGTACTTGCTTCGGCAGTACATATACTAAAATTCGCTAGATGTCAGTAGCAATATAAGTTATATGCAGTGCAAAAAATTATAAGCTATAAGCTTTAACAAAACCTTAAGAGATGTCGCCATGTACTCAGGTTTCGTAAAACTACAAATTTAAAAAATTACATCCAGTGACTGGCTGCATGTAATTTTATAAATGTGTAGTTTTACGAAACCTGGATGCATAGCGACATCTCTTAATGTTTTGTCAAAGCTTATAACTTATAATTTTTTGCACTGCGTGTAACTTATATTGCTACTAGCGAAATTTAGTTTAAGTACATCTAGGTTTTCACTTCCGCCGGCACTCCCGGAGTGCAAACAGTCTTTTTTTTTATTTCAAGATTTTTAAAAGCTTACTTTTGTTAACAAAATAACAATTATGATATTTTTCATGTATTTAATAATGATTACAGACGTAATATAAAATTTAAATACTCTTGACGACGCACTATTGCTGTCCATTTTTTTTTTCCTTTTTAAATCATAAAAAAATCCAGGAAAACGGTAGAATTGTAATTCTGGATTATTAGTTGGTGTATCTTTACAATCAACAACACAGCACTTCCGAATGGATAGCTTTTTTCCCATTTTATTCAACAATTAATCCTTATTAAAATGCACGTATAACATATGACAATAATGTTTTGACTGAACCAGAATTTAAAAAAAAACACGAGAGGGCGCTAAGGTCCTAGTGTATAGGATAGTTATTATTAAACATTTTGTAGAAAATTACGGTATTTTCTCAAAAATCCTTTTTTGGTAACACGTAACGACATCTGTTCTATCAGAAGTTAGTTTTGTTTGTTTGCTTCTGAAATAATAGTTCAGAAGCAAACAAACACTGTTTAATACCAAATAGCACATCTGTTAGAACTTGCAATTTGCTCAAAATTTCAGACGTCGGGCCACAAACGAAATACATTTTGCAGAATTATATCTATCGCACTCGGGTGAAACGGGACGGACCGCTATAATATTATAAAGAGGTAAAGTTTGTAAGTTTGGATATAGGAATCTTCGAAACTACTCTTCCGATTTCAAATTTTTTCACCAATATTTAGAATGAATCTTCAGGATGGATACAGGCTATATATTACTGCGTTTAAATAAAAGCGCTTTTCGTGGAGACCAATTTTGCAACGCAAGTCGACGGAAAGACGGCGACAACTTGCAAACTCGGGCGAAGCCGAACCGGACCGCTAGTTTTTTTTTATATTAATCACTTATTATGCTGAAATGTCTTGAGCGAAGAAAATTATTAAATAATTACGTGAATTTTGCACCGAATGTGAGCTCCTCCCGGTTTTCAGACCCAGATTTCACAAGGCAGCCGTTTGTCACAATAAATACTACCTTCTCTGGTTATCGTTTGAGGTTAATAGTGATGTGTTCACATTGGGGGCTGGCTCCTTGCGATCCGCTCACTAAAGACAGTCGCTCAGAGCGAATCGTTCAAAGGAGCGACACTAGACAGTACGCATTACACAAGAGTGCAGACTGCAGAGGTGTGAACTGTCATTATGCATGCTCAGGAGTTACGTAGCATTAGCACAATATATACACACTCAGTTCTGAACTCATTTTAATATGATTCTGATTTTTATATTATTCGCATTTCGGATAAAGTATAATAAAAGCTGAACAATAATAATGTTTATTGTTACAATATTATATCTTTGTCAACGACGTCAATGTGAATGGTTTAAATCACTGTAAGCTTAGTACTATTACACTTACAGTGTGCCATTCAACATTAAATGACTCAGCAAAGATACCTCCTTACGTGCAAAATTCACTAGTGCCTCTGTGGCCTCTGCTGTGTGCGCTCTGTAAATGTACGAATGCAACAGTACTGAACAGCTCAGCACAGAGAGCAATGGCGCTCGTAGTGAGTCATTCACAAAAAAAGAGCGACTCGCTCCGCTCCGAAAAGGGAGTCGTTCATTATGAACGACTCGCTCAGGAGCGACACATCACTAGAGCTTAAGAAGTATCGATGGAAACCTATAATAATAGTGATCGACGGTTCTGTTTCATTTAATTTCAACAGACGAAAGTTCTGGATAATGCAATGGAATGGATGACATGGTACACTTATTTAATTACAAATAACACAAACACTTTTGACTTGCGACCATAGATATATATATATACATAGTATTCTGCACAAGCCATATTATAGGTGAAGGCAGTAACTATAACAAACGGTCAGACATACGAACGGACCTAACAACTGACAGACGAACGGACACATGGACGTTATATGGCTGCCGCTAGAAGCGAATAGCCTCGCTCTTAAAACATTTATAAGGGGTAATTTTTCCCCCCGGTATCTGTACGGGTATGGTGTTGGTATTGTTATATAGGTACCTACTGCTGTTCAGGGCTTGCCAACCTACAAATGATCAAATACAGTATCTCGAGTAAGTCATTACTCGATTAAAAGTCAGTGCTTGCTCTGTCGCGCTGCACTGTCCTTTTCAAGTACTAAGTTGCACAACACTATGTCTGAAGAAATTTTAATTGAAAGCAGGAAATTTTCCGTTTGAGGCGCGGATTATGCTGACTTGCTGGTCGTACCTTCCGAATTGACCGATCCGAGTCGACCTGTCCGAGTCGATTGTGGGACTTTAAAATGCTAACATTTGCATTTCTGCGCGTCGCAATCTGTCTGGGCATAATGGGAAATTAAAAAGGGAATGGAGTCTACAGACGAGACAATATAATAATATAATGGCCATACTTAAAAAGAATTCACTAAAAAGTCCATTATTAAAAATATTTTTTATCGAAGTATACATTAAAAACATAATTTTTAATACCTAATTTAATAATTTTAACATAGCACGCATTAATTTATTCAATTTACGATTTTTTTAAATAAAAAAAGTGTGTGTGTGTCAACTTCGACGCACGACTGGAGTTTACTTCTTAGATACGCTGTGTAATGTATTCCATCTCATTCTTTCGCACGTTAAATCCTACAGATATATATGTTTGTCTCTATACATAATACATATATAATTATACATGATTAGCATCGCATAGTGTAAATGCATTCCATTTCATTCTTTGGTACCTAAAATCCTACAGATATATATGTTTGTCTCTTTTGAAGCGGACGAGCGTAACGCCTAAGGCCTCTTGTTAACGACAACGGATAACGGCCCGATTTTTATGCAGACGGGCGACGGGCCGACGCGCAGTGTTCAATAGGTTAGTGTGGGTGTTTGTTAACGCGACGTCGCAACAAAGCTCAACGGATACCCGCACGCCGCCCCTTGGCGCGACGGCTGTCGGTCCGATGTAGTGGACCACGTAATTTCATAGAAGTCCGTTGACGACGACAGATGTGCGCGCACGTTTTTACCTATACCTACCTACCTACCTTGTGCTGCTCATTGTGAATATGGAGTTTAAAATTGATATTGATATGAATTTATTAATTAGCCTTGTTCATAATAGGCCAGTGTTGGGACAAGACTTTAGAAAATTAAAAAAATAAACAAGCAAGACATAACGTACTTGCACTTCTTCGCCCTTCAAGTAAACGGACGCGCTCACGTATATTAGCGGATTATGTACAAAGGTAACCGTTTCGCGTCGGCCCGTTACCCGTTGACTAAACCGGTAGTTAACAAGATCCCTCACTTGAAGCGGTGGAGCGTAACGCCTCACTAATTGATTTTACTACACATAAAATTTCCGTACCGGGCCTTATAACTCAAAATCGTTTCGTAAGGAGAAAACTCCAATAAATTGACCCGTTCTCGAATTAGAACCTGGAAATTGGGGGCAGCATTCAGGAAAACCCGTTTACGCAACGGCTTAAATGTTATTAAAAACAGGCAATCTACATTATGGGACAGTCAATGGTGCTACCCACTTTCGCAAGTGCATAACGAAGCCCTATGTGACAGTGACAGTCCGTGTAGAAAGAAAGAGAGAGCTGAGTGAAGAATAGAGTTGGAGCGAGTATATCTCCCTCAGGCTCCACATGCAAACCGTTTAATTATTCATCGGCCAGTTCTGTACGGCTAAGTGGTGTGAGGATGTGGTGATTGAGGTGGCGTACGGAGGGGTGGGAGGATTGTGGGTGGCTGGCCTGCTGTACTAGGTAACACATACATTCGTATTGTGCATATGTGTCCTCTCACAGTTCTGTCTCTGTCTTTCGCTATTATTTGTAAGAAGTGGTCATGAGCGATACCAACCGGAAATAGTTTTTTTTAAACCATTCCAACTCCACAAGTGGAGAATGGTACTAGTTTAGGTCAAAATCACTTTTCAAAATTTTACAATATCTTTTCGTTTTGAGGTCCCCCGAATCCAAATAAAAATATTTTTTGAAATACTCTGTGGTGTCTGTTTGTCTATTTGCTGAGAGCACCATACATGCTATAACGGTGTTTTTGATATAATAATGGTATACTTTTCATAATACCCGGGCATCTGCCCCTAATGCAATACAACACTAACACCGAATGTCAAGCATATTCGTACCACAGACTACAACTCCCCGCTCAACTTCAAGACATCCTCAGCGACAACAGAGAAAATATTGAAAAATTATTCCAGTTCCTAAAAAATACCAAACTTTTCAACAAAATCTAAGCATCGATTAAACTTCGTTATTTACATACCTATAGAACTAATGGCCTTGCTGCCGAAGCCTCATAATAAAAAAAACTCTAAGTATTTATGTTTTCGAGAAATTTTCGTTATACATTTTTTTTTCTAAACTTTATAGTTTCGGAATTATTTTGAAAATAAGAAAAAATCAGCTGTTCTTTTGTTTTGTAGATCTGCCAGAAATAAACTAGCTATGCATGCTTTTTTACAATTGAATTTTCTGTATGAACTTGAAAAAGTCTAAATCTATAGACGAAACGTCGGACACTAAATAAATCTCATTTTTTGTCCGCACTGCGATTTTTCTTATTAATCATATTATTATCTCGATGGACACGATATTTAATTTTATATTGTTCAGTAGATTCAGAGAAAATAAGCTGTGACAGTCGGGCAGATAGCCAGACACGAGAGTAATCCTATCGTTCGGTTCCGTTTTTTAATCGGATGTACGGAACTCTAAAACCTGGAACTAATAACCGACTCAGAATAAATTTCGTAGTCGGTTCCCGACTGTAGATAATATTTCTATGGCGCTTCTTTTCTGAGGATTTCATATTCCGGTATCAGGCGTTTTGATCTCCATACAAAACATCCCCGGACAAAATATCCCCGGGGGAAGTATTCCCTAGACAGAATATCCCCTGACGAAATATCCCCAGGCTCCTTAAGCTCCTTTAAAAACGATAACGAGGTGCTGTTGATGCGATGGTGTTTTTGTTGCGCAGTGAAAAGGTAAGTGGGTATTGGGGAGTTCCCTAAAAACCGATAACGAAGTGCTGTTGATCTCCATTTTGTGACAGGTTTAAGAGTTTTTCGTAGAATGTTGAATATTGTAGAACTACATTAAGACATGTCATTAGGTTTTTTAATCTGAAGATATATCTTCAGGGGATATTTTGTCTTGGGATATTCTGTTTAGGAGATATTTTGTCGGGACTATTTTGTCCGGGGATCAAGACGCATGGAACCCATATTCCGTTTGGTTCTTCTTATTTGTCACAAAACACAGATAAAATTTAAACACAAGTAAAAACGTATTCGCGTCTATGCAAAATTGTAAATGTCCACATATGAGGAACAAAGGCTGTCCGTTTGGGGTACAATTACAACGCATTTGCAAATTTTGAATATCGTTGGATACTTACACACACTCACAGGCATTATATACCGTTCCTTTTTGTGTTTAGACTAACAAACATATATTTTCTCTTTATGGGCACTAATTTTCATCCAACAGTTTTATACACATACATATTTTCCAAGTGAAAATATCAAATTAAAAATATTCACATAACATTTTATTAAACAGTTACACGTATCCTATTTGCTAAAAAGTAAAAATTATTTAAAAATTCAAGTTTGTCGTTTTCAAACAACTATGTATAAAATAATTTATGACGGCTAGAAATAAATTTAAAAGTGTTAAGGACATTTTAATGTTTATAAATTATTATCTACTCCAAAACAAAAAGAGAACAACCCGTGAGGGGTAACGCGCGTCTTGATCCTCCAACAAAATTAAATTAAAACTATTAGTTCAGAAGCAAATCTGGTAGAATTTGCTCAAAGCATTAGTTCAGACGCCGGGCCGCAAACGATATTCATTTTGCAGAATTATATCTATCGCACTATTCAATAAATAAAATTATCGACCAATTTTTCAGACAATATATTAACAAAAAAATATATAATTAATACATTAACGTTTCAATCCGGATTTTGATCTTTTCAGAACTGATCTAAAAAATATAAAAAATAATTAATATTTAATTTCTAATTAGCTTTTTATAAAATTCCTTCAAAATTATTAATAATGTTTTCTTTCTTTTTAGGTACTCACAGTTATTTCCATGACTATTGACTACTTAATAAAAAATTGTTTGTTAAATAATTTTGAAGGAATTTTATTAAGGAGGTTGGCCGTTTTACGAAGATAGTGAAAAAAATCTGAAATAAGGTTTTTTGACGTGATAACGTCTTATAAATTGATGAATCACCAATATTATAAATTGATAAAACACCGGCTGCATGTACGAAAAAGTGTAACGTAACGTTCCTAACGTTCCTAACGCGTAACGCATAACGCATAACGCATAACGCGTAACGTTCCGCCTGAACCTGTGCGTGCTTTTTGCTAATTTCTCGCTCAATTTAAATCAGATCGGTTTGAAACCAGTCTTAAACGAAAGAGGAGAACATTTTACATAGATTTCGTATAACAGAATTTGCCTAAACAGTTTTTTTATACAAATTTATATAGAAAAATATTTTATACAAATTTATATAGAAAAATAGCTGTATAAATGCATTGTTGTCTATTGCATGGCGCGCGCGCGACGCGGTCGGTCGTCTTTGTTTGCCGTACATGGAAATTAGAAAATAACGTATGTCTTGTCTTAACATAAAAACGGCTGCATTTCTAATGTTTATTTTTTGACATTAGTATTTTGTGATTTGCAAAGCCTTCTAAGTTAACTATTGGAATACCTAATTATTATTAGAACATAATACTTTGTAAGTTGCAAACGTCACTTTTGACATTTCTTATCATTCCGACACCAAGGATAAGCGGATTGAAACCAAATTTTGGGAGGTTTAGGTTATGTATTACGGAATACGTTATCACGTAAAACTATCGTCCGTAAACCGACTTTACAGACAACCATTTTTTTAATAGATTTTTTTATGACAAAATTTTCTGTAAAAAATCCAAAATCATTAGGAGATTTATAAAGTTAAAAATTAAAAAAAAACTTTTTCATGTAGTCTTACGGAAAATTGTCAACCTAGCATGCAAACGGTACATTTTAATTTTTTGCAAATAACCAAATAAATAATAATGTCAGCAGCTACGAAAACTAACTATGTAAAGCATCCATGTCTTACGCATATTTTAATATTTTTTTCCAATTAAATTAGGAGACTTTTAATCAATAAAAAAAATTATTAAACCTTAGCACTTTTCAATTATGGACTTTTATACTTGATAATTTTCACAATTTTAACTGAATTTTTAACTTTTTAATTATTTAATTTTAATTTTTATTATTTCTAATTACTTCTTTTAATTATTTACTGCAAAAAATATGTAAAATACAGATATTTACATAAATTTATTTTTTCTAACCTAACTGTGTAGAAAAAATTTAAAAGTTAGTCCATTAAGTAAAATACTGAAATAATTAATTAATATTAAAAAAAATTATTTATATATGCCTTTATGACAATAACTTATTGGTATCATCGACTTATAACCTTTTGTAAAAATTTATTATGGAAAAGTTCCCATTTAGATTTCAACTTACTTTTGCTAATTAGAAATTATATCAATTATTTTTTATATTTTTTAGATCAGTTCTGAAGAAGGTCCAAATCCGGATTGAAACGTTAATGTATTAATTATATATTTTTTTGTTAATATATTGTCTGAAAAATTGGTCGATAATTTTATTTATTGACGAGTTCTAATCAGACGTTAATCAAAGATTTGGTTATATCTATCGTACCCGGGTGAAACCGAGCCGGGCTGCTACTATTAATATAAATTATTGTATTGTCATAGACTATATTTTTTTACAAAACAGTAATTATATGAAACGTGGTAATACGTCTCGACTGCGGTCTGCAAGATAGATAGCTAAATGCAGTGCTGTACTAATTCCGATTGCTTCATCGAAATGAATGCATCATAATAACCGAGAAGTTATTATTTAGTTTAAGTATTTACTCGGTAGATATAACATAAATTCAACATAAAATGGTTTCATGCCAACCCGACATAAAACAATAAACTATCCGTGTGTTAGAGAGAGATAGGGATAGATCGCGGCAACTACTGGCCGTATTTCGGCAACAACTCGCCGATTAATATTTGATAGCGACTATTTGCACTCGTTCCGCTAAACGGCGCGGCGCGGTGTTACGGATCCATGCAGACAGATAATAAACAGTGGGACTTATCGACCGATATGTGTGTTAGTTGAATACAGGTATAGCGTGTATATAGGTTGGTTCAGAACTCTTTCACACAATCAGGAAGAAGGGCCGGCATCACCCTAAGAGAGTATAGAGAGAACTCCCCACTCGGAAAAATCCCGAGTGGGTAATTACGCACTTGGAAATTTTATAACTTAGAGTTGAATTCTCTGATGAATGATTTTATAGGTCGAAATTCTAAACGATCAGCTGTGTTTGCAGTGCAATAATTTAATCATTTAAATATTATTATAATTAGTAACAACAATTCACTTAAATTTTAAGTGAATTGTTGTTACTAATTATAATAATATATTCTATTATCTACTAATTAAGTTGCAGCTGTGATGAAAAAATAATATAATACAATGTCTACATTTATTTTGTACAGATTAAGTTGCGACTGTGATTAACAAAACAATGTCTAAGCTATTAAAATGAATACATTTTACCAATTCCTATGTTCATTTACTTGTTTCCTATTTTTAATTTTTTGTTTTTTGGCGTATTTGGTCCCAAATGTCGGATATCGAAGGCACTTGGCATGACACCTACTGTTTTTCAAGCGGAAGTGCTAGCCATTGAAGAATGCGTCCAAGTCTGTATTGGCAAAGCTTTAAAAGGCTCTACAATACACATACTCTCAGACAGTCAAGCAACCCTCAAGTCACTCAGAGCATTCAGAGTAGAGTCTAAGGTTGTCTGGGACTGCATACAATCGCTAAGACAATTGTCAAAAAGTAACAAAGTTACACTTAGATGGATCCCGGGACACGAGGGCCATCAAGGCAATGAAATTGCCGATAGCTTAGCTTAAAAGGGTTCAAAAACACCCTTCATAGGACCGGAGCCTTATTGCGGCACATCAAAATGCTACCGTAAAACGGCTCTAGCCACATGGGAAAAGGAACAACACTCCTTATTCTGGAAGAATACGCAAGGTCTCCGTCAAGCGAAAACCTTTATTAAAACTAATAATGACAAAGCGGAGAAAATTTTACGCTTAAAGAAAACTGAGCTCAGAATTATTTCCGGGCTCTTCTCAGGTCACTGCCCATTGAGGTATCACCTTAATAAAATTGGTGTAATGGACACCATGTCATGCCGCTTCTGTATTGAAGCTCCTGAAACATCGGAGCATTTGCTTTGCAAATGTGAAGCAGTCATGATTCAAAGATTCCGTCACCTCAACAACCTATTCCCAACACCTGATCAGGTCTGGGATACAGATTCCAGAGCCATCCTAGGCTTCATCAAAAGCCTTAACCTCACTCAGGAATAAACAAGTCAGGGCTACACAATAGATCTATTAAGGTCGCAGTGTCGACGAGGCGCGCCTCACACCCTCATCTAATCTAATCTAATCTACACTATCTCGTAGATGCGTTTGACAATTTTCCTGGTAATTTTTTAGGTTCCAAACCGACCCTGGCGCCTTAATACCATTTTAAGATAGCATGACAAATAGTTCGATTTGTCAGTCGGTTAGACAAGCTGTCAGGATTGGTGAATGGTAAATAGTCGTTTGTAGCAACCTGTATTGGAAAGCACGGGATGTAAACACAACAAACAGTATTATATGTCTCTGTGTACGGAGGCCTACCTGATGCTGCAGCTCTACAAGAAATCATACATATTTAAATAGCAATCTTCAAATTTACAGTCGGTAAGACGTGTGACTCTATCGACTGTCACCAAAAATATGTCTTCTTAGTTGTCGCAAGTGGTAAACTAACTGACCGACCTTTTTTGGCGAAATAATTATTATCCACTTCGTATTTATTAAGGAAGCTGTAATTTTCTTTAACAAACTGACCAATAACCATTGAGTAACAGTGAAAAATAATCTCTGATTTGTCTTTTCTATATTCTTAAAACTGCATAATAAATTTTTGTTTTCTTTCAAACGAAAAGCTTAAATTTTAGTGTCGTTTAGGGGCCATTCAAGTATTACGTAAGCAGAATTTTAGTAATTTTCGACCCCCCCTCACCCTTGTCAGCAAAAGTAAGCAAAGCTCTTACCACCCTCCTATGCTTAGTATGTAAAGTTTTCAAGTAATTGTTGTCGGCGTGAACGTTGCTCCTCGGTTTTATTAGACACTAAAAACTTAAAAATAAAAATCGTTGTAAAAAAATTGTAGCGTCCTTCAAAAAAAGGCCACTAAATAGGATAAAATAACAAAGTTTTGAAGTCGGCACCAATTTGATATACTTAAGTAGGTACATAAAACGTGATAGTAATTATTAAATTGGTTCCGATCTCAACATTTCGTTATTTTACACTTTTTAGTGACCCTTTTGTGAAGGAGGTTACATTTAAAAAAAAAAAGTTTTTTTAGGGAATTCCTGAACATGCTTTTTGCTTTCGAGCCTAGACAAGTAGGGTTGCCATATCATAATCCATTAAATTTTGCAGAAAAATCAGAAAAAGTAAATAAATAAATATTGCTGATGTAATCACCATTGTGATTTTAAAGTATTGTTGCGCGACCCCTGTTGGGTCAACTATGGGCTCCATAGAATGTTCCAGACCGCGACAACAACAACAATGGAAAGCAGGTAAAAACCCGACATTCTTAGAATTGCCTGGAGAATGCAATGCATGTAAGAAAGGTCGAGATGCTTCCAGAACCTTTGATAGGCGGAGGACGAAGCTATAAAATGCGAGCAGAGTGGTTGGCAAATCAGTCAGTTAGTTAGTTGTTCGTGAGTTGTTCATGTGTCTGGCGTTGCGACATAAATCATTTAGTTATACTGTGAAATAAATAAACTTTTGTGTATGTAAACCATTGAGAGCAATTATATAAATCTGGTTTTACATAAATAACTTTTTGTAAATAGTCGTGTGAATATAGTTAATATACAAGTGTGAATAAGTGTACTGGATAAACTTTGTTGTGTTTGTGTGTTGTAAATATTTTGTGTACATAATTTAGTGACTCTATATTCTCTGTTACTTAGTTTTCTACTATATTATTTAGAACTATTAGTTTTGTTTCTGTTAACGTTATTATTTCTGTTAAGTTAAAGAAGTACGCTTTTGTTTGTGTGTTTAACTGTTTTGTTAAACATTTATTATTGTAAATAAATAATTTTCACCACGGACTAGAAAAGTTTTGATATTGTATTTTTTTTTTATAAAACAGTGTTTCGTCAAACATTCGTTGTACAAGGCCGAGGTATGTTGGATACAGTTTTATAGGACATGGGGACACGTTGTCACTTTGAGGTGGATTGGTTTTTGAGAATATGTCCTCCGGGAAATGACAATAGTTCTGTACCTATCTCTGGATACGTATTTACTTACATATTGCATGTACCTTCTCGTACAGTGATGCTATGTTTGAATTGGACATGTCAATATGTAACACTTTAATGGGCCGCCTAGGTATTTAATATTATTTTTACAAAAACCGATTAATTATATTAATTAAAAAATGGATTTTTAGTCGGCGGCAATGTTTAACATCACCACCGTGCTCAGCATCCTCAAAAACAGGGTAAAAACTTTGTTTTTTTTGAAAGGGAATAACGTAATGTGCGTTTAACCCCGTTCGGGGGTGGTTTTCAGCCGTTTTGGGGGATTGCGAACCGCAAAGAGACATTTTAATAGTAAGTTGTTGTTTTTAGAGGAAGAAGGATCATAGAAAACTATCAAGACGAAATTTTTATTTTTCGCAACGTTTCGTGTTGTAATTAACACTTCATCAGGCGATCTACAAAACATTAATAATAATGAATCACACAAATAACTACAAAATCGTTACAACCTTATCTTAACCTTACCATAAAATACTAGATCTTGACATAGTCAAAATAAAAATATTATTGTCATATCGTAATGTAAGTTGAAATAATGTTGGACAAGATTCTTGCATCAATGAAATAATAAATTAAAACCAATCTTCGATTGTGTTTTTGAACATAAAAATGTATAATGATGTCTTGCTAGAATATATCAATTAACCACATGTTTTACTGTCTTATATTTTTTGTTTTACGAATGAAATTGACATTGAAAATAAAATGCAATTATTGCCATCTGTGTGCATATGACCTAACTAATAGCCACTGTTATATTTAAAAAAAACACTGTTATATTTAAAGAAACCTTATTAAGTAGCAATAAATAAAATTATCGACCACCCCCCAGACAACATACTATCCACAATTCATCAAATTACAAAGTTTTTTGTAATTTAACGAATTGCCAACAATACATCGTCCGAAAAACTAGTCGATAATATTATTAATGAGTTCATATCAGACGTTAATCAAAGATTTGTCTTATTAAGTAACAATCAAGTTAGCATACTACTAATTATGAATCAACATTTGTCATCTATCAATTCCAATGGTCTAAATGTACTGAAAAAGAAGTAAGAATAAAATAAAAATAAAAATAAAATTGGAATTAAAAGATGACAAAAGCTAATTTACAAAATAACCTACTAACATTCATAAATCTCGTATGCTTAATCTATCTGACATTACGTTTTTTCTTTTTATATTCATCCAATAAGCCATTATACAAACAATTTAGGTTATTTGTGTCTGTTTTTTGATTTACGGTATCATTTAAGTAAATATGGACCATTTCACTGATATTCCTTTTTAAATAGTTGGATTCTCTGTCTAATATCCGCACATTGTTAAAATCAAATACGTGTCCAGTTTTAAAATGGTGTCTGGCCAAGGCTGTTTGTTCAGGTTTTAGCATATGTATCACTCTGCAGTCCAATCTATGCTGATTTATTCTGTTTTTTAACCATTGTCTAGTTTGTCCGACATACAATTTTTTTGCAGCTACATGGGACACCATATATTAATTCAGAACTCAGACCTATTTCAGTATTGTCTTTTAACTTTGAGTGTATGTTACCAATAGTCTTCAAGTTATAGCTTGCCAGTTTCCACTCAGTTTTAACAAACACCCTCGAAATATCTGATGACAAACCCTCTACGTAAGGAAACCTGAAGTGCTTATTTTCCTTACTTTCTTTTTTCCCCGTCTTATTTTTATTCATATTGAACTTATCAATGCAGATGTTGATGAATGAACTAGGGTAGTTATTATTCTTAAGTAGCATTCTCACTCGGTTCATATTTTCCTGATGATAATCACTATGACTTAAATTTATAGCTCGATGCAGCAGGCCTAGTGCAACTGATATTTTTTGCGATGCCGGGTGGTTCGACAAATAATTAAGTAACCGTCCTGAACTGGTCGGTTTATTATACCAATTAGTTTTAAGACTGCCATCTTGATTTCTAGTAACCATTACATCTAAGAACGGTAGCTTACCTTCAGTTTCGACTTCCATAGTGAATTGGATCTTACTGTCCACGTTGTTAAAATACTTTAATAAGTTATCTATTTCACTATCAGGAATGGCCATGAACGTGTCGTCTACGTATAACTTTAGAAATTCAATATGGAACGGTAATGACTTTAAAGCTTTCTCTAAAACATACTGCATGACAATGTTAGCTAATGCCGGACTGGCTGGTCCACCCATACTTGTACCATCTAATTGCAAGAATATCTCACCTTGGAAGCTAAAATAACCTAAATCAAAACAACTGTTAATCAAGTTAAGAAAATATTTTTTGTCCATCTTCACAATATCTGTTAACTTTTCCCACTTTTCTTCAATTATTATGTTCACTAAACGTTTTGGTATATTTGTGAATAACGAGATCACATCAAGAGAAACTAAAATATAATTAGTGGGAAGCTTAAGCCCATGTATGAAATTTACAAATTCCGTTGAGTCTCTAATATTAAATTCATTCGGTCCTGTCAGAGGTGAAAGCAACTCGTGCACGAATTTTCCAAGTTTATACCCTGGAGATTTTATACAGCTAACCACCGGTCGCAATTTACATCCTTCTTTGTGTACTTTTCGTAGGCCGTAAATTTTTGGTGGAACAGCATTGTGTGTCTTCATCCTCTTGGCCTGTATGGTATCAATCACTCCTTGTCTTTCTAGGTCACTAACCAGATTATTAGCTCTTTCTTGAAACTTCTTCGTCGGATCTTTATCTACTTTTTTATAGACTGTATTATCAGTTAGCATGGAACTCATAGTTGCCTTGTACTCATCTTTTGTCATCACTACTGTGCTACCACCCTTATCTGCTCTACTCACTATTAGGTTCTGGTTTTCTTTCAAAAACTTAGTAGTCTTTTTTAAGTCGTACAACAGACTAGTCCATTTTCTGTCTCTAATATCCGTGTGTCTTTTATAAAAGTTAGTCATAGTATTTATAACTCGCAATCTATAATTATTTCTCACGTTCTCGATTACTTTAGGATCAGGATCTTCAACATTTATTTTAGAGATCCCAAACTCCACGTCTTTTATAAGTGTCGGGATCGGAACTTCATTGCTACTGAGAGGTATACCCACTTTTGGTGCTAAACTAAGTATCCTGATTGCATAATCAACGGAATTTGTAAATTTCATACATGGGCTTAAGCTTCCCACTAATTATATTTTAGTTTCTCTTGATGTGATCTCGTTATTCACAAATATACCAAAACGTTTAGTGAACATAATAATTGAAGAAAAGTGGGAAAAGTTAACAGATATTGTGAAGATGGACAAAAAATATTTTCTTAACTTGATTAACAGTTGTTTTGATTTAGGTTATTTTAGCTTCCAAGGTGAGATATTCTTGCAATTAGATGGTACAAGTATGGGTGGACCAGCCAGTCCGGCATTAGCTAACATTGTCATGCAGTATGTTTTAGAGAAAGCTTTAAAGTCATTACCGTTCCATATTGAATTTCTAAAGTTATACGTAGACGACACGTTCATGGCCATTCCTGATAGTGAAATAGATAACTTATTAAAGTATTTTAACAACGTGGACAGTAAGATCCAATTCACTATGGAAGTCGAAACTGAAGGTAAGCTACCGTTCTTAGATGTAATGGTTACTAGAAATCAAGATGGCAGTCTTAAAACTAATTGGTATAATAAACCGACCAGTTCAGGACGGTTACTTAATTATTTGTCGAACCACCCGGCATCGCAAAAAATATCAGTTGCACTAGGCCTGCTGCATCGAGCTATAAATTTAAGTCATAGTGATTATCATCAGGAAAATATGAACCGAGTGAGAATGCTACTTAAGAATAATAACTACCCTAGTTCATTCATCAACATCTGCATTGATAAGTTCAATATGAATAAAAATAAGACGGGGAAAAAAGAAAGTAAGGAAAATAAGCACTTCAGGTTTCCTTACGTAGAGGGTTTGTCATCAGATATTTCGAGGGTGTTTGTTAAAACTGAGTGGAAACTGGCAAGCTATAACTTGAAGACTATTGGTAACATACACTCAAAGTTAAAAGACAATACTGAAATAGGTCTGAGTTCTGAATTAATATATGGTGTCCCATGTAGCTGCAAAAAATTGTATGTCGGACAAACTAGACAATGGTTAAAAAACAGAATAAATCAGCATAGATTGGACTGCAGAGTGATACATATGCTAAAACCTGAACAAACAGCCTTGGCCAGACACCATTTTAAAACTGGACACGTATTTGATTTTAACAATGTGCGGATATTAGACAGAGAATCCAACTATTTAAAAAGGAATATCAGTGAAATGGTCTATATTTACTTAAATGATACCGTAAATCAAAAAACAGACACAAATAACCTAAATTGTTTGTATAATGGCTTATTGGATGAATATAAAAAGAAAAAACGTAATGTCAGATAGATTAAGCATACGAGATTTATGAATGTTAGTAGGTTATTTTGTAAATTAGCTTTTGTCATCTTTTAATTCCAATTTTATTTTTATTTTTATTTTATTCTTACTTCTTTTTCAGTACATTTAGACCATTGGAATTGATAGATGACAAATGTTGATTCATAATTAGTAGTATGCTAACTTGATTGTTACTTAATAAGACAAATCTTTGATTAACGTCTGATATGAACTCATTAATAATATTATCGACTAGTTTTTCGGACGATGTATTGTTGGCAATTCGTTAAATTACAAAAAACTTTGTAATTTGATGAATTGTGGATAGTATGTTGTCTGGGGGGTGGTCGATAATTTTATTTATTGCTACTTAATAAGGTTTCTTTAAATATAACAGTGTTTTTTAAATATAACAGTGGCTATTAGTTAGGTCATATGCACACAGATGGCAATAATTGCATTTTATTTTCAATGTCAATTTCATTCGTAAAACAAAAAATATAAGACAGTAAAACATGTGGTTAATTGATATATTCTAGCAAGACATCATTATACATTTTTATGTTCAAAAACACAATCGAAGATTGGTTTTAATTTATTATTTCATTGATGCAAGAATCTTGTCCAACATTATTTCAACTTACATTACGATATGACAATAATATTTTTATTTTGACTATGTCAAGATCTAGTATTTTATGGTAAGGTTAAGATAAGGTTGTAACGATTTTGTAGTTATTTGTGTGATTCATTATTATTAATGTTTTGTAGATCGCCTGATGAAGTGTTAATTACAACACGAAACGTTGCGAAAAATAAAAATTTCGTCTTGATAGTTTTCTATGATCCTTCTTCCTCTAAAAACAACAACTTACTATATCATCATCCAGGATCTTACACACTTAAATAAGACATTTTAATATCACCACCGTGTTCAGCATACTCTAAAACAGGGGCAGGGGGGAGAGGTAACCTCGTTCCTGCTCAAAATATTTACATTTTTCGAGGTTTTTTCCGACTCATACACGCCACTAAAACCAGCACAAACCAACTCATTTAAGGTTATACGCCCGATAGAGCAATGTATAGATAATACGCTGAAATTTTAATATGTTAATTATGGATATCTCATACATTCAACTGCATTTTTTAAAAAAACATTGACCGTCTAGTTTTCAAGTTATTAATTATTAAAAATGCGATTTTTAACACAATGATAAATGAGACTGACCGGAAGTGTATATAAAAATAAGATTAAACCAAATTGGCTATAGACAAATTAAAAAAAAATGATTATTGGAAAGTTTGACTCTTTTAGATAACGTAAAAATTAAAAAATCTAAACTTTCCCGTGCAGTTTTGGAGAAATATTAATTAAGAATTTTCGAAATAACTCTCAAAATCTCCATTTTCTAGATTTGAATTATATCACCATAAAAACCAGATTACCTACATGAATAGTTTTTCATAAATTTTGTTTTTATTAAATAATTTTTTTGACGCTGCTAATAACTATACTTGAAAATTTGATATTATTTCATTTACCGTGTATTAAAAACTGCATGTTTAATATTCAATTACTCAAAAACTATACGTCTAACGGTTCAAAGGTTTTTAAAAACAAAACGTAAGATAAAATCTTTCGTGTTCATTGGGCTTAATTAAATATACTGCTAAAGTCAAAACTTTATGATATTATGTCAAATTTTTAAATATTAATTTCTTAAATATTGAAAAATAAAGCTATGATCTACAGGATATAATATTTCCATAAGAAATAGTAATTTACCAAGTCATATAACATTTTTTATAACAACAAAATACGGACGCAGTTTTTACTAACACGGTCGTGGGTGTATAACCTTAAGAGCCGACTTCGTAGTATTATAGTACTAACAGACGGTCGTACTTGGTTCGAAGCGGACAGCGGATCTGGTCCGCTGCGTACCAAATCTGTTCGTCTGTAGAGTAGTCTGCGTGTCCGCCCGGTTCGATGGGATGCACGTCGTACTTGGTCCGGTCCGGTACAATATCCGAGCGTGTGTATAGCAGTACGACGGACTTGATACATATAACCGTATAACGACGTCATTGTAATTCAAAACGTTGTGTACAATGCCGGATTTAGAGGTCTGGAGGCCTCGGGGCAACAAAGGAGTGGAGGCCCCCTGGCCCCAAATTATTTTCCAAATAAAATAGACAATTTTTTTCAGTCGATTTTTCCAATAAATAATTTATTGTGAAACCAAGTATAGATTCTTTTATTATTTAACAAACATATAAATATAATCAGGAAACAAGAATTATCTAAAAATTAAATTTTAGCATTAACGAACAGAACTTTCCGAGCTGAAATCCAGTTCCCGAAGTAAATCACTTTCAATGCTTAGGAAATTTGATTTTTTTTCCAAAGTCTCTATTGTGGGGGTCCCTCTTTTGTGGTGGCCCCGGGGCTGTAGCCCCGGTTGCCCTCCCCTAAATACGGCCCTGGTTGTGCAACATGACAGAAATTTTGACAGAACGCGAAGTTCTTGGTGGAGTATTGGTATTATAAAAAGATTTCTCATGTTTGTGGGATCTATCAGATAAGTTATATTGTAACAGAGAAGCGCGTAACAACGCTCTAGAAATTCTTCGGGAGTGTTATTCAAAATATGATCTTCGCTATCAAGCGATTTTATTAACTTCATATGACTAAATTCATCGCGATCTTTCAAATAGAATTTTGCCCACTCCTTTCTTTTCTCCCTTGTTGTTTGTGGCGGCATTAACGTTGCCGCTAGAACAATCGCAATTTTCGTGCGCTTATTAAGCATAGCCATGATTACGTATCTGTGTACACAACGAGACAGACAGATCCGGTCGTCTGTTGCAAGCAGCGGACTTGATCCGCCGTACCATGTCCGTTGTCGGACCGGACCAAGTTCGAGCGTCTGTTAGTACTATTAGACATTGTGCAGTTTTTATGTAATTTTATCAATGGAAATGGTTTAATGAAAACGACACATCACTACTGCAAACTAGACAAATATTGCAAGCGACCGACTGATGATCGTTGCTTGTTGCAGGTGCCGGTCTAGTGTACATTTAAATATCACAGGTACCCTCACGAACAGGCTTTTTTGCTCCGTGCTGTGCTGGCCGTGCAGGTTCATGTCTGATAAGTGTGCGTGAACTTTAACAGTAACGGTTTCTGCGCCACGTTTTCGAATTGAAATCGTACACTTCAAAAATATCACGAGGTATTAATCAAATAAAATAATGTCCAGCTTTATAAATATTTCAGTTGGTATTTACATTAATTTTACTACAAAGATAAACTACACAAATGTCAGTCATAACAATACAAATTATCCACGTGTGTTTTGTACCTGTTCAGAATAAGCTCGTATTGTGTCTTTCGCTCATATTTACGCTCTTTATATGTCATTTTATTGTGAAAATTGTCACAATATTTCGTTGTATAGAATACTGTTGGTGTTAAGTTTAGAATAAAATATAACAGCTTGTGTGACCCATCAAAATATTTATTATATCGCTATTTATATTTATCCGGTTGTGAAAATGAGAGTTATTCTTTTAAATTATGATAGGTCAAGATACTAATGTAACAAAACTGTTCTAGTTCGTGGTGGAAAATATTTATTTTCAATAGTGAAACGTTAACAAAACAGTTAAACACACAAACAAAAGTAATTCTCTATAACGTAACAGGAAAAAAAACAATAATTCTAACTAATAAAATAAAAGAATAAGTAATAAAGAATACAACGTCACTATGTACACAAAATATTTACAACACACCAAAATGTATTTAGCATTCTTATTTAATAATAGGTATATATACACAGTTCATTTATCTATCTTAGCAGTTACCTCAGTACTGTTCACGATACTGACTGTTAATTTATGTCACAACTATTTGTCAATTGTTAACTCGATGAATGTATGACTGCCTGCCTACTGAGCTATCGCCGTGGTTTATATATGGGATCGTTTTTTTATTTTCTTGCATTCATTGTTGTCTAGAATTTGGCAGCAATGCCCGTTTTACCTACGCATATTGTTAGAAGAACAAGCCGCTTGTAGTTGCCTCACAACAATCTGTGTATCATTGTTAGAACAACAAGCCGATTGTTGTTCTACAACAATCTGTGTGTCATTGTAAGAATGGCGAGCCGATTATTGTCTCCCGAAATCATTTGTCGTCGCAACGCAGGCGTGTAGCAATAAGGTCCAAACAAAAATTCCAGTCAATTGGACGACGCGACGGGACCATTTCAACTTATAAATGTTGACATTTAATATCGTATATTAAAGAAAATCAAATTTCTAATATCGCGTGAGGTGACGCAGATAATGACTAGTATTCAATATAATATTTGCTATTCGTTGCCATGGTTACCTACATGATATGTCCCACGTTATGTAAAAATAACTAGTTTATTTCCGACAGATTTTCAAAACAAAAGAACAACTGATTTTTTTTATTTTCAAAATATTTGCAAAACTAAAATTTAACAAATCTCTCAGCTACAGGACGCTGGCACCTCATATATGGAATTTCAGTTGACCAAATATACCATTTAAAAGGTCAGAAAATGGTCATAAAAGGTCACTTAATTTCATTAATTGGTCAGCAATAGAACATTTTTTATTAGCGGTTTAAGTTTTTCAAGGCCATCCAGAAATTCCAGCACCCCATTATTAATTAAATTAAAAATAATACATGTGCCTCATAGAAAATTGTGTGCTGATAATTGGTCAGCTAAAATAAATAATTGGTCAATCGATTTTCATTAAAAAATCAATAATTAAGTTGTGTTCGCGCTACTCTTATTTGAAATAATATGGTGGAGGTGCCGTGATTATTAGAGTAGCGCGAACACAACTTAATTATTGATTTTTTAATGAAAATCGATTGACCAATTATTTATTTTAGCTGACCAATTATCAGCACACAATTTTCTATGAGGCACATGCATTATTTTTAATTTAATTAATAATGGGGTGCTGGAATTTCTGGATGGCCTTGAAAAACTTAAACCGCTAATAAAAAATGTTCTATTGCTGACCAATTAATGAAATTAAGTGACCTTTTATGACCATTTTCTGACCTTTTAAATGGTATAATTTGTCAACTGAAATTCCATATATGAGGTGCCAGCGTCCTGTAGCTAAATCTCTCTTATAAAAATAAATAGAATAATTAGTCGTTATGAAAAGTGTATCATTATTATATAAAAAAAAAACACCGTTTTGACATATATCTTTTTTACGCATGCGCCGATTTTCCCCAAAAACATTAGGACTCTTCATAATTGCATACCAAACATCCTCCCAAAATTTGATTTCAATCCGGTCATCTGATTAACCTGTATCGTGCTCACGACAAACAAACAAAAAACATATAAGGAGACTCTTTTACCAGTTTACTAGTTTAGGTCAAAAATCACTTTTCAAAAATTTTACAATATCTTTCCGTTTTGAGGTCCACTGAATCCAAAAAACATATTTTTGAAAAAACTTTGTGCATCTGTTAGTCTGTTTTTCTGTGAACACGATACAGGTCAAACGGATGATCGGATTGAAACCAAATTTTAGGAGGATGTTTGGTATGCAAATATGAAGAGCCCTATTGTGTTTGGGGTAAATCGGCGCATGCGCAGAAGAGATATATGCTAAAACGGCGTTTTTTATATAATAATGGTATACTTGTCATAGCGGCTTATTATTCCATTTATTTTTTCAAGAAAGTTTTGTTAAAACATTTTTTTCAAAACTTTATAGTTTCGGAAATATTTTGAAAATAAAAAAAAATCAGCCGCTCTTTTGTTTTATGGATCTGTCAGAAATAAACTAGTTAGGCATGCTTTGATTAATTTTTACATGACGTGGAACATATATAGATAACCATGGCAACGAATAGTTAATATCATATTGAATACTAGCCATTTCCCGCGTCTCCTCACGCGACATCAGAAATATTATTTTCTTTATTATAATCAAATGACAACATTTTTGAAGTTGGAATGGTCCCGTCGCCCAATTGGCTGGAATTTTTTTTAAAAATATTGCCTTCTCAGAATGCTTTGTTTGTTGAATTTTTTGTTTTATATTCAAGTAGGTCCTTGTTAAATACATACCTACCTACTTATATTTTGTACGTAGATATATAAATGTATACCTGTCTTAAACTGGGAAAAAAATAATTCGAAATAAGGTGACAGTCTGTTCGTTTTCCCATGCCAAATCACTTGTAAATTATATACGTTTAAATCCAGTGTCCTCGCGGTTGTGCTCAGACCTATTATTATATAGACGAGCCACCCCAACAAGTGAGCTACTGATACAGTACGTTCACTTCGAGAGAGAGAAGGTTTATGTTGCGCCCAGCTGAATTTGTTAATAGTATAACAAAACTGCTGTAGTCCGTGGCGGAAATTATTTATTTACAATAATAAATGTTTAACAAAACAGTTAAACACACAAACGAAAGCGTACTTCTTTAACTTAACAGAAATAATAACGTTAACAGAAACAAAACTAATAGTTCTAAATAAAAATAAAAGACTAAGTAACAGAGAATATAGAGTCACTAAATTATACACACAAAATGTTTACAACACAGGAACACAACACAAAGTTTATCAGCACACTTGTTTATTAACTGTAAATCATTTATGTGAAACCACTCACTAAAGTTTATTTATTTTCACAGTATAACTGAATAATTTATGTAGTAATGCCAGAGCACTGTGTCAACCCATGAACAACACGTATAACTGACTGACTTGACCACTCTGCTCGCCTTTTATAGCCTCGTCCCACGCTTCTATCGAATGTTCAGGACGAATCGAGATTTATTCCTTTACGTCTATTGTTCTCTCCAAGCGATTCAAAGAAATCGGGTCTAACTTCGCTACCTGCTTTCCGCACCGAGATCCCTTCCTTTACATGTATTTGTGTCTCTCCAAGCGATTTTTTAAAGGTCGGATGTTTTTACCTGTTTTCCGTTGTTGTCGTTTCTAGTAGTTTCTACAGATTCTAGAGTCGTCCCATCAAGGGGCATGCAACAATAGTAAACAAATCCACACGACTAATCACTAATCATAATAAATTGGAACTATCCATTCAGTACTACCAGGCAACTTTCAGCTACAAAGCCTGATATAGTTCTTCTTGATAAAAACGCGAGTTATGTAATTCATCGAGTTCTCAGTTCCTGCTGAATTGAACATAGCCGCGAAGGAAACGGAGAAGCGGACAAAACATCAAGATCTTCTTTTTGAGCTCAGGAAGCAGAGTATTCCATTAAATTAATTGTTCTTATAATTGGTGTTCTTGGAGGAGCCAAATCGTTACTGTTGGCAAATATAAAATCTATTCAGGCATGTCAGCGTAATGCTGAGTCACTAGTCTATCGCATGCAAAAAGCCGTGCTTATCGGATCGCTCCGTGTACTCCGTGCGCACGAGCCAAACTCACTGTAATCGCTCATTTCATGGTTTGTGACGCGGTTATAGTTGCACCTTGCTCTGCAAGTATCCCTTGTATGACGGTGACGAACCTGAAGTTTTGGGTGCTTTTGGATGCAGAATTCTGTACGGAATTTTTTCCTTCTCTATAATAATAATAATAATAATAATAATAATAATAATAATAATAATAATAATAATAATAATAATGCGTTTGACGACCGTTTCTCGATTTTATGTCTTAACAAACACCATTCGTACCATTGCTATTTTCCATCTATCACACTTCCCGTTTTTTTAAACTTCCACTTAATTAATAGCAATGGGCAAATGAAGGAATTTTCACACATTAGGATAAGGTAGGTAAATTTTGACCACAGGAGTTTGACAGGTAATCGGCCATGGCTTTGAATAAGGAACCATCTCGATATTTAACTGGAATTATTGAAGAAACCATGGAAAACCTCAACAAGATGGTACAGAAATAATCGTTTCTCGGCGAGAGACAGCAGGAAAAAGTCCCAGCCACATCTTCACCCGCCGGGATTGGAACCCGGTACTTCCCACAACTTCTCCCACAACTAAAAAAAAACTTGTTTGAATTTTTTAAATTTTTTTTTTATATTTAAGTTTTAGTGTGCTTTATTAAAAGTGCGATTGGCAACCGGGAGAAAGCCGAACCGGTCAAATAGTTATTATAATATTGTATTGTCACCGAAACTACTACATATACGTATGCAAAATTTCAACTCAATCGGAAACCGGGAAGTGGGTCAAATTTAACTTGCAAGATTTGATTTCAGACAGACAGATGGACAGACAGACACCGGGACAGGTGAAGCTAAATAAACGCTTGTAAAAACGGCTTTCTAGAGCCTAGTCATCCTGCCACTAAATAAAGCATAGAAAAATATATCGTTATTTCTTTATAGTAAACGAGTTATATAAGATAAAATAAAGTGGAATAAATAAGTGAACACGACGATGATTTTAAATATTCATAAATAAACAGTCATAAGCCTTCGTTCTAACAGCACCTCATTCCCTCTGTATTGGCCATCACCTGTTCCCCAACAAACTAAGCTTTGTATTAGAGTCTACCTACAAAGTAAACGATTTCACGCAAACAATTAGTTGGAAAAATAATTGATTCGACACAACTTGGACTCATTTTCACTTATATGAACGGATCTGTACGACACACGCCCACAGAATCTCTCCCTGTTACTAGGCTAGACGGAGAAGGGGTATAAACACTAAAAAGTGTATTATTCGGGCACAGGTGAGATTATTGTTGGAATCGCTTCGTTTTAGGGCGTAGTTCAACCTCCTAAGTTTGCTTACAAATTGTTGGTGTCCTTGATTTTATAATTAACAATTAGTGACGAAAATAGTGTTTTTTTCTCTATTTCCTTTAATATCTCCGTTCCTTTTGACTTTTAGTATAGCATATGCATTGAGAAAGTTGTTCTTTATGAAATTTCCTAAAAAATGAACACTAACAGAGGTCGCTAAGTGCAATTGTTAACTTGCAAATAGCCCCGAAAGTTAAAAACTATTTTTATTTTTTTACTAAAAATTGACCGCACATAGATGGCTAAAAATTCTCAAAAATGATGTCTATGTTGACCCAAACATGCATGAATAATTTTAGCGTCAATGCTCATTTTTTAGGAAATTTCATAAGGAACAACTTTCTCAATGCATATGCTATACTAAAAGTCAAGAGGAACGGAGATATTAAAGGAAATAGAGAAAAAAACACTATTTTCGTCACTAATTGTTAATTATAAAATCAAGCACACCAACAATTAGTAAGCAAACTTAGGGGGTTGAGCTACACCCTAAAACGAAGCGATTCCAACAATAATCTCGCCTGTGCCCGAAAAATACACCCAAAACTCCTCGCCGTCTAGCTTATACTGTATACAGAGCTGACGAACAACTAAAATCTTAGGTACTTATAATATTAGAATTAATTATATTTTCCGTATTTACCCAAAATTTAAATGTTCTGTGCGGCAGACTTTCTTGCGCTCCGGTGATGTTCTGCGCTCCGAAGAAGCCATTGAAATGTTTCAGAATTGTGATTTTAAGGGTCGAAATCGAATTTCAACAAACCGATTTTTAGCGATACACAAGACATTTCTAATTTGCCCCCTCCTGGGCCAAAAGCTGGGTACGCCCATGTAAGCGTCATAGAAAAAGACAAAGTTTTTGAAACAGAGATACTTTATTCAGATTTAATGCAAATACATCAACCAATCCTATCATCGGAGAAATCAGAGAATTACATCGAAAAAAGAGACGCAGATATATTTTCGATACGCTTTGTTGCCTTCGCTTACCGCACATTGAGTAGATAGGCAATGATTCATATAGTTAATTAATAGATATAATATGAGCACAAAGTGCAATAGACATGTATAGACGGTACAGTTAAAATACATTTATCAATAAAAGTTTGCAACTGGCACTAGATTTTCTAACAATAAAATTATTGTTTTCTGCAACCTAATTTATATACAGTGTAAACTCTTTATAACGAAACTCAAGGGACCGAGCATTTTTTATCGTTATAGAGAGTTACCGTTATATGGAGTGAAGAAAGAAAAACAACCAAATTAACAATAATCTTCAATGTACTGTATAATCTCTTTATAACGAATTTTAAGGGACCGAACATTTTTTTCGTTATAAAGAATTTTCGTTATATGGAGGGAAGAAAGAAAAATAACCAATTTTCAATAATTAATTTATTCCAAACACATATACAAACACATATACCTATAGTTTGGCGTCATCAAGTGCTTGTTGAATAGATGGTGATGGTTCAGAATGGTCCTCTTTATGTCTGTAAACATTTGCTGACGCCTAAATATGAACATATTTCTTCGTAATAGAGAATGGCTGTTGCGTTATAAAGAGGGTATTAATGTATAGGTTTTAAGGTAAACCAACCAAATCGTAAAAATTTCGACGTTATAGGGAGTTTTTCGTTATAACGAAGGACGTTATAAAGAGTTTACACTGTATTATCAATATTTTTGGAGGTATCGTGGTAAACCGGTTCATTTGCAAAAAGTTATAAGATATTTCAGTATTCACTCAAGAGCCATCAATCAACACATTATCTGTTTTAATAACTCCATATGACACATTCAGCTAACAAAATTACTAATTATTCCGTACAAAGGTAAAATACACATACATTTTATGTTTAATGAAATAAAAAATCCCAGTCGGACAAATATATACATATATGTATATGATATAACAGTCAGGTAATGTGATACCCATTAGGCTATACTTTAATGTCTCATCTTTTCATCTGTTTGTGTAATATGATATGCAATGACACAGAAGGCTGATCTAGCTAGCCCGTCTAGCCTTTGTATGTGAAAGTAGAGATATGTCACACTGCATGTGTATTCATATGTGAGTCTCCATGACTAGGGGTGGTGAAAATTGTGCCTTCACATTAATAGAATATTAAACCACAAGGGCCGAAAGTGTGATATTCTGGTCTTGTGTGCCATGATTTATTTTTATTATTTTGGGACGTTATTATGGGACGCTATAAATATAAATGGAGAGGGCTAGAAAAAAAAACGTAAAAAAAGAGTAAAGAATATCTATATATATAATTACCTATTGTATGTCTGTCCGTAGACATAGAAAGTTGAAATTTGGCACACTTATAATATAGGGCATGGGGCAGATCCTAACAGAGTCGGATTTTTGAATTTTGGTCGCAGAGGGAAGCAAATTGAAAACAAAAAAGTTTTTCGCTTATAATTCGAATTTAAATCAGATCGGTTCGAAACCTGTTTTAAACGAACGAGGAGAAAATTTTACATATATTTAATGTAACAGAATTCGCAAAAATAGTTTTTTTATACATAGAAAAACAGAAATAAACACTGTATAAATTCGATTTTGTCTAATACATCACGCACGCGGATTAGTTGTCTTTGTCTGTTGCGCACTGTGTTATGGACATTTAAAGATTGCGTATGTTCTGTCTTAAAATAAAAAAATTGCGTATGTTCTGTCTTTAAATAAAAAGATTGCATTTGTTCAAAAACGGATGCCATTTCAAATATTAGTCAGTTCTTTGACATTAATATTTTGTGAAATCACAGATAGTTATTATGACGCAGGCATCCCTTAAGGACGGATTTTTGAAAATTCAACCCTTAAAGGGTGTAACGGGGTTCAAAATTTGCAGGGAGAATCAACGCACAACTCATATCACTCAGCGAATTGGACTGAAATTTGGCACACAGATAGTTATTATGACGTATAAGCATCCACTAAGAACAGATTTTTGAAAATTCAACCTCTAAAAAGGTGTAACGGGGGTGCGAAATTTGCCTGGGGAAATCTTAAAAGATGAAAATGCGTAGGAATTACTCCTGTCAACAAATAAATAAACACGTGTTTCGTGCTTTTTAAAAAAAAAACCTCTTCAGAGTGTGAAAAGAGGTAAATAATCTAAAAATCAACATGGGTGTCATTTTCAAGATTTGTCCAGACATTGATCAAGTTATCAATTTTGAAATTTATTAGGAGGATCTACGTCGAGAAAGTAGCAACTATGCCAAATAATAAGAAATCATCTGTCTTTCGTCTCAATCGCGTGCTAATCCGCGGGTAACGACTAGTATATATTATATACGATTAGACAGTGTATGAATTTGACTGTATTCAATACATAGAGTAATAATTTGTGATCCATTGAAGTTAATAAGAAGTATTTGAAAAAAAATTCCGTGGCGTAAGGATCAAAGTAAAGCAAAACTGAATTTGTAAACTTGCATTTTTTACTGACGTTTTAGTACGCTTTGTACCATCTTCAGAGTTTTCTGTAATTGTATTTTCTTTTGTTGTAAAAAAAATGTTTTTATTAAAATGTAATTGTGATAAAATCAATGTATGTGATTTACCAAATGCTGTCACATCATATCAGTATATTGTTGTGGAAGGGTTGTTCACAAATCCAAGAAAAGAAAATACAATTACAGAAAACTCTGAAGATGGTACAAAGCGCACCGAAACGTTAGTAATAAATGAAAGTGTAAAAAATTCAGTACTGCTCTGCTTTGATCCTTACGCCACGGAATTTTTCGAAACACCTCTCATTACACATTGTGATCGTGATGAAAATCATATCGTAAATCGTAAATCGTAATTTATTAATTTCGTTATACCTACAAGTATATGAAACAAGTCATGATATACATAGATTAAAATTTACACATTAAAATCAGCTAATGAACATTGATCATTTAAAAATTCTTGAATGGAGTAAAAAGCCTTTTTTATTAGAAATTTGCTTACAGTTTTTTTTTTAAATTTAAATCTTTCAGTTGAGAAATATGTTGTGGAAGTTTATTTGTAAATATTAAACCAAAATGATTATGGCTCATCCTACTGGAATTTAACCTTTTAAATGGTATTTTTAATTGGCCACAATTTCTTGTGTTGTAAGAGTTGTCCACAGTGTCAAGGGTTGTAAGTTTAGTTCTGACTGAGCACAAAGATTTAAATATGTATAGTGATGGTAATGTCATAAGTCCAAGAGATATAAATTTACACCTTACATCGTCCCTAAAGCCAGTATTAGAAATTATTCTTACAACTCGCCTTTGTAAGCTGAAAATACGAGAGGCATGGCAACTGTGACCCCATAGTGTCAGACCATAACCAATATGAGACAGAAATAATGAGTGGTAAGCCGTTAATACAAGAGGAAATGGAACGATGTCACGAATTAGGAAAATGTTTTTCAATAATTTATCTGCCAATTTGTCTACATGATGCTCCCAACTAAGATTTTGGTAAAGGTATATGCCTAGAAATTTTGGGTTTTCCTTATTATCCTCAATCACTTTGTGAGTGAAATATATGGTCGAGGTTTTGCTGGTGTTGAGGCTTAAAGAGTTTGCACAGAACCAGTCAAAAATGCATTTTGTGATAGGATGGTAATTAAATGAGTAGCCCATATTGTAAGCTTACAATGAAGTATAACTGCCCAGCCTTAATTATACAACAAGGATACACCAACAGAATATGCATATGTGTGAATTTTTGTCTGTATGTGTGTGCTTGCTCATTGGTGAAGCCTCCAGGTAATATTAATTAGCCGTCCAACTCATAAAGGGAAACATAAACTTTTTATTTCCCATTCTACCCCACATCTAACCTGCCATATCCGGGCTTGATATCAAGGAGACGCATTTTAAATGTTACGGAAATAGCCGTTTATAAAATTCGAATTTTCTAACGACTCTGCTGGAAATTTAGTTTAAAAAGCCGGGCAACTGAGGACACTCACTTGGCAAGTTTTCATGTTTAATGTTGTAACATGCTCCCCGTTGGGACGACAGTCGACAAAGAATTTCGTGAGACAACAATCGGCTCGTCATTCTAGCAATGACACACAGCTTGCTGTGGAACAACGATCGGCTTGATTGTTCAAACAATAACAATACGCGTAGGTAAAAAAGAGCTTTGTTGTCAAATTCCAGACAACAATGAACGCAAGAAAAAGAGAGAACTATCCAACGCATATAGATACAACCGGATAGCTCAGTGGAGGCAGTCATACAGAGACAGTGATACATTGTGCTTCATCGAGTTCACAATTGACAAATAGTTGTGACATAAATTGACAGTCAGTACCTACCGTGAACAGTACTGACGTAACTGCTGAGGTAAATAAATAAATGAACTGTGTAAATAAGTGTACTAAATAAATTTTGGTGTGTTCCTGTGTTGTAAATAATCTTGTGTATATAGTTGTATAGTATTTTTGTGTACATAAATAGTGACTTTGTATTCTCCATTAGTTATTCTTTTATTTTATTAGTTAGAATTGTTGTTTTATTTCTGTTACGTTATCAAGAAGTATTTTTGAGTTTGTTTATTTGTTTTGTTTACGTTTCACTATTGTAAATAATTATATTTTACACCACGAACTAGAACAGTTTTGTTACAATATTATAAATAAATGATTCATGTATGTAAGTTTGTCAACATTGTCTTATGACGCTTCCCTGTAGGTATGTACATCTATGACTGTCATGTTTGTCATGAAAACCCGTCAGTTTTTGACAACTATAAATTAAATCATAATCTAAATATTAGGGGAGCAAATGATTTTCGTTTACCAGCTCATTCCTTAACTTCCTTTGACGGAGGTGCACTTTATAACTGTTTAAAGTTATACAACAATCTGCCAGCTAAAATAAAGAACATTGAGTTCCTGCCTCGTGTAAAGGAAGTTCTTTAGGAAAGAATTGGTAAACAAAGAATTTAACAAACTAGGTAAATGATTTTATAGTGTAAACAATCGTAAAAGACATGTTACAAACTTATTGTCAATTGTTAGTTGTAACGAAATATTTATTATTATTACTATTATTATCTATTGGCGTTTTTGGCATCGAGAACTGCCCCGGGGCAGAGCAGACTGAATCGATATAACTATTGGTTAAATAATTATATCTAAGCAATAAACAAATTTCTTTAACCAATAGCTACTCATCCAGTTCAGATGCCGAAAACGCCATTAGATCCCATTTACGAACAAACCCGACATACGAACGAGTACCGGGAACGCAAGATGTTCGTAAGTAATATTTTCTGAAACAAAGTCGTCTTATTATTTTCAACGGATTATTAAATCGGTTACTCGTTCTATACATTTATAGTCATATAATGCTTATACGTAATAACTAATAATAATAATAATAACGATACAGGTGTAGGTATATGCTTTATGTGCCCCATTCCCATTCTCCAGTTGTTCCACTCTCATGCGCTAGACTGAAGCAGAGAGTGACCAGTAACGAACGCTGGAACACTGGACTGTAGAGTCGCCGTTGCCTAACTATGGTGTCTTAAACCGTTGATTTATATCTTGCCATAATTTTTAGTGTTTCGTAGCCAAATGGCAAAAGAAATTTCAGCCAATTGGGCGCACCATTTCAACTTCAAAAATGTTGACATTTGATTATAATAAAGAAAATAAAATTTCTGATATCGCGTGAGGTGACGCGGGTAATGGCTAGTATTCAATATTATATTAACTATACGTTGCCATGGTTACCTAAATAATATGTTCACGTCATGTAAAAAAATTCCAGCCAATTGGGCGACGGGACCATTCTAACTTCAAAAATTTTGACATTTGATTATAATAAATAAAATAAAATTTCTGATATCGCGTGAGGTGACGCAGGTATGGGCTAGTATTCAATATGATATTTGCTATTCGTTGCAGAATATGTTCCACGTCATGTAATAATTGATCAAAGCATGCTTAACTAGTTTATTTTTGACAGATACATAAAACAAAAGAGCACCTGATTTTTTTATTTTCAAAATATTTCCGAAACTATAAAGTTTAGAAAAAAAATATTAACAAAACTTTCTTGAAAAAATAAATAGAATAATAAACCGTTATGAAAAGTATACCATTATTATATAAAAAACACCGTTATAGCATATATCTCTTCTGCGTATGCGCCGATTGTCCCCAAAAACAATAGGGCTCTTCGTATTTGCATACCAAACATCCTCCCAAAATTTGGTTTCAATTCGCTCATCCGTTTGACCTGTATATTAGAAAGTGTTCGGTATGTAAACTTCTAATATTCAGGGTGCCATCACAAGCGACTGCGATGTTGGGTCCTTTATTATTACACAGTTACTTACCTCGGATCTCTCTGTCACACACTTCCACGCGCGTCAAAATTAAAATCTTTAAAATTCGCAAACCCTTAATAGGACCGAATTTTTCGCAGATAACCCTATGTCAACGTGTTCGCAATAAAACAGCGCTTATGATGATATAAATTTTTCTATTATCCAATCAAGTGAAAGTAACTTGCATCGACATACCTGTTTATACCTGTCAACCCAGTAGTTCGCCCAGGTAAATAATAGACAACCCAACGGCTTCACATTCTATACATTTTATACTTCAAGTCGGGACAAAATTTTCTTATTATCCTGATGTTGCAACATTTAATAAAAAATCATTTTTTTTTAAATAATTAAAAATAGTCCGTCCAGGATTTTTTTAGCAAACCCATTTTTAATATATTTAAAATTCATCATAAAATATGTTTCATTCTATTATCAGCTCGGTGAAGGTCGATTTAGGTTCCGCTCTTCTACTATTGGTATTATTTTTAAAATCGGCAACGAACCTCTCTAGTAAGACATTTTATTTAGTTACGTTATCTAGGTATCTGTTTTATTTAATTTTAAAATTGTGCCCGCGAAGTTGAACATTTTTTGAAAACTAAATAGTAAATAATATATAAATTATGTAGGTAAACCTATGGAAAAGCAATAAAATTTCATCTTATACTTGGAACCGAGGTCACGAATCCGTCGATAGCCACATAAACGACACCGTCTTCGAGTTCTACTTCTGGTTATTTATTTATTCTTGTGCTATGGTTAGATCGCCAGCACCATACACTTGGCATACCTGCGCTAGCCAGATACCGGTATGTGTGCACTACCTCTAATATAAACACGTTAATTTGCCTAATTGAAGAATGATGAGTAATGACGTAGATGAATCATATACGGCACTCGGACATATTATCTACTATACTTTTACATGCCTACCTCCGCACACATCTACGTACTACAGTGATTCGCAAAAAAATAATTTTGAAAAAATATTTTTTTTTTTTGATAAATTAACTTTATTTCATTATTGTATTTTGCGTCACCATTTTTATTTGTTACGTGTAATTGTATCAAAAATATGACAATAAATCAACGCCGTATTTAGTTGAATCTCACCTTTCGAGAGAGTACATTATAATATGGTAAATGAACTTGTCAAATGCAACAACTAAAATGTATAATTTTACAATGTTTTTATTAAGTCGCGTTTCGTGTATGTCAGGTGAAATTTTGTAATTGATTTTAAACTAACTTCCTGATGAGATAGAGACTTGAAATTTTTAACATAACTCAGAATTATATGACAATATGAGTCAATACTAAAATAAAGAAGAAAATAATAAAATATATATAAAAAATTATCTATATATATATAATGTTTATTAAAATTTTTTATAAAACTGAGTAGGAACGGGAATAATAAACAAAACTGAGTTTCATCCTAAAAAAAGAGATTCAATTTTATTAGATATTAATATTTCAATATTTACAAATTTACACAAATTTACCTAAAAAAAGAGAAACGACATTAAATGTCAACTATTCGCCGTTCTTCTCCTAATTAAAACTTTTAAAATAATATTCACAAATTATTAAATAATAACCTTTAAGAGGCGTTCAATTTTTATTTTAATTAGATAACAGTTTTTGCAGTGCAGTTCAAAAACTGTTTTACCAACGCGTAAGTGCGCGGGATCATTTCAAAAGAAGTATAACCTATCTTCTTTACATCTCCCCTCCTAGGGACAAAATTTTGCAAATTTTTTTTTTTTTTTTAATACTTTCACCAGGACGTCATATATCTCTCCATTCACCTGTAGTAATGGGAACTGGTATCAGTTTTGTTATGTGAAACATGTTAGATTCAGATTTGCTGTGTCTTGTGTTCACTTTGTAGATAGAATTTGACATCTTTTCCACGATTTTGAAAGGACCGATCTTCAATTCATCCAATTTTTTTCGGTTTAATTTATTACCATTTTCTACAAAAACCATGTCCCCTACATTCAATTCCAAATGTTTTCTATTTTGATCAAATAACTTCTTGTTGTAATTGTGTGATTTTATCGTATTCTGGAGAGCGAGTTTTCTGTCTTTTTGCAGGTCGCTTGCCGTTTTTTCTTCTTTTAACTCTTCCGGTAAAATTGTAGTGTTTTCACCTTCTAATAAGTATTTCGGTGTAAAACCAGTGACTGTATGCTCTGTCTCATTATATCTTTTTATACATTCTTGGGCAATCGTTGTCCACGCAACTTTATTTTCTTTTTCGTTTATTTTACACCTTATTTTATTTACAATTGTTTGGTTTAATCTTTCGTTTAGTCCATTTGAAAAAGGTGAATCTACTGCAGTAAATATCAGCGGTATTTTTTTTTCTTTTAGGAAACATTTAAATTCTTTCGAATTTATCCCTGGATATTGATCTGATAGTGCCATGCCGATTTTTTCGTTTTTCGTAATTTTTTCCACCAGCTTAACAAAATCGTTTGAACTTTGAGTTTTTGACGTTAATATCCAGGCATATCTAGTAAAGTGATCAACTAGTAAGTGCAAATATTTCTTAGTTGATCTCGATCCACCAAATCCTCCAACTGTATCTATTGATACAATTTCGAATGGTTGTTCAGCTGGTCCTAAATGAGACATTAGGCCATATTTATCTTTATTTCTTGATTTATTTTTAATGCATGTTATGCAATTTTTACATATTCGTTTTATATTCAGCAATAGATTTTTGCTTGTATAAAAAGGACTTATTTTTCTTTTCATCTGTTCTATACCTATGTGACAATAGTGCTCATGTATTTTTTTTATAAATTCTATACTTAGTTCTTCAGATAGTATAATTTTTTCCTTTTTCTTCAACTTTTTAAAGTATAATCTATTTCTTTGTATCATTTTATCCTTTATTTTCTGTAACTCTTCATTTTTTTCTTGATCGCTTATAATTTCTTCTATTCTTATAAGGTTTACAATTTTTAGTTGTTCATCTTCATTTTCATTTGGTTCTAGGACAGGATTTCTGCTCAAACAGTCTGCTTCTAGGTTATATTTACCTGGAGAATATTTTATGTTAAAGTCGTATTGAGATAGATAATATGTTAAATCCCCTAGTTCTTCATCGGTTCTGCATTTTATATTCATATTTTCCAACGGTTTGTGGTCTGTAAAAACCGTAAATTTCCTTCCTATGAGACGATGTTGCCAGTATTTCAGACTTTCTTTTATAGCTAGACATTCCAAGTAAATGGCTTTTTTTTTCTTTTGGGCATCACTCAATTTTTTTGAAAAATACGCAATCGGTTTTTCTTCTCCATTTTTTTGTGGCTGTTTCAGAATAGCCCCTATTCCTTTTAAACTAGCATCTGTGTATATGTTTATTGCCAGGTTTGGATCAAATATTCCCAATATTGGTTGACGACAAAGTAAATTTTTTATTTTTTCAAAAGATTTTTGGCAATCTTCTGTCCATCTAAATTGTTGATTTTTTCTTAGCAGATTGTGCAGTGGATCCAAAATAATTGCATTATTTTTAATATATTTGTTATAAAAGTTTATTTTCCCTAAAAATTGCCTAACATTTTTTTGTGTTCTTGGTGTAGGAAATTCTTTTATTGATATTAAATTATCTTTTAATGGGCGTATTGAGTTATTTTGTATTATATGTCCCAAATATTTTACCCAATCTCTTGCAAAAGCGCATTTCGAAAACTTTAATCTGAAACCTTCATTCATTATTGCCTTTAATAATTGTTCTAAGTGTTCCATATGTTCAACAAATGTTTTTGAAAAAATCAGTATATCATCGATATAATTTACTGTGAAATCTGAGAGTTTATTTTTCCTTATAATATTACTAAGAATCCTTTGAAAAATTGCGGGCGAGGTTTTCAAGCCAAATGGAAGACAAGTCCATTGAAAATGACCCTCTTGTGTCACGAACGCTGTTTTCCTCTTGTCTTCAATTTTCAAAGGTATGGACCAGAATGCCGAATTTATATCCAACGTCGAAAAATATTTACAGTCTCTTGTCTTTTCCATAAGGTCCTCAATCAAGGGAAATGGCTGTGATTGGGGCACCACTATCTTATTCAGCTCACGAAAATCTATACATAACCTTGATCTTCTGTTTTCGTCTCGCTTGTATGCCAAGGTTACCGGAGCGGCAAATGGGCTGTACGATTCTTCAATTAAATTTTTATCCAATAATTTTGCCACTTGTTGCTCTATTTCTCTTTTATGCTCAATCGTGCATCTGTACGGTCTTTTACTGGGATATTTTTCAATTAATAAATCAATGTGAGCTTCATAATTTTTCACTTTTCCTACGTCATATTTATCTTTCGCAAACACCGTTTTATATTTTTCTATTAATTTATCAATTTCATTTATTTTTTTTCTTTCTAAATGATCTATACCGATCTCATAGTTTATCTCATCTATATGTTGGTTAAAATTTATCATGAATTTTTCCTTTTCTTTAAAATTGATTTTTCCTTCGTTATCATCATAGCTATTTTCAATTCTTTCTTTCTGTAAAATTTGAATTTCTGACTTATCTTTATATTCTGTAGACTTTTTATCAGATAAATCTGGAGTTTTTCTTTGTTCTATTTCTAGTTTTTCATTTTGGCATAGTTTAAATTTTTTTATACAATCTAATCCAATTAAGAAATCGTAATTGAAATATTTACTATTTATAACAAACACCTGCATCATATTTTCTATATCAAATATCTTTATTTTTATATTAATCAATCCATCCGCTTTTCTGACACCATTGATTGTTTTTAAATTTGTATTACTAGTATTGCCGATTTGCTCTTTATTCATTTGCAACAGTCTTGAATTTATCAAGGATACATTTGAGCCAGAGTCATAGATGCCATTTACTTTTAGAGTATCATTGAGCAATACTTTCACTTTAATCAACGGTGTCAAATCTAGTTTTTTGAATTTCCTTGTGTCAAAACACCTTCCAATTCTGAGTTATTGACGAATTCTATTTTTCTCATCCTTTGTTCTCCATTATCCTTTATTCTAAACCAACATGAGGTTTCTGGGTGATAACGTGCTCCTTTGTTATTTTTCTCACAAATTTGACATGGTTTTTTCTCCTTATTTTCTACCTTGGTTTTCCTTTTTCTTTCAGCTAGGTGCTCCAATTTCCCTATCTCATTAAAGAGATCTTCAGTTTCTTGTAATGATTCCCTGTCAATTCTGTCTGCTATGAAGTGTGGTAAACCTGCAGCTATTAAATCTATTAAAGTGCCACTATCCATTGTTTTTCTTACCTCTAATAGAAGTTTTTCTTTTTTGATGGCATATTCTAGCAGTGATCCTGTTTGGAATTTGAATGACAATGCATGTCTAATTTGGCTCCACCCTTTATTCGCATAAGTCTCAATAAAAATTTTTCTCCATTTCTCCCACTCTGAGTTTATAGTTAATTTTATCATCATGCTACTATACCAATCTAGGCTAGATTTTTCTAGAAATAGTTTAAGCATTTCAATTTTTCTGTTATCTTGTTTTATTTCAAAGCGACGACATTCGTTTTCGAAATCTTGTATCCATTGGTGTGCATTTGTACTTTTTGTTGAATATTTTTCCAATATAAACTTCTCTGAGACTTTTTGCAAATTTTGAGTTTCATAATTTTGCTCCTGGTTAATAAGTTTTTCTAATAATTTTGTCATTTTGTCGGGATCTCCCATGACCTCTGTGCCTCCTTTTTCCAGCATTTCTTCTTGCACTTCCTCCAAATAATAATCAGCAAACATTAAATTTTCATCTTCATCTAGGTAAGTTTCTCTTAAATCTTCTGTAAGCGTTATCCACACTCTGCTTACCTGGTGTCTTTTTTTAAGTGTATTTTTCACTCTTCTGTAAGTTTTCGTTTTTTCAAGAACAGAATGTAAATTTATTGCTTGGCAATCAGCAGGCATTAAATAGTTTTTTTCCTTCTGCGTTCCAATTGAAGTTAAGAAAATTTTGTTGCTTTTTCCATCATCTGCTGCTTTCATACAAAAATCGAACCTTAACTTTTCCATGATTTGTTTCTTTGACTATAAATGTCGTTTTATAATGTTTATTAAAATTTTTTATAAAACTGAGTAGGAACGGGAATAATAAACAAAACTGAGTTTCATCCTAAAAAAAGAGATTCAATTTTATTAGATATTAATATTTCAATATTTACAAATTTACACAAATTTACCTAAAAAAAGAGAAACGACATTAAATGTCAACTATTCGCCGTTCTTCTCCTAATTAAAACTTTTAAAATAATATTCACAAATTATTAAATAATAACCTTTAAGAGGCGTTCAATTTTTATTTTAATTAGATAACAGTTTTTGCAGTGCAGTTCAAAAACTGTTTTACCAACGCGTAAGTGCGCGGGATCATTTCAAAAGAAGTATAACCTATCTTCTTTACATATATAAAATTCTCGTGTCACAGTTTTCGTTGCCATACTCCTCCGAAACGGCTTGACCGATTTTGATGAAATTTTTTGTGCTTATCCGGTATCTATGAGAATCGGCCAACATCTATTTTTCATCCCCCTAAATGTTAGGGGTAGTCCACCCCTAAATTTTTTTTTTATTTTTTAGACAAAATTTTTAATTTCTATTTTTTTATGATACAACATACAAAAATACATACAATCCTCAATTTTCACCCTTCTACGATCAACCCTTATTTTTTAATAGCCATTTTAGTAATTTAATCATTTTTCCTCTCCGGTCGAAAACTGATCAATCGTCATTTAATTAGTTATCCCCGCCAGATGTTTACAGGTGTCACTTCGCCAACATCTATTTTTCATCCCCCTAAATGTTAGGGGTAGTCCACCCCTAAATTTTTTTTCTTCCTTCTCCATTCGTTCTTTTGCACCGGGCACGACGGCGCAGCCGGAGTGCTCGACATACACACATATACGTCCATGTATATTTTAAAATAAATAAAATAGATAGATAGATGTTCCAATTAAATTGTTTTATTATTTCACTTTATACGTAGCGAAGCACGTACAGGGCCGCTAGTAAATACATATAATAGTCAGAGTGCCCATCGGCAAAAATTTTACTGACACATACTCACCCCAAACTTTGTATATGGCTTCATTAGGCCTAGTCTGACACCTATTTCGTCTATGACTTTTCTTGATTTTGGGGCGTTTTCCGAAAGATGTCGTTTTGACGACATGTAAAAATTTATAGATACTGTTTGTTTTTTAATTGGATAGCTTAAAAACTTCAACCAAAACGCTAAAATAATGTTCTGTCTGTCTGTCTGACACCTCGAATATGTTCGACATATTCGAGGTGTCAGACATTTTAAATGGTATTTTTATATTAATCACTTATTATGCTAGAATGTCTTGAGCGAAGAAAATTATTCACTAATAAGTGAATTTTGCACCGGATGTGAGCTCCTCTCGGCTTTCAGACCGGAAAACGCCCCAAAATCAAGAAAAGTTATAAAGGAAACAGGTGTCAGACTAGGCCTAATGTAGCCATATACAAAGTTTGGGGAGAGTACCTATGTGTCAATAAAATTTTTGCCGACTGGCACTCTGACTAGTAGTGCGTATACAGTTTATTAAAAAAATGTAGTAAAATATAATCTTCTAATAGTGTGATAGATATTAGAATTTTTTCGAGTCACTGTACAGACATTTATTACATGCAAATTCAGCATCAGTTTCCTGCATTACTAGCCTAGTGTTTGAGAGCTTTCACATAACCTAGTTATTTTATATCCAATAGACATTGTGCTCTTAACTATGTATGTAGGGTTGACATATTTTTGCACTACCGTTATAAAATAGCTGCGTCACATGCATGTAAAATGACTCAGTACTCACTAGTGCGCCAAAGTAAATGGAATATTATGCTTTTCTGATGAAGACATATCTGTGGTCACAATCTAAGATTATTGTCAAATCAGATTTTTTGGCAATGCTTTCTGACACCCAGCACTAGTACAGAAAAACCCACGCTACCAGAAAGCAATTTGGTGAGACAGTGTTTAAAACAAAAAAACTGATCTTTTCCTTCGACAAAATTCCTTCTAAAAAATTGAAAAAATATCGCTTTTTGTTGCTTTTGGAAATAAATCCCGTTCTCGAAGTTTACTTTTTGTTACCAGACGTCGCGTCGTAGTCACATTTTGCCAGATTTCAGCAATTTCGATATTAAAAGAAATATTTTCAAAATAAATTTGTAGTTTTAAGTATTAAAACTAGCGATGCATCCGATACCGATATATCGGCGATACTTCGGGTTAGCCGATACATCGGTATCGACGATATTTATATGACCGATTCAACGATACTTTTTAATTTAAAAATGTGTAATTCTCTCAAAGAAGAAGTCGAGAGATACCTAATGTCTCCCGATATATCGAGAGATGCAGATCCATTCGTTTTCTGGCGCAATGACGTCTTATACCCAAACTTGAAAAAAATTGCGCAGAAGTACTTTAGTTTCCAAATGAGTTCCGTCGCATCTGAGAGACTATTTTCCAGCGCAGGTCTTATTCAGACTTGCGAAGTCGCCTTTCTCCGCAAAACTTAAGATTACTTTGTTTTTTAAACAAAAATCTTATCAATGTTAATTTTAATTACTAAAATTTTTAATTATCTAATATTAAACTATGTCTTTACTTTTTATTTATTATATCTTCATTTTTGAATTCACAATAAGCGTATCGGTATCACCAATATTTTTATAAGAGTATCGATATCGGTATCGTATCGGCGAAAAGGCGTATCGATGCATCCCTAATTAAAACATCAGCAGAGAAGAGAGACTGTCTAGAAGTTCAATCCTGTGTTATATTTGGCGATCACCCTAAAGCGCAATTCCCACCCCAATTGTCAAGATTGCGATGCTGCGCACTCAAGCTTCGGAACCGCAACGCCAGGTGGCGATAATAATTAATAATTTCAGCTTCATACCTTAATCATTGAATTTTTCATAATTTTTTACTAATTAAAAAAAAATCGACAGAAATTGATGAATTTCTTATATTTATTTTCTATCGCTCAAATTTACTTCTGTACACCGACACTAAACCTCGATGTTTCTGTCATCTAACAAGAACCAAGACAAACTAAAATTTCCGGCCACCCTGATCTATTAGAAATAAACTTCTATACAGTCTCTCTTCTCTGACATCAGCTAGTCTTTTTTAAAAATCGCTTACCTTCCGTTAATTTATTTCGTCCAAGTCCTAAGTGATGCAGCTTCCTAGGTATAAAATCCATAAGTGATGTCAAATCAGAAATACAATTAGCGAATAACTCCAAATATCTCAATTTTCTAGGCAAATGGTGACCCGATATATATTCAATCCAATGACCAGTTAACACTAACGCCGCAAGATTTTCAAATTTTCTTATTTCACGGTCAGTTTCTGTAATCTAAACATGATAGTGCAAGATCCAGTATGAGAAAAATATACCCTCATCTGTTATTCGACGATCACAAAGATTATACAGTGTGTCCCCGGATTGAGTTCACAATAGGTGAGATTGACCAAAAATTTTCGAATTGGAATTTCATATTTTGGGATTCCGCCCTGCTTGGTCTGAAACTTATTTTTAGTTTACTTTCGATTTTTCGTTTTGACGACATGTAAAAATTTATAGATACTGTTTGTTTTTTTAATTGGATAGGTTAAAAACTTCAACCAAAACACTAAAATAATGTTCTCTGACAACTATTTAAAATGTGTGACACCTCGAATATGTCGACATATTCGAGGTGTCAGACGTTTTAAATGGTTCATGTTATTTGTCAGAGAACATTATTTTAGCGTTTTGGTTGAAGTTTTAAAGCTATCCAATTAAAAAAACAAACAGTCTATAAATTTTAACATGTCGTCAAAACGACATGTTTTGGAAAATTTAGAGGGAACATGCCCCAAAATCAAAAAAGTCATAGAGAAAATAGGTGTCAGACTAGGCCTAATGAAGCCATATATAAAGCTTGGGCAGAGTATTTGTCAGTAAAATTTTTGCCGACGGGCACTCTGACTATTTGTAGGAAAATTAATTCTCTAGAAAAAATCTTTTTTGATTTTTCCATAAATAATCATATTTGAAGGCCTAACATTCTTAAAGTATCAGATTTACAGAAAAAAAAGCAAGAAATATTTTTGTAGAGAATTAATTTTCCTACAAAATTGTTGTATTCAAATTTTTTTTTAATTTTTTCCAAGGGGTAGAAATCAGGGGGAGCAATTTAAAAGGTTAGTCGAAGAAAAAAATTTGTGGGACCATCACCATCGTATTCAGCGACTTCGAAAACGGGAGTGGGTCTCTAGTTGACGCTCTGGCAAAAAAAGGTATCTCTTTCGACTCCTAACCTCGACGGTAACTCTTGCACTAATACGTGTGAGCTCTAGGCCTATAATAATTATTGCAACATATCGTTTAATACTCACATAACAGTCCGAAAGTCTGAAGTATGTCTGACTGTAAAATAAATTTAAATCTATGAGGAGTTCTTTATTGTAAATTGTTAATTCTTTCAACATTTCCAACATGTCATATTTTGTAACATTGTTTTCGGCATGTATTTTCGGAACAAGTTCCGGGTCTTCTTGATTCAATTCATATTTTAACATTTCCAATTTCTCTTTATGTAAATCAATCCATTGAGGCTCTGATTCATTGTATTCTTGCACGAAGTTTGCAAAAAATGTCCTTTTGAGTTTAACATCAAGGGCTAGTCCAAATGGTATTCTTTTGCCTAGTAGTTCGTGGCGTTTGTGAGATGGTCTTGATTTGAATATCGATTCTTGTGGTGACCATGATATTTCCTTGTAAATATCTTCCATTTACATAAAATTTAATTTTTCTTTTTGGAAAGGACGTTATATTATGTCTAATATAATAACAATAATAACAAAATAGATTTGAACTGAAACAATTATTTCTATAGCAACGAATAATATCATTTTCTTCATAATTAATATTAGCGTATAATATGCTAGGAAAGTATCTTTTTTTTTTTTTTTATTTAGAATAGAAAATATACAAGAAAAAAAAATACAATATATAAACAAAAAAGAAAGAAGAAAAACAAGAAAAAAGAAACTAGTGCATCAACGTAAAGTTATTAGCACTAATGTAAGATAAGTATAATTATTAATATAGATTAAAGGATATGGAAGTAGGTAAGTATATGACAGTTAAGGTAAGTGATTATATTTTATTGGTAAGGTTTGTTAGGTGGAGGAATTCTAATAATATTTTAATATTTTTTTCAGCATTGCCAAGAATTTCGTCAAGATTTTGAGCCAGGTTGCTGGACAGCCTTTCGGGTTCATATAGTGGACATTCAGTCAATAGATGTTCTACGGATAATCTCGTATCACATATGACACAAACTGAAGGAGCATCTTTGGTCATCAGGTATTTATGTGTAATATTTGTGTGTCCTGTTCTGAGTCGTGTGATGATGACTTCTTGTTTTCTTGTTAGTGTTGTAGGATTTTCCCATTTCTCTGTTGAGCTTTTTATTTTCCTGAGTTTATTGTCCGTTAGCGTGTTCCATTCCTGATCCCAGAATTTTCTAATTTTTCTTTTTATATATGTTGTAAACTCTGACGATGTTACTGTGCTGTCATTGGGGTTTGTTTCTGAATCTATCGCTTCTTTAGCATATTTATCTGCAAGTTCATTGCCAATAATTCCTGTGTGAGACGGGATCCATATCATTTGTACCGAAATAGATTGTTGCTGTAGTTCAGTGTAGTTTTTCCGGATTTCTTGGACTATGGAATTATTCGAGTACATGATTTGAGTTGCTTGGAGAGCGCTTATTGAATCTGTTAAAATTATTGCATTTTTATTTATATTTTTTATATGTCGTAGGCTTGCATTGATGGCAGTTAATTCAGCAGTGAAGATAGTATTTAGTGGATTTAGTTTAATTTTTTCGACGTATTCGTTATTTATAAAAGCACATGCTGTCTCTTCTTGCATTACTGTGCCGTCGGTATATATATGGATATAATCATTAAAATCACTTAGGATTTGGTTTAAGTGGGCTTTATATATTTCTGGATGAGTCTCATTTTTTAACATTTCAGTGAGAGATAGGTTTATATTTGGATGAGGAAGTAACCATGGTTCTACTTCAGACAAAATTGTTTTCTTGAGGTATGTCTCCTGAATTTCGTATTCTCTGATTAAATATCTTAATCTTATTGGTAATGGTCTGCGTAGGTTGATTTTTTTGTTATATATATTGGGGTATCTTGGTCTTTTGAATATTTTATGGTTAATGTGTGATTCGTTACTAATTATTTTAGAATAGTAGTTTAGACTCAGCTGGTCACGTCTGATATGCGTTGGGATTTCGCCAGTAATACAGAAGAGGCTGGTTATGGGTGTAGATCTGAAGGCTCCACTTGCAATTCTGAGGCCGTTGTTACATATGGTGTTCAAAGTATTGAGTATGTTTTTGTTGGCAGTACTGTATATTGGGCTGCCGTAGTCAATTTTTGAACGTATTGTCGCATGGAAGATTTGTAGTAGTGTTTTATGATCACTACCCCATTGATGATTTGAAAGTATTTTCATCAGGTCTAAATTTCTTTTACACTTGTTTTTTAATTGCGTGATGTGTGGTACCCATGTAAGTTTGTGGTCAAGGACCATGCCTAAGTAGGTGACTTCTTTAAAATATATCAGTTCCCGATTATTTAGCGTTAATTTAGGATCTTTTGTATATTTCTTGTTTTTTGTGAACAATATACATTTAGTTTTTGCTGCTGAGAATTGAAATCCGGTTTTATTTGTCCATTTTTCTAGATTGTATAATGTTTTTTGGAGATTGTTTTGAACTGCCTTTAGATTCCTATTGCTCGTATACAACACAATATCGTCTGCGTACATTGCGATTTCAACTGGATACACGATGTTTTCTGTAATGTTATTAATTGCGATTAAGAATAAAGTAACGCTGAGGACGGAACCTTGTGGAATTCCATTTTCTTGATAAAAAACATTAGAAAAGGTGTTATTTAATCTGACTTGGAAAGATCGGTTGTTTAGAAAATTCCAAATGAAGTTTATTATGTTTCCTTCAATGCCCCAATTTAGCAGGATATTAATTACATTGCGTCTCCAGATACGTTCATAGGCCTTTTCAAGGTCAAGAAAAATTGCAACTAAATATTCTTTATTTGCAAATGTATTTAATATGTTTGTTTCTAGGTTAACTAGTTGGTCTAGGGTAGAGTGAAATTTTCTGAAGCCACACTGTTGTGGATTTATTAGATTACGTGATTCTAAGATCCATATTAATCTATTGTTTACTATTTTTTCCAATGTTTTGCAAAGACTATTGGTTAGTGAAATCGGTCTGTAACTCTGGGGATTTAATTTATCCTTATTCATTTTAAGTAGTGGTAGTATGATAGATTTTTGCCAATTTGATGGAAACTTATTGCTTGACCATATTAAGTTGTACAATTTTAATATTGTTAGTTTCATTTCAACTGGAAGATTTTTAATGAAAGCGTACGGGATGTTATCTGGGCCTGGACTGGAATCGTTACAGTCTTCTAATGCTGTTTTTAGCTCTGCGAAGGATATTGGTGAATTATAATTATTATGTGTATTTGTATGACTCGTATATTCAATTATGGTTTGTTCTATCGTATTTTTATGGTTTAGGAATTCCGCAGAGTAGTTTTCAGATCCGGAGTTTTTGCAGAATTGTTGTCCTAGTATGTTAGATATATCTATAGGTGAGGTGACCATGTCGTTATTGATCTTTAATGCAGATATAGTAAAATAATTGTTGATTCCTTTTATTTTTTTTATTTTGTTCCAAATTTCTTTGTTGGTAGTGGATGAATTTATACTGTGCACGAATGATTCCCACGATTTTTTCTTGCTTTGATTGATTGTTCTGTTTGCTATTGCTCTAAGTTTCTTGAAGTGTATTAAATTTTCGACCGTTTTTTGTTTTTTGTATCTGTTCAAGGCCTTTTTTTTGTTTTTTATTGCGGTTTCGCATTTGTCATTCCACCATGGGACTGTGTGATTTGATGTGGGCTGTTTTTTACATGGAACTGATTCTTGGGCTGCGTCAATTATTTTTTCTGATATTTTACTTACTAAGAGATTAATATTGTTCTCTTCATTGAAGGTGAAATCTGATTTTAATAATGCAGTCTGGTATTTGTTCCAATTGGCCTTTTCTAAGTTCCATTTGGGTACGTAAGAGGTGAGTTTTGAAGGGGTGAGAATGTCTATAAGGATTGGGAAATGATCACTGCCATACAGATCTTCTAGTACGTTCCAGTTCAGTAATGGCGACAGTTGTGGGTGGGATAGTGAAAGATCGATCGCAGACATGGTACCGGTGCTAGAGCTAAAATAAGTATAATGTCCGTTATTTAGTAATGTCAAATTGTCTTCATTTAGTAATTTCTCTATCTGCTTTCCTCTGTGATCTGTTTTATTACCCCACAACAAATTATGAGCATTAAAGTCCCCAAGTAAAAGGAAGGGGGATGGGAGTTGTCTGATTATGTCTTTAATGTCGTTTATTTCTATAATTTGGCTATTAGGTAAGTAGATGTTACAAATTGTTATTTTTTTGGGAAAATATACTGTTACTGCAATCACTTCTAAGTGTGTTTGTACATTTATTGTTTCGGAATGGAGTGTGTTATGAACTAGTGTAGCTACGCCACCGCTGGCGTGATCTGAAAGTCTGTCTTTACGATATGTATTGTATCCTCTGATAAAGTGTGTGTGTGTTTGTTTCAGATTAGTTTCTTGTAGACATAAGACTACTGGATTGTGTTCTGTTATAAGTAATTTCAGGTGATTTAGCCGTTTAAAATAACTGTTCATATTCCATTGTATAATATTCATAATTATTAATCCGTATCTGTATAGCTGGTACATTCTGACATATTTATTACCATTGATGGGAGGGGTCGTCCTGATGGATTTTTTTCATATTCTAGACTCGCCTTTAAATGTTTTATAATTAAGGTAAATTTTCCTTTAACTGTGGGGTTGTTTAAATTATGGTACAGATCTGTAAGCATGTCAATAATATCAGTTACCTCACTGGAAAATGTTTTGGTGTATTCTAATAAATTGTCGTAGTTTTTCATTAGTTTGAGATATGTTTTTAATTGGTCGAATGTAAATATGTAGTCGTCGGGATGTTGGTTCATAATTATTTTAAGAGGCTCTAACGACTCATCTATATTGTATTTTTTTGATTTTTTAGATTTTATATGTGCTAGTTTAGGTTTTTTAATTTCTCGAGATGATTTTGCTACTTTACTAACATTTGACTTTTTTGTTTCAGGTGTTGCAAATATTTCTTGAGATGGTGGTGTATCGGGTATGTCGGTGATGTTCTCTGAAGCGTTGGTTTCCATTACATTGGTGTCTGTTATTTCTGGTGTGAGCGTGTGTATGTCTATAGTAAATGAAGATGTTGATGGAAGTGCTGTTTCCAGTGAAAAATCTTGGTTTGTATCTAATGGTTGCGGAGTTTCTAAGGATTCTTCGGTTGTAGTGGATGGTGGAGGGCGTTTTTTACTATTGCTCGGAAGGATTTGTGTGGTCTCTAGAGTAGTTGTAGTGCATTTTGAAGACGTATGACCGATTTCATTGCATTTGAAACATTTTTGCTCTTCAATGGTCAAGTATATTCTACAGTTTTCATCCTCGTGTTTAATTATTAAAGAGTCTGGGATGTTTACCTTTTCGTCCGGTACAATGTAGACGTAACGCCTAAAACTAACTACATGTTCATACCCTTGATCTTGCATTCCGACTCTAACAAAATTTACTGGAGAGACCATTTTGATATGCATTTGATCAAGTATATTTTCGAGGTAATGATTTGTCATTGACGGGTGTATGCCAGACAGCAAAAGCTTTTTTGATGGTGTAATAAGTCTACGCACGTTAACTGATCGATCGTCCACTGTAACTGTTTCATGTTCTTGTATGAGTTTGTTAACGATTTCGTCTTTGGACAGATAGATGCAAACTCTCTCATTCGAAATACGCGAAGCGGCAATTATATTACTAGGACCGACAATGTCGCCAATTGCAAGTATGTAGCTTCTGAGTTTGGTATTTTCTAGTGAATTTAAGATAATTGCTTGAGATTTTTTTGGGTATGGAAAATCTTTAACGGTATTGGCATATGATTGGTTTTTAGTTGAATTAATATTCTGTGTACTTGTGTTGGTTTCCATTGTGTTATTGGTAGTTTGGTTAATGATTTCGGTAATTGGTTCAGAATTCACATTGGATTGAGTTTTGGGTAAGTTCGGGAAATCTTTTGTGGTAGGTGTAAAGTTCATTTTGGGTGAAGGTTTGGTTGCCTATCCATCTGCATAATATTGTGGACGAGTCCACTTATACTATGCAGAAAATGATAAAAATTTTAATGACTTATCTATTGACTGATAGATGTCGTTGTAAGAATTAACAGAAAAAAAATAAATTATAACCTATTAAAGAGAAAAAAATAAAAACTGCAAAAATAAAGAAAGAAAAAAGAAAAAATATATACAAATAATGTACTCACAGATAGAGAAAAAAAAATGAAGAAGAATGAAAAAGAAGACGGTTTTGCTATATACTAGAAATATAGAAAAAAACGAATAATACAGAGCAACAAAAAACACGTTATACTCGTATCAGTCGGTAATCGATCCATCGAAAGTATCTTTTGACAAGCGACATTTGCGCCCTCTCGTGCTTTTTTTTTAATTCTGGTTCAGCCAAAACCTTAGTGTCATATGTTATATACAGTATGTAAACACGTAAGGTGCACATAGGGAAATTAATATTGGGAAAAAATGACTGGATCAGAGTGAGCCTTGAAATCTTGTTTTTCAATTTGACAGATAATATTCTTTTGCAAAATGAATGTGTATAGGTACTACCGAAGAAAATATTCAAATTATTACAACATAATCGGACTTTTTTTATTAATGGGACATTAAATTCCCAAAAATACTTAAATATGGTGCGAGATCAAATATCTCCACCTATTCGTGTTGAACCTAAAGATATTGGGTCACTGATTTACCAACGCGCATACGTCATACCAGTCAGACAATTTTTGAATGAAATGTTTTCCAAACAGATGGAGTTGTTTTTTTGTTATATTTTTGTACAAAAAAATTAAAATAATTTTTTATAAGAGCTTTTTATTATGAAAAAAGCCAAGTAAAATAGAAATCCTCAAGATTACCACGATAATTCAATAGAAATAACAATTAATGCAGTCATGGCTAACTCTGATCCAAGTATTTTTTCCCAATGCTAATTTCCCTATGTGCACCTTACGTGTTTACATACTGTAGATGGATATCGATGTGTTGTTAAATATTATATGTGCGTATAAAATGTGTGAAATATAATTTAGTGTAATATGTATACCAATCACCTGTAATATTTTACAGTAATGTATCTATCTACTTATATGTCTGGTTAGATATAGCTTGCGTGCTATGCCTTTTAGCCTTTACATCAGAGGTTCACAAACTTGTTTGTCTCGTAGACCACTTGCTATGTTTTTCGGTTTTGGGTAGACCCCCTGCTTATCTGATATTGATTTTTTGCAAATTCATTAATTTCAAATGTATTTTTGACAACCGGTATAGTGCTACTCACTTTGAACGATTTAAATTTATAACGGTAGTGAAATGTAGTGTGAAATGTTTAGTTTTATACATTTATTAATTAGATTCAAATTAAACGAATCAAATAAAAATTTACTTTCTGTTACATAAAATAACTAAGCAAAAAGTAAATGCTTTTAGTGTGCGGGATGAACCTGATGCTTTAATAATAAATTTTCAACATTTGGCATCAATTTAGGTAGATTTAATCTTTAATCTCTTCGGTTAACGATGTCCAGATTATTTCTTTTTTTGTTAGGAGATTCACTATCATTGATCCCCATTTTCAATTCATGGACCCCCAATTTTTTTCCCGCTGACATGGACCCCTTGCAAGTTGTCGTAGACCCCTGGGGGTCGATATAGACCACTTTGGGAATCACTGCTTTACATGGTCCGCCGGAGTAAAACTCTTGAAAATATCTTACATAATTTACGAAAAACTCCAGATTCTTTGTGACACAACTGGTCAGCATTTTTCCCAAATGGTATTTGCACACGTCACTTCCGCTTATCGCATTTAGTTAAAAGTGAAGCAATTTTATAGTGTTTTATCGCACAGGCCAACCAATTATAGCATTTGCAGGCGTTGATTCATCTACCGCAAACCTGGCACCCATTTAATGTGCGTGTATGTGTGTGAGTGCGTGCGTGTGTACACTTTCACCTCTGCAGCAGCCGAACCACCCCTCGCTGTACAGATTTCTAACCGTTTGTACCGATAAAAAATCACATAAAACTCACCATCGGTTCGCCTCCGTACTCGGTAGTCAGCGACTTACTAAAGATGGGTTCAAATCGATCGATCATTGATCATAGAACGAAATTAGACTAACTACTTAGTTGAGGACAAGTGAAAAAATTCCAGCCAATTGGGCGACGGGACCATCCCAACTTCAAAAATGTTGACATTTGATTATAATAAAGAAAATAAAATTTCTGATATCGCGTGTGGTGACGCGGGTAATGGCTAGTATTCAATATTATATTTGATATTCGTTGCGACGGTTACCTACATAATATGTTCCACGTCATGTAAAAGGTAAGCAAAGCATGCCTAACTTAGTTTATTTCTGACAGATTCATAAAACAAAAGAGCGGCTGATTTTTTTTATTTTCAAAATATTTCCGAAACTATAAAGTTCAGAAAAAAATTTTAACGAAACTATCTTGAAAAAAAATTGGTTGTCTCTAAAGTCGGTTTACAGACGATAGTTTTACGTGATAACGTATTCCGCTCGAATATCATATTTAATAATCACGCACAGGGTCAGGCGGAACGTTAGGAACGTTACACTTTTTCGTGCATGCAGCCGGTGTTTCATCTTTTTATATTGACGTGATTCATCAATTTATAAGACGTTATCACGTCAATAATTTATGTTCTATTTCTCCTATCTTCTACATATAATAATTATAATAATTCGAATCTATGATATTGCATCTTTCGCTTCAAATTTAGGTTAATTTTATTTATTAAAATTACTTACCACCTATAATAATAATTTTTTTTTAACTTTCTTTCTTTCGTATTTATTTTAAGTCTCAAAGATTAACTGTCATAATATTTTGAAAACAATTGTTTCATTGTTTATATAAAATTCCAAAACCTACTTACAATATTTAAGTATTTTCATACGTCAAAAAATTGATTTTTATGATGATAAAATTTGTACCAAAACGATTTTTTCGAGAGATGAGACCTAGCTAAAACGATATTTTGCCCCCCAAAACCCCTTTTCAGTAAATTTCTTCCAAATCGTTAGGGCCGTTTTCGAGAAAAGCACGCACAGGGTCAGGCGGAACGCTAGGAACGTTACACTTTTTCGTGCATGCAGCCGGTGTTTCATCAATTTATAAGATTGGTGATTCATCAATTTATAAGACGTTATCACGTCAAAAATAAATAGAATAATAAGACTTTAAGAAAAGTATACCATTATTAGGTATATAAAAAACACCGTTATATCATATATCACTTCTGCGCATGCGCCAATTTTCCCCTAAAACAATAGGGCTCTTCATATTTGCGTACCAAACATCCTCTCAAATTTTGGTTTCAATCCGCTCATCCGTTTAACCTGTATCGTGTTCACAGACTAACAGATGCACAGAGTTTTTCCAAAAATATGTTTTTTGGATTCAGAGGACCTCAAAACGGAAAGATATTGTAAAATTTTTGAAAAGTGATTTTTGACCTAAACTAGTACCATTCCCCCCCACTCGTGGGTTGGAATGGTAAAACATTCAATAAATGTCATATTTCATATTGCCGAATGCAAAGCCTCGAATCGTCTACATCAGTGCGCCAATCAAGTTCTTATAGAAAGCAATCTGGTATATTTACACGAACTATTTCGAGCCCTTTTCGCACTGAGATTTCTCAGAGTCTTATGTTACCATGAAAAAGCAGTTTTCCAAATTTCACACGTCTAGTGGCCATATTCACCGAACGTAAGTATAGTCATTTATTCGGTTCATTTGTTCTTTAGGTAACTATTCCTCTGAATAAATAGCGATAACTCAATTCACCAATCATAATTATGTTTACTGCAGATATAAATATATTCTGTCTTACTTCCAGGGTACAAATATTTATTGGCCTGATAAAATAATGGCCGTCACACAGATCATAATACCTAACCTATAAACATGGAGTATTATATAGTTTTCTCTTGTGAATTTATTTATGTGTTGTTTATTAACCTTTTGTGAAGTGTATAGTGGTAAAACATTAAAGTTAGTGGACGTTTTGTGTGCTATTGGGTTAGGATGAAACATTATTATTTTGTGAAACTTTTTTTGGCGGTTACACTAACGCCATCGGTCGGATTTTTGGGTGAACGTCAAAATATTCAACAAAAAGAGCAAGGAGTATAGTACAGTGTATATTTACTCTAACTTTTCTACATGATAATTTGCATGGTGAATTGAAAGAAAATTTTATTGTAACGATGTTCCAATATTAAAAACTCGGGTCGCAGAGCGAAACCCTGCCGACAATATAGTGTATTTGCTTTTATAAGCAGTGTGGCCCTATTGTATGTACTTAACTTTGTTTTTGGACAAAATAAAACAAATACCCCTTAATACACCCCTTAAAAAAACATTTTTTTACTTAATTTCAATACTATATACCAATTCAACATCTGTACCAAATTATATACACCCTTCAGTATATAAATCCATATCAATAAACTTGCGTTTTCATAAAATTTGTAAGTCCGGTTCTGTCGGGCCGATTTTATTAAAATTTTAGCAGCACATTTCAATAATTACTAAAGGGTTAAATTTCAAATTTGAAACGATTCTGAGAATTTTTTCGGTATTTTTGGGCCTAAAAACATTTTTCAACCCCTAAATACCCCCCTTAAAATGGCCCGATCGGGCCCATTTTAAATAGGCTTCTTGCGATGATGGATTCCAACATGTGGACCAAATTTCATTTAAATCGATTAAGTCTGTCGAGAGTTATCGTGGTCACACATATATATATAAATATATATATATATATATATATATATACATATATATATAAACATTCCCAAAAATGGTGCCAAACTTCTTAGAAACTTATGAAACGTCGAGAAATTTTGGTCCGACCCCTAGGTCCCGCCATCCGACCGACGCCAATAGTGTAAGTGCCTTATGGCAAATACACTAATAATAGTCAAAGTGCCCGTCGGCAAAAATTTTATTGACAAATACTCTCCCCAAACTTTGTATATGACGTCATTAGGCCTAGTCTGATACCTATTTCCTCTATGACTTTTCTTGATTTTGGGACGTTTTCCCTTTAAATTTTCCGAAACATGTCGTTTTGACGACATGTAATAATTTATAGATACTGTTTGTTTTTTTTTAATTGGATAGCTTAAAAACTTCAACCAAAACGCTAAAATAATGCTCTCTGATAAATAACATGGCCCATTTAAAATGTCTGACACCTCGAATATGTGACATATTCGAAGTGTCAGACATTTTAAATGGTTTTTTTAACGTTTGTGTTTTTGGTGGCACGTCGATTTACTGAACGTATTAGTTCTCTGTGAACTGGGCTTAATGAGAAAACAAACTCCGTTGTCCACCCAATGAAATGTTCGAGCTTTTAAAACACGCACTTGGATCAAACTGGACCGGAGTCATACGTTCATCCACACCCACCAACACCCACACCCAGAGGACGCACACCCATCGCATTCACGCATTTTAAGCAATGCATGAATCACCGCTAAACGTGCGCCTAATGCCGGGTTGGAAAAAAACAGACAGGGATTTTTTTATATATCCGACTCTCGTTTTTCGGATCCTGAATTTAGTGAAATTACGTCGTTTATATGCACGGGAAAGTGATTTTAATTGTTATTCCAAATTAATTCCTTTCATTACAATTATTTTTAGACTCGTTTGTGATTTTTTAATTTTACTGAATGCTCTCAAGCAGAAAAAAACGTTTCTACAATCTACATTGTCATGCCAAATATTATTCGTGTCCCTTTGAAAGCGTTTCATAGCATGATGTGTTGTGATGAAATTTATTGGAAATTTTTGCTTTACGTGCTTTTACTAAATATTTAATCAAATCAGATAAAATGTTCGGCTTGTTGACGAAAGTATTTCAAATGTCATATTTAAATACTTATTTTGTACAAGTGACGGCAAAGAGTAAAAAGCTATGGTAACGGTTTGGAACGTAAGAAAGGTAAACTCGTACGGGTTGATTTTAGGAGTAGGTTTGTAACGATATTAATTTAATAATATTAATATCACGGTAAAATCTAGTTTGCTTTATATTCGTGTACAGTAATAGGTACACGAAATTGTGTTCAAACGCGTTTATGGTTAAGCAGAGACCGGTGTTGAGTACGTATTAGCGCCGCGTCTAATTGAACTTATATTTTTGCAATTAATATTATGCTGTCCGCCAATAGATGGCTACTCATTAGTTTTCTTTCAATTATTATTTTTATTAAAAATAACAACGCGGTCGTACCTATTGCGGTTCGGCATTTACTGGTGTCAAGCAGAAGTGCGCATAAAAATAAGTCTTTCAGTGACCACTCTGTTGGCTCAGTGGCTTACTAGTTTATGATCGTGTTCCGTCTATTCTAGTATGGCTTATCTAGTCTAACGGGGAAAGCTTTGAATAGCCCTTTAAGTGCTGGTTTATGATCGTGTTCCGTCTACTCCAGCATTTTGTGGGTTCATTCTCAGCTCGCTTGCCGAAGATCTGGAAACTATTGGTGTACGATCGGGCTGTCGTCTGCTCCAATAAGTTTCCCGGTGTCTTCTAATAGCGCACTGCTTGACCATCGCGAGGGTTCTGGTTCATGATCGGGCATTTCGTCTGTTCCAGACCTTAGCGTAAATCGACCCGCGACCGCAACGACCGTATTAAATTCAATGACCGTGCCGAGGATATAAGTACGGGCCTAATAAAAAAACACAACGTAGGAATGACCTAGAGATCCGAGTTAAATATAATTAGAGTCCCGCCCGGGTTTAGGGTTCTTCAGACCGCTAGACTCATTAACTTTATTATTATGTAAAATTGAATGTGACCGTACAAATAATATCGTTATTTGCACTGATGGGAGTATTTAATTAAAAGTACTCTGTTGACCGATGAAAGTAAGTTAGCCATTTGAAACCTATTGTTTATTTTCATTATATATTTTGTGTATTGTTATAATTTGTCAATTTATTTTTATATATTAAATTATACGTGTTAAAACTTTAACGCTCGAACCTGTTTATTTAAAAACCCAACCAACCCCCACAAGAAAAATAATAACGTAACAGGTTTTCGCCCAAAAAATTATGGTTCATGAGAAATTGGTTTATGAGTTTAATGGAAAAAAATATACAGGTGAGTCAGACCACCCGTACCGTTCGTTTTTTTCGAAAACGGTCAGTCGTAGAGAGTTGGGTCAAAAATCTGTATTATAAAAGCCCTAATGAAGAATCGAATGGTGATATATTTTTGCCCCGAAAAGGTTTTAAGGGAATATCGGCGCATGCGCAAAAGAGATATATGTTATAACGTTGTTTTTTTATATAATAATGGTATACTTTTCATAACGGTTTAATATTCTATTTATTTTTTCAAGAAAGTTTTGTTAAAATTTTTATAGTTTCGGAAATATTTTGAAAATAAAAAAAATCAGCTGTTCGTTTACTTTGTAGATCTGTCACAAATAAATTATTTATAAACATGCTTTGATTAATTTTTACCTGACTTGGAACATATTATGTAGATAACCATGACAACGAATAGCAAAATATTATCATATTGAATACTAGCCATGATCCGTGTCACCTCACGCGATGTCAGAAATTTTATTCTCTTTAATATTCTATATATCAAATGTCAATATTTTGAAGTTGGAATGGCTCCGTCGTCCAATTTGCTGGAATTTTTTATTTAAATCGTCTGTCCTACAATGTCAATAACTACAATCTAAGAAACGAAAATTTAACGCTACCACAGCATAGACTGACTCTTTCAGCAAAAGGGCCTTTGATTATGTCTATAAAATGCTTTAATCATCTGCCAATTGACTTAAAGAAAATAAACAATTCTACTCTTTTTAAAAGAAAAGTTAAACTACTTCTATTAAAGCATAGCATTTATTTTATGGACGAATTTTTTAATATTGTATTTCAAATAAATTGTATTTTTTTGACTTACTCTTCACTTTTAGTGTACACAGAGTGAAATAAATATTATTATTGTTATTATTAATTTAGGGCTGGCCAAAAACAAACAAAAAAAAATGATTAAATCATGCACAGTTAATCATAAAACCGAGAAAATTGAGTGAGTAACGTTTTAATTAATTACAAAATCAAGCGAAGTGACTCGAGCGAAGCCGGGCGAGGCATCTATTTTATAAGTATAATAATAACCTTAAGCCGGCTCAATTCGTTCTTCTGCAAACTACTTTTTTCAAATGCGGTTTTCTATCTTGCTGATTGTGGACAAAAGAAATTAGCTCCAGCTATCTTGATTCCTGGTTACACCGAAGGTGACGCCCCCAGTTGGCAAATAACAGTCGTCATGTTAGTTCAACCCTCAACTTTCATCCCTAAATAACCGCACACATTGTCCGCTCTTTTTACTTTTATTTTATCGGCGGAGATTATATTGTCATCATTGTCACTAAAACATACTGCAGATTTTTTTCATTTGAATTTATACAACCGAAGATTTAATCTATACCTACTAATATAAAGCTGAATAGTTTGTTTGTTTGTTTGGTTGAACGCGCTAATTTCAGGAACTACTAGTTCAAATTAAAAAAAAAAAAGCTCATTTGAAAATTGTTATAACTATACAGGGTGTCCCATTAAGAATGGGACATAGAACAACCGCAGATTCTCCAATTCAAAATAAAACGATTAAGCGAAATATGCTTAGATAAAATGTTACTTGTTTCCGAAATACGGGGTGTTGAAGTTGAAAACTGAAAAATTATTAATGTCCATAATTTTTTTAGTACACCGTATAATTTTACTCAAATCGGCACACTTGTTAAATATCATAAAATGCACCTTACAATAAAAAAATTAGTTCAGTACGCTCTACCAGTGGCGTACGGCAGGAGTAAGTAAAGCTTGTACCCCTTCTAAATGTTACGCCGCTGTCTAAATTTTAATTTTGACTATAATTTTAATTTTTTTGATATTTTCTAAGTCAATAATGTACACTTGTTAGTTTGTTGTAAAGTCATTGGTTTTCGAGATATTCGCAGTTTTTTTAAGACAAAATTGTAAAAATGAATATTATTAATAATAATACAAATAAAAAGTACATGTCTATCTATCTTTAACTGCGAATATCTCGAAAACCAATGACTTTACAACAAACTAACAAGTGTACATTATTGACTTAGAAAATATCAAAAAAATTAAAATTATAGTCAAAATTAAAATTTAGACAGCGGCGTAACATTTAGAAGGGGTACAAGCATTACTTACTCCTGCCGTATGCCACTGGTAGAGCGAGTAACATTTTATCTAAGCATATTTCGCTTAATCGTTTTATTTTCAATTGGAGAATCTGCGGTTGTTCTATTTCCCATTCTTAATGGGACACCCTGTATAGGGACCTATATAAAAATAATTTACCTGCAGTGTTTTCAATTAAATATTTATATATTTTATTAATTCCAGTAATTATTGATTTAAAAGTTTATTGTCTATAGGTACTTATAAAAAGTATATAATTACTGCTTTTTATCGACAAAAACTTTTGAACGGTAACTCCGATTATCATGAAATTTGGACACAACATTTATCTCGGTAAACTAAGATGAATGTGCGTACTCATGCTCCTCCCTTTCCCATACGTTCTTTCGTACCCGGGACCGCTATAGTGTATAAATGGACCTAGTATTCCCTATATTAGTTAATATAATGCAGCGATGACAACATCTAATATAATTCCACTGTATGATAAGAATAAAAAAAATAAAAAAGAATTGAAAAAGTACCTACATTATTTATACTGACGAACAATTTTTGGAACGAAATTCCTTATGGGACGTTATAGATATGAATGGAGAGGGCTGGAATAAAAACGTAAGAAAAAGCGTAAAGAAAATCTCTAACGAAAATCTAATCTAATTACCTATTGTACTGTCAAATAGGTAAATTGTACTGTCCACAGATTTAGAACGTTGAAATTTGGCACACTTATAATATAGGGCTTGGGACAGATCCTAACGGAGTCGGATTTTTGAATTTTGGTCCCAGAGGGAAGCAAATTGAAAACAAAAATGTTTTTCGCTTATAATTCGCTCAATTTAAATCAGATCGGTTCGAAACCTGTCTTAAACGAATATTTTACATCAATTCGCGCAAAAAATTTTTTAATACATAAAAAAGCAGAAATCAACACTGTATAATAAATTCGATTTTGCCTAATACATCGCGCGCGTGGATCGGTTATCCTTTTCTCTTACACATTTAAATGTTATGGACATTTAAAGATTGCGTATGTTCTGTCTGAAAATAAAAAGATTGCATTTGTTGAAAAACGGATGCCATTTCAAATATTAGTTAGTTTTTTGGCATTAATATTTTGTGAAATGCAACGCCTTCTAACTTCACGATTTGTTATTAAACCTATATAAATAGCGATATCTAAGCAATGTCAATGGTTCAGTGGTAGAATACTCATCTGCCATGCGGGTAGACCGGGCTCGATTCCCGACAGATGCGCAACTATTGTTATTTTTATTTTTTGTAGTTGCAAATCACACGATTAATTTTTGTTTAATAATCATATTATAATATAAAATAAAGTTTTCAAATAATTTATAGCCAAATTAGTAAAAAAATTATATGATACATAATAATTAACGAAAAGAACTTCGTTCCAACTGTTCCGCGACACCTCTTGTCTTTTTTTACTACTTTTTACTCTTAAATAATCATGGCATATAATCTGATGATAAAAATAGCCTTCTTTTATATTTTGATTAAAGAGATTTATTATTTCCAGTTTAACTGTAAAATAGTCATAAAACAAGCCAATTCTATAAAGATTTCCGTCAGCAATACGCTTTTATCAATTCAGTGTATCTAAGTTCCATGTATGTAAAGAACATAACATTGTAGTCGTTACGTAGAAAGAAGCTTACCTCAGCGAAATTTAACCAGAAACATTCAAGGCGCGTTGTATTTGCTAATATAACTATTCTGAAAATAGACGCAGTTGCTTTACAGAGTACAGACTTATATAAATCAAGTCGAACACTGCCAAATATACATTTTCTAGAAGTAATTCGGCGTATTTTTGACCCTTCGTAGCTTCGGTTTGGATAACATTTTAGATTTAAAATTTTCAGGATAGGATAATATAGTGAATTTGCTATTACAAATAGTGTGGCTTTTAAAATTTTACATACGAATATGTTTTAGTATTTTTTTAACCATCGGGTTTTTTGTAGAGGTCCTAAGAAAAACCTAAAAAAAGGGCCTAAATAGCTAAATTTGAAATTATTGATTGTCTTTTACCTAAAATATTCGTTTTGGGGAGAAATTTCATTAATCGATACTTCATAGTACAAATATTAAGAGCAGTGTGGTTGAAACAAAAATGAAAAATAAATAATAGTTACTTCTTACCACGACAGTTTTATTACCGGATGTACATTTCATTTCATCTTCATGGAATACTAATTAGTGTTTGCTGAAGATGAAAGCATAGCTTCCGAAATGTAATAAAACTGCTGTGTTAAGAAGTAACTATTCTTTATTTTTTATTGATACTTTATAGGTTCCTAAAGCTCGATTTTGAACCTTAAGGCCCCTTTGTAGGGCCCCTAAAAGGGTTTAAAAGGGTTCAGAGTTGAATAAATTTTAATTTGAATTCGGTTATTAATATTATCTTAAATACTTTTTTTTTGGGATGAAATTTTACAAATTAGTATCTACTTCATATGGCCCTAGGGTCCAATTTAGAACTTTGTAAAATTTCGTCCTGAAAAAAGTAAGTATTTAAAATAATATTAAGTAACCGAATTCAAATTAAGATTTATTCAAGTCTGAACTCTTTTGAATCGTTTTAAGGGCACTACAAAGGGGCCCTAATCTTCAAAATCGAGCTTTAGGAACCTATGAAGTATCGATTTATGACATTTCTCCTCAAAAAGAATATTTTAGGTGAAAGTAAATAATTAATTTAAAATTTAGATATTTATTGTACAAGGCCTATTTTTAGGTCTTTGTTCAGGGCCTTACATAGGACCCGAGAAATAAAAAAATACTAAGACATATTCGTATGCAAAATTTTCCGTCGAATCGGAATATGAAATAAAAAAGTAGGGTTCCCATTTAACATTTCAAAGTTGGGCCCTACGGGACCTTTTTGAGATCCTCGGGCTCAAAATCTAATTTTGCCATTCGATAGACAGAAAAAAGTCATTAAAAAACATTTTAACATTTTTAGTCCGGCTTACCCCGTAAGAAATATTAAGCCGTTCGGGGACTTTTGAAACACCCGGTATAACAAACATACACTAATTCAATTTTATTTATTTGCATTTAACAGAATCAGCTATTCTTAAGCCTGATTCAATGTTGGATCAAAATTTCAATTTTCTAATTAAGCAAAAGCAAAATCAGCATGCTTTACAAACTTTAGTCTGAACGTGCTATAGCTTTTCATGATGTCATTGTAGTTGTTCGACGTATCAGCGCCTGACCTGACCTCAACAATGTCTTCAGTCCTAGAGATTTCTCACAATGGCGTTTTTAGATCATTTCGCCGTAATTCAGTTCCACAGAATAACTGGAACGGCGTATGTCGTCCCTTTGTCACTGTGTGCGTTTTCTTTCTTTTAAATCAGTGTTGTAAACCGCACTATTTGCTCGAAAAACGTCAAACTAGAAGAAATTCACTTGTTTAACTGTAAAGTGTATTTCTTGAGAAAGTATGTTCACGTCACAAATCGACTACAAACACGGGATTAAATATTTTGTGATCTTAAGAATTATTCACTGATATTCGACAGCGGCGATTCCTCTATGAGCGCTGCACAATAACAAAAATCTTAGGTACATCATAATTTTAGAATGACTTATATATATATGTAAATCGTAGCCGAATAATAATAATAAAGGCTGTATCTTATGATATCACACTCTACTCAACACATTCACTGTAAGTCGTAGTCGAAATAATAAAGGCTGCATCTTACAGTATCACACTTTACTCAACACACTCACTACTTCTTCTGTTTCTACGCAAGCGCCCTCTTCAAACATTTGTTTTTTGTTGATTGTTGCTTTTTGCTGGCTTACAGCTCGGCCTTCCTGATGTTCAAGCCGCCCTCGGCTTGTTGTAGTCTCTTCATCACCTAGGTCACCCTCTTCTAAATGATCTTCCGGACTTGATTTGGTGAATTCCTCTTCCGGACTTGATTCGGTGAATTTCTCTTCCGGACTTGATTCGGTGAATTCCTCTTCCGGACTTGATTCGGTGAATTTCTCTTTCGGACTTGAGTCATCGAATAATAAGCTACAGGTCGTGGAGTACTATCGGGTTCTCTTTGCATTAATATTCCTGACAACCCGTCCTTACTTGCATCGGTATGGAGTTCATGTTGCGCTTCCTGGTTAAATAACACTAAAATCGGTCTCTCAATTAAACATCTCCGTAGGCAGTTAAATGCTTCTTCTTGATTATTTGTCCAAATAAACGGAGCATCTCTTCTTGTTAGCATGGTTAGTGGCTCGGCTTTCTTCGCAAAATTCTCGATAAATTTTCTGAAGTATCCGGTCAGGCCTAGAAATCGTCTTAACTCATGTACATTTGTCGGTTTACAAAAATGTTCAACCGCTTGAATTTTCCTTGTCCCTGGTCGTATTCCAGATTCATTGACTTCGTGTCCTAAATCATCATGGCTTTGCTTTACAACCCGCCAACGGATTGTTTTTGGTACCCTCCATTTAACTGTGGCGCCAACCTTTCGGCAAACTTTTCCTCCGCTGAGTACATAATCTATGTGAATTTGCTTTTCATCGTTTGTTTGAGGCTCACGTACTAATATTTCGTATATATCCTGTATTTCTGGGTCTTGCCGTTGCAACGTAAGTAACCAGTTTTCATCAGTGATTTGCACAGTCATTATTTCTAACGATGCAACTTTTGGGTCTTGAGGGTCCTCTTGAGGTTGTCTACATAAAGCATCAGCGTGCTGCATATCGATCATTCTTCGTAATGTCAACTTCTCTTTTTCAGCAATATTTTTATTTAATTGAATATCATTCTCATCTATTTCTTTTTTCTCTGTTTCTTGCGAATCGGATTCATACTCATCTAGTATTGTTTCTACTTGATTTACCTCGTACGTTGGATTGTGTTCAAATTTAAGAACATCTACTTCTTTAGTGTATTTCACATGAGGCAATTCAGTGAACGTTCGCCCAATTATCGCTTCAACATCCTGAGCAGTATCTGGCACTATTCTTACCGGAACGTTTTTACCCAATACTTGGTCGACTAAAATATCAGATATTACAATGCCTGGCGATTTTATCTTGAATTGTTCTGATCCAAAACCTCTCAGCTCGACACTTTCTCTCTTAATCTTGAAATTAGCCTCAATTACGCAACTCGCCTTTAACGTGCATTCTGAACTACCAGTATCAATCATAGCATTGAATCTCTTACCATTTATCTCTATTGTTTTCAAATATTTCTGAATGGATTTGGTTTCGGGTGAGTTTATCAAATGAACGTCTCGTACTTCAGCTGTTCTTTGTGCCGTACAGTGTTTCCGTGTATGTCCCACACTATTACAATTTAAACAACGCAGTTCTTTTCTTGGTTCTGGACATTTCATGGCGATGTGTCCATATCCATTGCAATTAAAACACTTGAACTCTCTTCTCTGCTGATTTTGAGGCTGGACATCCGCTTGTGGATCTCGCCTCGTTTGTTCATCTGATTTGATGCGTTTCTGTTTTTCATCTGATTTCACATTCTCACTCTTGAATCGATTGATGCGTATTTGATTAACTCGATCCACTTTCTTCAGATCGTGCATAAGATCATCTAAATCTATATGTTCTTTAACAAGCATTATGTGACACAAATCTTTAGACCACAGTCCCGTTAGAACTTGCTCTTTTATTTCTTCGGTGCTTAAGCCAAGTACTTTGCACAGCTTAACTTTTTCGTGATAATACATGTCTATTGTTTCGTTTTTACTTTGTACTCGTCCTTTCATTTGGTCCCACCTCTCTGTTACGCTTAACTCTGCCACAAATGTTTTGTTAAACGCCGCTTTAAATGCCTCCCACGTTTGGAGTTCATCACTTCTGGCCTCATACCAGTGTTTAGCTGGACCCACTAAACTCATTCGGGCTGTTTCCAAGGTCATCTCAGGTGGCCATCTATGTAGCATCATCATGCTATGAACATTACGTAGCCACACTTTTGCTGCTGCCACATTTTCTCCATTACACTGCCCTACTGCTTTCGATAGGTCAGGCATGATGTGGAACGACGCCGGGAATGATGCTGTAACATTTGTTATTTCTCGTGTAAACATTTCACGTTCACGTTCTAATAGTTCACGTTCACGTTTTAGAATATCGCGTTCGCGCTCCATTAGTTCTTTTTCACTGTTATCACGTTTGATATTTCGTTGTTGTGTATTAACTAGTCTATAACTGTTCAGATTATTTTCACTAGAAGCTGCGAGAGGCATGTCCATTTCTCGACTTCTTTCCACGTTATTCAAACTAAACGCACGATTCATTTTGAATTGTTAATACTGTCAAAACACAAAACTTTTTTTGAATATTTTGACGTATATAAACTGTTTACTGTTTTTTAAGTTATCTTCTAACCCATTAGTATCGTTGTCCTTGTCTTGACTATTACTTAGTACATATGACTTCCCCACTAGATCGGTAAAATGTTATACCATACGAACTGTCCCTTGACTACACCGTTCACAACGAAAAATATCTGCAATACTCTATCGCTGCTTCACTCGCACTCGCTACGTTTAGCATCGTGCTTTCTCTGTCACTGAACGTTCTACACGCCTTCACTACACAACATGGCTACTGGTTTGTTTTATCAAAATAGGTTATGCACTGTTCACATTATTTTGACTTATCCCACCGCTGCACTGTAAATCGTAGCCGAATAATAATAATAAAGGCTGTATCTTATGATATCACACTCTACTCAACACATTCACTGTAAGTCGTAGTCGAAATAATAAAGGCTGCATCTTACAGTATCACACTTTACTCAACACACTCACTACTTCTTCTGTTTCTACGCAAGCGCCCTCTTCAAACATTTGTTTTTTGTTGATTGTTGCTTTTTGCTGGCTTACATAATATATAATATGTAAGCCAGCAAAACGCAACAATCAACAAAATAAAAAATGTTTGAAGAGGGCGCTTGCGTAGAAACAGAAGAAGTAGTGAGTGTGTTGAGTAAAGTGTGATACTGTAAGATACAGCCTTTATTATTATTTATTTCGACTACGACTTACAGTGAATGTGTTGAGTAGAGTGTGATATCATAAGATACAGCCTTTATTATTATTATTCGGCTACGATTTACATATATATATACCATATTGTAGCAAAACTATTCTTGTTACATAGTGGTGGAAACTATTTATTTACAATAACAAACGTTTAAAAAATAATAAAATAAGTAATAAAGAATATAAAGTCACTATTTATGTACACAAAATATTTACTACACGGAGCACACAAAAAATATATTCAGCACACTTATTTATTAACTATATTTCATCGCCTGATAAAATAATAATGATCGTCACATAGATCATAATACCTAACCTATAAGCGTTTGTGAATTTATTTATGTGTTGTTTATTAACCTTTTCTGAAGTGTATACTTGTAAAACATTAAAGTTAGTGGAAGTTTTGTGTGCAATTGGGTTAGGATAAAACATTATTATTTTGTTAAACTTTTTTGGCGTTTACACTAACGCCATCGGTTGGATTTTTGGGTGAACGTCAAAATATTCAACAAAAAGAGCAAGAAGTATAAAGCAGTGTATATTTATTCTTTAACTAACTTTTCTACCTGTTAATTTGCTTGGTGAATTGAAAGTAAATTTTATTCTAACGAATAAATTTGTTGCAAGATTAGTAACTTCTATCTTTAATAGTGTTCGGTGAACATGGGCATAAGTGATTTATGAAATACAATTTGAAGACTATGTCCTTGAGATATGTAAAATTGAGTGCCTAGCTGAATAAAACATGCGAATGAAAATATCTGTGACGTAAATTAATTTTTGGGCAGAACGTAAACGACGAATGACGATTTGATGTTCCGATAACAAATACGTTGCTGTTCTTTTATCCAGAGAGAAAGAATGAAATTTATTCGTAGGCGTGGCTACTAAATGATCTCGCAATGATCAGATAGATTCGATTCCAATGAGATGATATAGTCAATTCCTGATTCCAACCTCACATCCAAACCATACTACTTTTTTATTATACACACTGAATATATACAAAGTGTTTCAATAAAAGCTAATAGTTCGAAATAGTCATTGAATAACATATTGTAACAAAACTGTTGTAGTTCGTGGAGGAAAATATTTATTTACAGTAATAATAACGTCAACAAAATAGATAAACGAAGAATTACTTCTCAAAACGTAACAGAAACAAACCAACAGTTCCAACTAATAAAATAACAGAATAAGTAATGAAAAATACAAAGTCACCTATATCTACACGAAAATACATACGACTATATACACAAGATTATTTACAAGACAGGAACACACCAAAATTTATTTAGCACATTTATTTATTAACTATATACAGTTCTATTTATTTTGTACACTATTATTGACATAGTTCATTTATTTATTTTTCTCAGCAGTTACCTCAGCTCTGTTCACTGACTGTTAATTTATGTCGATTGTTCACACAACGAAACACAATGTATCACTCGTATGATGACTGACTGCACCATCACTGTCTCGCGGTTTATATAGGCGCTGGAACGTTATTTCCTTTGTTGCTTTCATTGTTGTCTGGAATTTGGCAGCAAAGCCCTTTTTACCTACGCATATTGTTAGAACAACAATCAAGTCGATTGTTGTATCCCACAACAATATCTCATTGTTAGAACGACTAGCTGATTGTCGTCTCACAAATGTCTTTGTTGTCACAACGGGGAGATTGTAACAATATGATTCTAAATAATACCCTGCATTGTCGAACACAACTTTAAAAACATTTTTTTTTTTTGACAAAACACCGTCATTTTTGTACAAAATATTTACAAATTATATACAAAAACATTCCTCGTTTATCGCTCTTCCAATTAGTGAAAACCGTATGAAAATCCGTTCGGTAGTTTTTGAGTTTATCGCGTTCAGACAGTCAGACAGACAGACGTGCCGGAGGGACTTTGTTTTATATATTATGTACCTATAATATAGAAACCAAAATTATTTATTTTAAAATCCTCGTCTTTTGTTATGTTTTTCAGGTCTTATTTAAATCTGTAAAGTAAATTTTTGTGATAATTACTAGGTAGTAATTTTTTGTGCCACTTTGTATTAACAATACTAAGTATGTTTGTATTGACATGTGATTCATCTTCTATTTGAATAGGGTGAGACTGACTTTGATTAGATTCTGTTACAATAAAAAGACAAAAAAATAAAACGGAAAAATAATTATGTTAATGTTTTCCTTTAACACAAAACCATTGAGAGGCTTAAAGCTTTTTTTAAATCTAAACTTATTTTTAAATTTCTTTTGTAGAGCTAGGAAAGTATCTTTGCGCCCTTTCGTGTTTTCTTTTTTTAATTCTATCAAAACCTTAGTGTCATGTGTTATACGTGGATTTTAATAAGAATTAATTGTCTAATAAAATGGGAAAGTGCTGTATTGTTATTAATAATTTGTTCGTTTATCTGTATGATAACTAATGATACAAAACAATGTTGATTTGAGTAAACAAATATCTGGTTTTCTGGGTTTTCTGCATCGTTCTCTCTCTCAACTGAAGACATTTTCACTTATGACAAGCATACGAACTAGCATACTCTAGTTACTTATATCTCAATGGGGCCAACGCTCAAAATATTTGTTTAAGTTACCGAAGCTTTGTGCTTTAAGTAATACAGGTTTAAGGAGGTTGAGCCGTTTTACGAAGATAATGGAAAACATCTGAAATGAAGTTTTTTTAATAAATTTTTTTATGACAAAATTTTCTGTAAAAAATCCAAAATCATTAGAAGATTTATAAAGTTAAAAATTAAAAAAAACTTTTACATGTAGTCTTATGGAAAATATGTCAACCTAGCATGCAAACGGTAGATACATTTTAATTTTTTGCAAATAACCAAATAATGTCAGCAGTTTCGAAAACTAACAATGTGAAGCATCGATGTCTCACGCATATTTTAATATTTTTTCCAATTTAATTAGGAGACTTTTAATCAATAAAAAAAATTATTAAACCTTAGCACTTTTCGATTATGTACTTTTATTCTTGACAATTTTAACTGAATTTTCAACTTTTTAATGATTTAATTTTAATTTTTATTACTTCAAATTTCTTTTTTTAATTATTTACTGTAAAAAATATGTAAAATACAGATGTTTACATAATTTTTTTTTTCTAACCTAACTTTGTACAAAAAATTCTTAAGTAAAATACTGAAATAATTAATATTAAAGAAAATTATTTATTTATGCCTTTATACAAAAATATTAGAAGCACTGTGGTTTGAATCTAATAAAAAATAGAATAGTTACTTCTTACCACAACAAGTTGTTACCACAACTTGTTGTGGTAAGAAGTAACTATTCTATTTTTTATATGCCTTTATGACAATAATTTATTAGTATCATCGACTTCTAACCTTTTGTAAAAATTTATTATGGAAAAGTTCCCATTTAGAATCCGACTTACTTTTAATTGGTACTGTAACGCATCAACCTCCTTAAGTTACCGAAGTTTTGTGCTTTAAGTAATACAGGTTTAATGCTTTGAGGGGAAGGGAATTCAAAAAATTTTTAAGTTATAGAGGTTTTTAACTTATCAAGGTCTAACTTATCGAGGTTCTATTGTATTTTATTTGTTGAATTTACACATACATGTTAATTGTAAATTTTTTGAACCTACGCTCCTGAAAATATTGTTGTTATTCGAAACGGATTGTAATTTCATTTGAAAATTACTTTCCAGTTTTTAAATTAATTTAATTTTCAACATGACTTATAAACCAATCATAAAATGATATATATCAAATCTGTAATAAAATAATTTGGCTAAATGGCATCCACCTTTAATAATTTACTAAATGAGTAGAGTAGACCGAACAGGTTTGGAGTAATGTTGCCCAATCTATGGGGATCGTGCGTGAAACATAGAGGCATCACTACTGCCGAAGTTGGCGCTCTCTAGTATCTAATAATGAACTATATGGTATAATTTTATAAAAGTAAACAATGGAAATTATTTCAAAAATGGACAAAATAATCAAGTATGGATTCCTACCTGTTATTAATAATCGTGTACATGGCCAGAATAGTTCAAAAGGCGAAAAATTATATAATTCTGGTCAGTTGTGATAACCGGCAAACTTGTACCGCAAACAAGTGTGTCTAAAGTATATGATGTGAAAATTACGCTATGTATAAACAATTTCTTCTTTATAATATAATATTTTGTATAATATTAGTATTTTACTTTGTAATTGACTTATATTTTCGATAACTGAAAAGCGAACTGTCACTAATTGACATAAATGCAATTTTTTTATCCATTAATTTTGAATAAATCCTTCCATAAAATGAACATTTTTACCACCAGGGAGCGTAAAAATCACGAAACTCGGTCCCCTATCAACTTTTTTATCCAAGCCTACTCATAATATAATATCATATATTTTGTTGGGTTAAAAATCGATTTTTAACCCTTAAAATCTACATAGCACAATTCTGATACTCTAGCACATACGTGATGTATTGGTATACCTACTGATACCATAAACTTTTCTCGACGATGAAATTATAAAAAAAAAATGATTATAAGAACAAGAAATTACATGTAAAAGTTAAATAAATCCTTCTATAAAGTTAAGCTATTTGTCACCAATTGGCGTGTAATAGTCACGAAACTCGGTCCCTATTGTAGATGCTAAGTTTGGAGTCGATCACAAATTAAGGCCGCTGCAACCATAGAGATATTAGACTAGAGTACGCGAGTAAGCCGTGAAAGTGTCTGCAATTCAGAGAGAGAACAATTCTTTATCTCTACGGTAACTAATGATACAAAACAATGCTGATTTGAGTAAACAAATAGCTGGGTTTCTCTCTTTCTCTCTTAACTGAGGACACTTATGACAAGCCATATATTTAATAATTTACTATATGAATCATTGTTTATCTACTCAATGTGCGGTGAGCGAAGGCAACAAAGCGTATTGAAAATATATCAGCGTCTCTTTCTTCGATGTAATTCCCTGATTACTCCGATGATAGGATTGGTTGATGTACTTGCTTTCAATCTGAATAAAGTATCTCTGTTTCAAAAACTTTGTCTTTTTCTAAGGCATACCCACTTTTTGGCCCAAGAGAGAGCAAATTAGAAATTTCTTAAGCCGGGTTCCCCGTGCTTATTTTGCCCTCCTGGATACGCCAGTGCTTACGGCGTAAAAAAAGACAGAAGTATATGTTTGCACCCTAATGGTTCGATTGCGATTTTATTCCTATGCTCAGTATAGAATAAAAGTATATGTGGCAAGCAAACGAACTATGTACTCTAGTTACTTATATCTCTATGGCTGCAACAGACCCCATTTTTGTCGCTAGTGACGTCATTTCCATCCTCGTAGCCAGCGCAAGTCTCAGCAACGATTGCAGCGGCAAAACCAGCCTCGTGTGCAGCAAGGAGTTCGATAACAAACGACACGAGATTTTCATATATAGATATAGATATTTAGAAACATTTTAATTAATTTGTAAAGTAGCTTGTGGCCTTTTATAAAAAAACGACCTGACGATTTTCCCCTATTCTACAAAAATCAATATTTAATCACGATAATTTTCCGGTCTAAATGTCACATAATAAACAAACACGAAAATGAACATACATTTTTTTCTCTCTTTACGTACAGAATGTTTCTACAAAATGTGTTTTATTTTTCCATCAATTAGAGTCTAAATTAATTAAATTTTATTTGGTAAAGCTGCCCACAGGCTTACAAACAAACATTTCAATGTGCCTTTTTCCTGATAGCAGAGTCTCCGATTAGTCACGAGAGGCGACACTTGTGATAGGGACAAACATTATTTAGTTCTCATTTAGCAACGTGTTATTTCAGTGATAAAATTTATTATTACAAACTATTAGCGGTCCGACTGGGTTTCACCCGGGTGCGATAGATATAATTCTGTGCAATGTATTTCGTTTGGGGCCCGGCGTCTGAACTAACAGCTTTTAAGCAAATTTGCTTCTGAACTAATAGCTTTGAGCGAATTCTAACAGATGTCGCTACTTGGTACTAAAACCGTTTTTTTTTTTGTTTTTTAGCCCGCGCGACAGGCAGCCCTTGTCGTTGGAAGGGAAAGTGGTGAGTGGAAGTTTCGGATCTTTAATAGCTTAAGTTACCTACTCCTTAAAACATTAGCTATCTGCAGTGAAAGTTGCGTCAAAATCGGTTCAGTCGTTTAGGAGATTAGCCAGAACAAACAGACAGACAGATAACCAAAAAATTTAAAAATTATTTTTTTGTTATAAGTACCGTAAATACTTTCATATGCATATAGTAAAAAGCTGTTATTTTGACATGACAAACAGACACTTCAATTTTATTTATCTGTATATTATGTAGGTATAGATGTAGTACCTCTAGCTGGTTAAGTATACTTATAGCCTATAGGTTACTAATTAAAATAAGCAAATCGTAGCATAGATATAATATAGGTATAGGTTTTTTTTTGTACGGCCCTCTATAAAATAGATGCTTTTCATGCATGTATACCGAATGTAAAATGACACATTTCGCACTAGTGCGTAAAGTAAAACAAAATGATTCGATTCACCAATCCAAACGTAATTAGCGATATTCTACTACTTGTGTTCTAATAGGCTAGAAGCCAGCGACAGATTTTTCTTACCAATTTCCTTATGACTCGTAAAATGCTCTAGACAGTTGTACTATGTAGCATTGAGGCTGTCAGCAGCGGCACTATCGGGGGAATAGACAACTGTAGCCTCCCACGCACGGTTAAAAATATAATATTTGTAATCATTACCTATCGATTGAAAATTTGTCAAACGATAGTTATTAATGATCTTTTATAAAAAAAAAACGTCAGCTGGCTGTACGATGGTGGATGTTACGTCAGCTGATCGTACGAGCTTGACGAAATGAAATATGATTTCAGTCATTCCCTTTCACATGAAAGTTTGTCAAAAGATAGTTTTTATAATATTTAAAATAATTAAAATCGTCAGCTTTTCTTTTCCCCAATATACAACCAGGTGACGATTTTATTCATTTTAAATATTATAAAAACTATCTTTTGACAAAGTTTCATGTGAAAGGGAATAACTGAATTTATAGTTCATTTCGTCAAGTTCGTATGATCAGCTGACGTAACATCCACCATCGTACAGCCAGCTGACGTTTTTTTTTTTGTTTATAAAAGATCATATTCACTTACCTATGGATACCTACCGATATGATAATTATTTAATATTATTTTTTATCTTATTTAAACATTTTCTTTTTTTTAATATTATTTTCTTCTGTTCTTACACTGGAATTGTTCCCACAGTATTGACATGGCTGATTATGTCAGAGGATGTAGAGGCCAATAAACCATATATTAAAAAAAAAAAAGATCATATAAACTATTGTTTGACAAATTTTCAATCGATAGGTAATGATAAAAAATATCTTTTTTACCGTACGTGGGAGGCTACAGTTGTCTATTCCCCCGATAGTGCCGCAGCTGACAGACACGATGCTACTAGTCAGAGTGCCCGTCGGTAAAAATTTTATTGATACATACTCTCCCCAAACTTTGTATATGACTTTATTAGGCCTAGTCTGACACCTATTTCCTCAATGACTTTTCTTGATTTTGGGGCGTTTTCCCTCTAAACTTTCCGAAAGATGTCGTTTTGACGACATGTAAAAATTTATAGATATTGTTTGTTTTTTTAATTGGATAGCTTAAAAACTTCAAACAAAACGCTAAAATAATGTTCTCTGACAAATAATATGAACCATTTATTCGAGGTGTCAGACATTTTATAATTAGTGTTCTTACGTAGCCACAATCCCATAGTAGGTGTTACTATCAACAACAGTCCACATAAGTATCCAATATAGTCGAACTGACGTGTCAAAAATATTACAAATATACTTATTATAATGTGAAAATCAGCTTTTTTATAAAAGATACGTATAAAAAATGACGGCATGTGTTTTGTTCAAAATCGAAGCTGTTCTTAAGGACTTCGAAGTTAAAGGCTTCATTGACTGGACTAACAGAAAACACGAAAGAAAAATTTTCCAAGTAGCACGCCGTATAACCATCAAGTATATTAAATACTATATAAAACACATACACTCATATTTTCATTTAATATAATAATATACTAATACACACCAGGATTGTTCTGTTTCGACGGGGGCGCAATATTATCTGTGATAAAAATGCAGAAATGCTTATGTCGATTTTTCTCATCAAAGTGCTTATTCGATATTTAATTTATTGAAGTGTAAAATTTTATTCGATCGTTTAAAGTGTGCGTTAAATATTTAACGCAAACGGTGTAAATAAAACACCGGAAAACAAATCATAATAATAAAATGAGAACTGTAAAAATAGGACATGAGTATTTTTAAAGTGTACCTAAAAAGCGAAAGATTCCGTATTAGAAATATATTGTTGCATGCTCTTTGTTGGGACGATAATGTGTTCCATAGAATGTTCCAGACCACGACAACAACAACAATGGAAAGCAGGTAAAAACCCGACTTTCATAGAATTGCCTAGAGAAGGCAATGCATGTAAAGGAAGGATCTCAATGCTTCTAGAAACTTGACCAGGCGGGGGACGAAGCTATAAAATGCGAGCAGAGTGGTTGGAGTCGGGCAATCAGTTGGTTATTTGCAGCGCGTACGTACAGTGGATTACAGACAACTGTGAAATATATTGTTCAGTCGGTACAACAAGGCCAAGGTAACTGATAAGATAGAAGATAAGTGAGCTGTGTAAACCATTGAGTGAAATTATATAAATCGGGTTCTACATAAATAGCTTCTATGTTGTAAATAATCGTGTGAATATAGTTAATAGACAAGTGCGAATAAGTGTACTAGATAAACTTCGGCGTGCTTGTGTGTGTAAATATTTTGTATACATAATTAGAACTTTATATTCTTCTGTTATTTAGTTTTCTATTTTAATATTTAGAACTATTAAGTTTTGTTTCTGTTAACGTTATTATTACTGTTTGTTAAAGAAGTACGCTTTCGTTGTGTGTTAAACGTTTATTATTGTAAATAAATAATTTCCACCACGGACTAGAACAGTTTTGTTACAATATATATCCATATCTGCCATTTGATGATGACAAAGATTATATGTTGGGTAAAATATACATTGATAAATCGCACATGGGTTGCCTAGCTAAATCGCGTACCAATGCTGTCAAATTAAATAAATTCTAATTGACTTTTTTGGAACAATTTCTCCGATTTGTTGATCATAAATATTGAGCCTAAAATGGGAGAATAATAATAATTATCATTATTTGTATTTTCAAGTGGAAACTTCCTAATTTATAACATAGCCGGTTTTGTCTTTTCACCATAGCATAAATATAACAAGTGTACACATATGTAACATATAGTAAATTAATCAAATTGTATTTTTCAATATAGACGCTTGTCTATTGAGCCGGTATTGGCTGCATTCTGTTACCAGTTCACTGTCTCCCGCAGCACCCCCTCCCCCTTCCGCGAGCACATTGCCGAACGCGTGGCTCAGTCTGGACTCGAACGATGTACCTAATTGGAAATTCCAACAGACCGGCAATGGCATTTGTGAGATTTGCGGATACTAAGCGATGCCTTGTCGACTAATTTATATACCTCATCCATAGGTACTAATATTTTAAATGCGAATGTCATTGTGTCTTTCTCTGTGTTATGCTTTCAAGACTAAACCGCTGGGTCGATTGCGACGAAATTTAATATGGAGATAGTTACCGTAGACGCGGGTAAAAAATTCCAGTCAATTGGGCGACGGGACCATTCCAACTTCAAAAATGTTGACATTTGATTATACAGGGTGTCCCAGAAGTCACGCACTTCCTCGTAGGGATCGAAAGAGAAAATTATTCTGAGACGAGAAGTCCTTAGCCATTTTTTAATCAGACGCATAGATAATTACTTATTAATTAATGAAAGTGACCAATCAGGAGCGATTTGATTTGTTTTCCGATTTTATTAGTTTTTCTCCCGACAGTCACTGGATGTTTTTTTTAATAAAGATTTTCGGAGTAATTTTTAATTAAAAAAAATGTTATTTTTAAGGTTAAAAAGTAATACAAGCGTCAATTAAATTTGTTTATAAGTATTAGAGTAATTTAAAAAAAAGTATAAATTTAATCCATTAGATCTTCAAAATGTCCTCCGTTCTCCTGAATACAGAGCCGGCAGCGCTTGAGAAAATTTCCTCGGACAGCTTCTAGCATTTCTGGAGTGACTTTCGTCTGAGCAGCATGAATTTTTGCCATGGTCTCCAAGATACGGGAGAAAAACAAATAAAATCGGAAAACAAATCAAATCGCTCCTGATTGGTCACTTTCATTAATTAATAATTAATTATCTATGCGTCTGATTAAAAAATGGCTAAGGACTTTTCGTCTCAGAATAATTTTCTCTTTCGATTCCTACGAGAAAGTGCGTGACTTCTGGGACACCCGATATAAATAAAGAAAAGAAAATTTCTGATATCGCGTGAGGTGACGCGGGTAATGGCTAGTATTCAATATGATATTAACTATTCGTTGCCATGGTTACTTACATAATATGTTCACGTCATGTAAAAATTAATCAAAGCATGCCTAACTAGTTTATTTCTGACAGATTCATAAAACAAAAGAGCGGCTGATTTTTGTTTATTTTCAAAATATTTCCGAAACTATAAAGTTTAAAACAAAAAATTTTTAACAACTCTTGAAAAAATAAATAGAATAATAAGCCATTATAAGTATACCATCATTATATAAAAAACACCATTTTAGAATATATCTCTTCTGCGCATGCGCCGATTTTCCCCAAAAACCATAGAGCTCTTCATATTTGCATACCAAACGTTCTCCCAAAATTTGGTTTGAATCCGCTCATCCGTTTGACCTGTATAGTGTTCACAGACAAACCGACTAACAGACGCACACAGTTTTTCCAAAAATATGTTTTTTGGATTCGGGGGACCTCAACACGGAAAGAGATTGTAAAATTTTTGACCTAAACTAGTACCATTCCCCACTTGTGGATTGGAATGGTAAAAGACAGATGATAGAGAAGACACATTTTGAGGCAATTACAGCTCAGACAAGTAGAGGACCGAGCAAGAAAATAGCTCCTGTTCTAATTTTAAAATCTATCTTGTAAGCTAGCAGGCGAGCCCGCAGTGACGTCATTTCCAGTCTTGAACCCAGCCTGCCGGCCAGCTAAAGTCCAAGCAGTGTTTCCAGCCTAGTGTGCAGCGCTGGGAACTGCATATGAGTTCTACAAACTCGATCGGTGAAAGGTTGCCGCCACAATAAAATCATTTTATATTAAAACTGATTTTATTACCGAGCCAAACACAAAAACGCAGCCAATCTAATATTGGTTATTGACGGTACAAACATATTACAGGCGGATATTAAATAATTAAATGTTTACATTATTCTATCTGTACCACAGAACACTGAAAATATCTCCGCCCGCCGCGGCCAGTGAATTTTACAGGATGTGTCGGAAAATTAGCGATGGATTCAATTTATTTTAATTTAATCCAGACAAAAAAATAAAATAAATAACAAAAATGTTTTATATACCTACCACGTTTTATAATATTTTTATTTTTTAGGATATATTTTTTACCACGTTTTTAATTAACTAAAAAGAAGAAAATAATAAAATAAATTAATATACCATACACGTTTTTAAAACTAACTAAAAGTTTAAAATATTTTTTTTAACTTGTAGGATTTAAAACGAAAAAACAGGTGTAGTGAGTTGCTATCGATGAAAAAATCTATTTATGAGATGAAACGAATAATGCGCTCCTCGTTTTTCGTTTCAAATCCTACAAGTTAAACAATTATTTTATACTTTTTAGTTTGTTTTAAAAACGTGGTATAATAAATTTTTTTTGTTATTTATTTTATTATTTTCTTCTTTTTAGTTAATAAAAACGTGGTAAAAACAAAAATAAATCATAAAAAATAAGAATATTATATGGCCCATGGCAGGGTCGAACCCGCGAAGTTCGTGTTGTTATCACGACGCTCTAATTAACTGAGCTACGACCGATGTTCGCATGGCGTCGTACACCGGTAAGTAAATAAGAATGAATTTTATATGCATTTATTAAAATTACTTTATTTCGTTTATTATTTTCTTCTTTCTTTTAGTATTGTAACAAAACTGTTCTAGTTCGTGGTGGAAACTATTTATTTACAATAACAAACCTTTAACAAAACAGTTAAACACACAAACGAAAAAGTAGTTCTCTAACGTAACAGAAACAAAACAACAAATTTTGACTAATAACATAAAAAATAAGTAATGAAGAATATAAAGTCACTATCTATGTACACAAAATATTTACAGCACATAAACACACCAAAGTTTATTAGCACACTTATCTGTTAACTATATACAAGAGATTATTTATGTTAAACCAGATTTAGATAATTGCACTCAATGGTTTATTATACCGCACTTCGTACTAGTATTCACACAGTTCATTTATCTTCTATCTCTACAGTTACCTCGGACTACTGCACCGACTGAACAACTTATGTCACAGCTATCTGTATTCTACAGTATGATTGCCACTCACTGTTAACACGCTTGCTATAGTTTATACAGTTTAAATTAAGTCAATTTAAAACGTCGTATACGTTTATACCAGGAAGTCATAACCAGGAGACCCATCTCGAGCGTAGCGGTGGATCGATATCTGTAGCATGAACCAATATGGCGTCAGCTACTAGGTAACGCATACACGTTCATGGCTTAGATATGTGTAGTATCTGCGAAGTTAAACAACTTTGGTAACTATGGCGAAAACAGGTGGAAAGAACCGATGTTTTTCCAGGTAGTCATTAACAGCGCCATTTCGCGTGCGCCAGAAAACGGTCCATCTCGAAACACAGCAAACATAGGAAACTAGTGGTTTATACTATGACAATTGTTTTGCACAATACTGTCACACACAAAACAGTTGACTTTTCCAAAGGTCGATTATCTCTTTTTTTTAAGAATTGCATTATTGATTTCGAATTGTCAACGAAATTCTATGCAAATACGGTTATTATTTTTAACATCTGGGTAAATAATACATGCAACCGAGTAGGTATGCAAAGAAATTGGACAAATATTCAACAGCCACAGTTTTATTTTTTTTTTTTGACAATTAATGAAATAATTGAATATGTATTTGAAAAAAAAATTTTGTCAGAAAATACTTTCTATGCTCCCCTATACTCAGGATTTTTTTTAATTTTTTCGAAGTGGTGGAACAATATGAAAAAAAAATAAAAACTAATTTTCATTCTATATAGTTAGGAATATGGTGACAGAAATGGTCCAGGACCACACGCTCTCTTTAGTGTAGTCTGAACCCCCCTCTACAAATTTGCTTGGTGGAGTAGGGGTCTAGCGCGTTGCGGTACGCCGCTGAGGCGCTTAAAAAACGGCAAAATTAAAAAGTCTTCTACAAAGTGGCAGAAAATGACTGAACAGCATCTGAGGGACCTCCTAGTTGCAAGAAAAAATATTTTCTGCCAATTTATCCCCTGCAGAGACTTTCAAAATCCTTTCAAAAAATCGAAAAAAAATAAAAAGATAAAAATTGAATTTGAAGTTGAAACTTGACGGAATGGTTGATTCTGTGGCCCGGAATTCGAGAAAAAATGTCTCCAAGTGACCTCACTGCCTTTTGATGATTTTTAAAAATTTGCACAGGCAAAAATTCGCAAAGTCCTCGCGCGGTGGCAAAAACTTTTACCAGGCTTTCTATTACCCAAAACGTTTGCAAAAATATTATCTGCCAATTTTGTCACTGACAGATCACAACCTGCTAATTTAATGTACCTACTAAATACTAATCATTAATGCTTTACCTGAATACCATGTTAAACTTTCCGCGAACAAGACGCGTTTTTGCAAGGTCAATTTCAGTAGAAAACTGTACCTCGGGATTCTTTACAAGAAGGCAAACCGTTTGAGCTTGTTTTCACTCACCAAACTTATTTTTTTTAATTTATTTGTTTTGTATTTATTTATTATACTGACAGACCCCGCAGGGGGTAAATAAGCAGAAAATATTTTTCCTGCAATTAGGAGGTCCCCCAGATGCTGTTCAGTCATTTTCTGCTATTTGGTAGAGGACTTTTGAAATTTGCCGTTTTTTTAAAGACCTTCAGCTGTGTACCGCAACGCGCTCTACCCCTACTCCAGCAAGCGTATTTGTAGAGGGGGGGGGGCTCAGACTACACGAAAGAGAGCGTTTCTGCCACCCAGTGTTCCTTGACCACTTCTGTCACTATCCCTAACTAATAGCTTTGCCTTTAAGCAATTAGTCAAAAATTTTATTTTGTGATTATTATATTCATTGAAAATTATGATGCTATCAGTTTAACTTGTTATTGCCAATTTTATAAATATTTTCTGAGAGAAGCAATTGTTTTCTTCAGTGTAACAAAGTTTCCGTTACATTTCTGTTAAAGTTTTATTACCCTTTAAAATTCAATCGAACTGGGATTTTTAAACTTTGACAATCTGCATGGTACACGCTTCTAGTATAGTCATAAAAGAACTCAACGGTACTCGAACTAATGATAAAAATGTTATCAATATAGTTCATGCATCTCAGAAACCGTTATTTTAAAAGAATTATTTTCTAATATATGCCCCGTGCGGCGTCGCCTTGGTAGTAATATTAAAATAATTAAATAAGCCTTTTTTGTATCAATACGTAAAAAAAATCAGAGAATATGGAATTATGAACACGTCATGTTTAATAAATAAAATTATCGACCAATTTGGATCTTCTTCAGAACTGATCCAAAAAATATAAAAATTAATTAATAATTAGTTTTTAATAAAAATTCGCTTCAGTTTTTTTTTTAAATAATAATCAACTTTTTTTAATAAGTAGGTAGTCATGGATATAATTGTAAGTAGGTACCTAAAAAGAATGAAAAAAATCATTGAAACAAAATAATTATTTCAAAATAATATAAATATTACTTAAATTTTCCGTATCTAATTAAGCATTGAGAGACCGAAACGTTAACGTATTGAATTTATATATTTTGACGTGATAACGTCTTATAAATTGATAAAACACTGGCTGCATGTTCGAAAAAGTGTAACGTAACGTTCCTAACGCGTAACGTTCCGCCTGACCCTGTGCGTGCTTTTTGCTAATTTCTCGCTCAATTTAAATCAGATCGGTTTGAAACCAGTCTTAAACGAAAGAGGAGAACATTTTACTTAGATTTCGTATAACAGAATTTGCCTAAACAGTTTTTTTATACAAATTTATATAGAAAAATATTTTATACAAATTTATATAGAAAAATAGCTGTATAAATGCAATGTTGTGTAATGCATGGCGCGACGCGGTCGGTTGTTTTTGTTTGCCGTACATGGAAATTAGAAGCAAACGTATGTCTTGTCTTAACATGAAAACAGCTGCATTTCTAATGTTTAATTCAATTTTTTGACATTAGTATATTGTGAAATGCAAAGCCTTCTAAGTTAAGTATTGGAATAACTAATTATTATTAGAACATAATACTTTGTAAGTTGCAAACGTCACTTTTGACATTTCTTATCATTCCGACACCAAGGATAAGCGGATTGAAACCAAATTTTGGGAGGTTTAGGTTATGTATTACGGAATACGTTATCACGTAAAACTATCGTCCGTAAACCGACTTTACAGACAACCAATTTTTTTTTTGTTAATATATTTGTCTGAAAAATTGGCCGATTATTTTATTTATTGAAAAGTTATAATCAGACGTCATGTTTAAGTTCAAGCAAAAATGTCACTTTTGACTTTAAATACTAATAACTTTTTTTAAATTATTTCTTGCTATAATATTGCGATTTGAAAATAAGAACATTTTCGATAAAACTTTTATGGACTCATTAGTTTTTGATACTCGTGGAATTTGTGTGTGCAATTGATATAATTGACTAAAAATTTCATAACTTTAAGCCAGGGGTTGAATTAAAAAAAAAGTAGCCTATGTCTTTCCCCAGGCGTCAAACTATATATTAAATTTCATCACAATCGGTCCAGCGGTTTAGCCGTGAAGTGTAACAGACAGACAGCCAGAATTACTTTCACGTTTATAATTGGATTAATGGTTTTACCGCGACTTCGTCCGTTTGGGAATCGAAACAAAATATTAAAAGTCAAACAGCATTATATTATTTCACATTCGAGGAGATCACATATAATTTTTCCACGAAAAATTAATTCAACATTTGTTTCTAAACTATAGAGAGATAAGTAACTAGAGTACGCTAGTGCGTATGCTTGCCATAAGTGAAAGTGTCTGCAGTTAAGAGAGAGAACGTTGCAAGCGTTCCATATGATTCTCTCTCATGAGCGCTCGTTGGCTGATGGTGTTTTGAAATTAATTTTAGTCGTCAATTTAAGGACGTAGTATGTTCAGGCTTGTTTTCAACCCTTATTTCAGATTTTTTTTTAATAACAAGATAATGTACAGTCATTTCAATTTTGTTACATGTTTTTACTGACATCGTAAACTAAGAAAGCACACTTTTTTTGCTTAATTTTACGCCATTTTATAATTGTTTTTTTAACCTAAAGTAGACAACTTTAAATGGAGGTAGGTGGGTAGCGCGGGTGATAACGTCACTTGGAGTCATCTGAATTATAAAAATTAAATTGGTTATTGTTTCGTAGGCTTGTGGCTCTATCCCGTACTAGAAATAAACATTTTTATTGATAAATAACAAAATGGCGGGTTTAAAAAAAAAACGAGAAAATCGTGATTTTGTCGTTGATAATCAGTTAAAAAAAATAGAAATAATTTTTATAATTATGTAATTCTAGTACCGGACGGAGCTGTTGTTGTGTAGAATACCCTGTGCAAAATTGAAAGCAATCGGTTGTATACAATTGTTTCAATCACCCGCGCCGCTTACAAAAACGTAGTTTTGAGAAAAACGCGTTTAAAGTTTTAATTTCAGATTTCTGACAAAAAAAATAAAAATGAATATTATACACTAATCAGCTATGCCTGGTGTATAGTAAACCTTCCGTTTCTTGAAAGGCATCGTTTTCTGCTAATTTTTTTGCTCTACTCTGCGAGAGTATAAGGGTAACGTGATAACAATTCAGAGGTAAGAGCAGGTAATAGTCTTACCGTAAGACCGTTGCTGCTCTTGACTATATGCTATAGCTTTGTAAATATTTAATATTTCGGTCTTAAGTTTTTACAGCATTTTCTCAATACATTATATTTACTAAAAATGTAAAAAAAAAATAAATTCGATTTTCCGAAACCAGTCTACGTCCTTAAGGACATCGAGTCATTTTTGTCTGAACTGCAGGTCTGTAGGAAACCTATTTACATACATGTAAATATTTCTAATCATATCTTCTTTCATATGGCCATTCATAATGGGTACTTAAGATTTAAATTAAAACAAACCTGTTTACCATTTTGCATTTAAAGTGTCATTGAAGAATCAAGCGAATTAAACATTCTTTATAACCTCATAGAAAATACCTAATCCAGACCATCAAAGAAACATGAGTATTCTAATAACACCTATATACACAATTTTAACCACTTAAAGTAAATATTAAGCACGAATATCAAGAAGACAGTCTTCTAATTCAATAATATCGAAATAAATAAACGAAAACCTTAAATTTGTTTACTCAAATCAGCATTGTTTTGTATAATTAGTTATCATAGGAATTGTTAAGGCGTTCTCTCTCTTAATTGCAGACACTTTCACTGCTCACGCGCGTACTGTCTTGTAATTTGTAATATCTCTTTGTTCTAAACACTCTGTGGATCGGATTATAACACTAAAGTTATTTTTTCAAGTAAATAAAATTGTCGACCAATTTTTCTCAGACTAATTAATTTTTATATTTTTTAGATATTTCTGAAGAAGATCCAAATCCGGATCGAAACGTCATCTTGTGTTATATTGATTTGTAATTTTATCATTTTTTGTCAATATATCGTTTGGTCTGAGAAAAATTGGTCGACAATTTTATTTACTTGAAGAGTTCTATTCAGACGTTAATCAAAGATTTGAACTAAAGTTATTTACTAGAAAATGCAGTAACATGTTGAGGAGCGCTGCGTTAAACATTAGACAGTCGTATAGGAAATAAGTAAAATAGACATTAAACTGGAGTCTTTCCATTCCAGCAAGCTTAGCGTTTTTTAAGTAATCGCATACAATAGAAGAACACCTATTTGTAGTTTGTCTATAGATTGCTATCTGATTGGACAAATCGCGGTGTCGTAAAGACATTAGGACCACAGCAGCCAGTAGTAAGTTGCAACTCAGTGGCGTGTACCAAAAATTCCGCTTTATTGGTAATAATAATTCACAGCAACAATTAAAAATTACTATTATCAGTTATTGGCCAGGATCCCGAATTGCCTAACATTTTCAGTCACTATTCATCTACATTATGTCGTAGTTCATAACTATTTCTAAAATTATAATTAAAAATCTCGAACAGCAGTTGTCGGTTGGTCTGTACGTCCGTCCGAGCTTTACAGATCGCAATTTTGGTCGAATCGCCGTGGTTTATATTTTATATACTTTGTTTACTATCAGACCAGAACCCTATTTAAATTCACTGAAATGCGTTTAGTAATTGTAAATAGTTTAATTTTTGTAAACAGTTTTATTTTATTATTTTTGAAAGTTACTGTAGTAAATTACAGTAGAATACACTTCTATACTATGAAAATAGCCCCACAGACGTTGGTGTAGTGGATAAGGCTTTAGCGTAGTAGAGACAGCGTCCCAGTTCGATTCCTGCAGACATAATTGATTTTTATTTTTTTTTCTATTCCATTTTATTCCACTTGGTATTTATATACACGGAATGATGTTTAAGTTGATTCTTTTTTTAACAGCGTGTAGAAATCAAATAGATGAACAAATATATCTAGTAACTTTTTATCAAAACTCAAAATTGGCATAGAACCGGGCTTTCAAAGTTTTATTAAATTTTGAGGGTGGTCCTGGCGTTATGTTATGTCACTATCGAAATATGTTATGTCATTATCAAGTATGAGAAATTGTTCGAAGTTGTCCCCGTTTTGCTGGACACAGAAATGGGTGCGTCGTAGCCATGCTTGTAGTAGCGATAAGGACCTTCCGCGAATTATTTGGGATGCATTTCCAAATCGTGTTATCATTTCTTCGCGTGTGTTAAGCTTTTGAATTAATTAAATAAAATTTTAAAAAATTAATTAAACTTTGAACGGCAGTTTCTCTCTTATTTTTGAGTTTTGATAAAAAAGTTATACTTAAAATATTTGTTCGTCTATTTAAAAAAAATAAAAAAAAAAAAAAATATACGCGTCGAATAGAGAACCTCCTCCGTTTTTGTTTTTCGTCGGTTAAAAATGAAGAACGAACTTGAACATCACTCTGTATAATATATAATATATATATTTCTTATATTTTCCTTTAAAAAACTCAAGCGTTTTAAATTTTTTTTCAATTTTTAATTTTTTTTTTTAATGTATTGTCAATTGTTTTTTTTTTTTTTTATTCCAATTTTTATCATAATCTTGCAGGATGTGCACTTTTGTTTTTGCTAACTATTATTTGATATTAATTTTAACTTGATAGCTCTAGCCGTTCCTATTACCAAATGTTCTTGACAGACAGATAGACAGACCCTAAAAAAAGATCATATTTCAAATGTTATCTGGTTACATAGTCGCATATTCAATACAATAACTTTGTTCAAATCTTTGATTAACGTCTGATTAGAATTCTTCAATAAATTAAAAAAAAAAATCCGGACTGAAACGTCAATGTATTAATTATTATTTTATTTATACAAGAACTTTGTATACGAAATTTTCATAGTTCAGAGGTCGTATTAAATTTCTGTGAAATACTACCGATCTACTACTGCACTGGCTATTTCCAGACATTACATGCAGAAAAAGCTTCCCGTGGTCATTTTTCTTACCCAGTCCTGCGAGCTGCACAATAGCTTATACAAATCCCACTGACTATTACAGTACTATTACAGTAGGTTAGAGAGCCGATATTGGGATAAATTTTTTGTCAGTTCTTATTGGGCAGAGTTTATAAATCTCCTTTTTTTGGGGGTATTACATAGTGTTACGAGTATTTGTAAAGTCTAGTTGTTATCTAACTGCTTCTTTATCTTTTTTTTAAACAAAAACTCATTGCATCCCCAAGAACAACTGTTGTGATTACAGTAACATTTTTTTTGCACAAGAATAGATGCATTTCATGTCTGTACAGCGGTCGTAAACATTGAAATAAACCTGTAAAATGGCGAACTCAGTTTTCACTAATTCGAAAATTAGAAGAACTTTTCCAGGGCTACAATATTGAATTTTGACAAGATACAAGCAAAAAATTCCAGCCTAACTCTAGAGTAGGAATTTAAGTTCATCCGGGAAAGGGTTAAAATGACGTAACATAACTTGTCTAAAAACGGTTATTTTGGACGTTCAGTTTCTGATTTTAATCAACATCATAACGGCCCAACAGGCTTTCAAATTGCACTGAATTATAAAAGAATATAATTAATTATTATCGTGATGTGATATTAAATCTAAATTAAAAGGAGTTCATAAAAAAATGTTAATTTCGACCTTGGCGTTTCTGTTTCAAATTAAACCGATCCGGCACATGTTAAAAACTGGATGACAAGGGGGCGGACAGTTATTGTACACAAAGAAAAGGAAGTGTAATTACTAATTTGTCTTAAAACATTACACACAACGCCATTAATATACCTCGGGAATGTATTTCTGAAAAAATAGTTATAGGTGTCTATTGCTATAAAAAATCAAGATGAACTTAAACGGATAGTCAAATTTTTAATTAACGTCTGATTAGAACTCTTCAGTAAATAAAATTATCGACCAATTTTACAAACAAATATTTATTTGTCTGAAAAACTGATCGATAATTCTATTTATTGAACGAATAGTTTTTCGTACCATTAAATTATTTCTACTACCATTTCAACCCACAAGTGAGGAAATGGTACTAGTTTAGGTCAAAAATCACTTTTCAAAATTTTGCAATATCTTTTCGGTTTGTGATCCCCCGAATCCAAAAAACATATTTTTGGTTGGTCTGTTAGTCTGCGAACACGATACAGGTCAACCGGATAAACGGATTGAAACTAAATTTTGGGAGGATGTTTGACATGTTAATATTATGAAGATCCCTATTATTTTCGGGGAAAATTGGCGCATGCGCAGAAGAGATATGCTATAACGGTGTTTTTTATATAACGATGGTGTACATTTCATAACGGCTTATTATTCTATTAGTTGTTTCATAAAAGTTTCGTTAAAATTTTTTTTCTAAACTTTATAGTTACGGAAATATTTTGAAAAATAAAAAAACAACTGTTCTTTTGTTCTGTAGATGTCAGAAATAAACTAGTAAAGCATATGCTTTGATTAATTTTTATATGACGTGGAACATATTATGATGAGGTAGCCATGGCAATGAATAGCAAATATGCCGTTTAAATCCATAAGAGCATAGTAGGAGTTGATAAAAACTTTAAAAATTGTTTTTTGATATAAGTACCGTATATACTTTCATATGCATTTGGTAAAAAGCTGTTTTTTTAACATTACAAACAGACACTTAAATCAAGGGCGTAGATACTTTTTTTCTGAGGGGGGGGGTGGGCTTAAAGCAAAAAAATCAATATTGCACATACCGCTAAACTAGCGGTATGTGCTTTATTATCGCTTTGTGCGTCAGAGCTGACTTTCGTTCATATAAGAAGTTATATCTAAGTTAATTTCACACGAAATCCATTCAAATTGATGCTTTTTGAAAAGAGGAGATTCTAATCTATAAAATAGAACCATTTTTAAATCAATTTGAGTTCATAAATACTATTAAAATTGTAATTGAAAATCACAAACAGCAGTTGTCGGTTGGTCTGTACGTATGTACGTATGTACGTACGTCACGACTCTACAGATCGCAATTTTGGTCGGATTGCCTTGGGTTATATTTTATTCACTTTGTTTACTATCAGACCAGAACCCTATTTAAATTCACTAAAATGTGTTCAGTAGTTTAATTTTTATAAACAGTTTTATTTTTTATTATTTTTGACAGCTAATTATTTAAAAACAATATAATAAATGCTGTGCAAATATAGTGTAATCCATAAAACAAGTGCTACACTTGTATACCGTGATAACACCACTGCACGTATTAGGCAGCTGTGGCGCAATGGATATGCCGTTGGATCCCCAAGGGCAAGGTCCTGGGTTCGAATCCTTACGATATCATTGATTTTTTTCTTTTTTTTTTCTTTTTATTTTGTTTTATTTTATTCCACTTGATATTAATTATATATTATATTATGTATAGTTCTTAATTTTTTTTATTTTTGCAAACTTAAAAAAAAATATTTTTTCAATTTTTAATTATTTATTTCTTTAAATTTTTAAATCTTGTTAAATTTATTAAAAATATTTTTTAATTGTTATTTTTTTATCATACAGTGGAAAACTTGCGGGATGTGCACTTTTGGTTTTGCCAACTATTTTTTACTTTTAACGAATGACCCTTTTTTAAAAACCTAACTTGAAAATTTTTTCCGTGTGCACATTTGGAGAACAAAAAAAGAAAACAAGGTCCTTTCATTTCCGCAACACAAAGGTCTTTTTTCGTTTGTTGTGGCTGGGTGCCTGCGTTCCTGATGAATCCTATAGGGGGGCAGGGTAATTACCCCTTGTACCCCCCATATCTACGCCCTTGACTTAAATTTTATTTATCTTTATAGATGTTCAAATGCAGGATCACTGTATAGTACAAAAATGAGTAGGTATACTAAATATGATATAATTTTTATATGGAAAAACGAATAACATAAGCAAAGCATGTATTTTTAAATATTTACAATATTCGTATCAATATTAATTCCGTTTAAAAATTTGATATTATTTATTTTTTAAGTTTTCAGTTCGGTCGGCAGTTCTCAATGACTGCCTATTTTTTTTTTCAATTAAAAATTAATCAGTGACATTTTATAAAATAATTAAAAATTCGAATCACGTGATTTTTTTCATTATTATTACGTGTTAGATTTATAAATGAGTTCGTAAAAGCTGTCCACAAACAGCACAATACCGGTAATTAAGAAGATAACAGTAGGCGTTAAACAAAGACGCAGCTATAGACGCGCAAAGCTGTTAGACAAGGAGAGCTTCATGCACGATTGTAACGTGGGCGTTCTATATAATCGTAGGCAATCAATGTATAAAATTATAAAGCATTTGCGATAAAACTCACGAGCTTTCGAATGTCCATGTGCGTTGGGTAGATGTTATGAACGATTCGGAGTTAGGTTGTGATTGATTCAGTTCTTTAACGCCTCTTTTTCAGTGACGGCGAGTGAACATTTTAAATCAGATTTAGGGTGTTAGCGGGCCAATTCAATTCGAACCAGTAGTTTTTGAGATTAGCGTGTTCAATCAAACAAACAAACAAACAATTTCTTCAGCTTTATATATTAGTATAGATCATGGACATAGGAATATATAGGGACGGAGCATGAACTGAGGTTTTAGACGAGGGGGGTGAAGCCGATTTGCGGGACGCGACGAGGTAACGGGTGCCAGCTTTTGATTGGCCGACGCACTGCGTACGCTCAGCGCGGGTAAACATCAAATAGTAAAAGAAGTTTTTTTTTTAATTTGTTGTAAACATTCATTAAATACATTTTTTATTAAAGTAAAGCACCGATGAATGTAGTTATAGTATTGTAACATTAAAAATTTTTATTAATTAATATTAGAAAATATGATTTTTAGCATCGAATGCATGGGGCCAAATGGGGAATTTGATTTTTGATAAACAATAATTATTTATAATTATCTTTGTGAAAAAATGCAGTAATCTTTTTTGTGCTGAATGAAACACAATGAGTACGGTTTGCGCTAAACTTAGTTGTTAAAAAATGTTTTTGAAAAATTAAGGTTTATGTTTCATCAAGTTTGAAAAATGTTACTAAAATTTGTCACAATGTGATAACGGACCTAACCTTTTGAGAAGTTTGTTTATGGCAGAGGTCCCCAAACTTTTTTACATTTGGCAACAATTTAGTTAGGTTTAATCTCAAGTCTCCTTGGTTAACGATGTCCAGTTTGTTTCTTTATTTGTTAGGAGATTCACTATCGTTGACCCCCATTTTCATTTCATGGACCCCCAATTTTGTTTTCCCGCTGACATGGAGCCCTTGCAAGTTGTCGTCGACCCCTAGGAATCGATATAGATCACTTTGGGAATCACTGGTTTATGGCCATGGACATGGTTATGGCATGGAATTTGGTGTACTGAGCATGCGCCTACTTATTACGCACGCGCAGAACCATCAGCCAATAGAAAACTGGTACCAATTTTACCTCGTCCCCGTCCCTGAGTGGCTTCCCCCCCGCAGCATCATGCTCCGTCCCTATATTCCTATGTCCATGGTATAGATGTACGATATACGGTAAGTTAAAGCCGTCAAAGATGTTGACTAAATGAGATAGATTCAGTGAATACTTCTCTCTCATATGACAGTGATAGACGCGTATTTGTACTAATGTGCTGACGATAAATTTAGCTCAAAGCCGATCTAAATAACATGCTATAACTTGTTGGTTAGGAGTTGCAACACGTTTCATGTGCTGCTTCGGAGCGCAGACCAACGCAAAAAAATCTGCCACACAGAACGTACACGAGTTTTGTAGTCTGCCCGTGGCTGTTAAAATTTAGCGCTGATTGTGTCACTATTACACAATTTCCTAACATTAAATATTGGAATATGGAAAATATAATTCATTCTAAAATTATCATTTACTAGTGTACCCGTGCAAAACCTTTTGCATGTATTTTCAAATTGTTTTCAAAAATCGATATTTTGATACAGACCTATAGACAATAATTTTATTCCTCATTAGTTTCCATTTACAGTTATTTTTCTTTTGATTTAGCTTGACCTATCAAGTTGTCTCTATATTTAATTGATTATAAATAAATTCAAAGAAAATGTATGAGATCTGTTCATCGTTGTCATGGTTACCCCGCAAGAGCTGTCACAATTCATTTTTAGAAAATCTAACCTCATTTGATACATTTACGATTTTCACTATGTTTTTCTGATCTGTGACCAAATTTTAGACTTGATACAGTCCATGTAATATTTAAAAACTATATTTTGGCATTAAATTAATATGAACTTACTCGTTCTTAAATTGTTTGGAAAATAAAATAAAATTTATTTGTCTATTAATATTTGGAATATTTGCGCTAAAAAACTAATTAATTTAAATATACACTTCAATTGTCAAAGTCGACTTGTCAAACTGTTTGTAAAATCTCCGACATACGTACATATTTGCTTTTCTCTCACACTCATGTCTCGTGAACATCGAAGGATTTTCTCTCTTTACGTTCCTCTTCACCCCGCTATCCCCTCGACTTTTTTACTATTATCTGTTGAAAGAAGCCCTTTTGAAGAAATTTCACCAAAAAAAATTAGTGATAACAGATCTGTGGACTAAAGGCTTTAGTTTAAAAAAAATGTGTCAATCGGTTGAGTAGGTATTGCTGGCGGATTGGCTAGAGAAATAGGGCTTGTGTTTTAAATATATAGATGAATTAACATAATATAATTATTCGACTCTCGTTCATTTTCATTTGAAATGTTCGTGAATGTGCCGTGAGAAAACCGGTGTCAAGAGAGCGGTTGAGGGCGTCCACGATCGTTGGGGCGGAGGGGGAGTGGAGGGAAGGGTGGTTCATACGTATGCGTGCTTCACGTATGGCACGTGAGATCCGCTTAATAAGATAAGGGGCACGAGAAATGATTATCCGTCACTTGTTGGTTGGACAGAGACAGATGTGCGACGTTAATAAGTGAAAGTCGTTAGGTTCTTAGTCTTTCTCAATGTTATCCTGACACGAAAATGTTACTCGTGAGGGGTGGCCATACATGTTCATTTTTGCATTAGTCACATACAACAATTATCAAGATTGTTAAGAACGAACAGGCGGAACATCGGGTACAAACACAGAGTCGGACAAGAAACAAATCAAATTTTTTTTCTGTTTATTTCCAAATTTTGTTTTTAATATCGATTATCCAGCTTGAGTCTAAATAGTATATTACACTACAAGGGCCGAAAGTTTGATATTCTTGCCCGAGGCAAATCCGAGAGCATCATGACGGGCAGTGCAAGGATATCAAACGGTTTCACCCGGGTGCAAAACTGTTCTAGAAATATTATATTGACCTTCCCATCTACACAGCAAAACTATCAAAGTACATTGTTTTGGTTTATCTCTAAGATTTAGCCAGCGTAAGCCATGTAAGCGTACGAAAACAGTTTTTTTTGTTGACAAAACACCGTTATAACTCAGCGATATTTTGTACAAATTATATACAGAAACCTTCCTCGTTTATCGCTCTTTCTATTACTGAACACTGTATGAAAACCCGTTCTGTAGTTTTTGAGTATATCGTGTTCAGACAGACAGACGCGGCGGGGAGATTTTGTTTTATATACCCAGTAGTGGAGTGGATTGGGATTTTCAAACCGGTGTGTCTCGAATCGAAAAATGTTTCGTACAAAAACTGTAGAGGCGAGCTCTCCCGACATTTTGATATAGTTTGTGACCGCATGTCGGAAGGGGCGGCGGGGGATATGCCGCTTTAAAGTTTCGGAAATTCAATTGAATTTTGCTGCGTAGCTAAAGAAAAGTATTGAATTTTGCTGCGTAGCTAAGGAAAAGTAATTTTGACGACATAACATAAGAGAGAGACAGTTTATGTAACAATACTTTATTTCGCCCACTAGCAGTTGAGTTTGAGAGACTTTTTTTACTTGTCGCATAAAAGTAGATAAAAAATCGAAAAAATGGCGTCTCGTTTAGGTCGATACGTCAATTAGAACCAAAGTTATGAGGAATTTAAAAAAAATCGTTTTCCCCCTCTCCTGCCGGTATTAGTTGACCCACCGCCGCCAGCTTCCGGTGCAAAGAAGGAGCCTTTAGTACCTTTGCTATAAAAAGAAAATTAAGCTCCTAGCTGCAATGGTTTTTTAAAAAATGGCATTCAATTTATCCTAATTTAGCGCACTCAAATGGCAATATCTCGCGAACGGGTTGTCTGATCAGATCCGGTCTGGACCGAGCTTACGCGGATTCTTTTTCTCTAAAACTTTTGTTGGAACATTCCCCCCCCCCCAATAATAATGGCCGAGTTATGGGGCAAAAACGGGTTTCCGAAACTTTAAAACGACATATCCCCCGCCGTCCCCTACGACATGCGTGATGCGGTCACAAATTATACCAAAATGTCGGGGGAGCCCGACTCTATAGTGTTTGTAGGAAACATTTTTCGATTCGAGACACACCGGATTCAAGACTTTTTTTCCTAATCCACTCCACTATAGATAGAATATATTAAGTCCGGTCAAAATAGACAAAAAAATAGTGGTAGGTTTACAATAATTCGCATAGAGCTGAAAGTTGGTACAGGTCTTAGGTAAACTATTATAAATGAAATATCAAAAGTCCTACATCTGCTTCAAAATTTATTCAAAGTCAAAGGTCAAAAGTATCGCTTTTTGTAGCAAGAAAAAGAAGAAAAAAGCGAAGAAGACATTACTGTTGAAGCAAAATTTGAATATTATCAATAAGACAAAAATTTCCTTAAATCAACAATAATTCGTTCCACTTTAATCATTACCAATAGTATAATTTTTTAGTTAATAGAATATTGTCTAATAAAACTGAATCACATAAGATCCTGGAGTATTCCTATCGGGGAAACAACGTTAAAAATGTGGCAAGTATACTACCTCACAGGTGGTGCGGAAATGTATGCATATTATGTAGAATTCGACTTCTTCAACTTTTGGAATCTGATAACTTAGGAATAGTGATTCGTAGAAAAAAAACTAATAGAACAGTTTTTGTAGACAATTGCATGATCTACAACTTTTGTTTGACCTATTTTTAGATAAAATTTACCGTTTATGTGCAAAAGTGCAAAAACCGATACTTTTGATCTTTGACCTTGAATAAATTTTGAAGTGGATGCAGGATCGATGGGAACTTTTGATAGTTTATTAATTGTAATAGTGTACTTAAGACCTGTACCAATTTTCAGCTCTATGCGAATTATAGTAAATTGAAATGTTTATTTTGACTGGATTATTATGTTAAATGTCAGTATTTTTGAAATTGTTCCCCAAATGACCTGAATTTTTCATTTAGATATGCCTTTGTGTAAAAGCAGTGAATTTTCGTTTCACCCTGTCTGAGAATTGTTTTCAAAAAAAATCTTTAAATAAAGCATTGTTTATCTACGCGAAAAGAGTAATTAAAAATAAAATTAATTATTAAAAATTTATGAAGTATCAAAAATTTATCATAATTATTCAATCGTGTTTTTAATTAGTAGAAGTTAACAAACTATTGAACACGTAAAAATTAATTAAAATTACAAATTTATCTGCATGCATTGCAATTTCAAAAGTGCATATGCAGTTAATAAACTGGACATTATTATGTACCTGTATTATATTTATATGATATTTATGTTTTTTAATTTTAAAAAAGGTTTTTGTTTTCGAACAGATATTTAAAAAATTTAATTAAAACATTTTTTATGTAAAGAATGTAGTGTGAAGTAAATATGTGAAACAATTTATTTTTTAATGAAATACTTGTGTTAAGTTCGAATGTTTTAATTAAAAAAAATGTAGTCGTTCGTCTCTCGAAATTGGTGTGATAATATTATTTTTTAATTGTTGGTGTTATCCTAAATAACCATCACTCAACCCTTTAATATTGTAAATAAATAAAAAAAAGACAATATAGGCTATATTATAAAATTTTATGAAGGCATAATTCTATTTTTCCTGTAATTACTAATTCTTGAAATTACTGAATTAAATTCCAAGTTATATTATAAGAAAACTTTCCATTCCAGAAACAATTTTATCAAATAAAATTTTACTGGAAATGTTCATATTTTATTGATTATCCAAATCTTTGATTAACGTCTGAATAGAAATCTTCAAATAAATAAAATTGTCGACCAATTTTTTTCAGATCATATATTGATAAAAATTATATAAAAATATAAATCAAAATAATAAAGGATGACGTTTCGATCCGGATCGAAACGTCATCCTTTGTTATTTTGATTTATATTTTTATAATGTTCATAATTTTCAAATGGCGTGTTTTGGTTAATATTTATAACATTTAAACCCAATTTCACTGTATTGAGTATTCTGATCATTTTGATATATGGAGGCGACCTCCCTTCAGCTAGAGTTGTTGACAATGCGTTTTTTAAATACATCATAGATAGTGATGTGGGAGGAACATTTTCCACTATATTTTTCCCGAAAATTATTAATTTCAAAATTGCAATTTTTAGTAATTTTTATAGGACATATATAAACTTTCCATATTTTCATTTATTATTTTATTTCTGTACCATTTAAACAAAAACAACAGGTTATAATTTGTAATCCACGTGAATAAAGTTAAGTTTGATCCGTTTTACTTAAGATTTGTCATATTGTTTTATTTGGAACTCATAACAAATCAATTCATCCTCCTTCATAATAAAAGAGCACTCGGGAAATGAATCACTCATTTCTCTTGTTATTTCATAAAAGTAATGAGGTAGTGGCAGGGGTCGGAAGATGGCACCACTGTACTGACTGCTGCAGTTATTAAGGGAATTACCCTCATGTAAACAGCACTAGATTGGGTTAAAAAAATCATTCTGCTCTCTTTCAGGAATAATTATTGTTTTTTGTTGGAAGGGAAAAACTCAAAAGGGCATTACATCCAGAGATGATGAAGATAATCCAGTTTTTGTTTACTTGTAGCGTCTAGTGAACGAGAATTTTACAGTACTTCTTTTAATTTAGTGGCTTGGAAAATCTTCCGGAAAACCAACAACTCAGATCATAGATCGTCTGTAATTGTATATCTTAGCAAAAATCTGATATTGTCGTTTAGTCCTGTGACCACACCGATATGTTTAGAGCATGTAAAATTAGACACGGTTGTGTCGTGTTGTGGAACTGTACCTACATCGACCGCGCACTGGAAATGTAAGCCAACAGAATGATTGAAACTTTTTAATGAGCCTCTAATTGAGTCTGTCGATACTGTGCACTGTACCTGCCAATCTATGCTTTTATAGTTGCTCCAATTCATGCGCCAAAAGCCTGTAGCATTAGCGTGGACGTGCGCTTTTTGCTTTCGTTTAGTTCGATTCGCAATCAAATTTTTTCCAGGCTCACCTATATCTCGAAAAATTTCAGCCAATTCGGCGACAGAACCGTTCCATATTATACTAAGGCCCATATTCACCGAACACTATTAAGATAGAAGTTATTAATCTTGGAACATATTTATTCCTTCGAATAAAAACTTTAAATTCACCAAAAAAAATTCAGGTAGAAAAGTAAGTTAATGAATAAATATACACTGCACTATACTCCTTGCTCTTTTTTTTTTGAATATTTTGACGTTCACCCAAAAATACGACCAATGAAGATTGACTCTATTCAATAAATAGAGTAACTGTGATCCATTGAAGTTAATGATGAGTATTTGGAAAGAATTCCGTGGCATAAGGATCGAAAATGAAGCAATACTGAGACTTTTTTAAACTTGCATTTAATACTAACGTTTCGCTACGTTTTGTATTATTCGCAGCACAATATTAGAAAGGTTAAAACATTTGTTTTAATTTTGTGACAATAATTTTATATTTAAAAGAAACTAATAATTTTAAAACATTAACATTAACCAGTATCCACATTAAAAATACATTAAAAAAATAACAATTAACAAGTTGAGTGACACCATGTTCTCAATCCATCAACAACAATATACTGATAACATGTGACAGCATTTGAACACTCTGAAGATGATACAAAACGTATCGAAACGTTAGTATCTATTAAATGCAAGTTTAAAAAAGTCTCAGTATTGCTTCATTTTCGATCCTTATATCACGGAATTCTTTCCAAATACTCATCAATACGACCAATCTTTTCGAAAGATGTCGTTTTGACGATATGTAAGAATTTATAGATACTGTTTGTTTTTTAATTGGATAGCTTAAAAACTTCAACCAAAACGCGAAAATAATGTTCTCTGATAAATAACATGAACCATTTAAAATGTCTGACTCCTCGAATATGTCGACATATTCGAAATGTCAGACATTTTGGTTGAAGTTTTTAAGCTATCCAATTAAAAAAACAAACAGTATCTATAAATTCTTACATGCCGTCAAAACGACATCTTTCGGAAAATTTAGAGGGAAAACGCCTCAAAATCAAGAAAAGTCATAGAGGAAATAGGTGTCAGACTAGGCCTAATGAAGCCATATACAAAGTTTGGGTAGAGTATTTGTCAGTAAAATTTTTGCCGACGGGCACTCTGACTATACATTAAAGTTGTTTGTATATTTGAATACAGTCAACATACCTATTATCACAGTTTTAGGTAAATTATTATGTATAGATGCGTTAATAAAAATATATTGATTGTGAAGGCAAGCATTTTATAAACCAATGGTTTCAATCAGCCGGTACATGTTAACCTTTAAAAGTAAAACCGTATTTGTCCAAGCTTTAATGGAATAACATCGATGGCCAATAAACCACAGCGTGTATCGCACTTTAAATCACATTTCTGGGGGACTGATAGCTGGAGCTCGGATGCTGCCGTCACTTCTTATACAGTATGCGTCAAAAATATGTCTCTCGCTGTCTTCAGACGAGAAAGTCTAAATAACATTTAAAAGTTTTTTTTACAAATGTATATTAAAATTATACTAAGAAAGCTAGACACACGGCAGTGTCTCAGCCAAATTCGCAAAACAAAAGGACGACACACCGACCGAGGTTTCGCGCTGAAATCAGACATGCTCAGTGCAGCTGTGAGTGACGAAGTGTTTTATGCCTCCTAATGTTAATGATTAGTTAAAATATCAGTGGCTGAATGATTAATATGTGATTGATTTAAAAATATACAAAAAAAATAAAGACTGATTATGATAATGTTTACTTTAATTTTCCCACGAAAACATGAAATTTCGGTTTCGGCCGAAACTGATACTGAAGCCGAAATTCGGTTTCGGTTTCGGCCATAAAAACTAGTTTCGGTCAGACACTAGTTACGGTTCTATCACTGCGCGCGCACCGATTCTACCTACAAAGCACGCTAGAAAAGACGTCTCGTGTGAAGCGAGCACATAACACCAATCAAGAAAACCAGCGCTAGAAAACTTTTAGTCAAATCTAGCAAGGAATCTAGCAGCAAATCCAGCTTCATGTGCAACGGCCTCTACAATACGCGCCACGGATCTAAAAGGTTCGGAAGTTAGTCACAAACAGCGTCGTAAAGGCACATTTTAGATCCGTTAAGACTCCCACCACCGCCCAGCTACCTGCACGGAACGTGCGCTCGTCAGTGATTGGCCGTGATCGCTCGTTGCCTTTGTTACTTGTCGCTTTCCTGCTTTAAAGTACAGTCGATACGCTATTGTCAAGTTGTTATTGTTATTTTAGTTTTGTTGAGTTGCGAGTTTGTAGTGTACAAGCGCAAACCCGCATTCCCGTCTAACTTCCGAGCCTTTTAGATTCGTGGCGCGTATTGTACTTAGGGGATACTTTTGACCCACACTGTACACTGTAGATGAACGTATGTGTGCGAATGTGTGTGTGCAGCATAACAGAGAGCGAGACAATTAAAGAGAGAGAGAGCGAGAGAGAGAGAGAACGCACGCCACCAGAATTAGACTAATGATCCGTGGCGACTGCACCGGCCAATTAGTCGCACCATTCGTGATCCCTCATATCAATTAGTTTGTTAACTGTGGACATCACATGTTGTGTGTGTGTGCTCCCCTTTATCCCACTGTCCCACCAATATGTCTGCTACCTATCTAGACTAATGCACCTACACATGCCGTATAACGCTAATTAAGAAATGTGGACGTTTTTTTTGAAATTGTATAGGCACCATAAATTAATTACTTCTGTTTTTATTGTTGTGGTTATAAATGAGAGATGGTTTATTTTTTGCATTTTTTTAACAAAATCAGCTGATTTATTGAAATAGTGCGGTGTTACGTAGCAGGGATGTATTTGCATCGTAACGAAAGAGGCACTTTTCCGGAGCAGCACGAAAGGACCCAGCACAAACCTTATGGGATTTGGTTCTCGGTTAAATTAGGTTCGTTCCAAGCAGCCGTCAACGGTAATAAAACCATACACAGTCTTGTCACTGCGCAAGACTTATTTGTGCACTAGCTCAAAAATCGATACTGCGCAAGACAGTCTTGCGCAGTGACAAGACTGTGTACGGTTTTATTAGGGTATCATTTAAGCTATCACCAATTTAATTAGTTTTGTGTTTCTTAAATAATAGGGTTTGTCCTCAAAATAGTAGATCTGTCACCAAAATGTAGTCACCAAACAATGCAAAATCAGTTCCACAATAAATCACCTAAAATCCTGAGATATAAGGTCTAGTACCAAATAAATGTTTTTGTATGTATTATAATAGGTGTGTCCTAATAAGTATTTAAGCAAACTAATTTAAAGAGATCACCAATAAATCATATTATGTTACTAGAAAATTGCATTAAGTTCAAATAAAAAATTAGGGTTGTCATCATCGTTTCAACCAAAAGATTCTGCTACTTAACTAGACTCCCAAGGTTCTAAATTTCCACTGGTAGTATAAATTATATTTAAATAAAATTTTTAGCAGAGTAGTAAATAAAACAATTAAAGTCAAAATAATCAATATTTATTCTTAAAAAACAATAATCACTGAATAATCAGCGCTGGTTTGGATTTCGAAGGGCGCCCCCTTTTTCTTTTCTGGCCGATAAGCACATTTTTTGCTTCTGGTGGTTTTTGAATGACTTGCATTACCTTCACCACTACTTGATGCCATAATCAAAAATAAACATTTAAGAAATTAACTAAAACAACAAATTATCCACAACGATAATAAAATTCTGAGCACAGAGCTATTATTTAAGTAACAAAACTGTTATTATAAGAACGAAGTTTATATTCATGTAATGCAATATAATTTTTTTGGTTATCGATCTCTTATTTTACACATATATTAACATTAATTTGATAATTCATACCTGGGAACAATTTTTGTTTATCTGAGAACGAAAATATTTCGTGGCGATAGATCTATTTATTAGGTGATACAACTTGATGACAAATATAAATTTTGGTGATAGAAAATATAGTTCCCGTTTTATTACCGTTCACGGCTGCTTGGAACGAACTTATTAGAACACTTATTTATGTCAAGCACTGTTCATTGTCACTGGCACTGACTGATTGCGCTGTTTATATAAGTTCTTCAACCGCCTTCTAGAACATTCTTCAACGTTCCAGAAAGCTTCGGCATGCTTCTATGCGTTATAACAATGTGCGTAACAATGCGCGCAATGTTATCCTTGCGGTTCCTTCAACAATGCGAGCATTGTTGTCTACAGGGCTCGGACAACAAAGCACTGCCGCCGCGTCCAGTGGCTCACGTTACAATATGATAAATATTTCGCTGCTAATGCTTTTGGCTTTTTTTAAATTTATCTTATTTATTTAAAAGTAATCTAGCTAAATAAGACGTGGCTTATTACATGAAATAGTGTAGAAGCCAAAAATCAGTATACCTATATGTATTTAAAAAAAAATATTTTCCGTAAATTGTGTTGCACTTTACCTAAAACAATACAACTTCAAACGGCATTTTGAGAAAATTGATGTAAATGTTTATTTTTGTTAAACTTTTTTTTTTTTTTTATTTAAATCAAAAGAACATAAAATACAAAACAAAAAGAAATAAAAAATCGTGCATCAACTCGCAGAGTTATTAGCACTGTAGTTCAGTACATAAATATATAATAATGTGCTTATAATAGTGAAAGAAAAGAAAAAGATCAATTTGTTGTAGAGAAGAAAGAAAAAATAAATAAAAGAAGAAAGGACTAATTACTATTAAATGGACTGTTATTATCGGGACATTAAGGCGGATAGTGTAGGAGGATTCCGGTAAGTGTTAAGGTAGGTAATGGGTAAGTATTTATATTTTATTAATTAGATTGGTTAGGTTTGAAAATTTGAATAGTTTTGTTATGTTTGTTTCAGTATAATCAAGGATATCTTGTATATTGGAGGGGAGATCTACGTTAAGTCTATGTGGATCATATAATGGGCAGTCGACCAGAACGTGAAGGATGGAGAGACGACAGTTACAGATGACGCATATCGGAGGGTCTTCCTTTTTTAAGAGGTAAGAATGAGTTAGAGTTGTGTGTCCGGTTCGCAGTCGGGTAAGTATCACCTCTTGTTTTCTTGTGAGGCGGATAGCGTTTGATTGTTTGTTTATATCCGGCTTGATTGCTTGTAATTTGTTACCTGTTTCATTATTCCAGGAAGCTTGCCACTTTTGTTTCATAGACTGGGAGATGTGGATTTTGTAGTCATTGCTGGTGATTTGATGTGAATGGACTAATGTTAATTGCTGCGCTTCCTTTGCAGCTTTATCGGCTTTTTCATTTCCTTCGATCTCGATGTGTGATGGGATCCAGACAAATTGCACAGATATGTTAATTTTTTTTAGTTCTTGTAGAGAATTGTGGATTTCTATGATGATTGGATTTGATGTGAAGATATCTTGTAATGCGGCTAGTGAGCTTAGTGAGTCTGAGAGAATGACAATTTTTCTATTAGGTCGAAGTCTCGCAACGTGTAGCAGAGCTTGGTTGATTGCATATAACTCAGCCGTAAAGATTGAACATAGTGGGTGTAGTTTAAAATTATAGCAATTATCGTTGGTAATAAAAGCACAGGTAGTTCCGTTTTGTTCCTTGGATCCATCTGTGTAGATGTGATCTGAGTTCGGAAAGTCATGTAGAATTCTTTTTAATTCTGATTTGAAGATACTTGGGTGAGTTGTTTCTTTCTTCCAGTAGTTGAGTTCGGTGTTTACATGCAGAGGTAGGATGAGCCATGGGGCCGTGTTGTTTAGGATGTTTGTTTTTATTTCAGCCTGTTCGATGTTAAGATTGGTGCGTAGATCTTGAATACGGATGGGTAGGGGTCTTTTCAATTTACTGTTGTTATTATAGGTTTCTGTCAGGTCTGGTTGAGTTATTGGATTGAAATTTATGTGGGATTTATTTGATGCTATTTTTGTGTAGTAGTGCAAGCACTGTTGGTCCCTCTTCATATCGGGCGGCAGTTCTCCAGTATCGCAGTAAAGGCTAAGCACTGGTGTTGTTCTGTAAGCTCCAGTAGCTATTCTCAATCCACTGTTGTAGACAGAATTGATGGTGTTCAGAATGTTTTTGTTTGCCGTAGCGTAAATGATGCTGGCATAGTCAATTTGTGACTTGACTAACGCGTGAAACACTTGTAATAGGGTATCGCGATCGCATCCCCACTGGTGGTGAGAAATCACTTTTAGAATGTCTATGCTCTTTTTACATTTAGTTTTGAGGAGTTTTAAGTGCGGTATCCAAGAAAGTTTATGGTCGAGAATGGTGCCCAGGTATGTGATTTCGTTGACAAAAGGTAGGTCTTGGTTGTTGAGCTTTAATTTGGGGGTATAATTTGGGTTTCTTCTTTTGGTAAAGAGTATGCACTTTGATTTGTTAGCAGAGAATGTGTATCCTGTTTCTTGTGTCCACTGTTGAATATTTTCAAGTGCCTTTTGTATACTTTTTTCAATGAATTTGATGTTTTTATTGCTACTGTATAAAATAATGTCGTCCGCGTATATGCCAATTTTGACAGGGTAGTGAATTCTAGTGCATATGTTGTTTATGGAAATCAGAAATAGTGATACGCTTAAGACAGATCCTTGGGGGATCCCATTTTCTTGAGGGAATTCCTTGGATAGTTGGTTGTTTACTTTGACCTTAAATTTTCTTTCGGATAGGAGGTTGTTAATAAATAAGACTAGGTTACCTTTAATATCCCATTGGATTAGGGTGTGTAGAATGTTTCTTTTCCACGTTCTTTCGTACGCTTTTTCCAAATCGAGAAATGTGGCGATTGTTAGCTCTTTTGTTGCGAATGCGTTCAGTATGTTGTTTTCTAAGTTAACGATCAAGTCCATTGTTGAGTGATTTTTGCGAAATCCACATTGTTGGTCTTCCAGGAGGTTTCTGCTTTCTAGTATCCACGTGAGTCTGTTGTTGACCATTTTTTCTAGTTGTTTGCACAGACAGTTTGTGAGTGCTATAGGCCTGTAACTGTTAATGTCCGTTTTGTTTTTATTAGGTTTCAATAGGGGGAGAATAATTGAGTGTTGCCATTGAGGTGGAAATATGTTATGGGTCCATATATGGTTGAATAGTTTTAGGATGATTAGTTTACTTGAAGGAGGTAGTTGTTTGATAAAGACGTTGGGGATATTATCTGGACCTGGGGAAGTATTTTGGCAATTTGAAAGTACTGATTCGAGCTCTTCTAGACGAAATTTGTTGTTATAAACTTCTTTATTCTCAGATGAAAGGTTTAGAGGTTCTTGTTCTTTTTGGATTTTGAAATTTATAAAGTTTTTTTCATATTTCTCTGTACTAGAATTATTGCTAAAGTGGCGACCAAAGTTGTTGATTATTTCTGTTGTTGACGTAATTAATTTGTTTTCTACCTTTAGGGCTGGTATGGTAAATCCGTTGTTCGTTCCCTTGATACTTTTGATTTTGTTCCACATTTCCTTTGGTGTGGTTGAAGAATTGATATTGGATACAAAGTTGGTCCAAGAGTCTTTCTTGCTCTTGTTAAGAATTAAATTGGCCTCGGCTCTACGTTTTTTAAATAGTATGTAATTATCTAAACTTTTACACCGTTTGTACTTGGATAGTGCTCGTTTCTTGTTTTTTATGGCTGATTCGCATGAGTCGTTCCACCATGGTACTGATTTTGTGTTCCTTACTAGTCTTGAGACTGGGATGGATGCTTCAGCTGCCTTTCTAATTTTCAGAGTGAGGTTATCGATTATTGTGTCAATAGGGTCGTTTTCATCAAAATCAAAGTCGCTGTTTGAAATCTCTTGTTGATATTGATCCCAGTTAGCTGCTTTCAATTTCCATTTATACGATGGCGATGAGGGATGTGTGATGTGGTTCGTGATGGAAATGTGTATTGGGAAATGGTCGCTTCCGTATAGGTCTGGGAGAACAGTCCAATTTAAGGAGGGTGCTAGTTGAGGGTGAGCTATAGAGAGATCGATTGCGGTAAATACCTTATGACTGAAATTGAAGTGGGTGTGTTGGCCATCGTTAAGTAGTACTAAGTTTACGTTATCAAGCAATTTTTCAATCTTACTCCCTCTTGTGTCTGTTTTGTTGTCCCATAGAGTACTATGGGAGTTAAAATCTCCCAGGAGTAGGAAGGGGGTAGGTAGTTGATCAATAAGGTTTTCAATTTCTCTCAGTTCTATTGGTTGACTGTTGGGTAGGTATATGTTGCAAAGTGTGAGTTTGTGCGGGATGTAGATGTTGACTATTACAACTTCTAAAGTAGATTGAACAATTATTTGTTCCGAGTGGTATGTATTATTTACCAGTGTGGCAACGCCCCCACTTGCGTGATTAGCGTAGGTTCTGTCTGTACGGTAGATATTGTAAGGTTTAATGTTCGGTTGATGTTTATCTGTGAAATTTGTCTCTTGAAGACATAGTACTATAGGGGAGAATTCTGTAATGAGAAGTTTTAGGTAGGTCAATCGGTTGTAAAATCCGTTTAAGTTCCACTGGAGGACTGCCATTTTAATCTAAAGTATCAGAGGACGTGTCTGTGGGAGAATTCGGATTTGTTTCCTTTTGTAACCTAATATTAATTCCGTTAATAATTCTTGTAATTTTCGCTTTCAGGTACCTGTTATTGACTGAGCCGTGTATGTCCTTAAGCATCGTTAGGACTCCTTCTACATTGCTGGTAAAGTTTCTTGTTAGTTCAAGAGGGTTCGAATAAATTTTGGTGTTTTCTAAGAATGCTATGAAGCTTTCATAAGGTAAGACGTAAAGATTATTTTTCTTTTCAAAAATCGATTTAATCTGATCGGTTGATTCTGTGGGTAAGTCGATTATTTTGTCAGATTTGTCCAGTTTAGGTTTTTTTGATTTATTTTTAGGATTAATTATATTTTTTTTTGTTTCAGGTTCCTCAGGGTTTTCATCAACTGTATTAGTGGTAGAAGTTGAGGGGTGTGTGATAGATTCGGTTTGGGTAATCGGGAGATCGTCGAATTCGCTGGTGTCTTCGGGAGTTGGTGTAGGGGGGACATCAGGTTCCGGAGGATTGTCGATTGTAGTATTGGTGGTTGTTGACGGCGGGGGTCTTTTCCTAATATTTTCATCTATCGGAATTGAAATTTGTTCTGGAGAAGGGATTGGACATTTGGATGAGACGTGGCCTAATTTATTGCATTTATAACATTTTAATTCGTCTGTAGTTAAATATATTCTATAGTCTTCGTTATCATAGGACAATATTAATGATTCGGGTATTTCTTCGTTATTATTGTTGGGGACTACATAAACGTAACGTCTGAAGCTAACCACGTGAGAGTAATCATCTACTCCGACGCCGGCTTTAATAAAATTAATTGGGGAGACTATTTTTAGATTTAGTTTGTTAGTTAAATAATTTTCTAGGAATGAGTTGGGTATAGTGATACAAACATTGGAAATAATAAGTTTTTTTGATGGGGTGATTAAGCGTCTGATGTTGACATTGCATCCTTCTATTGGGATTGTTTCATGTTCATTGATTAGGTTGTCAACTAATTGGGGGTTGGCTAGATAGATGCAAATTCGTTGGTTAGAAAGTCTGGAAGCTGCTAATATGTTTTTGGGTCCAACTATGTTCCCGATGGCTAATATGTATTCTTTAATTTTTACTCCTTCTAGAGAGTTAATGATGATACCTTGTGTTTTTTTAGGGTATGGGAATTGGAGGGAATTTTTTACGGCATTTGAAAACGATGGTTTGATAGGTTCGTTAATCGGGTTGTTTGGTGTATTGATAATTGACATGTTTGCTGTAGAGTTTGTATTGTTATGTAAATCTAATAGATGGGGTAAGTCGTTATTAAGTTGGTTATTATTCATTTTGGTTTGTGTGCATGATGTCTAATCTATGGTTACAAACCATGGCTGTATGGAAATTTAAGATAAGCTAGGTGTGGTTGGCACTACCGATGACTAGATGTCGTGGCAGTGCCTATGATAAGGGTAAGAGGTGTAGATGATAATTTACAAATGATAACCTATAAAACTGAGAGAAAAGTAAAAAGAATTAATATAATTAGAATAATCAAAACCAAGTACTTACGATAGCCAAGAGAAAGAATGGGGAATTTTAGGTTTAGAGTTATACGAACTTTGATTTTGCTATATCTAATAGATATCAAAATAAATTAATAGGTACGCGATATATGCAACGTCAGATCTCGCTCACAGTCAACCATACTCTCCTTGTTAAACTTGTTTCCATCGTACTTCTAATTCTTCAATTACCTATTCTGAAAAAAAAAAATAATTAATAGCTATATAATTCATAATGGAACATTTTGTGACAAATTAATGTTTTCATATTACTTTCTAACAAAATGTAAGGTCACAAGGTAAAGGTGTTTATATACTTTTAAGTTAAACGCTTTTATTGTACAATCGATAATGTATTAAAAACTAAAAAATTACCGGACCATTGCGGACTTCGATTAAACTAAAATAAAATCGCGGGGGGCATTTAGTAGATAACTTTCATTTGTTTGAGATTGGAAATCATATTTAGCTTTCAAATGTCTTCTTCGACCATAATGTAACTATAAATGCCCTCCACGATTTTACTCTATAGTTTAATCAATGGTGACATTTTTATTTTCTTTTTGATTCTTATTTATTTTCTAGTTTTTAGTACACTATCGATTGCACAATAAAATCGTTTAGCTTAGTTTTTTACCTATTTTTTACCGACTACGGCGAAGCCAAAAGGAAGGGTTATGAGTTTAGCAGTCTATGTATGTTTGTATTTACGGATGTTCCACCCTAGCACCTAAACTATTCATCCAATTTTGATAAATAATGTGTCAATCGATTCGTTATTATGGCCCGGGTAACATAGGCTACATTTATTTTTGAAGTTTGGTTCCAGAGGGAAGCAAATTGAAAACAGATAAGAAATAAGTTCAAAAACTAAAACCCGATTACTAAAAAATGTATGAAACAAGAAAATATTCGCATCTGGGTATAGCCGTGGTCGTATGCTATCTCATATATATGAGGCCCCTTTAGATGTATAGCGTGATGCACTTTGCCCTAGAGCTGATGATTGCTTACTACTGTTAAAATTAGTGATGTGTCCACATTATTCTTTATTGGGAGCTGGGCTCCGTGTGCTCCGCTCACTAAAAAGAGTCGCTCAGAGGGAGTCATTCAAAGGAGCGACATTAGACAGTACGCACTACACAAGAGTGCAGACTGCAGAGGTGTGAACTACCATCATGTGTGCTCAGGAGTCACGTAGCATTGCACAGCACAATACACACACTCAGCTCTGAGCTCATTTTAATATGATTCTGATCTTATATTATTCACATTTTGGATAAATTATAAAGTATAATAAAAGCTAACAATAATAATGTTTATTGTTACAATATTATATCTTTGTCAACGACGTCAATGTAAATGGTATAAGTCACTGTAAGCTTAGTACTATTGCACTTATAGTGTGTCATTCAACATTAAATGACTCAGCAAAGATAACTCCGTACGTGGAAAAGTCACTAGTGCCTCTGTGGCCTGTGCTGTGTGCGCTCTGTAAATGTGCGAATGCAACAGTACAGAACAGCTCACCACAGAGCAATGGCGCTCGGAGTGAGTCATTCACAAAAAAAAAGAGCGACTAGCTCCGCTGCGAGAAAGGAGTCGTTCATTATGTCTTATGAAATTACTCGCTCAGGAGCGACACATCTACTAGTTAAAATGTAATGTTTTGTTAAGGTAGGTGGAATATGACCACGGCTATTCTCAAATGAGAATAAATTCTTGTTTCATACTTTTTAGTAGTCGGGTTTTTATTTTTGAACTTATTTTTTTTATTATCTAGGTTTCGGCTTGAAAGAAATGGCCGAGTACATACTACACACACCAACACACTTTTTAAAAACGGTATAATGACCTTGAACCATAAAAGCATGTAAATATTGTCAAACCTATTACAACTTCCCAATGTACAGGGAAGTTAAAAATGCGAAGGGTATAAAATATAAGAATTAATTGTTCGACGTAGGCCTTTTGTTGTGTAGCGACAGAAATAATAGTACAAATAACACGTACCTTGGGTAAAATGAAACGTATTATTTTTAATAGTCGTTTCCTGAGGGTATAATTTCAACACAACGTTTGTATGTAATTTGTGCTGTAATCTATTATTTATATGTTCTCCTTCATTCAGTATTCATTGCTTATCAGATAATAAAACAATACGGTCGTAAATAATACGACACAATACGAAGTTTGCTATCATGTATTACCTGCGCTCTCTGTATTATCGGCTTTTCATTGACATTCGAGACTTAAGACTGACCTATATACCAGCTGTTTGTGTTTATAAACATTGGCATAAATTAAGGCCGCTGCACACGATGCTGGTTTCGCCGCTGGAATCGTTGTTGGGACCTGTACCTACTGGCTAGGGTTGCCAACTTTTTTAGAGAAAAATAACGTGTCTATGTCTTATAAATAAGAAAAAATAAAGTATTTGCAAGAAAATTGATTAAATTTAAGGTAGTATTGTCGGTTAGAGAGTTACTGTTCAAAATTAAATTAAACTTGGCATACTAGTAGACATGAACCATTTTAAACAAACAGTATCTTTTTAAAATGTCTGACACCTCGAATATGCGGAACATATTCGAAGTGTCAGACTTTTTAAATAGATACTGTTTGTTTTTTTAATTGGATAGCTTGAAAACTTCAACTAAAATGCTAAAATAATGTTCTCTGACAAATAACATGAACCATTTAAAATGTCTGACACCTCGAATATGTCGAACATATTCGAGGTGTCAGACATTTTAAATGGTTCATGTTAAATTTTTGCCGATGGGCATTCTCACTATACAGATTTTTAAAAATTAAAAATAGTACCATTACGAAATCACTTCAGATAATATTTTTATCAGCGTCATTTCGTTCATTCTCATTCGATACATGAATAATTCGTTTTCCAAACACTGTCCAGCTATAATTTCAACGTAATATTTTTCTTGTTCTGTACTGTTTTTTTTTATGTTATTGGTATCTTCCAATAGTGCGAGATCAGGTATTAGAAATACCTTCGTCTGTTATTTGATGATGACAAAAATTATATGTTAGATGATATTATAATATTGATAAACCGCACATGGGTTGCCTAGCTAAATCGCATACCGATGCTGTCACATTAAATAAATTAACTTTTTCGGATCAACTTCTCCGATTTGTTAATCGTAGAAATCGAGGCTAAGATGAGAGAATATGACACAAATAAAATGTTAACAAAACATATATATAAACTCAAAGTACACAACTATTTACAAGGTATGTTTATGTGGATGATTTATATTTATGTATAGAATCAATTCCAATTCCTCGTGTCATATTTGAGGCTCGATTCTATGATTAACAAATCGGGGAAGTTGATTAAAAAAATTTAATTAGAATGTATTTAATTTAATATCAATGTATATATTATCTAATATATAATTTTGTCATCATCAAAATAATAACATAATATGACGATAGTTAGGCATATATTTCTAATACCGGATCTTAGGCTATAATAAAAATTATTATTTCGTTGATTACTTTTTGTTAAAAAAGATCGATTATTTTCATGGCAATGCAAATTTCTCTCTTAGTTCCTCACATTTAAAATATTATACAACTTTGAGCATTATGACGTCACAAATATTCCTGGTACGTTTTGTAGTCACGTGATATTTTATTAGTTTTTATACATTTTAATTAGCTGGTTATTAAGTACCTACCTATTTATAATAATAAATAAAATTATCGACCAATTTTTCAGACAAATATATTAACAAAAAATATATAAATTCAATACATTAACGTTATTTAAAAACTTGAAGCGAATTTTTATTAGAAACCAATTAGAAACTAATTATTAATTAATCTTTACATTTTTTAGATCAGTTCTGAAGAAAAACCAAATCCGGACCGAAACGTTACTGTATTGAATTTATATATTTTTGTTAATATAATTTTATTTATTGAAGAGTTCTAATCAAAGATTTTATTTCTCTATAACTTTAGATTTTTTTTTGTTTTCGGTATACTCAACATTATTTATTGATTGAAAGTAGTTTTTTTTTAATTAAAAACCCAATTAAAAGTATGTTTACATTTTTAACAGGCGACTGGTAAAGTAGGGCGAAGAAGCGCATAGGAATATAAAAAATAGACTCTTTTGTTGTATTTTATGACAGCCTGTACCTAACTACCTACTATTATTGTGCGACATATGGAAGTAAAGTAATAGTTCATATTTATAGCGAAGCGAATCCCCAGAGACAAATAACTAGATTTCAGAGTCATTAGAACTCATATCGTGTGGCCACTGATTAAATATTATGCATTCTGACAGCTGCTGTAAATTTATTTGTAATATTTGAAATACAATTAAGTATGTGTATGTTTGAAATAGCAATGTCCATATTTATTTAACACAAAATATAATATACCGATATCCAACAATGGAATTGTAAAAAATAAAATAAAATTAATACATAATATATTAATGTTTCTGCTACACAAATACACCATGCCGTTTATTTATTATTCAATACTTCAAATATTTACGGGGGATACTTAAATTTTAATACCTGTTTACGTCACCAGCCTCATCATTATAACTAAAATAAAGAGGCTGGTGATGTAAGCAGGTATCTTCTCTGTACACTGATCACACCGTTGTTCTCAATCGCCTATCAATATAGGACATGTATCTATAAAATCTATACTAATATATAAAGCTGAAGAGTTTGTTTGTTTGTTTGAACGCGCTAATCTCAGGAACTACTGGTTCAAATTGAAAAAAAAAAATTTTGTTGGATAGCCCATTTATCGAGGACGGCTATAGGCTATATAAAATCAGGCTACGGCCATTAGGAGCGGAGCATTAATGAAAAATGTTGCAAAATGTATCTCAAAAATAAGCTTCTATTCAGGTGAAATGCACTAACTAAATATACTCATATTAGCGTTGTCGGAATACAACGGCGGCTAGCTCAATCGGTAGAGCACACGACTGTCAATACCAGGGTCGTGGGTTCGAGCCCTACGTTGGGCGAATATATATATATATATATATATATATATATATATATATATATATATATATATATATATTTTTTTAATTTTCTACATTGCTTTCTTCTAAGGCTTAGATTTAAATTTATTATTTTATTCCTATTGGAAAATGGGAATCAGGTTTCAATATTATGAATTAAATAACACTTTTATTCTTCAAATAATTATTCTTTTTATTTAAAAAGACGCACTAAGGAAGGCAGTGTTAACGGTATGAATATCTATATAAGACTATCTTCTATAATATACTTAAAAACCATATGAGGGATCTTTTCTATACTTATCTTAAAACTATCGCATAAACATAATAAGTACTTGAAACCCTTATATTCTTGACAGAATATTTTCTCTGTATATTTACTTTTTATCACTTAAGAAAAATAATCATTCATCACTTAATATATATAATAGATATACGAGTATATTTGTTTTAAAACTATTACTAAAATAGGAAAGATTAATTTTTGTATCCTTATAATATTCCAACAATTCCATTAATTAAAAAAAAAATAATTAGTTAAAAAAAGTATAAATACCTACTGCTTTTTATCGACAAAAACTTTTGAACGGTAACTCCGATCATCATGAAATTTGGACACAACATTCATCTCGGTAAACTAAGATGAATGTGTGTACTCATGTTCATCCCTTCCCCATTCGTTCTTTTACACCCGGGTGAAACCGGACGGGACCGCTAGTAATATATATATATATATATATAAGGAAACTGTGACTGACTGACTGATTGACTGACTGACTGATTGACTGACTGACTGATTGACTGACTGATTGACTGACTGATTGACTGACTGACTGATTGACTGACTGATCTATCAAACCACTGAACGGATTGGGCACACATATAGTTATGATGTAGGCATCCTCTAAAAACAGATTTTTGAAAATTTAACACCTAAAAAGGTGTAGTAACGGTGGTTCAAAATTTGCATGGAGAAATCATATAAGATAGATGTATCAATTAAAAAATGCGCAGGGTTACTCCTGTCAACAAATAAATACACACGTGTTTCCTGCTTTTTCAGAGGGTGAAAAGGGGTAAATAGTTTAAAATCAAAATGGGTGTCAGGACGTTGATTACGTGAATTTCATCAATTGTGGTGTTTTTTTCAATACAAATTATAGAGTATTAACTCTACTTTGCGTTGATACCAATATATTTTAAATATTTAAAAAAGGACATAAAAAAATAAATGTGTTAAAAGTGAAACTTCACAAAAATTGGTCCGATCTTACCCCACTTCACCTTACTAACTTTGCTTTATATTATAACAGACATATTTCTCATTAGAAATTAGTTGTTAATTAAAATCATCTTTAAGAGGCATTTTCTGGTCCATACTCTTATATTGGATTACATTCTTGTCTGTGTAATAAACTGTACTTTACAGTAATTAACAATAATTAATAGTAGATACCGAGAAATATCTAAGCACGCCAATTAATGTACATACATCAGTCACAAATAATTAAGTAGCGTATCTGTTTGCCCGGTAGGATCAAAGGTACGACGTTTCGAGGACATTTGAGATGTTTGGGAAAGCATGACTTTGATAGACATAAGTGTATCACAACTCATCAGCAATATACTTGCAGTCCGGGAGCCCGCGACCTATTTTGCTCAAACATTTTACCAAAATTGATTTGTATTTATAATTATACTGTGGGAATAAAGTCGACGTTGTATTATAGTATGAAATTAGGCTTTCACGGCCAGACCGTTAAGGTTAAAAGTGGGTGTTCCGGTACTTTTAATGCGAAATCTTGATGTGCCAAAATGGCACACGTTTACAAGTATCCCATCTGGGTCGAAATAGTGCTATTATAATACCGTATATGCATTTAACTTATATTTAGTTTCAATGTTATTTTTTGTAATCTTTATTGCAATTGATTAAACTCTAAATAGTTTTTTCTTAGTAAATTTTTGTTAAATAATAAATATTAATTAAACAAAAATGCAATAAATACGCGCGAAATATAAAATATCGAAACGCAATGCTATTGATTGGACCGTAGTGTGACGTCAAAAAACACGTAAACATATGGTTGCCATAGAATTATTGCCTCTTTTTCAATACAAATTTATTTAAACAAAATTGTTGACATGTTATATGACGGCACATATCTCCCGCGAAAAAATGGCGCGTTTAAATAATCAAAATAGTTTGCCCAAAAAGAATATTTATTTTTTAATTCAATAAGAATGTTTTAATGAATGGTTTCATGTGTTTGATAACTTTTAATATGAAAAAAATTGATTTTAAATATTTTCAAAAATTGTGCATATACCCTATTAGTGGCAAATCTAAGGAGACAGTGTTTTAATACCACGGATACCAATTATACCAACGGATTTGCCTTTGGGGCCATTCAAGTATTACGTAAGCACCAAAGGGGGAGAAGGGGTCTCAATAATAATAATAATATATTTTCTCCATTATATACAAGCCATAGGCTGTAGAGGTCGTCATTTTCACAAAATTTACAAAATCAAGCATTACATAAAATATTTCAAGAGCAGGTCAATTTCATATTAGAGACCATATAAACTCTTTAACGGTGTAAAATACGTTTTCAATAAAGAATGACTTTAATTTATTTTTTAAATTAGAAGTTTGCTTCGCTTATTTTTGATGACATGGGGACGGGGGGTCTAGATGATGATGAACAGATTTTAAAAAAATATATACCAATGTTTACGTAAGCATGGGGGGAGGAGTAAGAGCTTTGCTTACTTTTGATGACAAGGGGGGGGGGGACAAAAATTACTAAAATTCTGCTAAGGTAATAGTTGAATGGCCCCTTTTAAATATTATAATGTCTATTAAAAACTGCTTTAGGAATAACTATAAACAAAGCCCAGGAGCAAGCTCTTAAAGTAGCCGACATTCATTTAGAAAAAACATGTTTTTCGTACGGTCAGCTGTATGTGGCTTGCTCACGTCTATCGAATCCACAAAATATTTTTGCAAAGGATGGCAAAACAAAACACATTGTTTATAGCGCCGTTTTAAATTATTGTTTTGCTTGAATTTATGATTTTTTTAATCAATTATAACCATTGTACACATTGATTCCACACGGACGAAGTCGTGGGTAAAACCTTTTAAATAAAAATTAGCTTTGACGTTTTCGATCGTCAAAATCTGTCGCAAGCACTCGGTCTATTATATATTATTTTGTATGCTAGACTAGACAAGTAGATTGCAATAGCAAGACACTTGAAAATTCAACACAAGATAATTCCCATAGTAAATTAGACTATGTTATGTAGTACATTATACAGGGTCTCTCTAAAAATATTTGCAAAGATTCGAAAAGGTAAACAATAAATAATAATTTGTAAAAAATAAAAAAATATTCATTGATAAAAATCTGTATAAAGTATTGCATTGAAATGAGTAAGCTTGTTTGAAATCTACCTATGTTTGTGAACAAACGTTTTCGATTGTGAAAATCGAAACCGTCCAGCAAACGAAAATTTGGAAGCAATCTTACGTATGAGTAATTAATAAATAAATAATAAAATAATAAATAATATTTGGAACCAAATATCAAAACAATTGTTAGCACGATGCAATGCTATGCTTCGAATTAAAAATTATAATGCCATTAAATTCGTATTAAACTTTTATTGCACATACCGCTAAACTAGCGGTATGTGCTTTATTATCGCTTTGTGCGTCAGAGCTGACTTTCGTTCATATAAGAAGTTATATCTAAGTTAATTTCACACGAAATCCATTCAAATTGAAGCTTTTTGAAAAGAAGAGATTCTAATCTATAAAACAGAACCATTTTTAATCAATTCGAGTTCATAAATACTATTAAATTGTAATTGAAAAACACAAACAGCAGTTGTCGGTTGGTCTGTACGTACGTTCGTACGTATGTACGTCACGACTCTACAGATCGCAATTTTGGTCGGATTGCCTTGGGTTATATTTTATTCACTTTGTTTACTATCAGACCAGAACCCTATTTAAATTCACTAAAATGTGTTCAATAGTTTAATTTTTATAAACAGTTTTATTTTATTATTGCACATATTTTTGACAGCTAATAGTTTCAAAAAGCAATATAATAATTGCTGTGTAAATATAGTGTAAATCCATAAAACAAGTGCTACTCTTCTATACCGTGATAACACCACTATACATAGTAGGCTTCGTGGCGTAATGGTTATGCCGTTAGATCCCCAAGGACAAGGTCCTGGGTTCGATTCCTTACGAAATAATTGATTTTTTTCTTTTTATTTTGTTTTATTTTATTCCACTTGATATTAATTATATATTATATTATGTATAGTTCTTAATATTTTTTATTTTTGCAAACTTAAAAAAAGTATTTTTTCAATTTTTAATTATTTATTTCTTTAAATTTTTAAATCATTTTAAATTTATTAAAAATATTTTTTAATTGTTATTTTTTTATCATACAGTGGAAAACTTGCTGGATGTGCACTTTTGGTTTTGCCAACTATTCAGTTTTTATTTGCACTTTGCAGCGGGTTAAATATGACACAAACAGGAGGAATGTCTTTGGGTATTAAATATATTTAAGTAAATGTTTGTATGTCCTTTTAAAAAAATACGGAAATGCTCTGCGGAAGCAGACGTCTCTACATCCATAAATTAAACATATAAACATTTTTTTAATTAGATAAGCATTAGGTGAGATTTTATCTGTCAAAGTTTGTTGGTAAACTAATAAATCACCTACATAAATGCTACAAGTAACAAAAAAGAAAAAAAGAATATATGGTGGAAGTTCCGATCTTGGTGGTGGCAGTGCGTGTCTACGAGCTTTTTTGAAATAATATATAGATGATTTGTTAAGTCACCGACAAACTTTGACAGATAAAGGCCCATTTAATTAGGAAGAAAATATTAAAACTATAAAAAACCACAAATGTGTTATAAACAAGTAAAAACGACAAATGGTTTAAATGTTAAATTTCTTAAATAAGTGAATGGAATATGTTTATATACAATTTTCCGTAAAATTCCCATAGTTGGTACATTTTTCAATTTTTTTGCCAGTCTGAACTATAATCAAAATTTAAAATATGAAAACTTTAATAATATTTAAGGTGGGATATAGCAGTATAGCTGAAACCCTTATATTTTATTGTACATAGCTGTAAATATTATATTATTGTAAATAAAGATTTCATTTTCTTCCGTAAAATTTGATGAATTTCAAGTGTCAAAGTTTGTCATGAGCTAATAAAACATCGAATATAAATAAATAAATAATAATAATGCGTTTAAAGGCCGTTCCTCGACTTTATGTCATAACAGACGCCATTCGCACCATTACTATTTTCCATCTATCACACTTCCCGTTATTTTCTACAATTTTTAAACTTCAACTTAAATAATAGCAATGGACGAATGAAGGAATTTTTAGAAAATTAGGAAAAGGTAGGCAAATTTAGAGGATAGGAGTTTGACAGGTAATCGGCCATGGCCTTGAATAACGAACCATCTCGATATTTATCTGGAATTGTTGAGGGAAACCATGGAAAACCTTAACAAGATGGCCGGTACAGGAATTACCGTTTCTCGGCGAGGGGCAGTAGGAAAAACTCCCAGCCACATCTGCCCCCGTCGGGATTCGAACCCGGTACCTTCCGAATGTGACCCTAGTGAACATCGAGTATAGTTGTTATACAGTGCGTTCATCGAAAGTGGTAACAGTGAATAATTCGAGTATCCTAGCTAGATTAAAAAAAGTTTAAATAGTTTTTTGTTCAATTGGAGATTTACTGTTGGAAACTGCTGGGGTATATTTTTTTATACTTCAAACTCAACTAGAAGTCTACATGCATTTTTTTTGCAAATGGCAACATATATTTTTTTACATTCTCGAAATCTCCATTTTTTCTCTATAAATTCATATACAATTTTCACAAGGTCACATAAGAAAATATTTGAGAAAAGTGTTTTCAATTTATTAACTAAATTCACAGTAATATGTAATTATCATTAATAATTTACATATGTGTGGAGTGCTATGAAAAATAATTATTACTGTCTATATTTAAGTAATAAATAGATAACGTTTTTCTCGACTATTTTCTTATGTTAAGCTATGAAAATTTATAGAGAAAAAAGCGCGCTTAAAGTCTAGCAGGCAAATCAAGCAACCAATCTCGTAGCAAAAACTGCCTCTTGTGTAGCCGCCTTAAGATTAACCCGGACAGACAAAAGTTATTAATAAAAATTGTTAATGCTTAAGTATCTAGAAAATGAAAAATTATCTTAAATATAATATGAATTTATTATGAAATCACAGACAAACATTTAGTTAGATATTTACAAAATAGAAAATATAAAAATTTTATTGCCTAAACTTAAATGCACTGAAATGATTTCGTAATTTCGGGAGTGAAGTGTACTTCACTGTCAGAATCACGAAATAATTCGTGGTTAAAATTCGCTAAAATAAAATAGAATAAAAAACATTAAATCGTATTATTTCTTGAATGAGCACAAATCAGGATTCATGCATTATACACACACATACCCTATACTCTATAGCAACCTCAAATGTACTGAATGGTACAAAAACTGCACCTTAATTATTTTTACTTTATGTGTACAGTGTACATTATTGTAAAGTAAAGTTTTTTAAGTTGCTTAAAGAATGGATTTCTGGTTTTTTAAACAATTATAATAAGAAGAAAAATTTCAGCGAATTTGGTGACGCGACGGAACCATTCCAAAGTCAAAAAAATTGACATTTGATTTAGTATAATAAAGAAATATAGGTATATTAGATATCGTGTCCATCGAGATAATTATTAATAAAAATCGCAGGATTGTGGACAAAAAATTATTTATTAATTAGTGTACGACGTTTCGTCTATAAATTTAGACTTTTTTAAGTACAATTAATGTGAAAATTTTTTTTCACATTAATTGTACTTGAAAAAGTCTAAATTTATAGAATAAACGTCGTACACTAATTAATAAATAATTTTTTGTCCACAATCCTGCGATTTTTATTAATAATATAATAAAGAAAATAAAATTTCTGATATTGCGTGAGGTGACGCGGGTAATGGCTAATCAATATGATATTTCCTATTCGTTGCCATGGTTACCTACTTAATATGTTGCACGTCATGTAGCAATTAATCAAAGCATGCTAGTTCATTTCTGACAGATCTACAAAACAAAAGAACAGCTGACTTTTTTTTATTTTCAAAATATTTCAGAAACTATCAAGTTTATAGAAAAAAATTTAACTTTCTTGAAAAAATAAATATAATAATAAGCCGTTGTGAAAAGTATACCATTATTACATAAAAAACACCGCGTTAACATCATATATCACTTCTGCGCATGCGCCGATTTTACCCAAAAATAATAGGGCTTTTCATATTTGCATACCAAACATCCTCCAAAAATATGGTTTCAATCCGTTTGACCTGTATCGTGCTCATAGACGCACTGAGTTTTTCTAAAAATATGTTTTTTGAATTCGGGAGACCTCAAAGCGAAAATATATTGTTTGAAAAGTGAATTTTTACGTAAACTAGTACTATCATTCTCCACTTGTGGATTGGAATGGTCAAATCGCGGTTTGTGGATAAAAATATGTTAAATATATTTATTTATTGTACGACGTTTCGTCTATATATTTAGACTTTTTCAAGTACTGCAAAATAAATAACAATAATAATAAAATAATATTTTTGTTCACATACCTGCGCTTTTTTCTTACTAGATACTTATCACGATGGACAGTAGACACGATATCTCATATAAATGTATCAAAATTTTTATTTTCAAAAGCATCTCGGTGTCCGTCTGTAACAGCCATTTTTTTAGAAAATGTTTGACGTCACATTTTGAAATTTGGCATAGGTAGTTGTTTGAAATAGTGGCCCAACCACAGATGTGACAAAAAATTGAAATCAAACATGAGGGGAGGTGGGTTTGGGGGGAGGATAAACCGTAACTTTTTTGGTGAATCATGCAAAGAAAAAATACATTATTTTTTTAAAATCATATATATTAATACGTTAAGATGTTTGCCTCCCTTTTTAGAAAAAACCACACAATTTCTCCACATAAATTATATATCATTTTACAGATAATTGCTTGACATCAACAACTAAAAAATTTATTATTGCTTTTGTTTTTTGTAAATTAATTAATTATTAAACTTATAACAGCAACGCTGAACAACGTCTGCCATCTGACGGCTTTAATTTTGAAACAACGTCAACACTTCGATCTGTCATCTGACCTTCATATTGTAATACAACAAAAAGAAATATACATTAAGACACAATACTGCATACTGCCATCTGAGAATTGTGAGCGCCTCAATTATTTTTGAGATTGGCTCATGTTTATAACGATAATGAACTAGAGGATATGTCATTAATTTACGGAGAGTGTTGTCAAAGTGCCGCGGGTGCATCGCGTTTGTACACAAATCGTTTTCCCAACCGGATTCATCCGACATTATGAATGTTGTTCAAGGGTCAACTTTTAACAATTTCTGTGCCTACTTGATAATGACATAACATATTTCCATAGTGACATAACATAACGCCAGGACCGACCTCAAAATTTAGTTAAACTTTGAAAATCTGTAGACGGAGAGCTAGCTACGGAAATAGGTTTGCAATTTATAGAGCAACGAATTCCCTCTAGTTAGTGTGCCATACTATCATTATTAATTAATCCGGGCGCCTGGCAGCTGTTCAGCGGTGGGTGTGAGAATGGATGGGCAACAAAAGGATTGTAAAATCAATTGATGGTGTGCAATTTATAGAGCTCTGTGTTTGGTGTGATATTATAGCTAATTATGTATTTAATTCGAATATAACAATGCCAGGCGTTTTAATTGGCGGAAAAGTAGTGCCAGGTAACATCCAAGGTGCGGGAAAAAGTGCCAAAGTCGTCTCATTTATAGAGGACTGGGCCTATACTTTTTCATTAGAGTGGACCTTTATTTATTATGTAATTAACTAATTAAGAATGATATGGTTGCAAGATATTATATATTGATAACTTTTCATTTATGTTTCAGGTCACGATAAAATTTGACCCAGTAAATGAGACGACTTGGCACTTTTTCCCGCACCTTGGATGTCACCTGGCACTACTTTTCCCCCAATTAAAACGCCTGGCAATATTATATTCGAATTAAATACATAATTAGCTATAATATCGCACCAAACACAGAGCTCTATAAATTGCACGCCTTCAATTGATTTTACAATCCTTTTGTTGCCCATCCATTCTCACACCCACCGCTGAACAGCTGCCAGGCGCCCGGATTAATTAATAATGATAGTATGGCACACTAACTAGTGGGATTTCGTTGCTCTATAAATTGCAAACCTATTTCCGTAGCTAGCTCTTGGACTACTGTTTCTTATTTATTTTTAAGTTTTGATAGAAAAGTTACTTGAAATATTTGTTCGTCTATTTGATTTGTACACGCAGGTAAAAATTTTACATTTTATTTGCTTTAATTGGAATTAATTCCTCTACAAATTCCAAGAATTTTTTTGAAATCTATATTTGGCAGTAAAAAAATGATTAAAGAGGAAATTCGAATTTTGGACCGTGGATATCCTGGAAAAACGGGGTTTGGAGAAAAATGTTTGGGACAAAAATTTCATGTATTTTTACGGCCAATAGAATGCTGATGTAAAAAATCAGGATTTCCATTTTAAAAAAAGTTGACCCTGAATGACCTTGAACTGTCGACTCAAGGTCAAAAGTGACCATAGTATCCGATGTCTCCCTTCAAACCAATCAGCTTTGCTCCTGAACCATTTTTCGATTTTACCCTACCCTGAGAAGATAATCTTATCCGAAGATTAAAATGATTCAGCCTGTATATAATATGTATATAATTTTGTTCTTCCAGCTGATTTAAAAAAAAATTACCAGAAACTATGAATTTTCCAGCCATTCTACAGCTGTTTTTATTTATTTTATTTTTTTTTGTAGGTATAGCAATTACTTTAGTCAATCATAATCGTTTATTTACTACTTAATGGATAATAGCACGTTTAAAAATGACAGTTTAATCAAAAATTAATTTTATATCATATTCTTTTTTAATTTCGTAAAGTGCGCCATAAAAAAGCGGAATTTTTTTTTCCTCGTTTACTTTTCTATCCTCCTCTAATAATTTTTGCCCTCCATACGCTTGCTTTAAAATTTACCCTTTTTCGAGAGTGGCAGTCTCATAATCTTTCACTACAGTATTGTGCAAGAGTTACGGGCTGTCATCTAACGAAATACTAGTAACTAAAAAACGTAACGACGTATCATCCGAGTATCATGCACGTTTTTACTCCCATTCAACGCGCGATTAGATGTTTCACATTAAAAACAAAAAATATCGAGACGTGAATTTTTTCCCATCAGTATGGTAAATGAACCCGAACATGGTCGGTGAGTTTTGACTGTGACTTAGCAGAAGATGGCGGGGTGGGGGCAACGGGGGGAGGGGTGTTGCGAGTGCAGAGTGTGGCGGCGGAATCGAACAAACCAGCCGTAATAAGGATGAAACGTGTCGCTGATGAGCTCTGAATCGCGGAATTATCACTGCTGATTGTGTCTATAGAGAGTGAGAGACTGCCGGCTGCCGTGCAGTCGCTCCACTCTGTCTCTCTGTCTGTCTGTTTGTATGTATGTGAATGGTAGTCGGCGATATGCGACTTATTTTGTCTCTTGTATGGTCGGAGAATGAACAAGCGTGCTGTTAGTTCAGCGATGAACAGTGCGTCACCAAGAAGTCTTATGCTGGGTTGCAGAAAGGATTGTCAAAACATTTGGACTTGGTTTGATAATGGCCTTAGATCGTGATCATATAATTACAATTTCCATACATCAGGAGCAGTCTAATGTTGTATTCAAACTCCTAATCACCCAGAACATTAGTCTGCAACCAGGATACCTAGCTTTCTATGCTTGCTGTGTTTCGAGACGGACCGTTTTCTGGCGCACGCGAGATGGCGCTGTTATCACTACCTGGGAAAATTTCGGTTCTTTCCATCTGTTTTCGCTATAGTTAACAAAGTTGTTTAGCTTCACAGACACTATACACATGTTAATCATGAACGTGTGTGCGTTACCCAGTAGCTGACGCCATATTAATTCATGCGACAGATATCGGTCTACCGTTACGTTCGAGTTGGGTCTACTGAGTACTGATTACAGACTTCGTGGATTGTACTCAAAAAAACAAATGATTGTCCTACATAGAAAAATATTACGTTTAAAGTTAAATTTTCTCGATCGAAAGTGCATACTTTCGGCACCAATTGTAAGGCAGAAACATTTACTCCTTGGTGGAATTACACGCTACAATGCGGCAAGTTCGCACGTTCGTGCGGTAGTAAAGCAAAAACAATCAATCCACTGTTGTTTAGATGTCGTTTCCATAGCAACCCTATTACATTTTAGCTAATATAGTAGTCGCGAACAGCTGTCATTCTCGTTTTTACGTATAACCTTAAAGCCTCTTGTTTGAAATTTATGTGTGTTCTTATGTCAATAATTAATTAATGTATCTATAATAAGCTTGCTTACGATCGAGGTATGAAGAAAAATAGTTTACACCACACTGGCCGAAAGTGTGATATCCCCTGACACAGGGCAAGAATATCACATGTTCGGCCCTTGTGGTGTAATATAATATTTAATCAAAATGCGTAGAAAAACGTTGTTTCGAAGTGGAAACTGTAAAAAAAATTATGCTAAATACATAGTAGTAGGACCACACTGACTAAAAGTGTGATATCTTGCCCTGCGCGCCATGACGCCTGGGGCGAAGTCAAGGGGCATCATGACGCGAAGGGCAAGGATATCACACTTTTGGCCAGTGTGGTGTATACTATTTTTCTTCATACCTCGGTCGTAAGCACGCTTATTAAATACATTTATTAATTAATTACAAAAAAACACACATAAATTCCAAGCAAGAAGCTTTGAGGTTATACGTAAAAACAAGAATGACAGCTGTTCGAGATTATTAGCTAAAATGTAATAGGGTTGCTATGGAAACAACATCTAAACAACAGTTGATTGGTTGTTGCTGCTTTACCACCGCCCGAACGTACGAACTTTCCGCATTTGGGCGTGTAATCCCACCAAGAAGTAAATGTTAGACTTTCTGCTTTACAACTGGTGCCGAAAGTATGCACTTTCGATCGAAGTATGAAGAAAATACAGTTTTAATCGATCAATTATAGCAGGATCGATTTAAAACTCTACTATGCTCTTCATATGGAGATATACGTATAGGTATGTTCACAATTTACAGTCATTGTTAAATCAGATTTTCTGAGTACGCTTTCCGCAACTGAGCATTAAGATCGTAGAATATTTAATGCATTGAACAAACTATTAATTTATGAAATTGTTCAAGAACGAAATGAACAGTCTAATGTAAGAAGAAAGAAATATAAACATAAAGATAATAAAAACAAAAGTAATACATTGCAATTATTTAGCTCTCGTTGGATTTTAAGCGTAAATCTTTATGAAATGTTATTTAAAGTAAATTTACAAAACTTTTTTCTGTCACCCGATTGCGCCACTGGCAAGTAAAGTATGTGTCATTCTATTGTTAGTTCTGCTTATATTTTCGGCCACCTGATGGCGCCACTAGCCAGTGAAGTATTTGTTTCGGCCACCTGATGGCGTCACTAGTCAGTGAAGTATTTGTTATCCTCATTCTATCTTCACTAACTTATATCTCCCTCTCAGCTTCCGTTCGCCTCGCCCGATCACACTTTCCGTAAATCTCTCGTCACGCATTCATCAGCTTATTCCCCAAGTCAAGCGTGCGTAAAGAAGTTTTACTTCAAAAAAATAGTTCGAATTTTAGAATTAGAAGCCCTAGACAGCACCGACTATGGGGTTTAACGAACGACCGTTAAATAAGCAGAGAAGCGCCATCTAACGACGCAAAACGATGATTCAGTGCTAGAATCGTGCAATTACTCCACACTTAATTATACAATAAAACTAACCTTATTGTCACATTGTCACGTGCATTGTGCTCTCCCGTTCGGCTCAGCTCGCTCGGTGACTGTACGTTGGTAGCAGAGCGTACGGTTTAAGTACGTGCTGATGTGCACACACGCTACACCAGCGCTTCCTAAACTAGGGTTCGTGAACCCCCGGGGGTTCGTAACAAATGATGGGAATAATACGATAATCGAGATATTAGTAATCGAATGATTGCCATAATCGAAACATTTTACTAATCTAGTAGTTTGTGCATTAGACGGCAACACCGATAATTGAATTATATTGCTCTCTCTCTCCGCTAGTGCAGGGAACCGAGAAAGATAGATACTACTAATTTAGTAGTATCTATCTCGCTCGGTTCCCTTGTGTGTAGTGTAGCCGCTAGATGTTGATCGGCAACTCTGTTCTCTCTCGATTATTAGTAGTGTTTCTTAGTGTTCCGTTCCGATACATGCATTCATTCGATTAATTTTAGTAGTAATTCGATTCGGTAGTTAAGTTTTTAGTAAAATGATTCATAATCAAATGAATTACCTACTAATTGTATATTATAATCGAGTTATCTCCAGATATGTTAATAATAGAATGAATCGATTATCATATTTCGATTTATTCCCATTACTATCCGTAACTATATACGAAGTGGTCCGCCGACTAATCTCCAGTGTATAAGCTATGTGCAGCTGCTTGGAAGGGAGACGCTGAACGACCTTGCGCGCTTAGCGGCGATAGATGGCATTTTTACGGTACATGTACTGATATAAAAACAAAGGTAAAAATATAATGAAATATAACAATAAGTTAATATGTATGTTACGGTCTATACCCGAATTCGGTCAATGACCGAAATAAATGCGCAAAACTAGTTTTGACCAGCGAATATTGTCCAAACCCGAAATCTTACATTTAAACGGGTATTAAGTGTTATAAAATGAGCAAAACCAGTTTTGTTGCATTTTGAATTGGACAAAACTAGTTCTGTCCATTTCTGAACGGACAATACTAGTATGGCATCGGAATCTTCTTTGCGTTTTTTAATTAACTTTTCCACATCAACGATACTTATTATATCAAAGTGACTTATTCTTCTGTATTGTTTAACAGACAGAGGTTTTAATTCAACTTTCAAAAAATTTGCTTTTTTAACCTCACTTAGTGTAAGTTAGGCAATTATGTTTCGTCATAAAATTGTGTTTCAGAAGCCTCCAATAGCCGAACTAGTTGCGGCTCGAATTAACCTTGCATTTTTACTTAATTATTACACTGAATATCCCACCATTATATTAATTATAACATAATAATATATATTATATATAAAAATCATCAGCGATGATTTAGGTACTACTAATCTCGAAGGGGTCCGTAGACGAAAAAGTTTTAGAACTGCAGATCTACATAATACCTTACGTAGGTACTGTGTGATGTAGCTCTGTAATTTAGCAACTATGTGTAATAATAATCATTTATTCATATTTGAACAATCCACGGATAGAATATGTTTAAATTGTCACATGTTATTTATTATAATGTACTAGTTAGAAGATCTATGTTCAAGGAATTTATTTTTTTAATATTAACTACGCCATTTTTGACAAATACTATGATTGTAACTAGCGTTGCCAGGCGTCCGGATAAAGCAGGGCATAGTTAGGCTTTTTGATTGCGTGTCTGGCAAAAATAAACGGTGTCCGGCGTTTGTTAGACTGTTTACATTTCGCAAACGAGCGAGCGTCGAGCGTGGCCGAGCGCAGGCGAATATGAATAATGATTCTTATTAACTTAAAGAAAAGAAGTTTTGTTTTGTTTAGATTGTTTTTTTTTATTTTGTTTTGTGAAGTAATAGCAGGTACTTAAGACTTATTTGTGCAATTGCCTTTCATTAGAATTTAAGAAGAATGTAAAATGTTGATAAATGTTTGTCTAGAATTTAATTTTGACTGATGACTTTGACTGATTAGTAATAAAATACTTGAACTGATTTGGCATTCGATGTTATTTTTTATATTTCATTAGAATTTACAAGATTCATGGTAATAATCAAAAAAGCTTGATTTTAAATACATTTTTTTGTCATACCTATTAATACTGAGACAAAATCCTCAATAATGTAGGCTGTCCGGCTAAACTGGCTGGTCTGTTCGGCTATTTGGTTTGGCGACCTGGCAACCCTAATTGTAGCATACGATTTTTAAATTAATATAAATATTAAATAGTAATAAAATATCCACGACATATTACAGCTAGAGCCATGAAATGCGAGAAAAATTCGTAATTTTCAGAATTCGTTAGTCACATTTCTAAAGGGTTCTGTTTAAAATTTTATCTAGGTATTATCAGTGTTGAAAAATGAGAAAAAAAATTGGTTGTCTGTAAAGTCGGTTTACGGACGATAGTTTTACGTGATAACGTATTCCGCTCGAATATCATATTTAATAATACATTACTGCGCTCTCGCTTGCACGCACAGGGTCAGGCGGAACGTTACGGAACGTTACACTTTTTCGTGCGTGCAGCTGGTGTTTCATCAATTTATAAGACGTTATCACGTCAAAAATAATTATTGCTGAAAAGCATCGAAGGAACAGGCTACTTTATAAAACGCGTCTTCACACTTGACAACAGCGCACTCATGGAATATAGAGTGCATATACATCTTTATCATAACAAACGATTACCTTTGATTAATAATTAATGAAATTGAAAGATTTAATTATTTTTCAACTGCGACGCTATGAAACGTCGAGAAATTTTGGTCCGACCCCTAGGTCCCGTCATCCCACCGACGCCAATAGTGTAAGTGCCTTATGGCAAATACACTAAAAATGTGTATGAAGGATACTTTCCCTCTGTACAGCGAACTCTGTATCGAGGGGAAGGAAAGTATATTTTAGGGCATAGTTTCTCAACCATTTTTATGTTTCGACCCACGAAAAAGTAAAAAAATTAAGTAAAAAGTTTTGCGACCCCGTTACTATAAAATTATAAAAATATTTTAATTAATAGTTTATTTATATCTACGTTTAATAACTAATTTTTATTATTTTATTTTATTACGTCTCGATATTGTATCATTTAAAAGGGGTATAGTTTTAAATGTTTTAGCTTCTTCCGGACTAACAATCAACTCATTGAATTATCGGCTGATAAAACTTTACAACTGGAATTTTTATCTCAAGATTTAGATAAATTTTGGCCTCCACGACGACGTGAGTACGGAAGCCTAGTAACGGAATCTTTGAAAACATGCCCTTTGCTACTTCTTACTTATAGCCCCAGATCCCAGAGCCGCCAGACACAACCTATTTTTAAATAAATGAAACCTGACGTTTTGAGTAGTGTTTAATGTAGGTACTTAGAACGCTTGGCGTAGGTACCTCCATCATTGAGTCTGTGACAATTAATGTACAGGTACCAGGTGAGAAAGGTGAGTAAAAATAAGAGTCACTTAATTTAAATTTAAATGGCTGATCAATAAATAAAATTATCGACCAATTTTTCAGACAATATATTAACAAAAAATATAATTAATACATTAACGTTTCGATCCGGATTTGGATCTTCTTCAGAACGGATCTAAAAAATATAAAAAATGATTAATAATTAATTTCTAATTCGCTTTATGTAAAATTCTTTCAAAAAAATTAATTAGTATCAAAATATTGAAAAAATAATAAACAATTATTTTATTAAGTAGTCATGGAAATAATTGTGAAACCTAAAAAGAAAGAAAAATTATTAAAAACAGAATATTATTTCAAAATAATATTATATATATTATTTAAATTTTCCGTATCTAATTGAGCATTGAGAGAATTTTTATTTGATTTTATATGTAACATTTCCGAAATATTTCTTTTAAAAAAATTAGTTTCATTATCTAAAATTTTTATATTATCCCAATTAATTTTGTGGTCTAATTTGTGTTTAGTTATTACATTATGTTTGTCAGGGATTAATTAATCACCTGGTACCTGTACATTTGTCACAGACTCAATGATGGAGGTACGCCAAGCGTTCTAAGTACATAAAACATACTACTCAAAACGTAAGGTTTCATTTATTTAAAAATAGGTTGTGTCTGGTGGCTCTGGGATCTTACTCTATTATGCGAAAAAGGTTTCTCGTCTATGGTGGCTAAATACAGAAATCGTCTGTTATCACTCGAAAATAATTTACTTATGATCCACTTATAGATATACTTTTAAGTGAGAAACAATGCCAAACATCGCATTAATTAAGTAATGTTCATGATTAATCATTTTAATTAAATAAAGTAAGCTATAAAAGTTTATTTTGCCATGTTGTTATTACAATGTAATATTTAATTTTATAACACTACACTAAAATTAATTCCTTTAATAAACGAATCTTTTGTATAGTTTGTATGTTTCGAGTATTATTTTTCAACAGACTGCGACCCCCTTTAATAACAAACGCGATCCTTTCGAGGGTCGCGACCCCCCGGTTGAGAAACGATGTTTTAGGGTCTTCGAATAAATTACGCTCAGATGACGAGAGGAAACTCTCGAATATTCAATGCAAATTTTGATACGGCGGCGTAAATATTCTAGAATTTTAAAATGACATGGAGTTGAAGAGGCCCCCACAGTATTCTCAGACGGTTAAAAAAAATTAACTATCGATAAATTGCTTCATCACCTATTACTAAGCAATCGCGCAACAAATAATGCAATTTCAGGGCCCTTTGGCCCCCAGACAGCCCCTGTCAATACCTCATACATCCTAAACCTCTTAACACTTTGACGGACAAACCGGCTTAGACAGTCATAAACAAAACTTCAAAAGTTTGACACGACGGCTGAAGCCGTCGTATACTACGGAACGTTTTATAGCCAGACGGGTGTAGCAGTCTATTTTCCAGTGTAGAATACATACCCTGTGTGCTTTGTGTCACCGTACAAATATACTAAGGCAATATTGTCACAACATAACTTTTAAAAGTAATTCAAACATATGAAAAAAACTATAGTGTCAAAATTGGAACAAAACTGAATTTTTAAGTGTCCGCCAAAGTGTTAAGTTACAAAACTACGAGTTTAGAAATTTTGTAAATTTTTCAAAACCAGACTGTAATACCTAGGTACAATTTATCAAATTTGAATTTAAGGCTCCTTTTTCATGACAAGAATGGTTATTTTTTGTTAAAGTTCAGTTAAGATAATACTTAATACTAAATTTGTTGATTGTCAAAGATTCTTATTAAGACTAATTGCAATATTTAAAGTTTATTGAATTACGTAGGTTAATTCAGTGATTTGTATTGTGATTAAACTTATTCAAAACTATTCCCAACATTTCATTTCACGCAGAAGAAGCATTTAACACATTTTTCTCTAGTACCTAAATTATCGAATTTCTCGGTACTGGATCTGCCCCAGTACCGGGAAATACAAATTCGATTTCAGTACCGAAACTGCAAACCCTAGTTGTATGCCTAAAATTTTCCGCCCGTTTGTATTTGATACCAAGTTGCCGTGATCAAGTGTATCTATAGGTTGGGGTACGAGATAGTAGATCGGTATACAGATCGTCGCACCGCACGCCGCGCCGCACGACATACCTGAAACCCGGCCGCAGCTAATTAGTACTAATTTCAACCACTAATTAATACTACATCCCCCATTAAGAATTCACGTACATTACTACCTGTCTTATTATTACCGTATGTGTACCGCTGTCTGGTCTATACGAGGTGTAACAAAAAGCCTTAAAGATTATCTTGGAACAAATTTATTCGTTAGAATAAAATTTACTTTCAATACACGTTGCATATTATCAGGTAGAAAAGTTAGTTAAAGAATAACTATACACTGCACTATACTCCTTGCTCTTTTTGTTGAATATTTTGACGTTCATAATCCGACTAATGGCGTTAGTGTAAACGTCAAAAAAGAAGTTTCACAAAATAATAATGTTTTATCCTAACCCAATTGCACACTAAACTTACACTTACTTTAAAGTTTTACAACTATACACTTCACAAAAGGTTAATATTGTAGAAAATAAAAAAGAATAGACCAAATCCAAAAAATTATTAATTTAATGAATTTTTTACGATCGTTTCGACCTAGGTCAGGTCATCTTCAGATTATGATGTACATTAAAATTAATATGTAACTAAAAAACTACATTTTGTATTTATCAAAATCAAAAATCATGATGTAAATTAAAATTAATATGTAACAAAAAACTACATTTTGTGTTTATAAAAGTCAAATATTGACGGAATATTTGACTTTGATAAACACAAAATGTAGTTTTTTAGTTACATAGTACCTACATCATAATCTGAAGATGACCTGATCTAGGTCGAAACGATCGTAATAAATTAATTAAATTAATAATTTTTTGGATTTTGTCTACTCTTTTTTATTTTCTACAATAATGTTTAATCTAAACTGTGAACTCACAACTGAAAAGGTTAATAAACAACACATAAATAAATTCACAAGATCAGCTGCAGCTATAATACTCCACGTTTATAGGTTAGGTATTATTGATCTATGTGGCGGCCATTATTATTTTCTCCAGGCGAATAAATATTTATACCCGAGAATTTGGATAGAATAGATTTATACCTGCAGTAAATATTATATAATAATGCTTGGTGAATGAATTAAGTATCGCTATTTTTTCGGAGGAATGGAACAAACGAACCGAATAAACTACTTACGTTCGGTGAATGTGGCCATTAATAAACCGTTTAGAAAATTTTAGGAACTTATTGCAGATATATTAAGAAAGGAGTTGACAAAATTTCATTTATTTTTCGGTCACTTATATCCTTAATGGCTGTCGGTTATCTTGTTATTGTGTCTGGTGGGCTGATTAATAATAGTACAGTCGTAACTGTTTTATGCGGTTTAACACGGTTTTAGGCAGTTTTGTTTTGTCTAAGCATGGTGCAATAAAAAAGTAATACCTGCCGTTGTTTTTATGATGTCCCAAGTTCATATTTTTATCTAACACAGACATTTAATCATCGCGTGCCTGTATTACTTTGTATTAAAAAGATTTAAGATGATATCATAGTTAACAATGGCAAAGTTCCTCCTTTTACTCAAAGTATCTATACTATATACAGTGTTTCAAAAGTCCCGTAACGGCATATTTCTTATCGAGTACGCCGGACTAAAAAGGTTAAAATCGTTCTTTTAATAAATTTTTCCTGTTTATCGAATGGCAAAATTATATTTTGGGCCCGAGAACCTTAAAAGGGTCTCGTAGAGCGCAACTTTGAAATTTTAAATGGGAACCCTACTTTTTTATTTCATATTCAGATTCTGCGGAAAATTTTACGTACGAATACGTCTTAGTATTTTTTTAATCCTCAGGTCCTATGTAGAACCCCTAAGAAAGATCGGGCCGCAAACGAAATACATTTTTAAGAATTATATCTATTGCACCCGGGTAAAAATCTGGGACGGATCGCTAGTTAAAAATAATTCCTTTTTACTAAAAGAAAGAGCGATAAACCAGGGAGGTTTGTATATACCTATAATTTGTAAATATTTTGTACAAAATATGGCTGTACTATGACGGTGTTTTGTCATCACTAAATACTATTAATATTTAATACCAAGTTGCTGTTTCCCTCTGTCCATGGTTTCCGCTTACTTCTTCTAAACAACGCAATGGATTTTGAAAAAAATTAACAGTTGAACAAAAAGATTACAATGAAATAGAAAATGTAATATATGGGGTGTAGTAGTGAACCGTGATATTTGGCGCTAGTGACGTCAGCCACTTGATAAGAAGAATAGAGAAGAGTAGTATAATTTAAAGAATATTTTTTGTGAAGCCTTTTTTAATGCTAAACAAAAAAAAAATCCAACACCATTATTTAAATTAGAGTGCAATCCAATAATTTAGAAAAAAGTGTTTTTAAGCTCATTTTCGTACAACAGAATTTTTATGTTTCTTTTGCCTATCTCCTACATAAAAAATGTAGTACTAAAATACGTTTTGAAAATTTCACAAGTTGCTGGTAACTCCGTCTTTAACGCATTTTTTTAAGAGTTTGTGATTAAACAATAATATTTTTATCACTTACATATGAGTCAGGAATTGAAGTTCCATTTTCTACCAGTGTTGTGGGACTGCTGCTTGTTGAGTGGATAGAGTACACTTTGTAAGTCATTTTAAGAGCACTGAAAATTTTATTTTCATTTAATTTTTTAACACATTATTTAAAAAAAATGCACTTTTATCTAGGCAAAAAAAGTATCTAATTATAATTAGGAAAAAACTGTCATTGTCGGGTTTAAACGTAACATTTTTCTTACGTCTACCCTATAAAATAGTTGTTTTGCAGACGTGTGTAATTAGAAAATAATAAAAGAAATTAAAAAAATGTTAATATACCACATTTTTAGCGAACTAAAAAGTGTAAAATAATTTCTTTACAGACAGATTTTTAACGAAAAACGTGGGGCGCAATATTCGTTTGATCTCATAATAGTATATTGTGCGACTAGTGAGAGAAGGAGAAGATTTCATGAGCGTGAAATTTGCCGCACGAGCTTAGCGAGTGCGGTAACACGCGAGTGGAATATTCTCCTTCGATCAATGGTCGCACATAATATTTTATTCAACTAGCACGAGCAATATGTAATCGGGGCCCTGATAAAAGAGGGAAAAATAATAAATCACTTCATTGATTGACGTATACACCGTCCTCGATGCATACAAGATGGCCATGACTTTCGTTGAATTGCGATGCTGTTTTCATATATACAATACCGCCTACCACGTTCCTATTGGTCCAGAAGCAGTGTAGTTTTTTTTCATTATTGCACGCTTGGGCTTATTATCGCACAGTACGGCTCATTATTAGCACTCTACGCGTCAACATGAAGTAATTTATTATTTCTCCCGAGTTTAGCAGGGCCCCGAAATTATATATTACTCACGCGCGTTGAATAAAAATTTTTTATTACACTAAAATACATAATTATTACTAATACGGTGGTACGTTTTCTATTTTAAAACAAAAAAAAAAATTCTTTTCTACAATAAGTGACAATTTTAACTGATATATTTTTTCTGTGCTGTACGTCTGTCTATATGCAGAAGTTTGTCTGAAATTAATTTGTAGTTACGTATTAAAAAAAGTTCCAAACAATCAGTTTATTACTGTCAGTAAATACATCACACAAAAAACCAACTTGTCTGGTTGTACTTTTACTTGTTGTTTAAAAAAAAATTTAATTAAAAAATGAAGCAGTGTTTATTTTTATTTGTGTACCTGATAATCACACAGATTAATTTTGTTTTATATAATTGACAGTCTCAGTGAGCTTTGTAAAACAACACACTGTAGAAAAACAAACAAAAAATATATGTACTGCAGCTGTACATCAAAAATAATTAAATGTGTTAAATGCAGTGATCACGCCCGGAGGTCTAATAGACCTAACAGATCTATTTTTACTAGTAGACCGTTCGACACAGACCGACGTATTGTAGGTGACAGAAATTTTGTTACTGCTACCATATTCTGCATTATATTCATACAAATTTGAATGTTGGCAAATAAATAATAGTAGTAAAATTTGAGTCATAATTTCAGATTGAAATCGAACAATACTTCAAATCTTTGATTAACGTCTGAATAGAACTCTTCAAATAAATAAAATTGTCGACCAATTTGTTTCAGACCATATATTGACAAAAATTATATAAAAATATAAAACAAAGTAACAAAGGATGACGTTTCGATCCGGATTTGGATCTTCTTAAGAAAAATATAAAAAATATAAAAATTAATTAGTATTAAGTTATTTATTATCTAATAGAATGCACGAATGATAATGTTAGAATGAATAAAAAAAATTAATGAAAAATTAATACCAATTTTTTAATACGTAGTCATGGATATCAAAGTACCCAAAAAGAAAACGTTATTTAAAAAAACAAAATATTATTTCAAAATAATATCATAAATATTACTTAAATTTTCGGTATCTAATTGAGCATTAAGAGAGTTTTTATTAGATTTTATATATAACATTTCCGAAATACTTCTTTTAAATAATTACTTTGAAATAATGTTAAAATTTTAGATAATGAAAGTAATTATTTAAAAGAAGTGTTTCGGAAATTAATTTTATGGTCGTATTCAATTTTATGCTTAGTAACGACATTATGCTCATCAGGGATTAATTTTTGATTGCTTTGATGTTCTCTAATTCGTGTTTTACTTTGATTTATATTTTTATATAATTTTTGTCAATATATGGTCTGAAAAAAATTGGTCGACAATTTTATTTGTTTGTCGAACAATATTTGTTTAACTTCCAAATAACTAGCGATAAATCAATTCACCAAGCATAATTATATTTACTGCAGGTATAAATCTGTTTTGTCCAAATTCTCCGGTATAAATATTTTATCGCCTGAGAAAATAATGATGGCCGCCACATAGATCATAATACCTAACCTATAAACGTGGAGTATTATATTTGCAGTTTGCTCTTGTGAATTTATTTATGTGTTGTTTATTAACTTTTGTGAAGTGTATAAGTTGTAAAACATTAAAGTTTTTGTAAAAATACTTTATTCCGCCCGCCAGCAGTTGAGTTTGAGAGATTTTTTTTCACTTGTCACATAAAAGTAGGTAAAAAAACGAAAAAAATGGCTTCTGGTTTAGGTCGATACGTCCAGTAGAACCAAAGTTATGGAAGATTTAAAAAAAATCGTTTGTCCCCTCTCCTGCCGGTTTTAATTGACCCACCGCGTCCAGCTTCCGGTGCAAAGAAGGGGTACTTAGTACCTTTGCTATAAAAAGGAATTTAATCTCCTAGCTGCAATAGTTTTTTAAAAAATGGCATTTAATTTTTCCAAATTTCGTGCACTAAAATGGCGATATTTCGCGAACGGGTTGTCTGATCTGACCCGGTCTGGAACGAGCTTACGCGGATTATTTTTATCTACAACTTTTGTTGGAACATTTTTCCTCCCAATGATAATGGTCGAGTTGTGGAGCAAAAACGGGTTTTCCGAAACATTAAAGCGGCATATCCCCCGGCGCCCCCTCTGACATGCGGTCACAAACTATACCAAAATTTTGGGGGAGCTCGAGTGTACAGTTTTTGTAGGAAACATTTTTCGATTCGAGACATACCGGTTTGAAATTCCCATTCCACACCACAATACTGGGTGCGGCAAAAGTTTGGAAACGGTCCGATATTTCCGGAGGGTTAGGTTTGCAAAAAAAAGTTTGGTACAAAAGTTGATTGGTTTTCAGTTTGCAATCGTTTGGTCACTGAATCATCCCCCAACCCCTCACCCCCCACGTGGGGGTGAGGGTGACTTGGAAATTTCGCATCGAGGATTCGGGTTCAGAGAGAGAAATTAGGCAACATTTGGCCGAAAAATTTTTCGAACAAAAGTTGCCTAATTTTGTTCTCTGAACCCGAATCCGCGAAAAAAAATTGGGGTCGCGATTTTAAATTTCAAAGTTACCCTCACCCCCACGTGGGGGGTGAGGGGTTGGGGGATGATTCAGTGACCAAACGATTGCAAACTGAAAACCAATCAACTTTTGTACCAAACTTTTTTTTCGCAAACCTAACCCTCCGGAAATATCGGACCGTTTCCAAACTTTTGCCGCACCCAGTATAGTATATACCTACCATGTCAATTGGTTGGAATTTTTTATTTGCTCTATATTTGTTTCACGTCCAGTACTATCAATCTTTTTTTTACGGGAAAGTGGACAATTTAATTATTTAGATTATTCTTTATAAATGTATACTTCTGTTTTATAAGACGAAATTTTTTAAACATTTCGAATTTTCAATCTGAAATCAGCGAACAATTCTGCGAAGATATTTTAACAATGAAATTTGTGTTTACAACTTTCCGCTAATTCTTAAGTAAATGTGAAATGTGTATTTACTCTTTTATTATCTCATTAATTACTTTATTAATATATAATTTGCACAGATGATTGCCAAATTTGTCAAATTTTTTTCATTGTTATAAAATTGCATCAGTGTCTGTAAAACGTTGTTAGCAATTAATATTATTTGTGGATAGCGTTGCTAGGCGTCCGGATAAAGCCGGACATAGTTAGGCTTTTTGATTGAATCAGAACTCAGAAAAGAAAAGTACCTCACCAGATCGCTTCAACAATTTTTTTTTCTTATTGTTCTCAAAAATTTGATCTACTGATATAAAACTGTTTTTAGAAGTATACAAGTTATAAATAAATATTACAGTAGAACTTCAAAGGAGACGCCAAAAAAACGAGTTTTAGAGTTTTTTACTTATGAAGGATTTCGACTTAGGCGGATTTTGTAACGGAATATTCGACTTGTAGAGGGTAAGATTCATTCTAACTAATTTTGAGTTGCTGTATGTACAGAGGTCCAATTTATTTTTACGGGTTATGGAGGGAAAATATGTATTGAAATGACTTGCTCACTGATTATTTTGACCTATAGAGGGTTGAGATTTCCAGTAATGGAAGTTTTGGGGCTTGAAGGGAAAGGGAACAAAACATTTTTTAGAGTTTTAGAGGTTTTCGACTTATCGTGGTTCGATTTAAAGAGGTTCTTCTGTAATTTATTTTTGAAAATGAAAACGATTTATTTTTATTTCTAAAGTTCTGTAACTTTTCTTCAATTAACTGAATTAAAAATACCTAAGGACCGATTTTATAGACAGTCGAATTTTCAATGAGAACATTGATTGTAAAATTCAATGTTTTTCCTAAAAATCTATGTTTTAACTTTCTTCTATCAATTTTAAACTTATAACATTCCCAAGTTGAAAAAAAATATATAAACTTAGCATGACAAAGACAGATAATAATAGACTTTTTTTAGACTGCTATTAGAGATGTGAGCCCATAGGCAAGAAATGCTTAGGGCATCAAGAAGTCTAATCCAGCACTGTCGATTAGTGACATTTATCATCAATACGAATATTTTAGGTATCATATTTATTGTACTATAGGGTCTTGCTCTCTGTTGTCTGCTTCTTGGTAACGTGGCGTAACAATATGTAGGTACTTTAAATTTCAAGTTAATCTCTACAAGTCGAAGCTAACGATTAATAATATTTTGGTTTTCGAAATGTATGCAGCTGGTGGTAATCATACATTCGATATATTTTCTTGTTATCAATCGATTATCCGTTAAGGTATGATATTGCAAAAGTTGGAAAAATGCCAAGATATCCTTCTTTAGAACAGGGTTGTCAAAGAGCCATATTTATTAGGGCCGTATTCATAAAGAATCTCTCAATAGTTATTGAATCGTTAACTGTTATTGAACCATTAAGGAAAGTTGGTATTCATGAAGCATAATTGTCAAATATAATATAACTATTGTCTCGTTAAGATTTGTGTCCTTATTATAAATTGTTCAGGTAAAATGAAATATCCCTAAATATCTTATCTTTTTCACGCTGATAAAAACAAAACAACAATCAAATCTTTGTTAACATCTGATTATATTATATAATAAATAAGATTTCTGACTAATTTTCAGATAATCTTTCGTACTAACCAAATTAACATGTGATCTATGGAGGGTAGAGATTCCTCTATGATGTGATCAATAACGCAGCCATATTGGAGTAATTGTCAAAAACCGTAAAGAAATGGAATAGAATATATTTCTTTCCTTGTTAAAAACTTAAGTTGTACGTGATTTTAATAAAGATTGTCTGAAAAATTAGTTCAAAACAATATTTGATAAAAAAAAAATGAAATCCAAATACATTATCCGAACTTTGTAATTACCTGGAATAATACCTTATAACCAAATGTGATCAATAACACAGCAGCCATATTGAATTAATTGTCACAAACCAAAAAGAAATGGAATAGAATATATTCCTGTCCTTGTTGAAGTTGAATCGTCTAATAAATAGTTTAATAGGTGAGTCTTCTACCTATTAAATTAAACATCCAATAGTTATATGTTCTATGTGATTACCAAATCTGTCTATTAGTTAGTTATTAGTACAATCTACCTGTTAAATTAGTTATTGGTTATTTATGAATATGACCCTAAGGGTGTATTATTGGATCAAACTCTAAATTAAAAACTAAAATACATTCTAAATTAAAATCTTTATTTATTTAGTTTAAATCAATTTTCATATAAAGGTAATAAAAAGGGTATATTATCTAGAGCTTGAAGATCCAGTCACCTGACGTCTCTTGTTTTTGATAAGCTCATTGATGTCAGGTGTCTAAAATCCTCATTGGATAGATTCTGGTCGCGAGTCGTATTGAGATTGTTTGAGGGTAGAATGCGACCCGCGGGCCGTATCTTTGACATCACTGCTTTAGAGTTTTAAATTTATATAATATTAGAAAAAAATCTTCAGACATCTTCTCGGAAAGTAAATAAAAATAATTAATAGGAATATCTAATTGTTGGCGAGCACTGATACTGTTGTAATGAAAGAGAAGATTATTTTCATTAAAAAGGGGGCTACGCTGAAAGTGGAGTGCCTAAGAAAGGAAGAAGAGAACATCAGCTGAAGTAAAATGACACGATATTATTAATGCTCATTAAGGCATAACGAGAAGCAAACGCTTTGCAATTTATTATTTTTTTGCATCTCACGAATAACCGAGGTTTCTCATTTAACAGTCGCCTTCAATGTATAGAATGCAGTATAACAATCTAAAGGCGTGTTTGCACCGAACCTATTCCCACTGAGCTAAAAATTAATAAGTATTATTAGTTTCTAATAGAATTAATTAATTTTTATATTTTTTAATTCAATTCTGAAAAAGGTTCAAATCCGGGCCGACACGTAAATTTATTGATTTATAAATTTTTTTTTGTCAATTGGGTCCGTCAAATGGGTGGAGCATTAAAAACATGGCGATGATGGCGTATCATTTCCCATAGTTACTATATGGTTACTATATACCTAGTATACAGTGCAATTGTAATTGGGCTGATACAAATCATCGAAAAAGAAATTTCTTTGAAGGGGAACGTATATTGAATGTCGGCCATATCATAAAATTCAAAGTAAGGTAAATTTTAATGCTTTCTGTTTACAAACTTCCGATTTTAAGAGTAATCCACATGAAATAAAAGTGGTAAATAGAGATAATATTACCTATAGTCCAAGCTCCCATGACAGAAAAAGTTACCCCTACAAACACCTTAAAATTATAAAGTGAAAATGGCTGAAAAACATGTAAGAAACATATTACGCCCGCCAGACTAGTAAAAATTTGTTAATTGTTATTTTTTATGAATTTTAAAATTTAAAAAAAACATGACTTTTTTCCAAAACATCTGCTTGAAATTTATACAATTTGTAGTAAATATTGTAGGTACCATTTTTGAAAAAAATTGTCTGGCTGACAATTTTTGTTAATAAATTTGTCAGACTTCATTTGTTATAATTTTTTTTTTTATGAAGTCTGTCATAGTAAAAAACATTTTTTCGCAGACAGACCAATTTTGTTTCGACACGGCCCTTGTAAAGGTGATTTGTTTATGAAAAAACGCTGTCACGGCGCTTAAAAATTAAATCTGACATGGTAAAAAACAATATTTTGATGAAAAATGTATTAAAGTATATAAAAGGGATCTACCGTATTAATTTAGAATAATAAAATTTTTTTTTCTAGTTAGCAACGATTATACCACATTTTTTAATTAAACTTTATTTAAAAAAAATTCAAGGAGGTGTTATAAAATGTATTTTCATAAAAAAAAGATTTATAACAAATGAAGTCTGACAAATTTATTAACAAAAATTGTCAGCGAGACAATTTTTTTCAAAAATGGTACATTATTTACTACAAATTGTATAAATTTCAAGCAGGTGTTTTGGAAAGTAAAATCATGTTTTTTTTAAATTCAAAAATTCATAAAAAATAACAATTAACAAATTTTTACCAGTCTGGCGGGCGTAACATGTTTCTTACATGTTTTTCAGCCATTTTCACTTTATAATTTTGAGTTGTTCGTAGGGGTAACTTTTTCTGTCATGGGAGCTTGGACTACTATATCAATGCAGTGTTGATGAACGTTGCAAACATATTATTGAAACATTACTTTATTGCAACAGGTAAGTTCCCAACCTAAAAATAGTCATGTGTCAAAATGTATTTTCTGTCAAAATTTTAATGTTATTTAATAATAATAACTATTCAATTAATAAATTAAGTTTTCAATACTAAGATTAAGTATAATACCTACTTACTTGGTAAAATAACTAACCATCTGCATTGAAATGACGTGGTACTATAACTATTACAACCTTTTACTAACTTCACGTCTTGTTATAAATTCTCTCTTGCAAGTTCGATTTTCGCAGTAGGTGGAAACAAACACCTAGCTACTGATTTCACAGTTATAATATACAGTAGGTACGTGTATGTACAGATGATGAAGGAAATCCAAGGCTTGCCTGCAATCACAAACGCCCAGTGTCAATTCTTCTCCATTTATTTCAGATTGAATTTACTCCATTCTTCACAATATCAAAGTTAAGCTTCAAGAGGTTACTTTGATATTTGGCGATTCATGAACCTTTAAATAGATATTGTAATACGCTCTTAACCCACCAGCAGGTGACGGCACTGATTTCGCTCGGTGTAACAACAATTGCAGCGCAGGTGTAGCAGAAGGGTTTTGGAACTTTCGAGAAAACGCTAGAACAGGTGGGTATCCCACGCATATAAATACAACCGCGCTTGCAGTCGGGAGACAGTTAGACAGTGCGTGTTACCGAGTTCACAGTCAACAGACACAGTGACATAAATCATTGAGCTCACATATAAATTTACTAGAGTGCGAAGATAAATATGTCTGTGTGGATAAATCTTGTATATAGTCATGTTATAGGGTTTTGTGCACATGGAGACTTAGTAGTGAATTTGTATTTTTATTTTATTACTTAGAATTTGTTTTCTGTTACGTTATTAGTCTTGTTATATTTTACAAGAGATGTACTTTCAGTTTATTTGTTTTTTTAACGTTTTTATTATTGTAAATAAATTTTTACCACCACACAAAGAACAGTTTTGTTACAATATTTTATGAGCTACAATGGCAAAAAAAAGACAGTCAAAGAGACTTTAAACTTATAACACACTTCTTTTTTTGGGTCAGGGGCTAAAAAGTTCCTCAACTCTCTACATTTTGCAGAAATCTGTAAAGGAAAAAAATTTCACACACGTATTACGCACAGCTGCCATCGAGAAATTTTTTTGTCTTAAGATTTTGAGGGCCTTATCTCGAAGACGTCTTTTCAACTATATCAGTATAAAATCATTTTCTTACGAAACACGTAAAAAAAGCAAATCATTTAAAAATGAGGTTTTCTTTTTACCCGACAGCTGCTGCGCAGCCAAAAGGAAGGGTTATGTGTTTGCAATCTATGTATGTTTGTATTAAGGAATGTTCCACCGTAGCGCCTAAACTATTCATCCGATTTTGATAAATAAGGTGTCAATCGATTCGTTACTATGGTCCGATTAACATAGACTACATTTATTTTTGAATTTTGATCCCGGATTGGAGCAAATTGAAAACAAATAAAAAATAAGTTCAAAAAAATAATTTTAGTAAAAAATAAGTTCAGAAACTAAAACCCGACTACTGAAAAGTATAAAATGGCTACATTTATTTTTGAATTTTGGTCCCAGGGGCGAGCAAATTTAAAACAAATAAAAAATTAGTTAAAAAAAATTATTTAAATAAAAATTAAGTTCAAAAACTAAAACCTAATTACTGAAAAGTATGAAACAAAAAAATATTCTCATCTGAGGATAGCCGTGGTCGTATGACACATACCTTAACAAAACAATACATTTTTACAATAGTAAGCGATCGTAAGCTTTAAGTAAAATGCATCATGCTATATATCTAGAGGGCGCCATATGACCATATATATGAGATGGCATACGACCACGGCTATCCTCGGATGAGAATATTTTCTCGTTTCATACTTTTCAGTAGCCTGGTTTTAGTTTTTGAACTTAATTTTTATTGATTATTCAAGCTCATTACGATGCTTGTAAGTACTGGTTTGTAAAAAGTATTGTCAGAAAATCTGATAATTATTTTGAGTCTTTGACTAGGGCTGCCAAGTTTGAAATATGTTTTTCGGGATTCTATATGTATAAAAATGGCAATGAAAAATTCGGAACTACTAAAAAAAGAAACATATTCATTACAAGAATACGTATTTATTTTGACAAACTCAAGAATTTTTTTTGTAAAAATTCATTTGCAACATAGTCTATTTATCTACATTATACAGCACGCTTGAAACCTAGCAGTCAAATCAAGCAAGGAATCTAGTGACAAATCCCACCTCGTGTGCACCGACCTTTAGACTTTTTGTGCGCTGTTCGATAATCTGCCACTGCGAGTGTCCCCTCGTGAATGTTCGTCCAGGATCGGTTTAAGAAGGACGTAATGTGAACGCTTTAACAAATGAGTAATATCAATCTCTAACAATCTAACGACACTGTGTTGAAGCAGTTAAAACAGTGTTCTGGTATATCGTTTAAAATAACGAGGCTTGTTAGTAATGTTAATGGTGTGGCGTAAGAATTTGTCTGCGCAGGACTCTTTTTTTATCTCTGTCTAACAAATCATAGTTATAGAACTTCATAACCATATTATAATTGATAATAATTATACTTAAATATTAATTATTATCCAATATATAAAGAATGAATGTTCGTTCGTCTAGCGTCTGTCTGTTCGTCTGTTCTGGACCTATGCGTTCCTATACCAATCATTCGATTACGATGAGGCTTTGGTGAGTTATTGTGCGCGGGTACGCGAAGGTTTCTGGCAAAAAAAAAACAAAATGAAATGCAGAAATAAATAAATAATGATAATATCGACTACGATAGGATGCCAATCGAGGCGTATTAACGTAAATGTGATCTGAAAGGATTGTTTTCAAACCGATAAACCCACTATTTTTTTTTATTTATTAATTTATTATTTGATTAAGTTGAAACCGCCGGGCCCACCCAGTTTTATTAGTGGGTTAGTTCAAACAAAATAATATAAAATCGATTTAATATTTTAAACAATATATTTAATTACTGTAGTACACAAAAAATATAGATACACGAGGTGCAAAATAATAGTTCCTGGAACTTTCAAGGAGTCGGGCGAGGTGAAGCCTTGCTTGACTCTGAAAAAACAGGAAACTAATTCCAAAAAACACCACACCCTGTTGTCAAGGAATTCTGGCAGTAATTTTGTCCGTTCTTTGCAAAACAGGTTTTAAATTTAATTAATAAGCCAATTTATTGTTCCAAAAGAAAGTAAAGATATATACAGTAGGGATGAGATTATTAGCTACTTTCAAGTAACAGGTACTTTGGCGACTGCGACTTCCAAATACCTGTGATTTTTAACTGCGACCCGTGATCGCTGGTAACTTATGCGCATGCAGTGCAGATAATATATAAGCGACCAGCGTTCGCCGATCACATGAATGACTGTGCACGTGCAGAGCAGAGATGTTAATATATTGATTTCAGCGAACAGTGATCACAGGTAAAATATCGTTCGGTGCTAAAACAGCCCATGCACAATATTTTTATGTATTAGTATAACATTACACCTAAAAAATGCATGTAATGATGCATTATTGAAAGGTACGACTAAGTTATAAGTATATAAAGTACATATTTTACATTAGTGATGACATTTCGTTATTAAAATGTGTAATAAATTTAGTTAAAAAAACCGGTAGTGAAATAGCGCATGTGACGATTATTTTTTTGCTTAGCCGCTGGTTGGTAACAGGTAGCTACTCTGAAGTCACTGCAGTGAACCGTGAAATCCAAATATTAGCGACTAAGTAACAGGTAGTGAAATATCACTCATCTCTAATATACAGTGTAAACTCTTTATAACGTCCTTCGTTATGACGAAAAACTCCCTATAACGTCGAAATTTTTACGATTTGGTTGGTTTACCTTAAAACCTATACATTAATACCCTCTTTATAACGCAACAGCCATTCTCTATTACGAAGAAATATGTTCATATTTAGGCGTCAGCAAAATATGTTTACAGACATAAAGAGGACCATTCTGAACCATCACCATCTATTCAACAAGCACTTGATGACGCCGAACTATAGGTATATGTGTTTGTATATGTTTTTGGAATAAATTAATTTTGTGAAAATTGGTTATTTTTCTTTCTTCCCTCCATATAACGAAAATTCTTTATAACGAAAAAAATGTTCGGTCCCTTAAAATTCGTTATAAAGAGATTATACAGTACATTGAAGATTATTGTTAATTTGGTTGTTTTTCTTTCTTCACTCCATATAACGGTAACTCTCTATAACGATAAAAAAAGCTCGGTCCCTTGAGTTTCGTTATAAAGAGTTTACACTGTACTAATTATTATTGATGATTTTAAATAATAGAAGATAATGTATTCTGTTACAAGCAGTTCGTGAAGCGACCGGTCTATTGCAATTCAGTTCAAGAAGTGATTTTTATAAATTTAGAAATTTTAGACAAAAATCTGTAAAAATGGAGATTATATAATGAGCCAAGTTAATGAAGTAATAATACCAAAACTACATTTTTTTAAAAGTTGAAATGAGTTGCTTGCGAACAAAATACACTACCGTTAAAAAAAAACAGTTATTTATGTTGATAAATAATAATTACAATTGGAGGCTTTGAAAAACGCCTCACCGATCAAGTCGTTCTTTTTGTTCATCATGACAAAGACTCCCAAAAAGAAGAGTTTACAGTATATCTTGCGAATAAAAAGTTGTATTGACTTCGTTATGGTGTCAATCGCAGCGTGTTACCGTCATTTTGAATTTTTTTTTAACAAAATCGGCCTAGCCGTTTTTTTGTTTAAGGGGTGAGGTCACCTTGACTTTCGGAAAACTGGGTGTATAAAGAAATTTTGTTTTGGACTAAAGCGATCTTTATTTTATACATAATATTTCTAGTATTTTTATGAACAATATGCAATATTAATGATTAAAAAAATAAAAAATGGCGGAGATATGAGCCGACAAGTAATACCCTCTTCTGAAAATCCATGACGTCTTTTTTGTTTATTTAAATAACACTACTGCCAAAAAGTTTATTTTAAAATTTTTCGAAAAAGGTTTGTCGGGTCATATTAGAAAGTTGGGGATCCTCAAAGGTCGCACTTGTAGAGTTCTAATATACGACCCAACTCACGGCTTGTTGTAATGTATTTTCGTAAGTAAAGGCCGCTGCACACAAGGCTAGAAACGCTGCTAGGAGTTCTGCTAGCCAGTAGGCTGGGTACGAAGCTGGAAATGACGTCACTGCGGGCTGCCTTGCTAGCTCAGAAGATAGGTTTTAAAAATAGAACAGGGGCTATTTTCCCTGCTAGATTTGTTGCTAGGTATGAGCAAGAACCAATCAGGAAGCAGTATCTTCACGTGGGCACTTGAAAAAACGCCCACATGGCGTCATTCTGCCAGACAACAGACATGTTTGCTCTGTGTTTAATGTTTATATTCCAACTGTCACTGCGCGCGCACCAGATCTATCCACAAAACACGCTTGAAAAATAGTCTCGTGTGAAGCGAGCACTTAACAGCAATCAATAAAACCAGCACTAGAAAACTAGTAGGCAAATCTAGCAAGGAATCTAGCAAGGAATCTAGCAGCGTTTCTAGCCTCGTGTGCAGCGGCCTTAAGCTTATCTCTATCAAAAATAATATACTGTACTCGTATCTTCTACTTTTCTTTGATATTCTGCGTAATGAATATAAAATGTAATTAAACATTAATTAATGACAATTATTTCGAGACGCGTGATCGGTGTAGCGTTGTTGATTATCTGCAGCCTCAAAACGTGTAAACATTAATAACACCGATTACATTGTAATCGATTAATTTTGTTTATTGACCGTCCAATAAAAATATTATTTCGTTATTTCACAAAGACAGATTAATTAGTAGGTATACCTCCTATCTATACTAATAAACACTGCCTCGTTGTACAATCACATGCCAGAAATATTGGGAACAAACGTAATAATTCGTTCAAAAATATTTTAAACAAAAAAATTGAACCGACTTCAAAAAAGGCACTAAAAAGTAAAAAATAATTGCGTATTGAAATGTTTTGGAGTCGGTGTAGTTCTCGGAATAGATTTCATTTTGACTGACACCGACTCCAAAACATTTCAATACGCAATTATTTTTTACTTTTTAGTGTGAAGTCGGTTCAATTTTTTTGTTAAAAATATTTTATTTTTCTCTTTTTAGTGTTAATCTAACACTAAAAATCGGTGAACATACATAAAAAACATTATGCATGCCTTTGAAATTTGATAGTTTCCCTCGATTTCTCCGGGATCCACCATCAGATCCCGACTTGGTTCCGATGGGACCACCTCGGAAGTGCACTCTTTCGAATAAAAAAAAATTTGAAAATCGGTTCATAATTGACGGAGAAATCGGTGAACATACATAAAAAAAAAAAATATACAGACAAACACAGAACCTCCTCCTTTTTGTTGAAGTCGGTTTTCCAACAGACGCTAAACAAGACGTATTTTTTACCTGATTGATGGCCATATTCACCGTACGTAAGTAGTTATTTATTCGGTTCATTTGTTCTTGTCTGAATAAATAGCGATAAATCTATTCACCAACCATAATTATGTTTACTGCAGGTATAAATCTATTCTGTCATGCTTCGGAGGTATACATATTTATTCGCCTGATAAAATAACAATGGCCGCCACGTAGATCATAATACCTAACCTATAAACGTGGAGTATTATATCTACATTGTTAGTAGAAGTTTTGTTCCAAAAATATGTATTGAAGGAGATTTATTTGGTTGAGGAACAATTGAAAAATAAGCTTTACCAGAGTATCGCTTGAGGCCAACGTTTCGAAAAATATATTTCCATCTTCAGGGCCTCAATGCAAGTTGAGATGGTAAATTGTGAAAATTATTGTAATATAGATGATCATTTATTATGAATTTCAAACAGTTTTTAAATTTAAAAATATCATAAAACAGTTTTTTAATCAGATTGTTGTGTACAATGTTTTAACTTGCATTGAGGCCCTGAGGATGAAAATATATTTTTCGAAACGTTGGCCACAAGCGATACTCGAGTAAAGCTTATTTTTCAATTGTTCTTCAACCAAATATATCTCCTTCAATTATATCGACAGTATGTTCTCGTAAATTTGTGTTATTAACCTTTTGTGAAGTGTATAGTTGTAAAACATTAAAGTTAGTGGAAGTTTGTGTGCAATTGGGTTAGGATAAAGCATTATTATTTTGTCAAACTTTTTCTTTAGACGTTTATACTAACGCCATTGGTCGGAATTTTTGGTGAACGAGCAAGGAGTATAGTGTAGTGTATATTTATTTTTAACTAACTTTTCTATCTGATATTTTGCTTGGTGAATTGAAAGTAAATTTTATTTTAACGAATGAATTTGTTCCAAGATTAGTAACTTCTATCTTTAATAGTGTTCGGTGAATATGGGCATGAGCCAAAAGGAGAGTAATGTTTTTCGAGTGTATGTATGCATGTTGGTATAATGGGAAACTGTTATCAAATTATTGCATTGTCATCGGTCCTTGATACGTATGCAAAGTTTCAAATTAATCAGACTTCGGGAAATTGGTGAAAATAAAGCGTTTACTACAGAGGATCTATAAAAGAATTTATTAATCCTGGGGGTCCTAATAAGGATAATGGGAAACTGTTATCAAATTATTGCATTGTCATCGGTCCTTGATACGTATGCAAAGTTTCAAATTAATCAGACTTCGGGAAATTGGTGAAAATTATGCTCAAAGATTCCGTTACACATAGTTACATACATAGTTAGATACATACAACATACATACAACATACATATTTACAACCCAAACTAATATAAAGCGTTTAAAAAATGGCTATCTAAAAGGAAGAAAATAAAAATTAAAACATGAAACCCGACTGCACGAAAATGAAATTATTAACGAAAAAGAGGAAAAGAAATCGAAAAAGCCCCACATGCAGCGGGTGAGAATCCATTGAAAAACGCAATTAATTATTATAATTTCACCTTTAAACACACACTTGTAATAACAGTCGATGTATGTCACCGGGAGTTTAGTGACGAAAGTGTAACACAAACTGCGGGGAAGGCAGTCGTTTATTTGACGATATCGCCCCATCCTCAGTTGTTTCGGGCCGCGGCAGTGCGTATATTGTGAGGACAGGGTACCGGATAGCGGTACGAAGGGTTGGTCGGGCCTTGTCTTCATTCCACCGTACTAATGGGCACTAATTGCGAACAGGACTGTATTCGCTTGCGAACATAAGCCGCTCTTACCAAGGCCGTAGCCAGAAATTCACTTCGGGGGGAGTCGAGCTCTGGACCAGAGACAATATATTAGTAATTTATACAGGTACTGTATAAAATATTTTGTATTCAAAATTTCGGTTTTACTCAAAAACAGCATTGTGACCAAATTGTTTTCGTCTAAATCAGGCTTTACAGTCGAATTCAGATAATTTAGTTGAAACATCGGTTGGCTTAGTTGACTGCAACCTGTGAGGATGCGACTAGTTGTAGCACCAAACAGTTCGCTACACTGCACTAGTGTACTACACTAGAACTTTACCCCGACTGCACCTGGTGCACACACCTCTTTCCCAATTAATTGACTCGCGATAATTAAGCAAACCCTGTTAGAGACTCCCTGAGGCTGAGTTATAATGATTGGAGTTATGTGTGTGTATTATACCTTGCACAATACAGGTGCTTCAAAAGTCACGAATTTTAATACACAATAATAATCATCTATATATTATATCCCCTCCGCCGCGTCTGTCTGAACGCGATAAACTCAAAAACTACCAAACGGATTTTCATATGGTTTTCACTAATAGAAAGAGCAATAAACGAGGAAGGTTTTTGTGTATAATATTTTGTACAAAATAACGGTGTTTTGTCAAGAAAAACTGTAACCGTATCATGTAGCGACATCAAGAAGGCGGGCACAAGCACCTGAAATTGGCTGCGATCAAATGGCGCGTCACAGTAGCACACCAAGCGGCAACTAGCAGTATGAGCTAGCGGGCACTGCCACCTTGCAACATCAGCTCAAAGCAATTAGTTCAGACATTTCGGCAATGTAGTCGTTTCTTAATGAAATACATTTTGCATAATTTTCCGACAACACAAAATATATCTATCGCAGCCGGGTAAACCGGGCCGGGCCGCTAGTTATTAATAATTTACACATGTGTGGAACGTTAAGAAAAATAATTATTACTGTGTACTTAATTAATAAATTGATAACGTTTTTCTCGAATATATAAATTTTTTATATGAATTTATAGATAAAAAAATAGAGATTTCGAAAATATATGTTGCTATTGAAAAAAAATGCATCTTCACTTCCGGTGGAGATTGTAGTACAAAAAAAACATACCTCAGCAGTTTCCGATAGCAAAGACCGCTGCACATGAGGCTAGAAACACTGGCTGGAACTTCTGGCAGGCTAGCTACGAGGCTTGAAATGACGTCACTACGGGCTTGCCTGCTAGCTCACAAGATAGACTTTAAAATTATAACAAGTGCTATTTTTCTTACTTAGTCCTCTGCTTGCTCTAAACAAGATTCAATCAGGAAACAGTATCTAGTCACGCCCACAAACAAACACTGTGCCATAGTGTGTGTTCTGTTCGAAGACAGTGAACGTCCACTTTTGTTGCTGTTCTATCACTGCGCGCGCACCGAACCTGTCTATAAAACAAGCTTGAAAAGACGTCTCATGTGAAGCTAGCACATAAAACCAATCAAGAACACCAGCGCTAGAAAACTAGTGGTCAAATCTAGCAAGGAATCTAGCCGCAAATCCAGTCTCGTGTGCAGAGGCCTTATGTCTCGAGTTAAACAAAGCACTATTTTTTTTGTATCTAGTTGGATACACGAATTATTTCACTGTGAGCACTTTCGGCGAACACGTTGTATACTGTCATAATAATATTTTTGATTTTACGTATAAATGTCAATGTATTTACAACCAGCGCATCGTTTTATATCCTTCTAAAACCGGGTAAGCTATCCTTGACAATCCGTGCGCACTGCATTATTTCAATCTTGCATTCTATTAGAAAATAAGTAGCTAATACTAATTAATTTTTATATTTTTTAGATATTTCTGAAGAAGATCCAAATCCAGATCGAAACGTCATCTTTTGTTATATTGATTTATATTTTTATATTATTTTTTGTCAATATAGGTAAAGGTAGTCTGAAAAAAATTGGTAGACAATTTTATTTATTTAAAGAGTTCTATTCAGACGTTAATCAAAGATTTTATTTAATTATGAGTCAGTATTTACCAATCACCTGTATACCGAAGTCATTTTAACGTTCGTCTCCTCTTAATAACCGATGCGCTGTCCTCTATCCTCCTGTCGCCGGTAAACCGTCCCTTTATGACCCGTTTCGCGTTCGTATTGATGTAATACTTCATTACCAGCCAGTATTTACCAATCAACCTGTATGTCAGAGTCGCTTTAACGTCCGTCTCCTCCTCATAACCGATGCGCTGTCCTCTATCCTCCTGCCGCCGGTAAACCTTCCCTTTACAACCCGTTCGCACTGACACAAACACACACGCATATTTGTCTCCCTTTCTGCACCAACGTTTGACGGTACTGACGATAGCTATTTCGAACATTTCGTCACTTAAGCGCGGGTCACACTAGGCTGGTTGCCAGTCGCGAGGAATGGAAGAAGCTACTGTCAGCCATCAATCAGCTTGGTGTGAGCATAAAATTCGCCGCTGACGCCGCCAGCCGGCGAGTATTTATCAGCGGCTGGCGAAATTGGACATGTTCTATTTTGGTAGCCAGACAGCGGCGACTAGCAGGTCACGTGACTCACTCGCTCCCGCTACCACCAGCGAGCATCGCAGTGTGACCGAAGCAGTGCATCATAGGCGAGTAAATCATCACGACCACGTGGTTTATGTTCGATGATGTAGTGACCGGATTGGCAGCCACTACTCGTGGTAGACTAGCGAGTAGCAGCCGTAGTGTGACCGGGCTGCCCGCCGTTGCTTGTAGCGGCTGACAAGCAGCCTAGTGTGACCCGCGCTTAAATGTATTTTAAAAAATATTAGTAGTTTTACCATTCCAACTTCACTAACTGGGAATGGTAACTCTGCTCCAGATTAGTGATGCGGGGATGAAAATTTTCCATGGAAAATTTTCAGTGTCAAAAAGACAATTTTTTAGTAATTTTTTCATAGGACATTTGGATTTTTTAATATTTTCTTTTATTAGTTAATTTCTATACCATTTAAGCAAAACTACAGGTTATAATTCTAACTTTGTAATCCACGTGAATAAAGTTAAAGTCGATTTTGTTTAACTTAAGATTTGTCATATTGTTTTATTTGGAACTCATAGCAAATCAATTCATCCTATTTCATAATAAAAAAGCACTCAAAAAATGAATTACCCATTTCTCTTGTTATTTGATAGTAATGAGGTAGTGGCAGAGGCCAGAAGATGGCACCACTGTACTGGCTGCTGCAGTTGTAAAGGGAATTCCCCTCATATCAACAGCCCTAGATTGGGAGAAGAAAAATTCATTCTGCTCTCTTTTAGGAATAATAATTATTTTTTGTTGGAAGGGAAAAACTCAAAAGGCATCACATCCAGAGTTGATAAAGATACTCCAGTTTTGTTTACTTGTAGTCTCGAGAGTTTAATTTTTTAATTTTACAACCTTTTTAATTAAGTGACTATTAAAATTTTTTGAAATATATTTTCCAGAAAATTTTCTGTTTCAAAATTTTTCGGAAAACCAACAACTCTGCTCCAGACATAAAAATTCGGGATCACAGATTCACAGACAAACCGAGTACATATAGGCGCTTTAGCTTACGCTATTCGCGCCTAAATGTAACAACTTTATTTTAAAATAAGCTCATATTATTATTTTACATAATAACAAATTAATTAAACCGACGTGGATAAATCTATTCTGTCTTACTTCGAGGGTATAAATATTTATTCACCTGATAAAATAATAATGGCCGCCACATCGATCATAATACCTAGCCTATAAACGTGGAGTATTATATCTACAGTTGCTCTTGTGAATTTATTTATGTGTTGTTTATTAACCATTTGTGGAGTGTATAGTTATAAAACATTGAAGTTAGTTAGAAGTTTTGTGTGCAATTGGGTTAGGATAAAACATTATTATTTTGTGAAACTTTGTTTTGACGTTAACACTAACGCCATCGGTCGGATTTTTGGGTGAACGTCAAAATATTCAACGAAAAGAGCAAGGAGTATAGTTCAGTGTAACTAACTTTTCTACCTGATATTTTGATTGGTGAATTGAAAGTAAATTTTATCCTAACGAATAAATTTGTTCCAAGATTAGTAACTTCTGTTTTAAATAGTGTTCGGTGAATAAATAAATAATAATTAATTATAAGTTTAACGTCCGTTTCTCAACTTTATGTCATAACAGACGCCATTCGCACCATTACTATTTTTTTTTTCTACCACACTTCCCGTTATTTTCTATAATTTTAAAACTTCAGCTTAATTAATAGCAATAGGCGAATGAAGGAATTTTTGGGAAATTAGAATAAGGTAGGCAAATTTTGAGCATAGGCGTTTGACAGGTAATCGGCCATGGCCTTGATTAAGGAACCATCTCGATATTTATCTGGAATTGTTGAGGGAAACCATGGACCGCCTCAACAAGATGGCCGGTACAGGAATTACCGTTTCTCGGCGAGAGGCAGCAGGAAAAAGTCCCAGTTACATCTGCCCCCGCCTGGATTCGAACCCGGTACCTTCCGAATGCCAATCAAGTGCTCTCACCGCTACGCCACCCCGCTCGGTGTGTTCGATGAATATGTTCATTAGATAGCAAGGAGGATAGTATCAGGCGTTTTGAGGTGCTGTCGGTTAAGCTGCTGTTTACAAAACCAACGGCGTAAATATTATCTGGTGGGTGCTTGGTAGCGGGTAGCGGGCAGGCTGTCGGCTTGGAGATATATAGAGAGACTAACGAGGACTGTACGGAGCTTTTGTCTGATTAGATAAAGGCATGCTTAAAACAACAACAGATATATACGTTAGCGCGCGCTAATGAAAGCGGTGTCACCTCTTCACTCTCTTCCTCCTAAACTCTGTATCTACTCAAAACGCGCCACTGTAGCTTCCTACCAGAAGCACATTATTATTATTATGGAAAAAGTATGCGTGCGATTTTCGCGTGAAGTGAAACTTCTTACCTAAGAAGTTCCACTTCACGCGAAAATCTCAAGCATAATTTTTCCCAAATAATAATAATGTGAACGATAATAATGTAAAATGAGAGAATAGGAATTGGAATATACCATTGATTCTATACATAAATATAGATCATCCACATAAACGTACCACGTAAATAGTCGTGTTCAGTATACTTTGAGTATATTTGTTTTGTTAACATTTTATTTGTGTCATATTCTCTCGTCTTAGGCTCGATTTTTATGATTAACAAATCGGGGAAGTGGATCCAAAAAAATAATATAATTTATTTTATTTAACAGCATCGGTACGCGATTTAGCTAGGCAACCCATTTGCAATTTATCAATGAATATATCTACATAATATTATATAAAGTTCCCGTGTCACAATTTTGGCCGCGCTAATCTCCGAAACCACTGAACAGATTTTAATGAAATTTTGTAAATGTGTCTTGCTTGGTGTAACTTAGCTTATAGGATACTTTTTATTAATTTTCTTGAACAAAATTAAGGTATTTTCTCAAAAAACCTGTTTGTTTCCTTCTGAGCTAATTTACATATGAAACCATAGCTGTACACCGACACTAAACCTCAATCGTTCTGTCCTCTAACAGAAACAAGACGAACTAAAATTTCCGGCCACACTTTTCCATTAGAAATAAACTTCTACACAGTCTCTCTTCTCTGACAATGTAAGCCACGAAGTCATAATAAGGAGAACCAGCTCGAGCGTAACGGTGGACCTATAACTGTCGCATGAAACAATATGGTGTCAGCTACTGGGTAATGCACACAGGTGCGCCAGAAAACGATCCATTTCGAAACGCAACAGGCATAGAAAGCTAGGTGTCCTGATTAAAGAGTTCCTGATTTAGTACCAAATAGCGATATCTGTTAGAAATTTGCTCAAAGCTATTAGTTCAAAAACAAATCGAATAGCTACAATTAATTCCACGTCACATGTGTTTCATAGACAAACAATACGACGTAAAAACAACGCATGTGTTTAGTTTTTTGTGTATCATTTTTTTACCGAGTCCGCTATAATTCTATAAAAAAGTCCGATACCTCATAATAATGTCAATGTTTAATAGGTAATCCACAAATCCGGGCAAAGCCGGATCAGACCGCTATAGTCATCTAATATATATAATCTTTGTCATCATCAAATAACAGATGAGGGTATATATTTTTAATACCGGATTTTTCACTATTAGTCATTATCATCATATTACCCATTTATATAACTGAACATATTATTTTATAAAATTTTGATGGACTTGTACGAATTGCTAGTCTGATATATTACTTTGAAAAAGTTTGTAGTTTATTTCCTTTTTCCCATGAATATTTGATGTAAGTTTGAAATAGCCGACGGACTTTTATATTTTCACATGACTTCCAATTAACGAAAAATAGCGTATTAATTTTTAAACATGTTTTTCTGACAGAAGTGTCATAGCACACGGAACTATTCCCTACAGAACTGTGTTTATAGACAACCGTAAAACTTATGTATTTTTCTAGGACTTTACTTGCGTTATTTTTCTACAACTGACACTGATAAATGAGCCACCGTGAAAAAGTTCCGTCAATAATGTATATGCACAATTTTTGAAAATATTTAAAATCAATTCTTTTCATATTAAGGAGGTTGATGCGTTACAGTCCCAATCAAAAGTAAGTCGAATTCTAAATGCGAACTTTTCCATAATACATTTTTACAAGAGGTTATAAGTAATTGATGATACCAATAAATTAGTGTCATAAAGACATAAATAAATATATTTTTTTTAATATTAATTAATTATTTCAGTATTTTACTTAATGGACTAACTTTTGAATTTTTTGTACAAAGTTAGGTTAGAAAAAATAAATTTATGTAAATATCTATTTTTTACATATTTTTTGCAGTAAATAATTAAAAAAATAAATTAGAAGTAATAAAAATTAAAATTAAATCATTAAAAAGTTGAAAATTCGGTTAAAATTGTCAAGAATAAAAGTCCATAATCGAAAAGTGCTAAGATTTAATAATTTTTTTTATTGATTAAAAGTCTCTTAATCAAAATGGAAAAAATATTAAAATATGTGTAAGACATCGATGCTTTACATAGTTAGTTTTCGGAACTGCTGATATTTGGTTATTTGCAAAAAATTAAAATGTACCGTTTGCATGCTAGGTTGACATAATATTTTCCATAAGACTACAATTTAAAGTTTTTTTTAATTTTTAACGTTATAAATCTCCTAATGATTTTGGATCTTTTACAGAAAATTTTGTCATAAAAAAATCAATTAAAAAAACTTTATTTCAGATTTTTTTTTATTTTTAACGCCTCAACCTCATTCATGAAAACATTCCTATTGAATTAGAAAATAAATATATATTTAAATAAATAAATTTGGTAACCACTATTTTTCATAAATGTCATCGTTTACGAGATTTTAGCGAAAAACCGTTTTTTGCGACCTTTCATCCGTAACATTTTTAGCGACACATGCGTCGGTGGAGACTTTTGGTATATTGTTTAGAACCACGAAAGGAAGGTTCATGCGAAAATCCAGCTTTTCCCTAATTTTTCTACTCTGAAATGTCTCTATTCCTTTTGGTTATATCACGGCTAGCTGTGGCATTATATTTAAAACGTGCGCCAGCGAGTTTTAACAGTCACACGAGTCATATCGCTATTTTTTACGCGTGTCTCCTGTATCAAATAGCTGTTTTTTTTTCATTTTATTTTCAAAAGTTTTGACAGTTCACCTTTTAACAAAATATAACTTCTAAGCTTATAAAAAACAACTGATCTAGCAGTAAGCTAATGATCAATGTATAATTTTTGTTATTTTATTTTATCTTATTATTTCGCATGAATGACCAAGTTGTTAAAAATGCACTTTTAATAAAAAATAAACAACTGACAAACAAAAAGTGATTTACTGTAAAATTGGTATAGCGCGAATTTTACAATACCTTATTAATTTAGTGGCTTAGAAAATTTTCCGGAAAATGTTCTGTTTTAAAATTTTACGAAAAATCCATAACTCTACCACCACATACTATGGGTGTGAGTTGTTACGTGAGTGGGTGTGGATGGTTGCGTAGATGGGAAGGTCAATATAATATTTCCAGAGAAAGAGAGAGAGAATGGAAAAGAGAGAGAGAGAGAGATTTTATATGTAATGGTAGGTAAAAAATCCGTTTTGGATAGGTTTTCCATAAAATCCGTTCCTAGTGAGTGTCTACGTCGAGAAAGAAGTAACTATGCCAAATAATGGGAACGCATCCGTGTTTCGTCTCAATTGCGTGCAAAGCCGCGGGTAATGGCTAGTACTGCATATCTGCCATACCGAAACGAGTTATCTTAACGTACTGATAACCGTGTCCACAGAAACGGGTCATTAGTTTTGTGTGGTCGCGTGTGACGTAATGTTTGATACGTCAGGTGTGCATTACCAACCTATGCAATATGCATGCACCTATGTAGATATTTTGTTTTATTGACTTACGTCTGTTGCTTGTTCAACGTTCCACAGGCGCTTTGATTAATTTATGACGCTTGAAATGTCGTTGTGCCACCAACTTGACTTCAGTTCCGTGCGTCAGTTGAACCGAGGACCGGTAAAACTCGACTGTCGCCGACAGGGTTGACCATACTGGGCCAAGAGCCAGGAAAGATTTTTGGATAAAAGTTGAAACTAATAGCAAAATCAAGACCAAGACCACCATAGTCTTGGTTTTGGCTGCAAGACTCTTGCAATTTACACACTTTATAATCTTTATATTATTGTAACAAAACTGTTCTTTGTTTATACAAATATTAAGAGCACTGTGGTTGAACCAAAAATAAAAAATTCCAGCCAATATTGGGCGACGGGACCATTCCCACTAGTTTATTTTTGACAAATCCATAAAACAAAAGAGCGGCTGATTTTTTTTTTAATTTCAAAATATTTCCGAAACTATACAGTTGAGAAAAAAAAAATGTTTTAACGAAACTTTATTGAAAAAATAAATATAATAATAAGCCGTTATGAAAACTATAGGTACCACTATTATATAAAAAACACCGTTATGCAAACCTATATGTCTGCTGCGCATGCGCCGATTTTCCCCAAAAACAATAAGGCTCTTAATATTTGCATACCAAACATCCTCCCAAAATTTGGTTTCAATCCGCTCATCCGTTTGACCTGTATCGTGTTCACAGACTAACAGACGCACAGAGTTTTTCCAAAAATATGTTTTTTGGATTCGGGGGACCTCAAAACGGAAAGATATTGTAAAATTTTTGAAAAGTGATTTTTGACCTAAACTAGTACTTACCATTCCCCATTTGTGGGTTGGAATGGTAAAATAAAGAATAGTTACTTCTTACCACAACAGTTTTATTAGCGGATGTACATTTCGCGAGCTATACTTAGTTTAGTGTTTGCTGAAGATGAGAGCATAGCTCCCGAAATGTACATCCGCTAATAAAACTGTTGGTAAGAAGTAACTATTCTATATTTTTTCTTATTGTTCTTTGTTTGTACCTAGTAAAAAATTTATTTACAAAAAGAAACGTGAACAAAAACAAACTAATAAGTACTTCCTTATAATAATGCAAAAATAACGGAAAAAAAAACGAATCCTAAAACAACTATAATAACACTAAACTACTATGTACATTGTACACAGAATATTTATATCATGGTTCTCTATTTATCTTGTCAACAGTCATTACCGCGGCTTCGCCGCGATTGAGACGAAACATGAATGCATTCCCATTATTTGGCGTAGTTACTCCTTTCTCGACGTAGACCCCCCTAAAAAATGTCAAAATTGATGACATTCACGTGATCCTGACAAACCTTGAAAATGACGCTCAAGTTAGTTTTTAGACTATTTACCTCTTTTCATTCTCTGAACGGGTTGTTTTTGAAAAAGCACGAAACACGTGTTTATTTATTTGTTGACAGAAGTAGTTCTGCACCTTTTCGAATTGATACACGTCTTATGTCATTTCTCCATGTAAATTTTGGATTCCCGTTACACCTTTTTAGAGGTTGAATTTTCAAAAATCCGTTCTTAACGGATGCGTACGTCATAATAGCTATCTGTGTGCCAAATTTCAGCCCAACCCGTCCAGTGGTTTGAGCTGTGCATTGATAGATCAGTCAGTCAGTCATCAGTCACAGTTTCCTTGTATATGATTATTTATGTCACTATATTTATTTATGTCGTGCATTGTTCACTGACACTGGCTGACTTGCTACTCGTTGTTTATATACCTCTTCAGCCGCGTTCTGGAACATTCTACGACATTCTAAAAGTTTCGGCATGCTTCTATGCGATTCCGATAACACGTTTTTCTTGTTGTTTTTTTTTTAAAGCGCGCCATTTTGTTATTTATTAATAAAAATGTTAATTTCTAGTACAGGATAGATAGGCGAGCGGCTTTTGGCATTTTAAGCGCTTTGTTGTGGAATCGACTGACCAATTTTTTTAATAAAAGATAACCGGTTGAAATCTTTTGTAAGTTGTTCCTTATACTTTACTAAACACTTTCTGAAAAAAAATTTTTTTTGTTAGTGTGGGCCGAAAATTGTTATTAACAATTTGTTTGTTTATTGACAAACGCTGATATTTTGGGTCAGTAATCAATTCTTATAGGTAAATTGGCCAAAAATAAACACTTTTTGTTCTTTGTTTTCGAAAAAATGCTTCCCTGCAGAGTTATAGCCAATTTTTTATTTAAAAATCGAATATTCGTACTTTTTAATAATTTTTTTCTCGCTTATTTTCGGTCGTAAAGAAAAAATAAAAAAAGGAAAATGAAACGCGCAACCAACACTTTAATATATATTTTTTCCCCGTGTGTAAAATTAATTATGGTGTTAAAAACAGCTGATATAACTAAACAATATACTCCCCCCACGGCGCGCGCCCGCGCCTTAAAGAGTATATTGTTTAGTTCTATCAGCTGTTTTAGCACCATAATTAATTTTACACACGGGGAAAAATATATATTAAAGTGTTGGTTGTGCTCTTCATTTTCCTTTTTTTATAAAAATAGCAAAAGCCGCTCGCCTAAGAGCCACAAGCCTACGAAACAATAATCAATTTAGTTTTTATAATTCAGATGACTCCAAGTGACGTTATCACCCGCGCTACCCACCTACCTCCATTTAAAGTTGTCTAGTTCAGGTTAAAAAAACAATTATAAAATGGCGTAAAATTACGCAAAAAAATTGTTTTTCTTAGTTTACGATGTTAGTAAAAACATGTAACAAAATTGAAATGATTGTACATTATTTTGTTATTAAAAGAAAATCCTAAAATAAGGGTCGGTATCGAACCTGAACACCAGACTACGTCCTTAATAAAATCTGTGATTTCTCATAAGGATCAATGTTAAAGGCAAGAAACATTTAATATTAATTACTTTTTTTTGTTCTCTGTAGCTTTTTGAAATTTTAGATGGGTCATTACCTTATTAAAATCTACCAATATGCCAAGTTTCATTCAATTCTGAACATTAACTCTCTAACCGACAGTACGACCACATATATTATCATCACCTGGTATTGAACAGGACTGAGTGTTATAGTTAAAGGATGTTGTGTATACCTGTTTCCAGGAGTGTTCTCAGGAGAGTAAGTAGGATGTGGACGACGTTGATCGGCGTCATTGCCACGTATTCAACGTGAAGCACGTCCACGTACCGTCATCTTCTGGAAATGTCTATAAACAAAATATTCAGCAAATCATTGGGGAATGTTCAGCACACTATGTAACTTTTCCTTCTTTTTTAAGGTCGGGTTTACATAATATACGAACATAATTTTAATTTAATCCCTTCGGACCTGAATTTAATATTTTTGAAAAACAAAAAATGTTTAGGGTGTAATTAAGGTATATTCAGTGAAAAACATTTACAGAATTTCGGAAAATCATATGGCCATTGAAATGGACAAGCGGTAAAAAAAATTGAAATAAAGTTTGATCCTGGAGGCCATCCCTAAAATTTCCCGCCATTTTCGAGTTCAAAACGCTCAAAAATTTATAAAATATAGCAAGAAGTTTATTTTTTAACTCTTTGAGCTCAAAAAAATACTTAGTTACGAATTTTTCGTTCACGATATCTCGTGGACAAATGAATAGATTTTGATGCATTTTGCGGCAATCAACGCAGATTTTTTAACCTAAGAGAGTGATTTATTACAAAAAAATCGATCTGATAAGAATATTACGATTAATTAAAAAAAAAACACTTTTTACGAATTTTTCGTTCACGATATCTCGTGATCAAATGAATAGATTTTGATGCGGTTTGCGGCGATCGACGCAGTTTTTTGCGGAGAAGAGCTGATAAGATTTTGGAATTAATCAGCTTAGTAGTTTTCAAATATTTCAAAAAAATCAACTTTCTAAAAAATTTTGAAAGTTTTATTTTTGAGATTTCCCAAAATCTATTGGGCCGAATAATTCCAAACCGCGTTTCAATTGGACTCTCCGTTCAAAAGTAATAAAAGGTTTACATACGCACACACAGCCCTACAGACAACATCGCCAAAATAGAATAGCTTCCTAAGACCTCAAAACGTCGAGATCTGACGAATACTCGATTTTCGAAAATCGGGGTGAAAACAATTTCAGGATTTAATCATTTCAATTTTGTTACATGTTTTTACTGACATCGAAACTAAGAAAAAAAAATTTTTTGCTTAATTTTACGCCATTTTATAATTGTTTTTTTTAACCTAAAGTATACAACTTTAAATGGAGGTAGGTGGGTAGCGCGAGTGATAACGTCACTTGGAGTCATCTGAATTATAAAAATTAAATTGATTATTGTTTCGTAGGTTTGTGGCTATCCATTACTAGAAATAAATATTTTTATTAATAAATAACAAAATGGCGGCTTTAAAAAAACAACGAGAAAATCGTGATTTCGTCGTTGAAAATGAGTTAAAAAAATATAAATCATTTTTTATAATTAAGTAGGTAATTCTAGTACCGGACGGAGCTATTGTTGTGTAAAATACTCTGCGCAAAAATTAAATCAATCGGTTGTATACAATTGTTTCAATCACCCGCGCCGCTTGCAAAAACGTAGTTTTGAAAAAAAATTATTTAAAGTTTTGATTTCAGATTTCTTACAAAAAAATAAAAATGTATATTTACACTAATCAGCTCTATGCCTGGTGCATATAGTTTTCTGCTATTTTTTTTGCTCTACTCTGCAAGAGCATAAGGGTAACGTGATACCAATTGAGAGGTAAGAGCGGGTAAGAGTCTTACCGTAAGACCGTTGCAGCTCTCGACTATATGCTATAGCTTTGTAAATATTTAAAAGTCTGAAATTTTTGCAGTATTTTCTCAATATATTATACTTACGAAAAATGTAAAAAAATAAATTCGATTTTTCGAAACTCGAACACCAGACTACATCCTTAAACTGGCCAGTGCACGTTTCAAGTCCGTAAATATAATTTCCTTGAAAGAAATACATTTCAGTTTCTGATAAATAATTCGTACGGAAAAGTTGTCGGAAAGAAAAAATAGGTAAATTAAATAGCAACCGCTAAGTGATAAACGGTAAGTCGTGTGGCCTATATGATATGTAACAAAAAGCGTTCAACCTAACTTTGGACAGTTGTGTATTTGATATTGTAGACACTCCGACAGTTCACAAATTGAACCCAGATCAAAATAACGCACTAATGTTCAGTTTAGAGAGCAAAGATTAACAATGACACAAGAACAACAGCTATATAATTCAATAGTGTAGACCAGCGGTCAGCAATCACAACGATTGCATCACAAATAAATTCTCTGAATTTTAAAACTTTATTAGGATTTTTTACATATCTATACTAATATATATAAAGCTGAATAGTTTGGTTGAACGCGCTAATCTCAGAAACTACTGGTTCAAATTGAAAAACAAAAATTTGTCGAGAAAGGCTATAGGCTATATAATATCACGCTACGACCAATAGGAGCGGAGCATCAATGAAAAATGTTGCAAAATGTATTTCAAAAATAGCTTCTATTCAGGTGAAATTCCGTAACTACATATATCAATATTAGGTCGTACATTCCCTTCCCCATTCATTCTTTTGCACCCGAGTGAAACCGGGCGGGACCGCTAGTCATAAGATAAGATAATAATTATTTTATTTATTGAAGAGTTCCAATCAGATATTAATCATAGATTTCAATATTTTTATTGTCAAAAGGTATAAAATTAATGTACAACTTATTACAATTTTTAATATGGATTTCGTGTAACCTACCGCAATATTTTTTTATGTATTGGATAAACAGGCTATTAAGTTATTTTTTATACAAAATTAATTTGCTGCCCTGGGAAAAGTTTTCAAAAACACAGACCATGTGTAAGTCGAGGTTTAGTTAAGGATATACTTTTTACTCTATAATGTTTGTTTCGATTTGACAAGCTATAGACACTATAGTTGCCTATGTCACTAATAATTTTGTCGTTACAACACTACACATGTAAAAGTTCATTGCAGACGTAATATTTTATTAGTTTTGAGTTGAGCATTTATCACTTATAATATTGTTTATTCAACACGCGTGAGTAATATATAATTTCGGGGCCCTGCTAAATTCGGGAGAAATAATAAATTACTTCATGTTGACGCGTAGAGTGCTAATAATGAGCCGAAACTGTACGATAATGTATTACTGCATAGTTTCTGGACCAATAGGAACGCGTTAGCGAGCCGAAACTGTACGGTAATGAATTATTACTGCATAGTTTCTGGACCAACAAGAACGCGGTAGCGATTTGTATATATGAAAACAGCATCGCAATTCAGCGAAAGTCAGGGTCATCTTGTGTGCATCGAGGGCGGTGGGTACGTCAATCAATAAAGTGATTTATTATTTTTCCCTCTTTTATCAGAGCCCCGATTACATATTCCTCGTGCTAGTTGAATAAAGTATTATGAACGACCATTGATCGAAGGAGAATATTCCACTCGCGTGTTACCGCACGAGCGTAGCTCATAGCATCTTCTCCTTCTCTCACTAGTCGCACAATATACTATTGAGAATCAGTTTTATAAAGGTACTACTATTTATATTGAATTGATTGTCAGAACAGTCAGCATCAGATACATACGTTTATATTATGTTTTCAAATAAATACTTATAGGCAAGACGGTGAGGGTGTATTTTTCGGGCACAGGCGAGATTATTGTTGAAATCGCTTCGTTTTAGGGTATAATTCAACCCCCTAAGTTTGCTTACAAATTGTTGGTGTGCTTGATTTTATAATTGACAATTAGTGACGAAAATAGTGTTTTTTTCTCTATTTCCTTTAATATCTCCGTTCCTCTTGAATGTTAGTAAAGCATATGCATTGAGAAAGTTGTTCCTTATGAAATTTCCTAAAAAAATGAGCACTGACAGAAGTTGCTAAGTGCAATTATTGTTAACTTGCAAATAGCCCCGAAAGTTAAAAAAATACGTTTTTTTCACTATTTTTTTACTAAAAAATGACCGCACATAGATGGCTGAAACTTTTCAAAAATGATATCTATGTTGACCCAAACATGCATGAATAATTTTAGCGTCATCGGTCAATTACTTCTCGAGTAATTAACGATCACTTTTTTTTTTGTTTCCTTAATTGCAAATTGCGCCATTTTTTTCACAAATGGGTTTCGCTGGTCGGATCAAGCCAGAAAAATCACAAATCCATTCAACTTTAGTATCCCGTTGGAATTTTTGGAAAAAATTAATTCTAACCGATTTTATAACGATTGAATATTGGAAAAGTTATATGGTTTTAAACGTTTGTCTAAAATTGGTATCGCTAAAGAATTCGTTATAAAAACGGTTAGAATTGATTTTTTCCAAAAAAAGCAAGCAAAAGCACGAGAATAGCATTAGATTTCAATATCAACAATTAATTAAAAAGCCTTTATCTAAAAAAATTCGACCACCTTCACTAAAAGTCACTAAAAACAGAAAAATAATTAAATTCAGTCTAAAATCTATATAGGACTGTGCACTTTGTTTCGTTATTGAGAATTGTCGTTAAACGTAGAGAAGAATATTACGCGTATTAATAAAATTTTTTCGTCAAAAGATTTTCTTTTACTCGTCATGTTCACAGTTTACTTCGTAGGCAATTTAGAATATGATAACTTATCGATAAGCAGCTGATCTAAACATAAGAAAGATAATCCTAACAAACATAGAAGAACGAATTTCTTAGAATCTTCGATACGCATGATGCTGACAACAAAGCAACAAAATAGCATACAAATACTGTTTGTTGCTTAATGATGACGTATTGTTGTCAATATTTAGAGTGGGTGTGTCGTTATTTAGAGTGTATCATTGTATGAGCAACAAGGTAAATCAACTAGAATTAAGTAATTTTGACGTTTTAAGAATTTTGCCGTTACATCGAGTGACGTTAAATGGAGTTTAGACTGTATAGGTAAAAAGTTTTATTTTCCAATTTTTTTCGCATTTATTTTCGTAAAATATATTTACTTTACAAGAAATATTGGTTTTCTGTCACCTTTTAAGGACTTGTATTTTACTTATACCTATGAGAAAATAACATATGTAACCACCTACTTTAAATTGTATTAAACACCTGAAACAGGGTTGTCACGTATATACCTATATTGAACATTTCTTATGATGAATACTTTGAATGGCCCCTCAGTAGAAGTGATGTGTCCACATGACTCTTTATTGGGAGCTGGCTCTGTGTGCTCTGCTCACTAAAAAGAGTCGTTCAAAGGAGCGTCACTAGACAGTGCGCACTACACAAGAGTACAGACTGCAGAGGTGTGAACTGTCATCATACATGCTGAGGAGTCACGTAGCATTGCACAGCACAATACACACACTTAGCTCTAAGCTCATTTTAATATGATTCTGATCTTATATTATTCGCATTTAGGATAAACTATAAAGTATAACAAAAACTTGCCAATAATAATGTTTATTGTTACAATATTATATCTTTGTCAACGACGTCAATGTGAATGGTTTAAGTCACTGTAAGCTTAGTACTATTGCACTTACAGTGTGTCATTCAACATTAAATGACTCAGCAAAGGTAACTCCGTACGTGCAAAATTCACTAGTGCCTCTGTGGCCTGTGCTGTGTGCGGTCTGTAAATGTGCAAATGCAACAGTACAGAACAGCTCAGCGCAGAGCAATGGCGCTCGGAGTGAGTCATTCACAAAAAAAGAGCGACTCGCTCCGCTCCGAGAAAAGGTCGTTCATTATGAACGGCTCGCTCAGGAGTGACACAACACTACTCAGTAGTTTATTTTTTATAAAAAGTTATATTGCATTGTTGGTCACTTTGAACAAACAAAAATAAAAAAAACATTAACAGAATATTTTTGTACCAGAATAAAACCCTGTTTGCAAACGATATACAAATAAAACACCAGTTTCTATATTTAAGCCTATAATTTCCAGAGCTATGACTGCTTTGTGTAGATTGTAGAGGATTCTGAACGGAATAGACACATAACATTATGCATCTACAACGTACTATAAGTGTGTTCACACGAATATGTTATATAACAACTATGAAGGATAGAGGTAAGGAGGACAATCTTATATAGGAGATAAGTAGTGTCCGACCGAAGCTTCGGCTTCGGCCACCTTCGGCCAAAAAAGCCACCTTCAGCGAAACCTTCGGCTTCGGTCAAATTGGGTCGAAGTTTTGGCCGAAGCCGAAGGTTTTTAACAAGCGTCGAAATTGAACGAACTGTTACGAATCAGCGAGAGCGCGAAGGACGTGGCGACGCGCGGGTGGACACATTGCGTTGTACTTGTGCAACGTGAGTCTCTGGAAAGAGTCACATCTACCAAATTTCTTGGTTTATATTTGGATGACCATCTTAATTGGAAAGTACATTGTACTCAACTATGCTCCAAACTTAATTCTATCTGTTATCTTATTAGATACCTAAAAAATGTACTTACAAACATTCAACTAATAAATTTTTACAATGCTCAAGTTGTTTCTAGGGATATGGCATATGCTTCTGGGGTAACTCAACTTTGTCTAATGACGTCTTTATTTCTCAGAAAAGAATAATCCGTGCCATTGCTGGCATTTCTTCTAAAGTGTCTTGTCGCCATTCTTTCTATAATCTCAAACTCATGACTCTTTGTCAAATTTTCGTTTATGAAATTTCTTTGTTTGTTTTTATAAACTATAATCAGTTTGTCACGAATGGTGACTATCATTCTTACAATACGCGTTTTAGGCATGACCTGAGTTCTCCCTTTAGCAAACTTGATGTAAGCAAAAATTCTCCTCTCAACATAGGTGTTAAAATTTTTAATAAACAGTCAAATTAAGAACTGTAACAACTCGAATATTTTTTCTCGTTTGTTAAAAACGTTCCTTCTGGGGAACACATTTTACAATTTGTCTGAATTTTTTAATTTGTAATTTATATGTATGACGTTTTCTATATGAGTTTCTCTCATCAAATGAAATAAAGAGCTTTATTTATTTATTAAAACAAGTTAAATATTATTACTGTTAAAAACTGTTAAATTACTTTAAATTAAAGAAATATGTGTTATTTAATTCACATTATTTCTAAATGTTATTAATTTTGTAATTTTTATTATCTCTAGATCAACTTCTAGAGATGATTAAAATTACCTTTTTATATTATAATTTATAGTCAATAAAACCTTCAGATCAAAAATTTTAAAATCATTTAATATATTTAATTGTAGCTTGTGGCAGTTGTAGCAATTATCTTAAGCTGAATTTTTTAGGGTTTTTAAACCTTCGGCTTCGGCCAAAAATCGACCTTCGGTCGGACACTAGAGATAAGTTGAAAAAATGTCCATCTAAATTCTAAATGCTGTAAATAACAGTTCAAAAATCGTCCGTAATGGCGCTAGAGCTACATCCGAGTATAAAATGAATTTAGCAGTTGTTTACCCTTCATAGCAGTTATAAACGAATTGAAGCGCGTTGAGTTGGAAAATTTGGTATTTTTAATGATTGGAGTCGTTAATAACACTGCAGTATATAAAATCTAAACTGTTTATGCATGTCCAAAATAATTTAATAAATATAACCTAAAAACCTGCTGTGAGATAGAATAGAGAGTGATTTAATTTTTGTTAGCTTTTACTAATATTTTTTAGTCATTTTATGTTTTATTCATATCAGTATAATCGTTTATTTACTACTAAGTGCATAATAGCACGTTTAAAAATGACATTTAAATCAAAAATTAATTTTATATCATATTGTTTTTTTTTTTACTTTTGAAAAGTGCGCCTTTAAGCGAAAACTCTACTTTCCTCGTCTACTTTTCTATCCTACTCTAATAATGTTTGCCCTCCATACGCTTGCTTCAAAATTTACTCTTTTGCGACAGTGGCGGTCCCCTAATTTAACGCTTTTTGATGGACATTTTTACGTACACAGAAGTGGTTCTCCTTAACCTCTACCCTCCTTAATAACAACCCAGAGCCACTGAACTTACGGAAGGTAAACCTCTTTTCGCACGGTAAGATAAAATTGATTCCTAACGAACATGTCACAATGTACGTATTAGTGATATAACAAATATTAATTTTTAGAAAATAAAATTGTCGACCAATTTTTCTCAGACCATATATAATATTGACAAAAAATAATAAAAATACAAATCAATATAACACAACATGACGTTTCGATCCGGATTTGGATTTTCTTCAGAAATATCTAAAAAATATAAAAATTAATTAGTATCTGAAGAAGAACCAAATCCGGATCGAAACGTCATCTTGTGTTATATTGATTTGTATTTTTATTATTTTTTGTCAATATTATATTATGGTCTGAGAAAAATTGGTCGACAATTTTATGTACTTGAAGAGTTCTATTCAGACGTTAATCAAAGATTTATTTTTAGACATTCGCGAATGCGAATATTCAGTTTTAAAATATGGCGTCATTTTCTTAAGGTTAAAATTTGACAGGTGATTGGCCGCGCAAGTCGCATGCATACATTTGTAGTGATTCTAGGTACTAAGTTGATTATTAATACTAAGTCTAAAGCTTTATTACGTAATGCTAAAGTAAAGACTGATAAAAGATATAATAGGCATGATGACAAATTTTGAAATCCAGTACTGTAATGTAGATGCCTACACATCAAATATTTCCGAAAAAAAAAACATTATTTCAGCAATAAATTAAATAACGCAAATTATTGCATTTTTATCTTTCTATTTTTAAGTGATCGCGAAAACGCTTGTGACGTCACGCCTTAGTGACAGCTGAGATTAGATGTATTTATGGGTGCAGAGATGTGGTTCAGAGGTATTTCTTAGAAATTTATGTAAATTTACTTAATGACATGATTTATATTATGTATTTTCTTAAAAGTAGGTACTTAGTAGTAAAAATAGTACGGTTTATTAGTACAAAAAAAAATTCACTACCTCCTGGACTACTCGTATTATAAAAGGCAACATGTTCCTACTGGAAGCTGTTTACTGATCTCGACAAAGCCACCTTTAAATAATTGAATAAATAATGAGAATAAAATAGGAAAACAAAAACGGCGACTATTAAACCATGCATTGTCTAGACTCAGTGCACTGTGCAAGCGAACATTTAATATAAATGAAACAATAGAGTAGCTCGGCCATTATTGTGATTAAACATTTATCCAATCAAATACTTAGATAATCCGTACGTTATTCATATGTTTCCATTAGCCGTCTGTCCACTGTCCAGTGTGCATATTGCAGCTCAATATAAATAGTGCAGAGGCTCGGACGTTCATTGTTAAGTGAAATCCAGCATCGACTTCGAAATCAAAACGTGTCGATGTTTCCGCTCTATGTGTGTATTTATTTCTTATTCATTAGCATGCCAAACTAGAGCTCGTTACCCATGGTTTTAGTTCGGTGTAGTGATGTGTCCACATGACTCTTTATTGGAAGCTGGCTCCGTGCGGAGCGCACGGAGCTAGCTACTCTAATTAGAGTATTTCTAAATTTTAAAAAAGGCGAAGAAACATTTTATAGTTAAAAATAAGGCAATAAATACAATAATTTTAATGAACCAAGATTCTTGAGTAGTAAAATAAAATTTTTATCAACATATCATAACTATAATACCCGAAATGATAAACTTATGATACCATATAGCAGAACCAGTCTCGGAGCAAGTTCATTTTTTATATTTTGCTGTAAATTGTGGAACGAAATACCGCCACACATTCGTAATTCACCATCTCTTACAAATTTTAGAAAAAATTGTAAAATGTTCTTGCTTCGAGAAATGTATGATGAACATGTTATATAGTGTCATAAGTATCTTACACTCTTTTTTCTGTTCTATTGTATATTTTATTTTGATCAATTTATTACTGCTCTATTATATTTATTTTAGATTTTAGTTTTTAATTTTTGTAACTATTTGTCATTTATTATTGTATGGCTTTGCGGCTTTTACCTAAATTTAATAATAATAATAATAATAATAATAATAATAATATTTTTAAATGATTTTCTTTTAAAAACGATTATTTTTTATTAAAATAAATTCTTTACATTAATGAATTTCATTCGGTAAATTGCACTACAGTAAAGCATATTTTCAATCATTATTAAAGTCATAGTAGCAATTTGTCTACGACGAATTATTTCTTGCACAACCATTGCATCCATATTTAAATTTCAAATATAACTGTCAAGTGTCAACCTAGCAAAACAGTGAGCAAACAAGCAAGCTGCGTGTGAAGCGAAACTAGCAGTGCTCCCTACCGACCACCAAGCAGGATACCATGCATGGCAGCCTGCAAGACTTCAAGCAAGCTAGCGAGCACGAAATCCTGCAACGTGTGAAGGGGCCTTAAACCAATTCTGAAAATTTTAGGGGGGTTTGCCCGATTATTTAAATAAATAAATGACTTTAAAAGTAGGCAAATTTAACATTGGCTTTGTGGTAAAACGGTAGATGGATGATATGTTTTCATTGATTTCTCTAAAACTAGTCGGTGGAAATTAAAAAAAAACTATTTAAATTAAAATTTGTCTGTTAGCCTGCCAGATTTACAAATAAAATAAATAAATAAAATAAATAAATAAAATAAATAAATAAAATAAATAAATAAAATAAATAAATAAAATAAATAAATAAAATAAATAAATAAATAAATAAATAAAATATTGAAAACAAAAAAAAAACAGTTGTGACCGACTAATTAAAAAGATATTTTATCTTTTTAATTAGTCGGGCACAACGGTTTTTTTTTTTGTTTTCAATAATTTATTAAGGTTTTAATTTTTTTAACTTTATATAACTTTTTTATTATGAGGTAAAAAAATAAAATAAACGTAGTTTTGCTATAAAACTTGTATGTCATTATTCCATTTATATAATAAAAGAATTTTAATCAAAAATTCAATTGCGATTGGCGGGGATTTTAGCCCACCGGAACCCGCCAACCTATTGAGCACGTTATAAACGTAAACTTCAAAACAAAGTAAACAACATTCTATTCGAAGATGCATATATATGATAACCGTTTTTTTGGGTGACCAGAAGTTACCCCTTTTTCACGTTATGGCCGAATCCAGCCTGCTAACCATTGTACTTTTTTATTAAGCAGGGTTTAAATTTCCCAAATATCCATGAATTGGTCTATTCGGAGATCCATAGGGTTTGAGTGTTACGGGCTCTCGTGCTATTTAGGTATATTTTAGTAAGTTATTAGTAGAACGAATGTGGAAGGGAGGGACATGAATACGCACATTCATCTTAGTTTACCGAGATGAATGTTGTGTCCAAATTTCATGATGATCGGAGTTACCGTTCAAAAGTTTTTGTCGATAAAAAGCAGTAATTATACTTTTTAGTACAGATAATAAATTTCTTTTAAATCAATAATTACTGGAATTAATAAAATATTATAAATATTTAATTCAAAACACTGTAAGAAAATTATTTTTATACAGTTTTTAAATAAGCTATTAATTAGATTTATTTAATTTTAATTAGTGGTAAATAAAATTAAAATAAATTTAAATGTAAGAAAGTAATGTAGAAAATAAATAAAATTAAAAATGTATTCGCCCAACGTGGGGCTCGAACCCACGACTCTGATATCATAAGTGACGTACACTACCGACTGAGCTATTCGGGCTTCTGATGTACTAGGCTAATATTGGTATATTTAGTTACGGCATTTCGTGCACCTAAATAGAAGCTCATTTTTGAGATATATTTTGCAACATTTTTCATCGATGCTCCGCTCGTAATGGTCGTAGCGTGATATTATAATATAGCCTATATCCTTCCTCGATAAATGGGCTATCCAACAAAAAAAAATTTTCAATTTGAACCAGTAGTTTCTGAGATTAGCGCGTTCAAACAAACAAACAAACTCTTCAGCTTTATATATTAGTATAGATTATCTTCTCAGTACACTGGGGAAAAAACGCTGTTTATTCGGAGGAATAGTTACCTGAAGAAATAAATGAACCGAATAAATAACTACTTACGTTCGGTGAATATGGCAATAAATGAATAAATTACAAAGAAAACGATTTATTCAAAATCAGGAATAACAGAGGCAGAGATCTTTTCAAAACGTATTTAAAGTGCAAAACGCAACTGAATAATAATAATAATAATAATAATAATCGATTTAATTTAGGGTCATGAGTAGCCAAAGCCGTTTCAACATGCCCTCTCTGATAAAATATACAAAAAGATATACGAAACATGAGATATATACAAAACATGAGAAACTGAATTGAACCAGCCTGTAGATAATTACTATGCAACTAAACTTTATTCAATTACGTTAATTTAAATTCATTAGTCTAATTAAAAATAATAAATTAAAGCGTTTCGTTTTCACAGAATAACTCTTTACGTGCAACCCTTTTGATCTACTCATTAGAGAATTTAGTGGATGCGGACTTTTGAAAATCATTTCAATAAAATTATACCTAAAGTCCGCTGTACACGATTTGCCGCTAGGTTCCTAGCTAGATTTCACTACCAGTTTTCTAGCGCTGATTTTCTTCATTGCTATTATGTACTCGCTTCACACGAGACGTCTTTACAAGCTTGCGCTGGCGGTGGATTTAGTGCGCGCGCAGTATCGGACGTGCATGAACTGCGCACTTTCTTAATCTTTTAATGAGGGTTCTTTTTATTACCTGTAATACTTAACAACAATTCCGCACTAGTTTAAAAAATAATTATTAATCCCTTCTCTTAATTGATTTATCTTCACATCTTGCTAAAGTTACTCTAGCGTCTGATATTCATTATGAATTCCGTTTTTGAACATAGGTGAAAGAGGAAACGAAATTTTGGTTTTGGAAGGTGTAAAGTTTTCTTTTTCGAAGGTTTTAAAAAATGGCGAGTCGTATTGGCGCTGTGCTTTTAAAACTTGCAAGGCTGTAAAGTTTTATTTTTCTTTCCTGTGATCATACATAATAATTATTATTATTATTGCCTGGTGCGCAGTTCGTGTACTGTGAATTTTTATGGTCTTTTGTACAGTGCGCAGTTCGTGTAATAAAGATTAGGAGCCAGGTATATATTGCGCAGTTCGAGGCCGTCGGCAGTGACAATTAAAACGGTAACATAAGTGCATGTTTATTGTCTCTGAACATAACACACACTCTGGCATAGTGTTTATTTGTGGGCGTTTGTTCAAGTCGCCTACTTGACAAGAAATACTGATTCCTGATTGGTTATTGCTCATACCTGTAGCAGCGGACCTAGCAAGTAAAATAGCCACTGTTCTGATTTTAAAACGTATCTTATGAGTTAGCAGGCAAGTCCGCAGTAACATCATTTCCAGCTTTGTAGCCAGCCTGCCGGCCAGCAGAAGTCCAAGCAGTGTCTCTAGCCTCGTGTGCAGCGGCCTCAGCATAATATATAGATATAGCTCTGCTTAAGAGTTGTATGAGGGGTATCTCAATTCACCGAGAAATCAATGAATGACTTATGGACATCATTAATGCATTACAGAAAATCGTTTCACATAAAATGCAACATAGACTGGGCGTCCAAGAGAGGTTAGTATGCATTTTATGTGGAAGGTTTTTGTTATGCATTAATTAATTATTTCCTCAACAAAATGCATGTATTCAAATCTTTGATTAACGTCTGAATAGAACTCTTCAATAAATAAAATTATCGACCAATTTTTCAGACAATATATTAACAAGAAATATAATTAATACATTAACGTTTCAATCCGGATTTGAACCTTCTTCAGAACTGATCTAAAAAATATAAAAAATAATTAATATTTAATTTCTAATTCGCTTTATATAAAATTATTTTTTCAATATTTTGATACTAATTAATAAGTTTGAAAGAATTTTATATAAAGCGAATTAGAAATTAAATATTAATTATTTTTATATTTTTTAGATCAGTTCTGAAGAAGGTCCAAATCCGGATTGTATTAATTATATTTTTTGTTAATATATTGGTCGATAATTTTATTTATTAAAAAATGCATGTATGTTGATGTTGCGTCCACGAAGACTGTAACCAGGAGAGTCCCGTCACCCAATTGGCTGGAATTTCTTTCTAGATATACTAATTAATTGTCTTTGCATCAAAATAGATAATTTAACAGAACAGTATAGAACATATAAAGCGATTCGGTGATACGCAATAACTAATAATAATGAAATAATAATAATAATAAGCTATTATGTAGCATATTAAAACTGGTCTAATATCCGTTCGGAAGGACAGAGATATCCGCACTCGTCGTGTCGCCGACAGAGATGCCAATATAAGTATAAAAGTACAGAACTAATATCTTTCCTGCTTCACAAAGGTCTCTGATGCCACTCTATTATAAGGAGGAAATTATCTAAAACGAACCTTTTAAAACACAAGCGCATGCTATAATAGCACTTGTGTACGGATGATGTACCGAACGTTCCTCAAATATAGCACTCTTAAGACTATACAGGCTGATTTTTAAGTTGATTCTTCTTTTTTAACAGCGTGTAGAAATCAAATAGACGAGCAAATGTTTTATATAACTTTTTTATTAAAACTCAAAAATAAGAGAGAAACAGCCGTTTAAATTTTTTAAATTTTATTTAATTAAATCAAAATCCCGGTTAACAAACTCAAAGAAATGATAACACGAATCGGAAATTCATCCCAAATAATTCGCTGAAGGCCCTTATCGCTACTACAAGCATGTACAGAAGCATGGCTACGACGCACGCATCTTTGTAATCAACAAAGCGGGGGCAACTTCGAACAATCTCTGTGAATACTTGATAATAATAACATATTTCCATAGTGACATAATATAACCCCAGGACCGACCTCAAAATTTAATAAAACTTTGAAAGCCCGTTTCTCTTTCATTTTTGAGTTTTGATAAAAAAGTTACTTGAAATATTTGTTCGTCTATTTGATTTCTACACGTTGTTAAAAAAGAAGAATGAACTTAAAAATCATTTTGTATATGCCAACTACAAATACCGCCTGCACGCTTCATCTCAAATCACATTTGTTTAAAAATGGTCACAGTTAAAGAGTTCCGAAACCTTTAGCTTTTACCCGAACCCAGGGTTTGGGTAAAATGAAGGATCAAGAACCACGTTACAGGCCCTACAAGCGATTTTTTTGAAAACAGGCTTAGACTACGTATGACTGATTATGTTGTTTTTTTAGATTGTGTGTTTTTCTAAGAAAACGTTTTTTTTATTTTTCACTCTTAGGACCTGTACTGTTATCCCTAGTTCTTATTTAGCTTCCAAAATAGCGTCAGAGAGCGGCAACCAGTTTTAGGCGAGGGGAAAGAATTTAAGATTGAGATTTAGATTTAAATACTCTACGTTTAAAGTGAATAAAATTGTAAATTCATTTTAAAGTTCATATGTTGTGAATTTTCGGGTGAATAACAAATTATGGCAGGAAGAAGTTTTACTTCAGTCGTGTGATCTAAAGCACAGTCGTTTTTTTTCTATGTCTGTATCTACCGGGCTGCTAATATTAAATATGTGGTATCATCATTGTTAATTGTTTTTCTTTTTTACTTTATAGAACATTCAGTATTCATATTTAATATGTTCGTGATCGTGTTTTATACTCATTCCAATAAAACATGGTGTGTACACAAAGCAAACTTTTTCGAATCTAGATTTTCACATTTACTAGCAGCTCGGTCCGGCTTCGCTCAGGTGCAATTTTTTCCGCTTACTGTTTATCCGTCTTTTGATGTGACGTAATCTATACAGAGTGATCGGTAATTGAGAAGAAATTATGACTAATTTGGAATGATTTAATCTCTATACTTGGGGGTCAGAGATGCGTCATCTTCGAGAAAATCTACTGCGGTTTTGTCTTTTTACAGAAAAATTTTTATAGTAATGAGACTGAATAATTTTTATTTAATTTTTTTTATTTATTGTAAGTTTTAACACACAACATAAAATCTAACAGTAAATTTAGTGGTTTTTAGCTTTAGGAAGGTTGACCAATTAGTAAGCTATCAGATCGTGAAAAAATTTAGGCCAAAAAGTAGGAATATTATATTTTTTTAAATTTTTAATTCCCAAAATTTGGATTTTTGTAAAAGAAAACCGAAGTAGATTTTGTTGAAAAATAAACTAGTTTCTTTTGGATAGATCTTCGGAACAAAAGGACAGCTGATTGTTTTTATTTTTAAAATAGTTCCGTTATAATAATTATAAAGCTTAGAATAAATCTTATTTACAAAACTTTCTTGAGAAAATAAATATAATAAAGAACCGTTTTTTAAGTAAATATTCCGTTATAATAGAAAAACAACGTTATAGCACATATCCCTTTTCCGCATATGGCAATTTTCCTCTAAACACGATAGGGCGCTTCATATTTGTATGTCAAACAGCCTCCCAAAATTGGGGTGTAATGCTCTCAACCGTTTGACCTGTATCGTGCTCACAGACAGACTAATAGACAGGCAAACACACGAACACACTTTTTCAAAAATATGCTTTTTGAGCTCAGGGCCCACAAAACGAAAATCATTTATAAAATTTTAGAAAAAATATATTTTTACCTAAAATAGTAACGAGCGTACCATTCCCCACTGTGCAGTTTTAATGGTAAAAGTGTTGTGTAGTCTACTATTCAAAATATGGTGGACTTAACGGGTATACATGGTGGAAGATAAGTGAATGAAACAAATTAGAGAACACAATATTAGGTATGAAGTGACAACTTGTAACTTGTAAGTTACTATGGTAACTGATATTTTTAATAATAAAATATTTTTAATTGGGGTCCTTCAAATGGGTGGAGTTTTAAAAACATGGCGACGATGGGGTATCATTTCCCATAGTTACAATGGTTACTATACAGTGAACAATGCAATTGTGAAATTGTCAAGTGCAATTGGGCTTTTGAATGAAATTTTTTTTTGTCATAAATGGAAAGATCGTATATAAGTTTTATAACAAAACTATTTTTCTTTTTTTTTTATTTTCGTTATAATTCAAAAGTTATATCAAATTAAAAATAAATTTTTGTACCCAGTTCCGAGAACGCGCCGACATTTCCCGAACATAATGTGACGTCATAATGTTAATTTATATTATTATAATAATAAATTAATTAGTTATATTTAATGAAAAATATTTAGTTTCTCATAAATTACAGTCACATTATTATTTTGTGAAAAAAAACGTCCATTGATGCTTTCGCATCTCGAACCGCAGCTGAATTGAACCGAAAATGTATAATTTTTTAGAAAATCTGTGATCATAAATAATATCTACAGTAAGTATATTAGCAGAATTGGCTTTTATAAAAGATTTATCACACATTATTAAATAGAATTACTTGCCAACAAATTTTTTTTATATTAAATTTAGGATAGTTTTAGTCAATACACATGTAGAAGCCATTGATAGTATATACTGCGTATATACATTTTAACATTATGACGTCACAACTGTCAAAAACAATTTTAGTGCGTTTGCAGTCACGTGATTTTTTTAATATTTTATCAATTTTAAATTGCTTATAATTAATTTAAAAAAAGTTTTTTGAAAGTTTTTCGCATCGATTATCAATATTATTTATAATAAAGTTTTAAAATACAATAAAAAAATCGATAATTATTTTTTTTTCAAAAGCCTAATTGGGGTTCGTCAATTGGGTGGAGCTTTAAAAACATGGCAACGATGGAGTATCTTTTCCCATAGTTACTATGGTTACTACATAGTAAACAGTGCAATTGTGAATTTTTTTAAGTGCAATAAAATGTTAAGTATCAGCACAATATGTAATTGGGCTGATACAAATCACCGAAAAAAGAAATTTCCTTGATGGGCAACGTATATATTATAATGCCGGCCATATCATAAAACTAAGGCAAAAATTCAATTGAAACAGAACATCCAAGTAAGGTGAATTTTAATGCTTTCTGTTTACAAACTTCCGATTTAAAGAGTAATTCACAAGAAATAAAAGTGGTAAATAGAGATATTATATCAATGCTGTGTTGATGAACGTTGCAAAGATATTATTGAAACATTAGGTAGGTACTTTATTGCAACCGGTAAGTTCCCACTTCCCAATCTAAAAACAGTTATCTGTCAAAATGTATTTTCAACTTTATTTTTTTTATCAAAATTTTTAACGTTATTTAATAATAATAACTATTCAATTAATAAATTAAGTTTTCAATGCTAAGATTAAGTATAATACCTACTTACTTAGAAAAATTACTAACCATCTGCATTGAAATGATGTGGTACTACATATAACTGTTATAACCTTTTACTAACTTTTTATTTGTGTTTGCACGAGGTGAAAAGTTCGCAGGTTCCATAATAAGTTATTTATTAATTTATCAATGTTTTTTTTATTATTATTATAAAAAAATCACGATTAACAGTATTCATTGACAGTACGATTCATATACTTGTTTCTCACATGTTAGTTAGTAAGTTTCGCCGCCAGATAGAGTAGTCCATATCGCGGTTCCCAATAAAATGATAAGTATCAGCACAATACGTAATTGGGCTGATACAAATCACCCAAAAAGAAATTTCCTTGAAGGGGAACGTATATTAAATGCCGGCCATATCATAAAATTAGGCAAAAATTCAATTGAAACAGAACCTTCAAGTAAAGTAAATTTTACTGATTTCTGTTTACAAACTTCCGATTTAAAGAGTAATCAACAAGGAATAAAAGTGGTAAACAGAGATATTATATCAATGCAGTGTTGATTAGAGTTGGGGAAAAAATAACTTCACGATGAAAAAATCACTGTGACAAGCCGTCTAAAATAATCACTGTGATCTGACAAGAGATATCTACGTTCCAAAGTAACGTATGTCGTTCCATGTCACCGCAGTCACTGTCACTCAAATATGACACTATGATCTGACGAGATATCTACGTTCCAAAGTAACGTATGTCGTTTCATGTCACCGCAGTCACGACGGTCGCTCCAAGTTTCAATAGATCTACGTTCCAAAGTAACGTATGTCGTTTCATGTCACCGCAGTCACGACGGTCGCTCCAAGTTTCAATAGATCTACGTTCCAAAGTAACGTATGTCGTTAATGTCACCGCAGTCACGACGCTCGCTCCAAGTTCCAATAGATCTATGTTTCAAAGTAACGTATGTCGTTCCATGTCACCGCAGTCACTACTCAGTAATCAGTTTCGCTCAAAGTCAAACATGAACGGAGTAGGCAAACAACGCCGTTGTGACGTCAGACTGTGCGGGCTTGTGATGTGAGTGATCGAAGTGACAAAGTCACGATGATTTTTCACTGTGATTTTTGTGTAACCGGAATAACAGTCACTGTGATCTCATAGTAACGACTTTTCCCATGTCTAGTGTTGATGAACGTTGCAAACATATTATTGAAACATTACTTTATTGCAACATGTATGTTCCCAACCTAAAAATAGTCATCAGTCAAAATTTATTTTCAACTTTATTTTTTTTTTTCTATCAAAATTCTTAATGTTATTTAATAATAATAACTATTCCATTAATAAATTAAGTTTTCAATACTGAGATTAAGTATAATACCTACTTACTTGGTAAAATAACTAACCATAACGTGGTACTATTACAACCTTTTACTAACTTTTTATTTGTGTTTGCACGAGGTGAAAACTTCGCAGGTTCTATAATAAGTTATTTATTAATTTATCAACTTTTTTTATTATTACTATAAAAAAAATCACGATTAACAGTATTTATTGACAGTACGATTCATATACTTGTTTCTCACATGTTAGTAAGTTTCGCCGTTAGATAGAGTAGTCCATATTGCCGATATTATAATAATGTTTGGTTGGGAAAATTTTTTGTAGCTTATAAATCACTTAAAAGAAGAAATTAAAAGGAGTACTTTTGTTGTATTTTTGCTATTTATAAATAGCAAAAATACAACAAAATTACTTCTTTTAATTGATCCGCAAGCTACAATAAATTTTCCAAACTCAACATCAATGCAAAACGGATCGCAATTTCTACACCGGTAGAAGGACATTACAAAAAAATCGATCTGATAAGAATTTTGCGAGTAATTTAGAAAAACACTTATTTACGAATTTTTCGTTCAGGAACACATGAACCGATTTTGATGCGGTTTGCAAAAATTGACGTAATTCTTTAAGGAGGAGAGCTGATTAGGTGTTGGAATTAATCGGTTTAGTAGTTTAGAAAATATTACAAGAAAACAAATGTCTAAAAGACCTTGAAACTCATTTTTTTGAGATTATTCAAAATTTTTTGGGCTAAATCATTCTAAGTTTTCCGGAAATCTAAGTTCAGCAAAGTCATCGTCAGATGCCGCAAACCGCGTTTCAATCGGACACTCCGTTCAAAAGTAATAAGAGGTTTTCAATTATACATACACAACAGCTCTACGGACATCATCGCCAAAATAGTCAGAATAGCTGGGACCTCAAAACGTCGAGATCTGACGAAAACTCGATTTTAAAAAATCGGGGTGAAAACAATAACTTTCCGATTTTTTTTTAATCGGGAAGTTAAAAATATGAACATGTAAGTTAATAACTTAGAGGACCCCGCACAAACCTTATGGGATAGAAAAAAACAATATTTTTTATTAATATCACACAAGAAGGAAGGTGTCAAGCAAAATATTAATTCCCAAACTAATTTTATAAATTTTTTTTGAAGAAGTATTTCTAAATTTTATTTTTTAGTTAGGTGTTCGTAATATTTTCAGTTTTACTTTATATTATTATGGTTCGGGGGGGGGGGATAATTACCCCCTTCATATCTACGCCTTTGACTGCGCTAGTGTGTCATAAGTGAAATATGACGAATAAAATTTATCATTCATGCGCGTCTAGGTTAAGAGAAAACAGAATTTATGCGAAATTCAATTGTATGTCGGGCTTCTTCAGTGGGATCCTTGGAAATACGTGACCTTAGACCAGCGGTCGGCAACCTTTTGAGACGGAAGAGCCAAAAGTTACAATTTACAAAATTTCCCAGTTTTTAAATAGCCACTAAACATTTTAGTTTCAGTATATAGTATTATAGGTATAATATATATATCCGAGGACGACACGTCGCGACGGAGGCGGTACGGGTGAGACGCGAGTGGAAATGCCTGAGAGATAGACATGGTGTTCAATCATGGATCGATTGGACGATTTTTAAGGGTTTATATAATAAAATAATTATTTTTTGCGTATGGAACTGGAGAGCCGCAATTTTACATCAAAAGAGCCGCATGTGGCTCGCGAGCCGCAGGTTGCCGACCTCTGTCTTAGACCGAAGTTCATACAGCCTTTATTATTATCCTTTGCGGCGAGTGTACCATGTTATTATTTATGTACAAGCCATTAGTAATTCTGCTCTAATAAAATACCTAATGTATAAATATTTTCAAATCTGATTACGACGAGTTTGACAAACAGCTACTTCAAACACACAAACACACACATTGTACATAATTCAAATGTCAAGTAGCAGTCGCACACGTCGTATTCTCGGTCCCTGTTTATACACTCTACTTCATACACCTACTATTACATATATTATGTACATAGAACTAAGCCCCAAAGCTTGCCTTCAACACTAATATATAAACTATACCGGAGCTATGCCATTTGTTTATTTGTACGTATTTACACGTGTACTTTTCTGCTTGAGATATTTGTTTGCGACTTCGTAGGGTCCGAGCGATAGTTGTCGCTACATTTCAACGAACGGTTTGCTAAAACTGTGTAGGTATTATAGTCTTATTGAACAGGATACTTTTCAGCACTTGCGTTTAATATTTATATAAGGATAATATAATAAAACGATTCACACAAGATACATTTTTAAATTTAATAATAATTAGCGACTAGTTTCGACCTTAAACAGTCATCATCAGGCATGTCATTACAAGAACTAGAAAAATAAACATTTTGTTAATCATAAAATTCTTAAATACTTAATTTTAATATACAGTAGGCGCTCGATAATCCGGCGCTCGCCAATCCGGCACGCTCAGTAGTCCGGCATTTTGGGACTCAGGTAGCCCGCTCTATAATCCGGCATTTTACACTGCTGAACGCCGGACTACTGAGCGGGTTCGAGTAGTTTCTCTCGATATTGAGGAATGGTTTGCGGAAAACTCGGATTCTCACCCTGTAATGACCGATGAAGAAATAATAAATGATGCTGTTTCTACTGAATTTGAGAAAGTTAAGAGAAATGATAATTAAAAAAATTTATTATGGCAAGAAGCAAGCGAAAATCCGATAATCCGGCAGTTCCGACAATCCGGCATAGAGGGAAAAAATCGGGTGCCGGATTATCGAGCGCCTACTGTACATAATAAAAAATAAATGAAGTACCTTATAAGTTACGAAGGTATACATTGTCCAAAGAATTTTGTGAATTGATGTGTACGAAACATTATTGAATAAGAATATAGTTGCAAGTATACTAGAAAAACAAATTTTTAATCGATGAATGATGAATCGAAGGCATCTTGTTGAAAACTAAATATAAATTTTGTAGCCAGATGCAATATACAACTATGTCTGAAAAAATTATAGTGTCAAGTGAAAATAATGGCGGATATAAATATAAATATTATAGTCTAGTTCACATGTCCCTTTTTGATGAATTCCAGTCCTCCTTCATCGAAAGTTATGATCATGGTGCCATTCGGAATGACATCTAGAAACTTTTTGAAAAAATTGAAGTGGGGGACGAAACAATTGCAAAAGTTATAAACATTTTAGTTAAAAAGTAAAGAGGGGTTTGTTTTTTGGCGAATATCTCAAAAACTATTGCAGATATTTGAAATCGCAAAAAAGATTCTGAAAGAGCAGGAAATTTCCTACAAAAATTCCCATCCCCAGAACTCTACCAACAATATTTCTAATTTTAATTTAGAGGTAAAATTAGGGCTTATTTTTTCTATTTTTTATATAAGCTAAAAGACAAAATTATTGAATAAAAAATGTTTAGACCTATTTCACCTCTAAATTAAAATTAGAAATATTGGTGGTAGAGTTCCGGGAGTTGGTACTTTTTTGTGGGAAATTTTCTGCTCTTTCAGAATCCTTTTTGTAATTTCAGATATCTGCAATAGTTTTTGAGATATTCGCAAAAAAACAAACAGGTTTTTTTTCTAAAATGTTTATAAATTTTCCAATGTTTTCGTCCTCCACTTCAATTTTTATCAAAAAGTTTCTAGATGTCATTTGGAATCGAATGACACCATGATCGTAATTTTTGGTGAAAGAGGACTGGAATTCATCAAAAAGGGACATGAGAATTACACTATTTGGCGAGTTTCTAGATATGTAAACATAATTATCGCCTTTGAAGTAAAATTTCGTTAAGCACGATAAAAAAGTAATGTAAAAATTTCAGATTTTCAAAAATCGTAGTATGGGGTTTTCTTCGTTAAAATGTCTAACTTTAAAATTTTGCAACTCTACATTTCACACAAGGGTAACGTTTATAGGCTACGTATTATGATCTTTGTCGCGGTCATTATTATTTTATCAGGCGAATAAATATTCATGCCCTCGAAATAAGACAGAATAGATTTATACCAGAAGTAAACATAATTATGGTTGGTGAATTGAATTATCCCTATTTATTCGGAGAAACAGTTATCTGAAGAACAAATTAACATAAGTGATTAATTACGTTCGGTAAATACGGCCATAAGTCGTGTTTATGAGCAAAAAAATCAATGTTAAGATCGCTTTAATTAAAAGTTTTAAGGTTATCTCTGCGCGTAAACAAAGCCAGTGTTTCTTAATTGAAAATAGAACAAACATGTAACTTTATTATAATTGAAAATAAACAGTTCAAAAAATACAAACTAAAATCAATAATATAAAAATACATATTAAACTAAAGGCCGCTGCACACGAGGCTAGTTTTGCCACTTGAATCACTGCTGAATGAAAAATGTTGCAAAATTTAACTCAAAATTTGTCCTTCCGACAAAAACTTTTGAACGGTAACTCTGATCATCATGAAATTTGGACACAACATTCATATCGGTAAACTAAGAATGTGCGTGCTCATGTCCCACACCCCATTCGTTGTTTTGCACCCGGGTGAAACCGGGCAGGACTGTCATATAATATAATACTACAATATTTGCTCTTCGTGTGCACGGTTGCATGATTGCATCATATGGTTTCACATAAAAATTAATCAAAGCAGGCTTGTCAGCTTTTTGACAAACTTCAGAACAACAGGACAACTGATTTTTGTAAATTTCAAAATATAGAATAAACCGATATATACCATTATAACAGAAGAAACAACATTATAGAGCATATTTCTTCTGCACATACGCCGATTTTCACCATAAACAATCAAGCTCTTCGTATTTACCTACATAACAAACATTTTACCGAAATTTGATTTCGATCCTCTCCACCGTTTGATCTGTATTGTAACAAAACTGCTGTAGTCTGTGGCGGAAAGTATTTATTTACGATATTAACTGTTTAACAAACAGTAAAAACACACAAACAAAAACGTATAACGTTAAAAGAAATAAAACTAATAGTTCTAATTATACAATGTAAGACTAAGTAACAGAGAATAAAGAATTATGTACAAAGAAATATTCACAACACACTAAAAACACAACACAGAGTTTATCAGCGCACTTGTCTATTCAGTAAGTGATTTATTTATTTACCACTCACTAGCGTTATATTTATTTTCTCAATATTGTAACAGAATTTATGTTGTAATGCCAGAACACGCACAATTTATGTAAAACAGTTATCTGTACGTCCACTCACTGTTAACACGCTGTAACTGACTGTACTGAACTGACTCACTCAACTAAACCTCTGCCCCTTGTATAGATTTTGGTCTATGTTCCAGAACGTTCGAATTGCCATTTCCTCGCTTCTCCACGCGTCCGGGTCTCTACGGCTTGGTGCCGGCTACCTGCATTCTTTGTTGCTTGTTGTTACATGCGTGGGCGCCTCTAACGGTCGGATGTCCGTTACCTGCGTTCATTGTTTGGCCGTTGACCTTCGAGCGTTTAGTAGACTATTCTAGAAATTCCATAGACGTAACGTTGCGGGGTAAAGATGCGCAACAGTATTGTGCTCACAAATTCAGTATTTTTTGGACGCGGGGACGGGTAAAAAAATATTGTAAAATTTTGAAATTTCAATTTTGACCTAAATTAGTACAATTGCCCACTTGTGGAGTTGGAATGGTAAAACTAAAGTTTCCTACGTTACACCCTTTACTGTACAAAAAAATAAACTAAAAAATTTAATTTGAAATCTAATTTTCTTTTTTAACACAGCTGAAACTATTCGCAAACATGTGGAAAATGGTAGATATCAGAATTCTACATATTTTACCATTCCAACCCACAAGTGGGTCAAAACTCACTTTTCAAGAATTTTTTAATTTCTTTCCGTTCTGAGGTCCCCCGAATCCAAAAAACATATTTTTGGAAAAACTCTGTGCGTCTGTTTGTCTGTGAACACGATACAGGTCAAACGGATGAGCGGATTGCAACCAAATTTTGGGAGGATGTTTGGTATGCAAATATAAAGAGCCCTATTGTTTTTGGGGAAAATCGGCGCATGCGCAGAAGAGATACATGCTATGACGGTGTTTTTTTATATAATAATGGTATACTTTTCATAACGGCTTGTTATTTTATTTATTTTTTCAAGAAAGTTTCGTTAAATAATTTTTTTTCTAAACTTTATAGTTTCGGAAATATTTTGAAAATAAAAAAAAAAAAATTAGCCGGTTTTTGTTTTATGGATCTGTCAGAAATAAACAAGTTCGGCATGTTTTGATTAATGTTTATATGACGTGGAACATATTATGTAGGTAACCATAGCAACGAATAGCAAATATCATATTGAATACTAGCAATTACCCGCGTCACCTCACACGATATCAGAATTTTTATTTTCTTTATTATAATCAAATGTCAACATTTTTGAAGTTGGAATGGTCCCGTCGCCAAATTGGCTGGAATTTTTTTTTTAATGTACTTTTTTTTGAGCCAATAGAAAAGAGGGTAGAGCAATAAATGCGAAAGTAACTTTGTCTGCCTGTTATGCATTCACGGCCAAGCCGCTGCGTCGATTGTGATGTAATTTAATATGGGAATGCGCCTAAATTCTGTAATGGTACACGTTTCCAAGTTTCTCATCTGGGTCGAAATATTGTTAGAGCAAATCTAAAGGAGTTAATGTTTTAATACCACGTACCTATACCAATTTATACTAACGGATTTGTCTTTTCAGTTTAACTTTGAAATTTTAAATGGGAACCATATTTTTTATATCATATTCGGATTCTGAAGAAAATTTTACATATGAAAAAGTATTATTTTAATCCTCGTGTCTCATGTAGAGCCCCTAATCACTAGTAGATACTTTTTAGGTCTCTAAAGTTCAATTTTGAACCTTAAGGCTCCTTTGTGGGGACCCTAAAAAGATCAAAAAGGGTTAAGAGTTGAATAAATCTTAATTTGAATTCGGTTACTTAATATTATTTGAAATGCTTTTTACAAAGTTTTAAATTGGGTCCTAGGGCCCTATGAAGTACTAATTCTAAAACTTCAACCCGAATAAAAATATTTAAGATAATCAAATCTTTGATTAACGTCTGATTAGAACTCTTCAATAAATAAAATTATCGACCAATGTATTAATTTTATATTGTTTGTTAATATATTGTCTGAAAAATTGGTCGATAATTTTATTTATTTAAGATAATGTTAAGTAATCGAATTCAAATTAAGATTTGTTCAACTCTGAAGCCTTTTTGATCTTTTTAGAGGCCCTGTAGTGGATGCGTACTTAAGTAGGCTATAATTACGTATAACATTTGAAATGTAGAACTGCAGTGTATGTTGATTTAAAACGATTAGTAATAATCGTTCTAGTTAATAACGCGACGTTTGCATTTTGAATGATATAAATATATGTATATTTGGAAGGGAGGAAGAGGTGAGGTAGTGGACACGAGTGAATGTGCCAGCGCGAGCTGGCACATGTTGAAAATAAAGATAATTTAATAAAAATCGAAGTTATTACTAACACAAAAGAACCTGATCAACCACCAACACTACATGGCGATCCTGCCAGTTAACGGCAACACTACATGGCGATCCTGCCAGTTAACACCAACACTACATGGCGATCCTGCCAAGCAAGATCAACAATACAGCCCCTTAAGGTACAAAATCATGCTTTAGAGACCCATGAAGTATCGATTACTGAAATTTCTCCTCAAAACGAATATTTTAGAAAAAAAAATGTCAATAATTTCAAATTAAGATATTTATAGTACAAGGTTTATTTTTAGATCTTTCTTAGAGGCTACACATAAGACCCAAATAATAAAAAAAAAATATTGAGATGTATTCGTATGTAAAAATTTCATCAAAATCCAAATATGAACTAAAAAAGTATGGTTCCTATTTAAAAAATCAAAGTTGGGCCCCACGAGACCCTTTTAAGGTCTTCGGGCCTAAAATCAAATTTTGCCATTCAATAGACAAGGAAAAGTTATTAAAAAAACCATTTTAACATTTTTGGTCCGGCTTACCCGGTAAGAATTAATATTAGGCCGTTCCGGGACTTTTGAAACAGCCGGTATAAAACCTGATGTTGTACCTATTCAGTTGGTACTGAACTAAATAACTCGACTACAGTTGCACAAACATTAAAACATGATGAAGTGGCGAATAGATAATTCCGTTTTACGCACTTGTTAGTGTATTTGCCATAAGGCACTTACACTATTGGCGTCGGTCGGATGGCGGGACCTAGGGGTCGGACCAAAATTTCTCGACGTTTCATAACCTTCTAAGAAGTTTGGCACCATTTTTGGAAAAGTATGTTTATATATGTATATATATATATATTTATATATATATATATATATATATATATATATATATATATATATATATATATGTGTTAGCACGATAACTCTCGACAGACTTAATCGATTTAAACGAAATTTGGGCCACATGTTGGAATCTATCACCGCACGAAGCCTATTTAAAATGGGCCCAATCGGGCCACGTTAAGGGTGGTATTTAGGGGTTGAAAACATTTTTCGGGCCCAAAAATATCGAAAAAATTTTCGGAATCGTTTCAAATTTGAAATTTAACCCTTTAGTAATTATTAAAATATGCTGCTAAAATTTTAAAAACATCGGCCCGACAGGACCGGACTTACAAATTTTATGAAAACACAAGTTTACTGATATAGATTTACATACTGAAGGGTGTGTATAATTTGGTACAGATGTTGAATTGATATGTAGTATTGAAATTTAGTAAAAATTGTTGTTTTAAGGGGTGTATTAAGGGGTAATTTTTTTTATTTTGTCCAAAAACAAAGTTAAGTTCATACAATAGAGCCACACTGCCTATAAAAGCAAATACACTATATTGTCGGCAGGGTTTGGCACTGCGACCCGAGTTTTTATCAATTTAATTAGATTACTTTCTGCTGTATATCTCTGTTTGTGTGTAGGTCTTCATCAAAAGGAGATGTGAATCAAACAGGCGACTCAGAATTAATTGTCATTTCGCTCTTATATAAGACAAGCTTTAAGAGCCCGCTTTGTCCGGGTGGACATTGGTTTGACGACAAAATATTAAAAAAAAATCTGGTCGCAGTACCACACCCATATTGAAGTTGAAGGCATTTAAATCATTGATTTACGTCTGATTAGAACTCTTTCACAAATAAAATTATCGACCAACTTTTCAGACAAATATATTAACAAAAAATATTTTATTTTTTGTTAATATATAAAAATTAATACATTGACGTTTCGGTCCGGATTTGGGACTTCTTCAGAAATATGTAATCTAAAAAATATAAAAATGAATTTGTATCTACTTATTTTACAATAGAATTAAGACTGAATTTTTTAAATAATTTAAAAAATACAGTCTTAATTCTATTGTAAAATAAGTAGATACTAATAAACGGGTTCGTGTATGTATACAAAGTGAGATAGTACCTAATACTATAATACTTACTTATACACGAACCCGTAATAATTTTTTAAAGAACTCCCCCAAACGCCGTCCTCTTTTCACTACGCAAAAAAACGCCATTGCATCGACTCGATCCTGTAATTGTTTTTTAAAGAGCTCCCACCAAACGCCTTCCCTTTTTCGCTGCGCAAAAAAAATTATTTATAAAAATCAATTTTCCGCACTTAAAACGGCTAATAACACTGTTATACATTCTACACCTGTTGCTACGACGTGTATATGTGATTTCTGATTAGTTAGATGCAAAAAATGACAGTGAAAGACGAAAAGTAGTTCCAATTTTTCACGTATTTTTGCGGGTGATTAATCTGCAAAGTTTTCTTTTGGAATGTCATTTATCATTTTCTATAACTTAAAAAGACAAAAAGTCAAATTTCGGGCGCATCGAATTATCATACTGGACCCATATTTTCTCACATACACATTTTTTGTCTATGAGGCAACCGAACTGATTTTAGCATCATTTTGCCAATATGGCGGTTCCGGCAGCTGCATTTACATTTTTCATGTATTTCATTCAGGACATTGAAATCTACAAATCCCCAAAGTTTCAAAACTCGCACACTTATTCCGATTAAATTCTTTACATTGTGCTATTTCCACTAAACTATTATTTAACCTACTCTAAAAGTCTAAAGTCCTTTGAACAAACTGTAAATAGATCACCTGTGATATAAAGATATAGTCGACGAGCGAATCGACATACAAAGAAACATGAAAGCGGACCTACTCAGAGGCAAAGGGTTAAAAAGCAACACATTCGCTCTCTAAGGCTTGTTGTGTATATACACAGCCGTAATATACAGACGTACGAATGGGCACACCGAATACGTTCATACGGTTTCGAGTAAACGTATTTTAATCATAGGAGTGGACAATCTTTAAACCATATTGACCTAGACAAGCGGCCTTACGTTAAGTCCTTGCTAAGAAGACTAGAGAGAAATAGTTCAATCTTAAGGAGGTCACTCCGTGTGACATGTTGAAAAAATCGACTATTTTTGACGTGATAACGTCTTATAAATTGATGAATCACCAATCTTATAAATTGATAAAACACCGGCTGCATGCACGAAAAAGTGTAACGTTCCTAAATCCTAACGTTCGTAACGCGTAACGCGTAACGTTCCGCCTGACCCTGTGCGTGCTTTTTGCTAATTTCTCGCTCAATTTAAATCAGATCGGTTTGAAACCAGTCTTAAACGAAAGAGGAGAACATTTTACATAGATTTCGTATAACAGAATTTGCCTAAACAGTTTTTTTATACAAATTTATATAGAAAAATAGCTGTATAAATGCAATGTTGTCTAATGCATGGCGCGACGCGGTCGGTCGTCTTTGTTTGCCGTACATGGAAATTAGAAGATAACGTATGTCTTGTCTTAACATGAAAACGGCTGCATTTCTAATGTTTAATTCAATTTTTTGACATTAGTATTTTGTGAAATGCAACGCCTTCTAAGTTAAGTATTGGAATAACTAATTATTATTAGAACATAATACTTTGACAGTTGCAAACGTCACTTTTGACATTTCTTATCATTCCGACACCAAGGATAAGCGGATTGAAACCAAATTTTGGGAGGTTTAGGTTATGTATTACGGAATACGTTGTCACGTAAAACTATCGTCCGTAAACCGACTTTACAGACAACCAATTTTTTTTACATAAATTGATTCTTAAACATGTGTAGAATATGCTGGTAAAGTGACTTTCCAATATTTGAAGTCGTTGGAAAGTTACAGCAGTCAGAAGATCAGCTGTTCGGAGCGCTTAGTTGAGCGCTCGGTGAGGTGGGGTACCGGGTCTATTGTGGCGTTTCGGTTTGTTACATCTGAGACCTTATACTTATATATACATGTATAGAGAGAGATTTAGATAGGGACTTCCAAGAGGAAGAAGAACTAATTTTATAGGGACCAGGTATAGCAGATTAAGTGACTAAAGATTTCATAGTTTAAATCGTATTTGAACTTTTAAATGCGTTTTTCTTAAAACTGTGTTTTTCTAACTATGGTCTCCACGATATCTTAAAAACGGTTTGACAGATTGCTTTGAAATTTTAATGGTAGATTAAGCACATGTACAGTCATCGTTTGAACTAAAATGATGAAAAAATCACAAGCTGTTTTTTTCGTAAAAAAATTATGAAATTTGAAAATGTATATTCAATTTTTCAATGTTCATGTTTTCGATTGATTCTAGTTCTTTAAATAGCCACAGCTTCACAGATTAAAATGTAGTGGCTTCGTCCTGCGCGCTGAGTGCATTTATATAAATCTGGTTTTACATAAAATTTATAGCTACTAGTTTTGTTTCTGTTAACGTTATTATGACTGTTTGTTAAATAAGTACGCTTTCGTTGTGTGTTTAACTGTTTTGTTAAACATTTATTATTGTAAATAAATAATTTTCACCACGGACTAGAACAGTTTTGTTACAATATAATGCCTAGTCAATTTAGGAATGGGTAAAATATTTATCAATTATACTTCATAGCATACCATTCCTAGGAAATCTGTGAAGTCCCCGGAATTTTATATAAAATGTCTATATAATTGTTCATGTAAAAAATTGGTTGTCTGTAAAGTCGGTTTACGGACGATAGTTTTACGTGATAACGTATTTCGCTCGAATATCATATTTAATAATACATAACCTAAATTTTAGTAGCTGTCAAACTATATTTTTACCGACTAATAATTTGATCAACCAAAGCAAAATACATATTTTTAAGCAATCATAAAAGACATTAATTAAAAGAATGTATAGGTATATATTATATATTTGTTAACAAACCGTATAATTTATCTGGCCATCTGTCAGATGTAGCTTTCGCTGGAACAGCCGAAAAAAATGTTGAACGCACACTACTCTCTGACGTCACGCGAGAAGAGAGAGACTATCGCTTATATCGCGCTCTCGCTTGCGGAACGTTACTCTTTTTCGTACGTGCAGCCGGTGTTTCATCAATTTATAATACATTATCACGTCAAAAATAAGTAATTTGTTAAGTAAATGAAATTGTTAAAGAACATAGTTTGTCAATGCCTGTAATTAATGCCGCCCATCACTGGGGGCTCTGCCTTACCTGTTTACGCTTAGTGTCTTTCAGAAGTATATGTACACCGGATCAAGCGTTTCTCTACGGGTATGTTTACATGTGTACTCTAAGCATCGTTTACACTGTCAACTGATAAAATATGTATTTTGAAATTAATATTTTGTACCTCCAGCACGGTATATTGTTATAGGTATTTTTTTTTAATTATTTGACGGTTTAACAGTCTTCTAAACAAGCGTAGTGTAAGAATATCCAAGCGATGGAACAGATTGTTATAACGTAAATTTTAAAGTTGTTTATTTACGATATTAACAAAATATTGCAGATATGTGGACAAATATATTAAAGTTATTTATTGTACGACGTTTCGTGTACCTATAGATTTAGACGTTTTCAAGTACAGAAAAATAAATAACAATTATTTATAAATAAATAAAATTATCCAATAAATAAAATTATCGACCAATTTTTCAGACAATGCATAAGGTAATTATTATTTTTTGTTAATTTAATTGTCTGAAAAATTGGTCGATAATTTTATTTATTGAAGAATATTCTAATCAGACGTTAAACAAAGATTTAAATAAAATTATCAACCAATTTTTTCAGACTGTAGATATATTGACAAAAAATTATAAAATTATAATTCAATATCTCAATAAATGACGTTTCGGTCTGAATTTGGATCTTCTTTAGAAATATGTAATCTAAAAAATATAAAAATAAAATTATTAGTATCTACTTATTTTACAATAGAATTAAGACTGATTTTTTAATATAATTCTATTGTAAAATAAGTAGATACTAATTCATTTTTATATTTTTTAGATTACATATTTCTGAAGAAAATCCAAGTCCGGACCGAAACGTCATTTATTGAGATATTGAATTATAATTTTATAATTTTTTGTCAATATACAGTCTGAAAAAATTGGATGATAATTTTATTTATTTGAAGATTTCTATTCAGACGTTAATCTTAGATTTGAATAATTTATAAAATTATAAAAACCAACACTAATTACTAACCATAGCAATTAACATTGCAAGTCAATATTATAAAGAAGAGTACATAAGACAAAATAAATTATAGCGTAAAAAAAACTAAAAAAACACGCTTTAGTAGCAAACCGAACTGAAAAGTAGAAAATAATTATTAACAAAATAATTCAAATATTGTAAAAAAGCGTGGGGTGCTTGATATTAAATGTTACAATTATTTCATTGCTAGCTATTTATAAAATTAGAGTTATAATGAAAATATAGTAATTGGCACCCCACGCTTTTTTACTATAATTGAATTATTTTGTTTATACTAATTTTCTACTTTTTAGTTCGGTTTGCTATTAAAGCGCGTTTTTTAGTTTTTTTAAACTATAATTTATTTTCTTTATTTATAGTCTCAAAACGACATGAAAATTATTTTTTTTTAATTTTTAAATTCAAACTTATTTTTATGAAATAATTGTATTGTCATCGGACCTTGACACGTGTGCAAATTTTCAAGTTAATCAGACTTCTTGAAATTAGTAAAAATTACGCTAAAAGATTCCTTCACATACATACAGGCCAAGCTAATATAAACGTGTTAAAAAAACAACTTCTTTCTTTACATTTTTTATGAATTCTGTGATTACTCATTGGAGCTATTATTGTATTGAAAGCTGTTTCCATCAGCCATTTCGAGAAAAAGGGATGATTTCATATATTAAAGGATTTGACTGGATCAAACCTAATCCATTTTATAGAACAGAATCTTCATTTTCCGAAAAAAACTTCAATTTGATCCGATTTCGTACGAAATTAACCCAAATATAACTATTTGTATGAGCGAAAGTCAGCTCTGGCGCGCAATGCGATAATAGAGCACACTGTCGCTACCGATGTAAACAATACGACTTAGTACTAAAGGCCGCTGCACACGAGGATAGAAACGCTGCTAGGAGTTCTGCTAGCCGGTAGGCTGGGTACGAAGCTAGAAATGACGTCACGGCGGGCTGCCTTGTTAGCTACGAAGATAGGTTTTAAAATTAGAACAGGGGCTATTGTCCCTGCTAGATTTGTTGCTAGGTATCAGCAAGAACCAATCAGGAAGCAGTATCTTCACGTGGGCACTTAAACAAACGCCCACATGGCGTCATTCTGCCAGACAACAGACACGTTTTGCTCTGTGTTTAATGTTTATATTCCAACTGTCACTGCGCGCGTACCAGATCTATCCACAAAGCACGCTTGAAAAGATAGTCTCGTGTGAAGCGAGCACTTAACAGCAATTAAGAAAACCAGCGCTAGAAAACTAGTAGGAAAATCTAGCAAGGAATCTAGCAGCGTTTCTAGCCTCGTGTGCAGCGGTCTCAAGCTCAGTTAACCTTGAAGAGAGTGCTCAAAAGTTCCGATGTAAACGTAGCCCTACCTACATCTATCTGCGTTCAGTCAAATGCAATATTTAAAGCAGCAAATGAAATGTTTATGTGTGCGGTTCCACTTATTTGTAAAGGTTTGATTCATTATGGATGACGTTAGTTCATTTCAATCAACACACATTACGTCACAGTTCTAGTCTAAACAAACGAAGGTGTATGAAACGACTGATTTAACCTCACTTCTGTCACATATATCAATGTACAAATTTACTTTTTGATGTGTACCTAAATGTCTTTACTTTAACTTTATTAAAAAATGCCAGCCAATTGGACGTCGGGACCATTCCAACTTCAAAAATGTTGACATTTGATTATAATAAAGAAAATAAAATTTCTGATATCGTGTGAGGTGACGCGGGTAATTGTTAGTATTCAATATGTTATTTGCATTTCGTTACCATGGTTACCTACATAATATGTTCTACGTCATGTAAATATTAATCAAAGCATGCCGAACTTGTTTATTTCTGACAGATCCATAAAACAAAAGAGCGGCTGATTTCTTTTTATTTTCAAAATATTTCCGAAACTATAAAGTTTAATAAAAAATTTTTTTTACGAAACTTTCTTGAAAAAATAAATAGAATAATAAGCCGTTATGAAAAGTATACCATTATTATATAAAAAACACCGTTATAGCAAATGTTTCTTCTGCGCATGCGCCGATTTTCCCCAAAAACAATAGGGCTCTTTATATTTGCATACCAAACATCCTCCCAAAATTTGGTTTCGATCCGCTCATCCGTTTGACCTGTATCGTGTTCACAGACAAACAGACGCACAGAGTTTTTCCAAAAATATGTTTTTTGGATTCAGGGAACCTCAAAACGGAAAGATATTGTAAAATTTTTGAAAAGTGATTTTTGACCTAAACTCTTACCATTCCCCACTTGTGGGTTGGAATGGTAAAAACTAGTTTTCATATGATTTGTTGACTGAAAAGTGTTTAAAGATGTTTGAAATTGATTCTGTACAACTATTTATAGTCAAAAATAAAGTTGATACGGTTTTTATGGAATCAACCTACTATTTGATATAACTTCGATTAGATGTAAGTTAAATGGAGAAATTCAACATATAAAGTCAATATGTTGGTTGAAATCAAACGCAATGTATATTCATTTATAATTGGTATAAATAAATGAAACAATAAAAAAATGCCCCCAACCAACCTCACATCGGTTGTTTAAATTGTAAGTATATTACACCACAAGGGCCGAAAGTTTGTTCGCCTCAGGTATCATGGCGCGCAGGGCAAAAGATATCTCAGTTTCGGCCAGTGTGGTGTATACTATTTTCTTCATACCTCGGTCGTAAGCACGCTTATTAAACACATTAATTAATTAATTAATTATTAATTACATAAAAACACAGATAAATTCCAAGCAAGCAGCCTTGAGGTAATACGTAAAAACACGAATGACAACTGTTCGCGACTATTAGCTAAAATGTAATATGGTTGTTATGGAAACGATATATAAACAACAATTGATTGGTTGTTTTTGCTTTACTACCGTCCGAATGTACGAACTTTCCGCATCGGTGCATGTAATTCTACCAAGGAGAAAATCGAAATGACATCTAAATAACAGTTGATAGATTATTTTCTTTACTGCCGCTTGAACGTACGTACTTCCCGCATCAGTGCGTGTAATCCCACCACCAATGCGTAAATATTAGACTTTCTGCCTTACATTTGATGCCGAAAGTATTTAGTTTCGATCGAGGTATGAATAAAATAAAATTTCTGTTAACACTTGTGATGACACAGGTAACGGCTAGTATTAAGTATTATTTCTTTTGTTTTACTTTACGCACCAATGCGAAATGAATCATTTTATAGGAGGCCGTGCAAAAAATATGTTAGTTCACATAAAGGTAAGTGTCCATTTGAGACAAAAGAGTCTCGAGAGCAGTCTCGAGACTAGACTCACAAATGTATATGGGCCTGAGACCACTCTCGGAGACAAGTTGTTACTGGTCGCCGAGACAACGCGTGTCGCAAATGGACATGTTCATTTCTGCAATCGAGATCTAGTCTCCAGTCTTCCGACCAATTCAGAAAAGCTGAGAGCACTCTCAAACAGCGTGTATTTATTTGATCTGTATTTTGACTATTTTCAAAATAATTATATTATTTTTTTTCGTGTTTAAATTAATTTATTAAAATGAGTGTACGACAATGGACAGATGAGGAAATTTTTCAATTAATAAATCTTTATCCGAATAAAATTTTTAAATTGCTGTGCGTCCTCCAACTTCAACTCATTTACGAGAATTGAACCGGCTCCCAAGTCAATTCGACGATCCACCCATTTCCTTACCCAACACTTCTTTTTTTTAATTTTCCGTTTTTGCACAATCTTATATGCAATTAAAAATGCTAGGGCCTGACGCGAATCCATTTTGATATAAACACATGTACTTATGTGCGATCAAGTCACACAGCAGACTGCGTGTTGACTCTCAAGTCGACACGGAATTGTCTTGGTCTCGTGACTAAAGTCACTGTCGAGTCTTTCACACCTATCTCGAGACCGCAAGTGATCTCAAATGGACAACACCCTGAGACCAATCTCGAGATTTTCTCTCGAGATTTTATCTCAAGTGGACACTTAGCTTAAGAAAAGTGATGAAAATGAGAAGAAATCCTTTCCAAAAATTGTTTTTATTTTTAATTATTTAATTTTTGAGCGCTGACAATTAGTCCATCTTCAGAACTGTTTTTTTTTTTATAAAAACAATCCTGAAGATGGACTAATTGTCCGAAAGCGCTCAAAAATTAAATAATTAAAAATAAAAACAATTTTTGGAAAGGATTTCTTCTTATACTCATCCGAAAATTTCCAAATTTATGGCGTATTTGAATAATTAAGAAAAGTGATTCTTGACTTGTTAAAAAAATGAAATTACCGATATCGTATAGGGAGGTTGTTGTTTATATGTCGTTTCCTTTGTTTAAATATCACTATCACAAGCCCCCAGTTCCCAAGTTCTAATTAGGAAACTGATAAAGTGTCAACCGTATATTCAATTTCTAAAAAAAATAAGTTCAAAAACTAAAACCTGACTACTGAAAAGTATGAAACAAGAAAATATTATCATCTGAGGATAGCCATGGTCATATACCACCTACCCTAACAATACAGTAGTAATACATCTAGAGGGGCCTCATATAATATATGAGATGGAATACGACCACGGCTATCCTCAGATGAGAATAATTTCTTGTTTCATACTCTTCAGTACCTAGTCGGGTTTTAATTTTTGGACTTATTTTTTATTTAATTTTTTTTTAATTTGCTCCCCTCTGGAACCAATTCAAAAATAAATATAGCCTATGTTACCCAGGCCATAATAACGAATCGATTGACGCATTATTTATCAAAATCGGATGAATAGCTTTAGGCGCTACGGTAAAACATCCATAAATACAAACATACATACATAGATTGGTAAACTCATAACCATTCCTTTGGACTTCGCCGTAGTCAGGTAAAAAATTAAAAAAATCAGAACTAGGTCCAGACTATTCTGACAGTTGATGACATTAAATAAATAAAAAAAAATCATTCGGTTATGATTTGAAAACACGTAAATTACTAAAATTAGTCCGCACAACCGTTGTGGGTATTTCTGAAAGCTTAAAAAAGCTTGTATATCCGTCGAAGTTTTCTTACGAAGCAAAATGTCAAATAATTTCGACATTCAACTTTCAAGTGTGTTAACAAAACCAATTTTGTACGAAAGAGATGAGGAAATCTCATAATTAAAATGAATTCTCAACAAATTGTAGAGATCTCCTTTCAGATTTAAATTAAATTCGTTATTTAAATCTGTATTCATTAATTTACAACAGTATTACATAATACACAGTTTGAAATATCGTTAATTATGCTCATTCTATACACATCAGGCGCATGTGCAATGCAACAGTTGAATAACGTTTCTGCAAACGTTTCTAGTTCTTTACGAGATACCATACCATTGACTGGTAGTTAAAAGATTATACTGTAAAATAATATGTAAAATACATAACTGTTACATAACTCGAAACAGTCGAATTTTAATATTTATTTCTCCACAAGTTCAAAAAGGCATTAATTTAGGTCAAGAATCACTTTTCACAATATTACTTTCCGCTACTTGAGGTAAAAAGATAGTTTCTGAGTCTAGGTCCTAGATATCTAGTTTATAAATAGTTCACCGTGAAAATATTACGGTGAAGATTGTTATCGAATTTGTGAAATCTTAGTTCGAGTCATTAAAAATAGCTGTTTGACTCTAAAGTTTGCTTATCTGTGTATTATGCATATTTTTATCAGCTGATGAAATATGGTATTGTTAGCTGGGGTTATTGTGCAGATATTAAAAAAATCTTCTTGCTTCAAAAAAAGGCAATTCGTGTCATTTTTAATCTCGATTTTCGTGCCAGTTGCAAACAAACTTTTATTGATAAATGTATTTTATTATTCATTGGTGACTAGTGGAGTAGTGGCACCGCACACGGCCACTTCCAACATGTTAACGTGTGCACGCGTTAACATGTGTCCGTGTGCGGGATAAATGCAGATTTCTACCTTATCCTGGAACGGTAATCTAGCTATCTCTGTCTTTTAACTGTCAAATTCTGTGAGCAGCGTTACTTTTTGCATTAAGGTTAGGCGTAGCTGAAGTTTTGTTTATAGTGAAATAAAGTAATAAAGAATTTCAAAGTAAACATTAGAAATGAGTTTCGTTAAAATTAAAAATGAAAATGTTACCGTAAAATTACCTGTGATGAACAATAAACTCATTTCTAATGTTTACTTTGAAATTCTTTATTACTTTATTTCACTATAAACAAAACTTCAGCTACGCCTAACCTCAATGCAAAAAGTAACGCTGCTCACAGAATTTGACAGTTAAAAGACAGAGATAGCTAGATTACCGTTCCAGGATAAGGTAGAAATCTGCATTTATCCCGCACACGGACACATGTTAACGCGTGCACGCGTTAACATGTTGGAAGTGGCCGTGTGCGGTGCCACTACTCCACTAGTCACCAATGAGCCAACCCGGCTTCCGTATTATATATGTCTATTTTACTTTGTGCTTTATTAAGCAACGTGTTGACAAATGCGACACATTTCAGGCTATCCATGGACACGACACTAGAAATAATTCGAATGTGATTTTGTCAAAATCTAAAATGTCTTTATTTAATAATAGTGCTGAATATCACGCACTAAAAATTCAAGTAAATAAAATTGTCGACCAATTTTTCTCAGACCAAACGATATATTGACAAAAAATGATAAAAATACAAATCAATATAACACAAGATGACGTTTCGATCCGGATTTGGATCTTGTGTTATATTGATTTGTATTTTTATCATTTTTTGTCAATATATCGTTTGGTCTGAGAAAAATTGGTCGACAATTTTATTTACTTGAAGAGTTCTATTCAGACGTTAATCAAAGATTTGACGCACTAAAAATGTTCAATATGTTGCCTCTTTATATAAAAAATATGGAATTAAATAAATTTAAAAAAGAAATTAAGGAAACTTTGCTTACTTAATATCTTTATAATATTGATTATTTTAGATTTTACCAATTTTACCAACTTGTATTTGTTATTTATTTATTATTATGTATGTTGATTGAGATTTTGTGTTTTGACGTATCCACTTGTAAAGAGTAATTTGGATAATAAATACTATTCTATTCTATTCTTTTATTTATTGTTGTTAAAGTTTTTTTACCAGTATCGAATTTTTATGTCATTCCCGGCTATACCGTTCAGTAACTTTTATCTTGTTTAAATTAAGTTTCTATTAAATATTTCCGGTGTTTATGAGTCGCGGATCCTTTCTTGCTCCATTTTCTAGTATCTCTGCTGACTGGAAGCATTACTAAACTGGGAGTTGATTGGCAGAGTGGCGCCCTTTCCTCACTACGACTACAATTTTTTAATCATGCCGTTTGGTTAGCTGGCTGCTCCAGGTCTAAGTTTTAAACAAGGAAAGCGTCTGCGATTTTATTTTATTTTTATTTACTGTCGTTCCCCTCATACTCTCGAACTCACCCCCAGCGCCGCTGATAAAAGCTAGCCCGGACTAATGATTTTGCTCCCCATTAAGGGCGAACATCTTAATGTAGTACCAAATTAAGGTATTACCTTACATCCTGTAATCGTAAATTTGCCTTTGACGTAATTTTGTTACATTTACGTTGAATGAATCGACGCCAGATGACAGTACCTGTACACATATTTAAGCGCTCAATGCTTCCTTGCAGGTGGGAGATGTGAACACTAATAAAATCAGAAAACGTTTGAATATGTGTTTTACTGTACGCCATCAGAAATAACGAACCGTGAACAAGTGAGCATCAGACTGGAGACGTAACGAGCGCTGGGACGGGATTGCTAATTCGTCGGTCTCTAGAATAGCTGCGAGATGCGTTTGCAAACGGTACTCGAAATAATAGGCACGATGACAGATTTTGAAATCCAGCTCTTTAATGTAGGTACACGTCTACTATTTCCGAAAAAAAAAACAATATTTCAGCAATAAACTAAATTTTAACGCAAATCAGTGACGTCACGCCTTAGTGACAGCTGATATTAGATGTTGTATTTATATGGGTGTAGAGTTGTAGTGCGGAGGTATAATACCGTTTCATAAATATAAAATATCCGCCAATGGTCCATACTGTTACTGTATAAAATTTTATAACAAACTACCAGATATTATAATAAAAATCATGAAAATGGGATAATACCAAAAACGGATAAAAGATTTATTAATAAAAAAGTGTATTTATTCTATAGAAGAATATTTTTAAATGGACATAGTAGTCTAAATCGATGCATACCTGACGCATTATAGCATTGTATTGGTTTTTAATAAAGAAGTAAGTATTATAATTATTACTAATCAAATCTTTGATTAACGTCTGATTAGAACTCTTTAATAAATAAAATTATCGACCAATTTTTCAGACAATATATTATTATTTTTTCAATATTTCAATATTAAAAAATCTTTCAAAAAATAAATAGAAACTAAAAATATTAATTCTTTTTTACATTTTTAGATCGGTTCTGAAGAAGATCCAAATCCGGATCGAAACGTTAATGTATTAATTATATATTTTTTTGTTATTAAATTGTCTGAAAAATTGGTCGATAATTTTACTTATTGAATTATTACTAGTATTATTTTATATTATGATTATTAGGTATTATTATGTGAAGGAAAAAAAATTCGTAAATAATTCTGCATCCATAAGCACCCAAAACTTCAGGTTCGTCACCGTCATGCAAGGGATACTTGCGGAGCAAGGTGCAACTATAACCGCGTCTCAAACCATGAAATGAGCGATTACAGTGAGTTTGGGTCGTGCGCACGGAGTACACGGAGCGGCCCGATAATCTAGTGACTAGATATCTAGATAGACTAGTGACTCAGCATTACGCTGACATGCTGGAATAGATTTTATTTTTGCCAACAGTGACGATTTGGCTCCTCCAAGAACACTAATTATAAGAACAATTGATTTAACAGAATACTCTGGATACTGCTTCCTGAGTTCAGAAAGAAGGTCTTGAAATTTTGTCGGCTTCTCAGTCTCCTACGCGGCTATGTTCGTTTCAGCAGGAGCTTAGAACTCGATGAATTACATAACTCGCCTGGTTTTATCAAGAAGAACTATATCAGGCTTTGTAACTGTAAGTTGTCTGGTAGTACTGAATAAAAAAAACTCGGGTCGCAGTGCGAAACCCTGCCGACAATATAGTGTATTTGCTTTTATAAGCAGTGTGGCTCTATTGTATGAACTTAACTTTGTTTTTGGACAAAATAAAAAAAATTACCCTCTAATACACCCCTTAAAACAACATTTTTTTACTTAATTTCAATACTACATACCAATTCAACATCTGTACCAAATTATATACACCCTTCAGTATGTAAATCCATATCAGTAAACTTGCGTTTTCATAAAATTTGTAAGTCCGGTCCTGTCGGGCCGATTTTATTTAAATTTTAGCAGCACATTTCAATAATTACTAAAGGGTAAAATTTCAAATTTGAAGTGATTCTGAGAATTTTTTCCGTATTTTTGGGCCCAAAAACATTTTTCAACCCCTAAATACCCCCCTTAAAATGGCCCGATCGGGCCCATTTTAAATAGGCTTCTTGCGATGATGGATTCCAACATGTGGACCAAATTTCGTTTAAATCGATTAAGTCTGTCGAGAGTTATCGTGGTCACACATATATATATATATATATATATATATATATATATATATATATATATATATATATATATATATATACATATATATATAAACATTTCCAAAAATGGTGCCAAACTTCTTAGAAACTTATGAAACGTCGAGAAATTTTGGTCCGACCCCTAGGTCCCGCCATCCGACCGACGCCAATAGTGTAAGTGCCTTATGGCAAATACACTAATAATTCCAGAAAATCTTACACGATTCATTTTCGACAACGGACTCAATATCACCGCCCACCGGGAACGTAAGATAAAACAGGAATTTTATCAACTCCGTCATAATAATAATAATAATAATTATTATTATTATTAATTAATCTTTATATGAAACCTATTAAAATGTCTAGGTACTTGCCAGGATTGCAACAATATTGAGCTTTTGTATATTGTTGGTTTGATCACTATTTTAAACATATATTTAATAATTTACTATATGGATCATTGTCTATCTACTCAATGTAAGCAAAGGCAACAAAGCGTATCGAAAATATATCTCTGTCTCTTTCTTCGATGATATTCCCTGATTTTTCCGATGGTAGGATTGGTTGATGTACTTGCATTCAATCTGAATAAAGTATCTCTGTTTCAAAAACGTCTTTTTCTATGACGTTAACATGAGCGTACCCAGCTTTTGGCCTAGGAGGGGGCAAATTATAAATGCATTATGCCGGATCTCCCGTGCTTGTTTTGCCCTCCTGGATACGGCAGAGTTTTACGGCTTAAAAAAAGACAGAAGTATATGTTTGCACCCTAATGGTTCGACTGCGATTTTATTCCTATGCTCAGTATAGAATAAAAGTATATGATTTTAAACGACTGACAAACCCGAACATCGCACAACAGGCCACCTAAATGATTATCTGTGGTTAAAAGGTAAGACTGCTTAAGGCGATTGTTCACTCAATAAAAAAATTCTCTAGGCAATCTTCAATCTGTGGTCGCAAAAGAATAACTCTGATTAAGCATTAAGCATCACAAAATTCGGCTTGTTGCGTAAAAATTGTCCTAAAAATCGTATCAAAGATACATTTTTAAATATTTTTTTACAGCCTCGTGAGATTAATTTCATTAATAGGGCCCAACGCCTTTTTTTTGGCTTCTTACTTTTCTTTATACGACATTTTCAAAATAAAAAATTGGTTGTCTGTAAAGTCGGTTTACGGACGATAGTTTTACGTGATAACGTATTCCGTAATACATAACCTAAATTCTACATATAATAATTATAATAATTCGAATCTATGATATTGCATCTTTCGCTTCAAATTTAGGTTAAATTTATGTATTAAAATACTCACCACCTATAATAATAATTGTTTTTTTTTTTGAACTTTCTTTCTTTCGTATTTATTTTAAGTCTCAAAGATTAATTGTCATAATATTTTGAAAACAATTGTTTCACTGTTTATATAAAATTCCAAAACCTACTTACAATATTTAAGTATTTTCATACGTCAAAAAATTGATTTTTATAATGATAAAATTTGTATGAAAACGATTTTTTCGAGAGATGAGACCTAGCTAAAACGATTTTTTGCCCCCCAAAATCCCTTTTCAGTAAATTTCATCCAAATCGTTAGGGCCGTTTTCGAGAAAAGCACGCACAGGGTCAGGCGGAACGCTAGGAACGTTACACTTTTTCGTGCATGCAGCCGGTGTTTCATCAATTTATAAGATTGGTGATTCATCAATTTATAAGACGTTATCACGTCAAAAGTAGAAAATAATTATTAGATTAATCGACTTACTTTAAGGAAGAGTAATCTTAATTATTCGAATAGTTTTGTCCGCAGTTTTTATATGATTATTGTAATTACAAGGACAAAATTATGAAGAATAATTTTTAAGTATGAAAAGTTTTGTGTTACAGCAATAGGAAGTCCAACAATCAATTATGACTAATTAATTTGGAATAAGATTAAAATAAAAATTAAGTTATTAACAAAATAATTCAATTACAGTAAAAAAGCGCGGGGAGTCAATTACTATATTTGTATTATAAGTAATTCTAATTTTATAAATAGCTACCAATGAAATAATTATAACATTTAATTTCAAGCACCCCACACTGTTTTACTATAATTGAATTATTTTGTTAATAACTTGATTTTCATTTTAATCTTATTCCAAAATTAATTAGTCATAATAATTTGACTGTTGGACTTTCTGTTGCTGTAACACAAACTCTTCATACTTAAAAATTATTTTCTACTTTTTAGTTCAGTTTGCTCTTAAAGCGTGTTTTTGGTTAGTTTTTTTAAACTATTATTTATTTTCTTAATTTTTAGTCTCAAAACGACATCAATAGTAATATTTTACAAAATTTTCAATTTCAATTTATTTCAAAATTTTTAAATTCAAATTTATTTTTATGAAATTATTGTATTGTCATCGGCCCTTGACACGTGTGCAAATTTTCAAGTTAACCGGACTTCTTGAAATTGGTGAAAATTACGCTGAAAATTCTATTTCGGCACAAATTCACCATAAACGATATTGCTTTTCGGTACAGATAACTGTAACCAATATTATATAACGCATCTATACATAGATAGGTATGTGGATATAAACGTTCGTTCGGTCGGTATAGTAGAGGTATGTACATATCGACACTACCACGGCTCGTTACGACACGCCAATTGATAATGTTATTAAGAATGTTACAACATAACCTCTAAAACACGTCATGTAAACACAGTAGACATGTAGAAATTGGCATTGTACGACTAGATAACTAGTCAGTTAGTGAGCAGGAGAATTAAAAAAGTTTTTTAGAAATTTACTGAATTACAATCTGGGTAATATTTCTCAATATATTATTGTTACAACATCGGAGTCGCAATTTTTTTAATAACAACAGATGATGCTTTAACAAGCGACACGTTTTGCGTTGTATTTCAAATGATTGCGCATATAATAAAACACATTTATGAACTGAAATACTATAAAAAATTCCAGCCAATTGGACGACGGGACTATTCAAACTTCAAAATGTAGACAATTGATATAGTATAATAAAGAAAATACAATTTCTGATATCGGGACGCGGGTAATGGCTAGTCTTAAATATGATACTTGCTATTCGTTGTTACCTATACATACTATTAAAGAGCCGTTAGGGCTATGGCCAGAGTTCCACTTAAAGAACACTTCAAATCAATTTTTGTTAATTACAAAATATTAACACTACCGTCATTGTTTATTCTTCATGCGTTATTGTACGTAAAACTAAATAGTTGGCAAAACCAAAAGTGCACATCCCGCAAGTTTTCCACTGTAGGTATGATAAAAAAAAAACAAAATTGAAAAGATATTTTTAAAAAATTTAAAGAAATAAATAATTCAAAATTAAAAAAATATTTTTTTAAATTTGAAAAAAAAAAAATAAGAACTATGTAGGTATACATAATATAATATATAATTAATATCAAGTGGAATAAAATGGAATAGAAAAAAAAAAATAAAATCCAATTATTTCGGAAGGAATCGAACCCAGGACCTTACTGTTGTGGGTCTGATGACATACGCATTACGTTACGAAACTTGCTAAGCATTCTACTGTTATTACGGTATACAAGTGTAGCACTTGTTTTATGGACATTTACACAGTAATTATTATATTGTTTTGCACATACCGCTAAACTAGCGGTATGTGCTTTATTATCGCTTTGTGCGTCAGAGCTGACTTTCGTTCATATAAGAAGTTATATCTAAGTTAATTTCACACGAAATCCATTCAAATTGAAGCTTTTTGAAAAGAGGAGATTCTAATCTATACAATAGAACCATTTTTAAATCAATTTGAGTTCATAAATACTATTAAAATTGTAATTGAAAATCACAAACAGCAGTTGTCGGTTGGTCTGTACGTATGTACGTACGTATGTACGTACGTATGTACGTACGTATGTACGTCACGACTCTACAGATCGCAATTTTGGTCGGATTGCCTTGGGTTATATTTTATTCACTTTGTTTACTATCAGACCAGAACCCTATTTAAATTCACTAAAATGTGTTCAGTAGTTTAATTTTTATAAACAGTTTTATTTTTTATTATTTTTGACAGCTAAAAGTTTAAAAACAATTTGTAAATATAGTGTAATCCATAAAACAAGTGCTACACTTGTATACCGTGATAACACCACTATCGTATTAGGCCGCCGTGGCGCAATGGTTATGCCGTTGGATCTTCAAGGGCAAGGTCCTGGGTTCGATTCCTTACGAAACCATTGATATTTTTTTTCTTTTTTTTCTTTTTATTTTGTTTTATTTTATTCCACTTGATATTAATTATTATATTATATTATGTATAGTTCTTAATTTTTTTTATTTTTGCAAACTTAAAAAAAAAATTTTTTCAATTTATTTCTTTAAATTTTTAAATCTTTTTAAATTTATTAAAAATATTTTTTAATTGTTATTTTTTTATTATACAGTGGAAAACTTGCGGGATGTGCACTTTTGGTTTTGCCAACTATTTTCAAACTATTGACTGTCAAAAAATAATAAAATAAAACTGTTTATAAAAATTAAACTACTGAACACATTTTAGTGAATTTAAATAGGGTTCTGGTCTGATAGTAAATAAAGTGAATAAAATATAACCCAAGGCAATCTGACCAAAATTGCGATCTGTAGAGTCGTGACGTACATACGTACAGACCAACCGACGACTGCTGTTCGTGATTTTCAATTACAATTTTAGTAGTGTTTATGAACTCGAATGGATTTAAAAATGGTTCTGTTTTATAGATCAGAATCTCCTCTTTTTTCTTGCGAAATTAACTTAGATACAACTTCTTATCTGAACGAAAGTCAGCTCTGACGCGCAAAGCGATAATAAAGCACATACCGCTAGTTTAGCGGTATGTGCAATATGATGAACTTGAATTGCAGCTCTGATTGTCACTCTTATAATGTAATATATAAACATAATCTGAGATTACCACCTCACCGACTACAAAAAACAAATAGCAGTTTCGTCTCCATATCAAATAGATTATTCAAAAAACTGTCTCTCGATGCTCAAAACCTTCCTCTAAAACAGTTCAAAAATCTTGTGCGGAGGAGGTTGATTGAAGCTGGCCATTATTCTATAAAAGATTTTTTTTATTAGTGTATTATACTTGTTTCTTTAATTATTGTATTAGACGATGTTATGCTACGTTATGGTGTTATTTGAACAAATATATTATATTCTATATTCCACGCCATGTAAAAATTAATCGAAGCATGTCTAACTAGTTTATTTCTGACAGATCCACAATACAAAAGAACAGCTGTTTTTTTTTTTAATTTTCAAAATATTTCTGAAACTATAAAGCTTAGAAAAAAAATTAACAAAAATTTCTTGAAAAAATAAATAGAATAATAATAAAAGTATGCCATTATTATATAAAAAACAACATTATAGCATATATCTCTTCTGCGCATGCGCCGATTTTCCCAAAAAACAATAGGGCTCTTCATACTTGCATACCAAACATCTTCCCAAAATTTGGTTTCAATCCGCTCATCCGTTTGACCTGTATCGTGCTCACAGACAAACAGACTGACAGACGCACAGAGTTTTTCTAAATTTTTGACCTAAGCTAGTACCATTCCCAGCGTTTGGGTTGGAATGGTAAAAATTCTATTGAATGATCTCCAAACATCGGTCATACGTAGGGATAAGTATTTCCACTGCCCGTAATCCAAATATTGTCTATTAAAATGTGTGAAGAAACCCTGGACTAGAGGTTTCTTACTATTTCTATATTGATACAATACGCATTAGAAACATGTGTGTTTTCACCCTAGGAAGACTTCCAGCCCTACATGCAGACAGTGAGAATCGTGTAGTATTTGATGAAATTAATGTGCATAAGTACATAGTATCTAAAGCATGCATTGCAATACCTGTGTATTTTTCTAAATTTTATAGTATCGGAAATATTTTGTAAATTAAAAAACATCAGCTGTTTTTTTGTTCTGTAGATCTGCCAGAAAGATGCATGCTTTGGCTAACTTTTACATAACGTGAACATATTATTATAATAATAATAATAAAGTTTATTTATTCCGTTGACATAAATGTGTGGAACAAGTCAAACATAGAAATTACAATGAGGTCGAAAAAAATTCCTGGATTGAATAAAAAGTGTGCTGAATTAAGAGACGCTTGATGGTGCGTTTGAAACAAGATAGGCTGTTAATGGATTTAACATTAGCCGGTAATTGATTATATAATTTTATAGGCATAGAATTTGGGCCTTTAGCAAACAGATTTAAATGGTGCTTCGAAATTGTTAGCTGATCATTATTACTTAGAAAGTGACAAGTAGTGTCGCTAACTTTCGAAAATGTGTTAATATTTGATTTAACATACGTTAATCAATTATAAATAGGAAACCATGGCAACGAATAGCAAATATAATATAGAATACTAGCCATTACCAGCGTCACCGCACGCGTTAACAGGTATTTTATGTTCTGTATTCTAATATGTCAAGTGTCAATATTTTTGAAGTTGTAATGGCCCCGTCGCCAATTGGCTGGAATTTTTTCCAAGTGTTAAAATCATCTTTTCTTCATACCTCGATCGAAAGTGTCTATTTTCGGCACCAATTGTAAAGCAGAAAGTCTAACATTTACTCCTTGGTGGGATTACACGCCCAAATGCGGAAAGTTCGTACATTCAGGCGGTCGTAAAGCAAAAACAACCAATCAACTGTTGTTTAGATGTAGTTTCCATAGCAACCCTATTACATTTTAGCTAAGAATCGCGAACAGCTGTCATTTGTGTATTTACGTATAAATTAAAGCTTGCTTGAAATTTATCTGTGATTTTATGTAATTAATACGTAATTAATTAATGTATTTATAAAGTGTGCTTACGACCGAGGTATGAAGAAAAATAGTATACACCACACTGACCGAAGGTGTGATAACCTTGCCCTGCGCTTTATTATGCTCTCGGCTTCGCCACACGCGTCATGGCGCGCAGGGCAAGATATCAAACTTTCGGCCCTTGTGGTGTAATATACTATTTTTTGTTACAATTTTTTTAAGATAATAATAAAGATGTCTTTATTGATTCAAAAGGGTTTTGATCAAATGGTGAATTTCAGCGTAAACTTAGCTTAACAACTTAACCCAGTAACAAAAGAAACTTAAATTACAAAAAAGAGAAACTTAATAATAAAACATAACAAATGGTGGAAGATTAAATGATGAATCCCGGTGGCATAGGATAGATGAACTAAGCAAATACTGAATGTTTTTTTATTGCATTTTATTGTCTGACGTTTTGGCAAACTTTATGGCATCTTCGGAGAATCTAGAAGATTTATATATAAAAAGTTTTAAATTATTGTTGTTACAGTTGTTATTGTTAAAGTTATTGTTCTTAAAGTTGTTATTGTTAAAATTATTGTTGTTAAAATTAAAGTTAAAAATTGGAAGTAAAATAAATAAACTTACCAATGCTGTCTGTTTTCTCAGTGTTGTTGTTATGTATAAAATAAATTTATACAACTTTAAGAACAATAACAACTGTAACAACAATAATTTAAAACTTTTTATATATAAATCTTCTAGATTCTCCGAAGATGGCATAAAGTTTGCCGAAACGTCAGCCAATAAAATGCAATAAAAAAACCTTCGGTATTTGCTTAATTCATCGATCCTATGCCACCAGGATTCATCCTTTAATCTTCCAACATTTAAACAGGAATATCATCACTCTAAATTATTAGAGTTATTTTTCACACATAACAAATGGTGCCATAAGCATGGCCTATAAGATCGCGATTAGTTAACGAGTATTGAAAAATTAGTGGAATAAAATCAATTATATGGGGGCAATCATATACCTTGGTTGATCATCTACCGACCTACAATTAAATATTTGTTCTGAAAGTGTGTAAGATTGCGCTAACGAATCTTTTCTTCACTTAGATTGCGTGTTACATGCGTGATGGTGGCGATGGTGGGAGTAACGTGTCCCTGCACCCGCTGCCGCCACCACATATAGATGAGAGCCGACCCGATCGACATAAATGGGCACGTCGGGGATGGGTAAACTACTCTCTTTGTTACTATGTTTTGTGTTAATTTTCTACGTCAACGTATCGCGCGATAATACATCGCACGACAACTCATAGCCGACAAATCATCGCTACGACAATTTCTCGCTACAGGATTTATTGTCGACTTTCACAATTGAAGCGCATATTTAATTTACTTAGTTTTTTAGCGCGAATGTTTAAAATAATAATAGACAATTAAAATTTTATTTTATTCTCCAAATAATTTAAGAAAGTGTAAGTTTATGTTAATTTAATGTCAAATAAATATAGAATAAATACAGACATAGACTGTACCAAGTCTAAAATTTGGTCTCAGATCAGAAAAAAATAGAGAAAATCGTAAATATATCACATGAAGTTAGATTTTGACGTGATAACGTCTTATAAATAAATTGATGACTCACCAATCTTATAAATTGATGAAACACCGGCTGCATGCACGAAAAAGTGTAACGTTCCTAACGTTCCGCCTGACCCTGTGCGTGCTTTTCTCGAAAACGGCCCTAACGATTTGAATGAAATTTACTGAAAAGGGATTTTGGGGGGCAAAAAATCGTTTTAGCTAGATCTCATCTCTCGAAAAAATCGTTTTCATACAAATTTTATCATTATAAAAATCAATTTTTTGACGTATGAAAATACTTAAATATTGTAAGTAGGTTTTGGAATTTTATATAAACAATGAAACAATTGTTTTCAAAATATTATGACAATTAATCTTTGAGACTTAAAATAAATACGAAAGAAAGAAAGTTAAAAAAACAATTATTATTATAGGTGGTGAGTAATTTTAATAAATAAAATTAACCTAAATTTGAAGCGAAAGATGCAATATCATAGATTCGAATTATTATAATTATTATATGTAGAATTTAGGTTATGTATTACGGAATACGTTATCACGTAAAACTATCGTCCGTAAACCGACTTTACAGACAACCAATTTTTTTAAAACTAATTATTCTGACAGCTCTTGCGGGGTAACCGTCATAACAATAAACAGATCTCACATACATTTTCTTTGAATTTATAAGCAAATAAATATATTTATGACAACTTGATGTATCAAACTAAATCAAAAGAAAAAGAACTGTAAATGGGAACTAATGCAAGAGGAGTAAAATTATTGTCGTAGGTCTGTGCCAAAATATCGATTTTTTAAAACAATATGAAGATACATGCAAAAAGTAAAATATATTTCGAAGATACACTTCATATTTATATTTGTATCGACTAGCAGCTTCCTGTCCAAATTTTCAGATTGCCATCGTTTTTTCGTCGACTTTAGACTTACGTTGCAAAATTGGTCTCCACGAAAAGCGCTTTTATTTTAACGCGATTATAGACAGCCTATGTTTATCCTGAAGGTGCGTTCTAAATATTGGTGAAATCGGATGAGTAGTTTCGAAGATTACCTCCTACATCCAAACTTACAAACTCTTCTTATTTATAATATTAGTATATACCAGCCTGCTCCCTGCGGCTCCGCACGAGATTGTGATGAAACACGGTAGCGACAAAAGTAGTGGAGCTTTCGGCTGTAGATAGGTATATAGAATATAGATATTACCTATATATAGAGGAACAAATAAAAAATACCTAAGCAAACAAAAAGTATGATCTAACTGCTAGAAAACAATTTTTCAAAGCGAACGTTGAGACACAACCACCCGCAATAGCCGTTCGCGCATTCTGCGCCCGCGCGACAGGTAGCATTTGTGATATTTAGTCGTTGGAGGAGGAAGCGGTGAGTGGAAGTTTCGGGTTTAAGTTCCGGCAGTTACATTGTTGGAAAGCAAATTTTTCTTATACTTATAGTATTGTGACTGTAACAATGTGAAATCTAATTATTAATATCAATTTTTTGAACTACAGTTTTTAATGGCGTAAGTTAGTCCTTATAACATTAGCTAATTGCAGTGAAAGTCCCACCAAATCGGTTTAGTCGTTTAGGAGATTAACAGGAACAAACAAACAGACAGAAATACAGACAAAAACTTTAAAAATTGTTTTTGTTATAAGTACCGTATATACTTTCATATGCAGTAAAAAGCTGTTATTTTGACATTACAGACACTTCAATTTTACTTATCTGTATAGGTAAATGTTAAGGTATGTTTTCGCGCCCCTACTGGCTGATTGTGTGTAGGGGAAGTCAGGGTAAAGGGGAGTCACATCCTTTCGTCAAGCCGCTCACGTACATCGCTAATCCGTCACTAACGAGCCTCGTACAATATAGGGGAGTGTGGGTGGCAGGTCCTTCTGCTCCCATTGCTCCCGTAGGGTAAATACGGGCATAAAAACACATGAATTATATACACACATGCATGATATACGTTTATACATACGTACGTACATTTGTATAGCCGAATGGTCGTTTCAACAAATTGTGAATTATTCAGAGATTTTAACAATTTAGATCAAAATTTATCACTTCTTAAGTTAAATCTACAATTATTTACCTTCTTTCGTGTATCATATTCAGATAAATAAAATTTGAGTGTCTTTTTGTAATGTCAAAATAACAGCTTTTACTAAATGAGTATAAATGTAGGTATATACGGTATCTACTTATAACACAAAAGTTTTTGTCTGTCTATCTGTTTGTTCTGGCTAATCTCCGAAACGACTGGACCAATTTTGACGGAACTTTCACTGGAAGATAGCTGATATTATAAGGAGTAACTTAGGCTACATTTATTTTATACTAGCTGCTCCCCGAGGTTCCGCACGTGATTGAGATGAAACACAGCGACAACAATAGTGGAACCTTCGGATATATGTTATAAATAAAATAAATGTAGCCTAAGTTACTCCTTATAACATCAGCTATCTACCAGCGAAAGTCCCGCTAAAATCGGTCCAGTAGTTTCGGATATGTAATATATTATAGCCGAAGGCTTCATTACTGTTGTCTCTATCGTTTTTCATCACAATCGCGTGCGGAGCCGCGGGAAGCAGCTAGTTGAAAATAGACCACTGTGTGTTTTTGATTTTTGTCAATCTCGAAAAAAGATAACTTGGATTGTGATTACACATATTTTTTTATAAGAAAAGCATTGCACAAACGTTGTTCTTTTGTACAATTTTTATTTTAAAACAACACTTTTCGACGTGTTTTCATCAAAATATCGCTAGTCGGTTGGTATGGCTCAGTGTCGGTGTCCAAGGTTTATTTAGATTCAAGTCTTCTTCTTTCCGGTTGAAATTTTGTGTGCATTTGTGTATTTCTATGGCCACCCTGTATTCACTGAAAATCTAGGCGTGATACAAACCGTGTTATTTCAACACGTTTAAGTGTGTTTATGATTTATAGTTTATACCGTGTTAAAAAATATGACTTCAGTACACGACGTGTTATATAGAAACGTGTACCTAATACGCAATATTAACACAGTTAAGTGTGTTAGAATCAAAACACATTTGGTGAGACAGCACGAGAATAACACACTTAGTACAAATACATAGACAGGTGTGTTGACAGAACACGTGTAAGATCATTTTACACTCTTAAGTGTGGCTTTAGAGTGGAGAAACTTAAAGTAACACGTGTTCAAGCCAGCATAAATATACTATTTGAAAAATAAATAATTCATTATTTTTTATTTTTAAAATGACAGAAATTTATTAAATAACTCATACTACTTTTACCCTTCCAACCCACAAGTGAGGAATAGTACTAGTTTAAATCAAAAATCACTTTTCAAAATTTTACAATATCTTCTCGGTTTGAGGTCGCCCGAATCCAAAAAACATCTTTTTGGAAAAACTCTGTGCGTCTGTTTGTCTGTGAACACGATACACACCAAACGGATTGAAACACGCATAAGTGTGTTATTAAATTAACACGCCTGTTTGTGTGTTTAAAACGACTACAAGAAAAAACACGCTATGGCGTGTCAAATTAGCACACTTCCGATTTGCAGTGTATGCGCGGAGACCAACTCGATGTTCTGTCGATAACTTAGATTTCTTCAAAGAGGATCTGGTGGTTGTCTAGAGTCAATGTGTGCTCGGCTATTGCAAACTTTTCAATGTGTCTTAGTCTACAACTTCTCTTGTGCTCTCCTATGCGTGTGACACAAGCCCAAAAAATATGTGTTTTGGAGGAATAGCAGTTAACGTCCAGAGCCACTTAAACAAAGTGGAATTATGGAATGTGACATAGTAGAGCTATTATGAATCTAATAACATTTGGAAATAAAACATGTTGGAGACTAATTAAAATTAGGGGGTGCCGGATTATTGGAATGTTCGGACTATTGGATTGTATCGAAAAATGTTTTCTCCACTACCTAACTTTTTTAAAACATTCACTTTATCTTTCAAAGATAGTCTTATTTTCCTGTTTACTTAACATTTTTAGCTAGACTATTTTCAACTTGAAAACAAAAGGTAAATATATAGGTACTTGCAATTGTGATAATTTTTGAGGTTATACTGATGCCGGTACGCGAGCGTGGAACGAAAATAAGGAGGGGTGAGGGACGCGTGAGCGGAGGGTGCCGGATTATTGGACGTACCGAACTACTAAAGTGCCGGATTAGAGAGAGTCTACTGTATAATCAACCACAAAATGCAAGGTATACTAAGAAAAATGTTTACAATAATTTGATAGAGCACATAAATTTGAAGATTGTAAAAGAAAATTCCCGCTTAATGAATCTAGTAGACATATGCGGTGCTGCACAAAACATTGTTAAAAAACTTTAAAGATTCTGTTGCTGCATTGTTAAAGCACCCATTGTTACATGTCTATATTAGAAAAATTTATTTCTCAAACAATGTCACCATCGGGATATGAACCCCGAATCTTTCCACTATCGCGGCGGACTGAGTTACATTACTCCACAGTGACACAGTAAGGTCAATTCATCATTCTAATATATAGCCATTTGTAACTGTATATTTCACATCATACGAGAGCTAATTTTTATCTTAGATAACGTCAGATATGAACCTTCACAGAAGTAAGAGCTGTGGGTGAATCAACAATGAAAGTGTTTTTATTTATTAATCTAATTCCTAAATCAAGACAATTTCTCTTTTCATTAGGAAAGATAACAGCGAAAAATTTTGCGTTCATATAGTTGAAACGGCCTTTTAATAGTACGCACTATACCGTATTAAATATTCACAATTGTTAAAAAAGTTGATGTGACACTGACTTTAGATTGCGATCCATATAAACTTGGAATAATTTTGTTGCTCAATTAACTGACATTTTTCTTGTTGTACTAGCGATCCGTCCCGGTTTCACTCAGATGTGATAGATATAATAATTCTGCAAAATGTATTTCGTTTGCGGCCCGACGTGTGAACTAATAGTTTTGAGCAAATTCTACCATTTACTTCTGAACTGATAGCTTTGAGCGAATTCTATCAGATGTTGCTACTTTGTATTAAAACTGTTTTTTTTTTGTTTGCTTCTGAACTAATAGCTTTGAGTAAATGTCGTTACATGTTACTAAAACAGTTTTTTTGAGAAAACATCGTAATTTTGTACAGAATATTTAATTGAAGGAGATTTATTTGGTTGAGGAACAATTGAAAATAAGCTTTACTAGTGTATCGCTTGTGGCCAACGTTTCGAAAAATATATTTTCATCATCAGGGCCTATGAACATGTATAATATTCGTTACATATATTATTATAATTTCTAACTTACATTATAAACATTATAGATAGATAATAATAAAACTATAACATACCTCAAAGCAAGTTAAGATGGTAAATTGTAAAAATAATTCTAATATACATGATCATTTGTTATGAATCCCGACAATTTTTTAAATTTAAAATTATCATAAAACAGTTTTCTTATAAAATTGTTCTGTCAATTGTGCAAAATAATATTGTACTAATGTATAAGAAAGGCTATCTCTATACAAACTGCATTTGTTTACAAGTTAGAATTTGTTAAAATTTGTTAATTAATTATATTGCCATAAATGTTATTTAACCCATCTATGTCCGTTCTCTTATTGACAGTGTTTGAATTTTTTTTTGATGTAACACATTATTATATACATTAGTACAATATTATTTGCACAATTGACAGAACAATTTTATAAGAAAACTGTTTTATGATAATTTTAAAATTAAAAAATTGTCGAGATTCATAATAAATGATCATGTATATTAGAATTATTTTTACAATTTACCATCTTAACTTGCATTGAGGTATGTTATAGCTTTTAGTATTATCTATCTATAATGTTTATAATGTAAGTTAGAAATTATAATAATATATGTAACGAATATTATACATGTTCATAGGCCCTGATGATGAAAATATATTTTTCGAAACGTTGGCCACAAGCGATACACTGGTAAAGCTTATTTTCAATTGTTCCTCAACCAAATAAATCTCCTTCAATACATATTTTGGAACAAAACTTCTACTAACAATCAGCAGAATATTTAATAAAAACTATCCTATAGCGTAAGTTGCACCAAGCAAGATACGTTTACAAAATTTCATTCAAATCTATTCTGTGATTTCGGAGATTAGCATGGCCAAAATTGTGACACGGAAATTTTATATATAAGAATTAAGAAGCATCAAGATTACCTCTATACGACTTTCCTCTATAATACACAGTTGCTTGTACATAATATAGTATAATATGCGTTGTATACATATAGGTACATATAATAAAGTACAAGGCCCAATTCATTATTAGTTACAGCATCACAATCTAAACTCATTCCCTTGTTTTGTGTCTTGATTGCTCTTCCCCCCTTCTTTCTCTCTCTCTCTCTATCTTTCTGTCTTCCTTTTTTCTTTTATCACGTTATCATTGCCTTACAACGATCTGTTCTAATCAAACATATTCTTGTAATTGATCTAGAAATGAAAATTAACATCATGTCGCCTTTATCGACTACTAGCGGTCCCGCCCGGTTTCACCTGGATGCAAAAGAACGAATGGGGAAGGAATGGACATGAGTACGCACATTCATCTTAGTTTAGCGAGATGAATGATCGGAATTACCGTTCAAAAGTTTTTGTCGTTAAAAAGTAGTATTTATAGTTTTTTAAAGTAATAAGTTTCTTTTAATATAACAAATATTTAAGTAATTGAAAACACTGTAGAAAAATTATTTTTATATAGATATCTACCTATAGTTGTAACAGTTTTCAAATGAGCTATTAATTAGATTTATTTAATTTTATTACTCGTAATAAAATTTTTAAGAAATTGAAATATAAGCCTTAGAAATGTAGAAAATAAAAAAATAAAAAAAAATAAAAATATATTCGCCGACGTAGGGCTTGAACCCAAGACCCTGGCACTAAGAGTCTTACGCTCTACCGACTGAGCTACCCGGGCTTTTGAGCGTGACGCGCTAATATTGCAATATTTAGTTAAGGCATTTCACCTGGTAATGTTTGTCGGACGGACTAATTTTGAAATACATCTTGCGACATTTTTCATTGATGTTCCGCTCCAATTGGTCGTAGCGTGATATTATATAGCCTATAGCCTTCCTCGATAAATGGGCTATCCAACAAATTTTTTTCCAATTCGAACCAGTAGTTTCTGAGATCAGCTCGTTCAACCAAACAAACAAACTCTTCAGCTTTATAAATTAGTATAGATGGGCAACTGTTTTGAAAAGGCTTATTTTTTAATGTGATGATGAGTTGCAGAAACGTTGTCGGAAAGTCAGATTTGACAATGACCTACTACGTATGTTACTATACGAAAAGCATAGCTGTAACACGTCTTTTAATTGCTATCAATGTATTTTATTGAAAACATGAATTAATAAGTTCGTTACAAAATAATAATAAACATAATAAAATTAAAATAAATATCTGCGCACAAGAAAAATAGATTACATCATGAAAATGGGTAAGTTATACTAAGTAATAAATAATCAGAATGTACACTTTTACCAGCTTTGCGTGAGTCCATGACTGCGGCCAATACTTGACTCGAAATTTCTCCTACCCACATAATATTTCTTTGCTTTGTTTAGTATGCCCACATCTCAGATAAGCCCCAAGCACAATGAAATGTTTATATTTGATATTTAATTACGCTGACTTAAATCACACGCGTTAGAAATTGAAATGACCGCCAGGACCAAAGGGGTTAAAGTGTGAATTCCTAATGCTTACGTGCTCAATAAGTATGCAAGTGATCTATAAGCATCAAGCATGAGTTTTACAAAGTGCTTTAAGCATTACAAGCACTCAGTTCTCGGCATAGCCCAGCTCAGATCGATTAAAACGGTATTTTTTTTAAACTGGACTTTATTAGCATATCCAAGTGTGTAGGCTTTCACGGCCGGTGTTGATCCAAATCTTCTTGGTTTTCGGGCTTGTATGCCATGGTCCATTAGTATTACAACTGCAGTAGACATTATCAAAGACGATGTGGTAGCGGGCGAAGTGTCCTTCTAGGCTGCTCATAGGTAAGGATCTTATGGTTGTCTAGAGCCGAGCATACGTTGACTCTATAGACAACCACAAGATCCTTTTTGAAGAAACCAAAGTTATAGACAGAACATCGAGTTACTACCCACGCATATACAGAGAGGCCATAGAAATACACAAACACACAAATAATTTCAACTGCAAAGATGAAGGTTTGAATCTAGGTAAAACCTGGACATCAGCACTGTGCAATACCAACCTACTGAATGGAACGACCAATCACAGAAGAGCATACTACGACCGAGTAGAGAACACGAGCACGCTGACCATAAAAGACGGAAGTACCGCATTTGTCGACACACTTATACAAATAACTACAAATAACATGAACCATTTAAAATGTCTGACACCTCGAATATGTAAAACATATTCGAGGTGTCAGACATTTTAAATGGTTCATGTTATTTGTCAGAGAACATTATTTTAGCGTTTTCGTTGAAGTTTTCAAGCTATCCAATTAAAAAAATAAACAGTATCTATAAATTTTTACATGTCGTCCAAAGGACATCTTTCGGAAAATTTAGAAGGAAAACGCCCCAAAATCAAGAAAAGTCATAGAGGAAATAGGTGTCAGACTAGGCTTAATGAAGCCATGTACAAAGTTTGGGGAGAGTATGTGTCAAAAAATTTTTGCCGACGGGCAATGTCTACCGCAGTTGTAGACTAAACGTCAGGTAGAAATACCAATAAACCACGGCATATCAGCCCGAAAACCAAGAAGACTTGGATTATTAGCATAGTTTTTTATACAATTTCTACTTCGCAACAACATTTTGCTACGTGTGCAGCGACCATTACATAAATATTTCAAAAACTATTTTTGACCTTGCTGAAATCAGAATGTAGTGATTTAGATGTCATTTTGTTTAGAATTTACTGCTTTGTTAATGTATAAAAAATGCCAAGCAAATACGTATACCCTATTTGCTAAATCGCGCGCTTTCGATACAAACAGTAGCATGTGTTCGGTGGCCCTAAGTCAACAATATTATTTTACGTATATATTATGATGGACAGTACACAATGGCTTCCATTATAATGTAAAGTAAATAAACATGGCCTTCTACATCGACGAAATGCGAATTGAAATGAACCGACCAGTGTGCTGCTTATACAAGAATATATAGATATTATACCTACTAGAAATAACGAGATGGTAAACGAAGTCTAACATCTCTCACTGTACTAATACAAGGACATAATAATATCCTGTCTATGTGTTCGAATCACTGTTGAATAATGTGGCGATCGGACTAAACTAGATCAGTTCAAATAAATAAAATTATCGACCAATTTTTTTCAGACTATATATTGACATTAAAATAATAAAATTACAAATCAATATTTCACTAGATGACGTTTCGATCCGGATTTGGATTATCTTCAAAAATAATCTAAAAAATATATAAATTAATTAATATATCTACTTATTTTCTAATTGAATGGAGTCGAATTTGTGTTTATTATTAACTCGAATACGATCACAAAATTAATTTGGATAATATAAAAATTTTAGATAATGAAACAAATTTCTTTAAAAGAGGTATTTCGGAAATGTTACATATAAAATCTAATAAAAATTCTCTTAATGCTCAATTAGATACAGAAAATTAAAGTAGCATTTATGATATTATTTTGAAATAATATTTGGTTTTCTTTCTTAATATTTCGATAAAACAAACTCCATTCTATTAGAAAATAAGTTGATATACTAATTAATTTTTATATTTTTTAGATTATTTCTGAAGAAGTTCCGGATCGAAACGTCATCTAGTGAAATATTGATTTATAATTTTATTATTTTAATGTCAATATAGGTATAGTCTGAAAAAATTGGTTGATAATTTTATTTATTTGAAGAGTTCTGTTCAGACGTTAATCAAAGATTTGTAAACTAGATCAAGCTGGGAATACGGGGTCGTGTGAACAAAGTGAGATAGTAATACCGTAATTCTACACCAGTTTTGGATGAAAATGAGTAGAAATCCTTCCCAAAAATTAAAAAAAAAAACCACACCAATTTTGCTGAAGGATATTTTGTCGGGAGATATTTTGTTTGTAGGATATTTTGTCGGGGGATGTTTTGTCGGGAATGAAAACGCGCGGAATTAGTGATTTTAGCGGCAAAACCAATCTTGTGTGCGGTGGTCTTAACTGCTCAAGCAGTACGGCCGATCTTGACAACTACTCCGACACGATATCTGACAGAGAGTTCAGCCGACGGCGTTGTATTCACGTAGAGGAGACGGGGTGTTGCGAGGACTGTATGGAGAAGTCCCACGTCCAGAAGGTTTGTTATTCGTGCGACTGTGTGAGCTGTTCTAGTTATCTGACTGGTCAGTTCGCTCGTCCGCTGGATACACCTTGACTTCGATAGAAGTAGGCTGGGTAGGGTACCCTCGACTCCAACAGTTTTGTAACAATAACATAAGACAAACGTTATTTCAACTTTTAACCTTAAAATACCAAACCGACATAAATCATTAAAACAGTACGTAGGTACATTCTGAAATAAATATTCAGTTGGTGAAAGTTGGTATACATCGTGTTTGGGAAAAGGATGCTTGGGAACCCTTCAAACAGTCTTACAGAGGACTTGATCAAACTCAGTAGGTAGACCTAAACTCAGGAAAGTGGTTGGGCTTTTAATCGGTCATTCGCCTTTGAGAAAGTAATCTATAGAATAAATTGTCCATAATAGCTATACAGCAGGAGTTCATCATAAATTTTTTAATTAAAATTAATTTAAAAAAATTCTTGTACTGAATATAAACAAGCTTTAATTAAAAATGATTTAAGCTCCCTTTTAAATTTAAGAAAAGGTAAATTCTTCAGTTCTGTAGGAAGGCAGTTATAGAAATTTAGGGCAGAGTATTCGGGGCTGTTTTGATAAAGACTAAGATTTGGTTTCGGAAGACTAATTGAGTTCTTATTACGCGTTTGGTAGCTATTCCTTGTACTGTGAGTTGGATATTAAGTAACAAATTTCTGCAAATGACATAGAGAGTGATAAATGTAAATAGATGGAACTGTTAATATTTGATTTGCCTTAAAATAATTTTTACAACTGTCACGAAAACCTAGATTGAATACACAATGGGGATACGTCAGGAATCGACCCAGTGTAGATTTTTCGAAATGGAGGACAAAACAGCCAACCATTTACTGTTCGAATGCGAGGCCCTAGCCTACAGGAGAACAACCATCTTTGGATATATTGATGGGAGAGGAGTAATTCCTAAGGTGAATCTTCTGGAGTTCATGAGTAGATCCAAACTATTGGAGGACTAGATCCAGGACAAGAGGGAGCAAAAAAATTTATTAAGGATGACGTGTATAACGGGCTATTAAGTTTTAACCCCTAATTTATTCATTCATACTTTGTGGTTCATGAAGAAATCATTGCGAGGAAAAATATTTCATTTTAATAAACATATTTATTTCGCTTAGTTTTAGCACGTCATTGTAAAATTGTTAAAATTACTAAAACACCTAATTAATATGAAGGAAATGATTACCTAAAAAATTTCAACGTTTGAAACAACGTAAGTACGTTTTTGCACATTCTTAACAAAAAAAATCCAGCCAATTGGGCGACGGGACCATTCCAATGTTGAAATTTAGTATACTAATATAAAGAAAATAAAATTTCTGATATCGCGTGAAGTGACGCGAGTAATGGCTAGTATTCAATTTGATATTTGCAATTCGTTGCCATCATGGTTACCTTCATAATATGTTCCACGTCATGTAAAAATTAATCAAAGTATGCTTAACAGGCGCAAGTAGTTTTTTCCATCTACCACACTTCCCGTTATTTTCTACATTTCTTCCACTTAATTAATAACAATGAGCGAATGAAGGAATTTTAGGACATTAAGATAAGGTAGACAAATTTTGAGCATAGGAGTTTGACGGGTAATTTGGCCTAGGCCTTGAATAAGGAACCATCTCGATATTTATCTGGAATTGTTAAGGGAAACCATGGAAAACCTCAACAAGATGGCCGGTGCAGGAATTACCGTTTCTCGGCGAGAGGCAGCAGAAAAAGTCCCAGCCACATCTGCCCCCGCCGGGATTCGAACCAGGTACCTCCCGAATACGAGTGTCACCACTACGCCACCCCGCTCGCTTGAGAAATGAATATTAAACTCATTATTATTATTAAACACGATCGCGATTCTGAAAATCAAACGGTCAGTTTGTCTGTCCTGAAAATGGATCCGTTTAAACGTGTCCGCCGTGTACTGAAACCATTTCGGCAGAACAAATTAATACATATTATATTTCACTTGAGATACCAAAGCAAAGGGAACCGCTGTTCGAATCCCTGCAGTATCAGTAACGTTATGTATTTTCCATTAAACGCTTAACAATCACTAACAATACAAACTTCCCCTTCATAATATTCTGCGCGGACATATTACATGACTGTGTGTGTGTGTGCGTATGTTTGTTAGCTTCTCTGTTTGACCAGTTTGACCATTACATGGTCGAGTGAGTCCCATACACCGTCCTGTGATATATATATATATATACGCAGGCTACTTCGTTTACAGGCTGGTTTGGTAACTTCCGAAAAATATCAAAATCTATACATCTATTGGGATCCTTTATATTGTAGTGGCATACATTAAGTAGGTTAAGTTACGTTATATCAATTGCAATGTAAAACTGCAAGGTAGTGTTAATTAAAACCATTAATAATAATAATGTTATAGTTAATAACGCATACTGGACTCCTGGAATGCTCGTGTACAGTTATTTAACACTCTTATATTGTCAGTGCTTTTGTACTCTGCGGAAGTCTGGGGGCTTAGATACCCCGAACTAATTGAAAGGGTACAAGTAAGATTTTTTAAATCGTTGCTTTATTTGCCACGTAATGTTCCTGACTACATTGTTCGAATGGAAACAAGACAACGAAAATTGATAGTAGATGTTGTTAAAAAATCTCTTGTATGCTGGAAAAAACTACTCGCGATGCCTGATAATAGATACCCCAAATTATGCTATAACAAACTTCTGCAGTTGGACACAAGCACTGACAATATAGAAAAGTTTAATTGGGCATCTCAGTTAAAAAAATATGTTTTAATCGGTGAGGGCGAAGATGTTTGGAATGCACAAGATTGTGCAACATTGAATAACCGATTGCTTTCGATATTAAAAAATATTGAAGGTAATTTAATCAGGGAAGACCTATCTAGAATTCAATTATCGTCATTTAATAGTCAATATGAATTTTTAAAGATACATAATGAAATTGAACCCTATTTGACATATCAAATAAATATAAACAAAAAAAGAATATTTTGTCAACTCCGGGTAATGAGGGATGATTTCTTTCCCATATATTTTAAGAGTAATTCATATTGTTTTGATACTGAAAATATATGCAGCTTATGTAACTTATATGAAAGAGAAACTTTATTTCATTTTCTAGTACGCTTCCCAATTTACAAGGGTATTCGAGTGCAATTTCTTACTGAAATTACAAATTTTACTGCAGATTCAAATTTTGCACAAATATTATTAACAGCTAACAGTTTTTCAAAAGTTAATAATTTATATTACTAATGTTATAAATGTGTTAAAATTGAGATCGTTTATAATTAACGAATGATATAACTCATTATTTATTTTTATGTTTTGCTAATCTGATCAGACATGTTTTGTATTTTCACAATTTTAAAAACTATACACCTTATTTGAAGTAATACTAGAAACAAACCCTTGTTATAAGATGTATATCTTCATAAACAATAAATTTATTATTATTATAGTTAATAACGCATAGTTTGCATTTTGATTCATTTAAATATATGTGTATTATACGTTAAGAAGGAGGTATATAGTGAACAGGTGGTGCCAGTGTAAGCTCACATACGTTGAGGTTGGTGTTTTATAAATAAATATAATTAAAACAAAGTCAGATGTATTAACAACATAAAAGAACCTGAAACAACCCTACAATACTACTCTATCGGGCGGCAAAACTTACAATGACGCTGGGACTTGCACTGATTGGTGCGCTTACTGCGAAGATGAAAATCACGTCACTGCGGGCTCGCGTGCGTGGTCACAAAAAAGATTTTCGGACTTATTTGTCCGCTCGTTTTGAGCAAAAACCAATCGAAAAACGTAGGCGCATGGGCAAACGTCCACAAACAAACATGGCGACAGGGTGCGTGTTCTGTTCAGAGACAATAAACGCTTGCTTTTGTTAACATAAGAATTGTCATTGCGCGCGTACCAAATTCATCTAGAAAATTATTTTCTCCGAGCGCCATTGCTCTGTGCTGAGCTGTTCTGTACTGTTGCATTCGCACATTTTACAGAGCGCACACAGCACAAGCCACAGAGGCACTAGTGAATTTTGCACGTACGGAGTTATCTTTGCTGAGTCATTTAATGTTGAATGACACACTGTAAGTGTAATAGTACTAAGATTACAGTGACTTAAACCATTCACATTGACGTCGTTGACAAAGATATAATATTGTGACAATAAACATTATTATTGTTAAGCTTTTGTTATACTTTATAGTTTATCCGAAATGCGAATAATATAAGATCAGAAACATATTAAAATGAGCTCAGAGCTGAGTGTGTGACTCCTGAGCAGTGAGCATACATAATATGACAGTTCACACCTCTGCAGCCTGCACTCTTGTGTAGTGCGTACTGTCTAGTGTCGCTCCTTTGAACGACTCCCTCTGAGCGGAGCGCACGAAGCCAGCTCCCAATAAAGATTCATGTTGACACATCACTATATAACATATGGCTCGCCAACATGTAGCCTATTCTTCTAGATTCTACGAAATAACTCCCCTTGCTGCAAACGTATTTAAAAAATTATAACACGATAAATTAAACACTCTGTATAATATGTGTCCGGTGGCCGTAGCTGCGACCGACTGACTTGACTCCCGTAGCACTCGTTATAGGGTACTACGTATAATACACAATAAATATGTACCTGCATTGCTCCCGTCCGGCAGCTAACGTTCGCCTTGTAGGTTGGTAACACTACGGACCCACTTAAGTGTATACCTATAGTCCAGAACGTCCATCCAGCCGGACTGTCTACCTTGTACATCTAATATATACACAAACATCATTATTTTATCTCCATACGCCGTTAGAATCAACCTTCTACCACCTTACACTCGCATCACAGAAACGACCAAGACGTTTGATGACTAAAAAAAACTCGGGTCGCAGTGCGAAATCCTGCCGACAATATAGTGTATTTGCTAACACAGGCAGTGAACTTAACCCTTTTGTCCAAATTCAAAATAATAATAGGTTATTATTTTTTTAATATTTTGATACTATGTATTTAATAATTTGAAAGAATTTTATATAAAGCGAATTAGAAATTAAATATTAATTATTTTTTTATATTTTTTAGATCAATTCTGAAGAAGATCCAAATCCGGATCGAAACGTTAATGTATTAATTATATTTTTTGTTAATATATTGTCTGAAAAATTGGTCGATAATTTTATTTATTGACCCTTTTGTTTTTAACCCCTTAATACATCCCTTAAAATAATATTTATTTTTTAATTTCAATATTACTATCAAATACCAAATAAAATTCATCCTTCACTAAGTAAATCCATATATCTACAAACTAACGTTTTCATAAAATTTTTAAGTCCGGTCCTGTCGAGCCGATTTTAATAAAATTTTGGCAACACATTTTTATTTTTACTAATAGGCCAAATTTCAATTTTGAAACGATTCGGAGACATTTTTCGGTATTTTTGGGCCCAAAAATATTTGTCAACCCCTAAAACCCAACTTTAAAGTGGCCCGATTGGGCCTATTTTAAATGTACTTCGTGCGGTGATAGATTCCAACATGTGGACCAAATTTCGTTAAAATCAATTAAATCCTTCGAAAGTTATAGATTTTGCTTCGTATTTATTTTTACAACATAATATTGTACTGAGGTTTCCACCATGTGTGACCCGCACCTCCACCACATTTAACCCGTATTTCCACCGTACAGAAAAAAATCAAGAATTTTGACGAAAAAATCAAAATTTCCACGTTTATAAATGGCGCATTAAATAAGCCCTTAAATCTTATACATTATTATTGACATTGTTCCGTTTTGGTGGTGGTGCCAACTTGACCCGCACCTCCACCATATAAAACTTGTACTTCCACCGTATGGAAGAAAATCTAAGATTTTAACGAAAAAACCAAGAGCACCGAATTAAAAAATAGGGCAGTAAATTAACCATTAAGGGGGTCACCCCATGTAATAAGTTCATTTTTTTTGCATTTATTCCTAATTTATCCTAAATATTTAGAACACGCTGGTAAAATGATTTTATAATATTCGAACTTGGAAAGTTACAGCTGTTCAAAGAGCTGTTCGGAGCGCTCAGTTGAGCGCTGGGCACGGAGCCTTTTGTGACGTGTCGGCTTGTTACTTGAGACCTAAAACAAATGCGGAGCAAACAAGCAAAACCCGATAAACCCATTTTTTTTTTTTGTTTTTGTTATAATATTATTTCAATTCTAGTGAATTTTGGTGAGCTTTTTGCAAATTTTAAGGATGAGTTAAGATTTCGTAGTTTAAATCGCACTTGAATCTTTAAACGGGTTTTATCAAAACTGTGTTTTACTAACTTATCTCCACGATATCCCAAAAGGTTTGACCGATTGTTTTGAAATTGTTATGGTAAATTTGGCACATGTATAGTCGTAAGATAAACTGGGATCTTTTGGAAATTCCGAGTGGTTCTATTTTTTTCGACGCAAAATTATCGAAAAAAATCATGATATTTACAAATTAGTTTTCAAAAGTCTGTCAATTATTCAATTTTCAATCTTTTCGAATAATCCTAATTCTCCCCAATAAGTCAATCAGTCGGAATTATGGAGACCGTCACTAACCTTTTTTTCAAGATGAAGGTTTTGTTATTTTGTCCGCTTCTCAGTCTCTTTTTATTATTATTATTATTATTATTATTATGTGAAGGATAAATTCCTTAAAGAATTTTGCATCCACAAGCCCCCTAAACTTCGGGTTCGTCACCGTCACACAAGGGATACTTGCGGAGCAAGTTGAAACCATAACCGCGTCTCAAACCATGAAATGGGCGATTACAGTGAGTTTGGGTCGTGCGCACGGAGTACACGGAGCGACCCAATAAGCACAGCCTTCTGCATGCGGCAGACTAGTGATTCAGCATTGCGCTGACATGCCGGAATAGCTTTCATACTTGCCAACAGTGACGGTTTGGCTCCTCCAAGGACACCAATTATAAGGACAATTAATTTGACAGAATACTCTGGGTACTGCTTCCTGAGCTCAAAAAGTAGGTCTTGATATTTTGTCCGTTTGTCAGTCTCCTTCGCGGCTATGTTCGTTTCAGCAGGAGCTGAGAACTCGATGACATACATAGATCGCGCAGATTTATCAAGGAGAACTATATCAGGCTTTGTAGCTGAAAGTTGCCTGGTAGTACTGAATGAATAGTTCCAGAAAATTTTACATGATTCATTCTCTACAACGGACTCAATATCTCCAGGAACATAAGGCAGAACGGGAGTTTTATCAATACCGTAATGATGCCTTAGGTGATAGTATAAGACTCTTAGAGCAGCATTGTGGCGATGGATGTAGGCACAGCTTGCATAATAACTGCATGCTGATAAGAGATGCATGAGCGTCTCTGGATGCGATCGACATGCTCTGCAAGAAGTATCTATTACTTCCGCATCCATAATTAAACGGCGGTACATAAGAGTGTTTATAACGCCGTCTTGACACGCCAAAACAAATCCCTCAGTTTCAGACTTCAGCCCAGCTGACCGCAAGAAGGCAAACGTCAGATCCTTTGATAAACCACATGTATCGATGTTCTTATAATAAATTCCATGCATCGGTTTATCGGTATGTTGTTTGAGCAGGAATTTTTGCTCTGCCTTCTTTATTGTATGCCTTGCCTGATCTGGCGTTAGAGATGCAAACGATTATTATTATTATTGTTATTATTATTATTATTATTATAGAACTGGATTTAAAAATCTGTCATCATGCCTATTTTTTCTGCAACGCAGAGCAAGACTTGTTCAGTCACCTTTGGCAGGTGGCTGTACGTTTGGCTAACATGTTTGTTGTTATAATAAAGGGAACAGGCAGCTAGTTAGTTTATTCTACTGGACTGGTCATATTTAAACATGTTATGCTAGCTCAAACTGTTATAAGCTCAAACGCACACACACATACACACACACATTTCATACATACATACATACTCTTACTCATATATAACGCCACATTATAATATGAATATAATGATACCATGAAATTGAAAAAATCACGTGTCGCGGCACACATGTCCGAATTGAAACTTCTTGTGTACGAACAATACAAAAATCAGTTAACGTCTTTTTTTACTACGTTTTACTCGCATTCTTGTGTGTCTGTCCGGGTGGACAGATCCATATAATTCATTCCTAGTTGTTTACCGTTGTAAGACACGTAGCAGTCACTGGTTTATGGTCGAGTTAGTTAGAGTGTCGCGCTAATAACCGGGTTCGGTTTCCCATGGAATATATAAAATCATTATTATATATTTGCGATTTATGTTTGTTTTTTTTTACTAAAATGTATAAAATCAATAAAAGGATTAAAATTGTTTTATAATATATACCTCGTTTTTAAAACGAACTAAAAAGTCTAAAAAGTATAAAATAATTTCTTTACAGACAGATTTTTAACTTTTAGGATTTGAAACGAAAAACGTGGGGCACATGCGACAGTTATATAAGAAGTGTAGAGAGTAGCTATCAATGAAAAAATCTAAACGAATAATGCGCCCCACGTTTTTCGTTTAAAATTTTACAAGTTAAAAATCTGTCTGTAAAGAAATTATTTCATACTTTTTAGTTCTCTTTAAAAACGTGGTATATTAAAAAAATATTTCTTTTTTATTATTTAAATAAGAAGACAATAAGTTTACCACTAAGTATTATAGAAAACAAATAGTGACCTGACATTCGGCAACAGAAATCCATACTAATATTATAAATACGAAAGTAACTGTTACGCTTTCGCGGCCAAACCGAAAGTGCGATTTGCATCCAAACTAAAGTCGGAATTATAATATTGTATAGTCATCGAAACTACATACCTATGCAAAATTTCAACTCAATCGGATAACGGGAAGTAGTTGAAAAAGCTGTCCCAAGATTTGAAACAAATAAATATACGAAGTCTAGCAAATAAAACCGAAATATATTTTCATCTTCAGGGTCAGTGCAAGTCTTTTATATACATCATGATCATTTTATTATGAATTTCTACAAAATCTAAGAAACTCTGTTCTAAATTTTATCTATTGTTACCGTTGAAAATTTTGAGTAAAAAATAATTCTTGCTTTTTCTTACCAACTCCTTTTTTTAAAAAACAAACTTAAGTTTTTTGGTTAAAACACCTTGCAATTTTAGTGATGTGTCACTCCTTAACGAGTCGTTCATAATGAACGACTTTTTCTTCGGAGCGGAGCGAGTCGCTCTTTTTTTTGTGAATGACTCACTCCGAGCGCCACTGCTCTGTGCTATAGGCTTTGCTTTGCAATGGTTCCGTCTAGCGTTCTTTAAAGTTAATGTAAACTTATAGTAAAATTATCGACCAATTTTTCAGACGATATATTAACAAAATATATAATTTATACATTAACGTTTCGATCCGGATATGGATCTTCTTCAAAACTGATCTAAAAAAATATAAAAAATAATTAGGTAATATTAATTCGCTTTTTATAAAATTCCTTCAAATTATTAATAAATATCAAAATAATGAAAAAATAATAACAAACAATTTTTTATTAAGTAGATAGTCATGGAAACAATTGTGAATACCTAAAAAGAAAGAAACAATTATTAAAAACATAATATTATTTCAAAATAATATTATAGGTATATTATATATTACTTAAATTTTCCGTATCTAATTGAGCATTGAGAGAATTTTTATTTGATTTTATATGTAACATTTTCGAAATATTTCTTTTAAAAAAATTAGTTTTATTATCTAAAATTTTTATATTTTCCCAATTAATTTTGTTGTCAAGTTCTAATTTGTGTTTAGTTATTACATTATGTTTGTTTATGATTATTTTGGTGTTCTCTTATTCTTGTTTTAAGAGCTCTTTTTGTTTGACCAATATAATTCTTAGTACAATTTTCACAATTAATTTTATATACAACATTACTGAAGAGTTCTAATCAGACGTTAATCAAAGATTTGAGTAAACTTATAGTTATGTAACTGTGACGTAACACAGTTAACGGTTTCGTTTCGTTGACACAAAAAATCGTCAATGACCCACCACTAACGATAACGCTACTTAAAAAACACACTTTATGAACTCTGTATTTAAATGATTAAGAAGTTATGCAACATTTACCAGTATTCCCTACTCACATAAGCACAGCACACCGTCGTCGTTGTAGCTATTTTATAATGATCTCCCTCAATGGCCCCAACCCTCAACCTACACACGTCTGTAATATAAATATACTTACGTAATAATAATAATAATAAATATTGTCGTTTGTTGGGCGACTTTCAATCTCGACAAAAGAATGTCTAAGTCCTTTCGACCGAAAGTTTGCATCGCTTTTAAAAGGCAATTTAAATAAGCTCTCTTCTACTCTAACGATGCTCGTTTGTTACGGGTACTTTTCTTGCTGACCAACTGTTCGTACAGTTTGACAACTTTACGAAGGCTCGCTTTTTTTGGCGTTAAAATTGAAACAGCTCTCTAGGAGCCATACACGAAAAGTCTATCATTATGAAAATAATTTTAAAACTCAAAGCAACATCGAAATGTTAATGATAGCGTGATTGTACAATGTACATACATGTACATAGGCATTTAAATTAATCTTTTACGCCCAAGTGCGGTAAAGTAAAACAAAACTAATCGCTCTATACCAATTCCATAAAAGTTAAATTATTGTTTGTGTGTCAGTTGTTATTTTTGAAGTGAATACTTCTTTAAAAATGGGGGTAAACTCGTTTCCCTATGTAACGGATTTTGTCACGAAATTGTACTATTAGTAACCCTATATAAACAATGATTATTTGTAAGCATTGGTAGTTCAGTGGTAGAATGCTGGCATACCACGTGGCCGGCCCGGGTTAGATTACCGTCAGGTGCGCGGAACAATTTGTTTTTTTATTTATTTTTTTCTAATTATTTTTATGTATACCTATTAGATATAAAATTTTCGACTAATTTTTCAGAATAATACTTGAGCTAAAAAAGCAATATTTGCAGTAAATCTGCGAAAATTTTGTTATCTGCTTGTGTTTTCTTATTTATTATTTGCAGTAAACCTGCGAAAAAATTAAAAATGTGTTACGAGAACGCATTACAGAAGTGAAACTTCTAGTTGCAAATCATACGATTGTATTTGGACAAGTGGAAAAAAAGTGTTACGAGATAGTTTTACGTTCAAATTATCTTGTACAGACGAAATATCTGAACGTGAAACTATCTCGTAACACATTTTTTCCACTTGTCCAAACGCAATCGTATGATTTGCAAGTAGAAGTTTTACTTCTGTAATGCGTTCATGCTACACATTTTTAATTTTTTCGCAGGTTTACTGCAAATAACAAATAATAAAACATAAACAGACAAATTTTTGCAGGTTTAGTGCAAATATTGATTTTTTATTTTCCTACTATTACCTACTATTAGACATGGTGTTTATTCAAAAGTGGACTGTCAAAAATTTTTAAAATGAAGCGTACACGAGTTATTTTATAGGCAGCACGTGCAAGAATTTCCTGTATATGTTACGGTCTATACCCGAAATCGGTCAATGACCGAAATAAATGCGCAAAACTAGTTTTGACCAACGAATATTGCCCAAACCCGAAATCTTACATTTAAACGGGTATTGAGTGGTATAAAATGAGCAATATTGAATGTTATAATTAATATAATGGCAGGATATTCAGTGTAATAATTAATAAGAAAGGATGAATTATTTCGGAGAAGGCTATAAATGATTTCTAATGGTATATGCTGCCAACGTTTCGGAAAATATATTTCATAATATCTAATATATAATATGTAAGCCCTGAGGAAGGAAATATATTTTCCGAAACGTCGGCAGCATATACCATTAGAAATCATTTATAGCCTTCTCCGAAATAATTCATCCTTTCTTATTAAACATAGGCTAAACTAATACACCTTACACTGTAATAATTAAGTAAAAATGCAAGGTGAATTCAAGTGTCAACTAGTTCGCCTATTGGAGGCTTCTGAAACATAATTTTATGACGAAACATAATTACCTTACTACACTAAGTGAGGTTAAGAAATCAAAGTTGAAAGCTGAATTAAAACCTCTGTCTACTAAACAATACAGAAGAATAAATCACTTTGATATAATAAGTATCGTTGATGTGGAAAAGTTAATTAAAGAACGCAAAGAAGATTCCGATGCCATACCTAATATTGTCCGTTCAGAAATGGACACAACTAGTTTTGTCCAATTGAAAATGCGCAAAACTAGTTTTGCTCATTTTATAACACTCAATACCCGTTTAAATGTAAGATTTCGGGTTTGGGCAATATTCGTTGGTCAAAGCTAGTTTTGCGCATTTATTTCGATCATTGACTGAATTCGGGTATAGACCGTAATATATATACCTATCTCGTGCGTAAAATGGTATACGGCTCGTGTGACTTTTAAAACTCGCTGATCCTCGTTTTAAACAGAATATCACATTTCGCCGTAATATAACTAATAACGATACTAAATATAATATCTACAATCTACTATATTAACAAAAACACTATTTATCGGCAAAATTCTATACTGTGACATGAGTCATTTTTTTAATAAATATTTTGTTTATTTATTATGTATAAAAATGTAATACATAACATCCATATTATGAAACACAACATGTAATTCTGTACAGGTTGGGGCGTATTCTCCGATACGCCACTCGACAAATAATTGTCTGTCAGTAAGCATGCTTAACCGGACATCTAAAGCGTAACTTACACGAACGAAACAATTAAAAAGAGGAGCATCGATTCCTGAACACACGACGGTAACTATGCTCCTTTAGGGAGCGTTCATTAACTGCGTTGCTCGATCAAGAGGGGGGGGGGGAGTGTCAGTTCGAAAGCTACGCTGAGCTACGTAAGGAGAAGGAGGGGGTAAGAGTCAAGCTACGCAATTTGCTTTTTGTACAATGAAAATAATTTGCAGAATAAGTTGAATATTTATTTTTTTATATATAAAAGTAACCATTATTTGAAAATAAATAAGGGTAATAAAAAGTTAACGTTAGGCTTCATGGGGGGAGGGGTACCAGAAGTGCTGAAGGGCCACGTAGTTTATGGACAATCCCTTACGAATTTTATAAGAATGTTTAAAATTTACATAATATAGTACAAAAAAAACACAAAATTATTAAATTTAGAACATTTTTATTTTATACTAGCGGTCCCGCCCGGTTTCACCCGGGTGCAAAATAACGAATGGGGAAGGAAGGGACATGAGTACGCACATTCATCTTAGTTTTCCGAGATAAATGTTGTGTCCAAACTTCATAATTATCGGAGTTACCGTTTAAAAGTTTTTGTCGTTAAAATGCAGTATTTATACTTTTTTTAAGTAATAAATTTCTTTTAATATAATAAATATTTAATTGGAAACACTGTAGGAAAATTATTTTTATATAGGTGCCTATAGTTGTAACAGTTTTCAAATGAGCTATTAATTAGATTTATTTAATTTTAATTAGTCGTAATAAAATTTTAAAAAATTGAAATGTAAGCCTTAGAAGAAAGCAATGTAGAAAATAAAAAAATATTCGCCGACGTGGGGCTTGAATCCTAGACCCTGGAGTCTTACGCTCTATCGACTGAGCTGTCCGGGCTTGTAAACTTGGCGCTCTAATATTGCAAAATTAAGTTAAGGCATTTCAATCGATAATATTTGTCGGATGGACTAATTTTGAGATACATCTTGCAACATTTTTCATTAATGTTCCGCTCCAATTGGTCATAGCGTAATATTATATAGCCTATAGCCTTCCTCGATAAATGGGCTATCCAACAAAAAAATTTTTTTTCAATTCGAACCAGTAGTTTCTGAGATTAGCGCGTTCAACCAACCAAACAAACAAACTCTTCAGCTTTATATATTAGTACCTATAGATAAGAAACTATCGACCCAATCTTGTAACTGTAAGAAATGAACAAAACGACACCCCGTAAATGACGGTTGCTTTAAATATGTCAACACAGACCACTTGAACGATAGATTATGGAAGACTGATATGGACCGTTGACGAGGGCAGATAGACTGTGATAGAGACGAAGAAAAGGTCATATTGAAAATATATTGTATTTATGAATTAATCGTTATTTTTATTGATCTAACATAACAAAACATAAAAGTATTTGAGTCTATCACCTGCTGTAGAATTGTTATTTCCTATTCAATGGGGGAATACTTATTTATTATGTATCCGTATAACGTTATTTTCTCTTGTTTTCTCATTATTTCTATTTACATTGGCCCAATCTCGTCGCAATCGTCGGTCCCATCGTTCCACTGTCCGATCTCCAAGCTCGCCGGATCTCCGTTGTCGAGGGACAGTTCCATGTTTATTCTGTGTTTGATATTTCATAATACCTACTTTCCTATGTCCGCGCTATTCTCTAGAACGTGTAATTGATGTTACTGATCAATCGAGAAAAAAATGATAATTTCATATCGTGATTTTTTGACGTGATAACGTCTTATAAATTGATGAATCACCAATCTTATAAATTGATAAAACACCGGCTGCATGCACGAAAAAGTGTAACGTTCCTAGCGTTCCTAACGTTCCGCCTGACCCTGTGCGTGCTTTTCTCGAAAACGGCCCTAACGATTTGGATGAAATTTACTGAAAAGGGATTTTGGAGGTCAAAAAATCGTTTAAGCTAGGTCTCATCTCTCGAAAAAATCGTTTTCATACAAATTTTATCATTATAAAAATCAATTTTTTGACGTATGAAAATACTTAAATATTGTAAGTAGGTTTTGGAATTTTATATAAACAGTGAAACAATTGTTTTCAAAATATTATGACAATTAATCTTTGAGACTTAAAATAAATACGAAAGAAAGAAAGTTAAAAAAACAATTATATTATAGGTGGTAAGTAATTTTAATAAATAAAATTAACCTAAATTTGAAGAAAAAGATGCAATATCATAGATTCGAAATTATTATTATAATTATTATATAAATTTAGGTTATGTATTACGGAATACGTTATCACGTAAAACTATCGTCCGTAAACCGACTTTACAGACAACCAATTTTTTTAAAGACCAACCGAGCGGTGTAGCGTAGTTGTGAGAGCACTCAGGAGGTACCGGGTTCGAATCCCGACGGGTGCAGTTGTGGCTGAGGATTTTTTGCTGCTGCCTCTCGCCGAGAAACGCTAATTCTTGTACCGGCCATCTTGTTGACGTTTTCCATGATTTCCCTCAATAATTCCAGATAAATATCGAGATGGTTCCTTATTCAAGGCCATGCTCCTATGCTCAAAGTTTGCCTACCTTATCCTAATGTCCTAAAATTCCTTCATTCGCCCATTGCTTTTAATTAGTTGAAGTTGAAAAACGTAGAAAATAACGGGAAGTGTGATAGATGGAAAATAGTAATGATGCGAATGGCGTCTGTTATGACATAAAGTCGAGAAACGGACGTTAAACGCATTATATGTGTTTCAGATCCAGTAATTATAATAATATTATTTTTCAGAGGATAATAGATCAATAACGAAAAATGCTGTTAAGCTATATTTTTTTAATCGCAACGTTTCGTTTTCATTTCTAAAACTTCCTCAGGCTTTACAAAAAATACATAATATAAATTAAAATACAGTAAATACATATATAATAAATTACATTAATAAAAAATATTTTTAACAAAAAAATTAAACCGACTTCACACTAAAAAGTAAAAAATAATTGCGTATTGAAATGTTTTGGAGTCGGTGTCAGCCAAAATGAAATCTATTCCGAGAACTACACCGACTCCAAAACATTTCAATACGCAATTATTTTTTACTTTTTAGTGTGAAGTCGGTTCAATTTTTTTGTTAAAAATATTTTATTTTTCTCTTTTTAGTGTTAACTAACACTAAAAATCGGTGAATATACATAATAAAAAACATTATGCGTTTCTTTGAAATTGGAGAGTTTCCCTCGATTTCTCCGGATTCCACCATCAGATCCTGACTTGGTTCCGATGGGACCACCTCTGAGGTGCACTCTTTCGAATAAAAAAAAAAAATTGAAATTCGGTTCATAATTGACGGAGAAATCGGTGAACATACATAAAAAAAAATATATACAGACGAACATAGAACCTCCTCCTTTTTGTTGAAGTCGGTTAAAAATGATAAATACCTGTTATAATTTAAAAAAAAAAAATGAATTACTTTATGACCTTAGTTATTTCGTAGAATTTAGAAAAATGGACAAAATAGAATCGCCAACATGTTGACAAAATTCAAGAAATTGACAGTTTAAAACTTTAACCCTTAAAAATAAATAAAAATAAATTTGTCACGCTAAAGCAATTAAAAATGGGTTCTAAGAATTATGTATGAATGGGTGACAATTACAATGTGTTTTGGTATGATTGGTTAAGAGAGAATGACAGTTGAAGGGTTTTTGAATGTGACTGGTCATCGTGGGTGTGTCGAAAAAGGATTGAATGAGTGAAGATGATTTTTTTAAGATACTGATAGTCGGTAAGTAAGTAAGTGATGTTTGAGATACATAGTTGGATATAGTTAGTTAAAGTAAGTTGGAGGTTGAAGTTGAAGATTGGAGTTGGAAATGTAAGCTGAGAGGTAAGTGAACTTGTAAATATTGTAAATAAAGTTGTACAAAGTCGAGATTGGTTATTTCAATTTATTTCCATTCTGAGAAATAAATTAAGGATAAATTCAATTAATAATTATCAGAAGTGGAGATAGAATTGATTCTGTATCAATTATCAGAAGTAGGATAACTTATATTATTATTCAAGTAAATAAAATTGTCGACCAATTTTCTCAGACCATACGATATATTGACAAAAATGATAAAAATACAAATCAATATAACAAAAGATGACGTTTCGATCCGGATTTGGATCTTCTTCAGAAAAATCTAAAAATATAAAAATTAATTAGTATTAAATTATTAATTATTTATTTACACGAAGAGTTCTATTCAGACGTTAATTAAAGATTTATATTATTATTATTTTCTCTATATAACATACCTTAAAGAATAACTTAACATTGGTAATATTGTAACAAAACTGCTGTAGTCCGTGGCGGAAATTATTTATTTGCAATAATAAATGTTTAACAAAACAGTAAAACACACAAACGAAAGCGTACTTCTTTAACTTAACAGAAATAATAACGTTAACGAAAACAAAACTAATAGTTCCAGATAATAAAATAAAGACTAAGTAGCAGAGAATACAAAGTCACTAAATTATACACAAAATATTCACAACACACAGGAACACAACACAAAGTTTATCAGCACACTTGTCTATTGACTATAAGTCATTTATTTAAAATCACTCACTAAAGTTATAATTTATTTCCACAGTATAATTATTTATGTCGTAATAATTATGTCGTAATGCCAGAGCACTGTATCACGAACAGCTCGAATACTGACTGACTGACTTGCTCACTCTACTTCCTTATATAGTTTTTGGTCCATGCTTCTAGAATGTTCGGGACGAATCGAGATCTCTTCTATTGTTCCCTCCAAGCGATTCTAAAAAATCGGGTTTAACTTGGAGTTCCTTTCCTTTACATGCATGTATGTCTCCAAGGTCGGGTGTTCTGACCTGTTTCCGTTGTTGTTGGCTCTAGTAGTTTTTACCGAATTCCATAGGCGTTCCATCAGGGCACGCAACAATATTATACATTTCATTTATAATATGTAATTTTTATATAATATTCGGTGACATTCAGTTAATTTAAATTGAAAAATAAAATGAACAAATGGTACTTATTTATTGGCATTCATTTCACAGCGTACTGTTAACGGCGTTACTTAAAAAATGTTAAAATATGTGTTGTCATCCTGGCTACTGACTATTCAGCTATCAAGTTCAAAACAATATCAACACACTGACAGAGTTTAGTCAATCGAGCAAGAGCCAACTGTTTACTTTTTCACAAATCGCTTATTTGTACGCAGATTTGTTTGTCCATATGAATAATTAGCGATGAACATAAGTAAATCAGACACGTCGCATTATACAGAAATATTGTCTGTTTACAAACTCCGCTGCCGTGCTTTGTCAATCGAACGTACATATTCTCTAGCGATATATTATTAATTAATCTGAACGTTGTTTATTTATGAAACACCGAGAGTGGACATTATAGATTATCGTCTCTGCATTATGTTCTTATGCTAATAAATATGTATCTACACAGAATTTATAATGTTGTGTACATATTGGCACAGCTATCCAAATATATATTCCCTTTCGGAATACTTTTTTTTGCGTAAATATTGTAATGAGCTCAAAGAAACAGATTTTTTTAGGAAGGTTGTAACGATCTTTCCGATTAACACCGGATAGCGTACCGCGACAGACCTGAACCACATTGGAAGAAGACATGGTATTTTGTGCCACAGGTCTACTTCGATAGCTGACGAGCGAAAAAAAACATACAATATAAAGTTTTCATGTTTAATGGCCATATTCACCGAACGTAAGTAGTAATTTATTCGGTTCATTTGTTCTTCAGGTAGCTATTCCTCCGAATAAATAGCGATAATTCAATTCACCAAACATAATTATGTTTACTACAGGTATAAATCTATTCTGTCTTACATCCAGGGTATAAATATTTATTCGCCTGATAAAATAATAATGGCCGCCACATAGATCATAATGCCTAACCTATAAACCTGGAGTATTATATCTACAGTTTGCTCTTGTAAATTCATTAGTGTTCTTTATTAATCTTCTGTGAAGTGTTTAGTTGTAAAACATTAAAGTTAGTGGAAGTTTTGTGTGCAATTGGGCTTTTGAATAAAATTTTTTTTGTCATAAATGGAAAGATCGTATATAAGTTTTATAACAAAACTATTTTTCTTTTTTTTATTTTCGTTATAATTCAAAAGTTATATCAAATTAAAAATAAATTTTTGTACCCAGTTCCGAGAACGCGCCGACATTTCCCGAGCATAATGTGACGTCATAATGTTAATTTCTATTATCATCACATGCAACTGACAGTGTTTTAACACTTTTAACCTCTCATTGATTGAATACAGTCAATATATTAAGAAATTTATCAAAAATGTTGAATCTTAAATGTTATCGTGCTTGTATTTTTTGATACTAAATTTAGGATAGTTTTAGTCAATACACATGTAGAAGTCATTGATAGTATACTGCGTATATACATTTTAACAATATGACGTCACAATTGTCAAAAACAATTTTAGTGCGTTTGCAGTCACGTGATTTTTTTTTATATTTTATCAATTTTAAATTGCTTATAATTAATTTAAAAAAAGTTTTCTGAAAGTTTTTCGCATCGATTATCAATATTATTTATAATAAAGTTTTAAAATACAATAAAAAAATCGACAATTATTTTTTTTTCAAAAGCCTAATTGGGTTAGGATAAAACATTATTATTTTGTGAAATTTTTTTTGACATTTACCTACACTAACGCCATCAATAGGATTTTTGGGTGAACGTCAAAATATTCAACAAAAATCTAATGAGATCCCATTACCTAACTACTTTTGATCATTTTAGATCAGATTTAACGAGTTTTTCATCATGTAAAAGTACTACCTATATTAATTAGCAACTGCCAGAATTTTATAAAAACAAGCGTACGCTCCGCGTCGTTATTGTTTTCGACTGCAGGTTCCAACACGCTCGCGGCACGGGCCACTTGCTGTGCTTGTGGGTGTTAGTTAATGTACACGCACACATCTACAAACATTGGCGGCCATTTCAAATTGTGAAGCGGGAAATTTTGAAAATAGGCCTTATTAGGACATAGGCCTTATTTGGGTCATCTACCTTACTTTAAGTAACTGTTCTACCTGATATTTTGCTTGGTGAATTGAAAGTAAATTTTATTCTAACGAATAAATTTGTTTCAAGCTAAGTAACTTCTATCTTTAGTAGTGTTCGGTGAATATAGGCATAAGTTTCGTTAAATTGGTGTTTTGGTTTAATTTCGGTGTCGGCAGAAAATCTTCTAAAACTAGATTCGTGAGATTACGTGCGGCGTTCGGGTATGATCGACGCATAGTGAAGCGGTGGCGGAGTGTTTCCGCCCATCTAACGGAACCCAATACAAAACTAATAAAATAATAAATGTTATGATCCTCCTGTGCTTACGGCCATCTCGAGCCGGGGGTCACCTCCGGTCGGGGGCCTATGGTATTTTGCCCGTTCTGCCACCCTATTGTTACGCCACTGACTACTAAATTCTGTTTGTGTTAATTTGTATTTCGCCAGTACCTTGGAACACACTGTACCGTGTATCTGTATTATAAGACTTTAAAAGGCCAAGCATCAGCAATGCAGACTGGCATCACGTCTACTTGATTTCTCTATACTAGATAATTGAATGAATTCTATTCCTTCCGGTCAGCGATAAATATTGTTCATAACACTTGAAACCATCGTATCGTAACGGACACTGTATATGCAGCGAGCTTCACCTAAACATAGGCGATTCCTTTTCATTTCTCAAACCTAAAATTGATTTGTTAATAACTTCCCAGTACATTTAGTGGAGTGGATTGGGAATTTCAGTCCAGTGTGTCTAGAATCGAAATATGTTTCCTACAAAAACTGTAGAGTCGAGCTCCCCCGACGTTCATGTTGCATTATTATTACCATTCCAACCTACAAGTGGTACTAGTTTAGTCAAAAATCACTTTTCAAAAATTTTACAATTTCTTTGATGTCTCCCGAATCCAAAAAACATATTTTTGAAAAAACTCTGCGTCTGTTAGTCTGTGAACACGATACAGGTCAAACGGATGAGCGGATTGAAAAAAAATTTTGGGAGGATGTTTGGTATGCAAATATGAAGAGCCCTATTGTTTTTGAGGAAAATCGGCGCATGCGCAGAAGAGATACATGCTGTAACGGTGTTTTTTATATAATAATGGTATACTTTTCATAACGGCTTATTATTCTATTTATTTTTTCAAGAAAGTTTCGTTAAAATTTTTATTTTCTAAACTTCATAGTTTCGGAAATATTTTGAAAATAAAAAAAAATCAACCGCTCTTTTGTTTTATGGATCGCTCAGAAATAAACTAGTTAGGTATGCTTTGATTAATAATTTTACATGACGTTGAACATATTATGTAGGTAACCATGGCAACGAATAGCAAATATCATATTGAATACTAGCCATTACCCGCGTCACCTCACGCGATATCAGAAATTTTATTTTCTTTATTATAATCAAATGTCAACATTTTTTGAAGTTGGAATGGTCTCGTCGCCCAATTGGCTGAAATTTTTTATTTTGTCCAAAAACAAAAGAGTTAAGTTCACATAATAAAACCACACTGCCTGTGTTAGCAAATACACTATAAAATTTTCGGCAGGGTTTCGCACTGCGACCCGAGTTTTTTTTACGCAATTTTCCGTGTCCCCCTGTATCGTGAATAAAGTCGGTAAGTAGAGTACTTTATATCCTTGCAGGAGTACGTATTTCCATGCACTTGTTCATACGGTACAATGACATATGGACTGGCCACTTGGTTCCATATGCATCAAACAACATTACGTGCCCGGGGTGCTGATCCCTGTTCGTTACACTACACTCTACACTACTCTACACTACAGACTGAACATCTGAACGCTATCCGTGCTGCACCTATTTAGCCGACTTCAAAAAATTCTTCACAAAACCTTTACTTTAAGAAAACAAATCATATATATTAATACGCTAAGGTTTAAGATGTTTGCTTCTCTTTTTAGAAAAAACCTCACAATTTCTCCACATAAATCATATATCATTTTACAGATAATTGCTTGCTCTACTGACATCGACAACTAAAAAATTTATTATTGCTTTTGTTTTTGTAAATTAATTAAAATACAGCAACGCTGAACAACGTCTGCCATCTGACGGCTTTAATTTTGGAACAACGTCAACACTTAGATCTGCCATCTGACCTTCATATTGTAATACAACAGACACATTACTGCATACTGCCATCTGACGGTTTTAATTTTGAAACAGCGAGCAACGCTGAACAACGTCACAGCAATGCTGCATGATGCCATCTGACGGCTTAGCTCAACGCTTTTTCTACTTGCGCCTCTATATGATGATTTTAATAAAATATTTCTTCGATCTGTCATCTGAGCTTCATATTGTAATACAACAAAAAGAAGAACGTTATAAGCAGTGTGCAAAATTAGAAACGAATTGAATACCTACAACCTACAACCTACCTGCAATCATATTTAAAAAATAATTTTGTAAAGTGATAATTATTATACTTATTTAGTGCGAATAATTCGCACAGGTCACTCTAATAGAATAATAAACCGTTATGAAAAGTATACCATTATTATACAAAAAAAAACAGCCAAGTGCGAATCTGACTCGCGCACCGAGGGCTCCGTATAAACTTGTATGTACATGTAAACAGTTCGTCCAGCACGGAAGCCGTTGGAAAACTGTTGTGCCCATACATCGACAAACGTAGCGGTCAGCTTGTCAACTAAGCGTGTAATTGCAATGAGTTCAGATGGGCTACTACACTGTATTGTAACTCGTGGCTATATCTGAAAAAGCCTAGTTATCGTACCGTGTTGTATGCGAGAGTTTTCATATTGTACTGTAATTCTCGCACATAACGCTAGTTCGACTAGACCAGCTGAACACACTTTTACACAAAATCTCTAAAAAGTTTAAAATAAAACAAAATCTAAATTTATATATGTATACTATATAATAGGAAACCGTGAATGACTAACTGACTGATCTATCAACGCACAGTTCAAACCACTGTACGGATTGGGCTGGAATTTGACACATAGATAGTTTCTATGATGTAGGCATCCGATAAGAACGGATTTTTGAAAATTCAACCCCTAAAGGGATGTTACGGGGGTTCAAAATTTGCATGGAGTATCAACGCACAGCTCATACCACTGGACGGATTGGGCTGAAGTTTGGCACAGAGATAGATATTTTGCAAGAAATTTCTAAAAAGTTTAAAATAAAAAACAAAACTGAAAATTTTGAAAAAATCCACGACGGATGTAAACGTTGTAATTGAATAATATTTTGCAAGAAATCTCTAAAAAGTTTAAAAAGAAATCTCTAAAAAGTTTAAAATAAAAAATAAAATTAAAAATTTTGAAAAAACCCACGACGAATGTTAATGTTGTAATAGAAAAAGAATTAAACAAAATTCTAAAATCCCCTGACTTAAAACAGGGAACTAACCAAGGAAAATCCGTCGGGGGCTGCCATTCGCTGCTCTGAATTAAGAATAGAAGAATTTAAATTATACTATGGGGATCCGCGATATGCACTACTCTATCTGGCGTCGAAACTTACTAACTAACATGTGAGAAACAAGTATATGAATCGTACTGTTAATGAATACTGTTAATCGTGATTTTTTTTATAATTATAAAAAAAGTTGATAAATTAATAAATAACTTATTATGGAACCTGCGAAGTTTTCACCTCGTGCAAACACAAATAAAAAGTTAGTAAAAGGTTGTAATAGTACCACGTCATTTCAATGCAGATGGTTAGTTATTTTACCAAGTAGGTATTATACTTAGTCTTAGTATTGAAAACTTAATTTATTAATTGAATAGTTATTATTTATAATAACATTAAGGATTTAGATAGAAAAAAAAAATAAAGTCAAGACACATTTTGACAGATGACTATTTTTAGGTTGGGAACTTACCTGTTGCAATAAAGTAATGTTTCAATAATATGTTTGCAACGTTCATCAACACTGCATTGATATAATATCTCTATTTACCACTTTTATTTCTTGTGGATTAATCTTTAAATCGGAAGTTTGTAAACAGAAATCAGTGAAATTTACTTTACTTGAAGGTTCTGTTTCAATTGAATTTTTGCCTAATTTTATGATATGGCCGGCATTAAATATACGTTCCCCTTCAAGGAAATTTCTTTTTCGGTGATTTGTATCAGCCCAATTACATATTATGTTAATACTTATCATTTCATTGCACTTTTAAAAAAAATCACAAATGCACTTTTAAAAACATTCAAAATTGCACTGTTTACTAAGTATATAGTAACCATAGTAACTATGGGAAATGATATCCCATCGTCGCCATGTTTTCAAAGCTCCACCCATTTGACGGACCCCAATAGTTAATTACGTATCAAACGTGGTTTCAATCAGCCACATACTCTAAAATTGCAATATTTTAGATCATTTCAGGGCAACGAATGGCAGCCCCCGACGGATTTTCCTTGGTTAGTTACCTGTTTTAAGTCGGGGGATTTTAGAATTTCATTTAATTCTTTTTCTATTACAACATTTACATTCGTCGTGGGTTTTTTTCAAAAATTTTTAATTTTTTTTGAAAAATATGCTAAACATATTTACACAGCTTTATAGTCTATTATTAACAGATAGTATTATGTGGGTTTTTTTCAAAAATTTTTAATTTTTTTTGAAAAATATGCTAAACATATTTACACAGCTCTATAGTCTATTATTAACAGATAGTATTATGTATCCTGTTTCTTTGAAAATCGATTTTTAATAGTTTTTTTTTTCTTTTTTATTTTAGAAAAACAAAAATTAGGTACAAAGTCATTTTTATTAGTTTTTTTACAACTATGCAAAACAATTATGATTGATTGAAATATAGGTACAAGAAATTGCTAAAAAAATACATCGATAAAGTTGATATTCGGGCGATCAACTTTTCATCCGAATCGACGCTGTTTAAACAATTTTCAATAACGGCGGTAGATTGAAAAATGATGACCTAAATAATATTTATAGGGGAGACGACTGTAATTGTACGGAAAAATTCTTGGTTAAAGTTGAAATAGTTTTAAATTGTTACGGAAATAAATGCGTTTCAAAATGACACAGTCTGAAAAATTTCAGCCAATTGGGCGACGGAACCATTCCAACTTCAAAATGTTGACGTTTGATGTATAATAAAGAAAATTTATTCTCAAAATATTTTCAATACTATAAAGTTTAAAAAAAGTGTTGGTAGAAGGTTGATAGCAGATCGTATGTTCCAAGCAGTCAGCAAACGGACACGAAACCGTCGCGTCGCGTCATCGTCATGCGCTGGTAGCAAAAACCTGTTCAAAAATCGTTACAAACAGTTTCGTTTTAGCTACCGCGAAATTCAAAATTCTTTTTGTCACATTTACCCTCCGATATTTTTATGCTATAATATCATAGAGATATTTGACTAGAGTACGCGAGTGAGCCGTGAAAGTGTCTGCAATTCAGACAGAGAACAGTTCCTTATCTTTATGGTAACTAATGATACAAAACAATGCTGATTTGAGTAAACAAATATCTGGTTTTCTGGGTTTTCTGCAGCGTTCTCTCTCTCAACTGAGGACACTTTCACTTATGGCAAGCATACGGAGTAGCGTGCTCTAAGTCTAATGATTACTTATATCTCTATGCATAAAATCGATAATATCATATCGGGAATGTAAACATACGATATAAATATCGATATTTTCGATAATATCGGTTGACCGATATATCGTTGCAACCTTAGACAGTAGTAGAAAAGGCACGACAGAAGACGTATGAGTGAAGTAAGACGATTCAATATTTTGTTATTATTTATTGCGTTAAATCACATTAGGTATTCATCCTGAAATTAAAATTAATGTTAAATAAAAGAGACTTCAGTTTTATCATCTACGCCCACCATAATCCCACATAGTGAAGTAGATTGGGGAAAAAAAGCCTTGAATCCGTCTTGAATGTTGCCTACAAAAACTGCCCCCTCCCCGACATTTTGGTATAGTTTGTGACCGCATGTCGGAAGGGACAGCGGGGGATATGCCGCTGTCAAGTTCCGGAAAACCTGTTTTTGCTCCATAACTTGGCCATTATTATCGGGGGAAAAAAATGTTCCATGTTGTAGAGAAAAAGTTTCCGCGTAAGCTCGTTCCGGATTGGATCTGATCAGACAAACCGTTCGCGAGATAACGCCATTTTAGTGCGCGAATTTGGAAAAATTGAATGGCATTTAAAAAAAAAAAACTATTGCAGCTAGGAGCTTAATTTTCTTTTAATAGCAAAAGACCTCTTCTTTGCACCGGAAGCTGGACGTGGTGGGTCAATTAGACCTGGCAGGAGAGGGGGAAAACAAATTTTTTTAAATCTCCCATAACTTTGGTTTTAATTGACGTATCAACCTAAAGCAGACGCCATTTTTTTCGTCTTTTATCTAAATTTGTGGCAAATGAAAAAAAAATCTCACAAACTCAAGTGCTGGTGGGCGAAATAAAGTATTGTTACATAAACTGTCTCTCTCTTATGTTATGTCGTCAAAATTACTTTTCTTTAGCTAGGCAGCAAAATTCAATTGAATTTTGCTGCGTAACTAAAGAAAAGCCCCCTCCGACATGCGATCACAAACTATACCAAAATGTCGGGGGTGCTCGACTCTACAGTTTTTGTAGGAAACATTTTTCGATTCGAGACACACCGGTTTGAAAATCCCAATCCACTCCACTAACAGTTATAATATTTAAAATAACAACATTTTGGAATTTTGCCCAATATCCAATTGCATCGTGAAAAATGCAAATTATAATTATGTACGATTTTACAAGTTCAAAAAAAATTCTTCTCATTCACTATTATCAGATTTTCGATCGGACAGTGTAAAATAACTTGTTTATATTTTAATAATTATTTTACAACTTTACAAAAATAAATATCTCACGAGTGTTTAAGCTTGTGAGCATTTAATATGTCTGATCGAGTGAAACACTTGTTACAAATGGCACACTGATACGGTTTCTCACCATTGTGCATTCGTTTGTGTGTCTTTAAATTGCAAGACAAAGTAAAATTTTTATTACAAACATCGCATTGATACGGTTTCTCACCAGTATGTATTCGTTTGTGTGTTTTTAAATGGTGTAACAAACTAAAATATTTATTACAAACATCGCATTGATACGGTTTCTCACCAGTATGTATTCGTTTGTGTGTGTTTAAATGGTGTAACAAACTAAAATATTTATTACAAACATCGCATTGATACGGTTTCTCGCCAGTATGTATTCGTTTGTGTCTGTTTAAATTGCATGACAAAGAAAAATTCTTATTACAAACATCGCATTGGTACGGTTTCTCTCCAGTATGTATTCGTTTGTGTCTGTTTAAATTGCATGACAAAGAAAAATTCTTATTACAAACATCACACTGATACGGTTTCTCACCAGCATGCATTCGTTTGTGTTTGTTTAAACTCCCACGCACGTTAAAACGCAAATTACAAATGTCGCATTGATACGGTTTGTTACCACAAATTGTCTCAATGCTATTGTTCATAGAGGCATTTTCCACCTTGTCTCCAGTATCTGTCTTTTTATCTTGGCAGCTGTTTTTAATCACGTCGACATTAGATGAAGCGTTTACTGTGTTATTAACGCATTCAGTTAAAGTTGAAAAATGTTCAATCATCGGCTCTTGTTTAATTCCGCATATTAAAGACATTCCGTCGTTAATTGCATTTGTTGAATTAAAAGTTGCAAGTCCTGTCTCCTTCAAGTTGAGACCGATCTCGAAACCTACTTTAGTTTCTCCTATATCCATCTTTGAATCTTCAAAATTGATTTCACTATCATCATATTTGGATAAAGTTTCTGTGTCATCAGCACAGTCAGTTGAAAACAGTGAATTATCATCCGTCCTTTCTTCTTTGATTTCAAATCGTGAACATATTTCAAGTGACTCTTCTTTCAGGTTGGCATCCATGTCAAATATGTCCTGACGCTCCTGAGGTTCACACTTTACGTTGAAATCTGTGTTAGGGATATCGATCAAAGGGCTTTCAGAAAGTTTCTCGGGGAAACAATCATCGCTGATTTGATTATTAGAATTAGTGTGTAACTGTTCTAAATATCGTCGCAAAATTTTATCGGACTCTACTACTTGCCTTTGAAACTGTTGAATTTTCTCCACTTGAGTGTGGCATAACTGACAGATGAAATTCGGCATCTCGTCGCCTTTCGTTATCTGAAACAGAATCAAGATAATAATAATTTGATAAATGAAAATATAATAAATAATAATAATAATGCGTTTAACGTCCGTTTCTCGACTTTATGTCATAACAGGCGCCATTTGCATCATTACTATTTTCCATCTATCACGCTTCCTTTCTACATTTTTAAACTTCCACTTAATTAATAGCAATGGGCGAATTAAGAAATTTTAGGACATTAGGATAAGGTAGGCACATTTTGAGCATAGGGGTTTGACAGATAATTCGGCCATGGCCTTGAATAAGAAACCACCTCGATATTTATTTGGAATTATTGAGGGAAAACATGGAAAACCTCAACAAGATGGCCGGTACAGGGATTATTGTTTCTCAGCGAGAGGCAGCAGGAAAAAGTCCCAGCCACATCTGCCCCCGACGGGATTCGAACCCGGTATCCCCCGATTCCCGAATGCGAGTCTAGTGCTCTCACTACTATGTCACCCCGTTTGGTGACTAACGGAAATATAAAATAGTGAAGAATAACAAAAACATCGGGATTATACTTTTTACACATATTTCGTCACCAAGCAAAATTCCCTAAGTAACTTAGTAGGTACCTAAACGCCCGAAATTATTATTATTATTATTATTCCGAATACGTGCATTGAGTCGATTATTTGTGTCAGGTAGGTTAACCATATTTTTGCCTTAAATTGTAACATATTCCAGAAATTATTGTTTCCTTCATAGTTACTGAAGCGTCTCCAAACATTTATCTCTTTAAATACCTTTTCATTTAACATTTATAAAAGACCCTGTTGCAAAAAGTACAAGCCCATTCTGTGGCTTCGCTCGCGTTACATACATGTCGTAGATTTTGCTCGCGATTACGCTCCCCTGACTGTCAATTTTGTCAGTTCCTAGATTATTACAGTTACATATTATACGGTAAACGTAATTAATAAATAAATAACCGCCCCTTAAATCTGCCGCCCTAGGCTCAAGCCTACTCAGCCTGCTGGTAAATCCGCCACTGACACACCCTGACATATTTTTTATAAACAGTATAAAAATAGTTGGCAAGACCAAAAGTGCACATCCCGCTAGTTTTCCATTGTATGATAAAAAAATAACAATTAAAAAATATTTTTTATAAATTTAAAAAGATTTAAAAATTTAAAGAAATAAATAATTAAAAATTGAAAAAATATTTTTTTTAAGTTTGCAAAAATAAAAAAAATTAAGAACTATACATAATATAATATATAATTAATATCAAGTGGAATAAAATAAAACAAAATAAAAAGAAAAAAAAAGAAAAAAAAATCAATGATTTCGTAAGGAATCGAACCCAGGACCTTGCCCTTGGGGATCCAACGGCATAACCATTACGCCACGGCGGCCTAATACTTGTAGTGGTGTTATCACGGTATACAAGTGTAGCACTTGTTTTATGGATTACATTATATTTACACAGCAATAATATTATATTGTTTTTTAAAACTACTTAGCTGTCAAAAATAATAAAATAAAACTGTTTATAAAAATTAAACTACTGAACACATTTTAGTGAATTTAAATAGGGTTCTGGTCTGATAGTAAACAAAGTGAATAAAATATAACCCAAGGCAATCCGACCAAAATTGCGATCTGTAGAGTCGTGACGTACGTACATACGTACATACGTACAGACCAACCGACAACTGCTGTTTGTGATTTTCAATTACAATTTTAATAGTATTTATGAACTCGAATTGATTTAAAAATGGTTCTGTTTTATAGATTAGAATCTCCTCTTTTCAAAAAGCTTCAATTTGAATGGATTTCATGTGAAATTAACTTAGATATAACTTCTTATATGAACGAAAGTCAGCTCTGACGCACAAAGCGATAATAAAGCACATACCACTAGTTTAGCGGTATGTGCAATACTGAAACAAAAATTTTTTAAAAATTTTGATTTTCGGACCCATTTCAATAGCTTTCCAATGTACTGGCAAGTTAATAAATTGGTATGTCATAACAAATAATAAAATAAACAGCGCTATATTTAAAAAGAAACAACTTACCTGAACTGGAGCGCATGCCATTATTACATCCGCTACTTCACATTCCATTTCGGATGAGAAAAAAATGTCTAACAGCGTAACACCTCTTCTTAAGCACAATCGACACATTGTACTTAAGCCGTAGCCATTCACCGATATTTCTGTCATGATTATTTTAAATTATAACACTTGACAACTTTTTCTATGTAAAACAGTATCAAAATTGATCAAGACGTGTTAAATCCTCTATTATATTTTCGAACTAATCTTGTATAATTTTAATTATAAATGAGCCAGAGTTCACTGACTGCCATTTCAAAAATTCATTTTTGTTTTCCTGTCATTTTTTCATGCATAGATAACGATTTTGTGTTCAAGCGATCAATGTTAATAAAATTTATTATTTTTAAAGTAATTTTTATAGTTAAGAATAATATCTCAGACCATACGATATATTGACAAAAAATAATAAAAATACAAATCAATATAACACAAGATGACGTTTAAGTAATATTTATGATATTACTAGCGAACCCGCCTAACAGTATAATATATAACAAAAATATTAAGAGCACTGTGGTTTGAATCTAATAAAAAATAGAGAATAGTTACTTCTTACCACAACAAGTTTATTAGTGGATGTACATTTCGAGAGCTTAGTGTATTGCTGAAGATGAGAGCATTGCTCTCGAAATGTACATCCACTAATAAACTTGTTGTGGTAAGAAGTAACTATTCTCTATTTTTTATTAGTATAATATATATATATAGCGGCCCTGTACGTGCTTCGCTAAGTATAAAGTGAAATAATAAAACAATTTAATTGGAACATCTATCTATCTATTTTATTTATTTTAAAATATACATGGACGTATATGTGTGTATGTCGAGCACTCCGGCTGCGCCGTCGTGCCCGGTGCAAAAGAACGAATGGGGAAGGAAGAAAAAAATTTAGGGGTGGACTACCCCTAACATTTAGGGGGATGAAAAATAGATGTTGGCGAAGTGACACCTGTAGACATCTGGCGGGGATAACTAATTAAATGACGATTGATCAGTTTTCGACCGGAGAGGAAAAATGATTAAATTACTAAAATGGCTATTAAAAAATAAGGGTTGATCGTAGAAGGGTGAAAATTGAGGATTGTATGTATTTTTGTATGTTGTATCATAAAAAAATAGAAATTAAAAATTTTGTCTAAAAAATAAAAAAAAAATTTAGGGGTGGACTACCCCTAACATTTAGGGGGATGAAAAATAGATGTTGGTCGATTCTCATAGATACCGGATAAGCACAAAAAATTTCATCAAAATCGATCAAACTGTTTCGGAGGAGTATGGCAACAAAAACTGTGACACGAGAATTTTATATATTAGATTTTGAAATAATATTTTGTTTTTTCAAATAATTTTTTCTTTATGGGTACTTTGACATCCATGACTACGGTTTATAAATTTTGTTTGTTATTAATTTTTCATTATTTTTTGATTCATTCAAAGTTTCAATCTTGCGTACTATTACTTAATATTTTTTAGATATTTCTGACGAAGATCCAAATCCGGATCGAAACGTCATCCTGTGTTATATTGATTTTTTTTTTTATTATTTTTGTCAATATATCGTATGGTCTAAGAAAAATTGGTCGTTACTTGAAGAGTTCTATTCAGACGTTAATCAAAGATTTCCATTCAGATTATTTTTTATTTTTTTAAAATCGTATTTGGCACCTTTATATTGCAAACATTTATCGTAGTGAGTATACCATACCAATAATACATAACTCAAAGGTACTAAAAAACTATCTTAAAGAGGTTAACAACTGATTCCCATAAGGCATAACAGATAGTCTCTTTCCAAAGGTCGATGTGCAATATTTACCGCCGCATACTCGACGAAAGTAAAGATCCGTATCCGCGGATCTTGAAACCAAAAATCCGTATTCAGATCCGTATCCGCGGATATACATTTTTAACGATCCGGCACATCACTACTTATGGTATGACCTATGTAATGTACCTACCTAATTAAATATTTTTTCGAAAACGGCTCTAACAATTTGGATGAAATTACTGAACTGGGACTTTGGGAATACTCTAATATCATCAAAATGTAATTGAAATAAATTAACACTATTTTTTTCTTTGTTTGAAAATTTTTATTTGTCGTAACATTGTTACTAATTTTTTCATTTGTTGCCTTAATATAAGAAGAAAAAAACAAATGAAAAAACACATTGATTTTTGGAAAGTATTGTTAGACAGTTAGATATAAAGAAGTTTTGCATCTGTAAACTAGTAAAACAGCGGCTCGGAAGGCTGCACTTTTGGACCGCAAGTCTGTATCAAGACATTATTAGTTATTACCCACGACGGAACGGAGCAGGTGTATGCGTTTAGCCTGAGAATTTGTTTGTTTGTTTGTGCACTCCAATGTCGCCATTAATCTGGAAAACGGTTTGATCAATTCAGATGCGGTTTTCTGTAAAGGGTTTGTACTTCATCTGCGATGGTTCTTAGATAGATATTACGATGGTACCGCCACAGGGGGCGCTGCACTGCACAAAAAATTAATCGTTAAAACCATAACAAACGTGCTACGCACGAACAGATCTAACAAGCGTCCGTGACTACTGCTTTTTACAGCATTACACATTTAAAAAAAGCATAACAAAAGTGCTACTCACGAACAGATCTAATAAGCGTCCATTAGTAGTGCTTTTTACAGCAATACACTTAGACATTTATTAAAAAACACAATTATGAGCACATTTGTTTTTGTGATGTAACTAGAAATTTACGGTTTTCGGATATTTTCCCTTTACTTGTGCTATAAGACATTGCTTCTTGCCAAATTTCATAACTCTAGGAGTCTAGGTCAACGGGAAATACCCTATAGGTTTTGATTCACAACAAAGTGATCCTATGGGTTCCTTTTTTCTTTTGAGGTACGGCACCCAAAAACGACGTCATATAACATCTACTCTTTTGCGCATACGCCGATTTTTCCCGAAACTAATTTGGCTCTCATATTTGCGTATCAAACATCCTTCCAAAATTTGGTTTCAATCCGTTCATCCGTTTGACCTGTATCGTGCTCACAGACAAACAGACGCACAGAGTTTTTCCAAAAACGTGTTTTTTGGATTCGGGGGACCTCAAAACGAAAAGATTAGTACCATTCCACATTATTATGAGTTGGAATGGCAAAAGGAGGTGGTTCTATATATTCGACGCGTATTTTTACCATTTTGCCTACGGATATGTTGACGTGATAATCTATTAAACTAGATCCAGACATAGTTCCACATATATTTTTCAGAAATTGGCTTAAGTGTTTTAAACAGATTTTAAAAAAGAACATTTTCAATGAATTACATATTTTTTTTCTTAGAATTACTTGTGTCATGATCAAGTTACATATTGTATTCTTGTTTATTTACACAGAAAAATCTCGCTAAAAGCTCATATATAATAAAAACCGGGTCGCAGTGCGAAACCCTGCCCACAATATAGTGTATTTGCTAATATAGGCAGTGTGGCTTTAGTATGTGAACTTAACCGTTTTGTTTTTGGACAAAATAAAAATTTTAACCCCTTATTACATCCCTTAAAATAAAATTTTTATCTTAATTTCAATATTACTATCAATTTAGCTAATTAAATTCACGCTTCACTAAGTAATCCATATATCTACAAACTAACATTTTATAAAATTTTTAAGTCCGGTTCTGTCGGGCCGATTTTAATAAAATTTTGGCAGCACATTTTTATCTTTACTAATGGGTTAAATTTCAATTTAGAAACGATTCAGAGAAATTTTTCGGTATTTTTAGGCCCAAAAATATTTTTCAACCCCTAGACCTACCCTTAAAGTGGCTCGATTGGGCCCATTTTAAGTAGACTTTGTGCGGTGATAGATTCCAACATGTGGACACCAAATTTCGTTAAAATCAATTAACTCTTTCGAAAGTTATTGCCCGTACACTTATATATTAACAGACTTTTCCAAAAATGGTGGCAAACTTCTTAGGAGGCTATGAAACATCGAGAAATGTTGGTCCGACCCCTAGGTCCCGCCATCCCAACGACGCCAATAGTGTAAGTGCCTTATGGCAAAGACACTAATAAATTGTATAATGTAATAAATGGTTGGGTTTGATTTAATTTGAAGTTTATTTTCTTCTTTCTAGTGCATTATAAAAGTTTGTTTTTATTAAAAACGTTTTTTTACTATTAATTTTATTTAACTAACAGAATGGCCTTTACTCTGACAAGTAATTAACCTAGGCTAGTTTTATATTAGATTGAATTGCGATAAAATTTTAATGACAGGAAACATAAGCTACACAATATGAAGCAACGTATCTAGGGTGATCGGTAATTGCTCGTATTCCTCTCGGGAGAAGAAACTATGACTGATTTGGAATGATTTAACCTTAGGGGTCGGAAATGCGTCATTTTTTATGATTATCACACTTCTGTGAAAAGTTTTTATTTTTTTTTCTTTATTGTTTTTCACACAACATAAAATCTAACAGTTTTAGTGGTTTTTAGCTTTAGGAAGGTTGACCAATTAATAAGCTATCAGATCATGGAAAAATTCAGGCCAAAAAGTGAGAATATTTTTTTTATTTTTAACTCCCAAATTTCGAATTTTTGTAAAAAGAAAACCGAAGTGGATTTTCCCGAAAATGACGCATTTCCGATCCCCAAGTGATAGAGGTTAAAAAATTCCATATTAGTGATAGTTTCTTCTACCGAGAGGAATACGAGCAATTACCGGCCACCCGTATAACAGAGACACAAGGGGGATAGAATACACGGATATTAGAATAGGGGTATGTTATATTGAACACCGTAATCAAAACTTAAGTTTAATTAAACGTTTATTAACCTAATTAATAAAAACAAGCGAGCGTCGTTTATCCGTCGGATAGTGGCGCGACAGTAGCGCCAGCGCAAACCGTGACCGGATTACACACTTAACTAAACTGGATCAGTTCTGACACATAAAACCTTCATTGGGTACCTATAAAATGTAAATCTGTATCAGCTTCCAGTGTTGTCGCAAATTTCCTACCGCCCCCATCTGATAGTCAGTCATCTAGTTCACCTTACTGGGGCATACACATTATGTACCTTGTGCCTTGCTTTATTCCTTTTACCTTGGAAGATAGAGAGAACCTAACCTGCATGCATTCAAAATAGTGATGTGTCGCTCCTGAGCGAGTCGTTCATAATGAACGACTCCTTTCACGGAGTGGAGCGAGTCGCTCTTTTTTTCGTGAATGACTCACTCCGAGTGCCATTGCTCTGTGCTGAGCTGTTCTGTACTGTTGCAGTCGCACATTTACAGAGCGCACACACCACAAGCCGCAGATGCACTAGTGAATTTTGCACGTACGGAGTCATATAATGCCGAATGACACTGTAAGTGTAATAGTACTAAGCTTAACGGTGCCTTAAACCATACACATTGACGTCGTTTGACAAAGATATAATATTGTAACAATAAACATTATTATTGTTAAGCTTTTATTATACTTCATAGTTTATCCGAAATGTGAATAATATAAGGTCAGAATCATATTAAAATGAGCTCAGAGCTGAGTGTGTATTGCGCTGTGCAAATGCTTCGTGACTCCTGAGCAAGGAGCATGCATGATGACAGTTCACACCTCTACAGTCTGCACTCTTGTGTAGTTGTACTTTCTAGTGTCGCTCCTTTAAACGACTCCCTCTGAGCGACTTTTTAGTGAGTGCAGCGCACGGAGCCAGCTCCCAATAAAGAGTCATGTGGACACATCACTAATTCAAAAATAAGAATTCCTATTCTTGCGGTAGAGGCGTTGAATTTATGAGATCTCCAAGAAGAATGAATAACCAGGCGATTTGAATTTTTGCCAATTATCTGACAACAGTAAAAAATACCAATTTATCGTCATGGAGACCGGCTTCAAGCAGAAGAGTGATTCGGGGCCTTATAGCTCCTACGCCGAGTAACGCCGTGCATAAATCTTTTTCGAACCCTTAAATAAATGACTACAGGTACTCCTCGACTTACGAACACCTTGCGTTTCCAGGATTCGTTCGTAAGTGGGATCATTTATAGAGATTAGGATGTATATATGAATATTTTTGTTGTTGTTTCGTCATAGATTTTTATTGGCCCTAAAAAGAGCCGATATAGGACAGGTTTGTTGTTTCGTCGTATATTTTTGTTAGCTCTGAAAAGGGCCAATGTCGAAAAACTTTACTGTGTCATTGTTGATTTTTTTTACCTTGAAATTGACTACTTTTTGAAAATATTAAGTTATTGAGGATTGAGTTGAAAGGTTTGTGGGTGAATTTTATTGGTCCGACTGTTTGTGAGTCCAGAGCGTTCGTAAGTCGAGGAGTACTTGTAGAAGTATAACTCCCCATTAAACAAATCTAAATTTTTTCTTTCGTCAATAGGACGGTACTAGCTATCATTACAGCGAGCATTGTGAAAATGAGTAACATTTTTTAATTTCTCTCCCCATTTTTAAGAATTTGTGGGGACTCACCCCACCGACGTCCTGATGCCGGATCGGTCATTCCTTGTTTGGGGAGATCTAAGATTTTTGCATATTTACAGCCGTGTGAAAATGAATATTGTTGCGTGCTCTCTGTTGGGACGATAATGTGTTACATAGAATGTTCCAGACCACGACAACAACAATGGAAAGCAGGTAAAAACCCGACCTTCTTAGAATTGCCTGGAGAAGGAAATGCATGTAAAAAAAGGTTGAGATGCTTCTAGAACATTTGACAGGCGGAGGACGAAGCTATAAAATTCGAGCGTAGTGGTTGGCGAGTCAGTCAGTCAGTCAGTTGGTTAGTTGCAGCGTACGTACAGAGGATTAGAGACAACTGTGAAATAAATTGTTCAGTGTCGGTACAGCAAGACCGAAGTAGCTGCTAAGATAGAAGATAAATGAGCTGTGTAAAACATTGAGTGAAATTATATAAATCTGGTTCTACATAAATAGCTTCTGTTTTGTAAATAATCGTGTGAATACCTATAGTTAATATAGACAAGTGCGAATAAGTGTGCTAATAAACTTTGGTGTATTCCTGTATTGTAAATATTTTGTGTACATAATTAGGACTTTATATTCTTCTGTTACTTAGTTTTCTATTTTATTATTTAGAACTATTAGTTTTGTTTCTGTTAACGTTGTTATTACTGTTTGATAAAAGAAGTACGCTTTCGTTGTGTGTTTAACTGTTTTGTTAAACGTTTATTATTGCTAATAAATAATTTCCACCACGGACTAGAACAGTTTTGTTATAATATGTTGTAGAAATCACTAGCTCCTGAACTGTATGGACAATAAATCACGGAGTTTATGACTTGAGTTGTTTTTTAGGAAAAATGAGAGATATCTAGAAAACAGAAAAGATCTTTCTCTTACTTCCTGTGAATATATTTCCGAAATATAAAATATTTATACATAAAAGATATCTATACATTAAAGTGATAACAGATTTGTTGCCCTTAATTATTTCGTTGCCAAATCAATATCTATAAGCCGGACAAAAAAGCTATAATCTATATCTACTAATTATTATACTAATATTATAAAGAGAAAAGATTTGTATTTTTGTTTGCAATGAATAAACTCAAAAACTATTGTTAAATGAGTAAAATTAGGGATCCCTACGAAAACTCCAATAATTGTAACCCAAGGCGTAAAAAATATATCATAAAAATTTGTCCGTCCGACTAAAAATTTTGAACGGTAACTCCAATCATCATGAAATTTGGACACAACATTCATTTCGGTAAACTAAGATTAACGTGCGTAATCATGTCCCTTCCTCCATTCGTTCTTTTGCACCCGGGTGAAACCGGGAGGGACCGCTAGTTTGAGATAAAAGTGAAGTGAAATTTCCGTCTAAAGGAAAAAGGAAAGTAGCTTATACCTATGTACATGACGTCGTCAACCGAAGGATGTGTCGAAACTTTTAATACTGACGTGAATGACTCAGTCATAATAGTTAAGGACGAGTGAAAAACGCAATAAAGAGCTTATTTAAAAAATCTCAACAATCATAAAATTGTAAATAAAATTTTGTAGTAATTACATTTTCAATAAAAAGGCCACTTATGGGCATATCTACTACTATAAAATATATGTCCATAGCTGTCAGTCACCGAATACTGATATTTAAGTCACTTTTCGAGCTTTTACTCTTTACTTTTAAGTTTAAACGGTACGAAAATAAATAGAAATTAAAATTAGAGCTAAGGTAGTACGAGCACCAAGGCAACTTTAAATAAAAGGCTTGATTTTTTATATGTCGGTAGATGGATGATATGTTTTCATTGATTTCTCCAAAACTAGTCGGTGGAAATTAAAAAAAAAACTATTTAAATTAAAGTTAAAATCTTAATAAATTATTGAAAACAAGAAAAAACCCGTTGTGCCCGACTAATTAAAAAGATATTTAATTAAAAAGATTAAATATCTTTTTCTAACAGATAGATGACGCTTTGTGGCTCAAAAGCAAGCAAAAAGGTTTTTTGAGAAAATACCGTAATTTTGTACAAAAAATTTAATAAAAACTATCCTATAGCCCAAGTTACACCAAGCCAGACACATTTACAAAGTTTCATTAAAATCTATTCAGTGGTTTCGAAGATTACCGCGGCCAAAATTGTGACACGGGAATTTTATATATATATATAGATTTTATTAAAAATCATATTAATCTCAATGTTTATATTAACACTATGGGTCATTTTTTTAGAATCCTTTCAACATATATTTTTCTCTAAAACCATTTATTCTTTGAATTTTTTATACTGTCATCATGCCTATTGTGTGTGTTCTCTGTAAAATGTCATTAACCAATGATCGTGAGATAAAAAACGAATGTTTCTAATTTCCTAATCTGCACTGTTCTAAATTGAATGTGGGATCGTATTATGAAGCAATTCCAAGAGCTTAACGCATCCTTAAATTGAAACATAAACCTTACTTAAGGGACTAATTTGAGCGGTCACATAACTGATCAAACCTAATAATCCGTAAAATTCTCAACATTAAACCTTTGTCCGCTAGAAAGTTACTTTGCATAATATTGTACAGGATGAATAATTCCACGTAAACAGTGAAATGACACAAGTTGACAAAACTATCACATGATTATAGTCTAAGAGCTACTGAACTTTTTACCCAACTATGGCGAAGGAAGGGTTATGAGTTTAGCAGTCTATGTATGTATGTTTGTATTTACGGATGTTCCACCGTAGCGCCTAAACTATTCATCCGATTTTGATAAATAAGGTGTCAATCGATTCGTTAATATGGCACGGGTAACATAGGCTGAAATAAATTTTTCTAAACGTTGACCTCTAGCATAACACTGGTAAAGCTCATTTATGATCCTCAACCAAAACCTTCCTTCATCGTAACTATACCAAATGTCAACATGTTTAAGTTGAAATGGTCGCATCGCCCATTTGGCTGGAATTTTTTAATTATGGGTGTGGCTGGCAAGCTAGCTTCCTCCGAAGATATTGATAACTCGATTGGTACCTAACAGGAAAATTGTGTGTTGCAAAAACGTTCTAAGGTACGTCAGAAAAGCTCTGGTTATCGGCAGCGTTTCAAAAACTAGATAAATTGATCCAATTGCGACATTGGAGAGTTTTAAATCATGCGATTCAAACGACGAGTTTGGGGTCCGAACGGCGGCAACGTAGCAGGTATCCGTATATGCAGAGGATCGGATTGGAGAGTGACGACGCCCTGTCGGTCATTTTGCGAACTTCATCCCTCGCTCACGCCGAACACCTAGTAGTGCCGTCTCCCATTGTACGGACACTACAAATTACTAATTTCCAGCGGCCACACAGCTGTCTAATATACGTAATTTAATTGTAATTTAATTAATAAACTCCTTTATGTCGAGACGAAGGGTTTAAATTCCTCTGTATTTAATTACAGGTCCGGGCTAAACTGAGCTTTAAATACTTGTATTCGCCTTATTTCACCTTAAGGTGAGGGAACGTTTCTCAATTATCGAGAATATTTCATACAAGCGGCCCGGTCCGGCTTCGCCCGAATTTATAGATTTTCGCCATTTTTTAGTCGACTTACGTTGCAAAATTGGTCTCCACAAAAAATCGCTTTTATTTTAACGCAATAATATATTGTATAACATTATAACCTAAGTCTATCCTGAAACCGAGCGGGGTGGCGTAGCGGTGAGAGCGGTGGCTGGGAGTTTTTCCCACTGCCTCTCGGCGAGAAACGGTAATTCCTGTACCGGCCATCTTGTTGAGGTTTTTCATGGTTTCCCTCAACAATTCCACATAAATATCGAGATGGTTCCTTATTCAAGGCCATGGCCGATTAGCTGTCAAACTCCTATGCTCAAAATTTGCCTACCTTATCCTAATTTCCTAAAAATTTCTTCATTCGCCCATTGCTATTAATTAAGTTGAAGTTTAAAAATTGTAGAAAATAACGGGAAGTGTGGTAGAAAAAAAATAGTAATGGTGCGAATGGCGTCTGTTATGACATAAAGTCGAGAAACGGACGTTAAACGCATTATGATTATTCAATACATTTTTGCATTATTATATTATTTTTATTATTATTATTATGTACCTATATCCTGGAGGTCCGTACTAAATATTGGTAAAAAAAATTTTGAAATCGAATAAGTAGTTTTGGAGATTATCCTCCGTTTAAATTATTTGCTTGGAAATTCAAAATTAGTTTTCAATCATACCAAAGATGTATCCTATCAAAAACATAAAATGTTAAAAAATGTCTAGACTCGCTACGCAGTTCTTCCGCTACAAAAAGTTGTGAGATCTCATGTAAAACCAAGTCAATTATTTTTGTTAGTGTCTATGGAAGCACCTGTCCAACAACTTTGTTATAAATTGTTACCTAATCAATTGCCTCTCAACATTTATAGTGACCGTATCAATATTAGACATCTTTATTGCTATAATAATTATAATGGTTTGGCAGTTGCACGGCACCATAATTATGAAAAAATAATATTCTATTTCGATTTCTAAGTAAATCTAAACAATGCACTTAAGAATAATATATATTTAGTCGAATATGGTGCGGTGTAATTGCCAAGTCACTATAATTATTATAGAAATAAAGATGTCTAATATTAGATACGGTCACTATAAATGTTGATTGGCAATTGATTAGGTAACAATTTATAAATTATAACAAAGTTGTTGGACTGGTGCTTCCATAGACACAAACTAAAATAATTGACTTGGTTTTACATGAGATCTCACAACTTTTTGTAGCGGAAGAACTGCGTTGCGAGACTTGGCATTTTTTCAGATTCTCTGTTTTTGATGGGATCTCATTTTTTTTTGTAGGTCATTCTCCTTTTTTTGTTCTCTGGCAATATATCTTGTCCGTCAGCTACTGATTTTCTTAAAGCCCACTCTCTGTCTCTATTGATTTTTCGAATAATGAAATTTCGAGATTTTTCCTTTTTTCCTTCTTTTATAGGCTAAACGCTAACTAACATTCAAAATTTCAAGTTTGTGAGACTGCTAGAAGTACCTGAGAATTTTGATGATCGGTGAGTGTGTCAGTGACAAAATTAAAGAACTTTGACTAGCGATAATTCGTAAACTAAAAGGTATAATTATTAGGTATATTGGCAATATAGTCAGTTATAGTATGTCCTCTTGATCATTAAAAATTCAAACTTCTCGCTTTATCCCCAACGAAGTTACACGGGGGTCAAAAGTGCCATGAGTTCCATCGAGAAAAGGGTGGTACGGCAGTGCTCGACTTGATATTTCAATATTACAACATATTGGAAAAATTTTAAAACTGAATAACTAATAACGGGTAGAAACAATACAAAACTATCGACGAAAGCTTTCGAAATTTGCCACACTGGAGCCTACAGTCATACTGCATGGAGTTCGGAAGTATATATAATTTTACCATTCCAACCCACAAGTGGGGAATGGTACTAGTTTAGGTCAAGAAATCACTTTTCAAAAATTTTACAATATCTTTCCGTTTTGAGGTCCCCCGAATCCAAAAAACATATTTTTAGAAAAACTCTGTGCGTCTGCGTTTGTTAGTCTGTCTGTGAACACGATACAGGTCAAACGGATAAGCGGATTGAAACCAAATTTTGGGAGGATGTTTGGTATGCAAATATGAAGAGCCCTATTATTTTGGGCGCATGCGCAGAAGAGATATTTGCTAAAACGGTGTTTTTTATATAATAATGCTACACTTTTCATAACGGCTTATTATTCTATTTATTTTTTCAAGAAAGTTTTGTTAAAACATTTTTTTTCTAAACTTTATAGTTTCGGAAATATTTTGAAAATAAAAAAATTCAGTCGCTCTTTTGTTTTATAGATCTGTCAGAAATAAACAAGTTAGGCATGCTTTGATTAATTTTTACATGACGTGGAACATATGTAGGCAACCATGGCAACGAATAGTTAATATCGTATTGAATACTAGCCATTCGCGATATCAGAAATTTTATTTTCTTTATTATAATCAAATGTCAACACTTTTGAAGTTGGAATGGTCCCGTCGCCCAATTGGCTGGATTTTTTTTCAAGATGCTCGTGTCCCGATGGAGCTAAGGACAAAAGCTAGTAAATGCACATACGTACAAGAATGTCTACAACTTCAGTTGGTAATTAAATGTAAATACCATACAGTAATTAATAGAGGGATATTTGTAAGGAATCCAGGCCTGCCAAACTTCATATTCCTATGCAGCAGGTTTATACCATAGATATATATTTAATAGATTGCGGATACACTAGCGCCTCCTGTACCTTTTAGAAGCCATTTTGTACATGGAAAACGCCGTAAAAAACGGGCGAGATTCAAAAATATTAATTATTTTATAATAAGATTTTATTAAGAAAAACGACAAAACTCACAGTAAACAGTGATATTTCGCTTCAAAACCTATTTTTATACTGAAACTTTTCAAAAATTACAAAATTGAGCATAAATATAATGTAAAGCTTAGAACATTTTACATTGTCAATTTGGCATCTAGGTTGACAAGCATTGATGCCAATCTGACAATGTAAAATGTTCTAAGCTTTTATATTATATTTATGCTCAGTTTTGTAATTTTTGAAACGTTTCAATATAAAAATAGGTTTTGGAACGAAATATCACTGTTTACTGCGAGTTTTATTGTTTTTCCATTAACATCATATTATAGAATATTTAATCTTTTTGAATCCCGCACGCTTTTTACGGCGTTTTCCACATACAAAATGGCTTCCATATGGCTTCTAATTGGAACCATTCCGCACAATGCTCAAGGATAGGCATCCGCTATCTATTAATATATATCTATGGTTTATACATAATATAATGTATATTATAATATGTACAATACACTTTATATAATAAAGACCAGTTCTGCGAACTATGTGTATTATAACATATTATAATGTTAGGTTGGTACGTCCGATGTATACTAGCAGGTATAGGGGGAACGAAGCCTCGTTGTTGAAACTACAAGTACACTTTATATTGTACGTTCAAAACTGACCCCATTGTTCAAAATCTGGCTCATTTAAATTCTATTAGTAACTATAATATGTACCTCTTTGTCTTTAATACCTTGCTTCAGCGCTAAGTTATTGTCTTATTGTAAAGCCGATCCAAAATTATCTTTCCGTGATACTCTACCAATCTATACTAATATATAAAGCTGAAGAGTTTGTTTGTTTGTTTGATTGAACGCGCTAATCTCAGGAACTACTGGTTCAAATTGAAAAAAAAAATTTTGTTGGATAGCCCATTTATCGAGGAAGGCTATAGGCTACGACTAATAGGAGCAGAGCATCAATGAAAAATGTTGCAAAATGTATCTCAAAAATAGCTTCTATTCAAGAGAAATGCCGTAACTACATATATCAATATTAAGTCGTACATCCACAAGCCCGGCTAGGTCAGTCGGTAGAGCATGCGACTGTTAATACCAGGGTAGTGGATTCGAGTCCCACGTTGGGCGAATGTATTTTTATTTTTTTTATTTTCCACATTGCTTTCTTCTAAGGCTTATATTTAAATTTATTTTTATTTACTTATTATTTTAAGACAAATTCTCAATACCTCATGTATTTTCAGATTAACTTTTTTATGTCATGGCTTGAAAATGATATCAAATATCGAGACATGTCGCCAATTTTAATTAATTAATACAACACTTATCTTGTGTGGATTATCAACTATTTCAATTATACATAAATAAATCTAATTAATAGCTCATTTGAAAAATGTTATAACTATAGGTACCTATATAAAAATAATTATCCTACAGTGTTTTCAATTAAATATTTATTATATTTTATTTATTACAGTAATTATTGATTTAAATGAAATTTATTACTTGAAAAAAGTTGCAATACTGCTTTTTATCGACAAAAAACTTTTGAACGGTAACTCCGATCATCATTTAATTTGGACACAACATTCATCTCGGTAAACTAAGATGAATGTGCGTACTCATGTCTCTTCCTTCCCCATTCGTTCGGGTGAAACCGGACGGGACCGCTAGTTAAATGTGAAGAGTACACGGGAAGAAGACGGTTTGTCAAAAAATGTAAACTGTGCAGGAGAGCATTTTGAAGTGTTTAAAGATCGTACCATTTACTTGCTGATGCATTTCTTTGCGCTTATAACTTTTGATGTAGCGTATTCTTGTCTAAAATGAATACACCAACAGAAAGGTACGACTTTTGGCTACAAGATGGCATAAAAAAATTAATTTCGAATTTTTACTGACAAATCGCCTTCTTCCCGTGTTCCCTTCATATACAATGCAGTAGTGAATTGTAGATATATTAAGTAGATGGAACAGTTAGTATTAGATTTGCCTTGAAATAATGAATAGCAATTTCTTGATATTTGGATCGGCTGTATAAATAGAGTGAAGTGGTTTTGCGATGCTTTTGACAAACTAATACCTGAATCAATTGCTAATTAACCTCTCTTGTTCGCCTTATAATCCACCACCTCACCCTGCAAACCCCCGGACCACCATGAGACGAAAGCTGACATGCATGTTTGCTTTAGGCACGTAATTAATTACCTCCGATAATTAATTAAATAAAAATCATTATTTCAAACCAATTAAATATACTTTTGTATAAGTATATTAAAAATACCACTGGCCGAGCGTATAGCCAGTGGCGGGTTTAAAGGGGAGGCAAGTGATCAGTTTCCGCCTGGGCGGCAGTGGAAAACAGTAGATTTACTTAGAAAACCTGATTTGACAACGACCTTAAGGCCGCTGTATATGAGGCTGGATTTGGCGCTAGATTTGACTATACTAGTTTTCTAGCACTGCAGTTTTCTTAATTACTTTTATGTGCTCCATTTACACGAGACATATTTCTAAGGTTAAAGATGTTTGCCTCCCTTTTTAGAAAAAACCTCACAATTTCTCCACATAAATTATATATCATTTTATAGAGATAATTGCTTGCTCTACTGACATCGACAACTAAAAAATTTATTATTGCTTTTGTTTTTGTAAATTAATTAAAATACTGCAACGCTGAACAATTGAATACCTGCAGGCTGCAATCATATTTAAAAAATAATTTTGTAAAGTGATAATTATTATACTTATTTAGTGCGAATAATTTGCACAGGTCACACTAGATAGAATTTATTTTATTTAACAGCATCGGTACGCGATTTAGCAAGACAACTCATTTGCAATTTATCAATGAATATATTATTATTATCTACTTATATATAATCTTTGTTATCATCAAATAACAAATGAGGGTATATATTTCTATTACCGGATCTTAGACTATAAATGTTCATGTTAATTTAAAAAGAAAATGTTAGTACGTTTTCCAGACGCGATGTTGAAATTTTCATGGAACAGTTTAATTCTACATGGTTTTATTTTTATAATGAATGCAGACTGTAGACTGCATAATAATGATAATTATTATTATAGTGTATTTTGTATGATAACAGTTCAGTGATGAAACTAAAGCTGGGCTCGTTGAGGTGGGGAGGGGCGGGGAGGGAAGGAGGTCTTTATTAACCCTACAGCGGTGAAAACTCACAGTCGGCCGTTTGTTACGAAGCTCAGTACAACGTTGTATATATAAAGCTGTTGTGGCTTTCTCTGTGAATACCGCAACGTAAAGTTTAATTTTAATAAATACGATACACTAAGCTGTACATTCACTCCTTTACTTTTGTGTATTCCCACCGATAGACAATATAATTACTACAGTGGAAGGCTCGGTTCATGTCAACTTATACCTTTCAGGTTGCAATATCGAGAGGTCCATTCATATACAGTGGACCCCCGGTAATCCGACCCCTGCACACTGGGGCCAAATATATAAATTGTTGGCAGAAATTATTTTAGTATTTTTTTTGTGTTTTTCTAGGTAAATAAAACTTGTATAACGAACATTATAAAGATATTTAATATTTTTATGCTATGATTACCTACATTGCCAAAAATAATTATTACATGTATTGGATTTATACAGCAACTTTATAGGGAAACGTCGGAATCATTATCACTTAATGATTCGTTGCTAACTATTTCTTCAAACTACTGACATTTGGTGCGTTTAGTGTCCATAAAACCTGATCCTTAAAAGAGAAGAAAGAAATATCATTAAAAATGACAACTATACCATAGTCTAATTTATACTGAAATTTTCTTCAAAAGGCGCAAATATGCGCAACATTTTGTTCGTGATTCTACAAATATAAGTTCTGTACAAAGTTCTAAGTACAAATATAAAGACTGATTCAGAGTTAGAATTAGGAACATGATCTGCCCTAATGACAAGTAAAATCATATATGTAGATTCAAGTAAACAGTTCAATTAACATATTTATTTTGGTTATATAATTAGAACATCCTATTTACCTAAAAACCGTAATAACAATTAAGAAACAAAAGACCAACCTGAGGGGAAACACTCCATGCTATTAGCAATTTTTTATATAATAACACTGAGGCGCTTTGTTAACACAAAGTAATAGCCAAATTTCATTCCGCTCGTATAGCCGCTAGGATAACCAACAATTAAACTGGTCTGAACTGGATGACTGCATGATCTGCGCTCGACACTTGGTGGTAGCGAGTACACGCACTACTCAACTTTAGTATCTAAGTATTATTTACTACCTGCTGTCGATTTCTGCCATTGGAGTTTCTGCCACAAATTAATGTACTTGGCCCCATTGTGCCCTGTCTAATCCGGAACTCCCTGTAATCTGACATGGTCTATTATTTATTATTGAATATTTTTTTGACAGCCTTCGATAATGCATGATTGAACAAGTTATAACTTATACGCACCACCACTATTGTGCTTGACGCGTAGGATATTGTTTTGATTCTCATTGCTTAGTTTGAATTTGAAGTTTGAAGAAGATAGCGGTGCGGTCTAGCGTGTGTTCATTGTTTACTGTTTATTCATTGTGTATTACGTATTCGTACCTAGTAATGTCTCAGAAGCGAAAGCACAAAACACTGACAATTAAAGAAAAATGTGATATTCTTAGGCAGTTCTCTATAATCCGACAAATTCGATAGTCCGACACTGCTCTGCAAAATGTTTGTCAGATTACCGGGGGTCCACTGTACTTTTATTCTATACTGAGCATAGGAATAAAATCGCAATCGAACTATTAGGGTGCAAACGTATACTTCTGTCTTTTTTTACGCCGTAAGCATTGGCGTATCCAGACGGGCAAAACAATCACGGGGGACCCGGCTTAAGAAATTTCTAATTTGGGTCCTTCTGGGCCAAAAGCTGGGTATGCCCATGTTAACGTTATAGAAAAAGACGAAGTTTTTGAAAGAGAGATACTTTATTCAGATTGAATGCAAGTACATCAACCAATCCTATCATTGGAGAAATCAGGGAATTACATCGAAGAAAGAGACGTAGATATATTTTCGATACGCTTTGTTGCGTTTACTCACCGCACATTGAGTAGATAGGCAATGATTCATATAGTTAATTAACAGATAGATAGATAGATAAGATTTATTATCAAAGATGAGCAAGCCCACATAGATTACGTCAAAATGCAATACAGTAATCAGTTTGTGTTTAACATATTAAAATTAATATTAAAAAATTCACTGATGGAGTAAAGACAATTTCTGGTACAATTTTTTTTTATCGTTTCTTTATAAGACCTTAAATTTAAATTTCTTAATCCAGAGGCAAAGCATTAAAAAGTTTATAGCTAGTGCATAAATAGCTTCTACTAGCTAAATCCAATTGCACCTTCGGTATGCATGTGTCATTACGATTTCTTGTATAGTAGTTATGTTGATCTGAATGTGTCTCTACAATATTGTTTTTTGCAAATAGCAACCAAGAATAAACGTAAAGAGAGTAGAGAGACATCACTTCCAGCTTAACAAATAAAGGTCTGCAAGATTCGTTCCATTTTGATTTTGTAATGATTCTTATTGTTTAAATAAACGATCACAATTGGGTGAATTTCCCCAGAATATCAATCCATACTGAAGATGCGATTGGACGAATGCATGGTACGTCATCTTAAGGACGTCGTCGTCTAATATATTTGTGAGTTTTAGTAATATATAATTTGAAGAACATAATTTTTTTGCCAGTTTGTCAATATTACAATTCCAATTGAGACTGGAATCTAAAACAACACCCAAGAAATTATTAAATAGGTATATGGGTCCATTATACAGCCGTCTCTTCCAGATTTTTACCAATTATACTTTGTGGGGGAGACGCAGTTGTATCGGGTGTTTTTTTTAAGAGTGATAGAACTTTCGATCAGGATAACTCTGATTTGACAGAAGGTAGAAGCCAAGTTGTTTTGACATTTCTGTTCAGTAAGCATTGACAAATTATCATGGAAAGACTCACGCCACAACAACATTTAGAACTTGTTGAAATTTATTTTCAAAATCAGGGTTTTACTCGCCAAACTTACAGAGCACTTCGTGAAATTTATGGTTTACATAATCGTCCATCAGAGCAGCTTGTTCGTCGAACTATCGATAGATCTCAGGCAACATTTTCTCTACTCGATGCAAAAACAAGACAAACAAGTCTTCAATAAATAAAATTATCGACCAATTTTCATTTTGTTAATATATTGTCTGAAAAATTAGTCGATAATTTTATTTATTGATGAGTTCTAATCAGACGTTAATCAAAGATTTGAAGACAAAGAAGTGCCCGTACAGAGGAAAATATCGGTGCTGTAAGTGCTAATGTTTAATGAAGACCCAAATTTGTCTATTCGTCGACTTTCACAACAAGTTGGACTCTGTGCATCCACCACATGGAAAATTTTGCGTAAAGATCTTGGTCTACACCTATACAAGATCCAACTGATTCAAGAACTAAAGCCACTTGACCATAATAAGCGTCGTTTGTTTGCTGATTGAGCCCTAGAACACCTTGAAATTGATCCACTTTTTTCTCTAAAAATTGTGTTTAGTGATGAAGCTCATTTCTGGTTGAATGGATACGTTAACAAGGAAAATTGCCATATTTGGATTACTTTTTTTGGGGTTATGTGAAGTCATTGGTTTATGCTGATAAACCATGGAAACAATAGACGCAATGGAAGCCAACATAGCTGGTGTTTTTTTTCTATTTTAACAAAACAAAACGAATAATTATGTGCTTCAACCCTGGGGTTTCAGCACTACTAAATATAAATTTCAAAAGGTAAGCGCATTTAACATTGACAGTAAGATATTGTTAATAATTAATAATAGTTAATTAGTAAGGTAAGTACTCGTTATATATAACTGGTGTTATTGATGATAAGATCTGAATTACTCGGAAAAGTGGTCCAAAATTGATCTGATCGAATTCGGTTCCTCAAAACTAGCCGTGGTGGACATTAGGGTTGGGTAACTCAGATCTGAACCGGTTCAAAGAGCCGGCTCCGACAGAAGATCCGTGAGAGCCGACTCACTTTTCTTTGAGCGGACGGATCAACGGAACCGCATAACTCAGTGAAACACTTAACACATAGAAGTACTGTCAGCTCAAATGACTCATGTATCATAATATGTCTGGCTATGGTACACAGACACACTACGCACAGGCGGTTATACAGATTATTACAATGTTTTACTTAAGTCACAACTACTTAAGGTATTGTATTGCATATTGTAATATGCTTTCTGTAACATAGCAAGTAACAGTCTGTAAAACCCCGCCTTATAATATGTGAGTCAGTCGCTGGCATAATAGGTGATATGATTGACTTGACTCAACTAACTCAGTTGGCTCAGTGGCTCAGTTGACTCGAATAACATTATTCAGAACTCGGCTCTTTTTGAACCGATTCAGGGAGCCGGCTCACATACGGGATCCAGATGCAAAGATGCAGATCACTAAAAAGACCCGTTTATCACATCTCTAGTGGACATATGTCGGAAATTATTTTTGAAACTTAAATTATCTTTCAAATTTAAAAAAAAACTTAAATTTAATTAAATGTTTATTTCAATTTAAAGTTCAATCACTCTTAAAACACCCGATAGATATGTATGTACTATCCTATCAATTCAAAGATAATATGGTGTAAAGCAATGATTGTAACAAGATTACACCCCACCCCCAACCCCTGCGCAGGGATAAGGATGACTTTGACATTTTTAACAGGAAGACCTACTTTTAATCACAAATTATGATTTTTCCCGCATAATTTTATCATACCAAAATTTATATAGCACACTTATGTATTATTTATCTACACAGTTCTCTATGTAACGGTTATTTATATCTACACGTCTATTTATGTCGTTAACTGACATCTGACTGACTGCCCCGTCTGACTCGCTACGCGTTGTTTATACACCTCTTCAGTTGCATTCTGGAACATTCTCGAAGCGACGGCATTTTTCTACACGGCTCCGACAACAATGCAATACCGCCTCCTCCAGTGGCGTCTCGTTACAATACTTATATTAAATTACATCGCTAAACTCTGACGAAGTGTACACTGTTTATCCACAGCATATTTAAACCCATACCGAAAATGTCATTTGTTTGCTATTGAAAACTGAAGATATCCTGTGCTTGATGGATACCGCACTGCGATAGAGTTACAGAAATTACGTTCAGATCGCTCGAATTTTAGACTAGTTCCATATTAGAGATGTGTCGATCCGGATGGATGCAGGACCGGATCTGTATCAACTGCGATGTGCATCCTTTGGAACTGCTATAGGATCTGGTTGTAAACGTGCAGATCACAGCCGAAGTCAGAACTCTGGCCGGATTGGTATGAAAACCATTCGAGCGGCAGTTTTAGAGGGAGACACAACTGAATATTATGTACGCAGTATGTACATTGTACAGGTCCGATGTACTGAGTACACATCGTTTGGCTAGGTGAGCTGGACCCATATAGGTCCGGCGGACACGTAACAAGGATGTAGATCCGAAGGGCTGGATGCACATCCGGACCTGCATCCTGAAAAATCTCGGACCTGCCCATCTCTATTCTATATAGGTATGTTCCAAGCAGCCAGCAAACGGTAACGAAACCATCACCGTCATGCGCAGCTAGCTAAAACGTGTTCCAAAACCGATAAAAACAGTTTCGTTTTACCTTCTGCGCATGCGAGTAACGGTTTCGTTACCGTTTGCTGGCTGCTTGGAACAAACTTATTATATATCTGCTTAATTACAGTCGCGCAGCAAAATTATTACTTATTCAGTAAGGTTTCAAAATTAGTCAGCAGAGAAAACATGTCTGTATGCAGTTTATCTCATTGCCATGCAAAAAAAAAAACGCCATCGCATCGACACGACCCCGTAATTACGTGTCGATGCGATGGCGTTTTTTTTGCGCAGTGAAAAGAGGAAGGCGTTTGAAGGGAGTTCTTTAAAAAGCAATTACGGGATCGTGTAGATGCAATGACGTTTTTTTTTGCACAGTGACTTGAAAACTTGAAAAGACCTGATTGCATTGCCTAGGGCATGGACAGGGTTAATCCGGCCCTGCCCATATAACACCCAATAAAAATGTTAAAGTACAATTCTTTTAATGACATGCTTTATTCTGCTTATGATGTTTGTTACGTCACAGTAATCACGTGCTTATCACACACTCTCGTCTCGTAGTGCTCCGTCTAACAACAGAGTAGGGATTCAAGGTTAACAGGGAAAGGGTTAATATTGTAACAAAACTGCTGTAGTCCGTGTCGGAAATTATTTATATGCAATAATAATTATTTAACAAGACAGTAAAACACACAAACGAAAGCGTACTTCTTTAACTTAACAGAAATAATAACGATAACAGAAACAAAACGAATAGTTCTAATTAATTATCTTCAAAGAAATATTTACAACATACAGGAACACAACACAAAGTTTATCAGTACACTTGTCTATTAACTATAAGTCATTTATTTAAAACGACTCACGAGAGTTATAATTTATTGCTACAGTATAATTTATGTCGTAATAATTATGTCGTAATGCCAGAGCACTGTATCACGAACAGCTCGAATACAGACTGACTGACTTGCTCACTCTGCTTCCTTATATAGTTTTCGGTCCATGCTTCTAGAATGTTCGGGACGAATCGAGATTTCTTCTATTGTTCCCTCCAAGCGATTCTAAGAAATCGGGTCTAACTTGGCTACCTGCTTTACACACCGAGTTCTTTTCCTTTACATGTATGTGTGTCTCTAAGGTCGGGTGTTCTGACCTGTTTCCATTGTTGTTGGTTCTAGTAGTTTCTACCGAATTCCATAGGCGTCCCATCAGGGCACGCAACAATATTGAAGTTCGACTTTCGTGTGAACGAAGCTAATCTGAAATAATATAAATGATCAAGAATGTTTGGCGTACATTATGATTTATGATATGTGTTTTTTGATATAAGGACAACACATAATAATTTCATCAAGCTTTTATCATATTAGTAACATACAACTCTATGATAAATGACGTTTCCTCATCGAAACACGTACACGTGTATGTGTGTGTGTGTGTCGGTACCGAGTACTCCGGGAAGATGGGACGAGACACGCTTCCCCTCGGGGGGGAGGTTAAGCACTTCCCGAAATGATATTCATGTCCTGTATATCCATCCACGGTATACAACAGCCAAGGCTGTGTGTTAGTGTATGTGAAGATCAAATCAAAACACTCTTCGTTGAATACTAAAGCTGCTATAGTCATGTCCGATATGAGAACTGAAAAAATGGGAGACTTATTTCAATTTTTAATTTTCCTTATAAAATAAATGTCAATTTTTTTGGAGCATACAAGTATTTCAAGAATATCAAGGCGCGAAATTGTATTGTATTGATTGTTTCGCTCGAATAGATCACTAAGTAGTACTGTCTCTGTACACTAGATGACACCAGAATTCAGACAATAAAGTAGAATTGACATCCTTGTACAATCTCACGTCACATTGTGTCATAAAGTTCGAAGTGGATACGAATTGAAGAAATCACATCCTAATTCTCCTTCCCTTTACCAAATGGAACAAAAACTTGCGTTGGGGATGATGTCTTCGAGCATTACAATTATATCTCATGTTTTGCTCTCGAGATAACTAAAAGATTGTCCATAAACTACGTGGTTCTATTTCAGCCCTTTTGGAACCCCTCCCTCCCTCCATGTAGCCTAACGTAGCCTTTCCTATGTACTTAACTCAAACGAACAACGCGTTTACTTTATTAATTGTGGTGTCATCTAGTGTACAGGGACAGTACTACTTAGTGATCTCGAAAGCGAAACTTGAGATATAATTACAATTTGATGTTGGATAACAATGAAATGTTGATTCACATTTGCTTTTTTTTAATAGTAGATAAATACTTATCTTGTAAGATGTTGACTTTGTATTATTTTCTCAGAAAGTATCAATATTTTTGATACGAATTTATTTCCAAAGAAAATTGTTTCCATTAAATACTTTAATGTCACTATGTACTTTTTACCCACGACAGAACGGAGCAGGTATATGCGTTTAGCCTGAGAGATTGTTTGTATGTTTGTAGTTTGTTTGTGCACTCGAATGTCGCCATTTATCTGGAAAACGGTTTGATCAATTCAGATGCGGTTTTCTGTAACGGGTATGTAATTCATCTACGATGGTTCTTAGATAGATATTACGATGGTAACGCCCCAGGGGGCGCTGCACTGCACAAAATATTAATCGCAAAAATGAATTGTACAGCAACGTATGCTGGGTTGCCTACACAATGGACATGTAATCGGTTTTCTCAGTAATAGTGTCAATTTCTGTACATAATACATACTATACCATAATAGCTACACTGTTTACGCAAGTTCAGACCATCTGAACTCACTTATACAAAATCTCTAAATTTTTAAAATAAAACAAAATTAAAAATTTTGAAAAAACCCACGACGAATGTAAATGTTATAATAGAAAAACAATTAAATAAAATTCTAAAATCCCCCGACTTAACACAGGTAAGTAACCAAAGAAAATCTGTCGGGGGGGTTGCCATTCGCTGCCCTGAATTAATAATAGAATATAAATTGCAATATTGCAATACTTTAGTTCATTTCAGGGCAGCCAAATGGCAGCCCCCGACGGATTTTCTTTGGTTATTTACCTGCGTTAAGTTGGGGGATTTTAGAACTGTATTTAATTCTTTTTCTATTATAACATTTACATTCGCCGTGGGTTTTTTCAAAATTTTTAATTTTGTTTTTTAAGCTTAAATGCCGAGAGTCAACTTTATCCAAGCATTTTTTTTCTGTCGTGGTTGCGACCTTTCGTAAATTTCAATTAAAATTTAGTCGTCATTTTTAAATCTCCTGCCATGATTATATAATAAACCAAACTAACCCTGACAATTTTTTTCCGTAAAAATATATCTACTCAAAAGTAAAATGAAAAACATTTCAATATTACCATTTCCTTTATATTCCGTTTTTTAAGTTTTAATATTTAACATCAATCTGTTCGGCAACAAATTACTCTAATTACAAAAAAGTAATTACTTTTTTATGTTGGTACTGCATATAGAACGATCTGAGAAGCCAATCACACTAATGACAAATATACCCATCCCGCGAATCCTCTCACTCTTTCAACAGGGGCACCAACATACATAAGTCCGAGAGCTCGTGGTCAAAAATTTGAAGATTTTTGTCACGGCTAATATTTTGATATGACGTAAAAGGGTGTAAATAAAAAGTTTATGTATGTATAATATATATTATATATTGCAGTCAGCATGTCACAATGCACTGCCGCCGCTTCCAGTGGCGTTCCGTAACATTATTTTAAAAGGGGTCACATATGTCATAATATTGTAACACACACATCCCGGCCTTGGCTTCCTCCTCGGTGTCGGTCTAACAATAGAACACAAAACGGCGGAATGAGGCTGTGTTGTACAAGCCGGAAGCATTTCTTTGTATCGCCTGACGAACGCAAAGCCGATATAGACGAGTTTGAAACACAGAGAAGCCGGCGGGATTGCGTAGAAAGAATATCGCGGCTGCTAATGTTTGACCCACGCGGCGACAGAGGATATAAATACAATGCGCTAACAATGAGAAAGGAAGACGTGATTGAGACGCGATGAAGTAAAAACGTGGATTACTATTACGAAATAAATAAATATAACTGTGTGGTTATTAGACCACTAAGTTTAAATAAAATTTATTAAGTGCAGAGATAAATTTACAGACATTCAGTCGTGTTATAGTGTATATAGACTTTTAGTAGTGACGTGTTTTTGTGTGTGCATAGACATTCAGCAACGACGTGTCTTGTGTATATAGACTTTTAGTAGTGACGTGTTTTTGTGCATAGTCGTGCTTAAGTATTTTGTGTACATAGAGAACTACTAGTGAATTATTAGTTTATTACTTAGTAGTTTTTCTGTTGCGGTATTGTTTCGTTTTATTTGACGAGAGAAGAACTTTTAGTTCGTTCGTTTATCTGTGTTTATTGTTTTTATAAGTGTAAATAAATATTCTTCACCACAGAAAGAACAGTTTTGTTACAATATGTATACATATTGTATATAGTATCTTTTGCATGCACCTCGTATAAAATAGCTTATTTGCACTTTATAATAGGTACATGTTATTTTTTGCTTCTCTGTCGCTCATATGAATTAAACCTCACAGAAATAGTTAGAAATATTAGATTTTTAACTCTACTTTACAAATTAAAAAAAAAAATTGAACGAAGTTATAGCTATCTCTGTTGAACTCCCTCTCACAAGTAATTCTTTGCGGTGGCCATCAATGAAGGGCCTGCGAACCCATCACGAAATGGTTTTAAAAGTTAAAACCTTTCATTTAAATGTCATTTCAACCTATTCGGTTGACGGTTATGAGGTACTACTTTGCGAATCAACTTTAGACGCGGTTGGCGAGGGTTTCGGCCCACCGGAACCCGCCAACCTACCGAGTTTAAGCACGTTAAGAACGTAAACTTCAATATAAAGTAAACAACATTCTATTGGAAGATGCATAGGTTAACTGTTTTGACGTGATAACGTCTTATAAATTGATGAATCACCAATCTTATAAATTGATGAAACACCGGCTGCATGCACGAAAAAGTATAACGTTCCTAACGTTCCGCCTGACCCTGTGCGTGCTTTTCTCGAAAACGGCCCTAACGATTTGGATGAAATTTACTGAAAAGGAATTTTGGGGGGCAAAAAATCGTTTTAGCTAGGCCTCATCTCTCGAAAAAACCGTTTTCTTACAAATTTTATCATTATAAAAATCAATTTTTTGACGTATGAAAATACTTAAATATTGTAAGTAGGTTTTGGAATTTTATATAAACAATGAAACAATTGTTTTCAAAATATTATGACAGTTAATCTTTGAGACTTAAATTAAATACGAAAGAAAAAAAGTTAAAAAAAAAAATTGCTTGTCTGTAAAGTCGGTTTACGGACGATAGTTTTACGTGATAACGTATTCCGTAATACAAAACCTAAAATTATATAATAATTATAATAATTCGAATCTATGATATTGCATCTTTCGCTTCAAATTTAGGTAAATTTTATTACTAAGTAGAATAATAAAACACTATAAAAAGTACACTATTATTATATAAAAAACAACTATGGCATGTATCTCTTTTGCGCATTTATTATATAAAACATCATTATAAGAGATATATTATTCTTTTACGCATGCGCCGATGTTCCCCAAAAACAATAGGCCACTTCATATTTGCATATCAAACATCCTCCCAAAATTTGGTTTCAATCCGCTTATCCTTGGTGTCGGAATGATAAGAAATGTCAAAAGTGACGTTTGCAACTGTCAAAGTATTATGTTCTAATAATAATTAGTTATTCCAATAGTTAACTTAGAAGGCGTTGCATTTCACAAAATACTAATGTCAAAAAATTGAATTAAACATTAGAAATGCAGCCGTTTTCATGTTAAGACAAGACATACGTTATTTTCTAATTTCCATGTACGGCAAACAAAGATGACCGACCGCGTCGCGCCATGCATTAGACAACATTGCATTTATACAGCTATTTTTCTATATAAATTTGTATAAAAAAACTGTTTAGGCAAATTCTGTTATACGAAATCTATGTAAAATGTTCTCCTCTTTCGTTTAAGACTGGTTTCAAACCGATCTGATTTAAATTGAGCGAGAAATTAGTAAAAAGCACGCACAGGGTCAGGCGGAACGTTACGCGTTACGAACGTTATGAACGTTAGGAACGTTACGTTACACTTTTTCGTGCATGCAGTCGGTGTTTTATCAATTTATAAGATTGGTGATTCATCAATTTATAAAATGTTATCACGTCAAAACAATTATTATTATAGGTGGTGAGTCATTTTAATAAATAAAATTAACCTAAATTTGAAGCGAAAGATGCAATATCATAAATTCGAATTATTATAATAATTTATTATATGTAGAAGATAGGAGAAATAAAACATAAATTATTGACGTGATAACGTCTTATAAATTGATGAATCACGTCAATATAAAGAGATGAAACACCGGCTGCATGCACGAAAAAGTGTAACGTTCCTAACGTTCCGCCTGACCCTGTGCGTGATTATTAAATATGATATTCGAGCGGAATACGTTATCACGTAAAACTATCGTCCGTAAACCGACTTTACAGACAACCAATTTTTTTTGGGTGACCGGAAGTTACTCCTTTTTCAGGGTCCGGCCCACTCTAGCCTGCCAACCATTGTATTTTTCTTTTAAGCAGGGTTTAAGTTTCCCAAATATCCATGAACTGGCCTATTCGGAGATCCATAGGGTTTTAGTGTTACGGGCTCTCCTGCTATAATGTCAAAATATTAGTTTTTACAAAAAATATTGAAAGTTTTGACCACGAGCTCTTGCGCTATGCACTAACATGGCAACCAACCGAGGCTTCACGGCGCACTATTTCTTATTGAAAACTGTGTTCTAAAATGATAAGGTACTGTGTGTACATGTATTTGTGCGGTTCCCCTTGAAGCTGTTTGTCCTCTACTGAATGTTTGTGTGATCCTTCTCTTTTCATCCGTTCATCTATCTCACTCTGTTGCACACATGACGACGTCAACGGAACTTTGGGGGTACCTCAATTTCATTTATTACAATTTCTAATCTTGGAAATTGTCGTACGTCATTATTTCTAATAGAAATTATCCATTCGTTGTATTATTTCATTATTATTATTATTATCAAAAATTAAAAGCCTTCTACCCTAATTACCTTAAATGTTGGGGCATAGTAAATACATTATCTTAAAGGGTTTATTTAATATTTTAAAGTCATTTTAGGATTTCTTTAATAATTAAAGAAATCCTAAAATGACTTTAAAATATTAAATAAACCCTTTAAGATAAATTATTTATCTGCGATTAAAAGACCGCACATACTGTCAAGCATAAACCTGCAGCCTGCATGATGTCGCATACTAGACAGGGTCGGAAAAGTGTGTATAATAATTATAATGCGTTTAAGGTAGTACGAGCACCAAGGTAATTTTAAATAAAAGCTAGGCTTGATTTTTTTTTTATATGAAGTCGGACTAAGTCTAAACCAATTCTGAAATTTTTAGGGGGGGTTGCCCGATTATTTAAATAAATAAATGACTTCAAAAGTAGGCATATTTAACATTGGCTTTATGATAAAACGGTAGATGGATGATATGTTTTCATTGATTTCTCCAAAACTAGTCGGTGGAAATTAAAAAAAAAAAACTATTTAAATTAAAGTTAAAACCTTCATAAATTATTGAAAACAAAATAAAAACCGTTGTGCCCGACTAATTAAAAAGATATTTAATTAAAAAGATTAATAGTATATTACATCACAAGGGCTCATGACACGCAGGGCCGAGATTTCAACTTTTAAGGCCCGTGTGGTGTATACGATTTTTCTTCATATCCACTCGAAAGTACGTACTTTCGTCAGCAGGGACGAAAGATTGACATTTACTCCCAGTGAGAACGGCGGGAGGAAAAAATTTCTCATGCGTATTTATAGGGTTACCGCTGTCATTTAATATAATAAATAACAGGGAGTAGGTAAATGTCAAACTTTCGTCCCTGCTATAAGGGACGAAAGTACGTACTTTCGATCGAGATATGAAGAAAATATCTTTTTAATTAGTCGGGCACAACGGTTTTTTTTTTTTTTTGTTTTCAATAATTTATTAAGGTTTTAACTTTAATTAAAATAGTTTTTTTTAATTTCCACCGACTAGTTTTGGAAAAATATAAAAAATCAAGCCTTTTATTTAAAGTTGCCTTGGTGCTCGTACTACCTTAACGTTCGTTTCTCGACTTTATGTCATAACAGACGCCATTCGCACAATTATTACACTTACCGTTATTTTCTGCATTTTAAAACTACAACTTATAGTCCGGGAGGTGGTGTCAAAATTTATCAGTGATTTATCTCCGACTCAAATGTAATTGATTGAAAAGTTTAACCATTACTCTGTTCGAAATCGAAAGTCAGTCAGCGCTCCCGCGGTGGGTGTGGGCGTGGGAGACTGTGAAACTCGTCGGAAAAACTATGAAAAAAGTGATAAATCTGCTGATGAAAATTTGTTGGATTGTAAATAATTGATGAATAAACGTGAAAATACTCGTCAGTCACTTTCCCGACGGGGGAAACATCGTCAGTCATGAATGATTTCCTTTAAAAGAATATCAATTGCTCAGTGTTTGAATTTAAAATCGATATTTTCAGAACGAATAGTAGGAACTGAAACATTCTATTCCTACGATTCGTTCTGAAAATATCGATTTTAAATTCAAACAAACAAAATTTTAATTCTAGTAATTTAGAGCATATATGCCTTAAATTACTAGAATTAAAATTTTGTCGAAACTATGAGAGTAATCGAATTTTATCAAGAGTACCTTTTTTGTAGTAAATGAGTCTCGTGATCCAGATTTCATACTCAAACTGATTTTTTTCCATTGGCGTAGAAGTTTTAGATGTTTATTTATCGAAAAAATCAAGTTCTACGCCCATGGAATGATATTCATCATTATTATGATATGGGTTTTATTACCCAATAAAGCTATGTCAACGTACTAAATTTGAGTAAAATCTCATGAGCCGTTTCAAAGTTATAAAGCAAAAACGATTTGAAAATTGTACACTTTAATGCGTCTGGCAGGATGATAGAACCCTCAAAACTGTCTGGCTACTAATGAAACATTATTTAAGTTTTTTTTTTTTTTTTTTTTTTATTGACGAACACAAAAAAACAAAAGGTGCATCGACCATATGATCATTAGCACTACAAAATTACATCCTGTATATAGTATGAAGGTACATATAATATATAGATATGTTTAATAAAATATAATATAAAATAAAATATAATAGTTGGTATTTAATAGTTCTCCAAACAATATATATAAAATTCAGCTTTTATAAAATAACGTAAATATAATTATACAAATTATAATAGTTTAAGGGTGTCTGGCAGGGGGTTGGAACCATACTAAGTGTCTGGCAATGAGCGACGCGAGTTTTAATAGTGTTACGAATGAAATATTAAAAAATTGAGTTTCATACAATGACGAATTTGAGATGGGATTTTGTACACCTTTAATACCTGTTACCTGCCAAAGCCACCACTACTCAGGTTTCATGGGTGGGGATCATTCTTACCTGTATTGGAGACATCCATAGAAAAACTTTCAGCTTTTATAAAAAGACGAAGGTCTGGCTGCCGCGGGCTCTTGGGCTAAAGAGGCTATATAGCTGCACTAATAAACTAATATAGAATGTGACCGAATAACCGAGGGTGGAGAAACGAGAGATACAGTTTTCTCTCTGTCTAAAAGCTTGTAGTAAGTTTTTTGTTTAATAAACATATTATATAGATAGAAGAGTGACCAGTGACCAATTAAAATGACTCCCCGCTGTACAGAAAGCTCTTTTCTACCCGAACGGGCTTAAAATAAACACACACAAGTGTATATGTAGGCGTGTCTTCTTTGTATATGTGTTACTATAGGTAAGTCGGCCAAATAAATGGGCCGGCTGTTGAGCTACCATTTTTTTTAAACACGTTTTTAAATAACTCGCTTCTTGTCTGTCTATCCGTTTTTGCAATTGATTTTGAGACAACTTCCGATAAGTCGGAGACTAGAATGACAATGTAATGTTACACGCCACTGCTTTCTGTCGAATGTTCTAGAAAACAACAACAATGAACGCAGGTATAAGGGTTTTTGTGGCGGCAGGAAGCCAAATCCCAAACTTGTAACAAACAGGTATAAGAAGGGACCAGAACATTCCAGAAAACGCTGGAAAGCGTATACCCAGTACACATTTAAATACGACCAGGCAAGCTCGGTGGGTCAGTCAGTCAGATTGCGTGTGTGAGTGAAATCATAGTCAAACACGTGTGCGAAATAAATAACTAGGAAATAAATACTAGTGCGGAGTGCGGCATAATAGACCACTGATTTCGGTTATATAAAATCTGGTTTAACATAAATAATCTCTTGTACATATATAGTTTCCATCACGAACTAAAACAGTTTTGTTACAATAATTTTAACTCGTTTTCTCGTCTCTTTATTTGTCCGTCCGTCTGTCTAGCCTAGCTTTAAAAGGCTGTTTATATTTAGTCTTATAAATTATATAAATTACATGTAAAATAAAAATTAAATTATGGTTTAAAAAAAATAAAACATTAGAGAATCTGTCCGCCGGCATACACAGACTGACTGGTACGAGCTGCATCGTTTATCACACGACCAACTTTTCAACTTCCAAGTACGATCAATACTAAATATAAAAAACTCCGTTTCGCAGTGCGAAACCCTGCCGACAATATAGTGTATTTGCTTTTATAAGCAGTGTGACTATTAATAATAATAATAATAAAACTCTTTATTTGGTTTACCACACAGTATAAATAGCGTCATAAAATTAATTTACAGTATTCCTTTTAAAGAATAACTACTAAGTCCCAGCAGGTATATTTTTAATTCCCTTTTAAATTTATTTTTATTTGGTTCATCTTTTAGATGATTTGGCATTTTATTATATATTCTAATCATGGCATTTCTGACACCCCTGTATGTGACTGTCAGCGCCGAGAAATCGGTTTTCAAATTATTTTTGTCACGAGTGATATAGTTATGATTTCTATGGTTCCTATTGAATAAATATGGATGATCTTTCATAAATTTGCTGCATTCATAGATGTATAGATCATAGACAGTTTAGTAAATAATTGACGACAGCTAGCGCGGGGTGTCACATTTGCCATGATTCTGATACACTTTTTTTGCAGCTTAAAAATCTTAATGGTATGAGTAGAACTGCCCCAAAAAATGATACCATATTGCACGATTGAATGGAAATATGCATAATATATATTTGTTAACATATTATATGAACTTAACTTTGTTTTTGGACAAAATAAAAAAAAATTACCCTTTAAAACAACATTTTTTTACTTAATTTCAATACTGCATACCAATTCAACATTTGTACCAAATTATATACACCCTTCAGCATGTAAATCCATATCAGTAAATTTCTCAATAACTGGTAAGTTAATAAAAAAGGAATTTTCTAATTAATCAAATATATACAATTAGTTAGGGAGCTGACGCGCAAAAAAAACATGTCGTCCATACCTTCCGCCGCTTGCTACATAAGCTATTTAAGTAATTTAGAGCATTTTTTTTATATGATATTATATATTATGCAGAATCCAGACCCATTTTAAGATAAGGAGGATAAAAAATTTCAAAAATGGTAAAAAAATGATTAGAACTTTTAAAAATGTCTACCGCTTCGTTTTTAGGTTCTGTTAGAGGCAAATGACCGGGAAATACCATCGGCAGAAATTTTTGAGCAATTGCACCCTCCCCAAGTCACTCCTAAGAAAATTAATTTATGATAATAAATCCACTTTCTTAGGCCTTAGTAAGAAAAAATGTTCTAAATTACTTAAATAGCTTATGAACCAAGCGACAGAAGGTTGGGACGACATGTTTTTTTTGCGCGTCAGCTCCTAACTAAATGCTTTCTTCGGAAATTAAAAGACAGTAACGTTTGTGCAAAATACGACCCTGTGTCGGAGTATTGCGACAGTCGGCATATTTTCTACTCGTTAGAGCTACTTAAAACAGTACACCGAAGGGCTACCGATGACCACCCGTCACCCACTTTAAAACCCAACGTCCGTCAACTCACCCAACTGGTCAACTACTACGTACTGCCATTAGGACTAAACTGACTGCACACTCAATTCCACGCTTTACTTTAAAAGCGGACCTCGCAAACGATTCACCAAAAAGAATGAATCAAATTAATTTTTAAATTTTAAAATAACGTCCAGTGTTTCTCTACGTAGAACGATTTAAATGTTTTAATTTCGTTCCGTTTTATTTTAATGTTCAACTGTTTCAGGAATTCAGGAAGGGTTCATGCCAATAAAAGTGCCTCTAAAATGTTGTTATTTAATTTTGAGTACTTTTTATTTCCGTAATTTAAATGTTTTACAGTTTCGTTCGTCTCATATATGGTAGATAATATTTTAGAGTTCAAAAATTAATTAAAAAATAAATTGCGTATGCACAAAAAAATATTTTTCCGACACGCGTTGAATTTTTATCTAAATAATATAGTGTTTGAAAATGTAACTTTTTTTCAAGAATAAGACCGAAATTTTGAATAAGATAAAAAAACCGTTCATAATTTTTTTTTTGTGTTATTATGTACTAGCGGCCCGTCTCGGTTTGACCCGGGTGCAAAACTATAAGATTTATCAAAACATACACAGTCTCTCTCTCTCCCTGAAAATATTATATTGATTTTGGCCAGCGTTAGCCTTGTTTACGAAAACAGTTTTTTTTTTTGACTAAGCACCGTCATAGTTCAAATTATATACACACACCTTTCTCGTTTATCGCTCTTTCTATTATATATGTCAAAACAGTTTCAAAATTCGTTGCGTAGTTTAGAAATAAGCGCAGAAACAGACAGAGGCAGACAGCGACTTTGTATTATACTATTTAGAGATAGAGATTTTGACAAAACACCGTCATAGTTCAATCATTATCTACAAAATATTTACAAATAATGTACACAAACATTCCTAGTTTATCACTCTTTCTATTAGTGAAACCCGTTTCAAAATACGTTGCATGGTTGAGAGGAAGTGAGCGCACAAACAGACAGAGGCAGACAGCGATTTTGTTTTATACTATCTAGTGATGATGCTATTACTGTTTATTGTATAAAGTGCTTCCGCAAACTTGCGAATCCTTGAATCATTGCAAAAAAAAATATAATTTTTGTCAAATTCGTACTGCATTACTATCTCCTTTGTAAATAAAGGCATTATACGAGAAAGTGATAGTATGTTAAAACGAGCGACTAGCACACAGACCAGCACCTGCAACTCGCAACCAGCAGCCGGTCGATCGCCTGCAGTTTCTGTTTAGCCGTGCTGGTCCGATCTAGTATGCTACTGGTGTGCCGTTTTCATTAATTAATTTGCATTGATAAAACTACTACTTGACAACTGAAAAAATGTCTACCGCATACGAAACTCGCTGGATTGTGCTGGTTGCGCTGATCGACTGTGCGACATCATGCCCGTTGTAGGTTTGTGCTGCGCGGATCGTGCTAGGCCATGCTTCACAGGTGTGCGAGGTCTTTTATACGTATCAGTTATTGCCATGTAACTTCAGCACATTTGGACAATATTGTTCAAATTTGGTAATTATATATGAAAATGTACAGTTAAAATCATTCATAAAAGGGGAATTCAATGTTACATTAACAAATGTAATACACCATCTGAAAGTAGACATTTTAACGAAGAAAACCCTATCCTAAGATTTTTGAAAATCTGAAACTTTTACATTACTTTTTTAGATTGAAGTTAGGGGTAATTTTTCGGTTTTTTGTTAATATTACATTGGCAAATTAATTTTTTTATTCGAAAAAATTACAGCCTGGTAAGGACATAGAAAGGTAAGTCTCCTGAAAATTTTATGGAAAAAAAATCATTTTTACAGGAGAAAAAAATTAAAAACGAAAAACACGGTTTTTTCGATATTTCTCTGAATCTTTAAGGTTATGTGAAAAAATGATATTCATAAAAGTTGTAGATCCTTATAATACCTACAACATTGCCATGCAATATTTTTTGATTGGAGGTCAACTTTCGCCGGAAATAACTAAAAACCGCGTTTGACCCCTAAAACGCGCCCCCCACATCCCTCCGGCCTTTTACGCATTTGAATTTTTGGTTTCTGTATTTCTGACGGAAGTTTCTTCCCTTCCTCATCATTCGTTTTCTGTTATTAATTTTGTCCCTTTTTCACTTGATTTTAGGCTAACTGTACTGGTCTAAAAACCATTTAACTTAAAAAGCTTTTTTTGCACCAGTGAGTAACCATGTCACAACTTGCCGTAATATAAGCTATTACGACACAAAATATAAAATTGAAAATTTTCAAACTGTTTATAAAAAGCGTATATAAAGTTAGTTTGGTTACAGAATCTGCGATTGGATATCCAATGGTAAAAAAAGGCTTAGGTATAAGATTTATGAAGCATGAATAAAGCTCATCATATTTATTTACAAAATCATATTACTTTAACGAAATGTCAAAATCTCAGAACAACCACTATGCAAAAGTGTGTTGTTCTCTGTTGTTTATAATGTAACTCTTTGAGACAGCCTTTATTAACTTCCCAGTATATTGAGAAGTTTGTCAAAAATAGAAATCAAAAATTTTAACAAATTTTATGTTTCGAGCTCACTACACTATTTTTACATTATTTTTAAAGAGAAGTATGTGTGTGTGAGGGGGGAGGGTACGTGTGTATAATATCCGTTGCACACAAGGCTAGCTAGATTCCTTGCTAGATTTCACGACTAGTTTTCCAGCGCTGATTTTCTTAATTGCTATTATGTGCTCGCTTCACACGAAATGTCTTTACAAGCTTGCTCTGCAGGTAGATTTGGTGCGCGCACAGTAAATGCCGCTGCACACAAGGCTAGAAACGCTGCTGGATTCCTTGCTAGATTGCCTACTAGTTTTCTAACGCTGGTTTTCTTGATCGCTGTTATGTGCTCGCTTCACAAGAGACGTCTTTTCAAGCTAGTTTTGTGAATAAATCTGGTGCGCGCGCAGTGACAGTTCAAATATAAACACAGAGCAAAACGTGTCTTTTGTCTGACTCTGAGTAGAATGACGCTATGTTGGTTTGTGGGCGTTTGTTTAAGTCGCCCACGTGACAAGATATTGATTCTTGCTCATACCTAGCAGCGGACCTAGCAAGGAAAATAGCCCCTGTGCTAATTTTAAAACCTATCTTGTGAGCTAGCAGGCGAGCCCGCAGTGACGTCAATTCCAGCTTCGTACCCAGCCTACCGGCCAGCAGAACTCCAAGCAGTGTTTCTAGCGTCGTGTGCAGCGGCCTTTATGTGCAAATCACAAGCGATACCGGGAAATAAAGTCGATAAAATAACGAATCAAAGTTTTTGTTATGATATTTGGTGTCGGATCTCTAATTATTTTCTGGGAATGATTCTTTAGTATTTTCTGAAAATACATAATTTCATCACGGTTCGTAAAACACTTGTCTGCGGTCCGGATACGAACCGCGGTCTGTCATTTTGTGACCACTGCCCTAGACTTATAATTAATGACTCGTTCTCTCTCTCTCTATCGTTTAATATTGGAACTCTTTGAAGCTAGCATGAAAACCTGCGGTGAGTTTGTAAAGTTGTGAGCCATCTAACTGTGCACGATTAAAAAAGATATATTCGAGTTTATTAAAAAGCCGGCGCGCGCTTCCCATCGTTAACGTCGCTCCGTGTTGTTGCTTGCTGCTGTTCAGTTTTAATGAAGTGTTTTTACTTAATGAACACAATGCCTCTGTCTCCGCTATACTCCTATATGCTTATGCATATATGTGTGTACCTATTGTGTATAGGTATCTACTGTCTATACGTGTACCTTCGACTACATGTTATAAGACAGGAGACGGCAAGAAACTTCGAACGACGAGCTTTCATATACAAAGTAGTGGCTATTGTAACAAATCCACTACACAGTGTGGTGTGATCGGAGTAGGCCGTTAGCCGGTATCAGTAGCAGGTAATGCCGCAGTAGGCTGTTAGCCGGCATCAATGGCTGAGTTAGTACTGTTGGATTTTTAAAAGAAGACCGGTCTATGGAATGTAGTCCTATGACCTTATTGCAGAAGAGCGCACATGTATTTTATATTACATAATATTAGTAAAAGGTAATGATCCTGGAACCGCTTCTATGCAATAAGGGAGTTCAGTCGACCAAACGTTTAACAATTGTGTTATCGCGATAATTATACTATTGCTATAGCCGTACGACTATACAGCGACACTTGCTAACAGTACAAAAAAATCATACACCAGACAGTACATAGGCGTGCGTCCACGGACTAAGTTGAGATGTGTTGTCTGAATATCATCAAAATGGAAAGTAAAAAGGGAAAAACAGTTAGAAGTGGCGCTAGGGAGGTCATAGCGAATGTAATTAAATTGTGCGAGTTAGAGGCTCAAAATAATGCCTTAAAATTTAAAGCTATACATTGTTTGCATGCCATGCTATGCGCCGCCTATGAATTCCGATAATTTGGGAACACATCAGCGACTTCTTGCCCTTTCCCCACCGGTCTTCTTTCGCCGATCGCACAGTAGTATAGTATTGCGTAGAATCAATCAATGTGAAGTACGAGCTTTCATATACAAAGTAGTAGCTATTGTAACAACCGAGTACCAATATTCAAATTTTTAGGTCTAAGCATCGATTCTTCTCTTACATGGGAAAGTCATATTGATATTATATGTAGTAAATTATCAAAAATGACTTACTTATTCTACAGACTTCGTACCATCTGTGAAAAATCTGTATGCTTAGCTGCATATTATGGATACGTTTATTCGCTATTATCGTATGGTATTGCGTTTTGGGGGCGATCAACTAGGGCACATAGAACTTTTGTGTTTCAAAAAAAATCATCAGAATCATTTACCACCTTAAATACAATGATTCGTGTCGTACCACATTTAAAATTAATAGACTACTGACTGTTCCAGCACTTTATATGTACAAAAGTATAATGTTTTTAAAAAACAATCCTGACTTATTTTCTAATACTTTTTCACATTCTTATGATACTAGACGAAAAGATCTTGAGGTCCCGGTTCATCGCCTCTCAAAATATAAGCAAAATTTGCGTTATGCTGCTGTACACATCTATAATGGGTTGCCTGATCACATCAAAGCCAAATTTGGGAATAAAAACTTTAATAACATTTTTAAAAATTATCTTCTGGAAGAATGTCCTTACTGTATTAATTAATTGTGTTTTTATGTATGACCTGTCCACATCTAGTATGTACTATTGGATTAATAAAATTTATTTATTATTATTATTATTATTATTATTATTATTATTATTATTACCCCACTCCACTACACAGCATGGTGTGATCAGAGTAGGCCGTTAGCCGGCACCAGTATCAGGTAATTCCGCAGGAGACTGTAAACCGGCAAAAATGGCTGAGTTAGTACTGTTGGATTTTTAAAAGAAGACCGGTCTATGGAATGTAGTCCTATGACCTTATTGCAGAAGAGCGCACATGTATTTTATATTACATAATATTAGTAAAAGGTAATGATCCTGGAACCGCTTCTATGCAATAAGGGAGTTCAGTCGACCAAACGTTTAACAATTGTGTTATCGCGATAATTATACTATTGCTATAGCCGTACGACTATACAGCGACACTTGCTAACAGTACAAAAAAATCATACACCAGACAGTACATAGGCGTGCGTCCACGGACTAAGTTGAGATGTGTTGTCTGAATATCATCAAAATGGAAAGTAAAAAGGGAAAAACAGTTAGAAGTGGCGCTAGGGAGGTCATAGCGAATGTAATTAAATTGTGCGAGTTAGAGGCTCAAAATAATGCCTTAAAATTTAAAGCTATACATTGTTTGCATGCCATGCTATGCGCCGCCTATGAATTCCGATAATTTGGGAACACATCAGCGACTTCTTGCCCTTTCCCCACCGGTCTTCTTTCGCCGATCGCACAGTAGTATAGTATTGCGTAGAATCAATCAATGTGAAGTACGAGCTTTCATATACAAAGTAGTAGCTATTGTAACAACCGAGTACCAATATTCAAATTTTTAGGTCTAAGCATCGATTCTTCTCTTACATGGGAAAGTCATATTGATATTATATGTAGTAAATTATCAAAAATGACTTACTTATTCTACAGACTTCGTACCATCTGTGAAAAATCTGTATGCTTAGCTGCATATTATGGATACGTTTATTCGCTATTATCGTATGGTATTGCGTTTTGGGGGCGATCAACTAGGGCACATAGAACTTTTGTGTTTCAAAAAAAATCATCAGAATCATTTACCACCTTAAATACAATGATTCGTGTCGTACCACATTTAAAATTAATAGACTACTGACTGTTCCAGCACTTTATATGTACAAAAGTATAATGTTTTTAAAAAACAATCCTGACTTATTTTCTAATACTTTTTCACATTCTTATGATACTAGACGAAAAGATCTTGAGGTCCCGGTTCATCGCCTCTCAAAATATAAGCAAAATTTGCGTTATGCTGCTGTACACATCTATAATGGGTTGCCTGATCACATCAAAGCCAAATTTGGGAATAAAAACTTTAATAACATTTTTAAAAATTATCTTCTGGAAGAATGTCCTTACTGTATTAATTAATTGTGTTTTTATGTATGACCTGTCCACATCTAGTATGTACTATTGGATTAATAAAATTTATTTATTATTATTATTATTATTATTATTATTATTATTATTATTACCCCACTCCACTACACAGCATGGTGTGATCAGAGTAGGCCGTTAGCCGGCACCAGTATCAGGTAATTCCGCAGGAGACTGTAAACCGGCAAAAATGGCTGAGTTAGTGTAGTATTGCGTAGAAGGCTAAATATAGATTATATTAACTAATTTTATTGTTAATTTTAATTATTATTATTAAAAAGATCAATAATAAATTGTTTAATATCGAGTCTCATGTTTAAATATCAATGTTGAATAAATAATAATAGGTTATTATTTTTTCGTATATTTTGATATTTAAACACTTGAAGCGAATTTTTATTAATAACCAATTAGCAACTAATTATTAATTAATTTTTATATTTTTTTATATCAGTTCTGAAGAAGATCCAAATCTGGACCATAACGTTAATGTATTAATTATATACCTATTTATATTTTATTTATTAAAGAGTTCTAATCAGACGTTAATCAAAGATTTAAAAATTTATAATAATCAAAATAAATAACTTTTAAATATTTGTATGTGGATTGTGGCTTGCTCACGTGTATTTTTTGCAAAAGATAGTAAAATTAGAGTCTTACTTAACTTTATGAATTTTTTAATCAATTATATCAATTATACACACTGATTCCACGCGGACGAAGTCACGAATAACAGTTTTCCTACGGCTAACCGGGAAAAATCATTGAGACTCGATTCCCGTGATGGACGAACTATATTTACAAGTTTGTACGGTACCCTCGGTGCGCGAATCCGACTCGCACTTGGCCAGTTTTTTTCTTTTGCGTTGACATCGTTCAGTAAAAAAATTGCATTCGACGTTTCGTGTACTCGTTGAATCATTGCAATGTAGTCTATTCTATTTATAGTCTAAGGTGCGATATATGTGCACAAAGCATACTTAGATGCTTTATAATGGGTCCAGTTTCAAATATTTGTATTTATAATAGGCCTGGTCAAGGAGTAGCCTGCGGGCATTTTATTTTCTACATGCATTCGCGATAATGCAGTCAATAAGTTTTTTTCGTATAGGTACTTTTTTGGATAGATCGTCTAGAGGCTACCAACATTAAGTTGTCAAAACATTTTAAAACGTTACAATTCATTATTCGCATATCAGACTATAGGGATTCCCAAAATTATTTGGCCTATTGCCTTCTTTCAAGTAAAAAATTACTAACGGTCTTCTAGAAATCTACAAACAGTAAGAACAAATACCACGAATACTAATTATACTAACTGATTTGCGTTTTCATTTTTCTGGATTACAATTTCCGTTAAAAACTGCTTTCGGATTAACTATAAACAAAGTCCAAGGGCACGTGTATCGAATCCACAAAATATTTGTTTTTTGCAAAAGATGATAAAACGAAATAAAAACTAGAAAATAAATATGATTTTCCATAGAGGGCTTTGATTAAACTAAAATAAAATCGTGGGGGGCATTTAATAGAAAACTTTCATTTGTTTGAGATTGGAAGTCATATTTAGTTTTCGACTGTCTTCTACAACCATAGTGTAACTATAAAAGCCCCCCACGATTTTATTTTAGTTTAATCAAAGCCTTCTATGGTGACTCACATTTATTTTCCAGTTTTTAGTACATTATCGATTGTACAATAAAAGCGTTTAGATTAAAAGTTTTTTTACCTATTTTTATTGTCAAACTTTTAGTTTGATTTGCATCCGAACGAAAGCCGAACCGGTCAGTGAGTTATTATAATATTGTATTGTCATCGGAATTACATACCTATGCAAAATTTCAAGTCAATCGGAAAACGGGAAGTAGGTAGTTGAAAATGCAGTCCCAAGACTTGAAACAAAGAAATACGAAGTAAAGCTAAATAAAAGCGTTTAAAAACATTGTTTATAAAGCCTTCTTAAATTAGTCTTAATTGAATCTATGATTTTTTTAAATTAATTATAGGTATTATAACAGAGATCCCCCAGCAGACGACGACAAAGAATTTCGTGAGACAACAATCGACTTGTTGTTCTAACAATGATACACGGATTGTTGTGGGGCAACAATCGGCTTGATTGTTCAAACAATAACAATATGCGTAGGTAAAAAAAGCTTTGTTGCCAAATTCCAGACAACAATGAATGCAAGAAACAGAAAGAGCTATCCAGCGCATATATATACCACCGCGATAGCTCAATGAACAGACAGCCATACATTGTACTTCATCGAGTTAACAATCGACAAACAGTTGTGACATAAATTGACAGTCAGTACCGTGAACAGTACTGAGGTAACTGCTGAGATAAATAGATAAATGAACTGTGTAAATAAACAGTGCGGAGTGGTTAATAGACCATTGATTTCAATTATGTAAATCTAGTTTAAAATAAATAATCTCTTGTATATAGTCTTACTTATAGTGTTTAGTGTACATAAATTGTGACTTTGTATTCTTTATTACTGATTCTTTTATTCTATTAGTTAGATTTAGTTGTTTTGTTTCTGTTACGTTATAGAGAAGTGCTTTTAGTTTGTTTTGTTAACGTTTCACTATTGTAAATAAATGTTGTCCATCACGAACAAGAATAGTTTTATTACAATATCAATTGTACACACGGATTCCGCGCGGATGAAGTCGCCGATAAAAGCTAGTAGGTTATAATCTGAAAATCGGATTGTCGATTCGTTGTTTTCGTCTAGAATCTAGATACCTGTTGTGAACGCAATATTACGAGATACTTGAAATTCATTATTGGAGTGTACAATGCATTGGAAGTAGGTACTTACAAAAATAATATCTGTGCATACGCTCACAATCTAACGGACCCATATTTACTCGTGTAATGCGAAGTTGGAATGCCGAATTAATTCTCACTTTTAAGTGCTTTTGTGTATTGTTTTATTTTCTACAGAGGCAGGGCCGTAAAAAAATATTCGTTTAAATAATAGTGGAGTGATTTGGGATTTTCAAACCTGTAGAGTCGAGCTCACCCGACATTTTGGTATGGTTTGTGACCTCAGGTCGGGGAATATCCCGCTTTAAAGTTCCAGAAAATCCATTTTTGCCGCATAACTCGGCCATTATTATCGGGGGAAAAATGTTCCAACAAAAGTTGTAGAGAAAAATAATCCGCGTAAGCTCGTTCCAGACCCGTTCGCGAGATATCGCAATTTTAGTGCGCGAAATTTTGAAAAATTGAATATCATTTTTTAAAAAACCATTGCAGCTAGAAGCTTAATTTTCTTTTTATAGCAAAGATAATACTAAAGATCCCTTCTTTGCATCGGAAGCCGGACGCGGTGGGTCGATTAGAATCGGCAGGAGTGGGGGAATAAACGATTTTTTCCCATAACTTTGGTTCTATTTGATGTATTGACCTAAACCAGACGCCATTTTTTTAGTTTTTTTATCTAATTTTATATGATACATCAAATTTAACCAAAGCTATGGGAGATTTAAAAAAAATTAATTAATTTTTAGAATTATTCGGCCACTCTATTTTCCAATAATTACAAGACAATCAAGTTTCCTGGATCAAAGCAGTCCTGAAGTTCAAAGTTAATCTTGGAGTTTTTAATTCGTTCAATAGCAAATGAATCTGTAAGTTTGATTTGGGGAAACAAGACCTCTGAATATACCTTCATAAATACTAGTCATATTGTGCAATTCAACTTAATCCCTTGAAGAGGTGTTACATTGTACCTACCATAAAAAAATATTATTGTAAGAGGATGGATGTTGCATAGTGTTTCTTCATCAAAATTAATAATTACCGTATTTTTCGAACTATAAAACGCACCTCAAATTTACAAGATGATTTTTAGAAAAATATTTGTTACTTTCGGATCATAATTTTTATTTATTGTTAACATAACTCGTACTAGCAATATTCATCAGTTTATCTTCACTCACGGTACTATCAATCCTCTTGTGGCGTGCCATATTTTTTGGATTATAAGACGTACCTCAAAATTGGAGATGATTTATTGACCATAAGACGCACCTAAAAGTACAGTATTTATTTTTGACAGATCTTCAGATTTTATTTTAGAATATTTCCGGAGCTATAAAGTCTAGAAAAAATTTTTTACAAAACTTTCCTTGAAAAGCAAATAGATTAATAAATATATACCCTTATGACAGAAAAAAAAAAATGTTATAGCGCATAACTTTTTTGCGCATGCGCCTATTTTCTCTAAAAACAATAGCTCTTGTCATATTTACATGCATATGTCAAACATCTTACTAACATTTGGTTGAGTTCCGCTCAGCTGTTTAATCTGTATCGTGCCCACAGACTGACACAAAAGAACTAACAGACTTTCCAAAAATATATTTTTTGAACTCGGAGACCTCAAAGAAATATTGTAAAATTTTGAAAAGTGAATTTTGACCTAAATTAGTACCATTCCCTCCTTGTGGTAAAACTTTCCATTATTCGTATTTTATTAATTTGTCTATGATAATACGATGCAAAGGTATTTTTGGTGTTTATTAAAGTCCACATTTGAAAACAATTTTTAGTTGAATTGTTGTGCGTTGATATTCATTGCATTGTTGTGGGTATTATTCTAACAAACAAAACTAAAATAGGCTTACGTATTTTTATACGAAATTATACGAGCTTCTATATGCACAGTAGGGATTACGTTAGTGATATTATATTTGAGTTCGTATTAACTTCCCGGGATTTTTTACCATCCTTATGCAATCATGTAAAATAGAAGTTTTGATGATAAAAATTATTTTGAAAATTTAAAAATACCCCGACTCAAAGCATCTACTCAATCGTTGTTCGAAGAATGTGAAACAATTTAATGTTTTTTGAGCACCATCCCCCTCCCATAAAATAACTACTTCTAAAATAACACATTTAACACTGATGGTGTAAAGATTATGTTGCATTAGATATTACAGTAGAACGTCGATTATCCGAATTAATTGAGACCGAGGTCGATTCGGATAATCGAGAATTTGGATAATCGGACATAGACTGGTAATAAAGAAAAACGAACTGTCACACATAGAATAAACTTTATTAAGTTTAACAAACAAAGTTCTACAATAACGCTCACTTGTAGCGTCACGGCAATTGTCACTCGCATTTTTGTATTCTTGCGTCCCCACAAAACTTGTTTTTATTGAAAAATTACTTGGTTTTAATTCTTTATATTACGCTTAGGACAGATTCGGATAAATGGCGATTCGGTTAATCGGCGTTCGGATATCGGCATTCTACTGTACTTGCAATAAAAGTGATTGTAGACGTTAGTGTATTTCTGAACCTGTCACTACCGACCTCAAGCACTGTCACAACCGCCCCTGGGATGTGGTCGGTTGGGACATTTATTCCTTTTTTTCTAATTTACTCCTATCAGTTAGCCATTTACTTAGGGGCAAAATTTTAGTATTTATGTTACGCTCAAAGATCGAAAACGCTCAGTGAGCGGAAAAATAGCTCACAACGCGTTGTGGTCACAGTAAAATATCCACATGGCGAAATTCGTGTTATGGCTCTAATGAAAACGCGCATGACGCGTTGTGGCAATCACAGAAAGACCAAATAGCGAAATTCGTGTCGTGGCTGACATGCTATTCGATCTTAACGCGTTGTGGCAATGAAGAAAAACCATGACGCGTTCTGAGCATTCATTGTTTTAACCATATCACATTTAGTAGTGAAACCTATTCTATCCGACTGCATGAATTATGTCAAGTTGATTTAATCGATATGCAGTCTGAACCAGATAAAGATTATAAATTTATTATGAATTATCAAGATCACTTGACTAAATTTACTATTCTAAGACCAAAATGAAATGATGTTCAAAACAACGAAGAATATAGAAAATGACGAACAGTTAAACAAATTACAGAATTTAAACGTGAAAGTTATTACTGACGTTATAGAAGAATCAAGAAACATGGGCAATGATGAAAAAATACAGGAAAGTAGTGTGCGTCGTAATCAAATAATATTCCATACGCGTCATGGCTTTTCTTCATTGCCACAACGCGTTGAGATCGAATAGCATGTCAGCCACGACACGAATTTCGCTATTTGATCTTTCTGTGATTGCCACAACGCGTCATGCGCGTTTTCATTAGAGCCATAACAAAAATTTCGCCATGTGGATGTTTTACTATGACCACAACGCGTTGTGAGCTATTTTTCCGCTCACTGAGCGTTTTCGATCTTTGAGCGTAATATTTATAAGTAGACAAAATATGTACACTTTACTATAAAAAACACATTTCTTCCAGCTAACTGGCATACTAACAAAATTATGGGCGAATAAATGAAAATTGTCACAACCGTACCCAGTCTACCCTATAACATTTTATATTACCATTCCAACCCATAAGTGGGGAATGGTACTAGTTTAGGTCAAAAATAACTTTTCAAAAATTTTACAATATCTTTTCGTTTTTAGGTCCTCCGAATTAAAAAAATATATTTTTGGAAAAAATTTGTGCGTCTGTTAGTCGCTTGGTCTGTGAACAAGATACAGGTCAAACGAATGTGCGGATTGAAACCAAATTTTGGTAGGATGTTTTGTATGCAAATATGGAGAGCCTCGTTATTTTTGGGGAAAACCGGCGCATGCGCAGAAGAGATATATGCTATAACGGTGTTTTTTTTATATTTTATAGCACGGCAGTGGAAGATTTCTGGTAACGTAGGTCCATTCCCACCTGTGAATAAATAAAAGAAAAAAGACGGACAGATTTCTCAAAACGGTGGATTGTTTGGGCTGTACCGGTGTTATTTTGGGCCCATAGTGATCAGAGAGGGTACAGCTCCACTTCTTCCACTGTTCTGAGAAATTTGTGCAGAAATGTAACAAAGAAAAGAATATGCCGTTGGTCGATAACAATTATATTTCATAATCACTTCAAAAACGTGTCGGTGATAAAGTACAAGGAAATCTGATTTACAAGTACATTCTTAATATTAACAATATCATTTGATCATGATTGACAATTAGAAACTGGGGGTAGAACCCTGACGAGGTGATCACTTAAATATCTAGGGAAGTACATTTAATAAGGTTGCTTAAATTAAAAAAAAAATAATAAAACGTGAAAGAGGAAAAGAAAACTAGGCGTGAGCGTCATACCTTTTTCTGAAGAGTACTTACTTACACTTGAACAATACTTATTCTAGGAATACTTTACATAATTCGTGAGTGACTACGGGTATTTAGGCGCTTCATGGTAGTACAATGAAGTCTAAATTCGGTTTGGAGAAGAAGCTTGAAGATGATTCTGTGGTTTATTCCATGAGCGTCCTTTTCATGCGACCACACCGAATTCCGGAAAACAACTTAATGTTTGTTATTTTTCCGTAACTAATCAATATTGATTTTAATTATTTCAAACCTAACAACTATTGTTTGTCACTTTTTCACTTTTGAAAATCACAGATACCGCGTATTTAGAGTCAGACGACTGGATCACACGATAGACACACTTATGTTTATAAGCCCAAGCCACGCGATCCAAATCGTACCGCGCATGCAAATCCCGCGAATTTAGTGATTTGATTTCCTTATTTATTTATTTTATTATAATAATTTTTATGCTAATATTAAAAAATTGTCGCGGTGCTATGGCACCACGTGACAGGCTCCCCCTCTTTAGTGATTAGGAGGTACTCCGCTATACTACTAACTGTACATACAACAAGAAATTCACAACAATGAATTTATCTTTGTTGTAACTAAGTCAACAATCACTTGACAATCTACCATATCCCATACTATGGCAGTTGAAGTGTGCTCTTCATAAATAAGCTCTAATTAAATTTAACTAATCTAAATTGATCTAACGAGATGAAACAACCACCGATAATACGGAAATTATGGGGTCGTAACCTGACTGGCTGAAAGGAGACAGCTTTAGACGTTAGAAGTAATAGGGCCTTAGGAAAGCGCCGGAATGTAAACAAGGACAAGCTTATAATCTAAAACAAAGGACGAGAATAACGAAATAACACAGGGAGAATTCTTTATTTAGGAAAATAAAGCATAACTCAGGTACGAAAAATAACTTAAACTTTTATTGTTAGTAATAACCTAACCTAACAACACTTGACGTTTGACAGATGTCAGCTGTCTGACATTGAACTTGAAATTAAACTAGAGGGCAATGACCTCGGGTGAATTTTTCAATTGTTAACAGACGGAATTTTCTTCAGATGTTCAATATGAGATTTAAACATCTTTTTGGAGGATGGATCTTGAAGGATGCAGCTAACAGGACTCGTAAATTCTAAAATTACACGGGGATTACTGTAACGAGGACAAAGTTTGAGGTGAAAATTCGGTTTCATTTTGTTATAATGTAACCTTTGTACAACAAAATCGCCGACTTGAAACTTCGACTGCAACGAACGGTTTTTATTGAAATATTTCGCTTGTAGATCATGTGATTTTGACAGAGCTAGGCGAACTTGATTTTCGGAAGGCAAAGCGTCTTGTTCCCACACAGATGACAAATTCCATTGTAAATCGAGTGGAAATTTGATTTCTCTTGACAAAAATATCTTACAAGGTAAATTTTTAATACTTTCATGATATGAAGAATTATTGGCGAAGGTTATGTGATTTAATAACAAGTCCCAACTGAGATGATCGTCAAACTTTTGTTGAAGTAAAATTGACAGAGCAGCTCTAACGTTTCGTATTACTCTTTCTACAGCATTGGACGAAGGATGATAAGGCGAACTGTGAATGACACGTGAACCCCAGGAAGTACAGAATTCATTAAACTTGTTTGACGTAAACGAAGTTGCGTTATCGGAAACTATTTTAGTTGGTGGACCGTACGTGGTAAAGACTTGATGTAGACATTTTATTATCGACGTGGAACTGGAATCAGGAATCGCGTAAGTTATTAACCACTTGCTGTAACTATCCAGAATTAGAAGAACATATTTATTCCCGGAATGTGATTTGACAAGCGGTCCCATGAGATCAATGTAAATTTTATCCCACACAGATTGTGGAGGATTAGACGACATAACTACTTTATCAGGATGTTGATCTGATTTATGCGTTGCACAGAGCATACAATCTTTAATAAATTGACGAACCTCAACAAACATGCGCGGCCACCAAAATCTTCGTGATATTGAACGATACGTCTTCGTGACTCCGGGATGACTGGCGATTTGTGAATTATGAAACTGTTCCAATATTTCTTTCTTGGAGGCGGACGGAACAACAATACGTCGACGACGGTTGCGGCCTACGAGTCGAACCAGGAAATTCTTGTGAATAGCGAAATTTTTCTGAGGTAAACCTTGATTAATTTGACTTTTAAGGCGGTTTAACTCAGGATCTTGATCTTGCAGGATATTAAGTTCGGTAAACGGATTTTTAATTTCCGTAATGGGATTGAGAAAATTTGATTGTATTGCATTTTTCTCAGAAGTTTCGGATTCAGCTACCAAACGGGATAAACAATCGGCAGTACAATTTACTTTACCGCGAATATGTTCGACTTTGAAACTGAAACGACTGATGCGAAGTAACCACCTACCTACACGACCTAAGTTGCGGGGGTGCTGAATTAACCATTTGAGACAGGAACTATCTGTCTGAAGAATAAAAGTTTGATGCGAGAGGTAAGATTTCATTTTTTCCATAGCCCAAATACATGCTAAAGCTTCTTGTTCGTACGTACTGTATTTCTTCTCGGCGGATGTCAAACGTCGGCTTGCGTACTGGATCGGGTGTAGACCATCTTCAAAGGATTGTAAAAGAACACAACCAACATGATTTTGACTGGCGTCGGTTTGCAGAATGAATTCGCGTTGAAAATCGGGAAAACGTAGAACTGGTGAACTTGACAGAGCTTCACGAAGTTTGCGAAAAGACTGAATATGCGTTTCCGTTAAATTATATTTGACATTTTTCTTCCGTAGATCATTGAGTGGCGACATTATCTGAGCGTATTCGGGGATAAACTTAGCGTAATAACCAACCATTCCAATAAATGTTTGAAGCTGTTTCAAATTCTTCGGAATTGGCAAATTCTTTATCGCTTCTACTTTGTCGGGATCCATGGAAAGACCGTTGCTTGAGACACGATGACCCAGGAAGTTGAGTTCGCTTTGGGCGAATTTTATTTTATCCGGATTCACGGTAAGATTAGCTTCTTTTAGACGTCTTAATGTTTCTCGGACGTGTACCATATGAGATTCCATATCGGGACTGTATATTAATAAGTCGTCGAAAAATACAATCACAAACTTGTATCTTAAATCGGCAAAAATGTCAAACATCAGACGGTTTAGAGCACTAGGTGAAATAGATAGCCCGAACGGAGCCTTATGAAATTTCCACTGGCCTTCAGGAGTGACGAACGACGTTAGACTCTTCGATTTGTCAGATAATTCAACTTGGTAAAAGGCGCTGTTTAGATCCAACGTGGTGAAAACTTTGGCGTTTTTTAAGCACTGGAAAATGTGCTCAATCGACGGAACAGGAAAACTATCCATGACAACCTTTTTGTTTAACTGGCGATAATCAATACAAAGTCTATAACCTCCACTTGATTTCTTGACAAGAAAAGCCGGTGAAGCGTAAGGAGATTTACTAGGTGAAATAACGCCTTTATTCAAAAGATCACTAATATGTTCCCTCATTATTTTAGCTTGAGGTGGGGAAAGTGGATACGGGGCCTTTCGGACTGGAATATCGTCAGACAAATGAATTGAATATTTGTAATTTTTAGCTTGACCTAGTTCTTCGGTAAGAACTTCTGGAAATTCAGCAAGCAAACTACTAAAGTTGGCCGCATTTGAATCTATACTGGTAACGTGATCCAGGGAGAAGGTTTTGGACGAAGCGGGTAACGGTACAAAGGGAATGACGTGAGAGGAATCGAATTTGAAAGAAAGATTATTCTCGGTACAATTAACGTTCGCACCCATTTTGCATAAAGAATCATAACCTATTATGACGGGATACGACAGAGCGTCGAGAACTAGGAAATCAATCTTCCAGGTAAATTTACTAATAGTAATGACTACTGTTATCGTGAAATTAGATCTCGCGATAGAACTGTTGGCTACTTGGGCATAAGAAATCGAATTTGTGATCGTACCTATTTTTAACGATGACAAATAATTAGCAAGTTCGGAATTGATGTAGTTCTTGGTAGAACCGGTATCAAGCAGTGCCGAAGCTCGAATATGTTGAAAGTAGAGATAAACTAGAGGGATCGTAGAGCTACTTGATTGACTTGGAGAATTATAGGAATAATTCGGGACGGGAGAAGTCAATCGAATAGACGTATTTACAGGAGAGGACAAGTTAGCTGGAGGGGGGTGGTTTGAAAGAGGTGACTTATTAACTAATGTGGTTAACCGGGGAAAGACATTAATTTGTTCTACATCTTTCGGTTTACTAAAAATTTTGACAACACTATCTCACCCTTGAGAGGGCAGGATAGCCTTAGGTTCAGAAGGAGAAGGACGTGGGGGACGAACCGGACACTGGGCTATAAAGTGACCTGGTTGTTTACAATATCGGCAACAAGGGGAAAAATTAGGAGCGACAAGTCCGGTCGAATTGGGGTGAGTGTACGTTTTACGTTGACGTTCAACTACTCTCAAATGTTTTATAAGCTGGTGAAGCTCAGCTAAACAAGTTGGGGTATCTCTGAATTGTAGATAATTAAATGTGGATTCGTTTTGGTTAAGCCAAATGCGCGCAATTATCTCCGATTCAGACAGGCTAGGACCCAATAATTCGACGTATTTCAAGACGTCTTCAGCATATTCGGGAAAATTCTCAGAGAGGTTCTGACGCCTACTGATATAGCGTTCTATTAGCATAGCCCGATCTATAGAAGTGGTGAAATGGTTTAGAATAAGATTTTTGAGCTGTGTCCATTCGAGTTCAGAATAGACATTAAGTCTCCACCACTGTCGGAGGGGTCCGTCAGTCTTAGTGCCTAAACTCTTTAACAAAATATGAAATGGAACTAAAGCGAATTGACTCACGTTCTCGATTTCTAACAGGAATTGTATCAAAATGTCAAGATCTGTACCTGTAGCGGTAGGTACGTTACGCAACAAGTCCCGGATATCGCCCATATTTGCATGCGAAGCGGTATGATTTGGAACGGAAATAAGAATTGGCTCGGACTTACTCGGTGAGTGCACTGGAGGATCGTCCATCGCCGGCGGAGAGTCTGGAAGTTCAGCGGTGGTCGGAGGCGGACCTGGAGATTTGCTTTGGCCGGGTGTCGGCGGAGACTTTGGGCTGCGGCAGGACTTATGGCGCGGCATGGTCGACTGGAAGACGTGGAATCGGACAGGAACAGGACTCAGGAATTAACTACGCTCCTTGCTACCAATTATAGCACGGCAGTGGAAGATTTCTGGTAACGTAGGTCCATTCCCACCTGTGAATAAATAAAAGAAAAAAGACGGACAGATTTCTCAAAACGGTGGATTGTTTGGGCTGTACCGGTGTTATTTTGGGCCCATAGTGATCAGAGAGGGTACAGCTCCACTTCTTCCACTGTTCTGAGAAATTTGTGCAGAAATGTAACAAAGAAAAGAATATGCCGTTGGTCGATAACAATTATATTTCATAATCACTTCAAAAACGTGTCGGTGATAAAGTACAAGGAAATCTGATTTACAAGTACATTCTTAATATTAACAATATCATTTGATCATGATTGACAATTAGAAACTGGGGGTAGAACCCTGACGAGGTGATCACTTAAATATCTAGGGAAGTACATTTAATAAGGTTGCTTAAATTAAAAAAAAAATAATAAAACGTGAAAGAGGAAAAGAAAACTAGGCGTGAGCGTCATACCTTTTTCTGAAGAGTACTTACTTACACTTGAACAATACTTATTCTAGGAATACTTTACATAATTCGTGAGTGACTACGGGTATTTAGGCGCTTCATGGTAGTACAATGAAGTCTAAATTCGGTTTGGAGAAGAAGCTTGAAGATGATTCTGTGGTTTATTCCATGAGCGTCCTTTTCATGCGACCACACCGAATTCCGGAAAACAACTTAATGTTTGTTATTTTTCCGTAACTAATCAATATTGATTTTAATTATTTCAAACCTAACAACTATTGTTTGTCACTTTTTCACTTTTGAAAATCACAGATACCGCGTATTTAGAGTCAGACGACTGGATCACACGATAGACACACTTATGTTTATAAGCCCAAGCCACGCGATCCAAATCGTACCGCGCATGCAAATCCCGCGAATTTAGTGATTTGATTTCCTTATTTATTTATTTTATTATAATAATTTTTATGCTAATATTAAAAAATTGTCGCGGTGCTATGGCACCACGTGACAATTTCATAACGACTTATTATTTTATTTATTATTTCAAGAAATTTTCATTAAATTTTTTTTTAAAGTTCCGGAAGAATTTTGAAAAAAAATCAGCTGTTCATTTGTTTTGTAGATCTGCCAGAAATAAACTAGTTGAGCATGCTTTGATTAATTTTGACATGACGTGGAACATTTTATATAGGTGACCATGGAATAGCAAATATATTGAATACTAGCCATTAGAGCTGTAACAAACCGTATGTATTCGTTACTGAGTACCGGGTACATCGTCTGACTCGAAGTAACGAATCGTTACTTACAAATTCATTTCGTTACTCGCATCTTTCGCATACATGTCAGTTCGACTCGTTTGATGCGGTTATACGTCATACGAACGAAGTCATACCGTATCACGTATGAGACGCGCCTCGATGTGAAGCTACATGCATATGTTCTCTGATGCTTATTGCTTGATGCTGTTAAGTACACGATTGTATGTCGTATGAAAAGTAACGAGTAACGTAACAATACGAAAGTAACGGGTACTGGTTCTTTAAGTAACGAATACATACGGGTACGCAATTTCTCGTTACTTTTACAGCTCTACTAGCCATTACTCGCATCACCTCACACGATATAAGAATTTTTATTTTCTTTATTATGCTATGTCAAATGTCAATATTTTTTAAGTTGGATTGATCCCGTCGTCCAGTTTTTTAAGCTATAAATATTTTATCCTAAAAAATTCAAGTATATAAAGCGAACGTCCAGGAGATCTAAAAAATTTCGAAAATAGAGTCAACGTCGTAGTTGATTTTAGCAATTAGTTAAAGGGGTACATATTATGTGTGCGTGTGTGTGTGTGTAAAACATTGGTTGTTTTCACGTTGCTGTCGGCAGTGTATTAACGAACCACAATCCGCGGCCTGACGAATGCTCATCGTGCTCCAGTTAATGAATGACTGGTCTCCGACCACATCAGATCATTATGCCCGCTCTACCGGATACAACATCATTATCACTATCGTATCACAACCTATATAAATAAAGTGTGCCATGTATGTAAAATCATGGCGCACGGAGTGCATCAGCCAAGTTTTCGTCAAGCACTTAGCACGGATTGTTTTGACCCCCTCTATCTCTGAGGATAGCTACATTCCAGGACCAATTTGTTTCAGAGAGGTTAAAGTTGCCATAAAGAAGCAGTATTCCAAATTTCTTACGTGTAGGTGGACTAGTTTTCAAGAAACGAGTGTTTAACAATCACGATTTTGGTCGCCCATTGACTGACAGATCATTCATAATAAGCATGATGACAGATTTTCCCCAAAAAACAATAGGGCTCTTCATATTTGCATACCCAACATCCTCCCAAAATTTGGTTTCTATCCCATCCGTTTGACCTGTGTCGTGCTCACAGATAAACAGACGCACAGAGTTCTTTCAAAAATATGTTTTTTGGATTCGGGGGACTTCAAAACGGAAAGATATTGTAAAATTTTTGAAAAGTGATTTTTGACCTAAACTAGTAGGTACCATTCCCCACTTGTGGGTTGGAATGGTAAAAAAGAAGTGCGATCTACGAAGGAGCCACTTGGCATGTTTGTATGTTTTTTATTATACATAAATGACTCGTGTATGTAAACTTGCCAAGTGAAAACTTGGCACCATCTTAGATTTCACTTCTATTTTTCGGTATATACTTACTGTTTATTAGTGTGTTTTCCTCATATACATAATAGTACAATAGCAAGTATTGTTTAATGTTCGGTGAGCGAAGGCAAGAAAAAGCTCAAAAAACATATCTCCGTTCCTTTTTTTGAAGTAATTCCCCAGTTAGTTCGATAATATAATATTAAGAGCATAGAGTAATTTATTATTATTATTTTATTTAATGACATAAAAGCTTGTATATATCTCTTTTTATCAAAAGTTTTTTGTCGATATCTATTACAGTAGCCAATCAGAACCAATGAACTGTAACTACAAAATAAAGACAGATATAATATGTTTCCACCTTATATCATGCGATTACGATTTTCATACTAACCTCAGTATAAATTAAGAAGCAACCATGCAAAACTCGATAAATCCAGTTTTACAATAGTTTCGAATTTTCTTGAATTAAAAACCCATCTTGATTGAAAGTTTATGTTAAAACAAATGTGGAAAACCTTTTCTTTGTATTATTAAAACGAGCAATAATAAATTGTTTTACAAATTATTAATTTCACTATTAACTTTTATATTTTTATATGATACATGTAGGGGTCTATTTAAAAATAATAACATTCAAACCGTCTCGTGTATATTTCTCTCTTATTACTTAAAATAAATTGCCCACAGTATATAGAAATGTAGATTCTCTGACGACAGATAAAAATAAAATAAAGCAATTTTTAATTTAATATGAATTTTGCTATATTAAATAATTTTTAAGATTTTATGTATCGAGATGTAAAATAAATGTATTCACATTTCTATTGATAAATAAAATATACTACACTCCACTATACTTATAGCACGTGTGAGCTAAAATCGGCGTGGCTCAGTGGTTAGCGACGTCAAATATTAACGACAGCTGAGAAGTTCGCAGGTTCGAAACCGATTCCCGGCGTTCAAGTCCAATGGGTAACTAATAATAATCTATGCTAATATATAAAGCTGAAGACGTGCTAATCTCAGAAACTACTGGTTCGAATTGAAAAAAAAAATTGTTGGATAGCCTATTTATCTAGGAAGGCTATAGACTATACAATATCACGCTGCGACTAATTGGAGCGGAGCATCAATGAAAAATGTTGCAAGATGTATCAAATGTGTCCGTCTTACAAATATTATCAGGTGAAATGCCCTAACTAAATATTGCAATATTAGCGCCTCACATTCACAAGCCCGGATAGGCTCAGTCGGTAGAGCATGAGACTCAAAATGCCCCTGGGTTCAAGTCCCACGTCGGCGAATATATTTTTATATTTTTTTTATTTTCTACATTGCTTTCTTCAAGGCTTACATTTCAGTTTTTTTAAATTTTATTACGACTAATGAAAATTAAATAAATCTAATTAATAGCTCATTTGAAAATAGTGTTTTTATTTATTAAATGTTATTAATTACAGTAATTACTGTTTTAAAAGAAATTTATTACTTAAAAAAGTATTTATACCGCTTTTTAACGACAAAAACTTTTGAACGGTAACTCCGATCATTGTGAAATTTGGACACAACATTCATCTAAGTAAGATGAATGTGCGTACTCATGTCCCTCCCACCGTATTCGTTCTGTTACACCCGGGTGAAATCGAACGGGACCGCTAGTATAATAGGTAAAATATTGTTTCAAGTTTCATCAGTTTTTTGCCTGTATCTTGTCAAAATGCAATATTGGAAAAGTTTTTCTAATTTTCGAATTAGTGGAATTAGTGAGTTCGTCATTTTACTGGCCTAAATATTCAAACCCGTTATAACAAAGTGGAATAGTTATATTGGTGCATATCCGTGTAAATACTCTACAAAAAATTAAACGAGACCAATTTTTTCTGCAGTCATTGACTCAATTAAAGGACAAAAGTCATTAGAAGAGTCAAATCGGAACAATCTTTTTTTTTCTCTGAACTCATTATAGCAGCATATGCATTGTTATATCTCTCGCCCCATGTTATTATCCTAGACCATTGAACATCAACAGATAGATAGATAATCCAATTTAATAAAATATACATTTTTGCAATACGTGCTTCATGACATAACGCGATCATTTTTATTTTTACTCAAAACGGGACACTGCCAAAATTTCGGCGACAGTGTCACAAAAAAAACTAATTTTATACGTCTGCGGTTACAAAACTGTTTATCTTTGGAAAAAAATTGGTTGTCTGTAAAGTCGGTTTACGGACGATAGTTTTACGTGATAACGTATTCCGTAATACATAACCTAAATTTATAATAATAATTCGAATCTATGATATTGCATCTTTCGCTTCAAATTTAGGTTAATTTTATTTATTTAAATTACTTACCACCTATAATATAATTGTTTTTTTTTTAACTTTCTTTCTTTCGTATTTATTTTAAGTCTCAAAGATTAGCTGTCATAATATTTTGAAAACAATTGTTTCACTGTTTATATAAAATTCCAAAACCTACTTACAATATTTAAGTATTTTCATACGTCAAAAAATTGATTTTTATAATGATAAAATTTGTATGAAAACGATTTTTTCGAGAGATGAGACCTAGCTAAAACGATTTTTTGCCCCCCAAAATCCCTTTTCAGTAAATTTCATCCAAATCGTTAGGGCCGTTTTCGAGAAAAGCACGCACAGGGTCAGGCGGAACGTTACGAACGTTAGGAACGTTTCACTTTTTCGTGCATGCAGCCGGTGTTTTATCAATTTATAAGATTGGTGATTCATCAATTTATAAGACGTTATCACGTCAAAAAAAATTCTATTTCATTTTATTTCCACTTGATATTTATATATTATATATACCTAATATAATTTTCATATATTTTAATTTTTTTTTACATTTTTAAATGTTTTTGTTTTTAAATCTATATTCTCAATTTTTTTCATTACAATATGTACAGTGGAAAACATGCGGGATGTGCACTTTTGGTTTTTCCAATTATTTTGTTTTTTTATTTTATTGCAAGAAAAATTTTGCAAAGTTAAAAATTCACGGTTTGACTAGGCCCCACTATCCTCCAGCCAGGTCTTAGGTTTTGTGTTCAAACATTACAAAAGAAGTGTTACACAAATGTTCTCGTCGTCACAAATATCTATCTAAAAATGTTTGATAGCTCTCCTACTATATGCAGAGGGCTTTAAAATACATTGTGTTAAGTTTTGTGTCAGTCTCTATTGTAATTTTCAATGATGTTTTGGTTCTGTAAGAGTGGCGCGTGTAGTAATGATCCTTACGCTGTATATACAAATCAATACGATGAAGTATATGGAGCTGTAGGTACAATAACTACAGGGACGACGGACGCGCGGATTGTGTGAATCCTTTGAACATTTTAACTATGCCAATGTGGAAGGATTACATTACTGAGAGAGTCAGATACATATATATATTTAAATATAATATATATACATGGTGACAGTCTCTGTTCTCTACATTTATCAGTATACACACGAAAACTGCGAAACACAACTGTCGGACAGGGATGGGAAATGATCTAATTACGGGTCACGTTATTGATGCATCACTTCCATATTATAGTCTGTCCTAAAATAGTTTAGACTGCAGAGAAATCGATACTGTTGACACTAATACCTTATAGGCCAAGAGCCCGTAACACTAAAATCCTATTGATCTTCAAATAGGCCAGTTCCCGGATATTTGGGAAATTTAAACCCTGCTTAACAAAAATATACCATTGTATTTTTCTTTTAAGCAGGGTTTAAATTTTCCAAATATCCATGAACTGGCCTATTCGGAGATCCATAGGGTTTTAATAATAATATTTATTGGTTAAAAGACAAAAAGGCATAAGTTCAGCTAGAAGCTGTTTTACAACTTAACTTATAACTACACACATGAGTACATGATTTATAATTTAGAAATCATTATTGCATTGTGTCTGTGACTAACAAAATACATATAAATTTTATTAACATTTCGTATCTGTCAAATCTTTGATTAACGTCTGATTAGAACTCTTCAATAAATAAAATTTTATTTATTTCGTATCTGTGTCTAACAGAGGCATTTTAAGAAATCTATATACCGGGTGTCCCAGAATTCACGCACTTCCTCATAGGGATCGAAAGAGAAAATTATTCTGAGACGAAAAGTCCTTAGCCATTTTTTAATCAGACGCATAGATAATTAATTATTAATTAATGAAAGTGACCAATCAGGAGCGATTTGATTTGTTTTCCGATTTTATTTGTCTTTCTCCCGACAGTCACTGGATGTTTTTTTTAATAAAGATTATCGGAGTAATTTTTAATTAAAAAAAACATCCAGTGACTGTCGGGAGAAAGGACAAATAAAATCGGAAAACAAATCAAATCGCTCCTGATTGGTCACTTTCATTAATTAATAATTAATTATCTCTCTATATACTTAGTGAAACTCCTTCTTGGACTGCCCACGTTGAGAACCTAAACATTAAATTATCAAAAAGTATCTTTGCTCTCCGTGTCATAAAAAATAGCTGCACGGATTCTTCAGTAGCTTAATCCGCATATTATGCTTATTTTTACCAGCTTGTAAAATATGGAATTGTTTGTTGGGGTTGTTGTGCCGATATGCAAAAAGTATTTGTACCTACTTCAAAAAAAAAGCAATCCGCGTAATTTTTAATCTAAATTTTCGTGCCAGCTGTAAACAAATATTTACAGAAAAATGTATTTTAACTGTGCCGTCTATGTACGTCTATTTTACTTTATGTTTTATAAAACGACGTATTCATAATTATGATACGTTTCAGGCTATCCATGGACATGATACAAGGAATAATTCGAATGTTATTTTACCGAAATCTACAATGATGTTGTTTTATAAGAGCGCCGAATATAATGCATTGAAAATATTCAATAAATTGCCAGACAGTTTAAAAAATTTAAAAATTTCGAAATTCAAAAGAGTACTGAAGACTGCTCTTATTAAACAATGTCTATATAAGGTAGACGATTTTATGATTAATGAGTTGTAAATAAGATTTATCTTCGTTCGACGAATCCTATACATAATTGTATGTCTTTGGATAAATAAATTCTAATTCTAATTCTATTATATAATAGCGTTTAAATAAAAGCGCTTTTCGTGGAGACCAATTTTGGAACGCAAGTCGACGAAAAAACGGCGACAAGCTACAAATTCGGGCGAAGCCGAACCGGACCGCCAGTAATGTTATAAGAACATGAAAAATTGCGGACGGTAGGAGATGCTGTCGTCACGCACCCAGCGAGAATATATCACTCGTTTAGTACAGCGTAGTGTTCGTCCAGCCCTATGCTGGTTACACTATGCATAGAGTAGACAAGATAAGAAGAGAGCGAGAGCACGGAATATGTATAACCGGCACCGCAGCCGGTCTATCTCATATCGGAAATTAGTTCAATAAGAATAGTCCACGCATAAGCCCGATCATTATAATCAAGTCTTATCTCTTCACTCTTCTCTTCTCCTCTCCTCTATGTATTCATGAAATAGTACAATCGCGATACATCTAACCTGTCTGTTGTATTTGCATCTTCTTCTACCGCAATCATTCATAACATCATCACCCTCTGTCTAACGTGATAATGATAATTATAGTTCGGTTGGGGTGTCATTTAAACTTAATTACGTGTCGGATTTCGGCTTAATTAAATTTAATTGAATAAAATTCAATAGATTTGATGGTTTATTTTGAACTGCGTCAAACAAATTAGAAAAACAATTGTCTTAAAGAGCTATGTAGATTTCCGTACATCAGAATGAAAAAACGAAACTTTGTTGTCCATCTGTCTGTCCATCCGTCTTTTTGTCAGGGTGTTTGTCAAACGACTGAGAGGATCGAAACCAAATTTTAGGAAGATGGTTGACATGTAATTAATATGAAAAGCCTCGCTGTTTTGAGGGAAAATCGTTGCATGCTTAGAAGGGATATGCTGCACTATAACGTTGTTTTTTTCTGTAATAATGGTATACCTTTCATAACGGTTTATTATTCTATTTATTTTTCCAAGGAAGTTTAAAAAAATGCATTAACTTTATACGCCTATCTCTAAGTTTAAAATAGCTCTTAGACAGTTTTTAGTCGCAAAGTCTTTTTATAAAACTAGCGATTTCTTTTTATAAATTGTAACTATATTATGTATTTTTTGACTATCCAAGCATCCTTCGAGGTCTGTTGGAAATAAAATTATTATTATTATTATGTTAGAAGATTAAAGGATGAATCCTGGTGGCATAGGATCGATGAACTAAGCAAATACTGAAGGTTTTTTTTAATTGCATTTTATTGTCTGACGTTTCGGCAATAAAAAAAAACCTTAGTTCATCGATCCTTTGCCACCAGGATTCATCCTTTAATCTTCTAACATTTAAACAGGATCATCATCACTCTAAATTATTAAATTATTAGAGTTTAAAAAATCAGCTGTGCTTTTGTTTTTAAGAAATTAGTTAAGCAGCTGATAAAGATACTTAGATTATATTTTCCATGTGATTAATTGTATTTTGTATTATTTATCTTAAATTATATTGAAGTTACGTTTTTGTTGGTGTTTTGTATTTGTTGACAAACGTTTGTAGTGTTTGTACCAACTTTTTTCAATTCAAGATTTCAAACATTCGACACACCGGTCACCGTGCAGCAAGTACTTTGGCACACCGACTGTCGAACTCAGTTGACTCAAACGTTCTGTCCAACGCTCGATCAAACGTTCAGGTCAACTAGTCGCGCAGAATTAGCAAATCCGTCACATGCAATTGCGAACGTCGATTTTAAAATTTTTTTTGTTAGATAATACGAATATAAGTAACATATTAAGTTTAAACGCCAATCGGAGCACCGCACGATGGTTAAAAAAAATGGCAAAAATCGTCCATATCACTTTTTGGCGATTTACGGGAAAACTATGCATTTGACAAATTAAGTGTAGGGAAATAAAAAATGCGCAATAAAAAGACGAATCGAATGAGTTTTTGTGAGCTCCGATCGGTCCAGTAGTTTTTTAGTAAATTGCAAAAAACCGCTTTTTTGGGCCATTTTTTCGAAATTCCATAACTTCCGTTCTATTAAATATGAAGACTTGAAACTTTAATAGAATATGTGTTTTATAAGCTTCAATATGCATACAAAATTTCAGCAAGATCGATGTTATACTTTTTGAGAAACTTTGAAAAAACCGAAAAAAGGCCCTTCCGAAAAGGGTCCCTGAAAAAGTTTTGGGCCAGCGTAGACCAATTTTTCAAACGTGCTTTTGTTCATCGAGAGTTGCTCTACAACATCCTGCAATGCCGTACCATTACACCTAGCGAAAGTGCGAAAAAAATTGATTTTAAAAATGGGAGCTTCCGCGAACTTATTTTTTTAATAAACAGATTTTCAAAAATAATGTCTAATTAATGCTGTTGTTTGTATCCATGCGACACATATGCACAATTGTACGTAAATATATAATGATATCATTATTATTATTGCCATTTTCGCTTTAAAACGCAAAGAAAGCAAAAAAAAATTTTCAGTCAAAAATTTGCAGAATTTGCCATCTAGCCGCATTTCCAGCTCCCTTTTTTAAAATCAATTTTTTCGCACTTTCGCTAGGTGTAATGGTACGGCATTGCAGGATGTTGTGGAGCAACTCTCGATGAACAAAAGCACGTTTGAAAAATTGGTCTACGCTGGCCCAAAACTTTTTCAGGGACCCTTTTCGGAAGGGCCTTTTTTCGGTTTTTTCAAAGTTTCTCAAAAAGTATAACATCGATCTTGCTGAAATTTTGTATGCATATTGAAGCTTATAAAACACATATTCTATTAAAGTTTCAAGTATTCATATTTAATAGAACGGAAGTTATGGAATTTCGAAAAAATGGCCCAAAAAAGCGGTTTTTTGCAATTTACTAAAAAACTACTGGACCGATCGGAGCTCACAAAAACTCATTCGATTCGTCTTTTTATTGCGCATTTTTTATTTCCCTACACTTAATTTGTCAAATGCATAGTTTTCCCGTAAATCGCCAAAAAGTGATATGGACGATTTTTGCCATTTTTTTTAACCATCGTGCGGTGCTCCGATTGGCGTTTAAACTTAATATGTTACATATATTCGTATTATCTAACAAAAAAAAATTTAAAATCGACGTTCGCAATTGCACGTTTTTTAGGACACGAATCAGCTAATTCTACCCGACTAAACGTTCATAGCATCGTGTAGCGCTGACATAACAAACTGACAAAACTGTTCTTAACTGATGGTTAAATTACTAGTATTTACAAAAAGAAACGTTAACAAAAACAAACTAAAAAATACTTTTTTAATAATAATGAAATAATAAAATAAATCAGGAAAAACAAACGAATTCTAAAACAACAATAATAACACTAAACTACTATGTACACAGAATATTTATATCTCACAGATGTCTATTTATTTATATGTCGCGCACTGTTTATTGTCACTGGACACTGACTGACTGACTCGCCTCTATTCATATAGTTCTTCAACCGCGTTCTGAAATAATCGCCGACGTTCTCGAAGCTTCGGCATTCTTCTATGCGGTTCCGACAACAATGCAAGTATTGTCTATGCGGTTCCGACAACAATGCAAGTATTGTTGTCTACGCGACTATGACAATAATACACTGCCGCCGCCTCCAGTGGTGTTGCGTTATAGTATTAAACAATTAAAAATATTTTTGTTCATTATAAAAGGTAGTCCGGCTATTAGCACTAAATGTGCGCCTTTTCTATTTTTGGGTCAGGCAACTCTATGTGAAGGCATGGAGATCACGAATCAGATTCACCTTGACTCGGATTACTTCTTATTCGCGTAGTGTGAAGGAGCCCTTGGCAACTATTTTCGTGGTAAGCTATTTTTATATATATGCATGATTTTAAAGACAAGGTCTCCCTTACTAGTAACCGGGTACTAAAATAGGCATATTATCCGTTTAATCACTTAATGAATTACACATTTAAACATGCTGATAAAACGTAATCCATTAGTCTTAAAATGTGTCAGTTGTAAAAAATTAATGTTTTTAATGCATGCAAAATATAATTGTAGTGTTTTTCACAATAATGATGCACTGTTTACATTATCTACAGGGATTTTTATTTATTCATAATGCGAAGTGAATTTATATTACACAAGTGAATAGCGAGCGTCCGTTAAAACTGACAACCTAATTACTTAAATTATTTAAATGTCAATAAATATTCATTCCTCTATGACATGAGCTTTTTACCCGGTTGGGTCGAAGCAGAAATTTTCGACTGGAATGTTCTTGCTTAGTGGTAGGGGAACGGGGGGCTAGTTGTAACAATTTTTCGTTTCTTGGCTATGGAAGCTTATTTGTTGGGTATTTAGGAAATACAGCAGTACTGTTCGAATGGTCTATTATTCAACTATCGATTTTAAATGTAATTTTAATCAAATCTATGACGAATTCTTGTAAAAATGGCTTAGAAAAAAAGTGACGAGAATTACAACTTTATCCGTGATTGGAGCTACTTGTAACAGACTTGGGGCAAATTGTAACAGTAGGAATTGAAAACTAGTTTTCTATTTTTCAAAGATTTATTTAGCATATTTAGCATTAGAAACTTTAGGCACGTTATAACAGACATAGACTTTAAAGTTTCATCCTTAATCTAATAGAAAAATATTCAAACATTAACAAAAACATGTTCTTTCTTTTTTTAAACTATAAAGGAACTTTAGGCTCACAGCCATTTATAATCTTTACTTAATAATCAGACTTTTGATTCATTTACCGTATTTAGCATTAGAAACTGAAGGCACGTTATAACAGACATAGAGTTTTAAGTTTTATTCTTAATCTAATAGAAAAATATACGTTACAACTTGCCCCATGAAAGTGTTACAACATACCCCACTGCAAGGTTTTTTAAAATAACGGTTATAAAAAAATATATCTCTTATTTGGTGCAAAATTGCAGTTAACATAATCAAAGTAAACAAATGCTAAATGTATTTGAATAAATAAAAAACTGCTGAACAATTTGAAATCAACAATAATCAATTTTGTACAAACAAAAAAAAGTCAATTACCTAGTCTTATCGGAGCGCCTGCACAACACCGCCTCCTGTGCCGTCTAGCGGGATACTGATCGCGCTCATCTCGTATAATAGAATAAGTATTAAATAGTAGGTTAGGTTGAAAAACAAATGAATATTCTTTTATTAACTAGGTAAAAAATGCTTGTTACTACTTGCCCCTGTTACAACTAGCCCCCCGCTCCCCTAGGCCAATCGATCGTAACTTACTGCCATAAACGTGAAAATTATCTCAACAAATTTCTTTTTTTTACAGTGCTAATGATCGCATGGTCGATGCACCTTTTTTTTGTTGAATTTGTGTGTTAAATTAAAAAAAAAAAAAAAATATTTCTTTTTAATTTAAAACACTAAATAATATAAATTGTTAACCCTTAAATGCATGATTTTTTATTTATATTAAAAAAAAAATGTATGTATGTCTCAGTGTATGAGAATTACTGGAAAAATATTATATTGATGATTACTTGATAATGAAAAGCCTTATCTTGCGCAGCCCTAGTCATTATTGTCGCTTATTATTATAAATTATCGCCGCTACTTCAAAAAAATAATTACAGGCAAAATTCCTATACACATTTTATCGTTGTTTTTTTTATATACGAAGAACAAGAATTAATTGAAGGTTGCAACCTAAGAATCCTTGCTTTTTTCATTGAACTTCTATATGCGTAGTATTTTGATGTGCCGTATACTGAATTGGATTGTCGCAAAATATAATTATAGGTAAATAGAGCGTCAATGCTTCTCGATGACTACTGCAGTTGAATTTTTGAATGACATTTTTTTTACATAAATGAAAAGATTATATACAAGACAAGACAATAAAATGCAATAAAAACCTTCAGTATTTGTTTTGTTTCATCGATCCTATGCCACCAGAATTCTTCCTTTTTAATCTTCCAACATTGAAACAGGATTATCATCACTCTAAATTATTAGAGTTATTTTTTCCCAATTATATACAAGCTTTATAACAAAACTACATTTATTTAATTGTTTTACCTCATGATTAAAAAGTTATATAGAACTAGCGGTCCGGTCCGGTTTCACACGGGTGTAAAAGAACGAATGGGGAAGGGAGGAACATGAGTACACACATTCATCTTAGTTTACCGAAATGAATGTTGTGTCCAAATTTCATGATGATCGGAGTTACCGTTCAAAAGCTTTTGTTGATAAAAAGCAGTATTTATACTTTTTTAAACTAATATTTCTTTTTTATTTTATTAAATAAAATTAAAATAAAAAAGCAATGTAGAATATAAAAAAAAAATAAAAACATTTTTGCCCAACGTGGGGCTCGAACCTACGACCCTGATATTGACAGTCGCATGATCTACCAATTAAGCCATCCGACGTTGTGTATTGTCAACGCTAATATGAGTATATTTAGTTAGTGCATTTCACCTGAATAGAAGCTTATTTTCTACTTACAAATAAAAAGTAAATTAAAAAAACATTTTCAAGTGGACCAAATTGTGAATCTAAACCACTCTCGAATCCCCTTGAACACACACAAAAAATTTCATCAAAATCGATCCAGCCGTTTAGGAGGAGTTCAGTTACATACACACGGACAGAAGAAATATATATACAGGCTGTCCCATTAAGAATGGGACATAGAACAACCGCAGATTCTCCAATTCAAAATAAAACGATTAAGCGAAATATGCTTAGATAAAATGTTACTCGTTCCCGAAATACAGGGTGTTGAAGTTGAAAACTGAAAAATTATTAATGTCCATAATTTTTTTAATACACCGTATAATTTTACTGAAATCGGCACACTTGTTAAATATCATAAAATGCACCTAACAATAAAAAAATTAGTTCTGTACGCTCTACCAGTGGCGTACGGCAGGAGTAAGTAATGCTTGTACCCCTTCTAAATGTTACGTCGCTGTCTAAATTTTAATTTTGACTATAATTTTAATATTTTTGTTATTTTCTAAGTCAATAATGTACACTTGTTAGTTTGTTGTAAAGTCATTGGTTTTCGAGATATTCGCGGTTTTTTTAAGACAAAATTGTAAAAATTGTAAAATTATTAATAATAATACAAATAAAAAGTACATGTCTATCTATCTTTAACTGCGAATATCTCGAAAACCAATGACTTTACAACAAACTAACAAGTGTACATTATTGACTTATAAAATATCAAAAAAATTAAAATTATAGTCAAAATTAAAATTTAGACAGCGGCGTAACATTTAGAAGGGGTACAAGCATTACTTACTCCTGCCGTACGCCACTGGTAGAGCGAGTAACATTTTATCTAAACATATTTCGCTTAATCGTTTTATTTTGAATTGGAGAATCTGCGGTTGTTCTATGTCCCATTCTTAATGGGACACCCTGTATAAAGATTTAAAAATAATTTTTGACTAAGGTCCAATAACGCACCGGAAATCGCGTGTGACGTAATGTTTTTATGACTTTGTATCCATGGTAACTTATATAGTAAATTTAAAGTATTTTTTAAAATTCTATGGGGATCCCTTATATGGACTACTCTATCCGGTGGCGAATCTTACAACTATAATCAAAGAAACATTTTATGAATCGTACTGTGAATCGGTACTGATAATTGTGAATATTTTTATTATATGAATCGTACTGTCAATGAATACTGTTAATGGGATTTTTTTTTTTATAATAATAATAAAAAGCGTTGAATAAATTAATAAAATAATGACTTATTATGGAAACTGCGAAGTTTTCACCTCGTGCTAACACAAATAAAAAGTTAGTAAAAGGTTGTAATAGTACCACGTCATTTCAATGCAGATGATTAGTTATTTTACCAAGTAAGTAGATATTATACTTAGTCTTAATATCGAAAACTTAATTTATTAATTGAATAGTTATTATTTATAATAATATTAAGGATTTAGATAGAAAAAAAAAGTTGAAAATACTATTTTTAGGTTGGGAACTTACCTGTTGCAATAAAGTAATGTCTCAATAATAAGTTTGCGACGTTCATCAACACTACATTGATATAATATCTTTATTTACCACTTTTATTTCATGTGGATTACTCTTTGAATCGGAAGTTTGTAAACAGAAAGCATTAAAATTCACCTTACTTAAAGGTTCTGTTTCAATTGAATTTTTGCCTAATTTTATGATATGGCCGGCATTAAATATACGTTCCCCTTCAAGGAAATTTCTTTTTCAGTGATTTGTATCAGCCCAATTACATATTGTGCTGATACTTATGATTTTATTGCACTTAAAAAATTCCACAATTGCACTGTATACACTATACTGTATAGTAACCATAGTAACTATGGGAAATGATCCCCCATTGTCGCCATGTTTATAAATCTCCACCCATTTGAAGGAACCCAATAGGTAAGTATAATATCTTCTTGGTAAAATAACTAACCATCTGCATTGAAATGACGTGGTACTATTACAACCTTTTACTAACTTTTTATCTGTGTTTGCACGAGGTGAAAACTTCGCATAATAAATCATTTATTAATTTGTAAACGTTTTTTATTATTATTATAAAAAAAAATAGGATAACAGTATTCATTTACAGTACGATTCAAATAATCACATGTTAGTTAGTACGTTTCGCCGCCAGATAGAGTAGTCCATATCGCGGATCCCCATAGAAAGAAACATTTTTTTAAAATTAAGATTCTATATAAAGTAAAATAAAATAATTACATATTAAAAATTAAACAGATTATCAACATTTTTTATGTGAAAATTTCGTGGGTAGAAGTTGTTACCTTGCAAAAAGACAATGGATTTTTTATAAGATTTCATAGTTTTACATAATCGGTCTCGATCCTCCTTAATTTACAATGCGAAAAAATATGAGCGGTCACAATCTAAGTTCATTGTCAAATCAGTTTTTAACGTGATAACGTCTTATAAATTGATGAATCACCAATCTTATAAATTGATAAAACACCGACTGCATGCACGAAAAAGTGTAGCGTAACGTTCCTAACGTTCGTAACGCGTAACGTTCCGCCTGACCCTGTGCGTGCTTTTTGCTAATTTCTCGCTCAATTTAAATCAGATCGGTTTGAAACCAGTCTTAAACGAAAGAGGAGAACATTTTACATAGATTTCGTATAACAGAATTTGCCTAAACAGTTTTTTTATACAAATTTATATAGAAAAATAGCTGTATAAATGCAATGTTGTCTAATGCATGACGCGACGCGGTCGGTCGTCTTTGTTTGCCGTACATGGAAATTAGAAAATAACGTATGTCTTGTCTTAACATGAAAACGGCTGCATTTCTAATGTTTAATTCAATTTTTTGACATTAGTATTTTGTGAAATGCAACGCCTTCTAAGTTAACTATTGGAATAACTAATTATTATTAGAACATAATACTTTGACAGTTGCAAACGTCACTTTTGACATTTCTTATCATTCCGACACCAAGGATAAGCGGATTGAAACCAAATTTTGGGAGGATGTTTGATATGCAAATATGAAGTGGCCTATTGTTTTTGGGGAACATCGGCGCATGCGTAAAAGAATATATTATAATGATGTTTTATATAATAATAATATAGTTTTTAAAACGGTTTTTACTCTATCTATTTTTACTAGAAATTTTTGTAAATTTTTTGGGGAAAATCGGCGCATGCGCAAAAGAGATGCATGCCATAGTTGTTTTTTATATAATAATAGTATACGTTTTATAGTGTTTTATTATTCTACTTAATAAAATTTACCTAAATTTGAAGCGAAAGATGCAATATCATAGATTCGAATTATTATAATTATTATATAAATTTAGGTTATGTATTACGGAATACGTTATCACGTAAAACTATCGTCCGTAAACCGACTTTACAGACAACCAATTTTTTTTTGGACAATCATTTCTGCAACCCAGCATAAGACAGAATTGTCAACTGTAGGTGCTCGACAACACAGGCTTAAAATAATCGATTTAATAAGGTTTATAATCGTGTAAATAATTTATAGACCACCCGTGTAAAATATAACATGCCAGCAAAACAAATAGAAATTATACAATAGTTGCTTTGTTGTGCGCAGTTACCATGGAAACTTTTATATATGAATTTGTAATAATGCACATTACGTTCATGTATTATAAAGCGATATAATAACCGGAAAATAAAATAACATCCTGGAAAATCATGGAAAACTAATAAATTAGTACATTCACAGACCTAACCTAAAATCAACGCCCCCGATTGCTTTTATTAATTTATTAATAATGCAATGCGCGTCAATATTATTATAGCGTCGGTGCTGTTTTTTAAAATGGCGAACATTTCTGACGCATTTTATGCTGGGTTGCAGAAAGGATTGTCAAAAAACTTGATTTGAAAATGACCTTAGATTTGTGATATTTTATAACATTTATATACTACTTTTAAGAAAATACTTAATATTAAGTAAATTTACATACCTGTCTACGAAATACCTCTGCATGACAGCTCTACACCCATAAATACAACATCTAATGTCAGGTGTTACTATGGCGTGACGTCACAAGCGTTTTCGCTATTACTTCAAAATAGACAGATAAAAAGATTAAAATTTAATTTATTGCTGAAATAATGTTTTTTTCGGAAATAGTGGACGTGTAAGTACCTACATTATATAGAACTGTATTTCAAAATCAGTCATCATGCCTATTAATATAGAAGTTCACAATTTACGAATGGATAATTAGGTTAATAAAATTTGCCGATACTTTATAAAATAGACAAAATGTATGAAGCTGTGTACATTTTAATTTCATTAAAAAAAATTAAATGGTTTTCATAAATATAATTGGATTGGTTTTGTCAGTTGAAACCGCGACGGGGGTGGGTGGTACTGGATTGTAGTGTGGTAGTGATCAAATGTTTTCATTTCATGTACAGGAAATCAGGAAATTGACACAGTCATTAATATTAATGTACCTATCTATTAAGCTCCGATACACAATGACAAAACGAAATAAATATAGTTTAAAAAAAAAACTAAAAAACACGCTTTATATCGAACTAAAAAGTAAAAAATACTTTTTTTAAAATAAGCTTAACTGTTTGTTTGGTTTAATTATTTTTAATAGATTTTTCTAATTATTCATTATTAGCAATTATTGTTATTAAATAATGGTTAGTCAGCGTTACCATGGTACCCATTCTCATATGTGGCCAAAGTAATCTTTGATCCTATGTTCGGTTTTCTGTGATACAACCTGTATACAATATACAGATTGTATCAAATCAAAACGGTCCATAGGACATTCTGTGTGTAAGACAGAGACGATATATAAAGATCTAAAGCAGTAAGTAAGAATGAGATAAATGATCGCTAATATAGTTACTGTGGTTACGTAAATAAATAATTACGTACACTGTAAATCTTTTTACCAAATTATTTATCAATTAAAATAACTACAAATAAATTTATTATGTTGGCGGTTGAATTACCACCATAAAACCATTTACCTAATTATTTGGATTTTTTCCCGAACAGTATAAACAGCTATTTTATCAATAATTTCACTAGTGAATATTGACATTTGATAAAATTGTGATTTTTACTGTAGAAAACAAAGACGATACTATCAGATTGTATAACCACAGTAACTATTAGCGATCATTTATCTCATTCTTACTTACTGCTTTAGTGCTTTATATAATATCGTCTCTGTCTTACACACAGAATGTTCTATGAACTGTGTAGCGATACGGAATGTACGCTACAGTAATTTTGAAATATTATTTTTTTATTTTAAAAGAGCAGATATCTATTTTAGTTTTGTAATTATTTAAAAAAAAAATTATGTAATGCCATTCTTTAACTTTTTTAATTATTAGGTAATAATTGATGAGATATAAAAGTGTTCTGTGCCGGATGAGAGAGGCAGTCATCGTTAGCATTTTGAAGCGCATCATATTTTTTGTTTTGGAATTTTTTTTAAGTGTTTTCTTTAATTTGTTTTTTTTACTCAAATTTCTTTTTATTTTGTGTTATTATAGTGCCTGGTTAGTATTTTTACACACACACACATACGCATACAGTTACTCGTCTTGTCGACAGTAACTTATCCTGAATACTTTACCAATACCTGCAACGACAGTTTCTCTACGGAATTGATCCTAGAGGCTGTCGTCTCCCGTTTTTCCGTCTAAACTTCGGATTCTTTCGAGTTTAGACTTCCCATTCCCCGACACACACACACAAAACCTGTTTTCTTTATTTTTATTTTTTTTGATGTCTGATACATTAATTTTTGTTTTTTTTTGATTCTATACTATTTTTAAAAATAAAAAAATAAACTGTGAAATTTGATAAAAATTAAATAAACGCTCAACGAGCAATATTTCAAATTGTGTTCTTTTTTCTAATCATAAACAAGTGAAGATTCTTTGTGCGGCCCGTTTCCCCCTAGACAAACGACGAGCTACGTATATAGATTTTTTTTTGGAACGGGATCGTTACAACTGTTTTGATTTGATACAATCTGTATAGTCATTCAACTAGCCTGTCAATTTTCAAATTTTCATATCGTCATTTCGTCATTATGTGGATAGCTTTACTTCAATATACACACTACCATTGGAATAAATTCAGTATTCAAACAAATGTGTCTGAAATGAGCCGGTAGGTACTTGATACTTCCTTCATAAATAATAAATATTGCGCATAATTTATATAAGTGATCAAACAACCTTGTACTTACCTTAATGAAGTGACAATTATAAAATTAATGCTGTGTTACAGAAAGCATTGTCAAAAAATCTGATTTAACAATGATCTTAGATTCTGACCATACTGTAACGAGACGCCACTGGAGACGGCGGCAGTGCATTGTTGTCAAAGCCATGTAAACAACAATACTCGCATTGTTATCGGAACCGCATAGACAACAATTTTGTCAGTTTCGTTACAATACAATATTACGGAACTGTTTAATGGCGGTGTAATGTACAACATTAGATTGTACTCACAAAAAACAAATGTGAAATGACTGATCTACATAGAAAAAGACCGCTTTACAATTTTAATTTTACAAAACAATAGTTTTTAGTGTTCCGCTCATCCGTTTGACCTGTATCGTGCTCACAGTCTGTCTGTGTCAAACGGCTGAACGAATTTAAACCAAATTTTGACAGAGCGTTTGACATGACAAAAGGAAGAGCTCTGTTGATTTTGGGAAAAATCATCGCATGCGCAGAAAAGATATGCGCTATACCATTGTTTTTTCCATTATAATGGTCTTTTATTTTATTAATTTTTCCAAGAAAGTTTTGTATCATTTTTTTCAAAGCCTTATAGTATCGTAAATATTATAAATAAAAAAAGCTGTTATTTTGTACTGAAGTAAATGATTTGAGTTTGAATGATCCCATCGTCTAGTTCGCTAGATTTTTCAGTGTTTCGTGCAAACGAAACACATAGACCAAGATCCCAGACCGGCCAGACCTACGTCATTTCAGTATACTGCTAAGAATTTTTATGTGTAAAAATATTTAATTAAAAATGTGTGTTAATTAGCAAGCTTGAAACGGTGCCCTTTTAAAAATAACACATTCTAAAGGCACATAAAATACCTGCCTGCAATGGTATTATGCATGCATATGAGTAAGAGCATTATTGTTTTTTTTTTTTTTTTTGATAGCTTCATGAAATTTAGGTTTTTTATTTGTTTACACACACACACACACACACACACACGCACAGAGTAGTCCATGAGTTTAAGAGAGAAAAACTCCACGGAAACAAATAAACAACCTAAATTTCATGAAGCTATGTCAAAAAAATCATCTAATGCTCTCACTCGCACTCATATGCATGCATAATACCATTGCTAAAATCTTAGCAGTACTGAAATGACGTAGGTCTGGCGGGTCTGGGATCTTGGTATAACATGATTGACGGCAGCGTCCGTTCGTCCATCACAGGCGATTTTCTCTGAAACTACTTGTCGTAAAAATTCGAAATTTGGCAAAGAGATAGAGTGTGGTGGCCCAATCACAGACGTGGAGTATAAAAAGTTGAATTTTATTAATTCTAGGAGTTAATTTCAGAGGGTGAAATTAGAAATGAAAAAAAAAAACAGACTTTTTCCAAAAACATGTTTTTTGGACTCGGGATACCTCAAAACGAATGTTATAGCATGTATCTCTTCTGCGCATGCGTCGATTTTCCCCAAAAACAATAGTGCTCTTCATATTTTTAGGCCAAACACCGTTCTAAAATTTGGTTTCAATCTGCTCATCCGTTTGAACTGTATCGTGCTCACAGACAAACAGACGCACAAAGTATTTCCAAAAATGTTTTTTTGGATTCGGGGAATCTCAAAACGAAAAAAAATTGAAAAATTTTTGAAAAGTGAATTTTGACGTAAACTAGTACCTACCATTCTCCACTTGTGGGTTGGAATGGTAAAATGTCATTAGATGAATACTGTGAGAACACACACGAATTTTAAAAGGCGGCTTTTATGAAGAAGTGGAAATTAGATTTGGTTTTACAGTTTACTAATATTACAAACAGTAACACAAAATACGACTAGACCCAGATTCGGATAATTCTAGCAATTAAAAAACGTGATTAAAGTAGCTATTGGTTTGTTGTAAGTCGTCATTTAGATTTAAACGCACTGTTCAAATCCCCATAAAATGGCAACGGACACGAGATATCAACAAAATTAACATGGCAATTTAATTTACCGGTAGCCGATATTATTGCGCGTGTAATTACCGACTAGTTGACAACGCGTCATGCCCTGTAATAGCCTTTAAGGATGTACAAAACCTTCGTTACAATGTACTCTATATATACGTGTGTTTTAACAATTAAAATTAAAACACAGCAGAACTTTCCATAGGTTCGTGAGTTCAATAAAAATAACTGATGTCAAGTTTTGAGATTCCAGTAAGAATAAAATTTATAAAAAGCATTTATTATTGTGTCGTCGATCGATGAGTTTGTTCTATTAATTTTATTCTTACTAGACTCTCGAAACTTAACATCTGTTATTTTTGTCGACCTCACGAGCTTCAAGTCAAATCTTTTCTTAGTTGTGGTGGTAAATATTTATTTACAACAATAAAATTGTAACAAAATTTCTCTTATACAGCGTGTCCCATTTTAATGTCCCACCCCGGATAACTTTTGTCAGTGACCTTGAATGAAAAATTGTTAGGTACAAAAGTTGTACAACTTGGAGGGGGACATTCGATGGCACTAATAGTTTTGACCTTGGGTATAAGGTTCAAGGTCATTCAAGGTCAACTTTGTTTTTTTTAATGGAACGTCCTATTTTTGACATCGGCAATCGATTGGGCGTGAAAAAATATGAGACTTTTGTCTGAAACTTTTTTCGAGAACGGGCAAAACTCTGTGCGTCTGTTAGTCGGTTATTCGGTTAATCTGTGAACACTATACAGGTTAAACGGATGAACGGATTGAAACAAAATTTTGGGAGGATGTTTGGTATGCAACTATGAAAAGCCCTATTGTTTTTGAAAGTTGAAAATTGAAAAATTTTCAATTTTGAAGGCTAAATTAATTGAGAAAATTTGCTCGTTCTCGAAAAAAATTTCAGACAAAAGTCTCATATTTTTTCACGCCCAATCGATTGCCGATGTCAAAAATAGGACGTTCCATTAAAAAAAACAAAGTTGACCTTGAATGACCTTGAACCTTATACCCAAGGTCAAAAGTATTAGTGCCATCGAATGTCCCCCTCCAAGTTGTACAACTTTTGTACCAAACAATTTTTCATTCAAGGTCACTGACAAAAGTTATCCGGAGTGGGCCATTAAAATGGGACACGCTGTATAATCGAAATGAAATAGAAATAATATAACTAACAAAACAACAACTTCTAAGTAATAAAATAAGTCACTAACAGAAATATATACAAGAAAAATGTATCTAAGCGCTCTAGAAAATTTATATATGAACTCAATGATTTATGTCTAGCCACTGTGTCTCTGCTGTGAACTCGGTTACACACACTGTCCAACTGTTCTCCCACATCATCTTCACTGTGTCTTATAATATACCTCTGCCGCCGCGCCGCGTAATACAAAATTCTGGGAAAAAACTACCCGCGACGATATTCTTCTACGCCATTCTAGAAAGTTCGGGATTTTGCCACCTGCTTCTACAAAACTCTTCTACCTGCGCGCAGTGTCGGTGGCGTGCGTCACAATATATTATATAAATAATTGTATATTTTTTTAAAAATATATTGTACAATATAAAAAAAATATTCAACGCCGCCTCTCCGTAGCAAAATGAAAAGCAATTTTTTTTATCTCTGTAAATAAGGTTTAGTACTATGATAAAGTCTAGTACTATGATAATATGTAAAAATTAGCGACGTCATCTCTCGGTGTAAAAATGAAATATCAAGTTGAATTTGTATTCGTATAAATAAGGCTTTCCACTTTCTAGTAGATCGTCTGTCTCACTAACTTGACGATCTACCGATGGCCATGCTTCAACCGCACGGCTCACATCGCGAGGGGTCTCGAAACGAAGGTATCAACTTTGAGTGGTTTGATTGACCTAATATAACAAGTAGAAACGACTCCCTTCTCCCATTGTTACGCTAAAGTATATCGTAAGACGGGGCTTCCCGAAGAAACACTGGAATAAAAATGACGACTTGAGCGGTCAAATGTCGGTACAATTCAGAGAATCTCCCGCGGTAATATGTATTAAATAAATTACGCAATTTTTGGTTCAATTAAGCAAATAAGCCTGTTGAACTCATCTGAATAAAATTTTGCAAGGAACTTTTTTAAAGTAGATTCATAACCATAATCATCTCTTCTTAAATGGTTTAAAAGTGCACTTCTACTGTAAACGCTTTTATTTAAATGTTGGAAGATTAAAGGATGAATCCTGGTGGCATATAGGATCAATGAATTAGGCAAATACTAAAGGTTTTTTTATTGCATTTTATTGTCTGACGTTTCGGCAAACTTTATGCCATCTTCGGAGAATCAATGCTGTTTATTTTCTCAGTATTGTTGTTATGTAAAGTTGGTAATGATTTTTAGGAACATACTAGCGGTCTGGCCCGGTTTCACCCGGGTGCGATAGATATAATTCTGCAAAATGTATTATGTGTGCCGCCCAGCGTCTGAACTAATAACTTTGAGTAAATTCTACCAGATTTACTTCTCAACTAATAGCTTTGAGCGAATTCTAACAGACGTCGCTACCTGGTACCTACTAAAACAGTTTTTTTTTTGTTTGCTTCTGAACTAATAGCTTTGAGTAAATTTTATCATACTGATCTACAAGTGCAGGGAACGCGATATATTCCAGGTGTTAACAGTGGGTCTCTTGTAAACGTCAGGTAGAAAGACCAATAGACCACGGATTACAAACTCGGAAACCAAGAAGATTTGGAGCATTCTTAACTGATTTAAATATGTACTTCCACTGTAAACCCTTGTACTCTAAACCTGCGTTTTCTTTCATTTTGTTCAATGTTGGTTTTTTTTTTATTTAATATAGAAAATACAAAAAAGAAAAAAATACAATATATAAACAAAAAAGGAAGAAGAAAAACAAGAGAATAAAAAAAAACTAGTGCATCAACGCAGAGTTATTAGCACTAAGGTAAGGTAAGTATAATTAATATAGATTAAAGGATATAATGTTGGTAATTATTTTTAGGGTCATAATATATCCTAACAGAATATCGACAAGACAAACAATCACCTGATCAAGCCAATTTGAAGTAGTTAAATTTAGCTCTGCGACAAAACCGTCGAGTTTTATATCAGCTATAAGGTCACAACTGCCGCCAGCCCAGGCCAGTTTGGTGAAGTCCCGTCTTTAGTCAAGTAATCATGGCAGAGTTATATCAGAAACGCGAATTTTAATTTAATGAGACGGTCCCGTTGTTGATTTGAAATATATATTACGTAATTGATGATCATTGTCATCATCGTTGAAATGTAGCTTTTCCTACCCCAAAAAGGTATGCGCATCACCAATCAGCATAGCCCTACACTACGCACGCAAGAGACGGACAATTAGTTAATACAATCGGCTCCCCTTACTCCCCTTCTTTCCGCACTCCTGCCTATATATATGCGCCTAAAACGAACGTCTATACACAATCTGTCCCTGAAATCAACGATTTACCTCAAAATTATGAATCGACACATTTTCGGTATCGAAACACTTTTGTGGCTTTTGCGTTTAAATATTGATGCTAAGTGTTCGAGTAATCTGTCTACAAAGTTTTAAATGTGAAAAATTCTTGGGAACAATAGACTTTCAATGCAGTACATTTATTTAAAAAAATTGACTTTAGTGTGAAATAGTATTTTAGGTACGTAAACATCAGTTACAGGAAACATTTTTTATATCTTTAATGTTGTGTTATATTGATTTGTATTTTTATTATTTTTTGTCAAATAATTGTCTGAGAAAAATTGGTCGACAATTTTATTTATTTGTTCTTTAACAAATTTATTAATGTTATAGCTCCTTGAAAAAATCTGGATCCAAGTCGAAATAAATAAAATTAAATTAAATAAATGCACTGCATTGGAAGTCTATTGTTCCCAAGAATTTTCCACATGAGTGTTAAGTTTCTGATACGACTTTCAGCATTAAATCTAGATATATATCGATGAAAACGAGTAGCAAATAAAATAATATTACTCGCGTCACGGTACGCATTAACATTTTTTTTTTCTTTATCAGGGAGCACGGCAGTTCCCCTGCTAAGTCTTAGCATCCTTTTCTCGAATCGACCCCCGTGTAACCTCGTTGTAGATAAAGCAAGAGGTTTGAATTTTTAGTGATCAAGAGGACACTGCAACTGGCTATATTGCCAATATACCTAATAATTATACCTTTTAGTTTACGAATTATTGCTAGTCAAAGTTCTTTAATTTTGTCACTGACACACTCACTGATCATCAAAATTCTAATGTGCTTCCAGCAATCTCACAAACTTGAAATTTGGATTTTAGTTAGCGTTTAGTCTATAAAGGAAGAAAAAAATGAAAAATCTTGAAATTTCATTATTAGAAAAATCAATAGAGACAGGGAGTGGGTTTTAAGAAAATCAGTAGCTGACAGACAAGATAATCTATCTTGTCTGTCGATACTGACCTACAAAAAGAAATGAGATCCCATCAAAAACATTAAATTAAAAAAAAAATGCCAAGTCTCGGAACGCAGTTCTTCCGCTACAAAAAGTTGTGAGATCTCATGTAAAAACCGGATCAGTTATTTTACTTAGTGTCTATGGAAAGAGCCATGTCAAGTTAGAGGTTCGCAAATGGGAGGACGAAAAGAAGGCCTCTCGTTGGAAGTCTACCTTAGGACTGTGACAATCAAAGAGATTTATCTCGCATAATACCAAAAGAACTAAAGAACTCCTTATGGTCAGCAAAGTAGAACTGAGATTACTGACAGGACTCCTTACAGGCCACTGCCCTCTGAGATACCATCTCTCAAAAATGGGTAAAGCCCAAGATGATAACTGTCGCTTCTGTAAAGAAGCAAAAGAAACTGCTGAACACATCCTATGTGAATGTGAAGCAGTGTTCTCCAAAAGGCTGCTATATCTTAACAGGCCTTTTCCAAAACCTGAGGACATATGGAGAGCAACGCCCAGTAAGGTAATAAGGTTCATAAAAAGCATTATACCCGTTTGGGAATAAAACTATTAGGGGATTCACAAAAGATCTTTTAGGTCGCAGTGTTTGTGAGATATCAAGTGTCTTATCACCCCAAATAAATCTAATCTAATCTAATCTAGTGTCTATGGAAGCACCTGTCCAACAACTTTATTATGAATTGTTATTTAATCAATTGCCTATCAACATTTATAGTGACCGTATCAACATTAGATATCTTTATTTATATAATAATTATAATGATTTGGCAATATCACGGCACCATAATTATGAAAGAATAATCTACTATTTCAATTACTAAGTAAATCTAAAAAATGCACTTAAGAATAATATATTGATTATTTATCAGAATATGGTGTCGAGTAATTGCTAAGTCATTATAATTATTATAGAAATAAAGATGTCTAATACTTATACGGTCACTATAAATGTTGATTAACAATTGATTAGGTAACAGTTTATAACAAAGTTGTTGGACAGGTGCTTCCATAGACATTAACTAAAATAACTGACTTGGTTTGACATGAGTTCTCACAACTTTTTGTAGCGAAAGAACTACGTTGCGAGACTTGGCAATTTTTACATTTTATGTTTTTGATGGGATTATAGTATATCTAATGTCAAATTTTTTGAAGTTGGAATGGTCCCGTCGCCCAATGTGCCACCATATTGTACAGGTGAGAACGGTGTGACGTAATATAAATATTGTTGCGTGCCCCTTGATGGGACGACTATGGAATCTGTAGAAAGTACTAGAAACAACAACAATGGAAAACAGGTAAAAAGACACCCGACCTTTAGACAATCGCTTGGAGACAACAATACAATATGTAAAGGAAGAAATCTCGATTCGTGGAAAACATTCTAGAGCGTGGGCCGAAACTATAAAAGGCGAGCAGAGTGGGCAAGTCAAGTCAGTCAGTTATTCGAGCTGTTTGTGAGTGGTGTTGATACAGTGCTCTGGCATTACGACATAAATTATACTGTGGAAATAAATTAACTTTAGTGAGTGTAATTTATATGTACTATAAATCTGTTTAACAGTTACTGTACTAGATAAACTTTGTGTTGTGTTCCTGTGATGTAAATATTTTGTGTACATAATTTAGTGACTCTATATTCTCTGTTTCTTAGTTTTACTTAGTTTTTTATTTTATAATTTAGAACTATTAGTTTTGTTTCTGTTAACGTTATTATTTCTGTTAAGTTAAAGAAGTACGCTTTCGTTTGTGTGTTTTACTGTTTTGTTAAACATTTATTCTTGTAAATAAATAATTTCCGCCACGGACTACAGCAGTTTTGTTACAATATTTAACCAGGCGTGTGTGCATCAGACTTTGTGGATTTTTTTATTTGATATTTGCAAGAATGTCTACTCAATAAAGTAAACGATTACTTTTGGTGGACGAGGGAAATAATAATACGTCAACGCGCTGGTCAGTATATTTCGGAATCAACAGTATGACGTCGATTCATGACGTCATTAGCACTGACCAGAATACTGGATTATATTTTGGAAAACACCCATAGTTTGGTAACTAAATAGGTGTGACAGACGGACATCCAGACAGAATAGCCACGAACGATAGGGTCTCTGTTTTAAGAATGAAACCGTAAAATGGAAAAAAAGAGAAACGATGATGGCAAGATCGAAATGAAGCAGCCTGTAAATATAATATACAGTGAGTGCGCGCGGTAATCCGTGGCATTGTAATCTTCCTAAAACCTCGTCGCCCTAATGAAATGATTATCAACGAGTGAATGTCCCCCCGCTACCACCACCGCCCTCCCGGTGGGCCTCCCATACCCGCCTGCACCACCCGAACCACGCATCGCATCGTGTCATTGGACCCCAGGCTTTGTCTACCGTCGACGTTTATTCATTGCGTATGCCGATCGTTACACAGTTTGGTAGGAAACATCCACTAATGACTAAATCAAATACTAAAAATTAAAATACAATCAATTATAATTAATAAGCTTCATTTTTTTTATAGATCTCTCCATCGTGTAATAATAATAATAATGCGTTTAACGTCCGTTTCTCGACTTTAACAGACGTCATTCGCACCATTACTATTTTCCATCTATTACACTTTCCGTTATTTTTTACACTTTTTCAACTTCAACTATGTAATAGCAATGGGCGAATGAAGTAATTTTAGGACATTAGGATAATACAGGCAAATTTGGAACATATAAGAGTTTGACAGGTAATCGGCCATGGCCTTGAATAAGGAACCATCTCGACATTTATTTTTTTTTAATTACTGAGGGAAACCATGGAAAACCTCAACAAGATGGCCGATACAGGAATTACCGTTTCTCGGTGAGAGGCATCAGGAAAAAGTCCTAGCCATATCTGCCCCTGCCTGGATTCGAACCCGGTACCTCCCGAATGCGAGTCTAGTGCAACTTAGTTACAACTTAGAAACCTCGGACAGACGAACAGACAGGCAGAGTTGCCACAACAACATAGAGCTCCGTTTTGTTCCTTTGGGTACGGAACCCTAATCAATTAAAATTTAAAAAGTTAAACGTATCAATTCATGGACAACTATTTAAATACTAAATACTACATAATGGAGCAGTTTGATTGAACGGATTATTATCTAAGAGCTCTCAAAAGCGCAACTTGTTTACTACGTTGTTTTTCTCTCTCTCTCTCTTCCACTTTTTTTATTTGTCTCTCGTCATAATATTCAATAATGAACTTTTCAAATCAGTTATTAAATCAGAATTACCCTCGATGTACTCTCCTGCATAATATTCTCTATTATCCAACAGACTCTGTTCCACGTCCACTTACCTGACGTAGTTACCTACTGCACCGCCGCAGCATTAGAGATGGGATCTTTCGAGTGACAATAATCAAACTATTCGATTATTCAAATATCTCCAGAAGCTATTCAAAATCATTCCACTGTTGACGTTACTACTTACAATACAGCAAATTATTATACTATGCACTTTCTTTAGTCTTTGAAACACTGCATTGGTTGCCGTAAACCGGAGCTTCTCTGATGATATTTGGAAAAGTGTTGAATCATAACTTTTCTTATTTACGCATTTTTATGTCTTGGGATACATATTGCATTGTATTTTAACACAATAGCCAATAGTTAATAAGATAATATTGTTGCGTGCCCTCTGTTGGGACGACTATGGACTCCATAGAATGTTCCAGATCACGACAACAACAACAATGGAAAGCAAGTGAAAACTCGTCCTTCTTATAATAGCCTGGACAATGCAATGCATGTAAGGAAAGGTTGAGATGCTTTCAGAACATTCGATAGGCGGGGGACAAAGCTATAAAATGCGAGCGGAGTGGTTGGGGGCAGTTAGTTGGTTAGTTGTTCGTGAGCTGTTCATGTGCTGTGGCGTTGCGACATAAATCATTCAGTTATACTGTGAAGATAATTTAACTTTTGTGTGTGTAAATCATTGAGTGCAATTATATAAATCTGGTTTTACATAAATAACTTTTTGTAAATAGTCGTGTGAATAAAGTTAATATACAAGTGTGAATAAAGTTAATATACAAGTGTGAATAAATGTACTAGATAAACTTTGTTGTGTTTATGTGTTTAACTGTTTTGTTAAACATTTATTATTGTGTAAATAAATAATTTCCACCACGGACTACAACAGTTTTGTTACAATATTAAGTGTAGTTAAAACCCCAAAAACAGTTAGTTACCCGCGATGTCAACCCCGGTTGAAACTACGTATTACCATTCCACGTACTAGTTTAGGTCAAAATTCACTTTTCAAAATTTTACAATATTTTTTTCGTTTTGCTGTCCTCCGAATCTAAAAAACGTATAGGTATTTTTGGACAAACTCGTGCGTCTGTTTGTCTGTGAGTACGATGCAGGTCAAACGGATGAGCAGATTAAAACCAAATTTTGAGAGGATGTTTGGTATGCAAATATGAAGAGCCCTATTGTTTTTGGGGAAAATCGGCGCATGCGCAGAAGAGATATATACTATAATGTTGTTTTTATATAATAATAGTATACTTTTGATAACGGCGTATTATACTATTTATTTTTTCAAGAAAGTTTCCTTAAAAACGTTTTTTTCTAAACTTTATAGTTTTGGAAATATTTTGAAAATAAAAAAAAATCAGCTGTCTTTTGTTTTGTAGATCTGTAAATGTATTTGTGTTTTCGTTCGAGATATTAATGCATCGTACAGTATTGAATAATAATAATAATGCGTTTAACGCCCGTTTCTTGACATTGTGTCATAACAGACGCCATTCGCACCATTACTATTTTCCATCTACCACACTTTCCGTTATATTCTACTAAACTTCAACTTGCAATAGCAATGGGCGAATGAAGGAATTTTTTTAGGAAATTAGGATAAGGTAGGCAAGTTTTGAGCATAGGAGTTTGACAGGTAGTCGGCCATGGCCTTCAATAAGGAAACTTCTTGATATCCATCTGGGATTTTTGAGGGAAAACATAAAAAACTTCAACAAGATAGCCGAGGCAGTAGGAAAACATTCGATTATTAAAATCATTTGATTATTACTACGCGCCATATCGCCCGCACTGTGTAAAAAAAAAGTTTCCAACTGTGGCATAAAAATGGACACATTTTACATACTGAGTACAGTGTAGAATGGGTCACCATTAAAATTTCCAAGAGAAAACAATAAAAATAAAAAATATTATCAATATGGTTGACTAAAATATTCGTTTATAGAATAAAAATTATTTGTTTTTAAGTACATTTTGAGCTCTTGCTTGAACTTTTTCGAGCCAATTGGGCGACGGGACCATTCCAAATAAAAAATGTTGACATTTGATTATAATAAAGAAAAAAACATTTCTGATCTCGCGTGAGGTGACGCGGGTAATGGCTAGTATTCAATATGATATTTGCTATTCATTGTCATGGTTACTTACAGAATATGTTCTACGTCATGTAAAAATTAATCAAAGCATGCCGAAGTAGTTTATTTCTGACAGATCCATAAAACAAAAGAGCGGCTGATTTTTTTTATTTTAAAATATTTCCGAAACTAAAGTTTAAAAAAAATTTTTTCGACGAAACTTTCTCGACAAAATAAATAGAATAATAATCCGTTATGAAAAGTATACCATTATTATATAAAAAAAAAACCGTTATAGCATATATCTCTTCTGCGCCGATTTTCCCCAGAAACAATAAGGCTCTTCATATTTGCATACCAAACATTCTCCCAAAATTTGGATTCAATCCGCTCATCCGTTTGACCTGTATCGTGTTCACAGACAAACAGACGCACAGAGTTTTTTTTTAAATATGTTTTTTTTTGGATTCGGGGGACCTCAAAACGGAAAAATATTGTAAAATTTTTTGAACAGTGTTTTTTGACCTTAACTACTACCATTCTCCACTTGTGGGTTGGAATGGTAAAAGTGCTTTATAGCACTGTGCTGTCAAATACTATCGAATTTATGCAGCTCTGGTATAAAATTAACAGCAAGGCAACACTAGCGCCGCGCGCGGCTTGGGGTGCTAAAAAGTTTTGACATATCAAATACTATAAAAACAATATTGTAATGCATTAGCTTTGATCTGGCACTGATGGTCTAGAAAAAATAGACTTTTTGCGGGGACCTTTATTTTGATATTCTAAGCATATTCTTAAAAAATACCTTTAATTGGGGTTATTTACGTGGTCTATTTTTACCATTCCAACCCACAAGTGGGGAATGGTACTATTTTAGGTCAAAAATCACTTTTCAAAATTTTAGAATACTTATCTTTTCATTTTTTATCCCCCCGAATCTAAAAACATATTTTTAGAAAAACTGTGCGTCTATTAGTCTGTTTGTCTGTGAGCACGATACCTTCAGGTCAAACGGATGAACGGGTTGAAACCAAATTTTAGGAGGATGTTTGATACGTTAATATGAAGAATCCTCTTGTTTTTGGGGAAAATCAGCGCAAACGCAGAAGAGATATATGCTATAACTGTGTTTTTCATATAATAATGATATACTTTTCATAACGGCTTATTATTCTATTTATTTTGTCAAGAGAGTTTTGTCAAAATATTTTTGTCTAAGCTTTATAGTTTTGGAAATATTTTGAAAATAAAAAAAATCAGCTGTCCTTTTATTTTGTAGATCTGTCAGAAATAAACTAGTTAAGCATGTAACCTGGAACATATATTACGTAAGTAACCATGGATACGGATATCATATTGAATATTAGCCATTACCCGCGTCACCTCACACGATATCAGAAATTTTATTTTCTTTATTATACTAATATCAAATGTCGACATTTTAAAGTTGGAATGGTCCTGTCGCCCAATTGGCTGGAATTTTTTTTCATTTCATGTCGTAGATTTGCAGACCCCCAAAAAATATGCCGAGGTCTCCTGGGGTTCCGTGGACCATTTTTAGATTCTAGGTCGAATATATTTTTTGGATTCATTTTTTACGACGCCGAGTGTACCATCACTCAAACACACATAAGTACCTTACGAACAAAACTAGAGCAGCTGTCTCTCTCTATCGCATGCAGTTCACAAGTTTGCAGTCCCTCTGAGCCCCGCCGCCGTCCCACTGAAACAACTTATAATTAATGAGTGGCAATTTAATGAACGGACTAACTTGTTCGTCTCGCAAAAACCGCTTCAACTATACCTTATTAACGATACATGCACCGTACAACCCACACACACACACATAGCTGTGCAAAGAGTGCCAAGTGTTTGTATTTTCTCCACTAGACACCCCTGCGCAGGGGCGCATCTACATATGGGCTAATAGGACTTAAGCCCCGAGCCCTCATGTGTCAAAGGCCCACAGACAATAATTTTTGAACTAGAGTGACCTGTGCGAATTATTCGCACTAAATAAGTATAGGTAATAATTATTTTTTAAATATGATTTCAGGTATTCAATTCGTTTCTAATTTTGAACACTGCTTATAACGTTCTTCTTTTTGTTGTATTACAATATAAAGCTCAGATGACAGATCGAAGAAATATTTTACTAAAATTGTCATATAGAGGCGCAAGTAGCAAAAGCGTTGAGCTAAGCCATCAGATGGCATCATGCAGCATTGCTGTGACGTTGTTCAGCGTTGCTCGCTGTTTCAAAATTAAAGCCGTTAGATGGCAGTATGTTGTCTTACAATATGAAGGTCAGATGACAGATCGAAGTGTTGACGTTGTTTCAAAATTAAAACCGTCAGATGGCAGACGTTGTTCAGCGTTGCTGTATTTTAATTAATTTACAAAAACAAAAGCAATAATAAATTTTTTAGTTGTCGATGTCAGTAGAGCAAGCAATTATCTGTAAAATGATACATAATTTATGTGGAGAAATTGTGAGGTTTTTTCTAAAAAGGGAGGCAAACATCTTTAACCTTAGCGTATTAATATATAATATGATAATATCAATTTTTTTTGTGGGTGGGTTTTAACAATTTTTTTGATGAATTTTGCCAAGTTATTTGGTGAATTTTGACAATTTTTTGAATGAATATTGACAAATGAGGCCCCAGAGAAACTTTTTCACAAATAACTAGCTGTTCTATGAATTGTAGGCAATGGCGGATTTGCAGTCTTGGGCGCCCTAGGCCCCAGGCCAAATAGTAAGTACCAGCCGCCCCTTTCTCAGCACCCATCATATAGACCAGGGGTCGGCAACTTGCAGCTCGCGAGCCGAATGTTGCTCTTTTGATGTAAAGTTGCGGCTCTCCAATTCCATACGCTAAAAATAATTATTATATTATATAAACCCTTAAAAATCGTCCAATAGATCCGTGAATGGGTACCATGTCTTTACTCTCAGCCATTTCCACTCACGTCTCACCCGCACCGCCCCGTCGCGACGTGTAGTCCTCGGATATATATATTATACCTATATAAACAAATACTATAATACTGAAATGAAAATGTTTAGTGGCTCTTTAAAAACTGGGAAATTTTGTAAATTGTAACTTTTGGCTCTTCCGTCTCAAAAGGTTGCCGAGCCCTGATATAGACTACAATATAATGAATGTATTTTATTTCCAAATTTTATCGAAATCGATTCAGAAATTTAGTTAACTATAACTGCTACAAGTTTGTAATATTTTCCGAGGTTTCAGGGATAATTGCACATTTAAAATACACTATATAGGTATATAATATAATATATCTTAAAAAAAAACTTCGGAGAAGTAAAAACTTCGCTCTGTGCTAAATTCAAAAACTTGAGGCGACTGAATCTCAGAATTATTACTTAAAAAAAAAAAGAATTTCGAGGCAGACAAGAAATTGAAATCAAGCTCGAAATTCTGTGCCTAAGACGTGGAAAAAAAATGAATTTTGAGGCAGACAAGGAATTGAAATCCAACTTCGAAATTCTGTGCTTATAAAAGCTTATAAAATTTCGAGCTTGATTTCAATTTCTTGTCTGCCTCGAAATTCTTTTTTTTTAAGTTATAATTCTGAGATTCAGTCGCCTCAAGTTTTTGAATTTAGCACAGAACGAAGTTTTTACTTCTCCGAAGTTTTTTTTTAAGATTTCACGTCTTTTTCCAAAGTGTGAGACATTATTTTTATTTTTTCTCCAAAAAATAAACATATGTGCATTTTTAGAATTAAGAGGCCACAGATTCCATGAAGGCCAATTTTGAAGGCATGAAAAAAAATCAATGAACAAGGCCAACCATTAAAAATACAACATTTTTTTCATATCATTTGTAAAATACTTATTTTGCATTAAAAAAAGAAGTTTCACTTTGAAAACTTTCCTCTTTTTAATTTTTGAGCACTTTTTATGATGAATATGTTTTTAGGCGCGATTAGCGTAAGCTAAAGCGCCTTATATGTACTCGCTTTGTCTGTGAATCTGTGAGTCACGCTTTTTGTATCCAGCGTACAGCCCAAACGCCTTAACCGATTTTAAAAAACTTTTTTTTGTTCGATTCGTTTCCGGGTAACTCAAATCCTAACGTTGCCCGATTTTTGAATTTTGACCCCAGAGGGGAGCAAAAAAGAAAAAACGAAGTTTTTTGCTTATAACTCACTCAATTTAAATCAGATCGGTTCGAAACCTGTCTTAAACGAAAGAGGAGAAAATTTTACATAAATTTCGTACAACAGAATTTGCCAAAACAGGTTTTTTATACAAATTTATTTAGAAATAAATTCAATTTGATATAATCGATGGCAAACATCTTTCGGTTATCTCTCTCTGTTGCACGGTTTAATATGGTAATATAAAGATTACGTTTGTTCTGTCTTAAAATAAAACGATTGCATTTGTTCAAAAACGGATGGCATTTCAAATATTATTATATTTGTGAAATGCAACGCCTTCTGAGTTAACAATTTGAATAACTAATTATTAGAACATAATACTTTGACAGATGCAAACGTCATTTTTGACATTTCTTACCATTCCGACACCACGGATGAGCGGATTGAAACCAAATTTTGGGAGGATGTTTGATATGCAAATATGAAGTGGCCTATTGTTTTTTGGGAACATCGGCGCAAGCGTAAAAGAGTATATCGTTTATAATGTTGTTTTATATAATAATAATATAGTTTTTAAAAAGACTTATTATTTTATCTATTTTTACATGAAAGTTTTGTAATTTATTTTTGGGGAAAATCGGCGCATGCGCAAGAGATATTATGTGCTATAACGTTTTTTATATAACAATGGTATACTTTTCATAGCGGCTTATTATTCTATCTGTTTTACAAGACATTTTTGTATTTTATTTCGGGAAAAATCGGCGCATGCGCATCAGAGATATATTATGTTATTACAAGAAAAATAAAATAATATAAATAAAAAGAAAGTTTTTATTGAAATGTACCAAAATGGAAATATAATTATTTTAATAATTTAGGGTAATAATTATAAAAAAGTTGGTTGTGACTAATTATTAATAAATTATTAAAATGTTTTTTTCCTTTCTGTGTTTCAATATTTTCAACTGTAATTTTTTTCGTAGATTAAGTTAATTAAATTATATTATTAAGCTCAAAGTGTCGTTAAAAATATACAACAATTTTCAAACATAACGCCGGGGTATATTTTATAGAATTTCGCGCCTTGTAATTCTTGAATTACTTGTGTCTTCAGACAATATTTTTTAATAAATGAAATTATTTAAATCTAACTTCAATCATATATTTTGTTATTTTTTAATAAAAAATTTGACGAGTGTATTTTTCAAAAAACAAGAAAATAAAAAAAATTAAAAATTAAAAAAGAAATAAAAATATGTATACCTATGAGAAAAAAATTGAGAAAATAAATTAAAAATAAAAAAAACAATTAAAAATATAAAAAAAATTTAAAATTAAAAAAAAAATAAAAATAAAAAATATGATTATATATAAATATCAAGTGGAAATAAAATGGAGTAGAAAAAAAAAATTTCCAATGATGCTGGCGGGAATCGAACCCGAGACCCTGTTATTAGTGTTATTACTAGTCTAACGTCGTAACCGCTCGTCCACGGGCACACTCGCAGTATAAGCTGTTATTGTGGTACAGAAGTATATATGGGTGATACGAAAATCGGTCCTATGAAAGTCACGTGGTCACAGAACTATAAAACTTGGAAACTGGTCTCATATACACGGCGTTATATGGGAGCTAGGCAAAATCAATGTATAAGAATACGTTCGAGATACGTCGGCAACGAGATTCTTCGATACACCCTCACGAACTTTGCGCGCTAAAAAACAAATTTGACGTAAAATCATCTTAGAAGAGCATTATGTGACCTAAACTCAGATTTATGAAAAAAAATCCTCCACAATAGCTCAGCATTATTGGTTTTAATAAGTTGTCTGTTTTAAATGCATTAAAAAAACTCAACTGTCCAAAATATTCATCTTAATTAGATATTCCTTTTTTAGGAAGATTATTGTTATACGATGCAGACTGCACCGTGCCATACGCCATAATGTGTTTTGTCACGATAGGCCGCCCCTAATATCTGGGCGCCCTAGGCCCGGGCCTACTGGGCCTGAGGGCAAATCCGCCACTGAGTGTAGGCCTTTATTTCATTTTTTAATTACAGTGTAAAACTCTATATAGCGACACTCGAGGGACTGTGCACTTTGTGGCGTTATTGAGATTTGTCGTTAAACGGAGAGAAGAATTAATCCATCAATATTTTTTTTAATATATAAAATTTACAACTGACCAATAAACATCCATACTATCACAAATTACAATGCAACAAATCTTCGAACTTAGAAGATTTTCCATCCTCTTCTGCTTTTAGATTTTTTTTTTGTTCTTCCATATTGTCGATACGGTCGAACAACTAAATCCAAAGCGTCTTCCAACATCACTTATATTTTCTCCCGCCTCTATTGCGCTTATTAATAAAACTTTTTCGTCAATACACAAAGATTTTCTTTTACTCGCCATGTTCACAGTTTGCTTTGTGGGCAAGTAAGAATATGATAACTTATCGATAAGCAGCTGAGCTAAACATATGAAAGATAATCCCAACAAACAAAAGAACAAATTTCTTAAAATCTTTGGTACGCATGATGCCGACAACAAATCAACAAAATAACAAACAAGTACTGTTTATTGCTTAATTATGACCTATTTGTCTTTATATCGTGTGACGTTAAATTTAGTTTTCACTGTATGTACAAAAATAGGTAGCCCGCAATGATTTCCTATAATATGTGTCGCTTCCCATAGTTCACTGAAATGCTGAGTAGATGGCTCATTGTCAAAGTATAATTCCAATACGCTGCTCTATTATTGAATTGTTCACTTTTCATCTTTATCAAACTATTGCTTTTACAAGGTTATAGATTAGATTGTAGATTAGAGACATTCAATTTTGCAATGTTAAGTTTTGCATACAGTAAATAACAAAAATGCATTATAAAATTATTTATTAATAATCTTCTATGGTAGCTTTTGTTAGGAAAATAGAAAACTCTAAACATTAAATAATGATAATAAGAGAACTAACTAAACCCAACACAGTAACTCGTTACAATATGCTGGGAATACGGAATACCTGCGGATTGTTAACTTTCGAGCACCCAAGTTGATGACGCTTTCATCTAAGTAGGATTTTTTACCGACTTTAAAAAAAGAGATCATCAATTCTAAATGCATTTTTGACGTGATAACGTCTTATAAATTGATGAATCACCAATCTTATAAATTGATAAAACACCGACTGCATGCACGAAAAAGTGTAACGTAACGTTCCTAACGTTCGTAACGCGTAACGTTCCGCTCCGCCTGACCCTGTGCGTGCTTTTTGCTAATTTCTCGCTCAATTTAAATCAGATCGGTTTGAAACCAGTCTTAAACGAAAGAGGAGAACATTTTACATAGATTTCGTATAACAGAATTTGCCTAAACAGTTTTTTTATACAAATTTATATAGAAAAATAGCTGTATAAATGCAATGTTGTCTAATGCATGGCGCGACGCGGTCGGTCGTCTTTGTTTGCCGTACATGGAAATTAGAAAATAACGTATGTCTTGTCTTAACATGAAAACGGCTGCATTTCTAATGTTTAATTCAATTTTTTGACATTAGTATTTTGTGAAATGCAACGCCTTCTAAGTTAAGTATTGGAATAACTAATTATTATTAGAACATAATACTTTGACAGTTGCAAACGTCACTTTTGACATTTCTTATCATTCCGACACCAAGGATAAGCGGATTAAAACCAAATTTTGGGAGGATGTTTGATATGCAAATATGAAGTGGCCTATTGTTTTTGGGGAACATCGGCGCATGCGTAAAAGAATATATCTCTTATAATGATGTTTTATATAATAATAATATAGTTTTTAAAACGGTTTTTACTCTATCTATTTTTACTAGAAATTTTTGTACATTTTTTGGGGAAAATCGGCGCATGCGCAAAAGAGATACATGCCATAGTTGTTTTTTATATAATAATAGTGTACTTTTTATAGTGTTTTATTATTCTACTTAATAAAATTTACCTAAATTTGAAGCGAAAGATGCAATATCATAGATTCGAATTATTTTAATTATTATATAAATTTAGGTTATGTATTACGGAATACGTTATCACGTAAAACTATCGTCCGTAAACCGACTTTACAGACAACCAATTTTTTTTAAATGAAATTTTGGTAACGCAATATAGATAATGCTTCAATGAAACGTGTTCATAACTCTAAAGATGTGAGGCTCACATGTTTTTCTAATGTTTGTTTAGTCATACCATCTCGAAGAATTTCGGCACCATTTTGTTCAAAATGTTCACGGTATAGTCACATAATAAACATATGAATCGATACTCAAAACTTTTTTCGTAAAATTGATATTTTTCTTGATAATTTTCAAAAATTAAAAAAACGTCAATTTCTCGTTTTTTGACGCTCTTAAGGAGTCCCAATCAAAAGTAAGTCGAATTCTAAATGGGAACTTTTCGATAATATAAATTTTTACAAAAGATTATAAGTCGATGATACTACTAAATTATTGTCATAAAAGCATAAATAAATTTTTTTTTTAATATATTAATTCATTATTTCTAGCTTTTGAATTTTTTGTACAAAGTTAGGTTAAAAAAAGTAAATTTATGTAAATATCTGTATTTTACATATTTTTTGCAGTAAATAATTCTCCTAATTAAATTGGAAAAAATATTTAAATATGCGTAAGACATCGATGCTTTACATATTTAGTTAGTTTTCGGAACTGCTGACATTATTTGGTTATTTGCAAAAAATTAAAATGAACAGTTTGCATGCTAGGTTGACATATTTTCCATAAGAGTACATGTAAAAGTTTTTTTTAATTTTTAACTTTATAAATCTCCTAATGATTTTGGATTTTTTACAGAAAATTTTGTCATAAAAAAATCTATTAAAAAAACTTTATTTCAGATTGTTTTCATTATCTTTGTAAAACGGCTCAACCTCCTTAAAGACTGAAAATATAAAAAAGTATGTATAGTAGAGCCTCGATAATCCGTACTCAGGCTAATCCGAACGCCGCTGTAATCCGAACTGCCGACTGCCCCCTATCTCTCTTATCGTGGCCGCTGATCTTATGTTTTGTTTTTAGTTGCGAATGAGTCACCTCGCGTGTTCACGTTACTCTGTGCTAAACTCGCGCGCCACGTGTTTTAGAGGTTATAAAAATGGTTCCTACACCGAAACGCAAACATAAAACTTTAACTATAGCTGAAAAGTGTGCATACTATAACATAACATACTATAATCCGAACGCCCCGCCAGTCCGAACAGGGGTTGTTTTTTGGTAGTTCGGATTATCGAGGCTCTACTATATTGTAAAAAACATTTTTGTATTATACTTTTAGAGCATCAAAAAATGGGAATTTTGAGTTTTTTAAAAATATCAATCACACGAAAAAAGTTTTGAACATTTGTTGTCAATACTCGGTCAAAAAATATTAAAAAATCCTTTGATTGAATTTTTTGCTAGCGGCAATAGAGCGGGATGGATTTGCCTTGTTATTATTGTTTTAAAGCGCGAAGCTTCTCAATAAACGATATGGCAGGCAGCGCGACAAAAAAGACATCTGACGGCCAAATAAAATCTTATTCTACGACCGTTGAATGATTTATTGCTCATTTAGTCCGCAGCTCAGGCTGCGATCGATTCAATTTTATCCTTACTCTATACTTCGCACCCGGCCAATAATCTTGGCAGAGGATAGTTAGACAATGTCTGCTGGCAGTTTGCTGTACTTCATCTGCACCATCTATACTTTATATACTACTCAATTATTCACATGCTTAACTTAGCACTAAACAGCCAAACAAGTCTTATTTTCTTTTAATTATTCCCCACGTACTGTTTTCTCTGAAAAGTTAAAGTACATATAGGTCACGAAACTATGGTCAAATAAAAAGTAAGTTCGAAAACTAAAACCCGATTAATGAAAAGTATGAAATAATAAACCGTTATGAAATGTGAACCATTATTATATAAGAAACAACGTCATAGCCCATATCTCTCTTGCGCATGCGTCGATTTTCCCGAAAAAATTTACAAAACTTTTGTGTAAAAATAGATAAAATAATAAACCGTTATAAAATGTAAATTATTATTATATAAGAAACAACGTCATAGCCCATATCTCTTTTGCGCATGCGCCGATTTTCCCCTAAAAATTTACAAAAATTTCTAGTAAAAATAGATAGAATAATAAATCGTTATAAAAACTATATTATTATTATATAAAACAACATTATAGTATATGTCTCTAGAGATGAGTGATATTTCACTACCGGTTACTTAGTCGCTAATATTTGGATTTCACGGTTCACTGCAGTGACTTCAGAGTAGCTACCTGTTACCAACCAGCGACTATAGCGAAAAAATAATAATATATTTGCATATCAAACTAATAGTACAATTTCGTGGCAAATTCCGTTACATAGGGAAATCAATTTCGTTAAATAGAATAAAATAAAACATACGTTCATACACTGTAAAAAAATACTCACTGTTTGCGTTCATACACTGTAAAAAATTAGTGAAGTAAATTACAGTCTAATTTTTACCACTGACCGGGCCGCTAGTTTAAAAAACATATGTTTTTTTAGTATAAATCTGTACGCAGAGCTTAAAGCTCACCTAAGAGGAGGAAAAACTTAGTATATTCATTTCAGATCTAAACTGAAGGGATAAAAATCATTTCCAGATTTCCTCTAATTGATTGCGAATTATTCTTGTTTATGCTCTCCTGCTACACGCAACATGATAATTGAATGTAGTATGGCTTTCTGTAGAGTTGGGGAATAAATAACTTCCCGATAAAAAATCACTGTGACCAGCCGTCTAAAATGATCACTGTGATCTGACAAGAGGTAACGTATGTTATTCTGTCACCGCAATAACGACGGTCGCTCTAACCGAGTAGCCGACGTAAGGTCCGACCGAATGTTTGCAAATGTTTGACAAAGTCACGATGATTTTTTACTGTGATTTTTGTGTAACTGAAATAACAATCACTGTGATCACATAGTAACCATTTTTCCCATTTCTAGCTTTCTTGATGATTAGGATTCGTTGGTTACCTAAGTAGCGACTGTCGTTGAATTGTTTCGGTTTTTTTAAAGTAACATTCAATTATCAGGCTACGTTTTGTCTTAGTATCTATGTACAATTTTTGTAAAGTGAAAATTTTGACGTTATTTTAAATTCTATAATTCAATTTATTAGCATTTTTTTAAAGACAAATTACAATGTCAAATAGTGAGAAAAGAAAATGGAGGTCAAAATCACTAACGCTCGACAATCAGTGTCACGTACAACGGATAGAATCGAAAGATCTAGACCAACCGTCCACTTCAAGAACAAGTGTAAGACCGACTTGCAAACATTGTATCCCGAGCATTTGTGGAATATTTGAAGGCAGGCCAGATAGAAAGCGTCCAAAGAGAAGGAAGTCTGTGAGGCGTCTGACGAAAAATCGTAAACGAACTAAAAAATCACAAATTCTAAGTAGCAAACGTGTCATTAAAAAACGAAGTCAACCTGACATGGTAGCCGATGACACTCTTTCAAGAATAATAGAGGCGGTAAAACATTCATTGTAAGTAACTTCACTACAGTACTACATTTTTCTTAAGTTTTTTTAAAGTAGGGGAGGACAGGGTCAATTGTAACAGTGATTATTTTAGTGCCACCAGCGACTGAATGTACATCAATGTAGTAGTATCATTTTCTCATTTTGTTGGTAGACGTCACTAAAATAGTCAGTTACAATTGACCCATGTTACAATTGACCCCGTCCTCCCCTAACGAGAGTATAGTAGGAATAAAATTAATAGAACTAACTCATTGACGGCGAAAAATAAAATCATCTCTATATGTAAAACAAAGTCCTTCAGGACGCGGCTGTTTATCGAAACGCGATAAACTCAAAAACTACCGAAAGGATTTTCATACGATTTTCACTAATAGAAAGAGCGATAAACGAGGAATGTTTCTGTATATATGTAAATATTTTGTACAAAATAGCTGAACTATGACGATGTTTTGTCAAAAAAAAAACTGTTTTCGTACGCTTACATGGCTAACGCTAGCCAAATCTTTAGAGATACTTCAAAACAATGTGCTTTGATAGTTCTGCTGTGTAGATGAGAAGGTCAGTATAATATTTCCAGAACAGTTTTGCACCCGGGTGAACCGGGACGGGCCGCTAGTCTGTATATATAAAATTCCGTAATGCGTGTGTTGATAAATCTTCTCCTCCTAAACGGTTGACCGATTTTGATGAATTTTGGTCCGAAGTTCCTTACGGGACGTTATAAATATGAATGGAAAGGGCTAGAAAAAAAACGTAAAGAAAAAAGCGTAAAGAAAATCTGTAACGAAAACCTAATCTACTTACCTATTGTATGTCTGTCCGTAGAAATAGGTAGGTACACTTATAGTATGTGATAGATCCTAACGGAGTCGAATTTTTGAATTTTGGTCCCAGAGGGTTGGAAACCTGTCTTAAACGAAAGAGGAGAACATTTTACATAGATTTCGTATAACAGAATTCGCGCAAATAGTTTTTTTATACATAAAAAAGCAGAAACAAACAATGTATAAATTCGAATTTGCATAATACATCGCGCACGTGGATCGGTTATCCTTTTCTCTTACACAGTGTGTCATGGACATTTAAAGATTGCGTATGTTCTGTCTTAAAATAAAATGCCAATTCAAATATTAGTTAGGTAGTTTTTTGACATTAATATTTTGTGAAATGCAACGGCTTCTAACTTCACGATTTGTTGTTAAACCTATATAAATAGCGATATCTAAGCAATGTCAACGGTTCAGTAGTAGAATACTCATCTGCCATGCGGGTATCCCGGGTTCGATTCCCGGAAGATGCGCAACAAATTTTATTTTTAGTTTTTTTAGAGTTGCAAACCACACGATTAATTTTTTTTAATAATCATATTATATAAATTTTTCGAATAATTTGTAGACAAATTAATAAAAAAATTATATAATACCTAATAAATAGCAAAAAGAACTTCGCTCCAACCGGGTGTTCCACGACACCTCTCATCTTTTTTTTGTACTAATGAGGTCACCTGGATAGTTCATGTCTAAAGTTGGACCTGGTAGGTGGCGATAGATCCAGAAATATATTTTTTTTACTTTTCCGGCCAAGTTTTTTTTGGATTTCTCACATAAAAAACAATCAAATTTTTAGTCTCCCACCACCTCTAATAGTCAGAGTGCCCGTCGGCAAAAATTTTATTGATACATACTCTCCCCAAACTTTGTATATGGCTTCATTAGGCCTAGTCTGACACCTATTTCCTCTATGACTTTTCTTGATTTTGGGGCGTTTTCCCTATAAAGTTTCCTAAACATGTCGTTTTGACGACATGTAAAAATTTATACATACTGTTTAGTTTTTTAATTGGATAGCTTAAAAACTTCAACCACAACGCTAAAATAATGTTCTCTGACAAATAACAGTACCTGGGTGACCGAGCTTTGCTCGGAAAGTTAAATAAAATACTGATATGCTGATATCGCCAAAACTTTGAGAACCGTAGGTTCTCTGTCGCTTCCCTTTGTGGAGCCTACGTCTCCACCTTTGTTACAGTCTTACCTCGCGGGGCTGCGCCCCGCTCGGTTGTAATCAACACTAGTCGAGCCTTCGGCTCTCCATATAAGAACCGTAGGTTCTCTGGGGAAGCTTCGCTTCCTTTTGTGGAGCACTAAGATAATATTGCTGAAACAGTTTGACTCCTTTGTGGAGAGGATTGTCGGCCCTTATCGCAATCCGGTACTTGTAAAACTGATTCGCCGTCATCTTGATCTATGATATTGCATCTTTCGCTTCAAATTTAGGTTAAAAATTTATTTATTAAAATTACTCACCTATTGGGCTTTGACATGCTCACTCCTGACATCTGGTGGCTAACATAAATAAAATGTGACTGCATTTAGTCGATCTCTCATCTGTGAACAGTACTCCATTCCGCATTCGTACTTTTAAATTCTTATAAAATGAAATAAATAAAAAGCTTTGAAAATAACTAAACTTAAAAAATCAATGAACGTTTGCTTAAAAAGATGATTTTATGTTATCAAGTAAGTATACAAGTGTAACGTTACTATTATACTATATAACCTCATATAGTTTTAATATAATAATTTATTGTCTATAATTAATTTTTTTATCTACAGATACTGCTAAAAAAACAGGATTTGAAAGAAAATCCTATACCTTCAATCAATTTGTCTGGGAAAAAAACACAGCTACTGATCAGAACCATAGGATTCAATTATTGTATGAATTAGGCAATAAAGAAAATGATGATAGTCTTATTGTTGAAAACTAAGATAATAATGAAGTTTATGATGATGATCATAACGACAATCAAAGTAATTATTTCACTAAAAAATTAGTTTTAGTTACAATTTATTATAATTTTCATTGATGTTTGATGTACTGAATCTTTATTTTCCAAATTAAATTTTTTGTTCTTCTTTTCTCTTGTTCCTCTGTAGGTATCCTACGGTTCTCATCAGTAGCTGTGTTTTTTTTCCCAGGTAAATTGACTGAAGGTACTTATAGCATTTATTTTCTTTCAAATGCTGTTTTTTAGCAGTATCTGTAGATAAAAATATTAATAATAAACAAACTGTATATTATAACTATGAGGTTATAATATAATAGTAACGTTACAGTTGTATAGTACTTACTTGAAAACATAAAATCATCTTTTAAAATGTGCAGAGCAAACTTTCATTGATTTTTTAACTGCAGTTATTTTCAAAACTTTTTATTTATTTCATTTTTTAAGAATTTAAAAGTACGAATGGGAGTACTGTTCACAGATGATAGATCGACTAAATGCATTCACATTTTATTTTTTATGTTAGCCACCAGATGTCAGAAATGAGCATGTCAAAGCCCAATAATAATAATTGTTTATAACTTTCTTTCAAATACGTATTTATTTTAATTAAGTCTCACTTGGATAGTAATTAATTAAAGATTAACTGTCATAATATTTTGAAAACAATTGTTTCATTGTATAAAATTCCAAAACCTACTTACAATATTTAAGTATTTTCATACGTCAAAAAATTGATTTTTATAATGATAAAATTTGTAAGAAAACGATTTTTTCAAGAGATGAGACCTAGCTAAAACGATTTTTTGCCCCCCAAAATCCCTTTTCAGTAAATTTCATCCAAATCGTTAGGGCCGTTTTCGAGAAAATATTTAGGGACATAGGTACATAGATACATAGGTACATAGGTACAAGATTAGCTCGTTTAATAATATAGGGATGTCATGCCATTTAAAATGTCTGACACCTCGCATATGTCGAAAAAACGACTATAAGAAAATTTATGAATAACCAGCTGATTTTCTCAGTGTCTTATATTTGAACACTGCAAAATCAAATTGAATATGAAAATTTGATTTTGCAGTGTTCAAATATAAGATACTGAGAAAATCAGCTGGTTATTCATAAATTTTCTTATAGTCGTTTTTTCGACATATTCGAGGTGTCAGACATTTTAAATGGCTCATGTTATTTGTCAGAGAACATTATTTTAGCGTTGTGGTTGAAGTTTTTAAGCTATCCAATTAAAAAACTAAACAGTATGTATAAATTTTTACATGTCGTCAAAACGACATGTTTAGGAAACTTTATAGGGAAAACGCCCCAAAATCAAGAAAAGTCATAGAGGAAATAGGTGTCAGACTAGGCCTAATGAAGCCATATACAAAGTTTGGGGAGAGTATGTATCAATAAAATTTTTGCCGACGGGCACTCTGACTATAAATATTCTTTAATTCAATAATTTTTTAGGTAGTGAGGTCCGAGGCAATTTATTGTTCTGCTCATTTAGTTATTTTATTTTCAAAAATTGTATAATAACCTGATATGTATTGTATTGACCTTGTATTTTGACATATTCCATACATTTTTTTGTCCAAGGAATGAAATAAAATTGAATTGAATTGACAATGTCTGCCTATCGGGTGAGCTAATTGTTTTATAGCCATCGTCGATCGATGAATTCGTTCTAATCATTAATTTCTTACTACACTCTCGAAATTTGTGTATTTTTGAGGATATTATTTAAAATTTTACATATCTTTTAGTGAGACAGGTCCCTGGTGAAGATAAATAAATTCACCGGTGATTTCGACTAGAAAATTTTGGAAGATGAAGAGATAAAATATTTAGGATATTCTGGCTGTCAATGTGATTATGTAATAATTTAAATAAAAATTTACAAGCAGCAAAATCTGTACGACTTTTAAATGATGTACATGTGTAAATTTGTAGCGGTTCGTATATTACTTAGAATAAATACCAGCCATTTTAAATGCGAAAAACCTAAGTTTTTGCACCTTTTCAATATTTATTTTCTTATAGTGCTTCGACTGCTATGGTCCTTAGCACAAAATACATTATATTCAATAGTTTTCAATATTCTTTATGGTAATATAACAATTGGGATCGCAAATCTAATTTGCAAATTCTAATTTGGAAAGGTCAAAAATAAGTATTCCCAACTCCTAAAGATAATTCCTTTATACATACGCTCGGACAGTATCTATGAAACGCGACCTTTGCGCCATCTCGTGTTTGATTTTTTTAAATTTGGTTCAGTCAAAACTTACAAACACATGGAAACCAGCTTTATTATTAACTATAACAAAATACTTACGCATAATGTCAGTAAAAAACTATATAAATGATAAACATTTTTTATTTCAAGATTTTTTAAATCTTAGTTTTGTTAACAAAATAACAATTATATTTTTCATGTATTTAATAATGATTACAGACGTAAAATAAAATTGAATTACCCTTGACGACGTACTGCTGCAATCCATTATTTTCCTCCTCTAATTTATAAAAAATCCAGGAAAACGGTGGAATTGTAATTCTAGATTTTTTTACAATCAACAACACAGCACTTCCGATTTGATAGTTTTTTTCCCCATTTTATTCAATAATTAATCCTTATTAAAATACACGTATAACATAATATGACAGTAAGGTTTTGACTGAACCAGAATTAAAAAAAAAAACAAGAGGGTGCAAAAGTCGCGTGTCAAAAGATACTTTCCTAGCGAATTATTTATATTTTCAATATTTAGGTCTAAAGATAGATCAGAGCAGAAGTCAGAAACTGATTCCAAAATCTATTGTGTACTATAATACGTTTAAGAACTTTGTTTTTAAATTTATAATCAAATAGAATATTTGATAATATTCTCACAAAAGAAGTGTTACACCAATTTTCACGCTGCTTCAATTACCTACTCAAAAATGTTTGATAGCTCTTGGATTAATTCGTGAATGGCGTTACCCACCAGATTTTTTAAAAAAAGACAAACTTTGATTATTAGTTTATTCAATTGATTTATTGGCGCATGCGTGAAAATAAATGGCGCTGTTATGACGACATTTTAAACAACAAGGGAAAATTATATCTTTAACATGGCAAACTCGCAAATTTGGTATTTAAAATGTATAAAGAGCCATTCACAAGATTTGAAAGTGATATCTACATAATAATATTTAATGTTTTTTATGCATTGACTATGTTTATGTAAACAATTAGTCATCGACGCAAAATTTTGCGAAATAATAGACGAGTTTAGATTGATTTCTTTCTTAGATTAGAGTTGGTTTACCGGCACATGTACGGAAAAAAATAACTCTGACACATGGTTGTCAGCAAAGTCTCTAGATTGACAACTTAGCGCAATCATCCACAATTTTCGGGCATACGATTAAATTATATATAAATATATAAAAATTTTCGTAACTAATGGCCATATTCACCTAAAGTAAGTAGTTATTTATTCGGTTCATTTGATCTTCAGGTAACTATTCCTATACGAATAAATAGCGATAATTAAATTCAACAACCATAATTATGTTTACTGCAGGTACAAATCTATTCTGTCTTATTTCGAGGGTATAAATATTTATTCGCCTGGTAAAATTATAATGACCGCCACATAGATCATAATACCTCATCTAAAAACGTGGAGTATTATATCTACTGTTTACTCTTGTCAATTTATTTATGTGTTTATTAACCTTTTGTCAAGTGTATAGTTGTAAAACATTAAAGTTAATGGAAGTTTTGTGTGCAATTGGATTAGGATAAAACATTATTATTTTGTGAAACATTTTTTTTTTTGACGTTTACACTAACGCCATCGGTAGGATTTTTGGGTGAACGTCATAATATTCAACAACAAGAGCATGAATGAATGAATGAATAAATTAGGGGTTGTGGCTTAATAGCCCGTTATGCACGTCATCCTAGAAGAATTTTTGTGCTCCCTCTTGACCTGGATCTAGTCCTCCAATATTTTGGATCTTCACATGAACTCCAGAAGGTACAACAAGAGCAAGGCGTATAGTGCAGTACTTATATATTTATTCTACAAGTAAATATTTTAACAGATATATTGCTTGGTGAATTGAAAATAAATTTTATTCTAACTGATAAATTTGTTCCAAAATTATCAACTTCGATCTTTAATGGTGTTTTGTAAATATGGGCATAAGAAAACAAATTTTAAGTTAAAAAATAAATATTGATGATAGCTGCTAATTATTTTCAAAAATACATAATTTACCCTTATTAGGGAAACAAATTTAAAATTGTGTAAATATTAATGTGGTTTTTGGAATTACTGCCAATAAAGTAAATGTCACTGGGAACATTTAAGATTTAAAATCATTTTCAGTCAGTCCGCCATCTTGGATCTGGATTTACCAAGTCCCGCAATCGCACTTTCGTACAATCAATGCTTTTGTTTCTCGTTGGCGCGAGTTACTTACCATCTTATGGTCCATCATGTATATTATGTTGGATCATCATATTACGAATTCTTGCAATCGTGACTATTTTTGCAAAAACCCGATTTCCCATAGGAAAGCAGTCAGAGTGTTAAGAATGCTAATTTGATAAATAGGAGTGACTTATGTCTGTAAGGAGACAGATAGTATCGTAGAGCAAACATCAGCGATATTATTCTTGTGCAATGAATTCACCAATTTATCAAATATAATTCAAATAAAATAATAATTATTGAAACTTATTAATTTGTTTAATTATTCACGTGTCACCACGTAACTCGCGCCTGCGCGTAAAGAATACAGCCCGATTGGAATCCATGGCACGATGTCGCGAGAACCTGAGACGAAGTGTGCTTAAACGTTAAACGGCCCGAGCTTATTGTACACTTAAATAAATTGTAGAAAATTTAAGCCTTCTGTGACTGTTTCAGAAATCGCACTCTCCAGAGTGCTCGCATAAACTATATGCCATCACCGTAACAGAATTGGTTTTCAACGGAGCGGCCCGTGTTTTGTTTAACATTGACATATATTGTAAGAATAATACATGAAATAGGTACGTGTACATAAATCAGGCTTAATACGCTCACTAAGACAAGTTGCCTACTTATAGTCGAAATTTTTAGTTTACTGGGTGTCCCAGACATGTCTCGCCAGGCCTGTATTTCGATTATTTTTTACGATAGACCCATCAATGTCTAGATCAACAGTGGGTAACCCTAGGTCTGCGAAAAGTTTCTATCCGGCCCGCGAGATCTTTAAAATAAATAATACATAAATAGTTTTCGATCTAATTCGTCTAGTTTAATAAAGTACTAAATAAGTACTAATAACTAACATCCAGTAAAGCATCTTTCACTTCAAATGTCTCCAGTGATAAAAATCTGTCGGCTGAAGAATTTCCAAATTTAGTTGATAATGCGAACTATATTTTATCTTTATTTGGCCCAACATACCGATGTGAACAGCTGTTCTCCAAGATGAAACCAAAAAAACTCGGATCGCAGTGCAAAATCCTGCCGACAATATAGTGTATATTTGCTAAATATTAGCTAGACAGCGTGGCTCCCTTATAATATAAACTTGACTTTATTTTTTAACAAAATAAAAAACAACCCATTAATACACACCTTAAAGATATATTTTTTTCTTAATTATGACTATCAATACAACAAATTAAATTCACCCTTCACTAAATAAATACATATCTACAAACTAACGTTTTCATAAAATTTTTAAATCCGGTCCTGTCTGGTCGATTTTAATAAAATTTTGGTAGCACATTTTAATCGTTACTAAAGGGTTAAATTTCAATTTTGAAACGATTCGGAGACATTTTTCGGTATTTTTGGGCCTAAAATTATTTTTCAACCCCTAAAACCCAACCTCAAAGCCGCCCGGTTGGGCCCATTTTAAATGGGCTTCGTGCGGTGATGGATTTCAACCGGTTGTCCAAATTTAGTTAAAATCAATCAACTCCTTCGAAAGTTATAGCCCGTACCCATATATAATATATTATACAGTAAGGTGCACCATAGGGAAATTAGCATTGGGAAAATTTAGCCATGACTGCATTAATTGTTATTTCTATTGAGTTATCGTGGTAATCTTGAGGATTTCAATTTTATTTTGATTTATTTTTATTTTACGTGGCTTTTTAAATAATAAAAAGCTCTTATAAATCATTATTTTAATTTTTTTGTACAAAAATAAAACAAAAAAACAACTCCATCTGTTTGGAAACATTTCATTCAAAAATTGTCTGACTAGTATGACGTATGCGCGTTGGTAAATCAGTGACCCTATGTCTTTAGGTTCAACACGAATAGGCGGAAATATTTGATCTCGCACCATATTTAAGTATTTTTGGGAATTTAATGTCCCATTAATAAAAAAAGTCCGATTATGTTGTAATCGTTTGAATATTTTCTTCGGTAGTATACACATTCATTTTGCAAAAGAATATTATCTGTCAAATTGAAAAACAAGATTTCAAGGCTCACTCTGATCCAGTCATTTTTTCCCAATGTTAATTTCCCTATGTGCACCTTACGTGTTTACATACTGTATATACACGTATATCCTGCCATCCGACCGACGCCAGTAGTGTAAGTGCTTTATGGAAAATACACTAAAAACAAAAACCATAGAGCTATACCCATTAAACATTTCATCGATCCGCCTGTTTGACTTGTATCGTACTAGCAGATGAACAGACTGTATCTAAAAATATGTTTTTCTGAAGTAGGACGACCTCAAAACATAGAGAGTACGCGAGTGAGCCGTGAAAGTGTCTGCAATTCAGACAGAGAACAGTTCCTTATCTCTATGGTAACTAATGATACAAAACAATGCAGATTTGAGTAAACAAATATCTGGTTTTCTGGGTTTTGTGCAGCGTTCTCTCTCTCAACTGAGGACACTTTCACTTATGGCAAGCATACGAACTAGCATACTCTAGTTACTTATATCTCTATGCCTCAAAACGAAAAAATAAAAAATTTGAAAAATAAATTCGGCTCTAAATTTCCCAATTGTGCTAAACCTTAGAAACCAATTTTTGACGTGATAACGTTTTATAAATTGATGAATCACGTCAAAATAAAAAGATGAAACACCGGCTGCATGCTTGAAAAAGTGTAACGTTCCTGACGTTACTAAGTGAGCGACTAGAATGCCTTCGGTAATTTTGAAGCAGATATCATCAACCGATTGAGATGAAAATCTGTATACCTACACGTTTAGTTTGAATGACAATGCATGGTTAGCTGTGTGACGTCACTCTAAATCCAATATGGCGGACTTCTAAAGATGGCGGAAATGCCTTCGGTAATTTTGAAGCAGATATCATCAACCGATTGAGATCAAAAATTTGTATACACGTTTAGTTTGAATGACAATGCATGGTTAGCTGTGTGACGTCACTCTAAATCCAATATGGCGGACTTCTAAAGATGACGGACTAATTTTATTATGCTTTCCTACAATATGGGTATCAAATGAAAGGGCTTGCTGAGAATAACTCGAAAAATAAAGTGACGTCACTCTAAATCCAATATGGCGGACTTCTAAAGATGGCGGACTAAGTTTTTGACGTGATAACGTCTTATTAATTGATGAAACACCAGCTGCACGCACGAAAAAGTGTAACGTTCCGTAACGTTCCGCCTGACCCTGTACGTGCAAGCGAGAGCGCAGTAATGTAGGTATTATTAAATATGATATTCGAGCGGAATACGTTATCACGTAAAAATATCGTCCGTAAACCGACTTTACAGACAACCAATTTTTTTTTAAATTGTTACGCCAAAAGTGTGTTGCAGAAGTGGCAATATTTAATTTTAAAATTTAAATGTAGGTAATTCATTGACGGGTAAATAAAAGTCACAGACAACATATTTCAATAAAATGAAGCTCAGCGAAGGGCCGGCAGCGGAAATAGTCGAAGCACACTACTACATCCGGCACCTTTCCTCGCCGCTCTATAATACACACACACACACACACACGTGTGTGTGTGTGTACGTACGTACGTACGTACGTACAACGTATATATACAGTGCACACACATAGAGTCACTGTTAGATTATTACGGCATTCATTAGAGTTCGCTAATTACTCCTTGCTTTAATGAATAAGCTCTAATGAACCACTTTCTGTTAATTAAAGGGAGCGCCCGGGACGGCCTGCTACAGCAGCAGCTCTCTACTGCCGGGGCTCTCTTGTTCTGTTCTGACGAGCAGCCCCCATGTCCTACACGTAGACAAGTTCAAACCGTTCGATCAACGTAAATAACACAGTATATTGTGCGACTAGTGAGAGAAGGAGAAGATTCCATGAGCGTAAAACGCACGCGAGTGGAATATTCTCCTTCGATCAATGCTCGCACATAATATTTTATTCAACTAGCACGAGTAATATGTAATCGGGGCCCTGATAAAAGAGGGAAAAATAATAAATCACTTCATTGATTGACGTACCCAGCGCCCTCGATGCACACAAGATGGCCCTGACTTTCACTGAATTGCGATGCTGTTTTCATACATACAATATCGCCTACCACGTTCCTATTGGTCCAGAAGCTGTGCAGTTTTTTTTTTTCATTTTTTAACGTCTTGGGCTTGCTACTGCGTTCCTATTGGTCCAGAAAATTCATTATCTCACAGTACGGCTCATTATTAGCACTCTACGCGTCAACATGAAGTAATTTATTATTTCTCCCGAATTTAGCAGGGCCCCGAAATTACATATTACTCACGCGTGTTGAATAAACAATATTATTGACAAAATTAGTGTTATGCTAATAGCGCGAAGGTCGAGCGTTTTATCACCTCACGGATCATATAATATTGTAACAAAACTGTTCTTGTTCGTGGAGGAATACAATAGTGATTGCATTCTTACCGAAAACGTTATTATAATCGACGTTTCGTTCTCGTGTGGCTGGCACAATAAATTACAAAATATTGAACCACGTTTTCGCTTTTTTGTGTGTCTGTGTGGGTGGACAGAACCATATAATTCATTTTTACTTGTTTACGTTGTAAGACACGTATCACTGGTCTATGGCTCAGTTGGTTAGAGCGTCTTGTTAATAAAGATGCGGGTTCGATCCCCCCTTGGGACATATACTATATTTATTTTTTTGCGATGTAATTTTGTTTTGTTTTTTACTAAAAAGTATAAAAATAATAAAAGAAATTGTTTAATAAACCACGTTATTAAAGCGAACTAAAAAGTATAAAAAAAAATTCTTAACAGACAGATTTTTAACTTGCAGGATTTGAAACGAAAAACGTGGGGCGCATGCGACAATTATATAGGTCGAGAGTGGCTCAACGAAAACATCTATTTATGAGATAAATCGAATAATGCACCCCACGTTTTTCGTTTCAAGTTAAAAATTTGTCGGTAAAGAAATTATTTTAACTTTTTAGTTCACTTTAAAAATGTGATATATTAAAAATTGTTTTTATTTCTTTTATAATTTAATTCTCATTGACTTCGTACCCTAGCACCGACATAAGTCAAGTTGGGTAGGAAAATTCCATAATTTTAAGATTTATAATTTGTTTTTGTAAAGACCTTTTTGGGAATAAATTTTTTATTGTTATTATTATTAATTGGGGAATTATAAAACGGTCGAATAAAAAAAAAATTGGTGACTGATGATGAGATACTGTTTTAATATTAAAAAACTCGGGTCGCAGTGCGAAACCCTGCCGACAATATAGTGTATTTGCTTTTATAAGCAGTGTGGCTCTATTGTATGAACTTAACTTTGTTTTTGGACAAAATAAAAAAAAATACCCCTAATACACCCCTTAAAACAACATTTTTTTACTTAATTTCAATACTATATACCAATTTAACATCTGTACCAAATTATATACACTCTTCAGTATGTAAATCCATATCAATAAACTTGCGTTTTCATAAAATTTGTAAGTCCGGTTCTGTCGGGCCGATTTTATTAAAATTTTAGCAGCACATTTCAATAATTATTAAAGGGTTAAATTTCAAATTTGAAATGATTCTGAGAATTTTTTCGGTATTTTTGGGCCCAAAAACATTTTTCAACCCCTAAATACCCCCCTTAAAATGGCCCGATCGGGCCCATTTTAAATAGGCTTCTTGCGATGATGGATTCCAACATGTGGACCAAATTTCATTTAAATCGATTAAGTCTGTCGAGAGTTATCGTGGTCACACATATATATATATATAAATATATATATATATATATATATATATACATATATATATAAACATTTCCAAAAATGGTGCCAAACTTCTTAGAAAGTTATGAAACGTCGAGAAATTTTGGTCCGACCCCTAGGTCCCGCCATCCGACCGACGCCAATAGTGTAAGTGCCTTATGGCAAATACACTAATAATAGTTGGGTGACTAAATTAGTAAGTGAGCGACTAAATTACTAAATGAGCGACTAGAATGCCTTCGGTAATTTTGAAGCAGATATCTTCTTTTGTTTTTACTTTTTATTTTTTTTTTCACTTTGAGACTACAACTTAAAACTTACATTTTCATGAAGATTGAAAACCACCGCTTTTTTTGATAAAGGGGTATGCGAATTGTCTCGCAGTGAAACGCGATGGGGCAGTGGTGGAGTTTTTTAAAAAAATAATTCCGGGGTGAACGATAAAGGGGTATGCGAATTGTCTTGCAGTGAAACGGAAAGGGGCAAATGTGGAGTTTTTAAAAAAACAATTCCTGGGTGAACGATAACGGGATATGCGAATTAAATAGTTAATTTATTGTTTGAACAGAACTGCGTTTTCTAAAAAATGTATATTTAATTGACAATCAATTAAATATATATTTTTTAGAAAACGCAGTTCTATTTAAACAATTAACTATTAACAAATTGCCGCTTAGAATAAATAAATCATTTGCCAAATTTTGAAAAAAATGCAGGACGTAACGTTAACACTCAAATATTATGAAGTTTCCCATTTTGTATTTTAAGTAACTCAAATGGATGTTTGTAAGTTGCTGTTCTGTTGATTTCTCGTCACGCGCAATCAGTCGCTCACTTCGTAATTTAGTCACCCAACTATTATTTTCTCGTCACACGCAGTCAGTTGCTCACTTATATTAATACAGTAACCCAAATTGATTATTTTTGTCACCCAAAATTGTAATTTACAGTCACTCGTTTAAATACTACCCTTATTAATTTGATGTTGTGGTTACGCCGTTATAACACAGATGACGCTCACATAACTGAGAAATCTTAATATTTCTAATTACCTAGACCATTTCAAATATGCTGCATTTCCTCTAGCTAATTTTAACAACTGAAAGCCGGTGACCGGTGAGTTTATATTTGTTGAGCTGTATTATAAGCTTTGTCACGTTTACTTCAGCGCTGTAAACCTCGTATGTAGGTACGTCAACAGTAGCGTAGTAAAAAGGAACAAAGCTTAAACAGCGTAATTTTATTTCTTAAAGGAACAGTTTGCTAATTTAAGTATTTTATTTATATCTTTTACACGAGTCGTCCGTTGCAAACCTACTTTCATGGTACCAGCTACAAGATGTGGGGGACCACGCCCTCAATTCTCAAGTTTTGAACCAAGAACTGGTGAAAGTATGCATTAAGTCGTCAATGTATACTAATACTAATATAATATAAAGCTGAAGAGTTTGTTTGTTTGGTTGAAAGCGCTAATCTCAGGAACTACTGGTTCGAATTGAAAAACTTTTTTTTGTTGGATAGTTCATTGATCGAGGAAGGCTATAGGCTGTATAATATCACGCTACGACCAATGGGAGCGGAGCATCAATGAAAAATATAACTCAAAACTTATCCGTCCGACAAAAACTTTTGAACGGTAACTCCGATCATCATGAAATTTGGACACAACATTCATCTCAGTAAACTAAGATGAATGTGCGTACTCATGTCCCCAACCCCATTCTTTCTTTTGCACCCGGGTGAAACCGGGCGGGACCGCTAGTCTAATATACAAAAATTAATTCCATTAATCCGATTGAAACTTTGTTGTTGTGCACGTGCTCACAAAGGTTTCTGTATCCAAAAAAAATTTAATGTATATAAACATTGTTCTGAAGTGGTACTGTAATACGGTGGAGCCGAAAGCTCCACTAATACTGTCGCTGCTGAGTGGGTTCCAGCCCCACGAATCAAGACTTTAAAACGGTGAAGCCATAGGTTCCACTACTGTTGTTACCGAGCGGGGTGCAACCTCGTGAGACAAGACTGTAATACGGTGGAGCCGAAGGGTTCACTACTATTCTCGCTGCCGTGTATCAACTCAATGTGCATTTTTAAGACCCCGGAGCCATACTTAAGACGTCAATGGCGATGGTAAACATTTCGAAGTAATTTATTGAACCAATATATAAAATAATGATTTAATATGAAAATATAACATTAAAGACAAATAGGTACTACTTATTCAATGGTGAAGTAAAAATCACTGGAGTACTAAATTATTAAAAAAATTCCAGCCAATTGGGCGACGGGACCATTCCAGCTTCAAAATGTTGACATTTGATATAGTACTATATAATAAAGAAAATACAATTTCTGATATCACGTGAGGGGACGCGGGTATTGGCTAGTATTCAATATTAAAATTGCTTTTCGTAGGCATGGTTACCTACATTATAATTAATCAAAGAAGAATAATAGTATATTGTGCGACTAGTGAGAGAAGGAGAAGATTCCATGAGCGTAAAACGCACGCGAGTGGAATATTCTCCTTCGATCAATAGTCGCACATAATACTTTATTCAACTAGCAGGAGTAATATATAATCGGGGCCCTGATAAAAGAGGGAAAAATAATAAATCACTTCATTGATTGACGTACCCAACGTCAGTGTATAAACACAAGATTGCCTTGACTTTCGCTGAATTGCGATGCTGTTTTCATATATACAATACCGCCTACCACGTTCCTATTGGTCCAGAAGCTGCTTGCAGTTTTTTTCATTATTTAGCGCTTGGGCTTGCTACTGAGTTTCTATTGGTCCAGAAAATTCATTATTACACTAGTGAAGTAATATATTATTTCTCCCACGCCAGAAAATTCATTATTACACTAGTGAAGTAATATATTATTTCTCCCACGTTTAGCAGGGCCCCGAAATTACATATTACTCACGCGTGTTGAATAATAGTATATTGTGCGACTAGTGAGAGAAAGAGAAGATTCCATGAGCGTGGAATATTCTCCTTCGATTAATGGTCGTACATAATACTTTATTCAAATAGCACGAGTAAATAAATAAAATAGGGAGAAATAATAAATTACTTCATGTTGACGCGTAGAGTGTGAATAATGAGCCGAAACTGCACGGTATTACTGCATAGTTTCTGGACCAATAGGAACGCGGAAAACTTTTGCCGCGTTCCTATTGGTCAACGCGTGTTGAATAAATAAAATTATCGACCAACTTTTCAGAGAAATATATTATCAAAAAAAAAAAATACAAATTCAATACATTAATGTTTCGGTACGGATTTGGAGCTTCTTCAGAACTGATCTAAAAAATAAAAAAAAATTATTAATAATTAGTTTCTAATTAGTTTTTTAATAAAATTCGCTTAAAGTTTTTTAATATCGAAATATTGCAAAAATAATAACATTTTTTTTGTTAATGAATTTGTCTGAAAAATTGGTCGATAATTTTATTTATTTAATCAAAGAAGAATTACATCTTCAATTGCAATTCAAAGTGTTATATTTTTATTCGACGATATTTCGCAGTTGCTAAAATTTAGAATGTTCACGATTTTACTGTTAAAATCAACAAATCATTGTGGAGTAAAAATTTTGAACACGCATTTTTTTAAAATACTTAATAAAAAAGGAAAAGCTATTGTACACTTAAAATAGAAATGAAACGAAAGATTTCGAACCACATTTCGAATTAACCTAAAAATAGTGTTTTTAAACCGTTTTACTACTGTGTACGGCGTACACAGTAGTAGTTCTAAAACAAAACAAGCTACTAGTGCGTTTATACAGCACAATTTGAGAACTCTCGCATACAACACGGTATGACAACCAGGCTATCAGATATAGCCACGAGCTACAATACTGTTCAGTAGTCCATCTGAACTCTTTGCAATTACACGCTTAGTTGACAAACTGACCGCGACCCATGTCGATGTATGGAGACAGCAGTTTTCCAACGGCTAAGTGTGAAAAATCTTCGACACTCGATTCCCGTGATGGACCAACTATTTCCATACCTATACAAGTTTGTACGGAACCCTCAATATGAGAGTCCGATTCGCACTTGAACGGTATTTTTAATTGCTTTTTTTGATTTTATATGTGTATGAAAATATTTAATAAAAATTACCGAGCGGGGTGGCGTAGTGGTGAGAGCACTTGACTCGCATTCGGGAGGTCCGGGTTCGAACCCCAGCGGAGGCAGATGTGACTGGGGACTTTTTCCTGTTGCGTCTCACCGAGAAACGGTAATCCCTGTGCCGGCTATCTTGTTGAGGTTTTCAATGGTTTCCCTCAATAATTCCAGAAAAATATCGTTATTCAGACTCCTAAGCTCAAAATTTGTCTACCTTACCCTAATGTCCTAAAATTGCTTAATTCTCCTATTGCTATTAATTAAGTGCAAGTTTAAAAATGTAGAAAATAACGGGAAGTGTTATAGATGGAAAATAGTAATGGTGCGAATGGCGTCTGTCATGACATTAAGTCTAGAAATTAACGTTAAACGCATTATTATTATTATTTAATAAAACTTGATTTTTTCTAAGTTTATTGAACTTAAAAAATATACGCACATAAACCATTGCCAACTATGCCACTGTCAACTTTATACCATTATTTTACAATCGTTAATTAAAAAAAACTTGTACGCTTTCCCTTGTTTTAAGTACAACACTGTTTCCGACTCGGTTAAGTGTGTATGACAGAGACAGAACTATTTACGTATGTATAACATGAAGAGAGACGGATAAAGTTAACACTTGGACTTTGCGGAAAAACTATTCCACTCCGAGAGACGTAAGCTTATCGTTGCTATACTTGATGAGGAAGGAGGACGACGCGCCAGTCGAAAGCTTGACGTGAACACCGCACGGTTGCAGGGGGTCCGCTTGCTCCAACTTGGGTCAGGGGGACACCGATCGACTCCAGCTATCTGTCTAAAGTGCTCACTTACCGACAGGATTCCGTTCATTCCTTCTTATTGTGTTTGTACAGTCAAGCTTCGATTATCATCCCTTAACGCGCTTAGAACGTTTGCAGAGTATGTACTGATTAATTGGGTCGTCGGTTAAACGGGATAGGCGTAAAAACTAAACATGACTGACTGACTGACTGATCTTTCAAGGCACAGCTCAAACCAGTGGACGGATTGGGCTGAAATTTCGCACACAGATAGTTATTATAGCGTATAGGCATCCGTTAAAAACGGATTTTTGAAAATTCAACCTCTAAAAGGGGTAATGGGGGTTCAAAATTTGTAGAGAGAATCAACGCACAGCTCAAACCACTGGACAGATTGGACTGAAATTTCACACACAGATAGTTACTATGACGTAGGTATCTGTTAAGAACGGATTTTTGAAAATTCAACCTCTAAAAGGGGTAACGGGGGTTAAAAATTTGCAGAGAAAATCAGCGCACAGCTCAAACCACTGCACGGATTGGGCCAAAATTTAAAAAAAAAACAGGCGTGGAAGATAACGAAAGAGCTAATAAAAAATATCATGAGTCAGAAGGAGAAGGACGAAAGAGAGATAATGATGGAATGATGAGAGTACAGACAGCAGCCATTTTGATGCGATGCTTAATAGCAGTTCCGGAATGGCTTGTGAAGAGATAGGGGTTTTTAGTGGGTGGAAATCCCACACTATCGCACTATTGGGTGATGTCTTCAAAAGATTTTTCCCCTATCGGCAAAAAAAAAGATAGTTATTAACACGTAAGCATCCGCTAAGAACAGATTTTTGAAAGTTCAACCCTTAAAAGGGTGTAACGAGGGTTCAAAATTTACATGGAGAAATCATATAAGATAGATGTATCAATTCGAAAATGCGCAGGATTACTCCTGTCAACAAATAAATAAACACGTATTTCAAACAGACAGACAGACGCGGCGGAGGGACTTTATTTTATATAACATTTGCAACATTTTTCATTGATGCTTCTATTGGTCACACTTCCCATCCTACGGGATTCCGCCCGCTTTCTGGTTCCATGGACCGATGACCCGATAAATGGACTATCCAATACAAAAATAATTTTTCAATTCGAACCAGTAGTTCCTGAGATTAGCGCGTTCAACCAAACAAACAAACTCTTCAGCTTTATATATTAGTATAAGATTTTAGTGAACGGGACCGGATATTAATGCGTTTCAAAAGTTTCACTGTGCTAATATATAATAAGCATTGTGTATTTTAACACGACAGCCGATCCGTCCCAGTGTTTTCGAGCTTGATGGATGTAATTACAGCTTTTTTCTGCCCCATCGGCACTCGCACAAAAAAAATCTCTCTTTAAACTTTCATTACGTTAACGAACAAAGCGGTCATCATCCGGTTGACTGGGCGACAATTAAAAACCGTAACATTGGTCATTAAAAATAACACATTACATCACTGTTGGACCCTTTTATATTATTATTATTATTAAATACCTAAACGTGCGTGTATTTTTTCCCTGTATTTTTATCGCCCTTTTATTGGAAAAAATGGCGAGAGAGAGAGAGAGAGAGGTTGTGAATTATAGACGCTCAACAGCTGAGGTCATCAGCGTCTATATAATAAAAAAAACACCAGAATTAAAGATAAAAACAAAAAATCAACAACAATTGTTAACAAAAACTGGACACACTCAATTAAAATATGTGAGACGGTGATTCGAGTGTCACACGTCTCACAGTATGGCGGTTCCTCGCGTGCCATCAAGAATCCATGAGCCAACCTACAGTGACCGATGCGAAGCCGAGTAAGGACCACTTCCTCCCATCTGGAGGCCCGGCAAGATGTAAGCCATGGGTCAACTGTAGGTTTAATTATTCTTAATTTATTTTCAACGACAGCACTCCATTCATCCTTCCAGAGCTCCTGGACGGCTGTAATAAGTCCGTTCTTCACGTCGTCACCGATAACGCAAAACACGTTTTGACCGTCATTTGCAGCGTCTTTAGCTGCAGTGTCAGCTAATTCATTTCCCACGATTCCCATGTGACCGCCCAACTAACAATTTTATATTTTATAATAGTTGCGAAAACGTTTTCGACAAAAAAATTATAAAACAACATTACTCTCAATAACGTTTTCAATGCGTTTATACGACAGCTATAAATGTAAAATTGGCACCATTTTATAAAATACTTGAGTCTCCGTTAATATTTTGTAAAGCCTTTTGTAACAATTACAAAACAATTTTATAAACATTTCGGCAGGTCTTAGAAGAATTTAACAGCAACATTATAAATCAGTTTTATTAAAGCTTTATAAAGTAACTAAACAACAGTTTTATAAAAGCTTTTTAGTTGTTTCAGGTAAACGTTATAAAGTAAAAACGCAACATGAAATCACTACAATAGAATAAAAATGTTTTTTAAATCTATTCTAAAAGTTGCAAGAAGCAATTTTGTATTAGACAGAGGGAAAATATAATAAATGTCGCCAAGTATTTACAAGAAGGAAACACGAAGCCATTTTAGTAATTTTACTTCTACCTTCTACACTTTATAATGTTTAGAGGTATTGTTTGTGATGCTGAAACCAAAATTTTTGCTGCAAAGAAAAATTTATCGTGAAATATATAGCATATTTCTAACAAAATTTAAACGCGCCCCGTATTTATTAACGTTTTACGAAAAACTTTTAAATCATAAATAAATTAGCTTTGCCAATTTCATAATTTTCTGCAGAGAAATTTGCTCCAGTCTGTTCTTGGCATAATTATTTTGTACTTTTTACGTATTTACCGGCTGTAAGTATTAATATACATGCAATATTTAGTATTTTCAACTCAACCCATTTTGATGGTTCTGAATGTTGCCATTTTAAAATGGCGTTTTTCTATAAAATAATTTTGTACCAACAGCAAGCATTTTAATGTAATTAAGCTTTTACGCAATCTTTATAAAACATTTAAAAAATATTTTGCTTTACCAGATGATATTGCGACACAGGGCCGGACTGCTTTTAAAGCAGTATTTTTTCTTAGGGAAGTGTGCCTATTTTAAAGATATAAAAAAATCTGTTGAGTTACCACCATATTTTCCTGGCAAGTAACAGCCTAAAACTATTGAGATCATGGCAGGCTATAACTATACCCATGTACCAAATTTCAATTCAATCGGATCAAGAAATAAAACACACAGATAGACACACAGACATTTTTCTGGAAATGGTCTTAATCGTCTTAGAGGACGTTAAATCGGATATATCCGTCGTTATCTAATTGTTTTTTCCGCGTACGATCACAATTCCTTCCCTTCCATTAGTGGGGGTCGGGAAAGTAACAAAAAGAAACAAAAAAATTCATCTTTATTGAAGATATATAAACTATTTACTTTCCCATATACTTAACACCTAACTATATATTTTTTACAAGATAGGTACCTATAGTTTTTAAAGGTTATTTAAATATTATTGGTTCTAATATAAATTCTTAAGTATTACCTTTCCTTACGTCGCGCGTCGTGACAACCATTCTGGTTAAAAGAAATTATGAAAAAGACAAAAATACTGTATATTTCTTGCCCAAAAGTCTATGAAAGTAATAAAAAAGTGAATAGGTATTAGGTATAAATTAGAATAAATAGGTATTATTGTTTGATTTAATTATTTTATCTACCTCAACTGGTGACTTCAAAAATTTTATTATTGCGTTGTGTTTCTATTTCATTAATGCAAATATGTTAGCAGATATAGGTGCTTAATATTAATTATAACCTAGAATAAATAATTATTTTTCATTTAAGCAAGAATAGCAAAGTAGATGATGTCTATAAACATCCTGTGGCCAATAACAATAACGAGATTCGCTAAGTACCTACCGATCCCAAACCTGCCCTAACAACAGATTTATACATAAATATTTTTTACTATACAATACTGCATCAAACAAGAAAAACATTATACAAAGTACTTATATTAAAATACAGCCCTGTCAATTTCTCTGACCAGACTCCTCTGCCGCTCCCTGGAAACATCTGATTGTTGTTTACATTATCGAGAGTACCTATATTGCTAGTTGGCAACATTTTCGCTAATAGACAACTTTTCGGCGACTCTTATAAAATAAGTGATTTACTCTTGCTGTATTTTATCTATTTTATGATAAATCTGTTTCTATTTAGTGGTAAATGTAATACCGGCAAATATAAAACGAGTGACAGTGTTTTGCTGTTGTTTTTCCGTTTCTAATACATTAATGGTACTTGCATTAGCAAATGTAAAAGTACTTTCGCATACTGATGTTAGATTTGAAGCACTACTGATAATGTTAGTGGATTCCACTGTTTTATCATTGCCAACATTAATGTTCTTATTACTACTTATCATATTTTTAACCTTCTTCGAAAAGCACAACTTTTCTTAATTTTCTTCCAGTGCCCTATATTAGACATTTTATTTGTTTATTATTTCTTACGTTAGCCAAAACTGACAAAAACTATGTCACCTAACCTCTACGATAAACGTCAGCTGGCTTTTCCCAAATATACTTATTATGTAGTTAGCGACAGCAAATGTATATTCACGGGAACAATTTAATTTTATAAGAAATTTGTTATTGTTTTCATATTGTAGTAAAAATATCGTACTATAAAATAGTTTTAAAGTGATCTCTAAAATCACAATTTACATTTAAAAACAAAATTGTTTTCAACGGCACTTCAATAAAACTATTTTTTTGAGCCACAGGAAGGAACTTTAAAATTATTTTAAAATATATTTATAAGGGAAATAAAATGTTGCCGAAATGTTCTAAAAAGCCCCTATAAAACAATTTAATTTTATAGTTTGATTTGTTATATAAGGTGTTCATAAAAGCATTTCTACGATAATTTTGTGACTGTTTTATATCATATTTTATAACTGTATTATATAAACGTTTTGATGACAAATTTATAAAACACTTTAGCCGCCTACAACAGAATAGTGTTCATTGCACGTCTAATATAATCAATTAGCAATTTGGAAGTAATAATAAAATACCAATAAAACAAAACAGTTGCAGAACCATCAAATTATAAAATAACTTTGCTGGTTGGGCGGGGGAAAAAATGGCCAATATAGTTAATTTAACCAGTAATATTGCTTGAGCGCCTGCTTACATACGTCAGGTGGCAAAGTCGAAATTCCAGTCACTGCAGGTAAAATATTCCGGCCAATCGGGCGACGGGATCATTCCAACTCCAAACACCACAATGGCCGAAAGTGTGATATCTTGTCCTGTGCGCCATGATGCCTGAGGATATCACACTTTCGGCCATTGTGGTGTTTGGAGTTGGAATGATCCCGTCGCCCGATTGGCCGGAATTTTTTACCTGCAGTGACAATGGCCGAAAGTGTGATATCTTGTCCTGTGCGCCATGAAGCCTGAGGATATCACACTTTCGGCCAGTGTGGTGTAAACTATTTTTCTTCATACCTCGGTCGTAAAATACATTAATTAATTACATCGACGAGAGGCCGGAGAAAAAAGTCCTAGCCGCATCTGCCCCTGCCGGGACTCGAACCCTGTACCTCCCGAGTGCGAGTCTAGTGCTCTCACCATTACCCTACACCGCTCGGTGAATTTATTTAAATCAATTATATCAATTGTACCTACACGCTGATTCCACACGAACAAAGTCTTGGCTAAAAGCTAGTTAACAATGAAATTAGAAATTATGGTTTGGAACATTGTGTATTTACAGGCTACTTTTATCGATAATTAATTATTCCATTTTATTTATTGATATTTTCCAACATTTGAATTTTAATGACGCGATGCTCATGTGACTTCGTTCATCGTTTAGATTATGTAATATAATTTTTGAAATCATTTTCCAGAAAATTGTATTTATTTTGAAAAATGCTGTCTATAACAAGCTCCTATAATATCCAATTAAGAAAGATATAAGGTTTTCGACTTTCAGTTATCAATTTATTATACGTATGCTGGAACTTGAATCAGGGCTGCCAAAAATGTTTACCTTAGGTAGTCTGCTCTGACTTCACAAACGCACAAAAATCATATACCAGGATCCCATTTACCCGCCAGACGTACGTCATTTCAGTACTGATAAGATTTTATCAGTAAATGTGCAATATTTAGTTAAAAACGTATGCCAATTTGCTAGCTTGAAGTGGGGGCTTTTATTATTGCTTTTGTTTTTGTAAATTAATTAAAATACAGCAACGCTGAACAATGTCTGTAACAGAATTTATATTGTAATGCAGGAACACGCACAATTTATGTAAAACAGTTAGCTGTACGTCCACTCGTTGTTAACACGCTGTAAATGACTGAACTCAACTGACTTGACGCCCTTCCTCTGGCCGCCTTTTATAGATTTTGGCCTATGTTCCAGAACGTTCGAGAAGCCATTTCCTTGCCTCACCACGCGTCCGAGTCTCCTATATCCCACTGCTGACTACCTGCATTCATTGTTGCATACGTGGGCGCCTCTAACGGTCGGAAGTCCGTTACCTGCCTTTATTGTTTGTTCGTTGACCTTCGAGCATTTTATGGAGTTTTCTAGAAATTCCATAGGTGTAGAATTATGGGATAACAATGCGTAACAATATTGTAATACAACAGACACAATACTGCATACTTCCATCTGACGGTTTTAATTTTGAAACAGCGAGCAACGCTGAACAACGTCACAGCAATGCTGCAAGATGCCATCTGGCTTAGCTCAACGCTTTTGCTACTTGCGCCTCTATATGACAATTTTAGTAAAATATTTCTTCGATCTGTCATCTGAGCTTCATATTGTAATACAATAAAAAGAAGAACGTTATAAGCAGTGTGCAAAATTAGAAACGAATTGAATACCTGCAATCATATTTCAAAAAAATTTTGTAAAGTGATAATTATTATACTTATTTAGTGCGAATAATTTGCACAGGTCACACTAGTACTATATCAAATGTCAACATTTTGAAATTGAAATGGTCCAGTCGCCTGAATTTTCTTTTGTCCAGGACGGCAGTCAATGTGCCAGATTGACTTTATAAAAAATCGAACTTTAAACAGTTACTGCAATCAGGAAGCGTCTATTCTGTGGTAGAGTCGTGTTTGTGGTCATATTTTGTTATATAGACAGCCCTGTACATCGAAATGTTCAGTACGGGCCGTCTCACAATACTCTCATTCCCCAGCAGCGAACAGCGGGCAGAAGGATGCAATTAAGCTTAACTTGCCATCCATTTCCAAATTGGCAATTTGTATTACTCCATACACACACACACACTCAAACACGTGGAGAACCTATACACCTACAAAAGCTGAGCTGATGTTTCATTCACCGTGTACTTTTGTAAAGTTGTGTAAGTTAACCACACGATATAATAATACGTACGTCATGATTATACAGGTGCCTATCTTTTTATATGACGTAATCTGGATCAATGAAAGTGCAGTTCAATCAAGGTCAGTAGATTATAGAGGTTGCCTCGTTCCGTGGGAGGATGATGTCATCCAGCGAACCTGTCAACTGATTGTGCCCCTACACGATCAACATTATTGTGCAATAATTGTTATTGCGCAACATTATTGTGTGTCTGATACGTATATTGTGTATACTGCGCAAGTATTGAATGAAGATTGTGCTTGTCTGAAACTAATTGTGCAATATTGAATATTTTCTACTTGTAGGCATAATATTGCACAATAATTACACGCTTTTCGTTTTTGAGACAATTTTAATTCATCTGCTCTCAGTGAATCGCGAGTGGGTATTGTAGAAAAATAATGAGTCGTTTGTGTCAAAAAATATTGTGCATTATAATATTGCACAATGTAATTGATCGTGAAAGGGCCACTTTAAAACTTTAATGGCAGTATTTCTCAAAAAGCCTTGCGGCAGAAGTAGAGTTGTGGATTTCCTCAATAGGGTTATTGACAGTGATTAAAATTAAATATAAAACTGTGTTATAATGAAAGTTTGTGGTCTAAAATATCGTTTAGAATTATTATTTTTATAAAATAAGTGCGTTAAATATATTAAAATAAATAAATAAAATCACGATTTTTAACCTATGTGTCACGTGATTTCAAACACCAACCACAGCGCGTGACGTCATTAATCAGTCAGCATGGCCGGTAGCTGTGTGCCACTGACTGCCATGTGTATTCGTTATCTCTGTTCAGTGTATGTTCTCTGGTGTATTCATTGTACTCTGTCAATCATATATTATGCAACACTTTGTTGGTTATAATGCTATATGTCACGTTGTACCCGCTTGCTTAGTGTTTACTGATTGCCTACTGTGACGTAGGCAATCAGTAAACATGGCTGTCAAGGTCAATTGACGTTCTTGCGCAGAATTTAAAGTCAAAATAAAAAACAACTAATAGTGAGTCAAATCTGTTATATTTATGAGAAAAAATATTTTTACGGGTACATATACCTTTATTCTTTAATTTTAAATACTTTTTGAAATTTTGTCAATAATCCTATTGCGTACGGAGCCGCGACTAGCGGCTAGTCAAATATAAATAATATTTTTGTATAGTTATTATAGGTTAATAAAATTATGAACGGTCATTCCTGTCATTCCCCAGCCATTACGCTGACTAATCATTTGGAACGAGACAACCTTTGTACTCGTAACTCCACTAACCTTGCAGTTTATTGTAAAAATGCACCACTGAAAACGAACTCACTGAATTATTTTACACTAGTGGCCCGGTCCAGCTTCGCATGGATTTGTAGATTGTCTATAAAAGATAGATTATTATGGAATAATAGCCGTATTTTCAAAGCGTTACCACGAGAATTATTCTTGTGGCGTTACCATATATTTCGCACGCCCTTTTTGATAAAATGAATTTCATTAATTTTGATCCAATATTTTTATTTAAAAATAACTTTTTTTATTGAAATATAATTTTTAAATATAACTAATAAACATGACAGATATTAAGTTATAAATTAATCTCACTAAAGGAACAGAAAGTAAGCTACTTGATAAAGACTATAATTGATCTATTAAAAAGTTAACATCTTACCCATACAGATTAAGAAGTAAATTAATGAATTGAATTATAATATTATATTCTATAGAAAAATTTTTATGAAAACTAAACTGAACCAATTTTTGAAATTGATTGTCTCTACTTTTCGCCTCTAAAATTTTGTGATTTCAAAAATTTTGCCGCCCTTCAAATTATGCCGCCCTAGACCCGGGCCTCACGGGCCTAGGCGTAAAGCCATCACTGCCCGTTCCCCTTTGATTTTTATTTTTTATAAAAAAATTACTTGAAATATTTGTCCATCTATTTGATTTCTACACTCTGTTAAAAAAGAAGATTAAACTGTTTTATAGACTATCAAACATCTATGAGATATGATTTGCATTAATAAAATCACTTTACAGCCTTTCAAAAAAGAACTGGGCGAGCGGAGATGATAAAATTAAAACAAAATCTGTTTTTCTCCATTTAACTACGGAACCTTAATAAGCGTAACTAAGTATATTTTTGACAAATTTTAAAGTACAATCTGTCAACAAAAACAACAGTATTTTTAACGGAACATGAACAAAAAATATTTGTACAGTGAATTATCATCGAATCAACCCGTCCTTAGCAAATTCTGAATGTTACCACACTTGTTTTACAATTTTGTCATTATCATTCTGGACATTGTTCTTATTTCATGTCTTTATTTATGTAAATAATGACTGTCTAATAAATATTCGTTTTTGATGTGTTAAATAATATATCAGTAGTGTTTTTTTTCTAGTTATATATGATAGCGATTGCTGGGTTGTAGAACGCATACTAAGAAATTTGGTTTAACCTTTTGCTTAGTCAAAATGGACGAAAAAAAACATTAACCATGCATTTTGGATAGGCAACGATTTTTTATGTGTAATTGTTCGGAGGTGAATTTCAAAGTTTTCGATACCGGATGCCTCCATTTGGCGATCATATTTTTGCTATGTCTGTGGCATCATATATGGGACAGGATACCAATGTGGTCCGCGATATGGACTACTTCTTCTGGCGGCGAAACTTACATAAAAAATCTGGTAAACATGATTATGAATCGTACTGTTAATTGTGATTTTTTAATATGATAATTAAAAACGTTGAATAAATTAATGACTCATTATGGAACCTGCGAAGAATTCACCTCGTGTAGAAACAGTAAAAGGCTGTGTCATTTTAATGCAGATTATTATATTTTACCAAGTAGATATTATACTTATTACTTAGTCTTAATATTGAAAACTTAATTTATTAATTGAATAATTATTATTATTATTAATTACCATTAAGAATTTTGATAGAAAAAAATTAATTCAAACTGAAAATACATTATGACAGATGGCTATTTTTAGGTTAGGAACTTACCTGTTGCAATAAAGTAATGTTTCAATAATTTGCAACGTTCATGAACACTGCATTAATATAATATCTCTGTTTACCACTTTTATTTCATGTGGATTACTCTTTAAATCGGAAGTTTGTAAACAGAAAGCATTAAAATTCACCTTACTTGAAGTTTCTGTTTCAATTGAATTTTTTCCTAATTTTATGATATGGCTGGCATTAAATACACGTTCCCCTTAAAGAAAATTTCTTTTTCGATTATTTGTATCACATATTGGGCTGATATTGATTTTATTGCATTATTTTCAAAACCGTTAAAAAAGTATACTACTGGCACTGTAACTATGGTAACATATTTTTAATTAACGCTACATCAAAAGTTGAAGAGAATTTTATTGCCTACAAAATCATTGTCTATAAAATTTCTGTGAGACCCGTGGTTACGGAGATACAGCAAAAAACTATTACACGCTTTTTTCACGATTGTGGATGAAGAGAAGCTTATACTTCCGAAAACTTAGTTTATAACACACCATCAACACTCCGTAATTTACCCCCTCCCCCAAAGTTCCGTCTACCCACAAATGACAGATAGAAAGACGATTTGAGTGCACCAGGTTCTAGTGCACTTAAATCGTCATTCCATCGGTGAAAGAGAGAGATTGTGAATTCAATCGGTGAATCCTAGTGACTAGGATACAATGCAATCACGGAAGATCTACCTCAAAACCATTACTTTACACCTTTTAATGGTTTTTTAGGAAATTTTTCAAGTTTTTATGTTTTTTTTTTATATTTTAGTTGCGTTTAGTCATAGGTACTAAAACGATATACAGGGTGTCTTTTTTGAAAACTGTGGATGTTTTTCTTTAAAAAACAACGGATTGAATGAACAAAAGTTGTTGGGTTTCGAAGGGGAAATCGTTTGGACACAATAACCACCCCCACCACGTCACCCCTTAGCAGGGGGAGGGGTTGACCTTTATTTTTTAAATGGGAACCTTAATTTTTTATCATTGATTTTTTTATGCATGTGAAAATGGACATCTTTTCTTTGATTTTTTTTTATTTAAGGAAGTACCCTCGATAAATGAATTAACAAACAGAAAATTACGAAAATTTGCAAATATGTCAAAACCTTTTCAAAAATGACTCAGTTAAATTTTTGTGATTTTTGGTTGACTTTGAAAAAAGATATTGATAATTTTATTTCGCTGCACTTAACATGTAGTCTTATCGGAATATGTGATTTTGACGCACTCCATCATTTATTACGTTGGAATTGACAAACAGATTTTGATAAAATTTTCAGGAAATATAAACGAATATTCTATGAACATTTTTCTTTTTCCAAAACGTATAAAGCTTGCTTATGTTAATAGAAATAACTAAAAGAAAGCCGAGCTTTTTAGCAATTCATAAACATGGCAACACCGCAATAATTATAGTTTGTGGCGCGTCATTCAAAGGTAAGTTACGAAACTGCGGCAGTTTTGATATTGTAAAAACATACGTAAATTGAGTAAATGCTAAAAGCATAGTATTCCAAAAAAATGATAGTATATTATTATTTCCGAAATGACAGGAATAAAGAAAAGCAATAAAAAATCGAATCGATTTTCCCACTTCACTTTGTCGTACTCGATTATCGTACACTTTTTTAGAAACTTTTCTTCCCTTCCAATAATATCTTTTTTCGCTCATTTTCATAAATTAATGCGAATTTGACACCGCGTGCTGACTTATGCTGCGTACATACACTTGTAACTATGGAAAGGCATGCGGTGTTGCCAAATTATATACTACGTTACTCAAGTAGAGGACTGAAATTCTTTGACTTACTGCGTACCGAGGGTACTTCCTTAAATCACTAATAATCAGCGTTTTGGTAAAAAAACTAAGAGCCGAATTCGTTACCATGGAGAGTTTTCTCGAGAACCTGTTGATTCTTCAATGTGTTATTATTATTATTATTAGCGATTTGCAAAAAAACTAAAAGTTGAATTTAATAAAATTTCAGACAAAAGATATTCATTTTCACATGCAAAAAAATCCGATGATTTAAAGTCAACCCCCCCCCCCCCCCCCGGTGTAGTGATGGGGGTGGTTATTGTGTCCAAACGATTTTCCTCTCGAAACCCAACAACTTTCGTTCGAATTTTTTTTTGTTTAACCCGTTATTTTTTAAAGAAAAACGTCCAAATTTTTCAAAAAAACACCCGGTATATCTATTTTGGTGTGACTGTACCTTGGCAATACTATTTCTCATCAATACAGCAATATTTTTTTTTCATGCAACAAGTGTTTGTTAGAAGAAGATAGATAGTGACGCTACCAATACATTGAAAGTGTCATTTTTCATCAATTGTCAAAATTCGTATAATGATATAGCATTCAAACTTAAAAATTTAATAAATTCCGGTCGAATTGCGACCACTTGGCACCAACTAGTAATAATAATAAGCGTAACTAAGTGAAATATTTGAAAACATGACTGCCTATATTTAAAAGTATTCTGTCACTTTTGTTTAATAATTTATTTTCAACAAATTTTAAAGTAGGACCTGTCAACAAAATCAACAGTATTCTTAACGAAACAAGAAAAAATATATATTTATTGTCGTATACCAATCTATCCTTAGTAAGTTCAGAATGTTACCAGAATTATTTTATGATTTTATTCTTATCATTCTTATCATTTCATGTCTTTATTTATGTAGAACTGACTAATAAATAATCATTTTTATGTTTTAAATAATTAATTAATCACCTAGTGCTTTTCGTGTTTTATTTGAAAATGCATAGTTAAAAAATTTAGTTTGGTCTTCAATTGTGAGTAATTTTGTCACTTTTCTTCGCAGCAAAAAAACTGAAAACGGGATTCCCTCCAAAATTCATCATAAACAGTTTTTGCCGTTTACCACCGAAATAAAAATATCAAAGGAAAAATTATTGAGAAACGCACTTCTCTCCTTGCAAAATAAATATAGTTAAAGCAATGGTGCGTATTTCAATCGGTGGAAAGCAACCGGATGACTCTTGGTATTTGAGTTCCTGAAGCAATTTGGAAACTTTTTTGTTCAGTACCTCATAACCCCAAAATGGAAGGAATCGGAGAAAAGGGGGGGGGGGGGTCAAAACGTAAAAAAAAATTGTTTTGAAACCAAATGGAAAGGCGGTAGCATTAAAGTACATGTACTCACTATTGTTTAAAAAAATTGTCATCCGAAACGTGCGGACGGTTTGCGCGAACCGATTTTTTGAAAATCGGAAAAAAAAAATTGTGTCGCAACCGGTTGCGATTTTGAGGAAAATTCTTGTTTTTGTTCAGAGATGCTGTAAAAAAATTGTCATCCGTTTCTGCTGGACGGATTTTGAGGAATTAAAGGTTTGAGTGGCTAAAATTCTCGATTTTTCACTAGCTTTTTTCAAACATCATAAAAAAATTGCTAAAATTGTTAAAAACGGATGACGTTTCTTATACATGTTCTCAGAGGGTCCAACTATAATATGTATCAATGTCATCCGTTTTTATAACATTTAACCTCATTTTTTAACCCCTAAAGGGGTTGTGTACGTTATCTGTATGCCATCAGAAACGAGTCTAACCTCAATATTCTGATTAATATCGCACAAAAGTAAGGGGTTGAAAAATGGGGTTAAATGTTATAAAAACATATTATAGTTGGACCCTCTGAGAACATGTATAAGAAACGTCATCCGTTTTTAACAATTTTAGCAATTTTTTTATGATGTTTGAAAAAAGCTAGTGAAAAATCGAGAATTTTAGCCACTCAAACCTTTAATTCCTCAAAATCCGTCCAGCAGAAACGGATGACAATTTTTTTACAGCATCTCTGAACAAAAACAAGAATTTTCCTCAAAATCGCAACCGGTTGCGACACAATTTTTTTTTCCGATTTTCAAAAAATCGGTTCGCGCAAACCGTCCGCACGTTTCGGATGACAATTTTTTTAAACAATAGTGAGTACATGTACTTTAATGCTACCGCCTTTCCATTTGGTTTCTAAACAATTTTTTTTTACGTTTTGACCCCCCCCCCCCCCTTTTCTCCGATTCCTTCCATTTTGGGGTTATGAGGTACTGAACAAAAAAGTTTCCAAATTGCTTCAGGAACTCAAATACCAAGAGTCATCCGGTTGCTTTCCACCGATTGAAATACGCAGCATTGCTTTAACTAATATATATGCAACGAATCCAACTGTCCAATAAAATTCGCCTCGGATTCCGATAAATTTGGATACCCTAACATCAAGCTTAATCAAATAAAAACGTGTAGGTACAACAAAATGGCCCTCACCAAACAAATTAAAAATACGAGTTGAAATAATTATAAACAGAGTCAGATTAGGACACGGTCGCCAATTTGAAAGAGAACCTCCATCGCAATGCACCATCTGCGAAACGCGCATAACGGTACGACACATCCTGATTTCTGATTGATTGCCCACTCTACGATGGACACATTATTTTCTATTTAAAACAGTTAACAAAAATACTATTCTTAAGGGGGTTGTAGGTCTAAGAAACTCGATTTTTGACGTGATAACGTCTTATAAATTGATGAATCACCAATCTTATAAATTGATAAAACACCGGCTGCATGCACGAAAAAGTGTAACGGTCGTAACGTTCCTAACGTTCGTAACGCGTAACGTTCCGCCTGACCCTGTGCGTGCTTTTTGCTAATTTCTCGCTCAATTTAAATCAGATCAGTTTGAAACCAGTCTTAAACGAAAGAGGAGAACATTTTACATAGATTTCGTATAACAGAATTTGCCTAAACAGTTTTTTTATACAAATTTATATAGAAAAATAGCTGTATAAAATATAAATGCAATGTTGTCTAATGCATGGCGCGACGCGGTCGGTCGTCTTTGTTTGCCGTACATGGAAATTAGAATATAACGTATGTCTTGTCTTAACATGAAAACGGCTGCATTTCTAATGTTTAATTCAATTTTTTGACATTAGTATTTTGTGAAATGCAACGCCTTTTAAGTTAAGTATTGGAATAACTAATTATTATTAGAAAATAATACTTTGACAGTTGCAAACGTCACTTTTGACATTTCTTATCATTCCGACACCAAGGATAAGCGGATTGAAACCAAATTTTGGGAGGTTTAGGTTATGTATTACGGAATACGTTATCACGTAAAACTATCGTCCGTAAACCGACTTTACAGACAACCAATTTTTTTTATTGCTTTTTCTTATAGTAAAACATTTAGAGAATGTTGTGTCAAAATTTCAAATCAATCGGAGCAAATTCTCAGTCATAGACCTTTAAGTCTTCCTTCCTCTAATTCTGCGGAACGGCAAGAGCTCGGCGCTTGATGAATCATTTATATAAACGCAGTTTATATAAATTTTGGGTATATAAACGCAGTACCCCCTAGAAGAAGACGTAGACTTAAAAAAAAGAAGCCGAAGACAACGAAGTTACTGCAGGGAATGTACTTTAGAAAACTGTTAAAAAATTAAATTGATTTCTTCAACCACGGTTTAAAAGTCCGTGTACATCGTCATTTAAAAACTACTGCACCGATTCTTTTTAAATTTTGTACACATTTTCTACATATAAAATGTCAGACCCCAACTTTTTTTTCTTTTTGTTACATTAAAAATCGCAATTTTGACTTCAAATAACCAACAAGAATTTAAAAATAAAAGAGTGTGCTTTAGAGTTTAGACCACACGACTAAAGTAAAACTTCTTCCTGCCATAATTTGTTATTATTCACCCGAAAATTCACAAAATATGAACTTTAAAATGAATTTACAATTTTATTCACTTTAAACGTAGAATATTACATAAAGATCCCGACTGGCAAGTAAAGAGTAAGTACTGTTTATATTTTCGGCTACCTGATGGCGCCAAGTATGTGTCATTCTATTGTTAGTACTGCTTATATTTTGGCCACCTGATAGTGCCACTAGCCAGTGAAGTATTTGTTGAGGAAGAGAGAAAGAAAATGTGTGCGCGCACCTCTCTCTCTTGCCCCTTCAGTAATATACGAAACGTAACTCTCTCTCTTTCTATCTTCACTAACTTATATCTACCTCTCAACTACCGTTCGCCTCGTCAGATTTCCGTAAACGCTTTCGTCAGGCATTTACCAGCTTACTCCCCAAGTCAAGCGTACCTAAAGAAGTTTTACTTCAAAAAAAAAACGTTGGGGTCTACAAAAACGTCTGTTTTAACTAAATTGTTTTGATTTTTTTATTTCAAATAATAATATCCATTCTAAAAGGCGTCATCGAAAATGCTTCGTCACCGGCTTATTTCTGAATATTTTTCTACAAAAAATGACAAAATGTTGTTCGCTGGTGCTTTGCAGCATGCGAAATTTTAAAATATATCCACTTCAACAAAAAAAAATCGTAAAAAAAGTATTTTTTTCACCCGTTAGATCCCCCCCCTCCTTAACCGCATCGCATTTGAGCTCCGAAGATGACAAAAATATTTGTCGAAACGTCAGCATAATAAATGCCATTTCTACCATAGTATTGCTTTTGTTTGTGATCCTATGCTACAAAGAAGTTCTTCATTCAAACTTTTTTATAATCTCTACCTATATATATAAAATTCTCGTGTCACAGTTTTCGTTGCCATACTCCTCCGAAACGGCTTGACCGATTTTGATGAAATTTTTTGTGCTTATCCGGTATCTATGAGAATCGGCCAACATCTATTTTTCATCCCCCTAAATGTTAGGGGTAGTCCACCCCTAAATTTTTTTTCTTCCTTCCCCATTCGTTCTTTTGCAACCGGGTGAAACCGGGCGGGACCGCTATATTAGTATAGATTTATTGTTCAACAAAATGTTCTAACAACGTTTACCAACTCATGCAGTGTTGGGCGTAATCTCTGAATTGTGTGTCTCTTTCTCTTACGTTCCTAGTAGTACTTAATCTCTGTACATCATGATTAACAAAAAAAAAAATTGATTAGTCATGTTTATGATTAATAAAATATAGTTTAAAAAAAACTAAAAAACACGCTTTATATCGCACTAAAAAGTAAAAAATAATTGTTTTAAAATAAGCTTAAAAAGCGTGGGGCGCTTTGTTCCACATTTTCGTACATCGAGCGCCCAACGCTTTTTAAGCTTATTTTAAAACAATTATTTTTTACTTTTTAGTGCGATATAAAGCGTGTTTTTTAGTTTTTTTTAAACTATATTTTATTTTTCACTTTTTAGTTTGAGGATCTATAAAAGAATTTATTAATCCTGGGGGTCCTAATAAGGATAATGGGAAACTGTTATCAAATTATTGCATTGTCATCGGTCCTTGATACGTATGCAAAGTTTCAAATTAATCTGAGGATCTATAAAAGAATTTATTAATCCTGGGGGTCCTAATAAGGATAATGGGAAACTGTTATCAAATTATTGCATTGTCATCGGTCCTTGATACGTATGCAAAGTTTCAAATTAATCAGACTTCGGGAAATTGGTGAAAATAAAGCGTTTACTACAGAGGATCTATAAAAGAATTTATTAATCCTGGGGGTCCTAATAAGGATAATGGGAAACTGTTATCAAATTATTGCATTGTCATCGGTCCTTGATACGTATGCAAAGTTTCAAATTAATCAGACTTCGGGAAATTGGTGAAAATTATGCTCAAAGATTCCGTTACGGAGTTAGTTACATACATACATATTTACAACCCAAACTAATATAAAGCGTTTAAAAACCATATCTCACATTGAGGAAGTTCTTACTCTATGCAGGTGTGCTTCAATTATTATTTCTAATTTACAATTGGCGCCCTGGGCGATAATTTCTACATTTTTAATCAGACAAATATCAAATTAAATTTATATTAACTATTATTAGATTGCATTAAATATATCTCGACCATGTTATAATTTTTTCTTAGTAATCAAAATGTTTTTAAAACAAGCACGTTAATTATAAAAACTAGTTGCCGCCGAGTAGTCGAAATTTGACCGTAATTAATTAAATTTTGAAGTCTAAACGTTATGGGGGTTTTTATATGTATTTCTCCTGAAATTGTACAGTCCTGTTTTATATCATGCATAAATACGGGAAGGAAAAAAGCTGTGGTACCGATTTAAGTGTGCTAATTCGCACACATCCTATAAGGATTCCTTTTTTCCTTTTGAGGTACGGAGAATCAATGATAACTCATATCATTGAATTTTATTAACCGACTTTAACAAAAAGGAGGAGGTTCTATGTTCGTTTGTATATTTTTTTTTTATGTATGTTCACCGATTTCTCCGTCAATTATGGACCGATTTTCAAATTTTTTTTCTATTCGAAAGAGTGCACCTCAGAGGTGGTCCCATCGGAACCAAGTCAGGATCTGATGGTGGAATCCGGAGAAATCGAGGGAAACTCTCAAATTTCAAAGGCGCGCATAATGTTTTTTATGTAGGTATGTTCACCGATTTTTAGTGTTAGATTAACACTAAAAAGAGAAAAATAAAATATTTTTAACAAAAAAATTGAACCGACTTCACAGTAAAAAGTAAAAAATAATTGCGTATTGAAATGTTTTGGAGTCGGTGTAGTTCTCGGAATAGATTTCATTTTGGCTGACACCGACTCCAAAACATTTCAATACGCAATTATTTTTTACTTTTTAGTGTGAAGTCAGTTCAATTTTTTTGTTAAAAATATTTTATTTAAAATAAGAAGCTACTGCAAAAGATTCTTATACAAGATTGGTATCATATATTTCATAGGTTGAGAAAGTTTATCCGGGTCGAACTAAAGAATACCGAACTGGACCGAACGACTCATTGCCTGTACGGCACGCGAGCCACAGTTTGAGCAACCTTGAGATACTATAGCACAGAGGTGGAGCACGACCCTAACATGCTTCAACTCATTTTGATAAAGCTTTTGACACTGTTTCAGTGTTTGAATCACACCTTTTCAAAGCTACATTTAAGTCTGCCTTGAAAATTATATTGAGCCGACCCTAAATATTCTAGCTAACTACGAGCCTGCTTCAAACAGACTATCAGAATAGTTGTGTAAGCCTACATGAGTGTCTATCGGCTCACTTATATTTCGAGATCTGGTATTAGAAATATATACCATCATCTGTTATTTGATGATGACAAAGTTTATAATATGTAGATAATATTATACGTAAATCGCACATAGGTTGCCCAGCTAAATCGCGTACCGATGCTGTTAAATTAAATAAATTCTAATTAACTTTTTTGGATCAACTTCCCCGATTTGTTAATCATAAAAATCGAACCTAAGATGAGAGAATATGTTACAAGGAATTAAAAAAAATGCATATTGCCTACTTTCCCCGCCGCTCACGAACACCACTGGAATCAGCCGAAAGTTCTGGAAGTATCGAGAAATGAGGCTGGACAGATATACAGAGTGAGTCAGACCACCCGTATCAGTCGTTTTTTTTCGAAAACGGTTAGTCGTAGAGAGTTGTCTAACATATAATCTTTGTCATCATCAAATAACAGATTAGGGTATATTATATTTCTAATAGCAGATCTGAGACTATTAGACGTTACTAAATGGGAGTACTCGTTACCTAAGTTAATAAAAAATTTGCTTGTTCGAAATATTTAAATAATAATCCTTTACACTGTGTATGACTGTACTTACTGACACCTACACAAATCTTATAAATTCGTCTCCCAATTAGTGGAACGCAATATTTTATTTCAAGTTGAAATTAATTTCCGACACTTGAAATATTTACGATGCAGTCGTCTTATAAGCCTGCCTTAGTATAGAATATACAGAATTTTTTTGTAGTTTATCAAGCAGCCTACGTCTCAAATTATATTATAGCTACGTTGCCATTTAGTGTTTATTAAATTTGCGCAAAACTGTTCCAAATATCGACTGAACATGGAACGTTCCCTTTGCCAAGGAAACAGTGGCGTAGCGTGGACTAATCTAGACGGGGCGAAGTCGCATCAGCGAGGCCCTTTTCTTTCAGTAGGTACTTTTTCCCAAGAATCAATGCAGTAATCCTGTCATATTTGTATATGTGGGTCTTTTAGGGTACTAATCGTACAACTTATTTAGCGTAGATAATATAGATCATGGCAGCACATAAGAGGGTCTCGCGCAAGGCCCTCAAAGTCGCGAAGCCGTGGACGAGGGCCCGCCGTACCAACGTCAAAGTAAGTTACGAAACTACAGCGGTTTCGATAACCGTTATCCGTTGTCATTAACAAGAGGCCTTACAAAATATTTAATAAAAACTATCCTATAGTAGAAGTTAGACCAAGCAAGACGATTTTACAAAATTTCATTAAAATCGATTCAGTGGTTTCGGAGATGCGCCGTTAAATTGTTTTACAAAAACAATTTGCGCTATGATGTTTGTACTGCTGTCCGCCTTATATAATCGCACAGATTTAAAAGGCAAGTGCTGTTGCTGTACCCGGTCAGTTGGTCGATAATTTTAAAAGAGGCTTCACCTAAATAAAAGTAATTGTTAGTAATTCTTTTTATTGTCATAGTAATTTATTTTTTAATTGTTAATTTTCTCGCGAGATTATTTTTTTTTTTTTTTTTTTTTTCTTAAAATGATTTTATTAAATTAAAACATAATTACATGTGGATAATAAAATATGGTAAATAAAAAATATACAGATAAGCAAAAAAAAAGGATTAATACATCAATTAATTATTAACAATATTGTACTTATAATGCATCGAAGTTTTTCACTAACTCAAGATTTTTCCCTACGGTTTTTTCTGTGATTAGATATAATTTAAAACTATCTACACTTGTCAGTTGCAGATTATTTAGGTTGTACATAATAACATTGGTTATTAACCAAATATAAAAATTCTCTTGGTTTTTGTCGCCTATATTAAAATTAAAAAAAAGCATGTCTTCTTCCGATAGCCGTACCATGGGGTTAATCTCGTGTAATTTTTTTTTACAGTAACTCCAAATTGGCGTCGTGTAACGGCAATTCATAATTCTGTGTCCTATTGTGTCTTCTTTATTGCATACGTTGCAGTAGGGAGAGTGCGTCATACCGTGCCTGTAGAGTTTGTAATTTGTGGGAATTATGTCATTGAGCATTGCCTTGATGGTAAATCTTTTGTCGGTTGCTAGGAATCCTTTAGATATGTTGTCCCATATTTTTCTCCACAATTTACCAGGGTTCTTTTGTTGTATTTCAGGAATGGTCGGCTTTTGGATTTCCTCATAAATATTTTTTGTTATTATTTTATTCGTTACATTATTTTTTAAAAAATCAATTTTTTCAGCTGTTTTTAAAATTTTTCTAAATATTATTGGAATATTTTTGCGGTTAGATACATCAAAAAGTTCATCAAGAAGCTTTTTATCTAAATTATCACCGAAGTTGAACAAAGTGTTGTATATTTGCTTGATAAATAAAGCGTTACATTTATTTTTAACATTAATTAATCCAAAACCTCCCTTATTTTCGGGCATTTGAATCTGTTGTCTCGGAATTCTGAATGGATGTCCTTTCCACAAAAATATACCAATTTCCTTTTCTATAATTGCTGCATGTTTATTTGGAATGGGGATAATTTGTGCCAGATACCAAAGTTTGCTCAAGGCTATTGTATTTACTAGCCATACTCTTTGGATTACATTTAATGTTCGGCCTGTATTGTTTCTAAAAAAATTAATTATTTTATTCACCAAATCATTCCAGTTATCTTGAATAAACGAATTGTAATCTTTTTGCCATACCACGCCTAGTGTTTTAAATTTCTGTTCTACTGAAATGTTAATAAAATATTTTGTATTCTCTGGTAAAATTTTCCCCATTTCCAATACCGAGGATTTTTTATAGTTTAGTTTAGCTGCGGAGGCCAGGCAGAATAGTTTTAAACATTTTTGTATGGCAGTGCCATCTTTGATGTATTCAGTATAAATTTGGACATCGTCCGCAAACGCTCTGACTTTTAGTCTTTCACCACCTACGTCAATTCCTTGAATTCTTTCATCTAGTAGTCTTAGTAGCGGTTCGATTGCTATTGTGAAGAGAATCATCGAGAGGGGACATCCTTGACGCACAGATGAGTTAATTTTTATCGATTTGGTTAAATAACCATTAATCAAAATTTTTGAATTGGCGCATTTGTATAAATTCTTGACGAGTTCAATTATATTGACCGGAAAGTTCATTTTATATAATATTTTCCATAGATAATCATGATTTACACGATCAAACGCCTTTTCAAAGTCTAAGTTTATTATAATAGCATTTTTATTTTTTTGATTAGCGTATCTTGTTATAATGTTTCTTAAAATTGTTGCATTGTTGTAAATATTTCTATTAAGTAGACCTGCTGTCTGTCCTTGATCGATAATATCACTCATGAAGTTTTTGACGCGTAGCGCTAGAATTTTCATTAATATTTTGTAATCTGTGTTTAATAGAGTAATCGGTCTAAAATCTTCTACCGTTTTGGGTGCTATTTTCTTTTGGGCAAGTATGATAATACCTTCAGAAAAAATTTCGTTTATTTGGGCTGAATTGGTGAAAATTTCGTTGAGTACGCATTTGAAATCTGCATGTATTATTTCCCAGAAATTTAAATAAAACTCATATGTTAAACCGTCGGGTCCTGGGGATTTTTTCTTTTTTACGGCTTCCAGTACAACTTTCAGTTCTTCTTCGTCAATTTCATCTTTCAACGCTTTTTTGTCATTTTCACTAATTTTTTTGTTAACAGCGTTAATTATGTTGGCGTTTATATTTGTCGGTTCTCCTTTGTATAGATCTGAATAGTAATTCTCAAATTCCTGAATAACTTCTTTAAAATTGTTAGACGATTCGCCATTGAGTTTTCGAATTTTGTTTATTTGTTTTAATCGACCTTTATGTTTTTCTCTACTAACATTATATACTGACCGTTTTTCTTCTTCGATTACATGTAGCTTTGCTCTGACGTTGACACCCTCCAGAAATTCATTTTGTTTTTCCATTATTACTGTTTTAATTTTTTTGATTTTATTAAAGTAATAATCTTTTTGGTTTGTGTTTAGATATAATTTATATAAGTCATCTAGCACTGCATTATAGAATTCCAGTGTGTTTCTTTTTACGCGTGCTTCTTCGATTGCGATATTTTTGAAGAATTTTTTTATTTCAGGTTTGACTATATTTATCCACCATGCGACGTAGGACTTATCTTTTTTCTTTTTTTTTAAATTAGCCCATAGAGTTTTGAATGCGTTTTTGATGTTGTCATTTTGGGTTAATGCTGAATTTAATTTCCAGTACCCTTTACCTATCGTGCTAATTTTTATCTCATTTCTGAGTTTAATTAATATCGCATTATGATCCGAAAACGGTATGGGTATATTTTCTATATCAGTTATTTTACATTTCATATTTTTTGAAACGTAAATTCTGTCTAATCGTGAAGCAGAGGTTCCTCTAATGAAGGTATATCCTATTTCCATTGGTTTTCTTAGTGTCCATGCGTCATGTAAGGAGAGGTTTTTAATTACACGATTTAATCCGGAACTTGGAGTATAGTTACCTAGCGCGTCTTTTTTATCCACAATACAATTAAAATCACCACCGAAAAGTAAATTATTATAGTTACGATTTATATGAAAAGCGAGGTCACGTTCAAACAAAAGTTCTCGTTCTGTTTTTGCATTGGTACCTGACGGTGCATAAATATTAAGTATTAGTGTATCTTGCCACATTGCACTAATGATTCTACCATTAGGCGATTTTTAAATATTTTTTAGATCGGTTCCAGTTCCGTAAACTATCGCCGTGCCACGTAGATTTTCATCTATGTTGATTATGTAATCATAGCCAAAGAAGAAGCTTAGGTCGTGGTTATTGACTTCTTGCAAAAAAAGAATGTCTACGTCATAGTTTTTTGTAAATTTTTGTAATAAACATTGTGTGTTTTTTGATTTCAGACCGTTAACATTGATTGTTGCGCAGATGGAGATTTTATTTAGGTGATTAGACATAAGAATTAATTATCGATGAGCGGTTGATCAGGGTCGCTCGCAGTGTCTGTTGATTCATCGTGTCTGGAGATCGAGCTTGTTTCAGAATAATTTTCGTCTTCGGAGTTATCCTTGGTAATTAATATTGACTCCTTCTCGATTATTTGTTGAGGCTGACACGCATTTGTTACTGTTTTTTTCCTGACATCGTTGATCGATTCATTTGACGTTTGATTTTTTTTCCTTTTTCTGTTTTTTCTAGTTTTTTTATCAACTTCCATAGAGATTATGTCATCTTCCAGTAATTCTCGGATTTTTTCACCCGTATTCTTGATTTTTTTATTCTCTTGGTTATCTATTTCCGAACGACTTGTTGAAGGAACTTCACTAATTAGGGCCGACTCGACTATTTGCTCGTCCTGTAGTATATCGTCATTTGGTTGAGGTGTGTGCTCACTTTGTAATTCTGGTGATTGATCAGTAGATTGAACAGTTATTGGATTCGACAGGTCTAACGGGTTTGTTTCTGGTTGCAGTGGTTTTGGCATTATCTGCTTATTTATTGTTCCTGTTTCAAATGATTTGCTGGCTATTCTGGCCCAAGTAATAGGTCCTGTCGTTCTATCTGGAGGTAACTGTACTGGTTTTTTTTTGGGGCAATCATTTCTTAAATGGTCCATGGAATTACAAATGGCGCACATTTTAGGTTGTCCGTTATATAATATTAGGGCTTTGTGGCTAGCGATGAATAAGGAGGAAGGAATATGTTGCTTCAACTCGATTCTGACCTGGATGACTCCATTAGGCACTCTGTATCGGTGTTCACCTTGCCAGCATTCTTTAGAAATCGCTTTGACACTTCCAAACTTTTTCATTATTGGTTCAATTTCCTGTTCTGTAATCCCGAAAGGTAGATTGAAGATCCGTACTGTCCGCACTCCATATCCTGCATGTGTAATGTGTACAAGGGCTGTTGTACCATCTGTATAAGTAAAACGAATAGGTGCTGCGTATTTTTCAATAAGTTGATTACATAATTCTTCATTTTTCAGTTGTATAAAAACAATTTTTAGATATAAATCAATCTGAAGTCCTGCGATTTCTGTCTCATTCAATTTTAAGTTTTCAAATATCCATTCGTGTACTTCATAAGACGACGGTTTTCTACTATTTGTTTCAAATTCACAACGTATAGTATTTTTTCTATAGTTTGATAGATTTTGCATCGCCATTGTTTTACAAGAAAACACCCCTATTAGGGGATATCACACAAGAAGAAATAATTCACAAACGATAATTTAAACAAAAGGCCCAGCTCACGTAAGTGAGCCGTGCACTGTCAAAAAGATTGTAATTGCACTTATATAACACGTCCGATCTCTACGAAAGGCATAGACGAACTGATTATAAAATGTACTTTTGTAAAATAGTTAATAAATAGTGTGATTTGTAAACGTTTTAAATTTATATAGTGTTTATAATAAAAATAGAAAAAAAAGTACTTACCTTGTTTTACTTATTAAATAAAATTAAAACTAATAATAATTAATTAAATAAAAATAAAACTGCTTCCACTGCCACAATGCTACAGAGATTAGCGCGGACGAACATCGTGACACGAGATTTTATATACCTAGATAAAAATATGTGTTTAGATAATATTTATGGAGGATGTAGAATTAAAATAAAATAGGGGCCACTGGAATGCACTGCGACCTTAAGATCTATTGTGCTCCCCTATGGAGGATGTAGCTTTTCAAAATGTATTAATATTCCATCAGAATGCGAAGAAAGGGTCAATTTCGATACAAAGACAAGGATTTTCCGGGATCACCCAAAAAAAAATATGAGATCTGAGGTGCCAAGTTTTCACTTGACAAGTTTTTATGTTTTATACAATTATTCGTTTGCGTAAACTTGCCAAGTAAAACTTGGCACTTTCTTAGATCCCACTTATTTTTTCAGCAAAGCCCGCCAAACCCCTTGTTCTTTATATCCTTTCACATTTATGTTTTAGTGGAATTTACTCTACTGAAGTTTCGATACTTTTTGTCTAATCTTTAGAGTCTTCTAGAATGACATGTACATTAGTTATGATTATTTAAGGTGTAACAAAAAATTCTAGGCGTACAGATCGAGCTAAATAAGTTTTCGATATATTTAATAGTTTCAACGATCTTACTGGCCTGAGAAATATTAATTTTGGAAGATATTTTCATTTTTAAACGTATAGAACATTGTTTAGTTAAATTATGTATTTTGTCATTGTTCGAATACAGCGCGGAAGAAATCGCGGGCACCAGCTATTTTAGGTACAAATAAAAATTTTAAGGACAATACATATTGTAACACGACGCCACTGGAGGCGGCGGCAATGCATTTTTATCAGAGCCGATAAGATAACAATACTTACATTGTTGTCAGAACCGCATAAACAACAAAGCGCGTATTGTTACACTTATTGTTATCAGAACCGCATAGAAGAGTTCCGAAACTTCGAGAACGTCGGCGATTGTTCCAGAACGCAGTTAAAGAACTTATATAATCAGTGCTAGTCAGTTACGAGTCAGTGTGAGTAACAGTGAACAGTGCGCGGCATAAATATAGTGACATAAATAACCATTATAAAATAAATAGTGAACCGTGAAATAAATATTGTGTGTACATAGAAGTTTAGTGGTGTTATAGTTTTTTTTTAGAATTCGTTTGTTTTTCGTTATTTATTTTATTATTTAATTTTGCATTATTAGAAAGAAGTACTTTTCAGTTTGTTTTTGTTGAAGTTTCTTTTTGTAAATAAATATTTTAACAACAAACAAAAAACAGTTTTGTTACAATATGAATTCATCAAAACAAAGTTGAAGTACGTCTGATCACAATCAGATTAAAACTGAAATAAAAATTGTTTGTTTCGTAAGTGTGACTCACAGAAACTCAAAATTAATTGAAACAAAAGAACGTTCTCTCGAAAATGCAAAAGTATTCATCACAATATATAACGTGATAGTATCATATCATTAAAAAATATCAAGGGGTACAACGTAGGGATAGGTTAAAATAATGTTATTGCAAAATATTTTTATAACCTTTTATTTAACTTGCTATGTTTGTCAGTTAATGTGTCAGGATGTCAGTTTGAATCAAAACTTGCAATCAAAATTTTTACTAAATCTAAGCTAATTTAAAATGCAAAATGGGTACAGTTATTTCAATCATTTTTTTCAAGTAGTAAGTTGCACAACATTCACTATGTCTGACGAAATTTTAATAAATCATTTTCATTTGGTGTAAAATTGTTATTTCAAAGTATTTTCTTCATCTTATTATAACAAAACTGTTTAGTTCGTGGTGGAAAACTATTTATTTACAATAATAAACGTTTAACGAAACAGTTAAACATACAACGAAAGCGTATTTCTCAAACAAAACAGTAATTATAACGTTAACAAAAACAAAACTAATAGTTCTAAATAATAAAATAGAAGGCTAAGTAACATACGAATATAAAGTCACTAATTATGTACACAAAATATTTACAATACAGGAGCACACCAAACTTTATCTAGTACACTTATTCGCACTTGTCTATTAACTATTTATTTACAAAAAGTTATTTATGTAAAACCAGATTTATATAATTGCACTCAATGGTTTACACAGCTCGTTTATATTCTATCTGAGCAGCTACCTCGGTCTTGCTGTACCGACTGAACAATTTATGTCACACAGCTATTTGTAATCCACTGTACGTACGCGCTGCAACTAACCAACCGACTGCCCTGACTCACCGAGCTGGTATTTATAGGCGCAGGTAGCTTTCCAGAAAGTTCTCGGCTTTTTTTACTTACATTCGTTGTTGCCACAAAAAGCCTCATACCTGCGGCTCATTGTTGCTGTTGCGAGAACTTTCGATGGAAAGCATAGTCGTCCCAAGGGGGAACGTACAGCATTATTATTACTTATTTGACATTTGTACAATGAATTGAACTAAAATTATATGTAAAATGTATTTAAGAGTTAAAATAATTAATTAGACATTAACAACAAAATTCAACAAAACTGTGTACAGCTGCGGATAACGAACGTTGTCGATTCAGTGCGCGCTATTGACCGTTTACAGAGCATGGAGTGGGGACAACTGATTCGATCGCAGCGCGAACTGTGGACTAAATGACCAATAAATCATGCAACGGTTACAGAGAATGATCAAGTAGCCGTCAGATATCGTTTTCGTCGCGCGCTCCCTGCCATATTGTTTATTAAGAAACTTCTCTGTTTAAAACAATAATAACAAGGCAGTTCAATCCCGCTCTATTGCCCGCTAGAGGCGCTAGTAGTCTTAGAGGAAGTAAAGATCGAACAATATATTTTTATTTACGATGAAGGAAGGTTTTGGTTGAGGATCATAAATAAATAAGCTTTACCAATGTTTCGCTAGTGGCCGACGTTTCGAAAAATTTATTTTCATCTTCAAGGCCTCAAGCTGGTCGAAAGGTGTTAAATTGTTAAAACAATATACATGATCATATTTAATGAGTTATGTATATTGTTTTAACAATTTAAGTACTACCTTTCGATCAGCTTGAGGCCCTGAAGATGAAAATAAATTTTTCGAAACGTTGGCCACTAGCGAAACATTGGTAAAGCTTATTTATTTATGATCCTCAACCAAAATCTTCCTTCATCGTAACATTCTATTCGATCAACACTACTTTATGCTGAAGACATCAATTTTTATTTACATTTCTCGTAATAATAATTATACTCAATATGTTTTTTTCAGTGGAACGACATAAATTTCGATAATTAAAGGTTTCGTTTAATTATTATTACAGTTATTTGAAATATGCTCAATAGATACAATGCTATAAGTGCATGAAAAATTGCGGTCGGTAGACGGTGCTGCCGTCACGCACCCAGCGAAAACGTTTCCGTGCTGAGTCGAGTCAACCGGTCCGAGTCGATTCAGAACGTGTGGTGCTTAAACCTTAAGGTCTAGCATATTTCATTTTCGCCGTTCTATAACAAATTTGGCAACGCTGTGGGACATTGAATGTCCACTGATATAGTTAACAAAACAAAGTCAAGTCATTCTAACAAGATAGACAATTGTAATTTAGATTTACAAGAGAAGTCATGCTGTGCAAGAAATAGGTTAATTAAAATACTGATATTAAAGTTACCCACCTTTAAATGGATATTCGAATACACTTAACCTTCAAAATCTAAGAGTTCTGAACAATCTATTTGAACCCCGTTAACATTTTTCGTAAAACCCGTCAAATACGAGCAAAATCGTGAGACGCTAATGAGCTCCATTGTCGAGCGTCTATAACCTGTCTATTTTTAGAACAAAATCGTTATGTACTCCGTTCAGCGGAACTAGCAACTATTTGAAAAAAATATTATATAGAAACTCTAAAAGATTGCGATTTATTAGTTTTGCGATGTGACTTTCATTTAAGAATTCAAAATTGCCCACCCCCCCTTTACACATTCCCCAGGGAGGTGTTTAGTGTCAATGGATAGCTTTACCATTAGTGATATGTCCACATGACTCTTTATTGGGAGCTGGCTCCGTGCGCTCCGCTCACTAAAAAAAATCGTTCAAAGGAGCGACACTAGACAGTACGCACTACGCAAGAGTGTAGACTGCAGATGTGTGAACTGTCATCATACATGCTCATGAGTCATGTAGCATTGCACAGCACAATACACACACTCAGCTAAGAGCTCATTTACAATATGCTTCTGATCTTATATTATTCGCTTACAGGATAAACTATAAAGTATAATAAAAGCTTGTTACAATAGGTATTATATCTTTGTCAACGACGACAATGTGAATGGTTTAAGTCACTGTAAGCTTAGTACTATTGCACTTACAGTGTGTCATTCAACATTAAATGATTCAGCAAAGATAACTCCGTACGTGCACAATTCACTAGTGCCTCTGTGGCCTGTGCTGTGTGCGCTCTGTAAATATGCGAATGCAACAGTACAGAACAGCTCAGCACAGAGCAATGGCGCTCGAAGTGAGTCATTAACAAAAAAAGAGCGACTCGATCCGCTCCGAGAAGGGAGTCGTTCATTATGAACGACTCGCTCAGGAGCGACACATCACTATTTACCATTAACAAAAGGAAACGTATTTTTTGTTTTTTGTGATTTAATGTGAATTTCTTTAGATTATTGGGTGGTACGGTAGTCTAATGAAGAAATGATTTTTAAAATTTCAGTATATAGGAACAAAAATTTGAAAAAATGTTTCGAACAAAACTTACGTATTTTGATGCAAGGAATCCGAATCTTTAATAAAAAAATAAGGTTTTCTATTTAACTTTTTTTAAGTTAACCCTCTCCTCACCCCCAGGTGATAGGGTGAGGGTTCCAGATTTACTACCATTCAAAAGCTTTTTAAAAATTATTTGACACGTATTTTTTCCTATCCCATTATCGATGCGGGGGTGTCTGAGACATCCTATATAATAGCACTATATAACTCATATTAAACTTGTTATTAATTCTGTTAATATTAACATTAATGTTATAGAATAACACAAATATTTATTTATCCAACCCTAGAACACAATAGCCAAGTTGGGTTGAAAAATGCCGCCATTCTTTTTTTCTATAATTGTATCGTATTACAAATATGTTTTCTTTTGCAAATCATAATTAATCTAATTATTGAAATGGATAATAACAAATGCTATCTGATAAAAAACCTTGTTGTGCGTAACATTGCAGTCATATAAAATATATAAATAGAAACATAAGTTTTACATTATATTATATTTAGTGTTCTGTTTCAAAATTTATAAATCTATACTAAAAACTATAGACGAATAATTTATGCAATATAAAATCATATAAAATTTAGCACAATGTTCAAATACGTGTTTTGTATTTATTTTCTCTCAGTTTTTTGTCAATATGCACTTGGAGGTGCACAAAACGGTACGTGTCTACTAATTTAGATTTTAAATTTTAAGTTTAAATAACGTAAATAGTATATTACACCACAAGGGCCGAAAGTTTGATATTTTGCACTGCACGTCATGGTACCCTCGGCTTCGCCTCGGGTATCATGGCGCGTAGTGCAAGAATATCAAACTTTCTGCAAGTGTGGTGTATACTATTTTTCAATAAATAAAATTATCGAACAATTTTTCAGACAAATATATTAACAGAAAATATATAAAATTAATACATTAACGTTTCGGTCTGGATTTGCACTTGGGTGAAACCAGGTAGGATCCCTAGTAGTGTTATATATAGGTATCACTAGCGGTCCCGTCCTGGTTTCATCCGGGGGCAAAAGAACAAATGAAGGGAGGGACATGAGTACGCACATTGATCTTAGTTTACCGAGATGAATGCTGTGCCCAAAGTTCATAATGATCGGAGTTACCGTTCAAAAATTTTTGTCGGGCGGACAAATTTTGAGCTATATTTTGCAACATTTTTCAATGATGCTCCGCTCCTATTGGTCGTAGCGTGATATTATATAGCCTATAGCCTTCCTAAATCCAACAAAAAAAAAGTTAATGCGAGCCAGTAGTTCCTGAGATTAGAGCGTTCAATCAAACAAACAAACAAATTCTTCAGCTTTATATATTAGTATAGATTTTATCTGATGATCTGATCTGCGTCTCTAATAGTTACGTGTTTTTGTAAATATTTATTGTTTATAACTATGGAAGTTACACACGTCACTGAAAAATCGAAACCAAAGCAGGATATGTGTTGTGCAGTACCTAATTGTTTTAGTAGTTCAGGGTAACAAATGTAAACGTTGATATTTAAGCTTTGATTCCTTTCCTCGAAGTGGCAAACACAAAATAGTGAAAAATTATTTTGACAATAGGTATTGAAAAAACGGAAATAAATTATTATCAATGGGAAAAGCGACAAGTGTTCGGAATCCTCTTCCCAACCATAGAATTTTTCTTCACTGCATTTTTAAGCGGATTAATATTGTTTACGCGCTAAGTGTATTTGGGGTTAATGTGTTTATCAGTCACAAACTATACCAAAATGTTGGGGGAGTTCGACTCCATAGTTTTTGTAGGAAAAATTTTTCGATTTGAGCACACCGGATTTAAATTCCCAATCCACTTCACTATTAGCGCTACAGATTACATCATTGTTTCTGCCATATTACCACGTTTATATAATAACTCGCTTTTCGTGCATGTCGGGCGGAATTTTGCAATTGATTTTAAACTAACTTCCTGATGAGATCGAGACTTAAAATTTTCAACACAACTCAGAATTAGACGACAATACGAGAAAATACTAAAATAACTTATTTACCTTTGTAAAACACATCGCATTTAGTGATCTAGTTGGTTAGAGCGTCGTGCTAATAACGTGAAGGTCGCGGTTCGTATCCCAACGATATATAGTATTTTTATTTTTTTGCGGTGTATTTTTGATTGTTTTTGTACTAAAAAGTCTAAAAATAATATAAATAAAAAACATGTTTAATATACCACGTTTTTAAATCGATCTAAAAAGTATAAAATAATTTCTTTACAGACAAATTTTTAACTTGTATGTTTTGAAACAGAGAACGTGGGGCGTATGCAACAATTATATAAGAAGTGTAGACAGTAGCTAGCAATGAAAAAATCAATTTATGAGAGAAAATGAATAATGCGCCCCAAGTTTTTCGTTTTGAATCCTACACGTTAAAAATCTATCAGTAAAAAAATTATTTAATACTTTTTAGTTCGATTTAAAAACTTGGTATATAAAAAATGTTTTTTATTTCTATTATTTTTACGATGTGACCAGCACTCGCGTTTATTCACTTTAATATAATTGCGTTTGAAGGATTTTAAGTATAATTCCAACGATACATTTTACCATTCCAACCCACAAGTGGGGAATGATACCTACTAGTTTTGTGTCAAAAATCACTTTTCTAAAATTTTACAATATCTTTCCGTTTTGAGGTTCTCCGCATCCAAAAAAACATATTTTTGGAAAAACTCTGTGCGTCTGTTAGTCTGTTGTCTGTTTGTCTGTGCATACGATACAGGTCAAACGGATGAGCGGATTAAAACCAAATTTTGGGAGGATGTTTGATATGCAAATATGAAGAGCCCTGTTGTTTTTGGGGCAAATCGGCGCATGCATAGATAATAATGGTATACTTTTTATAACGGCTTATTATTCTATTTATTTTTTCAAGAAAGTTTTGTTAAAAATTTTTTCTCTAAACTATATAGTTTGAAAATATTTTGAAAATAAAATATAAAAATTATTATTAGTATTAGTTATTTAATATTATGTAATAGAATGCACGAGGATTGAAAGTTTGAAAGAATCAAAAGAATTAATGAAAAATTAATACCAATAATAGATTTGTTATTAATTTTTCATTAATTCTTTTGATTCTTTCAAACTTTCAATCCTCGTGCATTCTATTAGATAATATTAAATAACTATTAGGTACTAATAATTTTTATATTTTTTGAATTTTTCTGAAGAAGATCCAAATCCGGATCGAAACGTCATCCTTTGTTATTTTGATTTATATTTTTATATAATTTTTGTCAATATATGATCTGAAAAAAATTGGTCGACAATTTTATTTATTTGAAGAGTTCTATTCAGACGTTAATCAAAGATAAAATTGGCTGATAATTTTATTTATTTGAAGAATGCTTTGATTAATTTTTACATGACATGGAATATATGCTGTCGGTAACCATGGCTACGAATAGCAAATATCATATTGAATACTAGCCATTACCAGCGTCACCTCACGCGATATCAGAAACTTTATTTTTCTTTATTATAATCAAATGTCAGCATTTTTAAAGTTGAAATGGTCCCGCCGCCCAATAGGCTGGAATTTTTTCCTCATTTTAAATAAACCATCGAAACCTTGTATATTAATACAAACACTTCGTATAGGGTGCTGGGTGGTCATATTAAATATTTTAAAATTGGCTGTACCTACAGGTGGAATTTCAATAGTGTACTTAAATTTGAATACCTGTATATTAACAGTGGAATGTTGCATTTAAAACAGTGATTCCCAAAGTGGTCTATATCGACACCCAGGGGTCGACGACAACTTGTCAGCGGGAAAAAAAATTGGGGGTTCATGAAATGAAAATAGGGGTCAACGATAGTGAATCTCCTAACAAAAAAAGAAACAAACTGGACATCGTTAACCGAAGAGATTTAAGATTAAATCTAACTAAATTGATGCCAAATGTTGAAAATTTATTATTAAAGCATCAGGTTCATCCCTCACACTAAAAGCATTTATTTTTTGCTTAGTTATTTTATGTAACGGAAAGTAAATTTTAATTTGATTCGTTTAATTTGAATCTAATTAAAAAATGTATAAAACTAAACATTTCACACTACATTTCACTACCGTTATAAATTTAAATCGTTCAAAGTGAGTAGCACTATACTGGTTGTCAAAAATACATTTGAAATTAATGAATTTTCAAAAAATCAATATCAGATAAACAGGGGGGTCTACTCAAAACCAAAAAACATAGCAAGTGGTCCACGAGACAAAAAAGTTTGGGGACTTCTGATTTAAAATGACTTTCACTACTTCAACACCGTATCATTGTAATGAAAAACATGCATTTGCACATATTTTATTTTTATCTCTCATTTTATTTTATCTAAGATTTTAATATTAAAATATCAAATACTAAAACGAACAACATACACAACACGCATGCGCGCATCATAATTTTGTATTAAAATAAACTTTAAGCCCTATATTGGCGAAAAGGCTTGTAGACAAGGAGCCTCTTCGATACTTATTGGACCAGAACCGGCTTGTGAAATTATTCAAATATTCAACAAACTGTTAAAAGTTGGACCCGCAATCAGCAATGCTCTGACTGGACCTTGAATCCAGGAAACTTACATGGGAAAAAGATGACCGGGGACCCTAGACTTAGAGAGGACTTTATCAAACTCAGTAGACTTAGGAAAGCGGTTGGGCTTTTGCTCGGTCATGCACCCCTGAGAAACCATCTATACACGATGGGGATACGTCAGGAATCTACACAGAGTAGATTTTCTTAAATAAGAGCGAAACAGTCAACCATTTACTGTTCGAATGCGTGGCCCTAGCCTACAGGAGAACAACCATCTTTGGGTACATTGATGAGAACGGGGCAATTCCACAGTATAATCTAGTCTCCAATCTTCTGGAGTTTATTAGAGGGCTAGATCCAGGATAAGGGGGAGCACAAAAATTCTGAAAGAATGACGTGCATAATCCCTAACTAAATCATTTATTCATTAAGACTCAGATTTCTACGGCATAAATTAAGAGCTACGTTGGCGATGCCAACAAATTTTCCACTTGTTTCACCTAACTATAAGTGTGACCTGTGCAAACGGCCATTCCAACTTGGAATGGTTCATTTTGCTAATTGACCGCATTTTTTCTAGGTATTGGTGATTCGGATTTGATGGGAAAGCTGTATGGCGATCGGGTATACGGAATTTCCAGAGATAAAACTAACTGGAATACTGCTTATACTAAATGTCAAGATAAACGAGGTCATTTACTTATAATAAATTCCGAAGAAGAAGCCGAAATAGCTAGAGAATTGATTTCCATGGTATCAGGGGACGAATATTTTTATATCGGATTTGTTGAAGTTTTCCAAACTCGGCATTTCATAACTGTGAAAGGTAAGAGTCGAAGATCCCGATTTGGCTCGATTTTCACACATCGAGTTTTCTAATGAGATTTGGAATTTGATAATATAAAATGTATTATAGTATATAATTTTACTGACAAATACTCTCCCCAAACTTTGTATATGGCTTCATTAGGCCTAGTCTGACACCTATTTCCTCTGTGACTTTTTTTTTATTTTGGAAGTCGGAAAAACTTTTTCAGTTTTTCCGACTCACACAATCCACTAAAATAGGGAACGGGATGAATTGAGAATCAAACAGCGGTTCACGATGGCATCAAATCCAAAAATGTTTGGTACAAGAGTAAATTTCTTTGACCCAAAGAACAATAATCCTAGATAAAAAATACAGGGTCGTATTTAAGAAAGTGGAGGTGACCTTGATATTTTGGAGACACCTCCACCAAACGAAAAAAAAACTGCATCACTGTTCTCTTCCCTTGATTCCCTGTAACTTTTTTTTCGAAAACCCTTCCTCTAAGAAATAAAAGGGTGTTCGGTTTTTAAAAAACCATACTGTATATTGTATGTGCATAAAATGGTTATACATTGTAACGTTTCCCTTTTGGATTTTGGTCGTAGTCTAGGTACAGTACCTATCAATTAATATTGCACATACCGCTAAACTAGCGGTATGTGCTCTATTATCACTTTGTACGTCACAGCTGAATAGTTCATACAAGAAGTTATATCTAAGTGAATTTCACACGAAATCCATTGTAGCAATTTGAAAAGGGGAGATTCTGTTCTATAAAACAAAACCAGTTTTAGATCGATTCGAGTTCATAATTACTACTAAAAATGTAATTGAAAATCACGAACAGCAATTGTCGGTTGGTCTGTACGTATGTACGTCCGAGCTCTACAGATCACAATTTTGGTCGAATCGCCTTGGTTTATATTTTATTCACTTTGTTTGCTATAAGACCAGAATTTGTATTTATTACTACGTTAATATTATTATTGTTATTGATTTTTCAATCTGTGAGATCTCGAAAAATGATTAATTTATGGTAGTCTCACAGAAAAGTTTTAATCTGAATATTTTTTTCTGAAAATCGTACGTTTTTAGGAAATACATTATCCGAGACCGGTTACACCGTTTGGGAAAATGGACAGCCAGACAATGTCGAAGGAAAGGAACACTGCGGCTCGATCAACAGAAACGCCGAATTAAACGACATACCTTGCGATGGCGGTCCAGCCCGCTACATTTGTGAATTCGGATCTTAACTTTTAAACTTAAGATTTATTTAATATTATGTGACTTTTATTTAAAAAAAATGTTTACATCAATATAGAATTTTCACATTATCCCATATTTACATCTATATAAAAAAACACTCGGATCGCAGTGCTAAACCCTGTTGACATAGTATATTTTCTAAAACAGACAGTGTAGCTTTATTATGTAAAACTTAAATTTGTTTTTGGATAAAATAAAAAAATTAATACACGCCTTAAATTTTTTTTTCTTAATTTCAACATTATTATCTATCCGGCTTGTCAGGGGCGGACCATGAATTTGTGGGCCCCTGGGCTAACATTACTTGAGGCCTACCTTATTAAATAAAACTAATTGCCATTTTGTCAAAAAAAGTGTATTCTATAATGATGTATAGAATAGAATAGAATGGAAAACGTCAAATGTAAAATTTAAAAATTCATGTATATTATAAAAAGAGTTTTTTTTAAAGAAAATGTTGAGCTTATTTTTAAATTTTTTAAGTGGTAAAACCTGTATTGACTCTGACAGTCTGTTAAATAACTTTTGACGTGATAACGTCTTATAAATTGATGAATCACCAATCTTATAAATTGATGAAACACCGGCTGCATGCACGAAAAAGTGTAACGTTCCTAACGTTCCGCCTGACCCTGTGCGTGCTTTTCTCGAAAACGGCCCTAACGATTTGGATGAAATTTACTGAAAAGGGATTTTGGGGGGCAAAAAATCGTTTTAGCTAGGTCTCATCCCTCGAAAAAATCGTTTTCGTACAAATTTTATCATTATAAAAATCAATTTTTTGACGTATGAAAATACTTAAATATTGTAAGTAGGTTTTGGAATTTTATATAAACAGTGAAACAATTGTTTTCAAAATATTATGACAATTAATCTTTGAGACTTAAAATAAATACGAAAGAAAGAAAGTTAAAAAAAAAACAATTATTATTATATGTGGTGAGTATTTTAATACATAAAATTAACCTAAATTTGAAGCGAAAGATGGAATATCATAGATTCGAATTATTATATGTAGAATTTAGGTTATGTATTACGGAATACGTTATCACGTAAAACTATCGTCCGTAAACCGACTTTACAGACAACCAATTTTTTTTTATCCATGTAATCTGGGGCAGCTTGGGACAGATGTAGCCTTCTAGGCAAATAGCATATTTTGTTCTCGTATTATAATTATGGTAGTCAGAATGGTTGTCGAAGCGTTTAATATTTGTTTATTTGTCTATACCCGAATTTGGTCAATGACCGAAATAAATGCACAAAACAAGTTTTGACCAACGAATATTGCCCAAACCCGAAATCTTACATTAACGGGTATTTAGTGTTATAAAATGAGCAAAACTAGTTTTGCGCATTTTCAATTGGACAAAGCTAGTTCTGTCCATTTTTGAACGGACAGTACTAATATGGCATCGAAATCTTCTTTGCGTTTTTTAATTAACTTTTCCACATCAATTATACTTATATCAAAGCGATTTATTCTTGTATTGTTTAGCAGACAGAGGTTTTAATTCAGCTGTCAATAAATTTGCTTTCTTAACCTCACTTAGTGTAGTAAGGTAATTATATGTTTCGTCACAAAATTATGTTTCAGAAGCCTCCAATAGGCGAACTAGTTGAGACTCGAATTCATCTTGCATTTTTACTTGATTATTACACTGAATATCCCACAATATTATTATATTAATCATAATATTCAGGAGAACAATTCAATAGATAGGTAAGTACATAAACAAGAACATAACCCTACTTTTGTTCGGGTTCGGTCGTTGATTGAATGAAACAAGCAGAACTGGTACTATCCGTTCAAAAATGGACAGAACTAGTTTTGACCAATTGAAAATGCGCAAAACTAGTTTTGCTCATTTTATAACACTCAATACAGTGCCGTAAATAGGGCGGTGCCACCGGTGCCCAGGGACAGGGCGTAGACTCTGGGGGGCGCAAGAATGACCAGACCAGGCAGGACTATTATTTTTTCGGTTTGCTCCTGATAAGTTCCCGCTGCGCCCCTAGTGCTCGATTCCAACACATACGTACCTACATGCCAGTATCATCAAAAACGTCTATTAAATTAGACAAAACACCAAGTTCCTTGTGCTTTATTTCATCACCCTGAATGAAATAAAGTAGGCCTATACATAGCATTGCTCTAGGGTACCTATAATATCTAAAAAAAAAATTTTGGTTGTCTGTAAAGTCGGTTTACGGACGATAGTTTTACGTGATAACGTATTCCGTAATACATAACCTAAATTTATATAATAATTATAATAATTCGAATCTATGATATTGCATCTTTCGCTTCAAATTTAGGTTAATTTTATTTATTAAATTACTCACCACCTATAAAAATAATTTTTTTATTATCTTTCTTTCTTTCGTATTTATTTAAGTCTCAAAGATTAACTGTCATACTATTTATAAAACAATTGTTTCACTGTTTATATAAAATTCCAAAACCTACTTACAATTTAAGTATTTTCATACGTCAAAAAATTGATTTTTATAATGATAAAATTTGTAAAAAAACGATTTTTTCGAGAGATGAGACCTAGCTAAAACGATTTTTTGCCCCCCAAAATCCCTTTTCAGTAAATTTCATCCAAATCGTTAGGGCCGTTTTCGAGAAAAGCACGCACAGGGTCAGGCGGAACGTTACGAACGCTAGGAACGTTACACTTTTTCGTGCATGCAGCCGGTGTTTTATCAATTTATAAGATTGGTGATTCATCAATTTATAAGATGTTATCACGTCAAAAAAAACAAGGGCGCAGTTATAGAAGCTCGCACAGGGCGCAAAATAGGCTATTTACGGCACTGACTCAATACCCGTTTAAATGTAAGATTTCGGGTTTGGGCAATATTCGTTGGTCAAAACTAGTTTTGCGCATTTATTTCGGTCATTGACCGAATTCGGGTATAGACCGTAACACACTATAATATCAAGCTTTAATCAATATACAAAGATGGTAATGACATAATGCCAAATTTTATAAATAGGGGAGCGCAATGTTCGTTATATTGACCTGACAAACGTTTTGTCAAAATTTGGTTTCGATCCGTTCAGCCGTTAAATCTATATCGTGATCATAGACAAACAGACGAATAGACTTTCCAAAAAAATATGTTTATTCAATTGCGAGAGCCGAAAAGTAAATATTGACCTAATTTATTACCATCATACCGCAGAGTAGTCATATACCTAGCCTAATTATTTTTTTGGGGGGATTTACTCAGCTTTATTAAGTTATTGTTTGTATTATATTAACATTAAAATTTAAGAGTGCAATTAAGTTTTTGTCTCACTTTAACTGATTCAAGTACTCACTTATCAGTAGTATTTTTCAACATTTATGTTATAGAATAGCTGCGGCGAAAGATGAAGCCACCGCGTCATAGTGACGTGAACGCATTGCGCCCGAATTCTAGCTTACTATTGGCTGTTTCGGAGGTCCATGTGCGTCGAGTGGTTATTTTCATACTACCGCTATAAATGGATATGTCGAATTTATTCCACACGCCACTGTCTGCGGGCAAGTAGGCGTTCACTACCATATTATTGATGACGTGCCTGGCTTCAACTCTCACCGCGGGCACTATACAGTATGTAAACACGTAAGGTGCACATAGGGAAATTAACATTGGGAAAAAATGACTGGATCAGAGTGAGCCTTGAAATCTTGTTTTTCAATTTGACAGATAATATTCTTTTGCCAAATGAATGTGTATACCAGGGCTGCCAGATGAACGGATTTTTCCGTTCCAAACGGATTTTTCGAGTAGAAATAAATTTGAACGGATAATGGAACGGATTTCATGATCTGAACGGATTTAACGGATTTTCTAACTTTTCCGAATGTTTTACCTTTTTTACTACATATAAATTCAAACTTCACTCGATAATCGATAATTTGGGAACATTCGGGTATTTTTAGCACATTCGAGCATATCTGAGCACGTTTCTTTCACTACCTCTGTCCTACTCCTCTCTCTATTTGGGTAGAAAAAGATAAGAGAGTGTATGAAACAATGTGTTCGCGAAACACACACCTATATCAATGCATATCGACTCGCTATCTTTGTCTGATGCGTTTTTTTCACACAACTGGAGTCAAGTGTTTCGAGTTACACGGATTTACGGAACACATTGAGGATTTAACTGATTGTACTGCCGCGTTTGTTACTATCGCAACATTCTAACAGTCAATATAATATTTTTATTTCATAAAAATGTGAAAAATCTACGAAATAATCGATTCATTGGATGTGAAAAAATGAATCATTTCTATTCAATTTAAAGTCTGTTTGTAAGTAAAAGTAAATTCAACCGAAATTCATTTATTAATGTTAATAATAAAGCCATAATGAAGGTGGAAACACGTCGATGTGTCGTTTATGGTACCGCATACTTCACTTTACTCTCTATCTCTCTCACACTCATTGCATTAATGGGTGAACCGGGCGGACGGATGGAAACGGATTTTTCAGACCACTTCCCCCACCACTTTTGGCCTTACCGACGGATTTCTGAGGAGAGAAATCTGGCAGCCCTGGTGTATACCACCGAAGAAAATATTCAAATGATTACAACATAATCGGACTTTTTTTACTAATGGGACATAAAATTCCCAAAACTACTTAAATATGGTGCGAGATCAAATATGTCCGCCTATTCGTGTTGAACATAAAAACATTGGGTCACTGATTTACCAACGCGCATACGTCATACCAGTCAGACAATTTTTGAATGAAATGTTTCCAAACAGATGGAGCTGTTTTTTTGTTTTATTTTTGTACAAAAAAAAATAAAATAATGATTTATAAGAGCTTTTTATTATTAAAAAAGCCAAGTAAAATAAAAATAAATCAAAATAAAATAAAAATCATCAAGATTATCACGATAATTCAATATAAATAACAATTAATGCAGTCATGGCTAACTCTGATCCAAGCATTTTTTCCCAATGCTAATTTCCCTATGTGCACCTTACGTGTTTACATACTGTATAATAAAGGCCGATGTACACGAGGTTGAATTTGCCGCTAGGTTCCTTGCTAGATTTCACTACTAGTTTTCTAGCGCTGGTTTTCTTGATGGCTATTATGTGCTCACTTCACACGAGACGTCTTTTCAAGTTTGCTCTCTAGGTAGGTTCGGTGCGCGCGCAATGATAGAACGGTAACGTTTATTGTATCTGAACAGAACACACACTATGACATAGTGTTTGTTTGTTCAAGTCTCCCATGTGACAAGATACTGTTTCCTGATTGGTTCTTGCTCAGAGCACGCAGAGGACCTAGCAAGAAAAATAGCCCCTGTTGTAATTTTAAAATCCATCTTGTGAGCTAGCAGGCGAGCCAGCAGAAGCCCCAGCAGTGTTTCCAGCCTCGTGTGCAGCGGCCTTAACACATTTATTTTTTTTATTACAAAGGTGTTTTTTCCATGAAAATGTTAAACCTAATTATGGAAGTTGATAAAAAATACTGTCAGATAAAAACTTTACAGTGTTTGTGAAAATATATATAGCATGTTGACATTGTATTATATTTAGTTCTTCGTTGTTCAAAATCATCTATCACCACTGCTAAATCTCAACTTTTGAGTCGATCGAAAATTAAACTGAATATTATAGATACTACAATATAAAATTACAAAAAATTTACCAAAATAATTATGTTTAAATTCGTGTTTTGTATTTGTTTTTTATGGTTTTTTTGTCAAGATACACTTGGAGGTGCTTTACGAGGTATGATAATATTTTAGTCAATTTTACTAATATAAAGAAGAAAATTCAAATCTATGATAAACGTCTGAATAGAACTCTTCAAATGAATAAAATTGTCGACCAATTTTTCTCAGACCATATATATTGACAAAAAATAATAAAAATACAAATCAATTAAACACAGGATGACGTTTCGATCCGGATTTGGATCTTCTTCAGAAATATCTAAAAAATATAAAAATTAATTAGTATTAAGTTATTTATTAACTAATCGATTGTACGCAAGATTGAAAGTTTGTCAATATATATGGTCTGAGAAAAATTGGTCGACAATTTTATTCATATAAAGAAGAAAAGTTGTATGTTTGAAAAAAAAAACAATGTTCCTTTCTAGTTGTCGGTGATTCCGAATTAATCGGAAAAGTATATGGCGATCAAGTATACGCAATTTCCAAAAGTAAAACTAACTGGAATTTGGCTCGAAACAGATGTCACGACAAAGGAGGTCATTTACTTATAATAAATTCTAAAGAAGAAGCGGAAATCGCTAAAGAATTGATTTCTACAACTCCAGCAGAAGACAAATATTTTTTAATTGGATTTCGAGAAATTTTCGAAATTCAACATTTCGTTACTGCATTTGGTACGTGTAGGTTACATTGTACATTTCTTAATATCGCTCCACTTTCTAGCATTTTTTAAATTACTAACATAATATCGTGCTAGCTTCAAAATAATTAAGGTAGTTTGGTAGCCAAATGACTTAAACTTGACCCTACATTTTTTTATATTTATATAATTAAAGACACCTACAGAAAAAGAATCAGATTTTTTTACCACACCGTTTAAGAGATATAATTAATTAAAGTTATGCAAAAATATGAGTGTCCTTGTTCAATAACTCCAGAAATTGAGGGTTTGTAAAAAATTGACAAACTTGACCCCACAAAAAAAACTTTTTAATGGATAGAAAAATTTCAGAATAATTTACCACGTACTTTTGATTTTATTAATTTTTTAATACTGACATGTGGCCTCTATCTCTATTGTTTATCGGAGACACTCTCTCTTCCATATTTGCTAGGGGAAAAATGGACTCCGTACCTTTTGTATTTTTTTGTAATTTAGATTTTTTTACAAATCTTCCAGATAACTTTGCCCGCTTATTTTAATTCATAAACATCAATTTTTTAAAAAATAAACTCAAAGATTTGACGATATAACATCAACAACTTGACAGCTTGAGGTTATGTTTACAAATGCGCGCGTAATGACAGTGACTAACAGCTGAGTACTAATCAATTAATATTTTATTAATTACATTATTATCATTATTTAATTATAATTCGCATTAAATTAAATCAAATAAATTTTTATGTGAATTTCTATTAATTATATTATAGCATGATTTTGGTAATTATTTGCGGAAAAAAATCATTTATTTGAACTTCGCATTGTGGCTCCCAAACTACCTTAAATATGAAATTCTGAAAAAAATCTTTAATTTCAACTGGAAGATTGTATATCAAGAGAGAATGAGGACGATTTAGACGAGTGTTAAATTTGCTGTACTAGCAAGTGTTCTACACCCTATATAAAATAGCAACTCACAATACATTTATTTATAATGTAAATACACTGAGAAAAACATTCCAGTGAATTGAACGACAGAACCATTCCAACTTCAAAAATATTGACATTTGACATATTAAGTAATAAAGAAAATAAAATTTGTTAGCACGTGCGGTGACACGGGTAGCGGCTAGTATTAAATATTATGATATTTGCTATTTGTTTGCGTAGTTATCTATATAATATGTTATCACGTCATGAAATTAATCAAAGCATTCTTGTCAACTACTAAACTAACAGATCTACAGAACAAAAGAACAACAGATTTTTTTTATTTTCAAAATATTTCTGAAACTACAAACTTTAGAAAAAACTTTTTTTACTAAACTTTCTTGTAAAGATAAATACAATAATAACCCGTTAAGAAAATTATACCATTATTATATAAAGAAAAAAAACAACGTTATAGCATATATCTCTTCTTCCAATGAGCCGATTTCCCCCAAAAACAATAGAGCTCTTCATATTTGCATATAAAATATCCTCCCAAAATTTGGTTTCAATGCGCTCATCCGTCTGACCTGCATCGTGCTCACAGACTAACTTTTCCCAAAAAGATATTTTTTGGATTCGGGGAACCTCAAAACGAAAAAATAATTAAACCTTGTTGACCCAAATTAGTACTATTCCTCACTTGTGGTGTTGGAATGGTACTTGTTGGATCGTATAATTTACTAGCCGCTACCCACGGCTTCGCACGCGATTGAGATGAAACACAAAAGCGACAACACTAGTAGAGCCTTCACCTCCACCGTATTACAATCTTGCTTATCAGTACTGCGCCACGCTCGGCACTAACAACAGTAGTCTTTGACTCCACCGTATTACAGTCTTGTCTCACGGGACAGCGCCCCGCTCGGCGATGACAAATTAGTAATTTTTTACTAAAAATCGTCCGTTTTTAGGGACCCCATTATCCAAAACCGGTTACAACGATTGGGAAATTGGACAGCCGGACAATTACAATGGAGTTGAACATTGCGGATCAATCAACCGAAAAGCTGAACTGAACGACCTATCTTGTTCCTTGGGTTCATACCGCTATATTTGTGAATTCGGATCTTCTTTTGCCAATATTTAAATCTACATAATATACTATAGTTCAGGGAATAAAGACAAAAAATACATACCTAACACGATACAATTTAAAATAACTACGTCACGTCTCATTTCTCTTTCCTGACCCATCAAAAACCTGGATCATCAATTATCTATAACCTATTTATTAAGATCATTTCAATAAAGCTAACGAGTCAGGTAAGGCGATGCTGCAGCATCAAGTCAAACTCAAAGTAATCATGTTGTTACAATATCACATTGAAGTAACAGGATGCCTGGAGCCGATCATCTGGAAGTTACTCATATCTCTTCATAAACTTGAAAAGATATGATTGCATAGCCTAGAGGTCTGGACAGGATTGTTGCCTAGGCGCCCGGACAGGGTTAATCTGGCCCTGACGCTGGTTAAAGGGGAAAGGGTCTCCCCGAGCTTAACAGCTATAAGTTTATATCAAAGATGTTGCAGACGTCTTCATCTATCTGCATCCGCAATCGCGAAGCATCCGCATCACATTACCGTTAATACGCTTCAATTGGAACCGAGCGGTGTAGCGTAGTGGTGAGAACACTCGAATCCCGGGGAAGGCAGATGTGGCTGGGAGTTTTTCCTGCTCCCTCTCGCCGAGAAACGGTAATTTCTGTACCAGTCGTCTTGTTGAGGTTGTCCATGGTTTCTCTCAATAATTCCAGATAAATATCGAGATGGCTCTTTATTCGAGGCCATGGCCCATTACCTGTCAAACTCCTATGCTCAAAATTTGCCTACCTTATCCTAATATTCTAAAAATTCCTTCATTCTCCCATTGCTATTAATTAGTTGAAGTTGAAAAATGCAGAAAATAACGCGAAGTGTATGGTAGATGAAAAATAGTAATGGTACGAATGTCGTCTGTTATGACATAAAGTCGAGAAAAGGACGTTAATTGCAGTTTTATTATTATTATGAATACGCTTCAATTAGCACCGTAACAAAGTCAATATCATTTTTTATTGGAAAGATTCCGTGCCAGAAAGAAATGATCACTTACGTACGTACGTACGTCCATACGTACATCCCCGACACACATACTTTTTTTTCCTCGTTACTTTCATACCTAGAGCTAATGGCCTTGCTGCCGAAGCCTCATAATATATAAAAAAAATACTTCTTTTTAAAGATACTGCTGTGACCTTGAAACATATATTTATATATTTTCGGATCCATTCCAGTAGCTTCCCTATATAATGGGAAGTTAAAAATATGCATAAATCCACGAGATATAACTTTATAGTAAATAGTAAGATACATGTCTTAATATTTAATAAAGCATTATTCACACGTGCATGTATCATTCAAGGCGGACACACACTGCTGATAAAAAACGGTATGCCTCCTATGCTGGGTTACAGAAAGCATTGCCAAAAAAATTTATTCGACTACGATCTTAGATTGAGAGCTACTAAATTTTTCCGAATCTGATCTAGGTACTATAGTCAAACATCGAAACTCTGGCCCTCCTAGATTTGGCTAGTCAAACCTCAGTCAATGTCTAAATCAATAACGTTTTTCTACCTTTGACTAACGAATTTTTTGTCTAATCCTAGGAGAGACCAATTTGGATAGTCAAACGTCGAAACCCAATTTGATGAAATCGGGGTTTGACCAGTCAGACCTAAATTAGGTACGGGAATGTGTTAGTTTGTTAGATTAGGTATAATAAAAGCATATTTTTGAGAAGCATTTTTTATTACAGTGGCATTTTATAAAGCCTTGGCCCCCAAATCTTTTGTACTGATCTCCCTTAGAGACAGCTAAACGTTGGGCACATCTTCGAAATTAAGAAATTTCTCTTTGCATTCTTGTATCTGATTCCTTGCAGAAAGTGTTTTTCTTAATCCGTGTTTCGTCCCTACTCTGTATAAACCATCACCTGTTTCATCTTGTATTATACCCAAAACATTTCGACCGTGTCCTTTCGCTCTATCGAAGTTGGGAATGGGTACGGATACAGTTTTTCCAAGCGCGTTTGACCGAATTTGCTTCTAGGATAGACTACGCAAAGCCCGAAACAGATTATTTCACTTTCGAGGTTTGACTAAACGGTTAGGTATTTCTAAGTTTGACTAAAAATATATCAGTCAAAGACCAAAATTGGAATCTATATCGAGGTTTGCTGAAAGGCGTTGCTCCAACCTAGGATGAACCTGTCATTCCGCAAAGAGGCTGCACATCGACCTTTGACTATAACATAAAATGACATTTTGCATCACTAACTCCAGTCGTTTTTAGGGGTATTCAATCTCTAAAGTTGTCCAAGAAATATTAAAAATATTAACATGCTGTAGGAGTTTAGCTGATCTTTCCCTGCAGTATTTTTTTATGTGGCTGTCATATTTCTATTAATAGCGGAGATACGAACCACGACTATATTAACTTCAAATAAAAACCGTCCGACGTCATAGTACACATGTCAATATTTATTACGACTACTTGATTTTTGAAAGGTGACAAAGTCATTTTAAAGTGAAATTAATAACAAGTCATGGACACTCGACTTCTTTTTAATTAATAATCTACAAAGCAGTATCAACATATTGCAATGACGCATTTCTAGGCTACAGTATGATATTTGTCAAGCAACCATTGCGATTCATAAATAGCCCATAAATACGTCATACGAACACCAATGAACCTATCATGTGCTTGGCCGGTTTTATATATCTAAATATATAAAAGGAAACCGTGACTGACGGGTTTATCAACGCACAGCTCTAACCACTGGACGGATTGGGCTGAAATTTGGCACACAGATAGTTATTATGACGTAGGCATCCGCTAAGAAAAGATTTTTGAAAATTTGACCCCTAAAAGGGTGTAACGGGGGTTCAAAATTTGCATGGAGAAATCATATAAGATAGATGTATCAATTCGAAAATGCATAGGATTACTCCTGTCAACACGTGTTTCATTTTTTTTCAAAAACAACCCCTTTAGAGAGTTAAAAGAGGTAAATCGTCTAAAAATCAACATGGGTGTCATTTTCAAGGTTTGAAAGGACGTCTAAAAAGATTCTAATATTATTTGCTTCTGTGATGTTAAGTATATATTTTTTTTTCAAATTGTGAATATCATAAACTTAAAATTGATAGAAAAAATTTAAAAAGCACAGGATTTTTGGAAAAAAATTGTATTTTTCAATGAATACTCTCATTGTAAATTGGACTGTCTATAAAATCGGTCCGTAGGCATTTTTATACAGTTAATTGATAAAAGTTGCAAAACTTTAAAGTAAATAAAAAATTTCGTTTACAATTTCAAAAATAAATTATTGTACATCTTTAACTTCTACGCCTACTTCTAAAGACAGTGTTATATCAGAAGATCAAATTTTTGAGAACTTGACAAAATGAAAAAAAAATTTGTTGACACGATCTGGTGAGGTAGGTACTTTTCATTTCTGAGTTGTGATTTTTGGTGCCCCCTGAGACGTGGTGCCCTAAGCAGTTGCTTATAAGTTCATACTGACTATGCCAAATAATGTAAATGCATCCGTGTTTCGTCTCCATCGCGTGCGAAGCCGCAGGTTACAGCTAGTTAAAATATATATGGGAAAGTTTGTAATAGTATAATGCATGACAATATCAAACGAAATTCTTCTAAACAATGTTTAATTCACTCCCACTGGCAATTTCTTTGATGTCTTCTCTCCTCCCCAACAACAGTGTTTAAGTTGGACCAATGTGTAATCGACCATATGATGTATTGTGCCAGTAACGTACATAATATCAAATTTAACTCTCTTTCTTGACAATGTTTACTTTTCATTATAAACACACGCGCCTTTAGTGAATGAACGCCGCCCCACCTCGTTGGGAAATGGCGGAGGCGGCGGGGGTTCGACGATAAAACTACAGCGCTATGTATGCAAATAAGCAGCTGCAGAATGATGCTGCAGCGCTTGTTGTGTTGTCTTTTGTTCTGCGTGCAACGGTATGTGGTGCGCTTAGTCGATTTGTTATAACAAGATAAACACCTGTGAAATTCCGTTTTTTTTACATTTTTTAGGCTGGATATGCTAAACGTACAAAACTAGAAATAGCCGCAAGGTAAAAATGAAAATATGTGGGAGCTCTTCACTTTTGATAATGCTTAACAAAACATTCGCTTTATTAAATATAGCGGTTTGCCTGCGACTTCGTCCGCGTGGTATAGATAATATATTCAGTTGAATTCTTTTACAGTGGAATTTCGTTTACTCGAAGTCGAAGGGCTCGGCCCAAAATTTCGAATTAACTCGAGACTTCGAATTATTGAATTTTATATCGTTTTTAATAAACGCATTTATTTAGCCTGACTCCGTATATTTCTTTGTTTCTGTGTTTCTTTGTTTCAATTAATATTGAGACAGTTTTTTCAACTAAGTCCCGTTATCCGATTGAGTTGAAATTTTGCATAGGTATGTAGTTCCAATAACAATGCAATATTATAGTAGCTAACTGACCGATCCGGCTTTCGTCCGGATGAAAATCGCACTTTTAATAAGGCACATTAAAAACTTAAAAATAAGAGATAAAAAAACTTTTAAGTTAATTAAACTATTTTATTGTACAATCGATAATGAACTAAAAACTAGGAAATAAATATTGTAACAAAACTATTCTAGTTCATGGTGGAGAATATTTATTTACAATAGTGAAACGTTAACAAAACAAATAAACAAACAAACTCAAAAGTGCTTCTCTATAACGTAACAGAAACAAAACAACAATTCTAACTAATAAAATAAAAGAATAACTAATGAAGAATACAAAGTCACTATTTATGTACCCGAAAACACTATACAACTATATACACAAGATAATTTATAACACAGGGACACACCAAAATTTATTTAGCACACTTATTTACACAGTTTATATTTATTTATTTATCTCAGCACTTACCTCAGTACTGTTCACGGTACTCACTGTCAATTTATTTGTCACAACTATTTGTCGATTTTTAACTCAATGAAGCACAATGTCCGACTACTGAGCTATCGCCGTGGTATATATATGCGCTGGGTAGTCCTTTCTTTTTCTTGCATTCTTTGTTGTCTGGAATTCGACAACAAAGCCTTTTTTACGTACGCATATTGTTATTGTTTGAACAATCAAGCCGATTGTTGTCCCACAACAATCCGTTTGTCATTGTTAGAATAACAAGCCGATTGTTACCCACAACAATCTGTGTATCATTGTTAGAACAACAAGCCGATTGTTGTCCTACAACAATCTGTATGTCATTGTTAGAATGACGAGCCGATTGTCGTCTCACGAAATTCTTCGTCGTCCCAACGGGGAGCGTGTAACAATATGAATCACCATAGGGGACTTTGATTAAACTAAAATAAAATCGTGGGGGGCACTTTGCAGAAAACTTTCATTTTTTTGAGATTGGAAATAATGTTTGAATGTCTTCTTCGACTATATTGTAACTATGGTGACTCATATTTATTTTCTAATTTTTAGTGCATTATCGATTGTACAATAAAAGTTTTTTTACCTATTTTAATTTTCTTTAAAATGTTTAAGCCAAACTACGCTGGCCTTGAATTGGTCTTTTTTAACACCATCAAAACTTGAGCCACATTATTGTGACAACATACATAGTTGGAAACTCATGTTTTCAACATTGTTGCTACAACAATTTTAACATAGTTGGAAACACGAGTTCCCAACATTGTTTTCTATGGTCTGGATAAGACTTAAGCTCTAAATTATCCTTGACATCTAGCAGCGATTGCTTCAATCTATAACAGGGATAGTTTTTTTCGCCTTTTTGAAATTCTTATTTCAATTGTCTGCGCAAAATTGGAATAAAATAAATGATAACCGGTGGCAGATGGAATTTTCGGTACCAGACCGACACGCCTCTATGGATGGTTACACAAATGACTGTTAGTTAGTAATTTACACGTTCAAAATAACAAAGAGTGACTAAGCAATAACTTTATCATCAAATTTGAGTTGAACATTTTACAATTAAAAAAAATGTAATCAAAATGACCATTTCAGTCCATGAAAGCAATCAATTTGAATGTAGGTACGGAACAGTACAATATACGATATTATACAATAGCCTTTGGTTATTTTAAGCTTTATGGTTGGCAACTGTGCGCTAGTATGTGCTTACATCTATGTATGACAGAACAGTAAAAACCATATAAACAGTTCAAAGTATAAAAAAGGCACGTGACGCCGTACAAACACGATCGAAGAGATATTTCTTATAAATACATATTTAAATTACAATTACATCTTATTAAGTTATTATTTATATAAAAAGATAACACATTTACCACTATTATAAAAAATAAATCACCTATATATTCAATTAATTAAACACAAGTAAGCAACTAAAAAATACAAAATATATTATTTGGCTAATGGAAGCATGACGCTCTAATCAACTGAGCTCAGAGTTGCCAGATGTACGAGAAATCTCGTACCATTACGAGATTTACAGTTTTTGTACGAGATACAAGAATAACAAAATTCTCGTACAATTTTGTACGAGATTTTAACAATGACTGCCTTCGCTAGGTATCAGCCAAAAAGTGTAAGAATTTGCACCTACTTTACACACCACAAAACGATCGACTAGGCGCATCACTAAATGCACTACCTCATCACTATATGAAACTAGACAACTTAAGTGGGGAATCCCCGTTTAATGTATTTATTTGTTGTTTTCCTTATTACACTAATGTTAATCACTATGAGTTCTCATAATTGTTTCATTTGAATTGACAGCTAAAAGCGCAAAGAATATGACTACTCAAAGTTAAATAGTACAGTAAATAGCATAAATTATAAATTTTATTCGATATACCTACTTTAAATTTATACTTGTACGAGATATTTAGCAACACTGGTACGAGAAAAAAAATCCGTCATCTGGCAACCCTGACTGAGCTAAGCGACCAGTTGACCAACAGTCCGTACCCTGCATATACCTCTCATCGAAAGTACGTCACTAATTTATACAATAAAAAAAACAACATAGCATATATCTTTTTTGAGTATGCGCCAATTTTCCTAAAAACAATAGGGCTCTTCATATTTGCATACCAAACATCATTTCAAAATTTGGTTTCAATCCGTTCATACGTTTGACCTGTATCGTGTTCACAGACGAACATACTAACAGACATACAGACGCACACCATTACTGTTTTTTTTCTACCACACTTCCCGTTATTTTCTACACTTTTTAAACTTCAACCTAATTAATAGCAATGGGCGAATGAAGGAATTTTTAGGAAATTAGGATAAGGTAGGCAAATTTTGAGCATAGGAGTTTGACAGCTCATCGGCCATGGCCTTGAATAAGGAACCATCTCGATATTTATCTGGAATTGTTGAAAGAAACCATGGAAAACCTCAACAAGATGGCCGGTACAGGAATTACCGTTTCTCGGCGAGAGGCAGTGGGAAAAACTCCCAGCCACATCTGCCCCCACCGGGATTCGAACCCGGTACCTCCCGAATGTGAGTCTGGTGCTCTTACCGCTACGCCAATCCTATCGGTAGTAAATAAGTATAACATGAAAATTATGCTATTTACAATTTATATTTATTTTACGCTCTACCACACTTTCTGACCATCGGCCCTCCCACTGATAGACAGAAGGAAACAGATTTCCATAGTAACGCTGATCGAAGATTAAAAAATATTGTAGTTCATCTCTTGTTCAGATTATCGGCATTGAACTGTACACACGTATGCACTACAAACACACATTATGTAACTTATATTGTATATGTTGTTACTGTGTGCACCACAAAGGGGTTTTCACACAAAAGCTTGGGTAATTGGGTATAGTAATGAATAAGTGAATACGCAAACTGACTGAATAAGAGAGACAACAACAACACACAATATCTCTCTCTCTCTCTTTGTCCGAACAGAGCTTTTCTCTACCTTTTACGTACTCAGTAAACAGGGTTATCACGAAATTACTCACAATGAGAAATGTAGATACATTCATTTTGACGTGATAACGTCTTATAAATTGATGAATCACCAATCTTATAAATTGATAAAACACCGACTGCATGCACGAAAAAGTGTAACGTAACGCTCCTAACGTTCCTAACGCGTAACGTTCCGCCTGACCCTGTGCGTGCTTTTTGCTAATTTCTCGCTCAATTTAAATCAGATCGGTTTGAAACCAGTCTTAAACGAAAGAGGAGAACATTTTACATATATTTCGTATAACAGAATTTGCCTAAACAGTTTTTTTTATACAAATTTATATAGAAAAATAGCTGTATAAATGCAATGTTGTCTAATGCATGACGCGACGCGGTCGGTCGTCTTTGTTTGCCGTACATGGAAATTAGAAAATAACGTATGTCTTGTCTGAACATGAAAACGGCTGCATTTCTAATGTTTAATTCAATTTTTTGACATTAGTATTTTGTGAAATGCAAGACCTTCTAAGTTAACTATTGGAATAACTAATTATTATTAGAACATAATACTTTGAAAGTTGCAAACGTCACTTTTGACATTTCTTATCATTCCGACACCAAGGATAAGCGGATTGAAACCAAATTTTGGGAGGATGTTTGATATGCAAATATGAAGTGGCCTATTGTTTTTGGGGAACATCGGCGCATGCGTAAAAGAATATATCTCTTATAATGATGTTTTATATAATAATAATATAGTTTTTAAAACGGTTTTTACTCTATCTATTTTTACTAGAAATTTTTGTAAATTTTTTGGGGAAAATCGGCGCATGCGCAAAAGAGATACATGCCATAGTTGTTTTTTATATAATAATAGTGTACTTTTTATAGTGTTTTATTATTCTACTTAATAAAATTTACCTAAATTTGAAACGAAAGATGCAATATCATAGATTCGAATTATTATAATTATTATATAAATTTAGGTTATGTATTACGGAATACGTTATCACGTAAAACTATCGTCCGTAAACCGACTTTACAGACAACCAATTTTTTTTTATGTGCTTGATAAACGTAATGATGCCTGAATCAATTCATTCTTTTTTTAAGTAAACTCAAAAATAAATTTTGAAATAGCCACAAAAGTTTTGCCCGCCAAAAAGAGTTTTTGTACGTGTCAACGAAAAATGTTCGACGTTCGTTTTATTATAAAACAGTCACGGGCCGCGGGTTGCCGACCCAACCGAACTAGCGTACACAGTGTAGCTATATCTGATAGCCTAGCTGTCGAATCGCGTTATGTGCAAAAGTGCTCATATTAATTGTGTTCTTAATAAATGTCCAAGTGTATTGCCGTAAAAGTACTAGTAACGGACGCTTGTTAGATCTGTTCGTGCGTAGTACGTTTGTTATGTTTTTTGCGATTAATTTTTTGTGCGTTATCATCGTAATATCTATCTAAGAACCATCGCAGATGAATTACAAACCCTTTACAGAAAACCGCATCTGAATTGATCAAACCGTTTTCCAGATAAATGGCGACATTCGAGTGCACAAACAAACAATCTCTCAGAGCCTAAACGCATATAACTGCTTCGTTCCGTCGTGGTAAAAATAGGACTAACTTTACTTTCCGCCGGCCATAACTTCTGCCAGACGCATTAAAGCCCCAAAAAAATTATAGAACTTTACATACACTCTGACGCTTGATTTTTATATATGGTTCTTAGGGGACTAAGCCAAGCGCTGGTTTTCTTAATTGCTTTTACGTGCTCGCTTTACCTGAGACTACTATTCAAGCTTGTCTTAGGGATAGATTTGGTGCGCGCGCAGTGACAGTTCAAATATAAACACAAAGCTATGGACAGTAGAGGGTAAGGAGAACAATCTCTGTGTATGAGAGTGAAATTAAGATGACGCTATTGTAGAAAGAGTGTCAATTTCTCTCTGATGATTCTATATAGGTTATATTTACCAAATAGTGTTTGACTACGTAAGGATTGAAGTTTTATTTACTCTGAATATATTAACTACTCTAGTCGCCAAAAAATTAAATATTTCCTTTCAGCACACTTCATTTCGTCTACAACTGCTAAGTTCAGATTAAACACTAGCGCCATTCTGGGCACTTTTTGAACTGTTTGACGCTTTTAGATGGACACTTTTTCAGTTTTACTCCCATATAAGACGGTTCTCCTTACATCTACCCTCCAAACACAGAACAAAACGTGTCTGTTGTCTGACTCTGAGCAGAATGACTCCATATTGGTTTGTGGGCATTTATTCATGTCACCCACGTCATAAGATACTGTTTCCTGATTGGTTCTTGTTCAAAGCAAGCACGGGACCTAGAAAATAGCCCCTTATAAAATCTATTTTGTGAACTAGTAGGAGAGCCGTCATTTCCAGCCTCGTACCCAGCCCGCCGGCCAACAGAAGTCCAAGCAGTGTTACCAGCCTCGTGTGCATCGGCCTTTATTTTCGACCTGCATAATACAAAAAACTCGGGTCGCAGTGCGAAACCCTGCCGACAATATAGTGTATTTGCTTTTATAAGCAGTGTGGCTCTATTGTATGAAATTAACTTTGTTTTTGGACAAAATAAAAAAAATTACCCTCTAATACACCCCTTAAAACAACATTTTTTTACTTAATTTCAATACTACATACCAATTCAACATCTGTACCAAATTATATACACCCTTCAGTATGTAAATCCATATCAGTAAACTTGCGTTTTCATAAAACTTGTAAGTCCGGTCCTGTCGGGCCGATTTTATTTAAATTTTAGCAGCACATTTCAATAATTACTAAAGGGTTAAATTTCAAATTTGAAGTGATTCTGAGAATTTTTTCCGTATTTTTGGGCCCAAAAACATTTTTCAACCCCTAAATACCCCCCTTAAAATGGCCCGATCGGGCCCATTTTAAATAGGCTTCTTGCGATGATGGATTCCAACATGTGGACCAAATTTCGTTTCAATCGATTAAGTCTGTCGAGAGTTATCGTGGTCACACATATATATATATATAAATATATATATATATATATACATATATATATAAACATTTCCAAAAATGGTGCCAAACTTCTTAGAAAGTTATGAAACGACGCCAATAGTGTAAGTGCCTTATGGCAAATACACTAAAAATCCATGCCAGTATTCTATTGTTCAAAACTGCAATAATCGGCCCTTTCTTGGTAACCCTGTATTTAACAATTATAACTTGTCCGTTCTATATATAGGCCACTATAATTATAAATGTTATACTAATTCTAAGTGAAAATTAAATTAAATTAATAATTGTTTCCGCGTAATTTAATTTACTTTATCTGTACTTAAATTCAAAATAAACAAGTCTTTATTAAACAGGCTGTATTTATTAATATTCTTGTGAATGCATTCACTAGTTTAGTATTGCCTGTAACCCGGCACCTGCCAGGATGTCTGCTAAAGTTTCTAATAATATACAATCTATTTATGATATTTGATTATACATTTTTGCCGAGCGGGGTGGCGCAGTGGTGAGAGGACTAGATTCGGATTTCGCCGAGAAACGGTTATTCCTGTACCGGCCATCTTGTTGAGGTTTTTCATGGTTTCCCTCAATAATTCCAGATAAATATCGAGATGGTTCTTATCCAAGGCCATGGCCGATTACCTGTCAAACTTCTATGCTCAGAATTTGCCTATCTTAACCTAACGTCTGAAAATTCCTTTATTTGCCCATTGTTATTAATTAAGTGAAAGTTTAAAAATCTAGAAAATAACGGGAAAATAAATGGAATATAGTAATGGTGCGAATGACTTCATAAATAAGCATATTGGCTTTATGGTAAAACGGTAGATGGATGATATGCTTTCATTGATTTCTCCAAGACCAATGTTAATTAGTATGCTTACTTTTGAAGTTCATTATTTATTTAAATAATCAATTAACTCCCCTCAAATTTTCATAATTTGTTTAGCGTATTTCAACTTCATATAAAAAAAGAATCAAGTATTTTTTTCCAAATTGTTTCTTGCTCGTAATTCTTTAAATTAGTCTTGCTTGAATTCATGCATTTTTAAATCAATTATGTCAATTGTACACGCTGATTCCACGCGGACGAAGTCGCGGGTAAAAGCTAGTTTAAATTATTTTCCTTAGTTTCGCGGGACACTGGTGTCGTTTGCTATCAATTTTAGACCTGAACTGTGCGTATTTAAAATTCAATAGAATTTGATAATACTACTAATAATAAATTAATTAATAAGAAAAATCGCAGGATTGTGGACAAAAAGTTATTTATTTATAGCCCAGGGTATTTACAGAAAACATAGCTGTTATTTCAAATAGATCAACCGTCGATTTTCTCAACGTGATAAATAGCAGAAAAATAGTAAAATATTATCATGTGTTTATCAAATTACTATATTTTGATTTATTTATGTTTTTTCACAAGTATTTTATTAATTACATCATCCAAGCCTTCGATTTCTTCTTAATTCATTTGTTCCGGGCTTACTGCTGACACTGCTGCGAGAGGCTTCCCCCACTCTGCCGCCGTTTCCCCTTCACTTTCCAGCGGGAGCGCTCGGAGCTCGGAAAAGCTGATTTTCGAAGGCGTTTTTAACGTACTTGCGTACTAATTACACCATTTTCATATATAGGGGCTGTAGAGTTACTCTTCCCCAACAGAAAACCGTTCGAATATTTACCCTAGGACCATTATGGGCCATATGGCAGAAGATTTACAGAAGCACCTGTTTTCATTTAAACGGGAATAACGCAAAAACTTGCGTATGGATTTTAACGAAATTTTGTCCTAATATAGTAGCCACTAAATGCTACAATTTAAGCCTTGAACGAAGTCTCTGCGATGGAATGGGCCCTGGCAATTAAATGGTGAAAAATGGCACTTTTTCGTCGTTTTTAATTTTTTCTGCCAACAATTTTCAGCCGATTTAAAGTCTACAAAGCTCATTTTTTTTGTCTTTTTAAACACTACAACGTGATATTTTTTATGTTCTCGGAAAATTTTTTTTTAACTGCTTAAATCTTGAAATATCACTTTTAGCCACTTAATGAATTTTTTTACCTACCTTGCCTAAGCCAGATTTTTTCTACTGTATTTTTCTTCGATTACTACTATTTTCTGCTATTTATTACGTTGAGAAAATCGACGGTTGATTTATTTTAAATTTTAAATTAAATACCCTGGGCTATTAGTGTACGACGTTTCGTCTATAGATTTTTATATGTTTTTGTCTTATGTGCCTTAACTTTTGTTAATTGCTATGGTTAGTAATTAATGTTTATTTTCATAATTATTGTTTTAAATTTTCACATTTGTACTTGAAAAAGTCTAAATCTATAGATGAAACGTCGTACACTAAATAAATAACTTTTTGTCTACAATCCTGCGATTTTTCTTATTTATTATCTCGATGGACACGATATCTAATATATACTACTAATAACAATAATAGTAATACTAATAACGGTGTAGCTATGGTTAAAATTTGCGCAAAGTGTACCTAGAAGTCAGGCAGAGCTTCCCTGAAGGGAAAATGTAGTTGTTAATAATGTAAGGATTATGGACGTACAATAATAATAACGCTATAACTAGAAATTTACTTGTGCTCTCTATAACTACATCTCTCTTTCTCTCTTGCTGTGTACTTTTTCCCTTTCTCTGTCCCTGTCTTGCACTAAACACTAACGCAGCGATTTCTAAACTTTTCGCCTACGGACCCCATTTAATTTAAAAAACAGAGTAATTAATTCTTTCTAAACATCAATCAGTAATTTTTCACTAATTACAAGTGCATATTCACTATTTGTCAATGCTAGAATCGTACGCAGAATTAGTGAAAATAAAAATTCAGTAATAAAAGTGAATATAAAAATTCACTATTTATATAAGTGACCATTAAATGTCATCTGACCAACAATTTTTTGATTATGAATTCTTAAAAATCTTTATTCATTCGTTACTTCATTAGTATAATCAACTTTTATATTAATTATACAAGTCGGAAAAAAATTGCATACAAAATAAAGAGAGAATTGGTGTAAAAAAAAACATGCCTATGTTATTGACTACAATTTAAAATCGGTAAAAAACAATAGTATACACGCAATTCTGAATCTGAACTCTGAATCTATGAAAATATAATTAAAATAATCTAATTAACTTAACTGATAAATTATATTACCTGTTTGTTTATCGGTTTACAAGAAACTTGCTATAGAACGATCTACATTCTACATGAATAATAATATGTATCTATAGTAATTGTATGGGGGCACCACAAGCGACACGTATATAATCAGGAGTTTACTATTCTGACAGTGAATTTTACTTGAATTCACTATTCCGAAAGTGAATCAGAAGTCACAATTTCAAATAGTGCCATTTCCACTATTTCAGTTTTAGAGAGTAAATTTATTAGTGAAAATCACAGATTATTAAGTGAATTCAGCTTCATTTAGGCAATTAATGAAAATTTCATTAATTCATGCTTAGAGAGTTCTTTATTATTTTTTTTTTAAGTGAAACTTTTTTACGCACAGTAATGTGAACTAAAATCATCTGACGGAAAACTACAATAACCGTAAAGATTTAAACCTCACCAAATATGATTAAAATGAAAAATTCAACGTATGCAGTACTAGTTCTGACCCGCGACTTCATCCGCATGGAGAGAGAGAGAGAATTTGTGAATTATAAACGCTCAACAGCTGAGGTCATCAGCGTGTATATAATAAAAAAACATCAGAATAAAAGATAAAAAACAAAAAATCAACAACAATTGTTAACAAAAAAAGGAGTTGTATAAACTCTATAAATTAACAATAAACAATGACAAGTAACAAAAACAAATAACAAATAAATAAATAAAATCAAAGAAATCGATCAAAACCGGTCTCTTTTAAAAATCGAAACAGCAGATCGACATTTTCCGGGTCATTTCCTAAAATCACAGACAGATCTGCTGTCGTGTGTCCCTAAACTGAACACAATCAATTAAAATATGCGAGACGCTGATTCCATCCGCATGGAATCAATGTGTACAATTAGTATAATTGATTAAAAAATTCAGCCAACTGGGCGACGGGACCATTCCAACTTCAAAATGTAGACATTTGATATAGTATAATAAAGAAAAGAAAAATTCTGATATCGCGTGAGGTGACGCGGGTAATGACTGGTATTCAGTATGATATTTGCTATTCGTTGTTATGGTTACCTACATAATATGTTCCACGTCATGTAAAAATTTATCAAAGCATGCTAAACTAGTTTATTGCTGACAGATCCATAAAACAAAAGAACAGCTGATTTTTTTTATTTTAAAAATATTTCCGAAACTATAAAGTTTAGAGAAAAACAATGTTAAACAAAACTTTTTTGAAAAAATAAACAAAATAATAAGCCGTTATGAAAAGTATACCATTATTATACACAAAACACCGTTTTAAAGCATAATAAATCTCTTCTGCGCATGCGCCGATTTTCCCCAAAAACAATAGGTAGGGCTCTTCATATTTGCATATCAAACATCCTTCCAAAATTTTCCTTTAATCTGCTCATTTGTTTGACCTGTATCGTGTTCACAAACAGACTGACAGACATACAGACTAACAGACGCACAGATTTATTCCAAAAATATATTTAGTGGATTGAAGGGACCTTAAGACAAAAAGATATTGCAAAATTTTTGAAAAGTGATTTTTGATCTAAACTAGTACCATTCCTCACCTGCGGCTTGGAATGGTGAAATTGTGTATCTCAGCTTAACCGTGAAAATAACCCGCACGAAATAATCGTACGATGCCGGTTGCGTTGACAAAAATTAATCTGTTTCGCGGCAAAAAAAATTAACTCATAACCCAACCGATCCTATGCGATAGGATGGGTTGTAAAGGGTTATGGGTTAATTTTTGAAAAAAAAGTAGTAGTTTTGCTCACTTACAAACTTGCGTTCTAGTTCATTGACTGTAAAATCACTCTTTGCCGGACGGCATTTATACAATTTGGCCAGCGTCGGCCGAACTACATAGCCTTGCCTTGCCATTCAGATTGCTGTTTATTAAATCACTGTTTGTTAGATTGCCCTTACAAACTTGAGATCGCGGACTATAGAATCACTGCTTGCCGAACGACGTTCGTACAGTTCGGCCATCGCCGACCAAACTGTTTTTCTTTGTCCACTTACAAACTTGCGTTCCAGATTTCCAACAATAGAATCACTGTCTGCCAGACGGCCGAACTGTCCACTTCCACCAGAGATGAGTTCGCGACCCCTTGGAAGTACATAATTACGGACCCCAGTTTAGGAGACGCAGCACTGGAGTTTTAAGTGTGGGCCGCAAGCTGCATGGAAAGTAGTGATGGGAAAAATTTTATTTTTTGATAACGTAATAATTATGACAAAAATTTTAAAGTTAAATTTTACAAAAAATGAGTAAATAACTGTTAATAAATCAAAAATAATAAATAAATAATAACAATTAAAACTAAATAGATACTTAACCGATAAAAATATTAATTTTCAATAAATATAATTTTCGAATAATTTTTCTGTAACAGTTATTTAATTTTCTACTTGAAATTTATTTATATTCTTCAAATCAGCGCTTGTTAACCTTATTTCTTCGCGGCTCCTAAATACTCATTGAAAAAAGTCGCGGCTCTACTGACATCAAAAAAATTAAAAATAATAGTAATTAAATAAGAATGTTATAAAATAATCGTTGACTAGTTTGTCTATATTAGGTTTATCTGAGACAAATTTAGTCATAGTTCTTCTTCAACGTTTTATAACCAATTGCACATACCGCTAACCTATCGGTATGTGCTTTATTATCGCTTTGCGCGTCAGAGCTGACTTTCACACGAAATCCATTCAAATTAAAGAAGAGATTCAGATCTATAAAACAGAACCATTTTTAAATCCATTCGAGTTCATAAATACTACTAAAATTATAATTGAAAATCACGAGCAGCAGTTGTCGGTTGGTCTGTACGTATGTACGTCCTAGCTCTACAGAATTTTGGTCTGATTGTCTTGGGCGTATTTTATTCACTTTGTTTACTATCAGACCAGAACCCTATTTAAATTCATTAAAATGTGTTCAGTAGTTTAAATTTTATAAACAGTTTTATTTTGTTATTTAAATAGTAAAAAAAACAACAACAAATAATTATACTGTACATATAAGTGTAATATATTACCGTAGAATAAGTGCTATACTTTTATACGACAATAACAGCAATTTAGTGCGAACGCGCGGTGGTCGGGTGGTTAAGACGTAAGGCCAGTAATGGCAAGGTGTCGGGTTCGATTCCCGCAAAAATCATTGGAAAAATAATTTTTCTACTCCATTTTATTTCCACTTGATATTTATATATTAGGTATAGGTATATAATATATTTCTCATATATTTTCATTTTTTTTATTTTTTAATTGTTTTTTTAATCAATTTTTCAATTTTTTTCTCATATTTTTTTTTCAATTTTTTAATTGTTTTTTTAGGTATCTAATCTATTTTCCCAATTTTTTTCATTATGATATGTACAGTGGAAAACTTGCGGTATGTGCACTTTTGTTTTTGCCAACTATTTCTGTACTTATTTTTGTATGTATTACGGCTGAAAATGATGTTTGTATGTCATACAAAAAGGTATCAAAAAATAGGTTGAATGAAAACTTAAAAATATATTTGTTTTTCATAACATAATTTTATTTTTTTTTTCACAAAATTTCACCGATTACTCGCGACCCCTCGGAATACATCGGCGGCCCACCATTTGAGAAGCGCTGCTTTAAATAGTTTCTATTAATTTTATTTTTTTCTGTCATAGAGATATCGAGGCCGATACTAGTCTCGATCTTGTCCGCAGCACAACAGCACTAAACAAATTCAAGCAATGTATGTAGATTTAACCCATCCCTATACGAGTATATATAAATGGGAATGGTCTCAGTCTATTATGTACACCCAACAGACAGGCCCTGAATAAATACACCTTATATTCTAACATACCTATTCCACGAACAATTAAATTTTAGTGAATCTTTTGCAAATATTAAATTTGGTATATTAATAATTTGTTGGATTAATCCCTTAAAAGGTCTCGCCACTACTTTGTTATTAGTCGGGTAGTTTTATAATTAGATAATATTTTGATAGCTATAAGCGCAGTAGCTTCTAATTGAACAATAATATCATTTGATAAATTACCACAAAATTGTAAAAACAAAACAACTTTTTTAGTTTCTTTTTTGTGTAATACACGATCTAACAAATTTTAATTGGGAACCCGATATATCAAAACGTAGAATCTATCCCAAGAAAGTGGATTTGATTCATTAATCCACTTTCTTAGGAGTGACTTGGGGAGGGTGCAATTGGTCAAAAATTTCTGCCGCTGGTATTTCCCGGTCATTTGGCTTCAACAGACCTAAAAACGAAGCGGCAGAATTTTTTTTTAAATTTTAACCATTTTTTTACCATCTTTGATGTGACGTCGCATTAAGTTAAATATGGCGCCCTTTAGAGGACATAAAGTCATGAACTAAAAAACAATTTTTTTTATGCCGTGTTGGGTATCAAATAAAAGGGCTTAATTTGCACGTTTCAAAAAAATATATATTGCTAGCTGCTGCTACAGCTTTGCTAGCATGCACCTGATAAATAGGAATAATCACGAAATTTTAACCCCTAAACAGAAAGTAAATTCAAAAACTAAAACTCGGCTACTGAAAAATCACGCTCTAAAAAATATGCAACAAGACAATAGCTGTGATCGTATGATGCCTACCCTAACAAAATAATACATTTTAACAGTAGTAAGTAATCATAAGCTTTAGGGCAAAGTGCATCACGCTATACATATCTAGAGGGCGCCATATCTATATCTATACTAATATATAAAGCAGAAGAGTTTGTTTGTTTGAACGCGCTAATCTCAAGACCAATGCTTCTAATTTTTTTTTTGTTGGATAGCCCATTTATCGAGGAAGGCTATAGGCTATATAATATCACGCTACGACTAATTGGAGCGGAAAATCAATGAAAAATGTTGCAGAATGTCAGTCAAAATTTTTCACCATATACTTATATTCAGGTGAAATGCCCTAACTGAATATCTCAATATTAGCGCAGCACGTACAGAAGCTCGGTTAGCTCAGTCGGTAGAGCGCGCGACTCTTAATCTCAGGGTCGTGGGTTCGAGCCCTACCTTGGACGCATACGTTTTTAATTTTTTTTTTTAATTTTCTACATTGCTTTCTTCTAAGGCTATCATTTAAATTTATTTTAGTTTTATTTACGACTAATAAATTAAATAAATCTAAATAATAGCTCATTTGAAAACTATTACAGTACCTATATATAAAAATAATTTTCCTACGGTGTTTTCAATTCAATATTTATTATATTTTATTATACAGTAATTATTGATTTAAAAGAAATAATTATAACTTAAGAAAATATTTTCATCAAAAATGGAGGTTTGAAATCTTTGATTAACGTCAGAATAGAACTCTTCAAATAAATAAAATTGTCGACCAATTTTTCTCAGACCAATATATTGACAAAAAATAAAAAAATAACAAATGAATATAACACAAGATGACGTTTCGATCCAGATTTGGATTTTCTTCAGAAAAATCTAAAAAATATAAAAATTATTAGTATTAGTTATTTAATATTATGTAATAGAATGCACGATGATTGAATATTTTTGAAAGAATCAAAAGAATTAATGAAAAATTAATAACAAACAAACGTCATCTTGTGTTATATTGATTTGTTATTTTTTTATTTTTTGTCAATATATTGGTCTGAGAAAAATTGGTCGACAATTTTATTTAAATGGAGGTTTGAGTTTAAAATAAGAAAGCAGGGAACTGCCGAAAACTGCAAAAATTTTGGACCCAACATTCATCTCGGTAAACTAACATGAATGTTCGTTCTTTTGCAGCCGGGTGAAACCGGACGGGACTGCTAGTGACCATATACAGTATGGTTTTTTAAAAATATCAAGGTCACCTACACTTTCTTAAATACGACCCTGTATTTTTTATCTAGGATTATTGTTCTTTGGGTCAAAGAGATCAACTCTTGTACCAAACATTTTTGAATTTGATGCCATCGTGAACCGCTGTTTGATTCTCAATTCATCCCGTTTCCTATTTTCAGGGGTTTTTCCGACTCACACAATCCACTAAAATTCATCCCGTTTCCTATTTTAGTGGATTGTGTGAGTCGGAAAAACCCCTGAAAATAGGAAACGGGATGAATTGAGAATCAAACAGCGGTTCACGATGGCATCAAATCCAAAAATGTTTGGTACAAGAGTTGATCTCTTTGACTCAAAGAACAATAATCCTAGATAAAAAATACAGGGTCGTATTTAAGAAAGTGTAGGTGACCTTGATATTTTAGAGACACCTCCACCAAACGAAAAAAAAAAACTACATCACATCCTCGGGTTGAAGCACACTTTGTGTTGTTTGTTTTTCAAAATTAAAAAAAAAAAAAAACTACATAACTGTTCTTCCCCTTTGATTCCCTGTAACTTTTGTCCGAAACTTTTTTTTCGAAAACCCTTCCTCTAAAAAATAAAAGGGTGTTCGGTTTTTAAAAAACCATACTGTATATGTGGTGGCATACGACCACGGCTATTTTCTTGTTTCATCCTTCGGATTTTAGTTTTTTAACTTACTTTTTATAAAATCCTCGAACTGCTTATAGAATATGTTGACTACTGATAATATCGAATATCTATTACAACAATAATGATAAAATATACTTGCATGAAACTGTATGAACACAATAACAATAATATGTATTATACAAGTAGAAATAGAAAGAATAGGACAGGTACAGCAAACTGCATGGTACGTAGGTACAGAGTCAAATAATGTATTGATTGTATCATGCAAAAAGCTGCATAGGTCAAACGACATGAAATATGGTTACTAAAATAGTTAATGGACTGCCTGTGAGACGATTGCGGATGCGTCGTTATTAATATTTTATTATTTAGCGACGCAGGCAGGCGATTAATTATTAATAAATTTGCATAATCGTATAATGTAGGTACTATAATTAATTAATTAATTAAATATAAGAATGATCTATGAATTATACTTCTATGGGCTATGTGCAAGGAGGCGGAGCTACAAATTTTTCGATGCGAGCGTTTGTGGTGAGCACTAGGGGAAACTTCAACCTCAAATTTTCCATATGTCAGTGAGCAATGTTTCATTAAAAATGAAAATAGTTATAATTTTATGAAGTTTTTTAATTACAAAGAAAACATGGGCAAAACTAAGCGATCTGGAAATGCTTGTTGTGTTCCGGGCTGTTGCGCTGATGGCGATTTAAGTAAAATAAAGACCATTGGCGCCCTAATTTGACGTTCTGCTGTCAGTGTAAACAAATTAACATCAGTTTTCCTTATAACATTTTGTTTTGACTTATCATGGCCAACTAAAGTTTTTGACTTATCACCTTAGAAACATGTCGCGATTTCCATAAAAAGTGAGTTGAATAATTCTCTATCACCCACTAGCGGCGCTAGTAGGCTTCGTGCACACAGCCTATAGACAAAATTAAAATATTGATACAACCTGTTAAATGACAATAAAAATTAAGTTTAAAAACTAAAACCCGACTACAGAAAAGTAAGAAACAAGAAAATATTCTCATCTGAATCATATAAATTGTATAATGTAATGATTGTTTGGGTTTGATTTAATTTAAAGTTTATTTTCTTCTTTTTAGTGCATTTAAACAAAGGCTTGTTTATAAAAATGTTTTTTTACAATTAATTTTGTTTTTAATTTTTTGTGTGCCTTATTAAATGTGCGATTTGCATCCGGACGAAAACCGGACCGGTCAGTTTGTTATTTTAATATTGTATTGTCATCGGAACTACATACATATGCAAAATTTCAGCTCAATCGGAAACAGGAAATGTCTAATTTTACTTGCAAGGCAGACACCGTAATAGGAGAAACTAAATAAAAGCTTGTAAAAAAATCCAGCCAATAGGGCGACGGAACTAATCCAACTTCAAAAATGTTGACATTTGATTATAATAAAGAAAATAAAATTTCTGATATCGTGTGAGGTGACGCGGGTAATTGATAGTATTTAATATGATATTTGCTATTCGTTGCCATGGTTACCTACATAATATGTTCCACGTCATGTAAACATTAAATCAAGCATGCCGAACTTGTTTATTTCTGACAGATCCATAAAACAAAAGAACGGCTGATTTTTTTTATTTTCAAAATATTTCCGAAACTATAAAGTTCAAAAAAAAAATTTACGAAACTTTCTTGAAAAAATAAATAAAATAATAATCCGTTATGAAAAGTATACCATTATTATATAAAAAACACCGTTATAGCAAATATCTCTTCCCCAAAAACAATAGGGCTCTTCATATTTGCATACCAAACACCCTCCCAAAATTTGGTTTCGATGCGCTTATCCATTTGACCTGTACCTATCGTGTTCACAGACTAACAGACTAATAGACGCACAGAGTTTTTCCAAAAATATGTTTTTTGGATTCGGGGGACCTCAAAACGGAAAGATATTGTAAAATTTTTGAAAAGTGATTTTTGACCTAAACTAGTACCATCCCACTTGTGGGTTGGAATGGTAAAATGTACTTTATTTTTGAATTGTTATAAAACCAAAATTTCAAACAAAAATATATCTTTTTATTTGTTATAACATGATGTTTTTTACATATTTGTCGGTAGTGTGTCTAACACACAAAACTAAAAGTACTTTTTATTCGGATATCTTCGTATAACGTATTTTGTATCTTTTATTTTAGATTTTTGCTGTTTGGGATCTATAGTTCCATTTTTTTTTGTTAATCTTCTTCAGTTCCGTTTTAAACGACAAATCATATAAGAATGTGTATTCGTTAATTCTGTTTCTGTTGACTCTAGTTATAGTATAAGCACGAACTTTTGACGTAAATACACTGCAAATATAATGCATTTTCCATATCGCGTGTTATTATCAAATGAATCCAGGATTAACCGATAATACTGTTAAAAATAATCACAAGTTGTGCGACGGCATTTGTTCCGAAATAGATAAGAAATACCGTAAAAAACTGATGAATTTTGTTTGTTAAGTTTAAAAGTCCACTTCCTGCCCATAAATTATAAAAAATACTAGCGGTCCGGCCCAGTTTCACCCGGGTGCGATAGATATAATTCTGCAAAATGTATTTCGTTTGCACCCCGGCGTCTGAACTAATAGCTTTGAGCGAATTCTAACACGCTGAAATAATGTTCTCTGACAAATAACATGAACAATTTAAAATGTCTGACACCTCAAATATGTCGACATATTCAAGGTGTCAGACATTTTAAACCAAAACGCTAAAGTAATGTTCTCTGACAAATAACATGAACATGTTATTTGTCAGAGAACATTACATACTTTAGCGTTTTTGTTGAAGTTTTTAAGCTATCCAATTAAAAAACAAGCAGTATCTATGAATTTTTTACATGTCGTCAAAACGACATCTTTCGGAAAATTTAGAGGGAAAACGCCCCAAAATCAAGAAAGTCATAGAGGAAATAAGTGTCAGACTAGGCCAATGAAGCCATATACACAGTTTGGGGAGAGTATTTGTCAGTATTTGTGTCGACGGGCACTCTATTAGTAGTACAAACTATACCGTATAAAAAAACTCATCTATATCAATAAATATTATTATTATTTGCAGTTTGGCAACATTGAAATAGATTAGTTTTTCGTTTAGAATGTGGTTAGCTGCGAGCTGCTATATCCCTTTCATTTATTTATCTGAGGCTGTACTTAATTCATATGTACCTATATCACCTGATCTCAGTCTTTAACATCGCAGCGCCGTCGTGTACTACACGTCCAGACAGTACCGTATGAGGAGTTGCATAAGACACAGCCAAGCTAACAAATCGTGTACAGAATATTAAATTTTTTGCCCTAGCGGCCATTCAAGTATTACGTAAGCACCAAAAAGGGGAGGGAGTCTTTGCTTAGCTTATTTTTGACGACCTGATGGACGGGGGTTCTAAATGGTGATGACGTCAGCAATATTTATTTATAACAATAAAGAAACTCGAGCAGATTTAAAAAAATATATAGGTACCAATGCTTACGTAAGCATAGGAGGGTGGAGTAAAAGCTTTGCTTACTTTTGATGACAAGGGGGAGAGGAGGTGGGGTAAAAATTACTAAAATTACAGTGTAAACTCTTTATAACGAAACTCAAGGGATCAAGCATTTTTTATCGTTATAGAGAGTTACCGTTATATGGAGTGAAGAAAGAAAAACAACCAAATTAACAGTAATCTTCAATGTACTGTATATTATTATTATTATTATTATTATTTATTCAAATACCAACAGACCGAAGTCCAATAACAGGTAAAATAAAATATTACAGACGACAGAAAAATAATACAAAAGAATAAAAATAAATAAAACAATAGATTAGAATCCTAAATGCATACATTAATTTTTGATTTAATTTGACGATAAGTATCACTAAAAAAGTCAATATTGTATTTTTTAGCGTATAAATTACATAAATTGCACTCTCTTTATAACGAATTTTAAGGGACCGACCATTTTTTTCGTTATAAAGAATTTTCGTTATATGGAGGGAAGAAAGAAAAATAACCAATTTTCACAAAATTAATTTATTCCAAACATATATACCTATAGTTTGTTAAATTAGCCTGACGTTTTTCGCTATGCCAATATATTTTGTTTTGTATTTTAAGTATCTTATGCATGCCTTGGGATGTGGTGGAATAATCTTCATTAAATAATAGGAATTTTTCGTTTGACGTCATCAAGTGCTTGTTGAATAGATGGTGATGGTTCAGAATGGTCCTCTTTATGTCTGTAAACATTTGCTGACGCCTAAATATGAACATATTTCTTCGTAATAGAGAATGGCTGTTGCGTTATAAAGAGGGTATGAATGTATAGGTTTTAAGGTAAACCAACCAAATCGTAAAAATTTCGACGTTATATGGAGTTTTTCGTTATAACGAAGGACATTATAAAGAGTTTACACTGTATGTTTAGGTACGTATTACTTGAATGACCCCATACCCCCTATAAAATTGTTTTATATGCATTTAAAATGACCCGTTACGTACTAGTGCGGTAAAGTAAAACAAAACTGATGCCAATTTCAAAGTAAATCACTGTTTGTCTGCCAATTGTTCCTTATTGCCTATTAGAAGTGATGTTTGTTCAAATGTGAAAGTTGTGCACAAAATACCATATACAGTAGATCTCTGTAAGTCGAATTTCAAGGGAGACGCCAAAAAATTCGAGTTAAATAGTTTTCGACTTATGAAGGATTTCGACTTGGACGGATTTTGTAAGGAAATATTCGACTTGTAGAGGTTAAGATTCATTTCAAATGATCAAATTGTAAAAGTTCTAAAATTAAACATTGCTATGTTCGAGATACAGATGTCCAATTTATTTTTTCGAGTTATGGACGGAAACCGTATATTTCCATTTCTCATCTTTTGAGCGTTTATTTAGACACCGTAGAAAATAAATATAATAAATTCATGAATTTCTGTCGAATTTTTACCATTCCAACCCACAAGTGGGGAATGGTACTAGTTTAAGTCAAAAATCACTTTTCAAAAATTTTACAATATCTTACCGTTTTGAGCTCCCCGAATCCGAAAAACATATTTTTGGAAAAACTGTGCGTCTGTTAGTCTGTTTGTCTGTGAACACGATACAGGTCAAACGGATGAGCGGTTTGAAACCAAATTTTGGGAGGATGTTTGGTATGCAAATATGAAGAGCCCTATTGTTTTTGGGGAAAATCGGCGCATGCGCAGAAGAGATATATGCTATACCGATGTTTTTATATAATAATTGTATACTTTTCATAACGGCTTATTATTCTATTTATTTTTTCAAGAAAGTTTTGTTAAAAAAATTTTTTTCTAAACTTTATAGTTTCGGAAATATTTAGAAAATAAAAAAAAAATCATCCGCTCTTTTGTTTTATGGATCTGTCAGAAGTAAACTAGTTAGGCATGCTTTGATTAATTTTTACATGACGTGGAACATACTATGTAGGTAACAATGGCAACGAATAGTTAATATTATATTGAATACTAGCCATTACCCGCGTCACCTCATGGCAAGTGGTCTACGAGACAAAAAAGTTTGGGGACCTCTGATCTAAATGCAGGCGCGGTCCGAAAGGGGGGGTCACGGGGGACATGACCCCCCCCCCAAAATCTAAGGTCTAATTGAAAAATCTCAAAAATTCTGAAATCTGAATATACAGAAGAAGATCTGAAGTATCTGAATTCTATTTCCATTTTTTAAATGTTCCTGCTGCCACTGTCGTTACAGAGTATCAGCTATGGATTACAAAGTGGAAACGGGAGGTCACAGAAAATGCTGATACGAAACTTCCTAAGTGTGTAGTTTCTGCCATCGAAGTTTGTCATGATGCTGATTTATACCCAAATATAAAAAAATTTCTCAAAATTTTGGCAACTCTTCCCATAAGTGGTGCGACAGCAGAGCGATCCTTTTCTACGCTTAGGCGTGTAAAAACGTGGTTGAGAGCTAACATGTTAGAAGAGCGATTAACAGGTTTAGCTCTTCTAAACATTCACTCGGAAATAGTACCAGACGTCTCAAATATTATCACCCAATTTGCAAATACAAAAAGACGACTTCCATTTGTTTTATAGATACCTAATGTATAAAATAAAATTGTGTCTTGTGCAATAATGTTTATTTTATTCCAGATACCTATTTTTATTAGTGTAGTGAGTGACCCCCTCCAAAATTTCAGGCTGCGACCGCGCCTGTCTAAATGTTATATGGTCTGTATAGATGGAAAAGTTTAGGAAACGCCGGTTTAGACAACCAACCTTTCCGAGACATATGCTGCAAATCACACCGTATATTTATAGAAAGTGGCAAAAGAAGAATAGAAAGCAGGCAGAAGTCTTTCGCCGGCATGTTGTTAGCATAAGCGCCCAACCACCTCGCTGCAGTGATGTATATAAGAATTAACATGAACGAATAAATAAGGTTTAGCGGAACGTAAAGTGTTCTTGTATTCCTTAATTCCCGCAGTAATTAATTACATTATAGATAATTTCTCCACTTATACAATACGCGTAGAGAACTTCAGTGTATATTTCAATCCTTGTCTTACTCTTACAATGTTATGTATCACTGTCTTTCTCGTTATTGTCGTCTCTTGTGAATAGAGTTACTCTAAACACCGTCATATCTCCTCTATTTCATTTACATGTATCAAGATGTATAGTGAGTAGTTTGAAAACTGGTTCTGCTGAAGACTTTTGTTTGATTTGGGATTGTATTGCACATACCGCTACAGGGAATGTGCTCTATTATCGCTTTGCGCGTCAGAGCTGACTTTCGTTCATACAATAAGTTATATTTAGGCAAGGCCGTAGCCAGGAATTCACTTTGGGTCAAGCTCTGGACCAGAGACAAAAAGTAACAACTTGATTTATGTTAAACTAGCGGTCCCGTCCGGTTACACCCGGGTGTAAAAGAACGAATGGGGAAGGGAGGAACATGAGTACACACATTCATCTTAGTTTACCGAGATGAATGTTGTGTCCAAATTTCATGATTATCGGAGTTACCGTTCAAAAGTTTTTGTCGATAAAAAGGAGTATTTATACTTTTTTTAACTAATAATTTTTTTTTAATTAATTAAATAAAATTAAAATAAATTTAAATGTAAGCCTTAGAAGAAAGCAATGTAGAAAATAAAAAATAGTTGGCAAGACCAAAAGTGCACATCCCGCTAGTTTTCCATTGTATGATAAAAAAATAACAATTAAAAAATATTTTTTATAAATTTAAAAAGATTTAAAAATTTAAAGAAATAAGTAATTAAAAATTGAAAAAATATTTTTTTTAAGTTTGCAAAAATAAAAAAAATTAAGAACTATACATAATATAACATATAATTAATATCAAGTGGAATAAAATAAAACAAAATAAAAAGAAAAAAAATCAATGATTTCGTAAGGAATCGAACCCAGGACCGTGCCCTTGGGGATCCAACGGCATAACCATTACGCCACGGCGGCCTAATACGTGTAGTGGTGTTATCACGGTATAGAAGTGTAGCACTTGTTTTATGGATTACACTATATTTACACAGCAAATATTATATTGTTTTTTTAAACTATTAGCTGTCAAAAATAATAAAATAAAACTGTTTATAAAAATATATATATAAAAAATATATATATAAAAAACTACTGAACACATTTTAGTGAATTTAAATAGGGTTCTGGTCTGATAGTAAACAAAGTGAATAAAATATAACCCAAGGCAATCCGACCAAAATTGCGATCTGTAGAGTCGTGACGTACATACGTACAGACCAACCGACAACTGCTGTTTGAGATTTTCAATTACAATTTTAATAGTATTTATGAACTCGAATTGATTTAAAAATGGTTCTGTTTTATAGATTAGAATCTCCTCTTTTCAAAAAGCTTCAATTTGAATGGATTTCGTGTGAAATTAATTTAGATATAACTTCTTATATGAACGAAAGTCAGCTCTGACGCACAAAGCGATAATAAAGCACATACCGCTAGTTTAGCGGTATGTGCAAAATGCAGTGGTACCTCGACATACGAGTGCCCCAACATACGAGTTTTTCGAGATACGAGCCGACGAGCGAGTGATTTTTTGCTTTGAGTTACGAGCGAAGTTCGAGATACAAGTTCGGTTTAGCAGGTTTAATGACACTTGCCTAACTCATTTCCGGAACATTCTGAGAGGGAGGAAGAAACAAACCTCCTTGGACATGTTTTTTTGTAAACAGCCTACAGGTGAAAGCGAGAAAAATGTAGCGAAAAAGGCAAAGACCAGTGCGGATATCTAATTTATTTCTTTACATTCTCTTTTTTATTTTGTACAATAAATATTTGTCATTTATAAATACGTTTTTATTATTCAAACTGGGGTGACATTTTGGGGGTTGGAACGGATTAATGGTAGTTCAATTGTTTTGTATGGGGAAATTAGCTTCGAGATACGAGTAATTCAAGATACGAGCAAGGTTGCGGAACGAATTAAACTCGTATGTCGAGGTACCACTGTATATTCGCCCAAAGTGGGGCTCGAACTCACGACCCTGATATTGACAGTCGTTTGCTCTACCGATTGAGCCATCCGGGGTTGTGTACTCACAACGCTAATATGAGTATATTTAGTTAGTGCATTTCAACCTGAATAGAAGCTTATTTTTGAAATACATTTTGCAACATTTTTCATTAATGCTCCGCTCCTAATGGTCGTAGCGTGATATTATATAGCCTATAGCTTTCCTCGATAAATGGGCAATCCAACAAAATTTTTTTCTTAAATTTGAACCAGTAGTTCCTGAGATTAGCGCGTTCAAACAAACAAACAAACTCTTCAGCTTTATATATTAGTATAGATTATAACATATGCTTATTATAGTATAATTTAACATAAATAAAAAATTTAATTAAAAGGTAACCGACGATCTGGACTGATCTCGGCATTACGATGAACGCTCATCAAGGCTAATCCAGTCAGTCGTGACTGTCCCATGCTGTTTCTCAAAAATGTTTTTAGCCTCCTCAACAAGGAAAAAGTACGCTCTGGTGTCGCCGTCTACACAGGTAGCGTCACGAGTATTGACAGTAGCTGATGAATCATAGGAAACATTACTGCGTTACAGCTGTCCAGCGCTTCTAGTGGTGTAGTGGGCCATTCCGCAGCAACTATATTTTTGACCACTTTGCATGCCACCCGATAACTCCTCTTCAAAACTTGTTTGATTTAACAAGTTTACCAAACACTTTCATTAATCCGTATTATGTATAAATTAATTGTTAGTTACGAAAAAACTTATTTAACCTTGTACTGACTTGCGATCAACGCCAAAGCGACATATGATATGAAATGTAACAATGAAAGATGAGTGAGAGAGATGGAGCATTTCTGTCACTCATCTTTCATTGTTACATTTCAGATGGATGCCGAAAAACGTGGAATCCACAGATCCGAAAAAAGAGTCGAAAATATTTTAGTAGTATGTATAAAACGGTGAATTGGCTAAAGCATTTCGGTGGGGGTTGAAATCTCACCCCCGCCCCTTGCCTACGGCCTTGTATCCAGGTTAATTTCGCACGATTTTTATCATATAGTGTAAAACTTAACGGTTTTGCCAACTACTTTGGAAACTTCTAAAGAGTCGTTAATTTTGGACCCCCCTCATTACCAGTGGCGTATTTACCCAAGGGCCATGGCCCGGGGCGGCAAGCTGCGAGAGGTGGCCCACATCAACACACTGCTGAATTTTTTTCATAATTGAAAGATTTAAAATTTCTTCACACATTGTTAAACAGTTTTAAAAAAAATGTGAGCCATCGTGAGACGCCTGCCAGATGTGAAACATCTAAATTTTTTAGAACATTTTGTTTAGATGAAAATGTTTGGAAACTTCAAATGATTCAATTCTTAGATTAACGTCTGAATAGAACTCTTCAATAAAATTATCGACCAATTTTTTAAAAATTGATCGATAATGTTATTTATTTGAAAACTTCAAATCAGTATGAGTTAAACAACGTACAGTAATTATTTACCCAAGGCAATGTACCAAATAATGTTAAATGTCGACATCATCAAACACTATGTTTGCTGTACTCAACTTTAAGTCACAAGCAGCGGCACTTAAATGACTATTCTAGTAACTAAAATGACGAGAAGTGTCGTGGAACACCCGGTTGGAACGAAGTTCTTTTCGCTATTCATTATGCAGGGTGTTTGGCACATGAACCGACACAATTTTTTGGGGGGTTCTCGTGGTCATTGTGATCATTTTAACCCCAATGACTTTTGCCCTAAGTGTCATGGTTATCGAGATACGATTTTTTTTAGTTATTTTCGAAAATTGGCCTAAAATTGCCTTCAAAAAATCGTAACCTGTTTGTTTTTGGTACTAGAGACACGAAAATACATTTATTGAGTTCTCGAATGACTCCTTGTTCTAAATGAATCATAATTTTATGCAAATAGTATCTGGAAAAAGACCCTATGGACTTTTAAAGTGCCTGTATTAATAAAAACCAGTAGAAAAAAATAATTTAAAAATCATTTAAAAAAAATTAACGGGTATTTAGAAATTAGTTTTGTTGAGAAAAATACTCCACTTTATCCTCTTTTCAACGATATGCCACATGTCATATTTATCATTCAGAATGTAGCCAAATTAAACATTACCAGTTTGCAAGAGTCAACTCGTGCGCCAAAAAATATCAAGTCAGGTAGTCAGCCGTTATGGATCTAGGATGTAAATAACAAAAATCTTATTGGGCCGTTTTATTTACCCCAACGCTTAAACGGAGATGCATATTTGGAATTTTTAGAGAATAATCTTCCAGAGTTATTGGCAGAAGTGCCTGTGTACGAAGAAGACGTGCCGATAGTGTTTCAGAATGACGGTTGTCCGGCACATTACCAACGATCAGTACGCGAGTTTTTAAATTATTCTTTCATCAATTCGTGGATTGGAAGAATAGGCCCAATCCCGTGGCCCGCACGATCCCCATGCCTGACACCTATAGATTTTTATGTCTGGGGACGTGCTAAAGATCTAGTATACGCAACGGAGGTACCCAGCAGAGAAAATTTAAAAGAAAGAATAGACGCTGCATTTGAAATAATGAAAAGGGAAATGCTTTTGTGAACAACAACTGTTGAAATTAGAAATAGGTGTCGTGCTTGTATCCGATGTGGAGGGGCACAATTTGAGCAAATTTTGTAATCATTGTCTACCTGTTTAACAGTCAATATCGTTTAATGAAAAGTGAAACAAGACTTGTTATTTACATCTTAGATCCATAACGGCTGACTACCTGACTCGATATTTTTTGGCGCACGAGTTGACTCTTGCAAACTGGTAATGTTTAATTTGGCTACATTCTGAATGATAAATATGACATGTGGCATATCGTTGAATAGAGGATAAAGTGGAGTATTTTTCTAAACAAAACTAATTTCTAAATACCCGTTAATTTTTTTTTTAAATGATTTTTAAATTATTTTTTTCTACTGGTTTTTATTAATACAGGCACTTTAAAAGTCCATAGGGTTTTTTCCCTGATACTAGTTGCATAAAATTATGATTCATTTAGAACAAGGAGTCATTCGAGAACTCAATAAATGTATTTTCGTGTCTCTAGTACCAAAAACAAACAGGTTACGATTTTTTGAAGGCAATTTTTAGGCAGATTTCCGAAAATAACTAAAAAAAATCGTATCTCGATAACCATGACACTTAGGGCAAAAGTCATTGGGGTTAAAATGATCACAATGACCACGAGAACCCCCCAAAAAATTGTGTCGATTCATGTGCCAAACACCCTGTATATCTAATAATTTTTTTACTAATTTGTCTGATAAATTATTCAAAAATTTTATTTATAATAAATATAATATGATTATTAAACAAAAATTAATCGAGTGATTTGCAACTCTAAAAAAATAAAAATAACATTTGTTGCGGACACCCGCATGGCAGATGAGTTCTACCACTAAACCATTGACCTTGCCTAGATATCGCTATTTATATAGGTTTAGTACTAACATTTATCTAGAGCTTCAAAAAAAACATAATATTGTAAGATACCAAGTTTGCGGGCGTTGGAGTGAGTGGATAAGGTCTTTCTTTGGAGCAAAATTAACAATTCACACTAACTCATTCATACCAACATACAAAAATAAAATTACACAAGTATATACACATCATTGCCAACTTAAATGCATTCTATAAAAAGGTCCTAAATTTAATTAATTACAATATTAAAAAAAATAAAACAATGTTATCAAATATTAAGTACATACTACATGAATATTTTGAACAATATTGATTTTTCTTTTGCTAAAAAAAGAAAAAAAAGGAAAAACAATTTTGGGCTCAACCGGGAATCGAGAATCGTACCCGCACAAAGTAAGTAAATATTTACAACCACGTCAAAGAACAGTTTTGTTACAATATCTAATGTTTCAAGGTCATTCACGCAACAAGAACAACACTGTTCAGTGAAATTGAGCGCTTTATTAGCGTCATAATTTTCAGGTTTGGTTGTACCTTCACGGCGTAGTTACAAATAGACGTCTTTAGTTCGCCTACAACACGCATCGTTCGTGTCCTAATGCAAAGCCGGGACTCAATGTACGGACGATTTGTCGCCGAACAATGTGAAACGCTTTCAATTGTCTCATGTTCCAAACTCAACATAGTGCTTTAATTTATTTAGCCGAAAGAGTTCACTGAAATTACCAGATTTTTTATTTACCTACTTTTATTAATAAAACGGTGACAGAAATGGTCAAGGAGCACTTGGCAGGCACGGTCGCAGCCTGAAATTTTGGAGGGGGTCACTCACTACACTAATAAAAAATAGGTATCTAGCTGGAATAAAATAAACATTATTGCACAAGACACAATTTTATTTTATACATTACCTATAAAACAAATGGAAACTATTTTATCGCTGTTAGGGGATAGCTAAAAATTTCCTTTTGTTTTTGGCAAATTTTTGAGATTTTACAATTTCTACAAATCCGCTTACGAGAGTAGAGGTCTAGCGCGTTGCGATACGACGCTGGGACACTTTAAAAAAAAGGTCCCCCTAATCCAAAATCATATTTTTGGAAAAACTCTGTGCGTCTGTTAGTCTGTTGTTTATTTGTCTGTGCATACGATACATGTCAAACGGATGAGCGGATTGTAGCCAAATTATCAAATAGGAGGATGTTTGCTATCCAAATATGAAGAGCCCTATTGCTTTTGGAGAAAATCGGCGCATGCGCAGAATTCATATGTATATGCTATACCGATGTTTTTATATAATAATCGTATACTTTTCATAACGGCTTATTATTCTATTTATTTTTTCAAGGAAGTTTTATTAAAACATTTTTTTTAAACTTATATACATAGTTTCGGAAATATTTTTTGTAGATCTGTCAGCAATAAACTAGTTAAGCATGCTTTGATTAATTTTTACATGACGTGGAATATATTATGTAGGTAATCATGGCAACAAATAGCAAATATCGTATTGAATACTAGCCATTACTCGCGTCACCTCACGCGATATCAGAAATTTTATTTTCTTCATTATACTACATCAAATGTTAACATTTTGAAGTTGGAATGGTCCCGTCGCCCAGTTGGCTGGAATTTTTCAAACTGTGTCATTTCGAAGCGAATTTTTTCTATGAAATATTTCAGCGTAATGTATTTTTTAAACGCAAATACCGGGGACCAACTTTAACCAAGAATTTTTCTACTGATTCGAATTGAAAAAAATTTTTTTCGTTGAATAGCCCATTTATCGGGGAAAGCTATAGGCTATACAATATCGCACGCTCAATTGGAGCGGAACATCAATGAAAAATGTTGCAAAATGTATCTCAAAATTAGTCCGTCCGACAAATATTATCAGGTGAAATGCCTTAACTAAATATTGCAATATTAGCGCGTGACGATCACAAGCCCGGATAGCTCACTCGGTAGAGCGTAAGACTCTTAATGCCGGGATCTTGGCTTCAAACCCTACGTCGGCGAATATGTTTATATTTTTTTTATTTTCTACATTGCTTTCTTCTAAGGATTACATTTCAATTTTTTAAAATTTTGTTACGACTAATTAAAATTAAACAAATCTAATTAATAGCTCATTTGAAAACTGTTACAACTATAGGTAGGTACCTATATAAAAATAATTTCCTACAGTGTGTTCAATTAAATATTTATTATATTAAAAGAAACTTATTACTTAAAAAAAGTATAAATACTGCTTTTTAATGATAAAAACTTTTGAACGGTAACTCCGATCATTATGAAGTTTGGACACAACATTCATCTCGGTAAACTAATATGAATGTGCGTACTCATGTCCCTTCCTTCCCCATTCGTTCTTTTGCACCCGGGTAAAACCGGGCGGGACCGCTAGTCAATCATAATTGTTTTGCATAGTCGTAAAAAAACATAAAAATTACTTTGTACCTAATTTTCGTTTTTTCTAAAATAATAAACTAATGTTAATCGATTTTCAAAAAAACGGGATACATAATAATATTATCTGTTAATAATAGACTATATAAGCTGTGTAAACATGTTTCCAAAATTGATGTCTTGATACAGATTTGCGGTGCAGAAGTGTAGCCCTTCGAGCCGTTGTTTTATTATAGTTTACAGACACAAAACTTTTATTAATTGTATCTAACAATATTTTTCAAAAATCAATGTGTTTTTTTATTTGTTTTTTTTCTTCTTAACAACAAATGAAAAAATTAGTAGCAGTTTTCAATAATTATGAATAACGGGAATGCGGACACATACCTAGGTATAATATTATTCTTTTCTTTTATTGCTTACGTTTCATCAAAAATATTGACTTTGTCAAAGCTCAAAAAACAATTTTTTAAATTAGAAAATAATGTTTAACATAAAAAATTATAATTCATTTTCCACTTTAGAAAATCTCATAAATTTTTTATTATATTTTTGCTGAAACGTAAGCAATAAAAGAAAAGAATTATACCTATGTGCCCGCATTTCCGTTATTCATAATTATTGAAAAATGAAAATAAATACTACGGACTTTAAATGGAAAATAATATTAGTAACAATGTTACAACAAATAAAAATTTGCAAACAATGAAAAAAATGGTGTTAATAATTTCAATTACATTTTGTTCCCAAAGTCCCATTTCAGTAATTTCATCCAAATTGTTAGAGCCGTTTTTGATAAAATATTTTGATAGATAGGTTCATTTTATACCTAGGTCATACTACGTACATACAAGATTAGTTCGTCTAATATACTTAATAGAGGATTTAACACGTCTTGATCAATTTTGATACTGTTTTACATAGTAAAAGTTTTCAAGTGTTATAATTTAAAATAATCATGACAGAAATATCGGTGAATGGCTACGGCTTAAGTACAATGTGTCGATTGTGCTTAAGGAGAGGTGTTACGCTGTTCGACATATTTTTCTCATCCGAAATGGAATGTGAAGTAGCGGATGTAATAATGGCATGCGCTCCAGTTCAGGTAAGTTGTTTCTTTTTAAATATAGCGCTATTTATTTTATTATTTTTTATGACATACTAATTTATTAACTTGCCAGTACATTGGGAAGCTATTGTAATGGGTCCGAAAATCAAAATAAAATTTTTTAACAAATTGTTGTTTCAATATTTTTATACTATTTTTTAAAAAAGATGTCAAGATGTGTGTGTGTAAAATCTTAAAAATAAAAAATCATACCGCCGACGTTAAGGTGCCACTAGACGCGTCTTAATGTAAATACAGTTTGAAGCATTTTTTTTTCAAAATCAGCCCAGCCGTTTTTTATTTTCCTCCAATAGACACAACATCTCGCGAATAAAAAATAATATCAACTTCGTTAAGGGTTAGGTTACGTGGCAACCGTTCTGTCTATCCGCCACTTCAATCTATGTTATACAGCCGATTTTTATAGTATATGGTATACGTACATTGCGACACATTCGTTACATTTGCAATCTCATGAATCAATTTTACTCCAGCGCGAGCGCACCAAAAGAAGAGTTACTTTAAAAAAGTAATATACTCCTCTATAGCCATATTCACCGAACGTAAGTGGTTATTTATTCGGTTCAGTTGTTCTCCAGGTAGCTTTTCCTAGTGCTGGATTAACCGATAAGCAAAGTTAGCAACTGCTTAGGGCATCACGTCTCAGGGGGCACCAAAATCACGTGATTTGCTGATATAAAACTGTCTTCAGAAATACAGATATTAATAAAAAATAATTAATAATTTATTTTTGAAAATTAAAACGTAGGTAATGTACTTTTTAACTTTTTTTCAATTAGATAAGTGTATAAAAATGCCTAAGGACCGATTTTATAGACAGTCAAATTTTCAATGAGACCATTTATTGTAAAATTCAATTTTTTCACTCAAATTCAATGCTTTTTAACTTTTTTTTTCTATCAATTTAAAACTTATGACATTCACGATTTGAATTTTTTTTAACTTAACATGACTGAGACAGATAATATTAGAATATTTTTTTTAGACTGTCGTTAGAGATGAGTGCCCATAGGCAATAATGCTTAGGGCATCAAGAAAACTTAATCCGGCACTGGCTATTCCTCTGAATAAATAGCGATATATCTATTCACCAAGCATAATTATCTTTACTGCAGGTATAAATCTATTCTGTCCTTTACCCAGGGTATAAATATTTATTCGCCTGATAAAATAACAATGACTGCATACATAGTTCATAATACCTAACCTATAAACATTGAGTATTATATCTACAGTTTACCCTTGTGCATTTATTTATGTATTGTTTATTAAACTTTTATTAAGTGTATAATTGTGAAACATTAAAGTTAGTGAAAGTTTGATGTGCAATAGGGTTAAGATAAAACATTATTATTTTGTGAAACTTTTTTTGACGTTTACACTGACGCCAATCGCCATCGATCTGATTCTTGGATGAACGTCAAAATAGTCAACAAAAAAAGCAAGGCGTATAGTGCAGTATATATTTGTTCTACAAGTAACTATTCTAACAGATATATTGCTTGGTAAATTTAAAGTAAATTTTATTCGTAGGAATGAATTTGTACCAAGGCTAGTAACTTCTATCTTTAATAGTGTTCGGTGAATATGGCCATTAATAATAAATACCTAGACTTAATTTTAAAGTATAGCGTACTGTTTATGCTATAGACATCCCGTCAAAACCAACATTTATGCGAACGAATCAGAAGACAAAATTGACAGTCAGGGGAGCGTAATCGCGAGCAAAATCTACGACATGTATGAAACGCGAGCGAAGCCACAGAATGGGCTTGTACTTTATGTAACAGGGTCTTTTATAAATGTTAAATGAAAAGGTATTTAGAGAGATAAATGTTTGGAGACGCTTCAGTAACTATGAAGGAAACAATAATTTTTGGAATTTGTTACAATATATATAATATATATGTCACCGGGATATTGTCAAACCCGTGATATTGTAATTTCACTAGTGAAATTACAATATCACGGGTTTGACAATATCCCGGTGACATATATTGCACATACCGCTAAACTAGCGGTATGTGCTTTATTATCGCTTTGTGCATCAGAGCTGACTTTCGTTCAGATAAGAAGTTATATCTAAGTTAATTTCACACGAAATCCATTCAAAATGAAACTTTTTGAAAAGAGGAGATTCTGATCTATAAAACAGAACCATTTTTAAATCAATTCGAGTTCATAAATACTATTAAAATTGTAATTGAAAATCACAAACAGCAGTTGTCGGTTGGTCTGTACGTATGTACGTACGTACGTACGTACGTACGTACGTATGTACGTACGTCACGACTCTACAGATCGCAATTTTGGTCGGATCCCCTTGGGTTATATTTTATTCACTTTGTTTACTATCAGACCAGAACCCTATTTAAATTCACTAAAATGTGTTCAGTAGTTTAATTTTTATAAACAGTTTTTTTTTTATTATTTTTGACAGCTAATTAAAATAAAAAAACAAAAAACATAATAAATATACTCAATTAATGTAGTATGATACGTAAAATAACTGCTACACTTCTATACCATAATAACAAAGGCGTTGTACGGCATCGGTGTGGCCGAACGGTTAAAGCGTAAGTCATGTAATCCCAAGGTGCCGGGTTCGATTCCCGCTGACATAAGAATTTTTTTTTTTTTTATATTCCATTTTATTCCACTTAATTCCACTTAATATTTATATATTATATATAATATATTTCTCATATATTTTTTTTATTTTTTATTATTTTTGACAGCTAATTAATAGTTTAAAAACAATATAATAATTGCTGGCTAAACATAGTGTAATCCATAAAACAAGTGCTACACTTGTATACCGTGATAACACCACTATACGTATTAGGCAGCCGTGGCGTAATGGTTATGCCGTCGGATCGCCAAGGGCAAGGTCCTGGGTTCGATTCCTTACGATATCATTGATTTTTTTCTTTTTTTTTCTTTTTATTTTGTTTTATTTTATTCCACTTGATATTAATTATATATTATATTATGTATAGTACTTAATTTTTTTTATTTTTGCAAACTTAAAAAAAAATATTTTTTCAATTTTTAATTATTTATTTCTTTAAATTTTTAAATCTTTTTAAATTTATTAAAAATATTTTTTAATTGTTATTTTTTTATCATACAGTGGAAAACTTGCGGGATGTGCACTTTTGGTTTTGCCAACTATATTATATATATTGTAACAAATTCCAGAAATTATTGACAAAAGGTCGTGATATTGTAATTTCACTAAGTGAGATTATATTATCACGGGTTTGACAATATCCCGGTGACATATATAATGACTAACCTACCTGACACAAATAATCGACTTATTACACTTATTGCACGTATTCGTAATAATAATAATAATTTCGGGCGTTTAGGTACCTACTAAGTTACTTAGGACGACGAAATATGTGTAAAAAGTATAATCCCGATGTTTTTGTTATTATTCACTATTTTATATTTCCGTTAATCACCGAGCGGGGTGGCATAGTAGTGAGAGCACTAGACTCGCATTCGGGAATCGGGGGGTACCGGGTTTGAATCCCGTTGGGGGCAGATGTGGCTGGGACTTTTTCTTGCTGCCTCTCGCTGAGAAACGATAATTCCTGTACCGGCCATCTTGTTGAGGTTTTCCGTGTTTTCCCTCAATAATTATTAATTCCAAATAAATATCGAGGTGGTTCCTTATTCAAGGCCATGGCCGAATTATCTGTCAAACCCTTATGCTCAAAATGTACCTACCTTATCCTAATGGACTAAAAATTCCTTCATTCGCCCATTGCTATTAATAGAGTGGAAGTTTTAAAAATGTAGATAATAACGGGAAGCGTGATAGATGGAAAATAGTAATGATGCGAATGGCGTCTGTTATGATATAAAGTCGAGAAACGGACATAAAACGCATTATTATTATTATTTATTATATTTTTTTTCATTTGTCAAATTATTATTATCTTGATTCTGTTTCAGATAACGAAAGGAGACGAGATGCCGAATTTCATCTGTCAGTTATGCCACACTCAAGTGGAGAAAATTCAACAGTTTCAAAGGCAAGTAGTAGAGTCCGATAAAATTTTGCGACGATATTTAGAACAGTTACACACTAATTCTAATAATCAAATCAACGATGATTGTTCCCCCGAGAAACTTTCTGATAGTCCTTTGATCGATGCCCCTAACGCAGAGATCACCGTAAAGCGTGAACCTCAGGAGCTTCAGGACATATTTGACATGGATGCCAACCTGAAAGAAAAGTCACTTGAAATATGTTCACGATCTGAAATCAAAGAAGAAAGGACGGATGATAATTCACTGTTTCCAACTGACTGTGCTGATGACACAGAAACTTTATCCAAATATGATGATAGTGAAATCAATTTTGAAGATTCAAAGATGGATATAGGAGAGACTAAAGTAGGTTTCGAGATCGGTCTCAACTTGAAGGAGACAGGACTTGCAACTTTTAATTCAACAAATGCAATTAACGACGGAATGTCTTTAATATGCGGAATTAAACAAGAGCCGATGATTGAACAGTTTTCAACTTTAACTGAATGCGTTAATAACACAGTAAACGCTTCATCTAATGTCGACGTGATTAAAAACAGCTGCCAAGATAAAAAGACAGATACTGGAGACAAGGTGGAAAATGCCTCTATGAACAATAGCATTGAGACAATTTGTGGTAACAAACCGTATCAATGCAACATTTGTAATTTGCGTTTTAACATGCGTGGGAGTTTAAACAAACACAAACTAATTCATGCGGGTGAGAAACCATACCAATGCGATGTTTGTAATAAAAATTTTACTTTGTCTTGCAATTTAAAGACACACACACGAATACATACTGGTGAGAAACCGTACCAATGCGATGTTTGTAATAAACTTTTTAACGTGCGAGGGAAATTAAACACACACATCCGAATACATACTGGCGAGAAACCGTATCAATGCGACGTTTGTAATAAGAATTTTTCTTTGTCGTGCAATTTAAACAAACACAAACGAATGCATGCTGGAGAGAAACCGTACCAATGCGATGTTTGTAATAAAAATTTTACTTCTTCTTGGAATTTAAAAACACACAAACGAATACATACTGGTGAAAAACCGTACCAATGTGACGTTTGTAATAAATATTTTTCTTTGTCATGCCATTTAAACAGACACAAACGAATACATACTGGCGAGAAACCGTATCAATGCGACATTTGTAATAAGCGTTTTAACCAGCTTACGAGTTTAAACAAACACAAACGAATACATTCTGGTGAGAAACCGTACCAATGCGATGTGTGTAATAAAAATTTTACTTCTTGGAATTTAAAGACACATAAACAAATACATACTGCTGAGAAACCGTATCAATGCGATGTTTGTAATAAGCGTTTTAACGTGCGTGGGAGTTTAAACACACACAAACGAATACATACAGGCGAGAAACCGTATCAATGCAACGTTTGCAATAAGCGTTTTAACCAGATTACGAGTTTAAACAATCACAAACAAATACATGCTGTTGAGAAACCGTACCAATGCTATGTTTGTAACAAATGTTTTAACGTGCGTGGGAGTTTAAACACACACAGACGAATACATACTGGCGAGAAACCGTACCAATGCGACGTTTGTAATTTGCGTTTTAACGTGCGCGGGAATTTAAACAAACACAAACGAATACATTCTGGCGAGAAACCGTACCAATGCGATGTGTGTAATAAAAATTTTACTTTGTCTTGCAATTTAAAGACACACACACGAATACATACTGGCGAGAAACCGTACCAATGCGACGTTTGTAATTTGCGTTTTAACGTGCGCTGGAGTTTAAACAAACACAAACGAATACATTCTGACGAGAAACCGTACCAATGCGATGTGTGTAATAAAAATTTTACTTCTTCTTGGAATTTAAAGACACATAAACAAATACATACTGCTGAGAAACCGTATCAATGCGATGTTTGTAATAAGCGTTTTAACCAGCTTACGAGTTTAAACAAGCACAAACGAATACATTCTGGCGAGAAACCGTATCAATGCGACGTTTGTAATTTGCGTTTTAACGTGCGCAGGAGTTTAAACAAACACAAACGAATGCATGCTGGAGAGAAACCGTATCAATGTGCCATTTGTAATAAGTGTTTCTCTCGATCAGACGTATTCAATGCTCACAAGCTTAAACACTCGTGAGATATTTATTTTGGTAAAGTTTTGTAACGGAACGTTATATTTTGATCAGTCTGTATTACTTGTTTTTTGAATGTTTGATTTTGTAGGATCATACTGGCCAGTCAGATTCTTGAATGATAAGGTCATATAAATCGATTTTTTTTGATAAAAAGTTACAAAAATATATTTAGAGTTTAAGTTTAAAATTTATAAATAAAATGAAATAACCAAAATTTATGTTAAAAATAGATAGATAGATATATATTTTGTCAGTCGAGATATACAAAAACTGTTTGACACGTCAACAAAATATTAAACATTATAAATTACAACGTATAAATTACACAATATAAAATATTACAGAATAAAATTATTGGCAACATAAAAATTCATCTATGCTATAAAAGACCCGTTCTAATAAAAATGTTTTTACATTCCTTTTAAAAATCGAATATGTATTATTTTTACACCTTTCAGGTAGTCTATTGTATATATAGACTGCGTAATTTTCTGGGCAATACTTAAAAACGTCTTTCGTCGCTAGGAGAATTTTAATTGATTTTTTTCCTCGAGTATTATGACCATGTCCATCCTCTGCCAAGGCATAGGTTGCCATATTTTTGTGAGCGTAAAGCAACAAGCAAAAGATATAAATGCATGGAACTGTCATGATTTTTTTTTCGAGAAAAATAGCCCTACAAGATTGGTTTCTTTTCAGTTTGAACATTGCGCGTACTATACTCTTTTGCTTGATGAAAACACTTACAAAAGAGGCATTATGACCCCAGGCTGCAATACCATACCTTAACACAGGATAGACATGGCCATAATAAATTGTTTTTACTATGTCTGGACTCGCTAAAACATTGGCCCTTTTCATCACGTACACAAACTTTGACAAGCTTTTACATAAATTACAGATGTACTGATCCCATTTTAAATTGTTTTGTAAAAATATGCCCAGAAATTTACTCACCTCAGTCTCTTTTATTTTTATATTATTGACTACAATATCTATGTTATAGTCTATCCTGGATATCAAAATTACAAATAACAAAATATATATATATTGAAATCTACAAAAAACAAATTATATTAAAATTACAAATAACAAAGTATATATTATTCAATAAATAAAATTATCGACCAATTTTTCAGACAATATATTAACAAACAATATAAAATTAATACATTAACGTTTCAATCCGGATTTGGACCTTCTTCAGAATTGATCTAAAAAATATAAAAATAATTAATAATTAAATATAATTCGCTTTTTTATCATAATTAATTTTGAAAAAATCTATAAAAAAGCGAATTATATTTAATTATTAATTATTTTTATATTTTTTAGATCAATTCTGAAGAAGGTCCAAATCCGGATTGAAACGTTAATGTATTAATTTTATATTGTTTGTTAATATATTGTCTGAAAAATTGGTCGATAATTTTATTTATTGAAGAGTTCTAATCAGACGTTAATCAAAGATTTAAAGTATATATTATTATTATATTAAAATTGCTAAAAATTAAAATTTATGTTAAAATTATAAAATTATAAAATAAAACCAAAATTTATATTATTTAAAATTAATAAAAATACATTTATTCTAAGGTAAGCGAATTATTTTATTATTAGTAAAGGTATAGTAGAATTATTTACCTTCCACGATTACGGAAAAGAGCCATTAACATATGCCATTTGTTTTCCAGAGATGCTAATTGACCGATAAAATAAAAATTAATATTGAAATAGGCATACATAACACCGTACGCCACAGTTTTGAAATAATTTAAATATAGACAAGTTATTTTACACTGTTCGATCGAAAATCTGATTAATGAATGAGCAGAATCTTCAGTTACGTTTGACAAAACAATAATTTTTAACTGATATTTAAATAAGCAAATATTATATTTCTGATTTAAAACAAGTGTTTCCAAAATTATTATCAAAAATTTTTTCGCAGGACTGCAAAAAATAGTGATTTTGTATAATAATTAATAATTATTAGTTATTTAATAAATAAATTTTGTTTACGCTTTTCATAATAAAAACTTTTTTTGAACTTGTAAACTCGCGGTACATAATAATTTTGATTTGCCATTTTTCACGATGGAACTGGATATTGGGCAAAATTCCAAAATGTTGTTATTTAAATTACATATTATACCTAACTAATGTTCGTCCTGTAGTCGAAATTCGACCGTAATTCACTCCGCATTTACTAATTTCTTTCAGTGTATAAATGTATGTTTCATTTCATTTAATTTAGGGCCGTATTCATGAAGACTTGTTAAATCTCTCAATAGTTATTGAATCGTTAACTGTTATTGAATCAAATTGAATCAATAAGGAAAGTTGGTATTCATGAAGCAGAACTGTCAAATATATAACTATTGACTCGTTAAGATTTGTGCCATTATAAATTGAAAGTTGTTCAGTGGATATCAGGTAAAATGAAATATCCCTAAATATTTTATCTTTTTCACGCTAATGAAACAAAACAATACTTAAATCTTTGTTAACATCTGATTATATTGTAACAAAACTGTTCTAGTCCGTGGTGGAAAATATTTGTTTACAATAGTGAAACGTTAACAAATCAAATAAACAAACAAACGAAAAGTACATTTTTATAGCGTAACAGAAACAAAACAACAGTTCTAACTAATAAAATAAAATAATAAGTAATAAAGAATACAAAGTCACTATTTATGTACACTAAACACTATAAAACTATATACACAAAAGTATTTACAACACAGGAACACACAAAAAATTTATTTAGTCACTTATACAGTTCATTTATTTATTTATCTCAGCAGTTATCTCAGTACTGTTCACGGTACTAACTGTCAATTTATGTCACAACTCGATGAAGCACAGTGTATCACTGTCCCTGTATGACTGGGCATCTACTGAGCTATCCCGTGGTTTATATATCCCCTGAATAGTTCTTTCTTTTCTTGCCTTCATTATTGTCTGGAATTTGGCAAAAACGCCCTTTTTACCTACGCATATTGTTAGAACAGCAAGCCGATTGTTGCCCCACAACAATCTGTGTATCATTGTTAGAACAACAAGCCGATTGCTGTTCCACAACAATCTGTGTGTCATTGTTGGATTGTTGTCTCACGAAATCCTTTGTCGTCGCAACGGGGAGCGAACAATATCATATTATAAAATAATACGATTTCTGACTAATTTTTCAGATAATCTTTGTTAAAACCATTAATCAATTTATGTCGAAGTCCAGATTTAAACTAAAAAATATAGGTACCTATATTTAAAAAAATAATTTCATATTATATTAGTAAGTATTAAATTGAAAATTGAATTTTAAACATGGTGACCGTTTTTATCGTAACATAATGCGGGATGATGAGTGTTCATTTCGTACTAACCAAAATAACATGGAGGGTAAAGATTCCTCCATGATGTGATCAATAACACTAGGCTAGATTTGCCGCTAGATTCCTTACTAGATTTGACTACTGGTTTTCCAGCACTGCTTTTATGTGTTCGCTTCACACGAGACGTCTTTTCAAGCTTGCATTGGGGATGGATCTGGTGCGCGCGCAGTGACAGTTCATATATAAACAGAGCAAAACGTGTCTGTTCTCTGAGCAGAATGTCGTCATGTTGGTTTGTGGGCGTTTATCCATGTCGCCCAGGTGACAAGATACTGTTTCCTGATTGGTTCTTGCGCAGAGCAAGCAGAGTACCTACTAAGAAAAAGAGCCCCTGTTCTAATTTTAAAGGCCGCTGCACACGAGACTAGAAACGCTGCTAGATTCCTTGCTAGATTTGCCTACTAGTTTTCTAGCGCTGGTTTTCTTGATTGCTGTTATGTGCTCGCTTCACACCAGATATCTTTTCAAGCTAGTTTTGTGAATAAACCTGGTGCGCGCGCAGTGACAGTTCAAATATAGCAGAATGACGGCATGTTGGTTTGAGAGTGTTTGTTCAAGTCGCCCACGTGACAAGATATTGCTTCCTGATTGGTTCTTGCTCATACCTAGCAACGTACCTAGCAAGGAAAATAGCCCCTGTTCTAATTTTAAAACCTGTCTTGTGAGCTAGCAGGCGAGCCCGTAATGACGTCATTTTCAGCTTCGTACACAGCCTACCGGCCTTAAAATCAATCTTGTGAGCTGCACACGAGGCTATAAACGCTGCTAGGAGTTCTGCTTGCCGGTAGGCTGTGTACGAAGCTGAAAATGACGTCACGACGGGCTGCCTTGCTAGCTCAGAAGATAGGTTTTAAAATTAGAAAATGATACTTACCATAAACATGTACATCATAAACAAGTGTAATCATAAATTATTATTGTAATACCTTACCTGTAGATAACGATATATCCACGCAATAGCCTTAGATGCTGAGCGTGTTTTATGCAAAAAAAAAAAATTAGAACGGGCTATTTTCCTGCTAGATTTGTTGCTAGGTATATGAGCAAGAACCAATCAGGAAGCAGTATATTCACGTGAGCACTTGAACAAACGCCCACATGTGATTCTGCCATACAACAGACACATTTTGCTCTGTGTTTATATTCGAACTGGCACTACGCGCGCACCAGATCTATCCACAAAACACGCTTGAAAAATAGTCTCGTGTGAATCGAGCACTTAACAAGCAATCAAGAAAACCGGCGCTAGAAAACTAGTAGGCAATTCTAGCAAGGAATCTAGCAGCGTTTCTAGCCTCGTGTGCAGCGTCCTTAATTTACAGATTGTCTACTGGATGTCATCACGATGATCACAAAATGTAGGATTGCGATTAAAATTATTAACAACTAGCGGTCCCGTCCGGTTTCACCCGGGTGTAAAAGAACTAATGGGGAAGGGAGGAACGTGAGTACACACATTCATCTTAGTTTACCGAGATGAAAGTTGTATCCAAATTTCATGATGATCGGAGTTACCGTTCAAAATTTTTTGTCGATAAAAAGCAGTATTTATACTTTTTTTAACTACCTAATAATTTTTTTTAATTAATTAAATAAAATTAAAATAAATTTAAATGTAAGCCTTAGAAGAAAGCATTGTAGTAAATAAAAAAAATAAATAAAAATGCATTCGCCCAACGTAGGCTTCGAACCCACATTCTTGATATTGACAGTCGTGTGCTCTACCGATTGAGCTAGCCGGCGTTGTATTCTGACAACGCTAATATGAGTATATTCAGTTAGTGCATTTCACCTGAATAGAAGCTTATTTTTGAGATACATTTTGCAACAGTTTTCATTAATGCTCCGCTCCTAATGGTCGTAGCCTGATTTTATATAGCCTATAGCCTTCCTCGATAAATGGGCTATCCAACAAAAATTTTTTTTTTCAATTTGAACCAGTAGTTCCTGAGATTAGCGCGTTCAAACAAACAAACAAACTCTTCAGCTTTATATATTAGTATAGATAACGTCAAAGAAACAGCAGGTAAAGTTTGGCTACGACAAAAATGTCGTACGGCTATGTGTTAACAGAATCATTAGGCACGCCACTGTTAATAATCATTGTAAAGAAAGGCTTTTAATAAAACAATTTTACTATATATGTGCACATTTAGTTTTTTGTTCCTTTCATACTACTTACAGCGAGTACAGTGTACACCTATACATACTTACATGCATAAGTGAAATGTTTCAATTCACTGAGTGCAAGCGAGATAAAACGATATACTATCGCTTAGGGATGGATCAACAGCACTTGTATTTATCTACAATCTGACATAAGAGTATAATTTCTATAATGCCCATATTCACCGAAACTATTAATATAATTAATTGATAATAATAATTCTTTATTTTAAATTCCAAAGAACATAATAGCGTCAGTTTAGAAATAAAATTACTATGAGAAAAAATCATGTAAATTATAAAAACAATTTTGAATTAAAAAAACTCGGGTCGCAGTGCGAAACCCTGCCGACAATATAGTGTATTTGCTTTTATAAGCAGTGTGGCTCTATTGTATGAACTTAACTTTGTTTTTGGACAAAATAAAAAAAATTACCCTCTAATACACCCCTTAAAACAACATTTTTTTACTTAATTTCAATACTACATACCAATTCAACATCTGTACCAAATTATATACACCCTTCAGTATGTAAATCCATATCAGTAAACTTGCGTTTTCATAAAATTTGTAAGTCCGGTCCTGTCGGGCCGATTTTATTTAAATTTTAGCAGCACATTTCAATAATTACTAAAGGGTTAAATTTCAAATTTGAAGTGATTCTGAAAATTTTTTCCGTATTTTTGGGCCCAAAAACATTTTTCAACCCCTAAATACCCCCCTTAAAATGGCCCGATCGGGCCCATTTTAAATAGGCTTCTTGCGATGATGGATTCCAACATGTGGACCAAATTTCGTTTAAATCGATTAAGTCTGTCGAGAGTTATCGTGGTCACACATATATATATATATAAATATATAAATATATATATATATATATATATATATATATATATATATATATATATATATATATATATATATATATATATATATATATATACATATATATATAAACATTTCCAAAAATGGTGCCAAACTTCTTAGAAACTTATGAAACGTCGAGAAATTTTGGTCCGACCCCTAGGTCCCGCCATCCGACCGACGCCAATAGTGTAAGTGCCTTATGGCAAATACACTAATAATGCCTCAAGGACACTTTAAATTCCCTACAGGATACAATATTTTTTAATGAGCATGGTAATCTGTTGTAGATTTTAGTAGCCATACAGACAGGGCCACGTTGGTAAGCCACTAATAAAGCCTTGGGCAAAAGTAAATTATGTTTCTTACGCGTTAAGTAACCATGGTCAGCAGACTTAAAATTGGAAAGATGACTTTTAACGTATGTAGCCATGGTAAATATATATAGTGACGGCAGAGTTAAAATATTATGAGCTATGAAACTCTCTTTACATGAGTGATTAAAAGGTAAGTTAAACATGATACGAATTGCTTTTTTTTGAAGAATAAAAGCACGACTCATAGCAGTACAGCTACCCCACAACAGAATACCATACCTAACGTGACCATACGTCCCGTTTTGAACGGGACCATCCCTTTTTTCGGTTATCTGTCCCGTTGTCCCCAAAGAAAGCTCCGGGACGCACAATTGTCCCGTTTCCCGAAACCGCGCGAAAATTATAGAGCTCGCCGGACGCGAGCGGTACGGGTTTCTATTTCAGCTAAAAAAAGTAAATTTACGTTAATTAAAAAGAAGTAAATATTTAAAAAACTGTATACGTACATCATATTTTTGACAATTGTATTTCAACCGATTGATATTTCTATATTTGTTTATCATAGATATAAGTGCATATACCTTTCTCTTTTCTCATAAGCAAATGATATAAATATGTTTCTATGATAATGATCTAATAACTATATATTTTATGTTGCATATTTTTAATTTGTAATAATATTAATATCTGAGTTTTTCTGAATAAAAAACATTAAAAATGTGTTTTTTATTGAGAACCTGCTAATTGACGTAAATAAACCGATGTCCCGTTTTGAGTAAAAAAATAAATGGTCACGTTAACCATACCTCATATGAGGGTAAATGAATGCGTAGTACATTGTTTTTAAAGTAGCAGTGTCAACTTCACGTGATAAGCGTCTAAGAAGAAAAGTATTTTTTGACATTTTTTTTGCAGACACTGTCAATATGGACGTTCCAATCTACATTTTCATTAACCCATAATCCTAAAAAGTTAAAATTAGTAGTATTGTCAATCACATGATCATCAATTACTATAGCAGGAGATACATTTATTTTAATTTGCTTCGTTAAAAAATGCATAGATTTTGTTTTTGTCAAATTCAGTTTTAAGGCATTTATTGCACACCAATCAGAAAGTAAATTTGCTGCAATGTTAGCATCAATTTCAAGTGAAATAAAATCAGAATTTTTGAACACTAAAGTGGTGTCATCAGCGTACATAAAGGTGGCCGCCACATCATTAACTGATTGAGGTAAATCATTAACGTAGAAAAGAAATAGTATTGGTCCAAGCATTGACCCCTGAGGAACACCCATGTCACACGTCTGAACCTTTGATTTGGTACCATCAATAACCACAATTTGAGATCTATTACACAGGAAAGATTGAATCCAAGTAAAAGCATTCCCTCTGACGCCATATTTGAGAAGTTTGGCAAGCAACAAATAATTTTCTTGAGGAAAATAAATAAATAAATAAATATGTAAGATCCCAGACCTGCCAGACCTAAGTCATTTCAGTACTGCTAAGATTTTATGTGTAAATGTACAATATTTAGTTAAAACGTATGCCAATTTGCTAGCTTGAAAGCGGGGTCCTTTTAGAGATAACAGGTTCTTAAGCATTGGCGTAGCAAGAGGGGCCCTGGCCCACCCTAGAATATTGATTGTTCACGTACAAATAGCAAGATAAATCTACAATATACAACATATTTTCTTTGAAGTCTTGTCGATCGATTTCGCCTCTATGAACAGTTTTCAAATTATGTGTAAGTGGCAGCTGATAATGGTAGGTGGAGTTGAAAATTTGCCCCTCCCCCCCCAGGATAAATAACTCATAAATAAATTCACAAGAGGAACTGTAGAAATAATAGTCCACGGTTATAGGTCAGGTGTTATGATCTATATGTGGCGGCCATCACTATTTTATCAGGCGAATAAATATTTATACCCTGGAAGTAAGACAGAATAGATTAATTATATCTGCAAAAAACATATTTACTATTAATTACTATTTATTCGGAGGAATAGCTACCTGAAGAACAAATGAACCGAATAAATAACTACTTACGTTCGGTGAGCTTTCAGACATAATAAAGGCCTTGCTGCTGAACTTTATCGAAAACAAAATCAAAAATGTATTACAAAATGTGCGCTTGAACAATTTCAGAGATATTATTTCTTAAATTCTTGTAACATGTATTTCAATTTATCGAGATAAGACAGGGGTCGGCAACCTTTTAAGACGGAAGAGCCAAAAGTTACAATTTACAAAATTTCCCAGTTTTTAAAGAGCCACTAAACATTTTCGTTTCAGTATTATAGTATTCGCTTATATAGGTATATCTGAGGACGATACGTCGCGACGGGGGCGGTGCGGGTGAGACGCGAGTGGAAATGGCTGAGATATAGACATGGATTGATTGAACGATTTTTAAGGGTTTATATAATAAAATAATTATTTTTGCGTATGGAACTGGAAAGTCGCAACTTTACACCAAAAGAGCCGCATGCGGCTCGCGAGCCGCAGGTTGCCAACCTTGAGATAAGACAAAAAGCATCGTTTAGGGCGAAACATTTTCTATGGATTCCCAGACGGATTTTTTTATTCGATATAGAGGGTGCGCATAACACGTGTCAAACAGACATATCAAACACTATGATACTTTCTGTGTTCACTGTTTAACCTCTCAATTTTTAAAAATTATAAATGCCAAAGTAACTGTGTCTGTCTGTCTGTTACGCTTTCACGGCCAAACCGCTGAACCGATTGTGATGTAATTTAATATAGGATAGCTTGAAGCCTAGGAAAAGACATAGGCTACTTTTTTTTCAAAATTCAACCCGTATGGAAATGAAGTGGGGGTCATAATATTGTATGAAGTTACGCTTTCACGCTCAGACCGCTTGATCGAGTGTGATGAAATTTGATATGGAGTTTAACGAGGAGAGATATATCTATATTTTTTTTGCAGGATGGTAAGTTGAAAATACAAGAAATACGTGATTAGGTATTGCAATCCGGAAAACCGGATCCGGTATTCCGGCGGATCCAGCATAACTAAAAGTTTACCGGATCCGATGATGCCAATTTTATATTGTAACAAAACTGTTCTAGTCTGTGGTGGAACTTATTTATTTACAATAATAAATGTTTAACAAAACAGTTAACACACAAACGAAAGCGTACTTCTTTAACTTAACAGAAATAATAACGTTAACAGAAACAAAATAACGACAGTTCCTAATAATAATAAAAGACTAAATAAAAGAGAATATAGAGTCACTAAATTATGTACACAAAATATTTACAACACACAAACACAACAAAGTTTATCTAGTATACCTACTTATTCACACTTGTCTATTAACTATATTCACACGATTATTTACAAAAAGTTATTTATGTAAAACCAGATTTATATAATTGAACTCAATGGTTTACACACACCCAAGTTCATTTATCTTCACAGTATACCTGAATGATTTATGTCGCAACGCCAGAGCACTTGTATCAACACATGAACAACACGGACAGCTGACTGACTTGCCAACCACTCCGCTTACATTTTATAGCTTTGTCCCCCGCCTGTAGAATGTTCTAGAAGCTTCTCAACCTTTCTTAACATGCATTGCCTTCTCCAGGAAATTCTATGAAGGTCGTGTTGTTACCTGCTTTTCATTGTTGTTGTCGTGGTCTGGAACATTATCGTCCCAACAGGGAGCACGCAACAATATTATATATTAAATAAATATATTTATATTAAGCAATGTAGAGAGGTATCACTGTACCAAATTTCATGCTATCATAAAGTGCGCCATGTTGCTATATTTTTTATCTTACGCGCACCACTATTTTTATTTATAGGCGTTATTATTTTCCTTAGTGTTTAGTTCTGTCATAAAAGGACCAACATATTAGCAGAAACGACGATTGATTTTAATTAAATTGTGACATTGAAATTGGTCGCAAATTTATTGAGCTATAGTTTCAAATTTGAAAAAAATAACCCATCCTTGAAATATTTAATGGAGAAGATTCACGAATCACTTTGGGAATGAGTTTCGTTGTCCAATACAAGGGATGTGGAAGTAAGACCTCAATGTAGTGTACACAACCCTAGTAACGTTACGAAAAAGAAAATTCGTATACTCTTTTGGAAATATGTTGCTTTATTCGACACAAGGGCTACGCATTTTGTTTCTTATAATATTGTATCAGAAAAAGGTTTACAATTCACTTTATGTCGAATAAAAATTTGCACTTTTTCGTTCCAGACAAATCAACACACCCTTATAATATCGCATCAGAAAAGGTTCACAAACCACTTAGCGCATTCTCTATTACAAGGGATGTGTAAATAACTGATACATATTAAATCGATACAGTCGATAGATGTATTTATTTATTTGTCAGTTGTTTATCATTAATGATCTCGATTCACGATACATTAAAAAAATGCAAATTTTGTCAATAAACTCGGTATATGGGGTTAGAATAATATTCTAAACAACTTTATCCATTATTTTTTTTTCGATATTTCTAACGCGAATCAATATATTGAGAATTGTCCTTGTTTGTGAATTCGTTGAATTTAAAGTTCAGATTTAAGGGGGTCACCCCATGTGACGAACGATTTTTTAGACATTTTTTTAGGAATGTTTTTGACGACCAATAAAAAGATAGTACTTTGAATTTTTATGAGATATTTATTAATATTTCAGTAGTGTATACAAAAATTTTCAAACATAAATCTCCACAAAAACATGAGCTGTACCACTCCAAAGACACCCATCTTGACAAAAAGGTTGTTGACGGTCTCCATGATTCCGACTGATTGGCTTATCTCAAATAAAAAAAATTAAACAGAATTTCAATCTGTAACCCTGTGGCAATAAGATGAACTTTCGAGCTAAAAAGTATAAAATAATTTCTTTACATACCTACAGATTTTTAACTTGTAGGATTTGAAACGAAAAAGGTGGGGCGCAATATTCGTTTTATCTCATAAATAGATTTTTTCATTGATAGCTACTCTCTACACTTTTTATATAATTGTCGAATGCGCCCCACGTTTTTCATTTCAAATTCTACAAGTTTAAAAACTGTAGGTAAAGAAATTATTTTATACTGCTTTTTGTACTCCCACAAAAACAAACGATTGCTCTACATAGAAAAAGATCGCTTTTTATGGTAAATTTTGGTGAAATTGCGTAGAAAAACATTGTAACGAATTGGAAAATACAAAAAACGTTGCTGAATACATGTACACACAGTTTAATTGAGCAGGATCGATTTAAAACTCTACTATGCTTTTCATACAGAGAGATATGTAGATAATATGTCCAAAATCCAAGGTCATTGTCAAAGTAGATTTTTTGACAAACCTTTCTGCAACCCAGCCTAAATCAGTAATTAAAATTTGACACTAACAAAACTGTTCTTCGATGTGGTGGTAGGTACATATTTATTTACAACAATACAATGTTAACAAGACAAATAAGCAAACAAACTAAAAGTACTTCTCTTATATAATGGAAATTAAACAGATATAATGTAACAAACAAAACAACAACTTCAAAGTAATAAAAATAATACAAAGTCACAAGATACACAGAGATATATACAAGAAATATTTATATACGCGCTCTAGAAAATTTATCTACGAGCTCAATAGTTTATGTCTAACGACCGAACACTGTATTGTTAGCACTACACATCTGTGTCTGTTCAACTGTTCCTACACCATCTTATTTACCTACCTCTGCTGTCGCGTGATCAAACATTCTTGAAAAAATCTACCTGCGTAGAAATTCTGCGAGATTTTTTTCTCGAACGTTCGAAAACCGTTCCACTCGCTTTTACAAAAACTCTTCTACCTGCGCTCAGTGTTAGTGACGTCTATCAACGATTTTTAGGCACGATAGTCAAAGTTACTGAAAAAATTAGAGGTCCGTGCGGTCAAAAAAGATCAACACATCCCTGTATAATATCGTATCAGAGAAGATTTCACTTTGGGAATGAATCGCCTTCCCGGACAGCCCAGCACAAGGGATGTGTACGTGAGGAGTTCTCACAGGAGGGGTGAAAGCACTTTCTCTAATTGAGAGCAGGTCTGTGGGCATTATATGTACGTACATCCTGTATACATACACACACAACATTATACATCTCTTTCATACATGCATTGGTATTACTGAATGGCATACTGAATTTACAGACGTTTTTAATTAAGGACATTCAGATATATTAGTTTTGAAGTAAAACTTAGGCGTATTTTGTGAGTTTCGCGACGGAGCAACTCGAAGGTTTGCCATTACAAAATGCATGTATAACAAAATATAATTCCCGACTCCCGTGTATATAATACACTAGCGGTCCCGTCCGGTTTCACCCGGGTGTAAAAGAACGAATGGGGAAGGGAGGAACATGAGTACACACATTCATCTTAGTTTACCGAGATGAATGTTGTGTCCAAATTTCATGATGATCGGAGTTACCGTTCAAAAGTTTTTTTTAACTAATATTTTTTTTAATTAATTAAATAAAATTAAAATAAAAAATGTAAGCCTTAGAAGAAAGCATTGTAGAAAATAAAAAAAAATAAATAAAAAAGCATTCGCCCAACGTAGGGCTCGAACCCACGATCTTGATATTGACAGTCGTGTGCTCTACCGATTGAGCTAGCCGGCGTTGTATTCTGACAACGCTAATATGAGTCTATTTAGTTAGTGCATTTCACCTGAATAGAAGCTTATTTTTGAGATACATTTTTCAACATTTTTCATTAATGCTCCGCTCCTAATAGTCATAGCGTGATATTATATAGCCTATAGCCTTCCTCGATAAATGGGCAATCCAACAAATTTTTTTTCAATTTGAACCAGTAGTTCCTGAGATTAGCGCGTTCAAACAAACAAACAAACTCTTCAGCTTTATATATTATAGTAGTATAGATGTGACCCGGTCCGGCTTCGCCTGACTTTGTAGGTTGTCATTGTTTTTTTGTCGACTTAAGTTTCAAAATGTGTCGCCGTGAAATACGCTTTTAATTTTAAGGGGACCGAGGAGGTCAAAAAGCGAGCGATATTGAATGGGCGCTAATCGTGAGCTTACAAAATTAGAAAAACAGTTTTTCAAACAAATAAGTCACAATTCTAAATTTTCTAACTTTATATCTGATAGTTCAATTTCCTGGCATTTGATACCGCCTCGAGCACCCCACTTCGGTGGTTTGTGGGAGGCGGCTGTAAAGAGTTGTATAAATATCATTTACTCCGAGTAAAAAAAATGCGTTGTTCACGTTTAAAGAAATGTATGTACACTCCTAAATCAAATTGAAGCTTGTTTGAATTCGCGACCCATAACTTCAATATCCGACAATCCCTCTGACTTGAAAGCCTAAACTCCTGGTCACTTCCTTATGGTTGACTCAGCCAGCGCCCTTTTGGCGCCAAAATCTTGCAGAAGTCAAAGAAAACCGGCTGCCCCGATGACAGTGTATAAACCAACATTTTTTGGTCAAGGTTATGTTAATTCATGTCTTAACTTTATGTCTAAAATTATTAATAAATCATTTAGTATGTCTCAAAAAACTTGTTTAATATACAGGTTAAAATTAAAACCATGAAAATGAGGTCTATTAGGTCGATTGAATTGAGAAGTCTATAAGTCCACCCTGCTGGATCCCGAAAATACCGGGATCCAGCGGGACTAAGATGGTTCAGTTCCGCAAATACCGGGATTGAAATTATCTTGCGGGATTGCATTCCCTACATGACATCTTGCACTTTAAATACATAATATCTTAAAAAATTAAAAACTTTGATTAACGTCTGAATAGAAATCTTCAAATAAATAAAATTGTCGACCAATTTTTCTCAGACCAATATATTGACAAAATAAAAAATAACAAATCAATATAATAATAGATGACGTTTCGATCCGGCTTTGGATCTTCTTCAGAAAAATCTAAAAATATAAAAATTAATTAGTATTATATTGATTTGTTATTTTTTATTTTGTCAATATATTGGTCTGAGAAAAATTGGTCGACAATTTTATTTATTTGAACATAATATCTTACTTTTAACAATCTGAAACGAATTCGAACACACAGTTGAAGTTTTACTAAACACGGAAATGTTTATGTTTACGGTAATTATTGTCTTTATTTGCGTTTTTCTCTAAACATATTTTTCATGATTTATAATAGATTCAAATTGTTCCTTGCAATTCAAAAATTTATATATTTTTATTAAGTTTGTATAGAAATAGTTCCTGTTACTATTTTGAACAAAATTGGGCATGGATTATTAAATATTACAATTTTTTGTTATTTTACTTTAGTTTTAGTTTAGGTACCTATGTAAAGAAATAAATATAGGTAGTATTAAGCGCTAAACGTGCGAAATTAAAAAGGGCTGGCTGTTTGCAAAGTCGTAAAAAAAATTGTGCGTCGGCTAACAAAAACTGGCAGAGTAGGGGCGGTCTACCGCGAAAATAATTTGCCAGCTAAAGATATTAATTTGGGCGCCACGACTCTCCCACGCACTTTAAGTAGCTTAACTTGTTGAGTCGGAACAAGTTCTTCGATCCCCAAACAAAGAAAATGTGGTATTGTTGCGGAGGAATTTTACTTAAAAAAATTATATAAATAAGCTTACCAAATTACTAAAGTAATAATTTCACCTTAATAAATGTACTGAAAATAAATTATTATATATTTACGATCGTATAAATATTCACAAACACTGGACACCAATACTCAAATAAACTAAGATTAACTACTACGTCCGTTTGTGCCAATTAGGATGTAATCTAATTTAAAAAAAAAACTTTATTTATATTAATTCACAACGAGGTCAACCAATAGCCAAAAATTTAAACTAATCCGCACAAACGGTAACTTTACAAATTATAAAAAAATAAATCTAGCCCCAGCGCAGGTAATTTGTTATCATACTATAAAAAAATATCTTTTCTTTTATGTCAGCCAATAACAAATTTCCTTAGATTGTAATTCTATTCTAAATAATAATAAATTATAATTATTGAATTTATCAATTAATTACTCTTATTCTACCAAAATGTTTTCTTTTCGTTTCCGTGACTACTCAAATGAATAATACACGGCACCAGATTTATCTACATATATAAAAATCAATGCCACTTTTCGTTGTAATTTTATAACTCAAGAACGGGCTCACCTATCCAAACCAAATTTTTAGACTTTGTTCGGACTATTTAGAGGATGGTTTATGTGAATTTTGCACAAAATCGGTCGAGCGGTTCTTCATTTATCACATTTTTTGTAACAAATATCTATAAAAATCAATGCCAAGATATATAAAAAATGTGATAAATGAAGAACCGCTTGACCGATTTTGTGCAAACTTCACATAAACCATCTACTAAATAGTCCGAACAAATCCTAAAAATTTGGTTTGGATAGGTGATCCCGTTCTTGAGTTATAAAATTACAACGAAAGTGGCATTTTTTAAAAATCAATTTTTTGACGTATGAAAATACTTAAATATTGTAAGTAGGTTTTGGAATTTTATACAAACAATGAAACAATTGTTCTCAAAATATTATGAAAGTTAATCTTTAATTACTATCCAAGTGAGACTTAAAATAAATACGTATTTGAAAGAAAGTTAAAAACAATTATTATTATAGGTGAGTAATTTTAATAAATAAATTTAATAAATAAATTTTTAACCTCAATTTGAAGCGAAAGATGCAATATCATAGATCAAGATGACGGCGAATCAGTTTTGCAACTACCCGCAAGTGTTTTAAAGACCAGTTATTCACGAATACTTTACGCTATTTTTTTTCGAGCACGACGGCGCAGCCGGAGTGAACCCTCGAAATAGAGCAAGTGTTTTAAAGACCAGTTATCCACGAATACTTTGAGCTATTTTTTTTCGAGCACGACGGTGCAGCCGGAGTGAACCCTCAAAATAGAGCAAGTGTTTTAAAGACCAGTTATCCACGAATACTTTACGCTATTTTTTTTCGAGCACGACGGCGCAGCCGGAGTGAACCCTCGAAATAGAGCAAGTGTTTTAAAGACCAGTTATCCACGAATACTTTACGCTATTTTTTTTCGAACTCGACGGCGCAACCGGAGTGAACCCTCGAAATAGAGCAAGTGTTTTAAAGACCAGTTATCCACGAATACTTTACGCTATTTTTTTTCGAGCACGACGGCGCAGCCGGAGTGAACCCTCGAAATAGAGCAAGTGTTTTAAAGACCAGTTATCCACGAATACTTCACGCTATTTTTTTATTGACGTATGCAGTCATATGTTTTTCCATACACACATATACGCACATGTATATTTTAAAATAGCTAGCAATTAATAAAATAGATAGATAGATAGATAGATAGATAGATGTTCCAATTAAATTTTTTTATTATTTAACTTTATACGTAGCGAAGCACGTACAGGGCCGCTAGTTAAATATAAAATATTATCCAGAGCGAATGTCACAATCGTTTGCCCTTGAAAAGTCAATAGAGAACGTTGCACCACTTACCAAACTTAATCGTTCGTTTAATTATATTAACCATAAATCAGAAATGATTACCGTTAGTAATCGGGTCAGCTATGAACTTTCCAGAAACTAAAAATGAGCACCAGACGACTCCGCGTAGTCTGCTAATTCTGAATGACAACCCGGACGCTCAATTTTGATTAAATTTGATTATCACTTCCCAGGCGCGTTCGTATGTACTAATGCACTAATGTACAAATAATATTCAAAAATAATTGCAAAGTACGACACTTCTTAAAATCCGATTTCCACCAAAAAAAATACCTCTCTATCTTTTTTTTTCCAATCCCCTTCTACTAAACTTTATTTTCCTTGACAACCTATTTTTATCATTTTTCATGGCTTACTCCCCGGACCATTGTCAAACTGAACATAACAGTAGTTTAAAAAAACTAAAAAACACGCTTTTATATAGCACATCGAAGTAAAAAGTGAAAAATAATTTAAGCAGAGAACAACAATGCACAAGAAATATTAGGTAGTATCATTGTGTAGAAAGCGTGAGGCGCTTTGTGCCATATTTTTTGTATATCGAGCGCCTCACGCTTTTTTCACAATAATACTAATATTTTTTGTTTATTATTATTATCAGCTTATATTAAGAATTATTTTTCACTTTTTAGTTCGATGTGCTATAAAAGCGTGTTTTTTAGTTTTTTTAAACTATATTTATTTTTCAATTTTTAGTTCGATGTGTTATAAAAGGCTTGATAATAGTTACAAACATAATTATTTAATTCTGGCGATCAGGATAATGAGATAAACTTATCAAATTATTGTATTGTCTTATTATTTTAATAGATAATGAGCATGCACAGACCTTTCTTTGTACTTAAGACAGTATAAATTTCGAATGCCATCCGATTTGAACAATTTTTAGTGTGTTTTTTTACTTATTGTTGAAACAATCGAAAAAAAGGGTTTTCCGGCGACTTTGAGGGGTTGTTTCTCCGAAACTGCCCATCAGGATCGGATGGCAATTTTTTCCCAACGTTTGGTGGTCAATAAGTATGCTCACTAATTTTGAAGCGGTTGCCTTTTCACTTTTTTTTTATTCGCTAATGCAAAAACGGCCCGCGTGTTTCGGCTGGCAAAAAAATGTTATTATATAATTAGGGTATTTCTTTCAATGCTACCGCATTTTTATCCGGTTGCCTTTTCAAAAATTTTTCGATTTTGCCCCACCCCCATATCGCCGCCCCTGTCCATTTGGGGTCACTTTGGCCGCTACCAGGGGGCTCTGTACCACTCAAAGGCCCAGATTACCACTCGCCATCCGGTTGCCTGTCCAATATCGACTTGATATGCCACTGCCGTGAATATTACTGTATTTCGTTATAGTTGCGACAACTTCTGCCATAATGAAATTAATATTTGAACGTAACCAATCATTTAGAAACAGTACCTATGCTATCAATGTAACCACATAAAAGTTAAGTACTCAAATAAGTTAACATATTGTGGATTTAGCGTTTACTTATAGTCCTACAGTATATGTTTAATATAAAATGTAAATGCTGTATTATATGGTTTTACAGTTGTCAGCCCTTCAGAGATATCTCCTCAACGCAGACCGTGACGCTAACAGCCTTCCGTGTATCTCGCACAGTCAATGACGGCTCGTCATCAATTTCAATAAAAAGTACAACTTCGGCGCACCGACTTTCTTGCACAAGTGCATGAATTATTCGAACGATTTTGATGATCTAATGATCAATTCGAAATTCTTCCTTCGCTTGATGCATGATTATAAAAAAATCGGCCAAGTGCGAGTCAGACTCGCGCAGCGAGGGTTCCATACAAACTTCTAGGTATGTAAATAGTTCGTCCATCAGAGGAATGAGGTCTCGAAGATTATTCCCGTTGGAAAACTGTTGCCCCCATACATCGACAAACGTCGCTGCCAATTTGCTAACTAAGCGTGTAATTGCAATGAGTTCAGATGGACTACCGAACTGTATTGTAACTCGTGGCTATATCTGATAGCCTACTTGTATAAACGCACCGGTACCGGACGCTTGTTTTGTATTAGAATTGTTGATGTGTACGTGCATAGCATGTTGATGCAAAATGATACAAAATAAATAAATAATAGAAACATTGGGGATTTTTGCATAAAGGTTTATGCCAAAATCCCCAATTTTTCTACACTGAAAGGTCTCTATTCCCTGTATAGTACACGAAAAAGTTAATTTTTTTAATGGCTAAAACATTTTGTTTGCCTAGTAAAATAATATATTTATTAAAAACTAGCAGTCCCGCCCGGTTTCACCGGGTGCAAAAGAAGGAGTGGGCGGAGGAGAGACATGAGTACGCACATTCATCTTAGTTTACCGAGATGAATGTTGTGTCCAAATTTCATGATAATCGGAGTTATCGTTCATAAGTTTTTGTCGGATGGACATATTTTGAGTTGCATTGTAACGTTGTATAAAAAAAAATCATATTTTTTGTATACATGTACAATTCCTTTTCTTTAATTTAATGTATATTTTTTTTTGTTATTATTTAAATTCATTTTAATTTCGACTGCAAATTGTTCACTCGTTATGCAACCTCTTTATCCGATTTAACTTTGTACTTGCATAACTGTTTCATTTTTAAAATATTTCTTACTAAAATTATTCACTTGATCTTTGGCAACGCTTAAACTAACATTAAAAATTTAAATAATTAAGTATTAATAAACTTATAGTGAAAAATTAGAATAAAATTCATACTATTATAAAAGCTAATTTTAAATGAACTATTTAAAGTCGAAATTAATAGATTTAAATATTTATTTCTATCAACCACATTTATAAATTACAAAAAAAAATTAAACTACTATTTTCAATAAACCTTTTTGTGATCTGAATTGGCGATTTATTTTAATTAAATTGAGTTAATTTAATTAAAAAAAAAAGAAGTATCCGATGCTAAAGTATAATTAATTATATAAAGTGTGGCATCGGTACAGCATTTTGCAACATTTTTCATTGATGCTCCGCTACTATTGGTCGTAGCGTGATATTATATAGCCAATAGCCTTCCTCGATAAATGTGCTATCCGACAAAAAAAAATTCAATTCGAACCAGTAGTTCCTGAGATTTGTGCGTTCAAACAAACAAACAAACAAACAAACAAACAAACTCTTCAGCTTTATATTATATTAGTATAGATTAAACAGGATACCAATATTCGCGGGGTAGGAATTCTCACATTGCAAAAAGATAATGGATGTTTATATAAGATTCCCTAGATAGATAATTGGTCTCGAACCTCGTTGTGACGAACCGCACCTGATAGCTGAGGTTATATATTAGCTTCTCCTTACACCTCTTCATCCTTATCCCTGTCTGTTCCCTATTCCCCATTCCCGAATCCATGGCGTGCGTATCCAACAGCTCTTCCTAATGTGAAGGGAGAGAGGGACATCCCGACCGATTAGCCCGCTTTAACTCGGAACACCAACAAATTGGACAACTTCTAAAAAGCTGATTATCTGTAATGCATCGTGCTTTGGTACTGATTGTCGGGTACACACCGATGCAACAATAGACTCATTCATATAACTGAGTATTGTTCAGTCATTATGTAAATAGACTTGCGGCCCGTTCCGGTTTTCGGGTGCAAAACTGTAAGATTTATTAATAAATAGTTCTCTTTCTGGAAATATTAGATAGATAGATTTTATTTTGTACATAATAGTACCGTTTTATACGTCATGTGACCTCAAAACATATAAAAAAAATTGGTTGTCTGTAAAGTCGGTTTACGGACGATAGTTTTACGTGATAACGTATTCCGTAATACATAACCTAAATTTATATAATAATTATAATAATTCGAATCTATGATATTGCATCTTTCGCTTCAAATTTAGGTTAATTTTATTTATTTAAATTACTCACCATATAATATAATTGTTTATTTTAACTTTCTTTCTTTCGTATTTATTTTAAGTCTCAAAGATTAGCTGTCATAATATTTATAAAACAATTGTTTGACTGTTTATATAAAATTCCAAAACCTACTTACAATATTTAAGTATTTTCATACGTCAAAAAATTGATTTTTATAATGATAAAATTTGTAAGAAAACGATTTTTTCGAGAGATGAGACCGAGCTAAAACGATTTTTTGCCCCCCAAAATCCCTTTTCAGTAAATTTCATCCAAATCGTTAGGGTCAGGCGGAACGTTACGAACGTTAGGAACGTTACGTTAGGAACGTTACACTTTTTCGTACATGCAGCCGGTGTTTTATCAATTTATAAGATTGGTGATTCATCAATTTATAAGACGTTATCACGTCAAAAAATATAAACATTCCAAGTATAGATTACAGAATCTTTTTTTTTAAATTATAGTTAAAAGATTCGTCAATATGAATATAAAAAAGTTTAAAATGATTTCAGAATTTTTTAAATTTTTCCATTTATAAATTTTGAAATCTAGAGGTAAATAGCTAATTTATGCAGTGGTAGTGTTAACGAATATTTATTTCGCGTTTCATACTGATGAAAATCAGAATTTTGTCCCAAATCCTTTATTTCTTTTTTAACATACTATACTATACAGCAATCAATGAGACATATACATTATTTTATGGTTAACGAAAATAGACCGACAGTGTTCTCGTCTTTCCACTTCTGCCAATGCCCGAACCGCAGCTTTTTGTAAAGTGAAAATTCTTTTAGCAGCAGGTACGCCTCCTCAAACTAGTATTTCATATTCCATACAAGAATGGAATAAAGAATTATAGACAATAAGTGCTGCGCTTCATCATTGACCGAATATTTGATACGTCTTATTGCGTATATCGTACTTGTGAGTTTTTTGGTAAGATAGTTTATCTGCTGATAATATTCAAGTGATGGATCCAGAATGATGCCTAAGAATTTTACATTTATATTTCACTGATTTTTCATCTCAAATAAGACTCTTTCAGTCTTACTCATATATTCAATGACAATAATATTTATTCGTAGAAAACCAGTGTAAAGCCTTCGTTTGTGTAACACCTGATTTGGAGGAATAAGTTTAATCCAAAATTGTGGCGTCATCCGCAAAGAGGTATGTTATAGATGGTTTCATATAATTCGCCAGATAGTTTATATAGATAATAAATAAAAGAGGTCCAAGAATAGATCCCTGAGGAACACCATTTCTAACAAACTGTTTACCTGAAAAACTATCACTACTAGTTACAAACTGGGACCTGTTTCAAGGTAGGATTTTGAAAGGCTTAGCGCATTTCCCCTAATACCACAGAGTTCCAACTTACCAAGTAAGATATCATGTGATACACAATCAAAGGGTTTACTGAGATCACAGAAAATGCCCTCCATTATATTGAACTTGCCATCTACGCAACCATCCACACTCATCCACGTACCAACTCACACCCATAGTATATGTCAATATGTCATGGTACGTGAAAAATCCGTTTTGGATAGGGTTTGCATAAAATCCGTTCTGAGTGAGTGCCTACGTCAAGAAATGGGTAATTATGCTCAAGTCAATCGGGCGTATAGTTTTGGAGAGCTCGTGATGAGATAGTCAGTGAGTCAGTGAATGGTATTTCGCACTGACAGAAACAAATAACTTTAACCTACATAAATATTTATCATCTATAGCAAACAAGACATTTTTCTGCAGTCTACATACAAGACGGCTAACTGACATGCGGAAAATTTGAGTTTGAAGTTTCCTCTAGTGCTCACTACAAACGCTCGCATCGATAAATTTGTAACTACGCCTTCTTGCACATAGCCCATAGATAAAATTTAACCGTCTGTTTGTGAAATCGTATCAACTTTCTATCGGTAGATGAAAAACAATGCAGAATTAATAATTTAGACTTGTTAAATGAACGGCGAACGCGTTGTATAAATTTCCATTTAGGTATGTATAATATAGAATAATACCTATCCAATTCCCTAAATGCGTAGGACTACCTTTAATAATTTCACTCTAAAATTGAAACAGGTAGATTTGTTCAAATTAACCAATTTCCTAATTACTTATAATATACTAGCTTTTACCTGCGACTTCGTCCGCGTGGAATCAGTGTGTTCAATTGATATAATATACAGGGTGTATCTTAGGAAACTGTACATAGGGAAAAGTACACAGTACAAATTAGTTAAGATCAGAGATTGCTTTGCCCTCTATTCATAGGTCGTTACCATGGTTTATACTTTACATAATGAAATCTATTCAGGATTGTGGCACAATCTGGATGAACTTAAAGACAAAATCGCCGAAGTATGTTTCACTGTGACTCGTGTAATGTTAGACAAAGTTTTTTTTTTGTTTATTTACACAGTGCATTTATCTATTTATCTCAGCAGTTACCTCAGTACTGTTCACGGTACTGACTGTCAATTTATGTCACAACAATTTGTCGATTGTTAACACAATGTATGACTCCCTATCCATTGAGCTATCGCCGTGGTTTATATATATTATGCGCTGGATCGTTCTTTATTTTCTTGCATTCATTGTTGTCTGGAATTTGGCAACAAAGCTGTATACTTAAGCACATTGTTAGTGTTTGAATAATCAAGCCGATTGTTGTTCCACAACAATCCGTGTGTTATTGTTAGAATGACGAGCCGATTGTTGTCTCACGAATTTCTTTGTCGTCCCAACGAGGATCTTTCTATTTATGTAAACAAAACAATCATAAATTTGTATTGACTCCGATTAAGGTTACCATCCGTCCGAATTTGTCCGGATTTTTTACGCAGATAGAAAAATAAAAAATGATTTTTTCATTTAATTATTTTAAAATAAAATGCACATATCAAATCAGTCTTCAATCTTTATTTAAATATACATTATACATAGAAGTATTTCAACTAGTTAAACTAATTAATCAGTCTCATGACTCATCTCAACTAAAAAGAATCTACTTTGGGCATATTGCGCGATTGTGTAAGGTCTAATTCGCTTGGTGTAGGTTTATTTAGAAAATAATAACCGTCCGTTTGGAACGACCGGACCAGACCAACTGTTCGAAACGTCTAAAACGTGCATTATACGTGGAATTAATTATTTCAGTTTGTAACTAGAATGTCCGGACTTTTTTTTAATTGTCTGGCTTTTTGTCCGGACATTTGAAATTTTGAGATGGTAACCCTAACTCCGATGCATATTCGAAACTTGATCTTCAAAGTATTAAATCATTTTTCAAGAGAGACGGTAACAAAAAAAAGTACAAACACAATTCCAATCTTTTGCAGAGGGTATTTTCGTAATTACTTTTTTGTAATTAAAAAAGTGATTAAAAATGGTCGTATATGTGTGATTTATATCAAACGACAAATATAATCAAAACGGTACAGAAAAATGTATGAAAATTTTCAATTAGTGAAATCTGAACTCATTACTTAGAGGTAGTTGCGTATATCTGTGGAACAACGTCAGCCGGTAAATAACAAACAAAAAACCAATTATCCTGAAATTGTTCATAGGAGTCGTTAGTACCGCAGGGGCGACGCGGCGGCAATGTATGTGTGTCGGCTCGCAGTGGTGGAGAAATGTGCATTCAGTCAACATCTCATTTTTTTAAGACCACCGACTCTTAAGACCAAACAATAAACTGTTTAACCCATAGAGATATTAGATTTAGACTAGAGTACGCGAGTTAGCAGTTAAAGTGTCTGCAATTCAGACAAAGAACCGTTTCGTACCTCTATGGTAACTAATGAAATGATACAAAACAATGCTGATTTGAGTAAACAAATATGTATCTGGTTTTCTGGAATTTCTGCAGCGTTCTCTCTCTCCCAACTATTTTCACTTACATAATATGGCAAGCATACGAACTAGCGTGCTCTAGTTACTTATATCTCTATAGTTTTACCATCCCAACCCGTTTAGGTCAAAAATTACATTTCAAAATTTTACAATATCTTTTTATTTTATGGTGTCCCGAATCAAAAAAAACATATTTTGGAAAAACTCTGTGCGTTTGTTTGTCTATTAGTCTGTGAGCACGATACACGTCAAACAGATGATCGGATTGAAACCAAATTTTGGGAGGATGTTTGGTATGCAAATATGAAGAGCCTTCTTATTTTTGGGGAAAATCGGCGCATGGGCAGAGAAGATATATGCTATAACAGTGTTTTTTTTATATGTATAATAACGGCTTGTTATTATTAATTTTTCAAGAAAGTTTCGTTAAAAAAAATTGGTTGTCTGTAAAGTCGGTTTACGGACGATAGTTTACGTGATAACGTATTCTGCTCGAGTATCATATTTAATAATCACGCACAGGGTCAGGCGGAACGTTAGGAACGTTACACTTTTTCGTGCATGCAGCCGGTGTTTCATCTTTTTAATTTTTATATTGACGTGATTCATCAATTTATAAGACGTTATCACGTCAAAAAAATTTTCCTAACTTTATAGTTTTGGAAATATTTTGAAAATAAAAACTGTTCTTTTGTTTTGCAGATCTGTCAGAAATAAACTAGTTAAGCATGCTTTGATTAATTTTTACATGACGTGGAACATATTATGTATGTAGCCTTGGCAACGAATAGCAAATGTCATATTAAATACTAGCTATTATCCGCGTCACCTCACCCGATATCAGAAATTTTATTTTCTCATTATACTATTTCACATGTCAAAATTTTGAAGTTGGAATTGTCCCGTCGCCCAATTGGCTGGATATTTTTTCTTTTTTTAACTTCCCAGTATATTGGGAGGCTATTGTAATGTACTCGAAAATGTGTAAATCTACATTTTTAACATTTATGTGTTTGTGTGTTGAACAAGCTTAGTTTATTCAAAAAATTAAATTATATCGAGTTGGGGAACTCCCTTAAGGGGTTAGGCCACCTTGGCGCTCGGAAAACTAGGTACATATAGAGAAACTTTTTTTTCAACTTAAAAAGGTTCTACTGTATAAATTATTGTGTTGTCGTCGATTCTTAATACGTGTGCAAATTTTCAAATTCCTCACACGTGTGAAACTGAGTAAAAATTAATTTTGAAGATTCCATCCACACACACACAAACACACACATACAGGTGAAGCCAACAAAAGCGTGTTAACAACCAGCAACAAGAACGATTGTGAATACACCCTCAAGTTTTAGGTATACTCATGTATAACGTGACCATTTATTTTTTTTTCTCAGGGCGGGACACCCTTTAATTCTTATTATTTTAAAAATAAAACGTATGTTTGTAATATAGTTATGAAATGTGAAATGATCAAATATTTAAATAAGAACGATTTATTTTTTTTCCTCAGAGCGGGACACTCTTAAATTATTATTGTTAATTGAAATGACATATCAGCAGAGTATGAAGACTGTGGTAGTGAGACCGAATCATGACCTGTCAAAACTGACTATACATATAAGCAACAAATTTGTTAAGAGTAATTTACATAATTTTTGTAAACTTTTTGAATCTACCGTTTTTTTCCTAATCTACCGCTTTATTGTGGGCGACAGATAGACTTGCTTGCTGCTACGTTTTGGTTTTGCCAAAGCGGGACATTTTTACGTATTTTCGGGACAGCTCAAAGCGGGACGTATGATTACGTTACTCATGTATCAAAATCATGCACAACACGTAGATATCAATTAATACGCCGGCCCTGTCGTGAACTCGGAAAATGTAATCGGCATATATCTACTCTTGCCTATGGATACGTAAAATAATACTTCGATTTCTTATCGCAAACCGGCTTCCAATTTATAGCCAATCGACCGTCTATAGTTCTTTGATTTCTGAAGACTGAATAACAAAATTGTTTATGAAAATTAATCTAGTGAACGCATTTCAATGAATTTCTGTTCTGATACTAAAATAATCTATATTATGTATAAAGCTGAAGAGTTTGTTTGTTTGTTTGGTTGAACGCGCTAATCTCAGAAACTACTGGTTCGAATTGAAGAACATTCTTTTTTGTTGGATAGCCCATTTATCGAGGAAGGCTATAGGCTATATTAGTCCGTCCGACAAATATTATCAAGTGAAATGCCTTAACTTAATATTGCAATATTAGCACATGACGGTCACAAGATCGGATAGCTCTGTCGGCTGAGTGTAAGATTCTTAATGCCAGGGTCTTGGGTTCAAGCCCCACGTCGGCGAATATATTTTTATTTTCTACATTGCTTTCTTCTAAGCCTTACATTTCATTTTTTTTTAATTTTATTACGACTAATTAAAATTAAATATTTATTATATGTAGGTATTGAAAGAAATTTTATTACTTAAAAAAGGTATAAATACTGCTTTCTAACGACAAAAACTTTTGAACGGTAACACCGATCATTATGAAGTTTGGACATAACATTCATCTCGGTAAACTAAGATGAATGTGTGTACTCATGTCCCTTCCTTCCCCATTCGTTCTTTTGCACCCGGGTAAACCGGGCGGGACCGCTAGTAAAAAATAAACTAAGCGGATTTGTCAAGAAATGCGATCTATAGAGCTCGGACGTACGTACAGATCCACCAAAAACTGTTTCTCGCAATATATTATTTTCAATTACAGTTTTAGGTTGTATTATGAACTAGAATCATTTAATGGTTCTTTTTGGTAGATCAGAATCTCTCCTAAAAAACTACATTTTGAGTGAGTTTCGTGCAAAAGCAAACTAGATTTAACTTTTTGTTTGAACTAAAGACAGCTCTGACACGTAAAGCTATTGTAGTTACATACATTAAGGAGGTTGATGCGTTACAGTCCCAATCAAAAGTAATTCGAATTCTAAATGGGAACTTTTCCATAATAAATTTTTACAAAAGGTTATAAGTCGATTATACTAATAAATTATTAAATAAAATAAATAAAACAATTAACTTAATTGTTTTATTTATTTTAATTTATAATGGATTTTCATCAAGTAAAGGCAGAAACTATTAGATTATTTAATAAATTATTGTCATAAAGGCATAAGTACATATTCTTTTTAATATTAATTATTTCAGTATTTCTCTTAATGGACTAACTTTTGAATTTTTTGTACAAAGTTAGGTTAGAAAAAATAAATTTATGTAAATATCTGTATTTTACATATTTTTTGCAGTAAATAATTAAAAAAAGAAATTAGAAGTAATAAAAATTAAAATCAAATCATTAAAAAGATGAAAATTCAGTTAAAATTGTTAAAATTGTCAAGAATAAAAGTCCATAATCGAAAAGTGCTAAGGTTTAATAATTTTTTGTATTGATTAACAGTCTCCTAATTAAATTGAAAAAAATATTAAAATATGCGTAAGACATCGATACTTTACATAGTTAGTTTTCGGAACCGTTTGCATGCTAGGTGACATATTTTCCATAAGACTACATGTAAAAGATGCTCAGGCTAGGGCTATCTTCGATAGTATCTGGTAGCTTATTATAAAAATAACTTCCTTTATTGGTTGAGCTACTTTATTTGGAAGTTCTACAACGTTCCAGATGTATGTCATTTTGTGTACGAGTACCTAATATAGCCCCATGTATGTTGGAGTTTAAAGGATGGGTGTCAATAACCTAAGTAATTTCCCTTATAAATCACGGAAAATAAAATAATACCACAGAGCCCTATTGCTACATTTTTTCAATACTAGATTACCAACCCTGTGCCTTTCATAAATATTTTTATTTTTATTTATAGTTTGAAATAGAATATTTTGAGGAATTTCTTAAAAAATTTTTTACTTTTTTTTTATCCATCAGCGCAATTTTCCAACACTTTATCCTTTACATATATGATTTAACATATTGTAAAGAATAACATATATAAATAAAAAAGTGTTGGTCCAATGCGCTCGTATGTTACACATAATGTGTGCGTAAGTGACGACTGTTTTAGTTAATTTTTAACTTAATCACCTTTTTAAATTTGACTATTTTTTATTACAAACATAATAAAATATTTGACTTTATTTGGCTTGTTTCTTAAATATAACTACCCGTAGTTGATAAATATATGAATAAAAGTCCAAAACTCTTCAGGGGAAAATATACCTATATTATTGACACCCATCCTTTAAATTGTTTAATTTGGTCTTCACGTTATTTATTAGTAGGTACATGTAAATAGCATAAATAGTTAAAACATCCTTTTGAATAAAAACTTGCCTACATGACTGTCGACCTTTAAGCTTAAAAATAAGTTTTATTAATCTTTTCTGCGCCGTGAATACTCTGATGCAGTCTGTTGAATGACCCCAAAGAACCACACAATAAGACATAGCACTGTATGCAAAGGAATAGTAAACTGATAAGAGAGTTTCGCTTGTGTAACTTTTGCTTAGTGTCCTTATGTAATAATAAGTCAAATTAAGTTTTTTGCACACTGCATTTACCTGGCTAAACCATTTCAGATCAGTGTCTACAATAATACCTAAACATTTTGAAGATGTAACTCTATGAATTTGCGTATTCTGAAACAATACTATGTGCAACTCGCTGTGTGTCGCTGCACTGGCGGTAAATATTATTCAGCATAAAGTAGTGTTGATCCAATAGAATGTTACGATGAAGGATGGTTTTGGTTGAGGATCATAAATAAATAAGCTTTACTAATGTTTCGCTAGTGGCCAACGTTTCGAAAAATTTATTTTCATCTTCAGGGCCTATGAACATGTATTATGTTTATAATTTAGATCATAATATTGTAACTGTTAGATATAATAATATTATGATCTAAATTATAAACATATACATATACAGTTATTTATTAACTATATACAGTTCTATTTATTTCGTAACCTATTATTTACACAGTTCATTTATTTATTTATCTGCAGGAAATTATTTATGTTAAACTATTTATTTCAGCAGTTACCTCAGCATTGTTTACTGACTGTTAATTTATGTCAATTGTTCACTCGATGAGGGACTGTGTCTCCACTAGGCTATCCCGTGGTTTATATAGGCGCTAGATAGTTCTTTCGTTTGTTTCTTTCATTGTTGTCTGGAATTTGACAACAAAGCCTTTTTTACTTACGCATATTGTTGGAACAACAATCCAGCCGATTGTTGTCTCCCACAACAATCGGTGTTTCTTTGTTAGAATGACGAGTCGATTATTATCTCACGAACTTCTTTGTCGTCTCAACGGGGAGTTTGCAACAATAATTTCACATGTGTACTTTGCAAATATGTAAATTATTATTAATAAATTGATAACGTTTTTCTTGAATATTATTCTTATGTAATCTTATGAAAATTTTATATGAATTTATAGAGAAAAAATGAAGGTTTCGAATATGTTTACAAAAATATATGTTACTATTTGGAAAAAAAATGCATGTACGCTTTTCGTTGAGTTAGAAGTTCAAAAAAAAAAACATAAGTACCTCACAGTTTCCGATGGCAAATCTCGGGTTGAATAAAAAACCATTTAAACATTTTTTTGTATCTAGAAGAATACACGAATTATTCACTGGTACCACTTTCTGCGAACACACTGTACGTATATAAAATTAAAAATCGTGAAAAAAAATTATGAATTTTTTTTATTATGCTATCATAGCGTCAAAAAACTGGAAATTGGAGTTTTTTAATTTTTAAAATTTGAACATTTCTTGCTGAAAATCAGGCAAAAAATATTTAAAAAAATGTGTTTGATTGAAATTAATGTTTTCTTATAGTGCAAGCTCCCATGACAGAAAAAGTTACCCCAAAGAACACCTCAAAATTATAAAGTGAAAAAGGCTGAAAAACATGTCAGAAACATGTTACGCCCGCCAGACTAGTAAAAATTTGTTAATTGTTATTTTTTATGAATTTTTGAATTTAAAAAAAAAACATGATTTTACTTATATATTTTACTTACATATTTTTTCATTAAAAAATGTGGTCGCATTTAATGAAAAAATATGGTATAATCGTTGCTAACTAGACATTTTTTTTTAATTCTAAATTAATACGGTAGATTCCTTTTATATACTTTAATACATTTTTCATCAAAATATTTTTTTTTACCATGCCAGATTCAATTTTTAAGGGCCGTGACAGCGTTTTTCATAAACAAATCAGCTTTTACAAGGGCCGTGTCAAAACACCACCTTAATTTTTTTCTGAAAGAAAGTTTGACATCTATTTTATGCATAAAAATTGGTCTGTCAGCGAAAAAATGTTTTTACTATGACAGACTTCATAAAAAAAAAATTATAACAAATAAATTTATTTATTTATTAACAAAAATTGTCAGCCAAAGTTGTATTAGATAGAAGAGATCTTAAACTTTATTTAAAAAAAAATTCAAGGAGGTGTTATGAAATGCATTTTCATAAAAAAAAATAATTTATAACAAATGAAGTATTAACAAAAATTGTCAGCCAGGCAATTTTTTTCAAAAATGGTACATGTTTTTTTTCAAAAATGGTACATTATTTACTACAAATTGTATAAATTTCAAGCAGGTGTTTTGGAAAGTAAAATCATGTTTTTTTTAAATTCAAAAATTCATAAAAAATAACAATTAACAAATTTTTACTAGTCTGGCGGGCGTAACATGTTTCTGATATATTTTTCAGCCATTTTATAATTTTGAGGTGTTTTTTAGGGTAACTTTTTCTGTCATGGGAGCTTAATCTATTATTATTGTCAAAAAAAAATTGTTTTAAACGATATCAGACCAGATTACCGCCTAGTAACATAAGTTTTCATAATCAGTACGGTCTCCTGCAAAACAAAAATTGAATCCGATTTGAATTCGGAACGGCAGCACTTATTCCACCCAGTCTTGTATAGTTAGAAGAATCAAACGAACAACCAGACAGGCGCGACTAGAATTCCGCTAGGTTAGCGGTATGTGCAAAATAAAAATTTTTTATTAGTAGCCGTTAGTAAAGGCCATTTACATGTAAATTTAAAAAATTAGATAATCATGAAAACAGAATGTTTTACGATGAATTGTCTCGCGAGAAATTGTCGTAGGGACGAGTTGTCACGTGACGATTGACGGAAATGGGTTGTCGTGAGATGAATTGACGGAATACCCATTTTAGTTTCTATGTTACTCGTAGTACGTCACTGAACATTGGAGCATTTCATTTATAAAATTGAAAAGGAGCGAAATATTAAGTATATTCCATGGCGCCAACACTGTCCGATGTATGTGTGCGAGTCTGAGTGAAACAAAAGATTTCCTATACCGTACGTACCTATAGCTATCTCATAGGAGCGGGGCAATTAAGTAAAGTAAGCAATGGAACAAGCTTCTCGACTATGATATACAAAATGATCGGAAATTACTTATTAGAGTTATTACTTAAACTGACCAAAATACTCGTCCTTGGCGCGGTGAAATTTTTTTATACATCATCATTGTTCAATATTATTCTATCAAAATTGGACGACGGGATCATTCCAACTTCAAAAATATTGAAATTCTAATTCGTGGTGGAAAATATAGTTATTAACAATAGTAAAACTTTAACAAAACAAATCAACAAACTAAAAGCACTTCTCTCTAACGAACAAAAACGAAATAACAAATTCTTACTAATAAAATAGAAGAATACATAGTCACTATTTATGTACACGAAATATTTACAATACAAGAACACACCAAAGTTTATTTAGCACACTTATTTATTAACTATATACAGTTTGTCGATTGTTAACTCGATGAAGAACAATGTATGACTGTACGTCCACTGAGCTATCGCCGCGGTATATAATATATGCGCTGGATAGTTATTTATTTTTCTTGCATTAATTGGAATTTGGCCACAAAGCCTTTTTTACCTACGCATATTGTTATTGTTTAAACAATCAAGCCGATTGTTGTCCCACAACAATCCGTGTGTCCTTGTTAGAATAGCAAGTCGAGTGTTGCCCGATAATAATGTGTGTATTATTGTTATAACAACAAGCCGATTGTTATCCCACAATAATCTGTGTGCCATTGTTAGAATGACAAGCCGATTGTTGTCTCAACGGGGAGCGTGTAACAATATCTGACATATTATTGTGCAGTTTTGAAGTATATAAAAACGTCAATTATTTTGGCTCATAAAAAAAGATTTTGTCACTTTTGAAAAAATAATAAATTAAAATAATGCTTATGTTGTCTCCATAGTAATTTGGCTGCTGTAGATAGACAAATTTTCAAAGTTACCAAAGCAAATGCCGGCTCTGAGAAAGAGGAAAATAATAAAGTGTCAGGTGCAAACTGACTGCCCATTTCAAATTTTATTTTATTTATATCATTGATAACATCAACAACAACTGACTTGAATGTGTCGATTCTATTAATCTATACTTTATAAATTACGCTCAGTTGCAGTTTCACAAAATTGATATAGATTTGTTTTCACCGAGTTCGCTTAGAATGTGATCAGTTGCGAGTAGAGAATACAATCCCGGGATCCCGAATCTCGGGATCCCGGCCGTTTTCTGGTCCCGAAAATCCCGGGATCGTACTTGGCAAATCCCGGGATTTTCGGGATTGCCACAAACAGATCTAGCTTGCATTCCGTAATCCGTTGTGCCTTTACAATTACCTTGCCTAGATTATATTAATATTATTTATTACATAACGACAAAAACAATCCTTAAATACGCGGTACGATACGTAAGAGTATGAAATCTCCAGATCCTGAAGTACGTACAAAATGAATCGGGGTTGACAAATAGTATTAGACGTGAAATAAGCCTGTTCGAAAATGGAGGAGTTCGTGGATATCACTTAGAAACAGCATATAAGTTCTATTGTCTATTCCTCAAACCAGGGTAGAACCTGAGCGAGCGTTTTCAGCTGCTGCTGCTTATGTTGGCAATAAACTACAAAGCAGGCTTGTAAGTCAAACATTGGCTGCTTTGATATTTCTGCGATTGTATTTTCGAAATACTAAATAGTTTTTTTGTGTTGTCTTTTTGATTTCTTGCAAAAGTAAAGTTTTTTTTTGGTTTTGTCTATTTTCTTTTCTTACTATATTGTGATTTGTGTTGTGCAACGATATTAAAAACATTTTTTAAGTAATTACTCAAGTTTTTTTTTTCATTTCAGCTCAATTAGAAACCACATAGTCTAATCCCGGAATAGCCCCGGGATCCCGGGATTACGAATCTATAATCCCGTAATCCCGGGATTGAAAAACATGCTCGGGATTGTATTCTCTAGTTGCGAGTTGCAAAACATGTGAGCAAAGCTACAGCTCCTTCATTTATTTATCTGAGGCTTGGACTATATGTCCACGCGCAACACTGACCACCACGTTAATCAACGCGTCGTCTAGGACACACTATAAACACATATTGTAATAATTCTTTATGTCAATAATTGAAGGTACAAAACACCAATTAACGATTACTTAATCAATTTAATTAGAAAGAAATTAAATTAATTTATTTTCTTTCCTCTATTTATATCTACAACTAGCGGTTCGTCCCGGCTTCACCCGGGTGCAAAAGAACGAATGAGTACGGACGTTCATCTTAGTTTACCGAGATGAATGTTGTGTCTAAATTTCATAATTTCAAAATTTTTTGTCGTTAAGTATTTATATTTTTTTTAAGTACCTACCTAATAAATTTCTTTTAAAACAATAATTACTGTAATTAATAAAATATAATAAATATATAATTGAAAACACTGTAGGAAAATTATTTTTATATAGATTCCTATAGTTGTAAAAGTTTTCAAATGAGCTATTCATTAGATTTATTTAATTTTAATTAGTCGTAATAAAATTTAAAAAAATTGAAATGTAAGTCTTAGAAGAAAGCAACGTAGAAAATAAAAAAAAATAAAAATATATTCGCCGACGTGGGGCTTGAACCCACGACCCTGGCATTACGAGTCTTATGCTCTACCGACTGAGCTAGCCGGGCTTGTGAACGTGAGGCCCTAATATTGCAATATTTAGTTACGGCATTTCACCTGATAATATTTGTTGGACGGACAAATTTTGAGATACATCTTGCAACATTTTTCATTGATGCTCCAATTGGTCGTAGCGTGATATAGTCTATAGCCTTCCTCAATAAATAGGCTATCAAACAATTTTTTTTCAATTCGAACTAATAGTTTCTGAGTAAGCGCGTTCAAACAAACAAGCAAACTCTTCAGCTTTATATATTAGTATAGAATATATAGATATATTTTACACCTCGGGTTACATTATTGGAATTTTCGTAGATATCCCTAATTTAACTCGATTAACAATATAACCTATGGTACTCAGTGATAATGTAGCATTCTATTAGTGAAAAAAAAATTAAATCGATCCAGTTATTTTTGAGTTTATTCATTATAAACAAAAATAGTTACAAATCTTTTCTCTTTATAATCTTAGTATAGATAAGTTACAATATTTCTTTACATAGCGAAATAATTTTTTCTTGTAAGAAAATCTCAGCAGAATACATTAAAAGACGCTAACAATTTTAAGTAACAAACTATTAAAACGAGCATAACATCTATTTAGTAATCTTTTCACGTTCTTGTCAGTGGTGGTTCGGCATAGGTACATTATACAAGCAATTTGTCCGAAAAAAAAAATTGGTTGTCTGTTGTCCATTTCGAAACACAGCAGGCATAGGAAGCTAGGTTTCCTGATTAATGAGTTCCTGATTTAGTATCAAATAGGATATCTGTTAGAAATTTGCTCAAAGCTATTAGTTCAATAGCTATACATAATTAATTCCACGTCACATGTGTTTCATAGACAAATAATACGACGTAAAAACAACGCATGTGTTTAGTTTTCTGTGTATCATTGTTTTACCGAGTCCGCTATAATTCTATAAAAAAAGTCCGATACCTCATAATAATGTCAATGTTTAATAGGTAAACCACAAAGCCGGGCGAAGCCGGACCGGGCTGCTAATATATATATAAAATTCTCGCGTGACAATTTTGGCCGCGCTAATCTCCGAAACCACTGAATCGATTTTAATTACATTTTGTAAATGTGTCTTGCTTTGTTAGTTAGTTTTTATTTAATATTTTGTACAAAATTACGGTGTTTTGTGAAAATAAACTGTTTTTAGTAACATGTAGCGACATCTCGTAAACTATATTCAAAGCTATTAGTTTAGAAGCAAATCTGGTAGAATTTGCTCAAAGCTGTTAGTTCAGACGCCGGGTCGCAAACGAAATACATTTTGCAGAATTATATCTATCGCACCCGCGATAATTGTACCGAACCTTGAAAAAAAAAATTGGTTGTCTGTAAAGTCGGTTTACGGACGATAGTTTTACGTGATAACGTCATAAAGAAACATTGATGAACTCTCTGACGTCACGCGAGAAGAGAGAGAAATGCGTACAAGCCGACGCTTGGGCCGATCGTGCCTCGCTATCGCTTATACCGCGCTCTTGCCTGCACGCTCAGGCTCAGGCGGAACGTGACACTTTTTCGTGCATGCAGCCGGTGTTTCATCAATTTATAAGGCGTTATCACGTCAAAAAATATATTTAAAAAATGTTGAAAAAATCAACTTTTATCGTTGGCTCTGGTAAAGATAAAGACATAGAACTTTTGACTCCATGTTAATATATTGTTGTAATAACAAGGGAATTACTTCGAAAAAAGACGCTTTTTGTGTAAATAGACAATGTTTGGTAGATATAGTACCTAAATGGATACACAGAATGATTTTTAAGTTGATTCTTCTTTTTAACAGCGTGTAGAAATCAAATAGACGAACAAATATTTTAAGTAACCTTTTTATCAAAACTCAAAAATAAGAGAGAAACAACCGTTCAAAGTTAAATTACATTTTTAAAATTTTATTTAATTAATTCAAAAGCACGCGAAGAAATGATATCACGAATCGGAAATAGATCGTAAATAATTCGTGGAAAGGCTCTCTTATCGCTACTACAAGCATGTACAGAAGCATGGCTACGGCGCACGCATCTTTATGTCTAACAAAACGGAGACAACTTTGATCAATTTCTGTGAATACTTGATAATGACATACCTAAAATATTTCCATAGTGACATAACATAACGCCAGGACCGATCTCCAAATTTGGTGAAATTTAATAAAACTTTGAAAGCCTGTTTCTGTTTCATTTTTGAGTTTTGATAAAAAAGTTATTTGAAATATTTGTTCTTCTATTTGATTTCTATGAGCTGTTAAAAAAATCAACTTAAAAATCAGTCTGTTTGCTATTCTGTTTATAAAAGTGGTGAGCGTTAATTCAACGAACTATTAATCGTTCGTCAACGAAACAAATGTTTCTGTTTGTAGAATTAATTAGTTCACGATTCAATCGCGTCTTCATCTATCGGTAACATAACGAACGAACCGACAGTAACACACGAAATAAATAACATATTACATAGGGAAAACTCCATTGTGAAAATTAGTTAGGATCGACGATTACTTTGGCCACATATGAGAATGGGTACCATAGTAACTAACCATTATTTAATAACAATATTTTTTATTAATAATTAAAAAAAAACAAACAGTTAAAATAAAAAATAAAGCAAATGTTCAAATACATAAACCTTAATTTTGAATTAAGCTTGTCTCACTTTGTCTTATCATTGACTAAACTGTCAAATTAACAGCAATGTACATTTGTCCAAATCTTTAATGAACGTCTGATTAGAACTCTTCAATAATAGTATATTGTGCGACTAGTGAGAGAAGGAGAAGATTCCATAAGCGTGGCCGCACGAGCTTAGCGAGTGCGGTAACACGCGAGTGGAATATTCACCTTCGATCAATAGTCGCACATAATACTTTATTCAACTAGCACGAGTAATATGTAATCGAGGCCCAGATAAAAGAGGGAAAAATAATAAATCACTTCATTGATTGACGTACCGTACCCACCGCCCTCGATGCACACAAGATTGCCCTGGCTTTCGCTGAATTGCGATGCTGTTTTCATAATATATACAAATCGCTACCGCGTTCCTATTGGTCCAGAAACTATGCAGTTATTATTCATTATTGTACGCTTCCGCTCGCTACTGCGTTCCTATTGGTCCAGAAAATTTATTATCGTACAGTACGGCTCATTACTAGCACTCTACGCGTCAACATTAAGTAATTTATTATTTCTCCCGAATTTATCAGGGCCCCGAAATTATATATTACTCACGCGTGTTGAATAAATAAAATTATCGACCCATTTTTCAGACAATATATTAACAAAATTATATATTTTGTTAATATATTGTCTTAAAAATTGGTCGATAATTTTATTTATAGAATATACATTTGTTACTGTATAGGTACACCGTGGTAACCATGGTAACGACCCCTGAATAGAGGGCAAAGCAATATCTGATCTTAACTAATTTGTACTGTCTACTTTTCCCTATGTACGGTTTCCTGTATACACACTGTATATTAGAAAGTATAGAAATGGGAATTAAAAATGACTAAATTAAATTATCTTTTCGAAATTTTTAATTCCCATTTCAAAACTTTCTAAATAAATAAAATTGTCGACCAATTTTTGCAGACCATATATTGACAAAAAATTAAAATAAAAATATAAATCAATACAACAAAAGATGACGTTTCGATCCGGATTTGGATCTTCTTCAGAAATATCTAAAAAATATAATCATTAATTTTTCATTAATTTTTTTATTCATTCAAACTATCAATCATTCGTGCATTCTAATAGATAATAAATAACTAATACTAATTAATTTTTATATTTTTTAGATATTTCTGAAGAAGATCCAAATCCGGATCGAATCGTCATCTTTTGTTATATTGATTTATATTTTTATATTAATTTTTTGTCAATATATGGTCTGAAAAAAATTGGTCGACAATTTTATTTATTTGAAGAGTTTTATTCAAACGTTAATCAAAGATTTCAATACTTTCTATTTCTATGCATTTTTTATATTTTTTAGCTTTAATTGTGAACCGAATTAAAACGTTAATTGGTTAATGTTTTTTTAGTTTGTCTGAAAAATTATTCGAATATTTTATTTATTAAAATATATCTAATTATTTTCCTTAAGCCTACTTACATTTTACACTATTTTGGTATGCATAGTGCATTAGTGCATACCCCATTCAAAACTGTTCAGTATAGCAAATTCAATCTGATTTTCACTCGGGTGAAGCCGGAAATGATAGTTGTTATAAATCAACATCTCCAAAAAAAAAAAAAAAATGCTATCGAATGGCACTGCTCTTTGGTTAACTATTTAAGTATTTAACAGTTGGTAGTACAGGTTACGTATCGTTAATGCTAAAATCGTCGCTGATCAACCACTAGTTTATAACGACGACGCGACGCCACTGCGCTACTGCACTGATCCCCCATTTAACGAAAAGGAATGTTGTGATTCTGGTATACGTAACAACTTTGGACATCATTATAAAGTGCCTCTTAGCTCTTATAATAAGAGATTCTTCTCTCCAACTTCTTCTCCCGGTCCCAGCGTGGAGATTTACTGACAAAAAGTAGACGCTTGTTCGTTTGGAAATGCAGTTGCATCAATGATATTTTGTGTGTTTAATGAAGACAGAAGAACAACAATGATGGGCTTTTTGTTGTACATTTACGAAAAAAACAACCGAAACCTATATCGTTATCGATGCACATATATGGTATAATTAAAAACAAACGATAATATTTCATTCTAATTATTACTAGTCTAAGCTCGTGACTTCACGTATGTTGTACACATATATATTGTAACAAAACTGTTCTAATTCGTGGTGGAAACTATTTATTTACAATAACAAAATGGTAAACAAGTATAAATGAATTATATATATCTGGCCACCCGGACAGACACACGAGAAAGTTAATTAAAAAAAGAGTTAATTAAAACTTGGGTAAAAAAATGTTTGAGTGTCACAAGTTGGTTATTACCTTTTACTCTAAAAAGTCTCCGCAGCAAACCTGCCAGGTTTATGAGAGAAGGAGGGAAGGTGTCAGATCATACGTTTCGTTAGTTTTTCGCAAATTCGCAAATATCTCGGAAACTATCCAATGTAGAGCGTACATTACCCTATACAAAATTAAAGTACGTTAAATTTCCCATCAAATGTAATGTAATGTAGATTAGATTGTAGATTATAGACGCTCAATATCTAATAATGTAGTGGAAGATTCCCGAGATATTTGAGAAAAACTGTGAAAACATACAGATCTGATACCTTTCCTTCTCCGAAACCAGACAGTCTTTCTGTGGAAACTTTTCACCACATTTGGAGCAAAGAGTAATAATCAATTTGTGATACTCAAACCCTTGATTTATTTTTTTTTGATCCCCCGGCTTAGAGTTAATTTTACTGTTCTATAAATGTAATAATAATAATGCGTTTAATGTCCGTTCCTCGATTTTATGGCATAACAGACGCCATTCGCACCATTACTATTTTCCATCCATCACACTTCTCGTTATTTTCTACATTTTCACTTAATTAATAGCAATGGACTATTTTTAGGATGGATGGAATTTTAGGACATTAGGATAAGGTAGACAAATTTGAGCATAGGAACCATCTCGATTTTTATCTGGAATTATTGAAGGAAACCATAAAAAATCTCAACAAGATGGCTGGTACAGGAATTACCGTTTCTCGGCGAGAGGCAGCAGGAAAAAGTCCCAGTCACATCTACCTTCGCCGGGATTTGAACCCGGTACCTCCCGAATGCGTATCTAGTGCTCTCACCACTCCGCTGCGCCGCTCGGTCTGTTCTATACATTTATATGCAGATAATCCTTATTCACTTTGGCCTAAATCCTCACAGTTGGCAACACTGTTTTGGAGATTATAGTCTCTATGAATATAAATTATATAACTAAGAGCAATGTAACAATGATTTTGCAGCTATGCAGAAAGCAGTTCTCTTGAGCCAGATGAACGAAAAGAATAATGGCTCCACAAACAACAGTAGCTATACAGTTAATTTGGGCCGCAAACTACATTGTTAGTGGACATAAAGCCGCCCGTTGTTTCACAATTTCAATTTAAACGTTTGTTACGTTACTGAATCAAGTTAATAAGCTAACAGAGTTATTTTTTTCTTCATGTCCTCGTCAGAAAAGATAGGTATACGCAATTTAGAGCGAAATGAACTAAACAGGGTTGAGAAACTCGTTTCAACATTTACAACGAGTTTATATAATAATAATAATAAATTTCTAAGTGGAGCGTAGGGCTTCTACGAAAATTTTCAGTCTGATTCTGTATTTTGCCATATTTTTTTACTAGAAGCCAGACCGTTTCTTGTTCCATACCTTCTTCACGACCAATTCTTCTCTAGAATATTTTTGGTCTTCCTCTTTTACGACATCCAATCCAAGGTTCTCTTTACCATGTCGTCACCTGTCTTTCGTGGCGTGTGTCCTATCCAATTCTATTTCCTACGATTTAAAGTTATCCAGATTTTCCCAAGACATGCATGTTTCCAAAAGTCGCTGTTCGAAACGTGCCCTTCCTTGTTCCATACCTTCTTCAAGACCAGTTCTTTTCTAGGATATTTTTGATCTTCCTCTTTTACGACATCCCTGTGGGTTCCAATTTCGAATCCAAGGCTCTCTTTACTATGTCGTCACCTGTCTTTCGTGACGTGTGTCCTATCCAATTCCATTTCCTACGTTTTAAAGTTATTCAGATTTCCCCAAGACATGCATGTTTCCAAAGGTCACTGTTCGAAACGTGCCCTTCCTTGTTCCATACCTTCTTCAAGACCAGTTCTTCTCTAGGATATTTTTGATCTTCCTCTTTTACGACATCCCTGTGGGTTCCAATTTCCAATCCGAGGCTCTCTTTACTATGTCGTCATCTGTCTTTCGTGGCGTGTGTCCTATCCAATTCCATTTCCTACGTTTTAAAGTTATCCAGATTTCCTCAAGACATGCACGTTCCAAAGTTCGCTGTTCGAGACGTGCTCGTACCATTTCACCTTGAGGATTGTTTTGAGACATTTCTTTATGAAGATTTGCAGTTTAGTTGTTATGGCCTTCGTCACTTTCCAGGTTTTAGACCCATAAGTCTATATAACAGTAGTTTATGTATCTAGACTGTAATGCATTATTTTATGTGTGAGTTGTGACATAATGAAAAACTAGGGTTAGCCATAAATGCATTACGTTCGAGATACATGCCTGTAGCGGAAATTTTTGACCATTTGCATTCTTCCCTCTCCTTAGAAAGTGGATTTATAACATGAATCCTCTATCTTCGGAGTGGCTTGGGGAGAGTGCATTTGGGAAAAAATTTCCGCCGTTGGTATTTCACGGTAATTTAGCTTTAACAGAACCTAGAAACGGAGCGGCAGAAATGTCTTTAAATGTTAACAATTTTTTTACCATCTTTGACATCATTAATTATCCCCCTTATCCTAAAACGAGTCCAGATTCCGCCTATATATCATACTAGCGGTCTCACCCGATTTCACCCAGGTGCAAAAGAATGAATGGGGGGATATGAGTACGCACATATACCTTAGTTTACCAAGATGAATGTTGTGTCCAAATTCCATGATGATCCGAGTTACCGTTCAAAGGTTTTTTCGGACGGAAGCATTTTGAGTTACATTTTCCATTGATGCTCCGCTCCTATTAACCGTAGCGTGATATTATATAGTCTATAGCCTTCCTCGATAAATGGACTATACAACAAAAAAAAATCAATTAGAACCAGTAGGTCCTCAGATTAGCGCATTCAACCAAACTAACAAGCAAACAAACTCTTCAGCTTTATATATTAATAGGTATAGATAAGAAAAAATGCTCTAAATTACTTAAATACCTTATGTACCAGGCGGCAGAAAGTTGGGACGATATTTTTTTTTGCGCGTCAGCTCCCTAATCTCTACCAGCTTATGGCAGCCCTACCATACCTATATTGGAAATAAAGTATGTGAGTTTCCCTATCCTTGTTTAGACACACACACACACACAAACACATAATATGTGTGTATACAGCCAGGGCACTCTCTTCTTCCAGTGTATAAACACACAGGGAGAATTTTTTCGAAAAAAGAAACATTCTCGCTTCTCTAATTAATGAAAACAAGATATTATAATGAACGCACATGGTTTACCTACCGCCAGAGGGAGCTAGTTATAATTAGGGCGCTGCACATACATATATAATGTCTATAAGTTATAGTCAAAGTATTAAAGCAATTTGTGGTTCATGATTTGGGTCCTTCCATTATATCACCTGGTCCTTTTAAGAAGAAGGGGGGGCTGGTAAAAGCTTACTTTGGGCTAAGTGGGCGGGATCAAGTGAGAGCCCAGAAATAAATCTATATATTAATCAGTGAAGAAAAAACTGTGTACCTCTTTTTAAGCACATTGCGCGCAAAGAGGAGTGCGAGATTTGGAATAGTTAAAGTTCATATGGAGGAATGCGGAAAAATAAAATGTATGTACAATATGTGTTATAAATACATTAAATTAAATAAAACAAAACATACATTCATATATTGTAAAAAATATTCATTGTTTACATTCATGCACTGTAAAAAATTAGCGTTGTGAATGCGGACTGAATTACGGTCGAATTTCGACCACATACTGGGCTACTTGTTCAAATTAAGCGCTGTAGCTTTTGACCAGTCGATGCATCGCTCAAAATATATATCAAAACAATAATAATTTATTAAAAATACGATGTGTAATACTACAGTAATTAATAAATACAGTTGTAGACGAAACGTCAGGTAGTAATACCAATGGACCAAGGCATACAAGCCCGGAAACCAAGAAGATTTGAAACGCAGTTCTATTCAAACAATTAACTATTTAATTCGCATGCTCCGTTATCGTTCACCCCGGAATTGTTTTTTAAAAACTCCACATTTGCCCCTCCCCGTTTCACTGCGAGACAATTTGCATACCCCTTTATCGTTCACCCCGGAATTACAACTCGTATACCCGTTTATCGTTCACCCCGGAATTACAACTCGTATACCCGTTTATCGTTCACCCCGGAATTATTTTTTTTTTAAACTCCACCTTTGCCTCATCGCATTTCACTGCGAGACAATTCGCATACCCCTTTATCAAAAAAGCGGTGATTTTCAATCTTCATGAAAATGTGAGTTTTAAGTTGTAGTCTCAAAGTGAAAAAAAAAATAAAAAGTAAAAACAAAAGAAGATATCTGCTTCAAAATTACCGAAAGCATTCTAGTCGCTCACTTAGTAATTTAGTCACCCAACTATTATTTTAATATCTCAAATGGATTATTCACAAACCAATGTTTGTAAGCCCGTTCTGGATTTTATTATTAACCAATATTTGTCGATAGTTTAGTTATTTTTTTGCTTACTCTATTTCATACCGCTCAAGTTATTAAATCAGTATCTCATCATCAGTCACTGAGTTTTTTTTTTATTCGACCGTTTTATAATTCCCCAATTAAAAATACTATTTTAGTATTTAAAAGTATTGTGTCTAAAACTATTGAAATCAAATAAAAATGGGAAAGCGTCAAGCATAATAAAATAGATAAAGAAACAGCAATGTCACCCATAAGTTGTAGCTTTTTCTCAATTTTCCAAGTGCAATAAGAATAAGTACCTACCTAGAATAATATTAAAATTAGAAGAGGCCAAAGCGTGGCGTCGTCTAAAATGACGGACAAATGCGAGTGGGCCTCGCGCCCCGAGGGTTCCGTACCATCAATCATCTAATTTTCTTTTGAATTAGAAAATACGGAAAACAGAAAAGGCATAGCTCCTTTAAATTGTTAAAAATAAATTATTTAAGCATGCTTTAATTTTTACATGACTTGGAACCAGGAAGACTTAATCAGGAGATCCAGCTCGAGTGTAGCGGTGGGCCGATATCTGTCGCATGAACCAATATGGCGTTAGCTTCTGGTTTACGCACACACGTTCATGGCTTACTTATGTGTAGTGTCTTGTGAAGCTAAACAACTTTGGTTACTATGGTGAAAACAGGTGGAAAAAAACTGGAGTTTTCCCAGGTAGTGATAACAGCGCCATCTTGCGTGTGCCAGAAAACGGTCAGTCTCGAAACACTGGTTACAGATTTCATGCTTGGACATATTATTTAGGTAATTATGCCAACGAATGGCAAATATCAAAAATATTAAATACTAGCCGTTACCCGCGTCACTGCAGCCTTAAAGCGGCCTCTAGACTACCAATGTTATTGCGCAATAATATTGCACAAAAAATTGAAACTTTCAGAAGCGCCCCTAGACTATCAATAATATTGCGCAATATTTTATATTGTACAATATTATTGACAGTCTGTGAATGATACTGAAACATTGTACAATATATTGGACATATAAAAAAGCAGCCCCTAGGCTATCAATAATATTGCGCAATGTTACATATTGTGCAATATTATTGACAGTCTATGAATGATATTGGCTACATGGTAATATATTGAGCATATCAAAGCCGGTTTGATATTTATTATGCAATCTAAAAAAGTTTTGTCTGTGGTTAATATTGCACAATAATAACCAGTTGTAATTGACAAACGCTGGATTGGAGGAATAGCGGTACGCAGATGGGTGTTCTTTTTCTCAATAGCGGGGGTTACCATTTTTAAAAGTTCATAAAATGTTGAAGCGTTCAATCGCAGAAAGTTGCAAAAATCTTTTGGTTCGCTTATTTTCAGGTCACTTAGCAAATTTTCGTGAGTGTACCGATCTCTTTTTTTATACCACCCTCTCATCCATCTATACGCTTTTTCTTGCTATTTTCCCGCCAGCATGTTCACTGATCAGGACTTTTCAGAGAGAACGATTGCGCTATTTAATTCTGCAATATAGGGCAAATTTCTATTTTTTGCGCAATATTATTGCGTAATAATATTGACAGTCTAGGTTAAATGTTGTATTTATACAATATCATTGCAACAATAATATAGTAATAGTTTATATTGTGCAATATTAACCACAGACTACAACTTTTTTTTAGATTGCACAATAAATATCAAACCGATTTTGATATGGGCTTTTATGATACAGATTTTTGACACAACTCTCTACGACTAACCGTTTTCGAAAAAAACGACCGCTACGGGTGGTCTGACTCACTCTGTATATTGTACAATGTTTCAATATCATTCACAGACTGTCAATAATATTGTGCAATCTAAAATATTGCTCAATAATATTGACAGTCTAGAGGCCGCTTAACGGAAATTTTATTTTCTTTATTATAATATGTCAAATTTCAATGTTTTTGAAGTTGGAAATGTCCCGTCGCTCAATTGACTGCAATTTTTTTTAATTTTGAACAGTATTCATCTTTACTATACCTGATAGCATTTGCATCTTTGTGGAGACAAAGCGACGCCTTAGCCTCTCCCAGTTATACTTAGGGTAGATACGTACCTAAATCAGAAATAATACTTTTTCGCTTCTTATACACCCTCATTTTTATAGACAGTTTTATCGTCTCATTATCTGTAACACATATACCTATATATAATATATAAACTCATATACACACGTCTACCAATCTCCTTTTACCTTGCAAACAGACTCTCACACAAAGAGCGGGACATGTAAAAAATTCGTTTAAATCACGGAGAGCTTGTTAGAGAGATAGCCTTTAATTGCCCAAACGTCACGGCGTGAATGCGAAACTAGATTGATGTAGCAGCAAGGAAAATAATTGGCCCCCTTTTTACTTCTACTTCTGCTTCTTTCCACACACACACACAGACACATTCGCCGTGGCATCGACTGGTAACTGCTTAGCTACCTACACCAGGGTTGGCCAACACATTGTCTAATTAGAAACAGCTAAAGCCAGCGTTCCCTGAACTTTTTCACCTACCGACACCTTAGGGATTAGCAAAATTGTCGCGACCCCCCATTAATTTTAAAATAGACTAATTTATTTATTAACCGACAAAAGGTTGACAATTCACATATATTCTATACAGGGTGTATCACAGAACATCGAATAAAAGAAAAACTCCATTGTGCAAATTAGTTAATAGGATCAACGATTACTTTGGCCACATATGAGAATGGGTACCATGGTAACGCTGACTAAACATTATTTAATGACAATAATAGCTAATAATGAATAATATTAGAAAAATCAGTTAAAATTTTATATTAAGAAAATATTTTTTTTGCTCGACGGGCAGAAAGCGACCACTTTCGTCCCGCTGCGCTAAACGAAGTTGCCTCTTCCTGCCTACGTCGAGCAAAAAAATAGTATACACACCACGGGAAGTAAAGTAAGAAAGCCTAAGATCACATCTATATATCACATCATTATATGTGATCTCAGGCATTTCTTACTTTACTTCCCTAGGTGTGTAATATACTATTTATTCAACACGCGTGAGTAATATATAATTTCGGGGCCCTGCTAAATTCGGGAGACATAATAAATTACTTCATGTTGACGCGTAGAGTGCTAATAATGAGCCGAAATTGCACGGTAATATATTACTGCATAGTTTCTGGACCAATAGGAACGCGGTAGCGATCTATATATATATGAAAACAGCATCGCAATTCAGCAAAAGTCAGGGCCACCTTGTGTGCATCGAGGGCGGTGGGTACGTCAATCAATGAAGTGATTTATTATTTGTCCCTCTTTTATCAGGGCCCCGATTACATATTACTCGTGCTAGTTGAATAAAGTATTATGTGCGACTATTGATCGAAGGAGAATATTCCACTCGCGTGTTACCGCACTCGCTGCGCTCGTGCGGCAAATTTCACGCTCATGGAATCTTTTCCTTCTCTCACTAGTCGCACAATACCTATACTATTTATTAATAACCCTTTTTCACCGCCTTCAGGTTTTTATTTTTGAAACAAAAGGTAGCCTATGTCCTTTCTCAGGAAGCAATATATCTCTTTGCCAAATTTTATCGAAATCTGTTCAGCGATTTAAGCGTGAAAAAATAACAGACAGACAGACAGCTACTTTCGCGTTTATAATATTAAGTAGTATGGATTATAACTCATATATATAATAATTACTATATGAAGAATTGTCTATTTCAATGTGCGGTGAACAAAGACAACAAAGCGCATCGAAAATATATCTGCGTCTCTTTTTTCGAAGTAATTCCTTGGTTATTCCGACAATATATGCTATATAAATTAGCATGAAGTATATCTCTCTTTATTAAAAGCTTCATGTCTTTATCTATGCCGTTACCCAATCAGAGCCAACGAGTTCTTACCACTTAAAAAAAGATAGAAGTATGTCTTAGCACCCTGATAGTTTAACTGCGATTTTATTCCTATGATCGGTACTATATAATAAAAGTATTGTAACAAAACTGTTCTTGTTTGTAGTGGAAAATATTTATTTACAATAGTAAAACGTTAACAAAACAAATAAACACGCAAACAAAAGTACTTCTTTATAACACAACAGAAACAAAACAACAATTCTAACTGATAAAATAGAAGAATAAGTAATGAAAAAAAAGTCACTACTTATGTACACAAAATATTTACAACACAGGAACACCCCAAAATTTATTTAGCACACTTATCTATTAACTATATACACACAACAAGCCGATTGTTGTTGCTCACAACAATCTGTGTATCATTGTTAGAATGACGAACCGATTGTAGTTAGACAACAATCTGTGTGTCATTCTTAGAATGATGAGCCGATCGTTGTCTCACGATATCCTTTGTCGTCGCAACGGGGAGCGTGTAACAGTATATATGTTAACTACTACGACATAACCTCTGAGCTGTAAATATAAATAAAATTTATAAAATCGTTAATCATCTTTTTATGGTGAATTTCATTAGGAATACACAATAGCATAAATAATTATTTTATCTTACCAATTAAAATAGATTTTTATTTAGAGCTTTCTAAATGACGTACAAATAACAACTACTCATTGATTTCTTTAGGTTTTAATTAACGCTTTTAGTTTTATTATACAAAACGTGAATTGATTAGCTAATAGTTGCAATGAAGTCTGAGAACCGTGAATGCATTATATGGGAACTCGTTTAATATAGGTACATCTTGTTTTCTTTTGGTTCAAGCCAGTGTTGTGGCAGGGGAAGTTGGAACGCCTGCACAGGATTCATTTATTATTTTAGCTAGCTCTCTGGCCCGGCTTCGTCCGCCTAGATTTGTTACGAGGATAGATATGATTTTTTTGTGAGATGTTAAGTTAAAAATACAGGAAAACGTGATTTGCGGCTAAGGATGATAGGATAAAGGAAGCGAAGTATGGGTCCGAATTACCCGCAGAAAACACAAAAAAAAAATAATTAAGTGAACGAACTCGTCAATAATTAAGGGGTTGTTTTTTGGAAAAAGCATGAAACACGTGTTTATTTATTTGTTGGCAGTAATTCTGCGCATTTTCGAATTGTTACATCTGATATGATTTCTCCATGCAAATTTTGAACCCCCGTTACATCCTTTTTGGGGGTTTAATTTTAAAAAATGTGCAGTTCTTAGCGGACACCTACGTCATAATAACTATCTGTGTGCCAAATTTCAGCCCAATCGGTCCAGTGGTTTGAGCTGTGCGTTGATAAATCAGTCATACAGTCACGGTTTCAACAACGAATAATTTTTTTAAAGAAAAATCCCGTATTTTGATGATAGATTAATTATTATTGTTGTTTGTTATAATGTATAAAGAAAGATGCTATTTTGAATTGTCGGATTACGATATTGCGCCTGACGGAGACAGGCTTAACCACTAGTAAATAATAAAAGACAAACAGTTACAAAAATTAAAGTTTAGAATCTAAAATAAATAATAGAGCAGTAATAAAATTGATCAAAATAAAATATACAATAGAATAGAATATAGGAAAATACATTTCTTGAAGCAAGAACATTTTACAATTTTTTCTAAAATTTCTAACAGATGATGAATTACGAACGTATGGCGGTATTTCGTTCCATAATTTACAGAAAAATATAAAAAATGAACTTGCTCCGACGCTGGTTCTGCTATGTGGTATCATAAGTTTATCATTTCGGGTATTATAGTTATGATATTCAAATAAATAAAATTGTCGACCAATTTTTTTCAGACTATATATACATATTGACAAAAATAAAATTATAAATCAATATTACAAATGACGTTTCAATCTGGGTTTAGACCTTCTTCAGAAATATCTAAAAATATAAAAAATTAATTAGTAAAATCTACTTATTTTATAATAGAATGCAGAAGTTAATTATCGAAAAATATGAAGTTTTTCATAATTTTCGATAATTAACTTCTGCCGAGCGGGGCACAGCTTTGCGAAGCAAGACTAATCAAGTGGTGCCATAAGCTCGACAATAGGAAGCGAAACTTCTTCTGAGAACCGAATGTTCTCAAAGTTTTAAATAATTTAAAAATAATACACTTATATAAGATTTTAAAATTGTATCAGTAAAAGTAAAACGCGAGAAAAAACTATAAAAACATTTTAATCGCATGCGAAGCCACGGGTAGCGCCTAGTACTATTATAATCTAAACGTTTTGTTTGTTTTTTAAACGTTATGAAAATGTTCTTTAAAATATGAAATGCATTAACAATGCAATGTTATCAAGCAGGTTTACATGAAAAATTATTAATTAAAACGATAGAAGAAAGCTGATAATAGCACTATTTTATCAAAATTCGGACATAGGCGTAACATCGTAATTATTAGACAGCTAAAACTGGTATAATTGCAAAAAAATAAATAATAATAATGTTACAAACTCCCCGTTGAGACGACAAAGAAGTTCGTGAGACAATAATCTACTTGTCATTCTAACAATGAGGCACATATTGTTGTGGGAGACAATAATCGACTTGATCGTTGTTCTAACAATATGCGTAGGTAAAAAGGGCTTTGTTGCCAAATTCATGACAACAATGAATGCAAGAAAAAGAAAGAACTATTCAGTGCATATATAAACCACTGGATAGCTCAGTAGGCAGTCATACATTGTGCTTCATCGAGTTAACAAACGATAAATAGTTGACATAAATTGACAATAGGTACTGTGTAAATAACTGCTGAGATAAATAGACAAATGAACTGTATATAGTTAATAAATAAGTGTGCTAAATAAATTTTGGTGTTTTCCTGTGTTGTAAATATTTTGTGTACATAAATAGTGACTTTGGGTAAGAGTACGATAACTTGCTATGCAAAATATCCACTGGAAATTCACAATTATTGTTTTATATAACATATAACAGCGTTATTGGTCGTTTTAAGTGCGGAAAATTAATTTTTATAAATTAATTTAAAAAAATTAAATATGGTATAGTAAATATATTATTTACTATAGCGATCGCTATCTTGTCTTATATAGTGATAAGAAAAGAGAAAGTTATATATACCTGTACCTATGATAAACAAAGATAGAAATATCAATTGGTTGGAATGAAATACAATTGAACGTTCAGAGCAGAGTCGTATTTGGAAATTTTAATTTATAAAACGAATTTTAAATTTAAAACTCACATTTTCATGAAGATTGAAAACCACCGCTTTTTTTGATAAAGGGGTATGCGAATTGTCTCGCAGTGAAACGGGAAGGGGAAAATGTGGAGTTTTTAAAAAAACAATTCCGGGGTGAACGATAAACGGGTATGCGAATTGTAATTCTGGGGTGAACGATAAAGGGGTATGCGAATTGTCTCGCAGTGAAACGGGAAGGGGCATATGTGGAGTTTTTAAAAAAACAATTCCGGGGTGAACGATAAACGGGTATGCGAATTGTAATTCTGGGGTGAACGATAAAGGGGTATGCGAATTGTCTCGCAGTGAAACGGGAAGGGGCAAATGTTGAGTTTTTAAAAAAACAATTCCAGGGTGAACGATAAACGGGTATGCGAATCTATAACACAATCGAAAGCTGCGTTCAAAGTGAGATAGTTATACAATAATTCTACACCAGTTGCTATGACGTGTATTTGTGATTTTTGATTGGTTAGATTCAAAAAATGACAGTGAAAGACGAAAAGTAGTTCCATTTTTTTCACGTATTTTTGAGGAAATTTGTGAATAATCCGCAAAGTTTTTTTTTTTGAACGTCAAAATTTAGCGTTTTCTATGACTTAAAAAAAAAATTTTCAAAATTTGGGTGCATAGTGTTATCGTACTGGACCCGTGACTTTGTATTCTTTATTACTTATTCTTTTATTTTATTAGTTAGAATTTAATGTTTTGTTTCTGTTACGTTAGAGAAGTACTTTTTGTTTGTGTTTTGTTAACGTTTCACTAATGTAAATAAATATTTTCCACCACGAATTAAAACAGTTTTGTTACAATATAAATACTTGACTTGATTTCAAAATCATGCGAAGTCGTAAATCGGTGGAATCTATAGTACCTACCTACGTTAAATATATTTTATAAAAAATAATTGTGAACCACACCACTGGCTACTTAATTTTGTCAAAAGACCATCCGGTACTTAATCAAAGTAATTAAAAGTCACACAAATCGCAAACAATATCCGCTTTTAGTTAAAAAATTAGCAGTATTTTGCCAAGCGTAGTACCTATATGAAAAAATTCACTATAAAAAATCAAAAATGAAGTATTTTTTTATTATATTTTATATATTTTTGGTCTCGGTTTTCGAGGTTCTGGGTGAAAATTCAGACGTCGAAAATACAAATACAAAAATACTTGAATTAAACGGCGATAATTTCAACCAAACTATCGAAGAAAATGATTATGTTTTTATAAGTTTGTGTAAGTATATTTATATGCAGTCTTTCATTTCATTTATTTATAATTTTTTATCGATTTAAAAAAATTCCAGCCAATTGGCCGACACGATCTTAGAATGAAGTGATGAAAATTGTACAATTCGTAGGACTGTTTGAGAAACGTTATTTTTTAGCATTATCATAACTATATTTGCTATAATTATCAAGAAACATCCATAGTTACAATTCTATATTATAAAAATTTATTTTTAAACGCTGTCACCGTCGAGACACAACCCGAATTTTTCACTATCGCGGCGGATGAGTTATCAATTACTTTAGATATGTAATCTGTAATTGACAACTAATTCGTCATTATAGTGGAAGATTCGAGTTTAAGTTCCGGCGGTGACAGTTAGTGGCATAAATACCAGAAGGAGGGTTTCCGGGAATTGAATTTAGTCATAAATTTGAAAGTGTTAATTAAATAACAACTAATAGTGCTAAGATTTTTCAATCCTGAGAATTTTCAATCAATTTACACCTAATTCTCAATATTGGTGATATTTTTGAGCGATAGTTTTGGCAAAAATTAAGGGTACAAACGATTTTTTAACGTTTCTCCCCAAAAAATATATAAAAGTGAAAAATTAAACGACCACAAATATATTGTTGAATTCGTGATTCCATAAGCTTTCATTTGGCATCCTTGCACGGTGCCCTTGAAAAAAGTTTATTTTTTTATTTCTCATTTCACCCTCTGAAATTTACCCTCAGAATCAAACTTCAATTTTTTAAGTCAAATAGTTTCAAACTGCCTGTGACAGACGGACACCGAAGTGATTTCATATTATGTTTTGTTTGAACGGAATACTAAAAAAAAACTTAACAATAAAATGCCCTCATTAAAAAAAATACAAAAATATGTCAGAATATTTCTTAAAAAAAAGAAGCGATTAGTTCCCAGTTTTTCTTTGTGTTTTGCAAACACTTGAAAAGCAAAAAGAAGGTTATTGCTCATATTCCTTTCGGGAGAAGAAACTATGACTAATTTGGAAAGATTTAACCTTTATCACTCGGGGGTCAGAAATGCGTTTTCGAAAAAATATACTTCGGTTTTCTTTTTACAAAAATCAGAATTTTGGGAGTTACAAAATTAAAAAAAAATATATACTCTCTCATTTTGGCCTGACTTTTTCCATGATCTGATGGCTTACTAATTGGTCAACCTTCCTAAAGCTAAAAACTTGAAATTTACTGTTAGATTTTATGTTGTGTGTTAAAATTTAATAAATAAAAAAATAACATAGAAATTCTTCACAGATGTGTCATTATCAAAAAAATAAGGGTTTCCGACCCCCAAGTGATAAGGTTAAATCATTTTAAATTAGTCATAGTTTCTTCTCCCGAAAAGAATACGAACAACTACCGGTTACCCTATATATTTGCAAACAGATTGCATTTAATCATGTCCCAACCCGGGATGAATGTTCCGTTCTCGAAGACTCGAACTGTATAATATGGTTAAAATATTGCATTTATAACGATGACAGCGCCTCTAAAGGTTTTCAACGGCAACTTTTTGGAATCGTCCGTTTTAATTGTTTTTTTTTTTTTTTTGTTCAACTGCCCCGCGATTTTAAAGCTATTTTGAAGACGAAAAGACGAGGCTAAAAATATGTGTTAAAAAAATGTACAACTTTATTTTAGATTTGCCTTGGTATAAACAAGAATTAGCAGAAGAACTTGAAAAACTGGCGACTATTTTAGAAGAGAAACCAACAAAAATACTTGTAGCTGAGCTAAGCATAAGAGATAATAGAGACTTGTTTAAAAATATTCATGTTCGAAGCTATCCAACCCTCGTACTGTATCGTGAAGGTGTAGCAATAGAATATAACGGTAAGTCAGGATAAAAAATTATTGTTAAACATAACATAAAAGAAGCGTTACACAAATTCAAAAAACCTAACTAAGAAACCCTAACACTTCTCACCTTGTAAACAAACGATTCTAAATGAAAACGATTCCTTTTCACACATTCTTATGGTGGATTGCAGAAAGTATCGCCAAAAAAATTGATTTTCTACTAATATTCTTCTGCTTGCTTCTACCAATGCGCGCAGTGTCGATGGCGTGCCTAACACTCCTTCTACCTGCCTTTACTAATAGCAGTGGCGGCTGGCGTGCGTAACAATATTATTGTAACACAACTGAACTAGAACAGTTGTGTTACAATAATATTGTTACGCACGCCAGGTTGAAAATATTTATTTACAATTATAGTGAAATGTTAACAAACAAATAAAAAGCACTTCTCTATAACGTAACAGAAACAAAACAACAAGTTCTAACTAATAAAATAAAAGAATAAGTAATAAAGAATACAGAGTCACTATTTATGTACACTAAACAATATATGACTATATACAAGAGATTATTATTTATGTTAAACTAGATTTATATAATTGAAATCAATGGTCTTTTAACCACTGCGCATTATTTATTTCACGCACTGTTTATATACACAGTTCATTTATCTATTTATTTCAGCAGTTACCTCAGTACTGTTCACGGTACTGACTGTCAATTTATGTCACAACTATTTGTCGATTGTTAACTCGATGAAGCACATGTATGACTGACCGTCCTCTGAGCTATCGCGGTGGTATATATATGCGCTGGGTAGTTCTTTCTTTTTCTTGCATTCATTGTTGTCTGGAATTTGGCAACATATCCTTTTTTTACCTATGCATTTTGTTATTGTTTGAACAATCAAGCCGATTGTTGTCCCACAACAATCCGTGTGTCATTGTTAGACCAACAAGCCGATTGTAGCTCCATAACAATATGTGTATAATTGCTAGAACAACAAGCCGATGTTGTCCCACAACAATCTATGTGTCGCTGTTAGAATGACGAGGCGATTGTTGCCTCACGAAATTATTTGTTGTCGCCTGCTGGGTTGTCTCTGTTACATTATATAATTAATATTATTTCTTAATATGCACAGGTAATGACAAAGCCGAAGACATGGTCGAATGGCTATTTAAAAAAGTGGGTCCACCTGCTAAAGTGCTGACATCCGTCGAGGATGCAAAATCGTTCATACATTTTGGTCCGTTGGTGGCAATCGGTTTCTTCAAAGATCTAGAGTCCGACGAAGCACAGACATTCCTGTCTGTGGCAGTTAAAGCTGATGTAATACTTTTTGGAATCACATCCGCAGACGCTGTATTTTCTGAATTTAATGCTGAAGAAAACACTGTTATAGTATTTAAAAAGGTATACCTAGCCAACGAATTCTAATTTGCTAAATATATAAAAGGAATGGATATAATAATAATCATTACGATTAGATTCCAAATACAGCATATTTTTTCACTGAATTAGTGAAAGCATAATAATATTAAACGATTATCGTCATAATATTTTTTTTAGAAGGCTTATATATAAGAAAAATTTAAATGTCACTGTCGGGTAGTGTTGTTATTAAAATAGCTCTCGCAGGTAGTCGATTCTGCAGTGCATTGTGCTATTATATATGAGAGAAATCAAAAACTAACTGTCGTGGGCACTGTAGAGTGTAGAGTAATGTAACTCAGCCAACGCGAAATTGGTTGTTTCGGGTTCATGTCCCGACAGTGACATTTAAATTTTTCTTATATATAAGCCTTCTAAAAAAAATATTATGACGATAATCGTTTAATATTATTATGCTTTCACTAATTCAGTGAAAAAATATACTGTATTTGGAATCTAATCGTAATGATTATTATTATATCCATTGTAATAATACAGAAAATAAAAATCTTTCTCTTGGTTTATTAATATAAAAGGAAACCGTGACTGACTGACTGATTAACTGACTGATCTATTAACGCACAGCTCAAACCACTGAACTGATTGGGCTGAAATTTGGCACACAAATAGTTATTATGACGTAGGCATCCGCTAAGAACAGATTTTTGGAAATTCAACCTGCAAAAAGGTGTAACGGGGGTTCAAAATTTGCATGGAGAAATCATATAAGATAGATATGTATCAATTCGTCATTTTCAAAGTTTGCCAGGACGTTGATCACGTGGATGAAATCAATTTTGAAATTTATTAGGAGGTCCACGTCGAGAAAGGAGAAACTATGCCAAATTATAGTAACGCATGTTTTGTCTCAATCGCGTGCGAAGTACTTAATATTGACATCGATGTGACCTTTTACCTAATAGGTCACTGTTTTTATCAAAACAGAATGAAACGCCTCAATGGGTCTGTGACACAATTCACAAAAGTAAACACCAAAATATAATTATTGCAAATTAATTCCATATAATTATTTTTTTTAAATCGATTCAGTCGTATTTAACTGACTTCAACGATGCGATACATATACTGTTTGTGTGCCCTATTTATGAGAGACACAGAATCCAGCTATCCAATTCCATTACGGAAGCTGGAATTAAATTACCTTTGTGGTATCCCGATGTGCTAAAATCCGAAAACAAAAAAATTTACTCTGAAATCCTTAATTTTCTAAATAATATTAACATTCGAGTATGATAAATCTAGATAGGGTCGTTATATTAGAAATAGTATACTCAAATAATTATGTACTAACATTACCTCGTGTGTCTTACCTAGCCTATCCCCGCCGTCCGTGTTCCCGGCTCTCTTGCACCTCCATGGTTCCTTCCAAGAAAATCCCTTGTCCATCCTTCATGTATCCCAGTGTTTTGTGTAAAGTATTTTTGTTTATTTACTAAAATTTTTAGATTAATTTTATAACACAGTCATGGCTAATTACGCGTATTACAGACGTAGAAGCCAACAAACCGTATATTAAAAAAAAAACTGACTTCAAAAAAGAGAAATTTGTAAACCACTTAAAATTTGCGGTACATCCTCCATGTGCCTCTTTCATTTTTTTATTGCACCATCCTCCTCAAAGAGTTCATAGTCAACCTAGAATAATTTAATACATGTAAAAGTATTAATAAATCATATTATGACGTGAAATAGCTCTTTCAAAATGAAAGCTCGGCAAGCATAAAACTTTTACAATTTCTTAAGTTCGTTAGAGCTGTCTGATGATGCTATAAAAAATACGGAACAACGCTATTGCATTAATAGTGTTAAAGCTTTGTCAAAAATTTGACTTGACAATAATCTTAGATTGTGATCATATAATTACAGTGTTCACACTGATATTCAAAATCCCTGTCATGTTGAACATTAGACTGTTCTCAGACAAAAACAAATGCTTTATCTACATAGAAAAAGATCGTTTTTCAAGCTAATTTTTTATCAAACTGTATGTACAAAAATGTGTTTTTGAAACGGAGAATATAAAAATAATAATTAATTTTAAATACATTTCAATTAATCAATTATTTTTCGAGCAGGATCGATTTAAAACTCTACATTGCTTTTCATACATGAAGATATGTTCAAAATCCAAGGTCATTGTCAAATCGAATTTTTTGACAATCCTTTCTAAAAAAATAATAATTGCCTTTAGTTCGACGACGGAAACGCAACATTTGAAGGTGACTTCAACGACGAAGAACTCAGAAAATTTTTGCAAACTGAATCTGAACATTTTATAACAGATGTGGACGATGTTGGCCAAAGGGAAGTCTTGTATTATTTTGACAAACCAATTCTTTACATGTTCTTATCAAAACAAGCGGGAAATTTCGATAAATATGTTAATGAAGCTAAACCTGTTGCCAAGGAGTTCAGAGACGTAAGTTTTGAATGAAAAATTTAAAAATATTCAGTAAAACATTTTTTTTTCTTTAGCCCTTGGCCGAAAGTACGTACTTCCGGCATAAAGTTTAAGGCAGAAAGTCTAACATTTGTGCATTGGTGGGATTACACACACGCTAGACTTTCTGCCTTAAAGTTGATCCTGGAAGTACGTACTTTCGGCCGAAGTATAAAGGAAAATAGTATTCAGGTACTCTTCGATTTACGAACGCTCTGGGCTTACGAACAGTCGGATCAGTGGTAATTAGACCAATGAAATTCACCCACAACCCAACCGCTTAGCACTGCCTCTCCACTCCAGCCAATGGACCAAGGAGTCATATCCTCCTTCAAAAGCTATTACCTCAGAAAAGTCAACAATGACACAGTAAAATTTTTCTACATCAGCCCTTTTCAGGCCAATAAAAATTTACGAAGCAACAAAACTGTTTTACATCGGCCCTTTTCATGGCCAACAAAAATCTATGACGAAACAACAACAAAATATCCATATAAGTATTACCCATACATCCTAATCTCTATAAATGATCCGACTTACGAACAAACCCGACTTACAAATGAGTCCTCGGAACGTAAAGTGTTCGTAAGTTGACGAGTACCTATACACCACACGGGCAGAAAGTTTGAGATTCCTGCACTGCGCGTCATGATGCCCGAGGCGAAAAATTCGCTAAGAAATATTATGCAAATATCTACCCACTAAAATAAATAAAAATTTCAGCTTTTTGTCCAATATTTACGATACAAATGGTTAAACAGAGTTTAATTGTGAACATTTGTGATAGATTCGATTCGTCGCAGTTAATGTCGACTCTGAAGACCACCAACATACACTCGAAAACATGGGTGTAAAAAAGCAAGATGTGCCCGCGATACGTATTCAGACTTACGGGGAAAATGGTGTAGAAAAATATAAACTTGAAGCTAAAGAAATCAACGAGAACAATATTAGAACCTTTGTGCAGGCATTTGTCGATAAAAAACTGGAAATTTACTTGCTAAGTCAAGATTTACCAGCAGACTGGGACAAGAAGCCGGTCAAAGTTTTGGTCAGCTCGAACTATGATTCAGTTACCCTCGATGAATCGAAATATGTACTTGTAGATTTTTATGCACCTTGGTGCGGACCTTGCAAAGAACTGGCACCAATTCTCGAGGAAGTTGCTGAAAAACTTAAGTAAATATTTATCATATAAAAGCAATGATTTACAATCACTTGTTCCCTCAGGGTGATAATGGTGACCATATTCTAGGAACATTTGTTTCTAAACAGTGGGCTGTGCTCTTGAAAGGGCTAAATTCTCAGGACTGTTTGGAAACATACTCTGACAATAACATGGAATGATGTGCTGCGGAAGAGCTTCAGGTTCGACCCCTTGCAACTCAAATATTTGGGTACCAAATCACGAATGGACTGAGTGTCTTCTCACAAGGGACCAGGACTATTCGAGACGCTTATTTCCGTTTCCTTATTCAGTAGAAAGCAGTACTGCCTCCAAAAAACCACGGTTTTGTAATGCAACATTAACCTCCGTTTTCTTGGTCAGTCACTGTCTCCAAACAAGCACAGTTTTGTAATAGAACGTTAACTTACAAAAACCGAAATTCTCTTTATTAGAAGGTCTCCTGCCTTCAAACAAGCACCGTTTTAGTACGTTGCTACCGAACGGGGTACAGCCCCGTAAAGCAAGACGAACCAAAATGGTGGAGGTTCCAATTACCATTCCACAGCAATAGCAGTAGTGGAGCTTATTGCTATTGCTGTGGAATGGTAATTGGAATCTCGGAGGCCCCGGAGCAAAAAGTAAAATTAGGGCCCCCAACGTAGAATTTAAAAAGTGCTTAAAAAAGGCCATTACTTATTATTATGTTCAAAATTATGATTGTCATTCGTGTCTTACATTGCTTTCGTCGTCGTGATGGAACTGTTATACATATTCAAATGATAGATCGTTAAGGTAGATACATTTTTCAGCGAACCATAAATAAGTCAAGTCTACACGAAAAATCGGAAAAATATACGGTTTGGTAGGCTAGTTCCTAGTGAGAACAGGCGTATTTGGTATATCGCGAGTTTGGAATTAAAAAAAAAGGAATTCCGAACCGAAATTTTGTATCTATTGAATAAACATAGATAAAACTGGTGCGTGTAGCACCCGAGCTTCTCTGTCGATTAGACAGAGATGAGAGAAGAGTGTCTAACGGAGACATCTACCGATTCACGAGATTTCCTCCGCCAATAGCGATTTGTTCTTGCTCCCTCTCTCTCGGAAAAGGAAAGAGGGAGCAAATACAAATTTTTTCTCGGAAAAATCAGTCTGTTTTTTACATACAATTCTAAAGGTAATTTGTGGAAGGGCCCCAAAAAGTAAAGAACGAATGTGAACACCTTTAAACCCCTGAAAAGTAGCCAACGAAAAGAGGCTCCTTCGGGGCCCCTTTCTGTTGGAGGACTCTGGGCACCGCCCCACTTGCCCCGTGGTCGGTACGGCCCTGCGAATGGACTATGAAACATTGTTGCGGCTAGCGGCTAGTTTCATATAAAAAATTCTTAAAATTCAGTACTACAGAATCGTAACTGTTCTTATTTTTTAAAGGTCGCGTGATGATGTCGTCATAGCCAAAGTAAATAGTGATCTGAATGAGTTGAAGCAGGTTGAAATACACTATTTACCAACATTGAAATTTTACGTGAAAGGCAATAAAGATCCCATCCACTACAGTGGCGCGCGCACGTTTGAAGCACTTATCAAGTTCATAGAATCTGAAGGTACTTATCAAGTAACAGAGTCTCCAGAGGAAGAAAGTACTACCAACAATGAAGAAGTTACTAAATCCGAAGACGTAATAACCCAAGACAATGCTTCGAATAATGACAAAGATGAAAACAAAGAAGCGGACACAGAAACACACTGAACACCAAAAGACTCATTTTCTACTGGAAGAGAAGACAACAATTAAATAATTATTGTTAGAATTATGTCGTCTGAAAATTCTATGCATAATATATATTTAATTAAATTAAAATAGGTATTGCGTTTACAATAATTTGTCACTTTAAAGACTATTTGTATCTAAAATATCTTTATAAATAAAGACATGTTAATGATATCTACAGGATGGACCTTTTTTTTCATAGTGGAAGAGTTCTTGAAAAAAGTTTCAAACAACAGCATCAAGGGGGAAGAATATTAGTGCATTTTTTTATCATTTGGTTAAGGTTTCTTCAAGATATCAAAGTCACCTCCACTTTTTTAAATAGGAGCCCATATTTTTTTCTCGGATTGTTTGTTCTTTGGGTCAAAGAAAATAACTTTTGTACCAAACATTTTTCGATTTGATGCTATAAGAACCGCCATTTGGTTCTCAGTTAACGTCATGTTTTCTATTTTAGTGGATTGTGTGAGTCGGAAAAACCCCGAAAAATCCGACTACTGTTTACTAAACTTTTTTCTGTCACCCGATAGCGCCACTGGCAAGTAAAGTATGTGTCATTCTATTGTTAGTACTGCTTATATTTTCGGCCACCTGACGGCGCCACTAGCCAGTGAAGTATTTGTATCGGCCACATGATGGCGCCACTAGCCAGTGAAGTATTTGGCATCCTATTTCTATCTTCACTAACTTATATCTCCCTCTCAACTTCCGTAAATCTCGCGTCAAGCATTCACCAGCTTAGGTACTCCCCAAGTCAAGCGTGCGTAAAGAAGTTTTAGTTCAAATACCGATTTAATTAAGGGTTCCGTGGAAACTGCGAACCCCTTTAATTTCCGCCTCTCTGTCACTCTCACAGCTCTCCCATTGGCACTCGAACGTAAAATGATGATTCAAAAACAAAATTGAGATTTTCGCAAAAATAATGTTTTGAGCTCATCTCATAAAGTTGAAAGTGTACTCAAAAAATGTGTTTTCACTTAGTACATTGAATGTGTTGTTTTTAGTTAGGACTCGTAAAATGCATATAAAAAAAGTTATAATGACCTTTAGATAATTAATATAATAACGGAAAAAATGGAATCTTCAGCCCGTACAATATCTTTATTTTTCTTGCCAACGTTTTGTCTACAAATTGAGACTTCTTCAAGGCTCAAAATGTAGGCTAAAGGTTCCATTTTTCTATTATCTAAATCACATAAAACGTTAAAAAAATGTTGATATTGGCGATAATAGTCTTAGCTGTTGAGCATCCAAGGCCGGGGATAGTCGAGCTCTGGACCAGACACACTAAAAAATAACTTTATTTGAAAATTAGCATACATATATTATAATTTCACATAAATACAAATTTATTTTAAAGGCAGCCGACGTAGATTTCGACGAAAGAGTTTAAGGTAGTACGAGCACCAAGGCAACTTTAAATAAAAGGCTTGATTTTTTTATATTTTGGTAGATGGATGATATGTTTTCATTGATTTCTCCAAAACTAGTCGGTTGAAATTAAAAAAAAAACTATTTAAATTAAAGTTAAAACCTTAATAAACTATTGAAAACAAAAAAAAAACTGTTGTGCCCGACTAATTAAAAAGATATTAAATCTTTTTAATTAAATATCTTTTTAATTAGTCGTGCACAACGGTTTTTTTTTGTTTTCAATAATTTATTAAGGTTTCAACTTTAATTTAAATAGTTTTTTTTAATTTCCACCGACTAGTTTTGGAGAAATCAATGAAAACATATTATCCATCTACCGTTTTACCATAAAGCCCAATGTTAAATATGTCTACTTTTGAAGACATTTATTTATTTAAATAATCGGGCAAACCCCCTAAATTTTCAGAATTGGTTTAGACTTAGTCCAAATTCATATAAAAAAAAATCAAGCCTTTTATTTAAAATTGCCTTGGTGTTCGTACTACCTTAATGATTCGTTTAATTTATTAACAATGCGTTACATTTCGATTTTACTCGTTCCGAAAAACGTGGAATCCAATTATCCGAGAAAAGAGTCGAACATATTTTAGTGTATAAAATGGTGGGTTGGCTAAGGCATTTCGGGGGGGGTGAACCCACAAAACACCCCCCCTGCCAACGGCTATGTGAGCATCTATAATTTACAAATAAGTTTTGTATAAGGAACTATTTGACTTGACTTGATTTTTATACTTGACATATAAATATAAGTCAAGTGGAATCTAAAGTACATACGGTAAATATATTTTATAAAAAATAATTTTGAACCACACCACTGGCTACTTAACTTTGTAAAAAGAGCATCCGGTATTTAATCAAAGTAATTAAAAGTCACACAAATCGCAAACAATATCCGCTCTTAGTTAAAAAATTAACAGTATTTTGCCAAGCGTAGTACATATTATATGAAAAAATTCACTATAAAAAATCAAAAATGAAGTGTTTTTTTATTATATCTTATATATTTTTGGTCTCGGTTTTCGAGGTTCTGGGTGAAAATTCAGACGTCGAAAATACAAATACAAAAATACTTGAATTAAACGGCGATAATTTCAACCAAACTATCGAAGAAAATGATTATGTTTTTATAAGTTTGTGTAAGTATATTTATATGCAGTCTTTCATTTCATTTATTTATAATTTTTTATCGATTTAAAAAAATTCCAGCCAATTGGCCGACACGATCTTAGAATGAAATGTTGAAAATGTAGAATTCGTAGGACTGTTTGAGACACGTTATTTTTTAGCATTATGATAACTATATTTGCTATAATTATCTAGAAACATCCATAGTTACAATGCTGTATTAGAAAAATTTATTTTTAAACGCTGTCACCGTCGAGACACAACCCGAATCTTTCACTATCGCGGCGGATGAGTTATCAATTACTCTGGATATGTCACTGTTGAGTAATTGACAACTCATCCGCCATTATAGTGGACGATTCGAGTTTAAGTTCCGGCGGTGATAGTTAGTGGCATAAATACGGGAAGGGGGATTTCCGGGAATTGAATTTAGTCTAAAATTTGAAAGTGTTAATGAAATAACAATTAATGGTGCTAGGATTTTTCAATCTTGATAATTTTCAATCAATCTACACCTAATTCTCAATGTTCGTGATATTGTTGAGCGATAGTTTTAGCAAAAACCAGGGGTACAAACGATTTTTGAACGTTTCTCCCCAAAAATATACAAAAGTGAAAATAAATCGACCACAAATATATTGTTGAGTTCGTGATTTCATAATCTTTCATTTGGCATCCTGCACGGTGCCCTTAAAAAAAGTTTCTTTTTTTATTTCTCATTTCACCCCCTCAGAATCAAAATTCAACTTTTTATACTTGACGCCTGTGATTGGACCTCTGTGCCAAACTTCAATTTTTTAAGTCAAATAGTTTCAATTCCCCGTGACAGACAGACGGACGGACACCGAAGTGTTTTGTTTGAGCGGAATACTAAAAAAAACTTAACAATAAAATGCCCTCATTAAAAAAATACAAAAATATGTCTAAGAATAATTCTTAAAAAAAAGCGATTAGTTCCCAGTTTTTAACTTCCCGCTTTAAAAAAAAAAAAAAAAAAATTTTTTTTCAAAAATCGGTTATTGGTTTCACCCCGATTTTCGAAAATCGAGTTTTCGCCAGATCTCGACGTTTTGAGGTCCTAGGAAGCTATTGAAACTATTTTGGCGATGATGTCCGTAGGGCTGTATGTGTGTGTGTGTGTGTGTGTGGGGGTGTGTGTGTATGTATGTAAACCTTTTATATCTTTTGAAGGGAGTGTCCGACTGAAACGCGGTTTGCGGCATCTGACGTGATCTTGGTGAACTTAGACTTCCTGAAAATTTGAAACGATTCGGCCCAAAAAATTTTGAAAAATCTTAAAAAAACAAGTTTCAAAAATTTTTAAAAATTTGTTTTTGTAAAAAATTTTCTAAACTACTAAACCGATTAATTCCAAAAACTAATCAGCTCTTCTCCTTAACAAACTGCGTCGAATTCCGCAAACCGCATCAAAATCGGTTCATTTGTTCACGAGATACCGTGAACGAAAAAATCGTAAAAAAGTGTTTTTTAAAAATTACTCTTAAAATTGTTATCAGATTGATTTTTTTGTAATAAATTACTTTCTTAGGCTAAAAAAACTGCGTCGATCGCCGCAAACCATATCAAAATTGGTTCATTTGTTCATGAGATAACGTGAACGAAAAATTAGGAAAAAAGTAATTTTTTAAAATTAGGTACCTACTCGTAAAATTCTTATCAAATCGATTTTTTTGTAATAATTTACTTTCTTAGGTTAAAAAAACTGCGTCGATTGCAGCAAACCGCATCAAAATCGGCTCATTTGTTCACGAGATATCGTGAACGAAAAATTTTTAAAAACGTGTTTTTTTTAAATTGCTCGTAAAATTCGTATGAGATCGATTTTTCTGTATTAAATTACTTTTTTAGGTTAAAAAATTGCGTCGACTGCCGCAAATCGCATCAATATCGGTTCATTTGTTCATGAGATATCGTGAACGAAAATTTCGCAACAAAGTGTTTTTTTTTTAACTCAAAGAGCTAAAAAATAAACTTCTTGCTATATTTTATATATTTTTGAGCGTTTTGAACTCGAAAATAGCGGGAAGTTACAGGGATGGCCTGCAGGGTCAAACTTCTTTTCAAATTTTTTTTTTGTGTTTTGCAAACACTTGAAAACAAAAAGAAGGCTATAATACGGTCAGTGCCGGATTAACCTATCCGCTAACTACGCTGAAGCGTAGGGCGGCACTCGTCGGAGGAGCGGCAGAGACGGTCGCAAAAAAAAAATAAAAAGATTTCTAACTAACGAAATGACGGTCTGTCTTGAACCTCCAATCGGAATCAGATATTCATATTTTACGCTCTTCAATGAGGAAGCACTTTTTTCTCCTTCCTCAAATTAGTCAATCCGGAAGTCATCACTTCAAGTTCGACTCTTCGAACAGAAATACCCATATGCGATGCAAGGCCATAGTAACTTCAATGTAAGAAAAGATAACCTACAGAAACTCGGGAAAACGCTAGCCTTAAGTGGGCGGCAAGCCTGTTTTAGCGTATAGGCGGCACTTGGTATAATCCGGCACTGAATACGGTGACCGGTAATTGCTCGTATTCCTTTTGGGAGAAGAAACTATGACTAATTTGGAATGATTTAACCTCTATGGAGTCAGAAATGCGTCATTTTCTAGAAAATCTACTTCGTTTTCTTTTTCCAAAAATCAGAATTTTGGGAGTTAAAAAATTTAAAAACAAATATCCTCTCACTTTTTGCCCTGAATTTTTCCATGATCTGATAGCTTACTAATTGGCCAACCTTCCTAAAGCTAAAAATTACAAAATTTACTGTTAGATTTTATGTTGTGTGTTAAAATTTACAATAAATAAAAAAATAAAATAGAAATTCTTCACAGAAGTGTCATTATGATAAAAAAATTACGCGTTTCCGATCCCCAAGTGATAAGGTTAAATCATTTGAAATTAGTCATAGTTTCTTCTCGCGAAAGGAATACGAACAACTACCGGTTACCCTATATATTTGCAAACACATTGATTTAATCATGTACCCAACCCGGGATGAATGTTTCGTTCTCGAACTATATATGGTTAAAATATTGCATTTATAACGATGACAGCGCCTCTAAAGGTTTTCAACGGCAACTTTTTAGAATCGTCCATTTTAATTGTTTTTTTGTTCAACAGCCCCGCGATTTTAAAGCTATTTTGAAGATGAAAAGAGGATATGTGTTTAAAAAATGTACAACTTTATTTTAGATTTGCCTTGGTATAAAGAAAAATTAGCAGAAGAACTTGAAAAACTGGCGACTATTTTAGAAGAGAAGCCAACAAAAATACTTGTAGCTGAGCTAAGCGTAAGAGATAATAGAGACTTGTTTAAAACTATTCATGTTATGAGCTTTCCAACCCTCGTACTGTATCGTGAAGGTGTAGCAATAGAATATAACGGTAAGTCAGGATATAAAAATTATTGTTAAACATAACATAAAAGAAGCGTTATACACAAATTCAAAAAACCTAACTAAGGAACCCTAACACTTCTCACCTTGTAAACAAACGATTCTAAATGAAAATTTTCCAACAAAACAATTACTTTTCACACATTCTTATGGTGGATTGCAGAAAGTATCGTCAAAAAATTTGATTTTCTACTAATAATCAAGACTACCTGCTTCTACCAATGCGCGCAGTGTCGATGGCGTGCGTAACACTCCTTCTATCTGCCTCTACAAATGCCAGTGGCGGCTGGCGTGCGTAACAATATTATTGTAACACTACTGTTCTTAGTTCATGGTTGAAAATTTTTATTTACAACAGTGAAACGTTAACAAACAAACTAAAAGCACTTCTCTATAACGTAACAGAAACAAAACAACAAGTTCTAACTAATAAAATATAAGAATAAGTAATAAAGAATACAAAGTCACCATTTATGTAAACTAAACACTATATGACTATATTCAAGTGAATATTTATGTTAAAATAGATTTATATAATTGAAATCATTGGTCTATTGACCACTCCGAACTATTTATTTCGCGCAGTTTATTTACACAGTTCATTTATCTATTTATCTCAGCAGTTACCTCAGTACTGTTCACGGTACTGACTGTCAATTTATGTCACAACTATTTGTCGATTGTTAACTCGAAGAAGCACAATGCATGATTGACCGTCCTCTGAGCTATCGCGGTGGTATATATATGCGCTGGGTAATTCTTTCTTTTTCTTGCATCCATTTTTGTCTGGAATTTGGCAACAAAGCCTTTTTTTAACCGACTTCAAAAAAGGAGGAGGTTCTATGTTTGACTATATTTTTTTTTCTTTTTTTTTAATGTATGTTCACCGATTTCTCCATCAATTATGGACCGATTTTCAAAATTTTTTTTTTATTCGAAAGAGTGAACCAAGTCAGGATCTGATGGTGGAATCCGGAGAGATCGAGGGAAACTCTCAAATTTTACCCATTGCAATATTCATAAAATAACTGCATAATTTATTGAATAAATATCTAACACTAAAAAGAGAAAAATAAAATATTTTTAACAAAAAAATTGAACCGACTTCAAAATATGCACTAAAAAGTAAAAAATAATTGCGTATTGAAATGTTTTGGAGTCGGTGTCACATCGGAATTCGAAAGTAGCAATTTAAATCTTACATGTCTCTAGTTCTCGGAATAGATTTCATTTTGGCTGACACCGACTCCAAAACATTTCAATACGCAATTATTTTTTACTTTTTAGTGCATATTTTGAAGTCGGTTCAATTTTTTTGTTAAAAATATTTTTACCTACGCATATTGTTATCGTTTGAACAATCAAGCCGATTGTTGTCCCACAACAATCCGTGTGTCATTGTAGAACAACAAGCCGTTTGTTGCCCCATAACAATCTGTGTTACATTGTTAGAACAACAAGCTGATTGTTGTCTCTGTTACATTATATATATTTATATTGTTTATTAATATGCACAGGTAAAATGGAAGCCGAAGCCATGGTCGAATGGCTATTTAAAAAAGTAGGCCCACCTGCTAAAGTGCTGACATCCGTCGAAGACGCAAAATCTTTCATAGAGTTTGGTCCGGTGGTGGCAATCGGTTTCTTCAAAGATCTGGAGTCCGACGAAGCACAGACATTCTTGTCTGTGGCAGTTAAGGCTGATGTAATACTTTTTGGAATCACATCCGCAGACGCTGTATTTTCTGAATTTAATGCTGAAGAAAACACCGTCAAAGTTTTTAAAAAGGTATACCTGGCCAAAGGTGAAACATGCAACGGATTCTGATTTGCTAAATATATAAAAGGAAACCGTGACTGACTGACTAACTGACTGATCTATAAACGCACTGCTTAAACCACTGGACGGATTGGACTGAAATTTGACACACAGATAGTTATTATGACGTAGGCATCCACTAACAGTTTTTTGAAAATTCAACCCCTAAAAAGGTGTAACGGGGGTTCAAAATTTGCATAGAGAATCAACTCACAGCTCAAACCACTGAACGGATTGGGCTGAAATTTGGCACACATATAGTTATTATAACGTAGGCATCCGCTAAGAACAGATTTTTAGAAATTCAGCCTCCAAAAGGGCGTAACGGGGGTTAAAAATTTGCAAGGAGAAATCATATAAGATAGGTATCAATTCGAAAATGCGCAGGATTACTCCTGTCTACAAATAAATAAACACGTGTTTATGCTTTTTTAAAAACAATCCCTTCAGAGGGTGAAAAGAGGCAAATAGTCTAAAAATCTACATGGCTGTCGTTTTCAAAGTTTGTCAGGACGTTGATCACGTGGATGTCATCAATTTTGAAATTTATTAAGAAGGTCCACATCGAGAGAAGTATGCCAAATAATGGGAACTTAGGTTTCATCTCAATCGCGTGCGACTCCGCAGCTAACGGATAGTTATTAATAATTCTAATATTGACGTAGATGTGACCTTTTACTTAATAGGTCACTGTTTTTATCAAAATAGGGGAACAAAACCCCTCAACGGGACTGTGACACAATTCACAAAAGTAAACATGGAAATATAATTACATATTGCAAATTAGTCCCATATATATTTTATTTAAATCGATTCAGCCGTTTTTAACTGACTTAAAAAAAGGTTTCTTAGTACCTATATGTTATCTCATATCTCTAGCATTTGTAAACCGAGTTTGATCGTTCTTTTTCTGTTAATGGGGCATTCATTCAGGATTGTATCACAAATTTTTTTCTTAAATTGGTTCAGCAGTTTTTTTCTAAGCTTAGTAATAAAATATCGGTGACCCATTTTTATACATTTGCAAAATGTTTTCTCACTTAAAATTTGCGGTACAGCCGCCCTATGCCTCCTTAATTTTTTTATTGCACCATCAGCCTCAGAATTCATAGTCAAGCTAGAATAATTAATTTAATGCATGTAAAAGTATTAATAAATCATATTATGACGTGAAATAGTTCTTTCAAAATTCGGCCAGCATAAAACTTTAGTTCGTTATGAGATCCCTGATGATGCTATAAAAATACAGAACAACGCTATTGCATGAATAGTGTTATGCTGGCTTGCACAAAGCATTGACTTTGATTTGAGAATAACCTAGTGAGAACATATAAATGTTCGTACTTATCGATAAATAAAATTATCGTCATCGACCAATTTTTCAGATTTGAATGTTCGTACTTATTTTCAAGCTAAATTTTGATCAAAATATGTATAAAAATGTGGTTTCGAAGTGGAAAATATAATAATAATAATAATAATAATCCGTTTAACGTCCGTTTCTCGACTTTATGTCATAACAGACGTCATTCACACCATTACTATTTTTTTTTTCTACCACACTTCCAGTTATTTTATACAATTTTTAAACTTCACCTTAATTAATAGCAATGGACGAATGAAGGAATTTTTAGAAAATGAGGATAAGGTAGGCAAATTTTGAGCATAGGAGTTTGACAGGTAATCGGCCATGGCCTTGAATAAGGAACCATCTCGATATTTATGTGGAATTGTTGAGGGAAACCATGGAAAACCTCAACAAGATGGCCGGTACAGGAATAACCGTTTCTCGGCGAGAGGGACAAACTCTCAGCCACATCTGACTCCGCCGGGATTCGAACCCGGTACCTCCCGAATGCGAGTTTAGTGCTCTCGCCACTACGCCACCCCGCTCGGTTCGAAGTAGAAAATATATCAAAATAATAATGTTAAATACCTACATGTAGATATTATTTTTCAAACAGGATCGATTTAAAACTCTACAATGCTTTTCGTATGGAGAAATATGTATGTTTACAATCTAAGGTCATTGTCAAATCAGATTTTTTGACAATCCTTTCTGAAAAAAATAATAATTGTCTTTAGTTCGACGATGGAAACGCAACATTTGAAGGTGACTTCAACGATGAAGAACTCAGAAAATTTTTGCAAATTGAATCTGAACATTTTATAACAGATGTGGACGATGATGGCCAAAGGGAGGTCTTGTATTATTTTGACAAACCAATTCTTTACATGTTCTTATCAAAACAAGCGGGAAATTTCGATAAATATGTTAGTGAAGCTAAACCTGTTGCCAAGGAGTTCAGAGACGTAAGTTTTGAATAGAAAATTAAAAAAATATTCAGTAAAACATTCTTTTCTCTTTAGACCTTGACCGAAAGTACGTACTTCCAGCATAAATTTTAAGGCAGAAAGTCTAACATTTGTGCATCGGTGGGATTAAACACACGCTAGACTTTTTGCTTTAAAGTTGATACCGGAAGTACGTACTTTCGACCGAAGTATAAAGGAATATAGTATTTAGGTACTCTTCGATTTACGAACACTCTGGGCTTACGAACAGTCGGATCAGTGGTAATTAGACCAATGAAATTCACCCATAACCCAACCGCCCAGCACTACCTCTCCACTCCAGCCAAATAGACCAAGGAGTCATATCCTTCTCCAAAAGCTATTACCTCAAAAAAGTCAACAATGACACAGCAAAATTTTTCTACATCAGCCCTTTTCAGGCCAATAAAAATATACAAAACAACAAAACTGTTTTACATCGGCCCTTTTCATGGCAAACAAAAATCTATGACGAAATAACAAAATATTGTAGCAAAACTGTTCTAGTTCGTGGTGGAAAATGTTTATTTACAATAGTAAAACTTTAACAGAACAAATAAACAAACTAAAAAGCTGTTCTCTAAACGTAATAGAAACAAACAACAGTTCTAACTAATAAAATAATAACTAATGAAGAATACAAAGTCACTATATACACAAGATTATTTACAACACGGGAACACACCAAAATTTATTTAACACAGTTATTTATTTGCTATATACAGTTCTATTTATTTCGTACAGTATTATTTACACAGTTCATTTCGTTCATTTCTTTATTTATCTACAGGAGATTATTTAAGCTAAACTATTTATTTCAGCAGTTACCTCAGCATTATTCACTGACTGTTAATTTATGTCGAATTTATGTATCACTCGATGAGGGACACTGTATGACTGTCCCTGTGTGACTGTGTCTCCACTAAGCTATCCCGTAGTTTTTATAGGCTCTGGATAGTTCTTTCCTTTGTTAATTTCATTGTTGTCTGGAATTTGACAACAAAGCCCTTTTTACCTTTGCCTGTTTTTGGAACAACAATCAAGCCGATTGTTGTCTCCCACGACAATCGGTGTGTTTTTGTTAGAATAACGAGTCAATTGTCGTCTCACGAACTTCTTTGTCATCTCAACGGGGAGTTTGTAACATAATCCATATATGTATTACCCCATACATTCTAATCTCTATCTATTGATCCGACTTAAAAACGAGTCCCGGGAACACAAGGTGTTCGTAAGTTGAGGAGTGTCTGTACACCACACGGGCAGAAAGTTTGGGATTCTTGCACTGCGCGTCATGATGCGCAAGGCGAAAAATCCGCTAAGAAATATCATGCAAATATCTGCCCACTGAAATAAATAAGAATTTCAGCTTTTTCTCCAATATTTACGATACAAATGGTTAATCAGAGTTTAATTTTAAACATTTGTGATAGATTCGATTCGTCGCAATTAATGTCGACTCTGAAGACCACCAACATTTACTCGAAAGCATGGGTGTACAAAAGCAAGATGTGCCCGCGATACGTATTCAGACTTACGGAGAAAATGGTGAAGAAAAATATAAACTTGAAGCTAAAGAAATCAACGAGAACAATATTAGAACCTTTGTGCAGGCATTTGTCAATAAACAACTCGAAATTTACTTGCTAAGTCAAGATTTGCCAGCAGACTGGGACAAGAAGCCGGTCAAAGTTTTGGTCAGCTCCAACTATGATTCAGTTACCCTCGATGAATCGAAATATGTACTTGTAGATTTTTATGCACCTTGGTGCGGACCTTGCAAAGAACTGGCACCAATTCTCGAGGAAGTTGCTGAAAAACTTAAGTAAATATTTATCATATAAAAGCAATGATTTACAATCACTTGTTCCCTCAGGGTGATAATGGTGACCATATTCTAGGAACATTTGTTTCTAAACAGTGGGCTGTGCTCTTGAAAGGGTTAAATTCTCAGGACTGTTTGGAAACATACTCTGACAAGAACATGGAATGAGGTGCTGCGGAAGAGCGTCAGGTTCGACCCCTTGCTACTCAGATATTTGGGTACCAAATCACGAATGGACTGAGTGTCTTCTCACAAGGATCCAGAACTGTTCGAGACGTTTATTTCCGTTTCCTTATTCAATAGAAAGCAATACTGCCTCCAAAAAACCACGGTTTTGTAATGCAACATTAACCTCCGTTTTCTTGTTCAGTCACTGTCTCCAAACAGACGCAGTTTTGTAATGGAACATTAACTTACAAAAGTCGAAATTCTCTTCATTAGAAGGTCTCCTGCCTTCAAACAAGCACCGTTTTAGTACGTTGTTACGGAACGGGGTACAGCCCCGTAAAGCAAGTCGAATCAAAATGGTGGAGTTGAAAGCTCCACTACTGCTATTGCTGTGGAATGGTAATTGGTACCTCGGAAGCCCCGGAGCAAGAAGTTAAATTGGGGCCCCCTACGTAGAATTTAAAAAGTGCTTAAAAAAGGTCATTACTTAATATTATGTTCAAAATTATGATTGTCATTCGTGTCTTACATTGCTTTCGTCGTCGTGATGAAAATGTTAAACATATTCAAATAATAGATCGTTAAGGTAGATACATTTTTCAGCGAACCATAAATAAGTCTACACGAAAAATCGGAAAAATATACGGGTTTGGTAGGCTAGTTCCTAGTGAGAACAGGCGTATTAGGTATACCAGCCTATCGCGAGTTTGGAATTAAAAAAAAAAGGAATTCCGAACCGACATTTTGTATCTATTGAATAAACTTAGATAAAACTGGTGCGTGTGGCACCCAAGCTTGATATTAAAGCGAGCGCCTTCTCTTCTCTGTCTATTAGACAGAGATGAGAGAAGAGTGTCTAACGTAGTGGAGACATCTACCGCCTCACGTGATTTCCTTCAACAATAGCGATTTGTTCTTTCTTCCTCTCTCTCGAAACAGGAGAGAGGGAGCAAAAACAAATTTTTCCTCGGAAAAATCAGTCTGTTTTTTACATACAATTCTAAAGGTAATTTGTGGAAGGGCCCCAAAAAAGTAAAGAACGAATGTGGACACCTTTAAACCCCTGAAAAGTAGCCAACGAAAAGAGGCTCCTTCGGGGCCCCTTTCTGTTGGAGGCCTCTGGGCACCGCCCCACTTGCCCCGTGGTCGGTACGGCCCTGCGAATGGACTATAAAACATTATTGCGGCTAGCAGCTAGTTTCATATGAAGAATTCTTAAAATTAAGTACAAGAAAATCGTAACTGTTCGTATTTTTTAAAGGTCGCGTGATGATGTCGTCATAGCCAAAGTAAATAGTGATCTGAATGAGTTGAAGCAGGTTGAAATACATTATTTACCAACATTGAAATTTTACGTGAAAGGCAATAAAGATCCCATCCACTACAGTGGCGTGTGCACGTTTGAAGCCCTTATCAAGTTCATAGAATCTGAAGGTACTTATCAAGTAACAGAATCTCCAGAGGAAGAAAGTGCTACCAACAATGAAGAAGTTACTAAATCCGAAGACGTAATAACCCAAGACAATGCTTAGAATAATTACAAAGATGAAAATAAAGAAACACTCTGAACACCAAAAGACTCTTTTTCTACTGGAAGAGAAGACAACAATTAAATAATTATTGTTAGAATTATGTCGTCTGAAAATTCTATGCATAATATATATTTAATTAAATTAAAATAGGTATTGCGTTTACAATAATTTGTCATTTTAAAGACTATTTGTATCTAAAATATCTTTATAAATAAAGACGTGTTAATGATATCTACAGGATGGACCTTTTTTTCATAGTGGAAGAGTTCTTGAAAAAAGTTTCAAACAACAGCATCAAGGGGGAAGAATATTAGTGCATTTTTTTATCATTTGGTTGAGGTATCTTCAAGATATCAAAGTCACCTCCACTTTTTTAAATAGGAGCCCATATTTTTTTCTCGGATTGTTTGTTCTTTGGGTCAAAGAAAATAACTTTTGTACCAAACATTTTTCGATTTGATGCAATAAGAACCGCCATTTGATTCTCAGTTAACGTCATGTTTTCTATTTTAGTGGATTGTGTGAGTCGGAAAAACCCCGAAAAATCCGACTATTGTTTACTAAACTTTTTTCTGTCACCCGATAGCGCCACTGGCAAGTAAAGTATGTGTCATTCTATTGTTAGTACTGCTTATATTTTCGGCCACCTGACGGCGCCACTAGCCAGTGAAGTATTTGTATCGGCCACATGATGGCGCCACTAGCCAGTGAAGTATTTGGCATCCTATTTCTATCTTCACTAACTTATATCTCCCTCTCAACTTCCGTAAATCTCGCGTCAAGCATTCACCAGCTTAGGTACTCCCCAAGTCAAGCGTGCGTAAAGAAGTTTTAGTTCAAATACCGATTTAATTAAGGGTTCCGTGGAAACTGCGAACCCCTTTAATTTCCGCCTCTCTGTCACTCTCACAGCTCTCCCATTGGCACTCGAACGTAAAATGATGATTATTGAGATTTTCGCAAAAATAATGTTTTGAGCTCATCTCATAAAGTTGAAAGTGTACTCAAAAAATGTGTTTTCACTTAGTACATTGAATGTGTTGTTTTTAGTTAGGACTCGTAAAATGCATATAAAAAAAGTTATAATGACCTTTAGATAATTAATATAATAACGGAAAAAATGGAACCTTCAGCCCGTACAATATCTTTATTAGTGTATTTGCCATAAGGCACTTACACTATTGGCGTCGGTCGGATGGCGGGACCTAGGGGTCGGACCAAAATTTCTCGACGTTTCATAAGTTTCTAAGAAGTTTGGCACCATTTTTGGAAATGTTTATATATATATGTATATATATATATATATATATATTTATATATTTATATATATATATATATATATATATATATATATATATGTGTGACCACGATAACTCTCGACAGACTTAATCGATTTAAACGAAATTTGGTCCACATGTTGGAATCCATCATCGCAAGAAGCCTATTTAAAATGGGCCCGATCGGGCCATTTTAAGGGGGGTATTTAGGGGTTGAAAAATGTTTTTGGGCCCAAAAATACGGAAAAAATTTTCAGAATCACTTCAAATTTGAAATTTAACCCTTTAGTAATTATTGAAATGTGCTGCTAAAATTTAAATAAAATCGGCCCGACAGGACCGGACTTACAAATTTTATGAAAACGCAAGTTTACTGATATGGATTTACATACTGAAGGGTGTATATAATTTGGTACAGATGTTGAATTGGTATGTAGTATTGAAATTAAGTAAAAAAATGTTGTTTTAAGGGGTGTATTAGAGGGTAATTTTTTTTATTTTGTCCAAAAACAAAGTTAAGTTCATACAATAGAGCCACACTGCTTATAAAAGCAAATACACTATATTGTCGGCAGGGTTTCGCACTGCGACCCGAGTTTTTTTTCTTGCCAACGTTTTGTCTACAAATTGAGACTTCTTCAAGGCTCAAAATGTAGGCTAAAGGTTCCATTTTTCTATTATCTAAATCACATAAAACGTTAAAAAAATGTTGATATTGGCGATAATAGTCTTAGCTGTTGAGCATCCAAGGCCGGGGATAGTCGAGCTCTGGACCAGACACACTAAAAAATAACTTTATTTGAAAATTAGCATACATATATTATAATTTCACATAAATACAAATTTATTTTAAAGGCAGCCGACGTAGATTTCGACGAAAGAGTTTAAGGTAGTACGAGCACCAAGGCAACTTTAAATAAAAGGCTTGATTTTTTTATATTTTGGTAGATGGATGATATGTTTTCATTGATTTCTCCAAAACTAGTCGGTTGAAATTAAAAAAAAAACTATTTAAATTAAAGTTAAAACCTTAATAAACTATTGAAAACAAAAAAAAAACTGTTGTGCCCGACTAATTAAAAAGATATTAAATCTTTTTAATTAAATATCTTTTTAATTAGTCGTGCACAACGGTTTTTTTTTGTTTTCAATAATTTATTAAGGTTTCAACTTTAATTTAAATAGTTTTTTTTAATTTCCACCGACTAGTTTTGGAGAAATCAATGAAAACATATTATCCATCTACCGTTTTACCATAAAGCCCAATGTTAAATATGTCTACTTTTGAAGACACCGATTTATTTAAATAATCGGGCAAACCCCCTAAATTTTCAGAATTGGTTTAGACTTAGTCCAAATTCATATAAAAAAAAATCAAGCCTTTTATTTAAAATTGCCTTGGTGTTCGTACTACCTTAATGATTCGTTTAATTTATTAACAATGCGTTACATTTCGATTTTACTCGTTCCGAAAAACGTGGAATCCAATTATCCGAGAAAAGAGTCGAACATATTTTAGTGTATAAAATGGTGGGTTGGCTAAGGCATTTCGGGGGGGGTGAACCCACAAAACACCCCCCCTGCCTACGGCTATGTGAGCATCTATAATTTACAAATAAGTTTTGTATAAGGAACTATTTGACTTGACTTGATTTTTATACTTGACATATAAATATAAGTCAAGTGGAATCTAAAGTACATACGGTAAATATATTTTATAAAAAATAATTTTGAACCACACCACTGGCTACTTAACTTTGTAAAAAGAGCATCCGGTATTTAATCAAAGTAATTAAAAGTCACACAAATCGCAAACAATATCCGCTCTTAGTTAAAAAATTAACAGTATTTTGCCAAGCGTAGTACATATTATATGAAAAAATTCACTATAAAAAATCAAAAATGAAGTGTTTTTTTATTATATCTTATATATTTTTGGTCTCGGTTTTCGAGGTTCTGGGTGAAAATTCAGACGTCGAAAATACAAATACAAAAATACTTGAATTAAACGGCGATAATTTCAACCAAACTATCGAAGAAAATGATTATGTTTTTATAAGTTTGTGTAAGTATATTTATATGCAGTCTTTAATTTCATTTATTTATAATTTTTTATCGATTTAAAAAAATTCCAGCCAATTGGCCGACACGATCTTAGAATGAAATGTTGAAAATGTAGAATTCGTAGGACTGTTTGAGACACGTTATTTTTTAGCATTATGATAACTATATTTGCTATAATTATCTAGAAACATCCATAGTTACAATGCTGTATTAGAAAAATTTATTTTTAAACGCTGTCACCGTCGAGACACAACCCGAATCTTTCACTATCGCGGCGGATGAGTTATCAATTACTCTGGATATGTCACTGTTGAGTAATTGACAACTCATCCGCCATTATAGTGGACGATTCGAGTTTAAGTTCCGGCGGTGATAGTTAGTGGCATAAATACGGGAAGGGGGATTTCCGGGAATTGAATTTAGTCTAAAATTTGAAAGTGTTAATGAAATAACAATTAATGGTGCTAGGATTTTTCAATCTTGATAATTTTCAATCAATCTACACCTAATTCTCAATGTTCGTGATATTGTTGAGCGATAGTTTTAGCAAAAATCAGGGGTACAAACGATTTTTGAACGTTTCTCCCCAAAAATATATAAAAGTGAAAATAAAACGACCACAAATATATTGTTGAGTTCGTGATTTCATAATCTTTCATTTGGCATCCTGCACGGTGCCCTTAAAAAAAGTTTCTTTTTTTATTTCTCATTTCACCCCCTCAGAATCAAAATTCAACTTTTTATACTTGACGCCTGTGATTGGACCTCTGTGCCAAACTTCAATTTTTTAAGTCAAATAGTTTCAATTCCCCGTGACAGACAGACGGACGGACACCGAAGTGTTTTGTTTGAGCGGAATACTAAAAAAAACTTAACAATAAAATGCCCTCATTAAAAAAATACAAAAATATGTCTAAGAATAATTCTTAAAAAAAAGCGATTAGTTCCCAGTTTTTAACTTCCCGCTTTAAAAAAAAAAAAAAAAAATTTTTTTTCAAAAATCGGTTATTGGTTTCACCCCGATTTTCGAAAATCGAGTTTTCGCCAGATCTCGACGTTTTGAGGTCCTAGGAAGCTATTGAAACTATTTTGGCGATGATGTCCGTAGGGCTGTATGTGTGTGTGTGTGTGTGTGGGGGTGTGTGTGTATGTATGTAAACCTTTTATATCTTTTGAAGGGAGTGTCCGACTGAAACGCGGTTTGCGGCATCTGACGTGATCTTGGTGAACTTAGACTTCCTGAAAATTTGAAACGATTCGGCCCAAAAAATTTTGAAAAATCTTAAAAAAACAAGTTTCAAAAATTTTTAAAAATTTGTTTTTGTAAAAAATTTTCTAAACTACTAAACCGATTAATTCCAAAAACTAATCAGCTCTTCTCCTTAACAAACTGCGTCGAATTCCGCAAACCGCATCAAAATCGGTTCATTTGTTCACGAGATACCGTGAACGAAAAAATCGTAAAAAAGTGTTTTTTAAAAATTACTCTTAAAATTGTTATCAGATTGATTTTTTTGTAATAAATTACTTTCTTAGGCTAAAAAACTGCGTCGATCGCCGCAAACCATATCAAAATTGGTTCATTTGTTCATGAGATAACGTGAACGAAAAATTAGGAAAAAAGTAATTTTTTAAAATTAGGTACCTACTCGTAAAATTCTTATCAAATCGATTTTTTTGTAATAATTTACTTTCTTAGGTTAAAAAAACTGCGTCGATTGCAGCAAACAGCATCAAAATCGGCTCATTTGTTCACGAGATATCGTGAACGAAAAATTTTTAAAAACGTGTTTTTTTTAAATTGCTCGTAAAATTCGTATGAGATCGATTTTTCTGTATTAAATTACTTTTTTAGGTTAAAAAATTGCGTCGACTGCCGCAAATCGCATCAATATCGGTTCATTTGTTCATGAGATATCGTGAACGAAAATTTCGCAACAAAGTGTTTTTTTTTTAACTCAAAGAGCTAAAAAATAAACTTCTTGCTATATTTTATATATTTTTGAGCGTTTTGAACTCGAAAATAGCGGGAAGTTACAGGGATGGCCTGCAGGGTCAAACTTCTTTTCAAATTTTTTTTTTGTGTTTTGCAAACACTTGAAAAACAAAAAGAAGGCTATAATACGGTCAGTGCCGGATTAACCTATCCGCTAACTACGCTGAAGCGTAGGGCGGCACTCGTCGGAGGAGCGGCAGAGACGGTCGCAAAAAAAAAATAAAAAGATTTCTAACTAACGAAATGACAGTCTGTCTTGAACCTCCAATCGGAATCAGATATTCATATTTTACGCTCTTCAATGAGAAAGCACTTTTTTCTCCTTCCTCAAATTATTCAATCCGGAAGTCATCACTTCAAGTTCGACTCTTCGAACAGAAATACCCATATGCGATGCAAGGCCATAGTAACTTCAATGTAAGAAAAGATAACCTACAGAAACTCGGGAAAACGCTAGCCTTAAGTGGGCGGCAAGCCTGTTTTAGAGTATAGGCGGCACTTGGTATAATCCGGCACTGAATACGGTGACCGGTAATTGCTCGTATTCCTTTTGGGAGAAGAAACTATGACTAATTTGGAATGATTTAACCTCTATGGAGTCAGAAATGCGTCATTTTCTAGAAAATCTACTTCGTTTTCTTTTTCCAAAAATCAGAATTTTGGGAGTTAAAAAATTTAAAAACAAATATCCTCTCACTTTTTGCCCTGAATTTTTCCATGATCTGATAGCTTACTAATTGGCCTACCTTCCTAAAGCTAAAAATTACGAAATTTACTGTTAGATTTTATGTTGTGTGTTAAAATTTACAATAAATAAAAAAATAAAATAGAAATTCTTCACAGAAGTGTCATTATGATAAAAAAATTACGCGTTTCCGATCCCCAAGTGATAAGGTTAAATCATTTGAAATTAGTCATAGTTTCTTCTCGCGAAAGGAATACGAACAACTACCGGTTACCCTATATATTTGCAAACACATTGATTTAATCATGTACCCAACCCGGGATGAATGTTTCGTTCTCGAACTATATATGGTTAAAATATTGCATTTATAACGATGACAGCGCCTCTAAAGGTTTTCAACGGCAACTTTTTAGAATCGTCCATTTTAATTATTGTTTTTTTGTTCAACTGCCCCGCGATTTTAAAGCTATTTTGAAGATGAAAAGAGGATATGTGTTTAAAAAATGCACAACTTTATTTTAGATTTGCCTTGGTATAAAGAAAAATTAGCAGAAGAACTTGAAAAACTGGCGACTATTTTAGAAGAGAAACCAACAAAAATACTTTTAGCTGAGCTAAGCGTAAGAGATAATAGAGACTTGTTTAAAACTATTCATGTTATGAGCTTTCCAACCCTCGTACTGTATCGTGAAGGTGTAGCAATAGAATATAACGGTAAGTCAGGTTAAAAAATTATTGTTAAACATAACATAAAAGAAGCGTTACACAAATTCAAAAAACCTAACTAAGGAACCCTAACACTTCACCTTGTAAACAAACGATTCTAAATGAAAATTTTCCAACAAAACAATTCCTTTTCACACATTCTTATGGTGGATTGCAGAAAGTATCGTCAAAAAATTTGATTTTCTACTAATACTCAAGACTACCTGCTTCTACCAATGCACGCAGTGTCGATGGCGTGCAACACTCCTTCTATTTGCATTTACAAATGCCAGTGGCGGCTGGCATGCGTAACAATATTATTTTAACAAAACTAGTTCTTGGTGGAAAATATTTATTTACAATAGTGAAACGTTAACAAACAAATAAACAAACAAACTAAAAGCACTTCTCTATAACGTAACAGAAACAAAACAACAAGTTCTAACCAATAAAATAAAAGAATAAGTAATAAAGAATACAAAGTCACTATTTATGTAAACTAAACACTATATGACTATATTCAAGTGAGTATTTATGTTAAACTAGATTTATATAATTGAAATCATTGGTCTATTAACCACTTCGAACTATTTATTTCGCGCACTGTTTATTTACACAGTTCATTTATCTATTTATCTCAGCAGTTACCTTAGTACTGTTCACGGTACTGACTGTCAATTTGTCACAACTATTTGTCGATTGTTAACTCGAAGAAGCACAATGCATGATTGACCGTCCTCTGAGCTATCGCGGTGGTATATATATGCGCTGGGTAATTCTTTCTTTTTCTTGCATTCATTGTTGTCTGGAATTTGGCAACAAAGCCTTTTTTTAACCGACTTCAAAAAAGGAGGAGGTTCTATGTTTGACTGTATATTTTTTTTCTTTTTTTTTTTAATGTATGTTCACCAATTTCTCCGTTAATTATGGACCGATTTTCAAATTTTTTTTTATTCGAAAGAGTGCACTTCCGAGGTGGTCCCATCGGAACCAAGTCAGGATCTGATGGTGGAATCCGGAGAAATCGAGGGAAACTCTCAAATTTTACCCATTGCAATAATCATAAAATAACTGCATAATTTATTGAATAAATATCTAACACTAAAAAGAGATAAATAAAATATTTTTAACAAAAAAATTGAACCGACTTCAAAATATGCACTAAAAAGTAAAAAATAATTGCGTATTGAAATGTTTTGGAGTCGGTGTCACATCGGAATTCTAAAGTAGCAATTTAAATCTTACATATCTCTAGTTCTCGGAATAGATTTCATTTTGGCTGACACAGCCTCCAAAACATTTCAATACGCAATTATTTTTTACTTTTTAGTGCATATTTTGAAGTCGGTTCAATTTTTTTGATAAAAATATTTTTACCTACGCATATTGTTATCGTTTGAACAATCAAGCCAATTGTTGTCCCACAACAATCCGTGTGTCATTGTAGAACAACAGGCCGTTTGTTGCCCCATAACAATCTGTGTTACATTGTTAGAACAACAAGCTGATTGTTGTCTGTTACATTATATATATTTATATTATTTCTTAATATGCACAGGTAATATGAAAGCCGAAGCCATGGTCGAATGGCTATTTAAAAAAGTAGGCCCACCTGCTAAAGTGCTGACATCCGTCGAGGACGCAAAATCGTTCATAGAGTTTGGTCCGGTGGTGGCAATCGGTTTCTTCAAAGATCTGGAGTCCGACGAAGCACAGACATTCTTGTCTGTGGCAGTTAAGGCTGATGTAATACTTTTTGGAATCACATCCGCAGACGCTGTATTTTCTGAATTTAATGCTGAAGAAAACACCGTCAAAGTTTTTAAAAAGGTATACCTGGCCAAAGGTGAAACATGCAACGGATTCTGATTTGCTAAATATATAAAAGGAAACCGTGACTGACTGACTAACTGACTGATCTATAAACGCACAGCTCAAACCATTGGACGGATTGGGCTGAAATTTGGCACACATATAGTTATTATAACGTAGGCATCCGCTAAGAACAGATTTTTAGAAATTCAGCCTCCAAAAGGGCGTAACGGGGGTTAAAAATTTGCAAGGAGAAATCATATAAGATAGGTATCAATTCGAAAATGCGCAGGATTACTCCTGTCTACAAATAAATAAACACGTGTTTATGCTTTTTTAAAAACAATCCCTTCAGAGGGTGAAAAGAGGCAAATAGTCTAAAAATCTACATGGCTGTCGTTTTCAAAGTTTGTCAGGACGTTGATCACGTGGATGTCATCAATTTTGAAATTTATTAAGAAGGTCCACGTCGAGAAAAAAGTAACTAAGTATGCCAAATAATGGGAACTTAGGTTTCATCTAAATCGCGTGCGACGCCGCAGCTAACGGCTAGTTATTAATAATTCTAATATTGACGTAGATGTGACCTTCTACTTAATAGGTCACTCTTTTTATCAAAATAGGGGAACAAAACCCCTCAACGGGACTGTGACACAATTCACAAAAGTAAACAAGGAAACATTGCAAATTAGTCCCATATATATTTTTTTTAAATCGATTCAGTTGTTTTTAACTGACTTAAAAAAAGGTTTCTTAGTACCTATATGTTATCTCATATCTCTAGCATTTGTAAACCGAGTTTGATCATTCAGGATTGTATCACAAATTTTTTTCTTAAATTGGTTCAGCAGTTTTTTTCTAAGCTTAGTAATAAAATATCGGTGACCCATTTTTATACATTTGCAAAATGTTTTCTCACTTAAAATTTGCGGTACAGCCGCCCTGTGCCTCCTTAATTTTTTTATTGCACCATCAGCCTCAGAATTCATAGTCAACCTAGAATAATTAATTTAATGCATGTAAAAGTATTAATAAATCATATTATGACGTGAAATAGTTCTTTCAAAATTCGGCCAGCATAAAACTTTAGTTCGTTATGAGGTCCCTGATGATGCTATAAAAATACAGAACAACGCTATTGCATGAATAGTGTTATGCTGGCTTGCACAAAGCATTGTCAAATTTGATTTGAGAATAACCTATTGTGAACATATAATTACAGTGTTCGTACTGATGTCATATTTTCAAGCTAAATTTTGATCAAAATATGTATAAAAATGTGTTTTCGAAGTGGAAAATATAATAATAATAATGCGTTTAACGTCCGTTTCTCGACTTTATGTCATAACAGACGCCATTCGCACCATTACTATTTTCCAATTAATAGCAATGGACGAATGAAGGAATTTTTAGGAAATTAGGATAAGGTAGGCAAATTTTGAGCATAGGAGTTTGACAGGTAATCGGCCATGGCCTTGAATAAGGAACCATCTCGATATTTATGTGGAATTGTTCAGGGAAACCATGGAAAACCTCAACAAGATGGCCGGTACAGGAATTACCGTTTCTCGGCGAGAGGCAGTGGGACAAACTCCCAGCCACATCTGACTCCGCCGGGATTCGAACCCGGTACCTCCCGAATGCGAGTTTAGTGCTCTCGCCACTACGCCACCCCGCTCGGTTCGAAGTAGAAAATATATAAAATAATAATGTTAAATACCTACATGTAGATATTATTTTTCAAACAGGGTCGATTTGAAACAATCTAAGGTCATTGTCAAATCAGATTTTTTGACAATCCTTTCTGAAAAAAATAATAATTGTCTTTAGTTCGACGATGGAAACGCAACATTTGAAGGTGACTTCAACGATGAAGAACTCAGAAAATTTTTGCAAATTGAATCTGAACATTTTATAACAGATGTGGACGATGCTGGCCAAAGGGAGGTCTTGTATTATTTTGACAAACCAATTCTTTACATGTTCTTATCAAAACAAGCGGGAAATTTCGATAAATATGTTAGTGAAGCTAAACCTGTTGCCAAGGAGTTCAGAGACGTAAGTTTTGAATGGAAAATTAAAAAATATTCAGTAAAACATTCTTTTCTCTTTAGACCTTGGACGAAAGTACGTACTTCCGGCATAAATTTTAAGGCAGAAAGTCTAAAATTTGTGTATCGGTAGGATTAAACACACGCTAGACTTTTTGCTTTAAAGTTGATACCGGAAGTACGTACTTTCGACCGAAGTATAAAGAAAAATAGTATTCAGGTACTCTCCGATTGACGAACGCTCTGGGCTTACGAACAGTCGGATCAGTGGTAATTAGACCAATGAAATTCACCCACAACCCAACCGCTTAGCACTACCTCTCCACTCCAGCCAATGGACCAAGGAGTCATATCCTCCTTCAAAAGCTATTACCTCAGAAAAGTCAACAATGATACAGTAAAATTTTTCTACATCAGCCCTTTTCAGGCCAATAAAAATATACGAAACAACAAAACCGTTTTACATCGGCCCTTTTCATGGCCAACAAAAATCCTTGACGAAACGAAAAAATATTGTAGCAAAACTGTTCTAGTTCGTGGTGGAAAATGTTTATTTACAATAGCAAAACTTTAACAGAACATATAAACAAACTAAAAAGCTGTTCTCTAAACGTAATAGAAACAAACAACAGTTCTAACTAATAAAATAATAACTAATGAAGAATACAAAGTCACTATATACACAAGATTATTTACAACACGGGAACACACCAAAATTTATTTAACACAGTTATTTATTTGCTATATACAATTCTATTTATTTCGTACACTATTATTTACACAGTTCATTTATTTATTTATCTACAGGAGATTATTTATACTAAACTATTTATTTCAGCAGTTACCTCAGCATTATTCACTGACTGTTAATTTATGTCGAATTTATGTATCACTCGATGAGGGACACTGTATGACTGTCCCTGTGTGACTGTGTCTCCACTAATCTATCCCGTAGTTTTTATAGGCTCTGGATAGTTCTTTGCTTTGTTAATTTCATTGTTGTCTGGAATTTGACAACAAAGCCTTTTTTACTTATGCCTGTTTTTGGAACAACAATGAAGCCGATTGTTGTCTCCCACGACAATCGGTGTGTTTTTGTTAGAATAACGAGTCAATTGTCGTCTCACGAACTTCTTTGTCATCTCAACGGGGAGTTTGTAACATAATCCATATATGTATTACCCCATACATTCTAATCTCTATCTATTGATCCGACTTAAAAACGAGTCCCGGGAACACAAGGTGTTCGTAAGTTGAGGAGTGCCTGTACACCACACGGGCAGAAATTTTGAGATTCTTGCACTGCGCGTAATGATGCGCAAGGCGAAAAATCCGCTAAGAAATATCATGCAAATATCTGCCCACTGAAATAAATAAGAATTTCAGCTTTTTGTCCAATATTTACGATACAAATGGTTAATCAGAGTTTAATTTTAAACATTTGTGATAGATTCGATTCGTCGCAATTAATGTCGACTCTGAAGACCACCAACATTTACTCGAAAGCATGGGTGTAAAAAAGCAAGATGTGCCCGCGATACGTATTCAGACTTACGGGAAAAATGGTGAAGAAAAATATAAACTTGAAGCTAAAGAAATCAACGAGAACAATATTAGAACCTTTGTGCAGGCATTTGTCAATAAACAACTCGAAATTTACTTGCTAAGTCAAGATTTGCCAGCAGACTGGGACAAGAAGCCGGTCAAAGTTTTGGTCAGCTCCAACTATGATTCAGTTACCCTCGATGAATCGAAATACGTACTTGTAGATTTTTATGCACCTTGGTGCGGACCTTGCAAAGAACTGGCACCAATTCTCGAGGAAGTTGCTGAAAAACTTAAGTAAATATTTATCATATAAATGCAATCATTTACAATCACTTGTTCCCTCAGGGTGATAATGGTGGCCACATTCTAGGAACATTTGTTTCTAAACAGTGGGCTGTGCCCTTGAAAGGGCTAAATTCTCAGGACTGTTTGGAAACATATTCTGACAAGAACATGGAATGAGGTGCTGCGGAAGAGCGTCATGTTCGACCCCTTGCTACTCAGATATTTGGGTACCAAATCACGAATGGACTGAGTGTCTTCTCACAAGGATCCAGAACTGTTCAAGACGTTTATTTCCGTTTCCTTATTCAATAGAAAGCAATACTTCCTCCAAAAACCACGGTTTTGTAATGCAACATTAACCTCCGTTTTCTTGTTCAGTCACTGTCTCCAAACAGACGCAGTTTTGTAATGGAACATTAACTTACAAAAGTCGAAATTCTCTTCATTAGAAGGTCTCCTGCCTTCAAACAAGCACCGTTTTAGTACGTTGCTACGGAACGGGGTACAGCCCCGTAAAGCAAGTCGAACCAAAATGGTGGAGCTGAAAGCTCCACTACTGCTATTGCTGTGGAATGGTAATTGGAACCTCGGAGGCCCCGGAGCAAGAAGTTAAATTGGGGCCCCCTACGTAGAATTTAAAAAGTGCTTAAAAAAGGCCATTACTTATTATTATGTTCAAAATTATGATTGTCATTCGTGTCTTACATTGCTTTCGTCGTCGTGATGAAACTGTTAAACATATTCAAATGATAGATCGTTAAGGTAGATACATTTTTCAGCGAACCATGAATAAGTCTACACGAAAAATCGGAAAAATATACGGGTTTGGTAGGCTAGTTCCTAGTGAGAACAGGCGTATTAGGTATACCAGCCTATCGCGAGTTTGGAATTAAAAAAAAAAGGAATTCCGAACCGACATTTTGTATCTATTGAATAAACATAGATAAAACTGGTGCGTGTGGCACCCAAGCTTGATATTGAAGCGAGCGCCTTCTCTTCTCTGTCTATTAGACAGAGATGAGAGAAGAGTGTCTAACGTGGTGGAGACATCTACCGCCTCACGAGATTTTATTCGACAATAGCGATTTGTTCTTTCTTCCTCTCTCTCGAAACAGGAGAAAGGGAGCAAAAACAAATTTTTCCTCGGAAAAAACACTCTGTTTTTTACATACAATTCTAAAGGTAATTTGTGGAAGGGCCCAAAAAAGTAAAGAACGAATGTGGACACCTTTAAACCCCTGAAAAGTAGCCCCTTTTTGTTGGAGGCCTCGGGGTATCGCCCCACTTGCCCCGTGGTCGGTACGGCCCTGCGAATGGACTATAAAACATTGTTGCGGCTAGCGGCTATTTTCATATAAAGAATTCTTAAAATTAAGTACAAGAAAATCGTAACTGTTCTTATTTTTTAAAGGTCGCGTGATGATGTCGTCATAGCCAAAGTAAATAGTGATCTAAATGAGTTGAAGCAGGTTGAAATACATTATTTACCAACATTGAAATTTTACGTGAAAGGCAATAAAGATCCCATCCACTACAGTGGCGCGCGCACGTTTGAAGCACTTATCAAGTTCATAGAATCTGAAGGTACTTATCAAGTAACAGAGTCTCCAGAGGAAGAAAGTACTACGAACAATGAAGAAGTTACAAAATCCGATGATGTACTAACCCAAGACAATGCTTCGAAGGATGAAAAAAAAGAAGCGGACACAGAAACATTCTGAACACCAAGAGACTCTTTTTCTACTGGAAGAGAAGACAACAATTAAAAAGAATTATGTCGTCAGAAAATTATATGCATAATATATATTTAATAAAATATTAAAATTAAATTAAAATAGGTATTGCGTTTACAATAATTTGTCATTTTAAAGACTATTTGTATCTAAAATATCTTTATAAATAAAGACGTGTTAATGATATCTACAGGATGGACCTTTTTTTCATAGAGGAAGAGTTCTTGAAAAAAGTTTCAAACAACAGCATCAAGGGGGAAGTATATTGGTGCAGTTTTTTTATCATTTGGTTAAGGTTTCTTCAAGATATCAAATTCACCTCCACTTTTTTAAATAGGAGCCCATATTTTTTTCTCGGATTGTTTGTTCTTTGGGTCAAAGAAAATAACTTTTGTACCAAACATTTTTCGATTTGATGCAATAAGAACCGCCGTTTGGTTCTCAGTTAATGTCATGTTTTCTATTTTAGTGGATTGTGTGAGTCGGAAAAAACCCTGAAAAATCCGACTATTGTCTGATGAGACTGGTTTTCGAGGATGCTGAACACACACACACACATGGGCTGAATTGAGAACCAAATAGCGATTAAGGATTGCATCAAATCAAAAAGTGTGTGGTACAAAAGTTATTTTCTTTGACTAAAAAACAATAGTCCGAAATAAAAAAAATATGAGCTCCTATATTTAAGAAAATGAAAGTGGTCTTGATATTTCGGAGGCGCCTCCACTAAATGATAAAAAAACTGCACCAATATTTTTTCCCTTGATTCTCGGCAGCTTTTGTCCGAAACTTTTTTTCGAAAACTCTTCCTTTATGAAATAAAATGGTGTTCGTGTTTGACAATCAACGATTACTTTGGCCACATATGAGAATGAGTACCATGATAACGCTCACTAACCATTATAACAATTATTGCTAATAATGAATAATTAAAATAATCAGTTAAAATAAATTTTTCAGTATTAAATGAATTTATTTTTATTAATGAAGCAATTTTTTTATTTAGAAAATATTTTTTTAATTAAATAATTGAACCAAACAAACATCTAAAATAAAAAATTAAACCAAATGTTCAAATAAACCTCCATTTTCAATTCAGTAGTGGCTTAATAGGTTATAAAAACTTTGTCTCACTTTGTCTAACACAAAGTTCGTTCCCAGCAGCCGCGAACGGTAATAAAACCGTACACAGTCTTGTTACTGCGCAAGACTGTCTTGCGCAGTATCGATTTTTGAGCTAGTGCGCAAATTAGTCTTGCGCAGTGACAAGCTATGTACGGTTCTATTACCGTTCACGGCTGCTTGGAACAAACCTACAATGAATTCAAATACTACCTAGAACGGTGCCGCCTGTTGGTTTCAAGTACGCTAACTGTGTCAGGGGCAAATCAAACAAAGACAGCTTGTGTTACGGTAACCTCTCTTTGTCATACTCGTTGCAGTGAATTGGGTTTATTTTACCTGTTAGGTGAATAAATTATCTCAGGTAAAAATTGGGGCATTTGAAGGCTTATTTTTGTTAAAGTTGCAATATTAGGGAATATATTCATTGTCTTCTAGTACGCCATTAGTTTCGTTTCATCTGTCGTATTTAAAAAATACTAAATTGTATTGGTTTAGAATATTTGTTGGTGGTTGTAAAACGTATTCTTTTTTGTTGTGGTTTTAAATTAAAAACAATGGTGATTTCTTGTGTAGCGTTTGGATGCCAGAATGAGCAAGATAAACGGAAAATATCTTTTCATGGGTAAGTTAAAAATATTAAATTAAAAAATATATTTTGTGTAAAAATATAGCTAGTACTTAATTAAATTTTGACATACTGAATACTAGTGCAATAATTTTTTAATAGCTAGATACAACCTTTAGCCTAATTATAAAGTTATTTCAGAAACTGCACTATAGTTTGTATCATGAATATTTTATGACTTTTTCATAATTAAACTTATCATAATGCAGGCAAAATTGGACTAGCTATTTACAGTTTACTTTTTGACACATGGTCTTAATTCTATTTTATTTATTTATAATAACGTATTTTATAGACCATTTAATTTCATAAAGAGGGTAATAAAATATGAAATATTAAATAATTAACAATAATTGTTAATCAAATAAATAAAATTGTCGACCAATTTTTCTCAGACCAATATATTGACAAAAAATAAAAAAATAACAAATCGGCTTTGGATCTTCTTCAGAAAAATCTAAAAAATATAAATTATTAGTATTAGTCGTGCACTCTATTACATAATACATATTAAATAACTAATACTAATAATTTATATTTTTTAGATTTTTCTGAAGAAGATCCAAAGCCGATTTGTTATTTTTTTATTTTTTGTCAATATATTTGTCTGAGAAAAATTGGTCGACAATTTTATTTATTTGAAGAGTTCTATTCAGACGTTAATCAAAGATTTTGAATAATTGTTAATATTAAAAGAAAATTTGTTTGTTGCAGTTTTCCATTTAAACGACCAGAAATCCTAAAGTTATGGATAAAGGCAGTTCGCAGGGATAATTGGGCTCCATCTAAAACCAGCAAACTTTGTGGAGAACATTTCCTTCCAACAGATTACATAGTCAAACCAGGGTGCACCGCTAAATTACTAAAACTAGATGCTGTACCCAGTGTATTTTCATTTCCTAAGCATTTGTTACCAAAAACTGCTGAACCTCGCAGGAAAATTAAAAAACTGGTAGGTACCTATGGATATAAATTAAAAAAAAAACGATATTGGCACCTGTCCTATTATTATTATCCTAATTATATTATTATTATTTGATGAATAAATGTTATTGTTTTTTTAGGATGTCTCTGTGGATGTTCATAATGAGGATGTTCAGCATATTATACCTCTTATGGACATCAATCTACCTTCTACATCAAGCACCCAAGTTGGAATGTTGGTTGATCGTGAAACCCAAACAGTTTCATATACCAACAAAGATATACTATTACGAAGAAGAATTAAAACACTAAAACAGAAACTAAAGAGGAGGGATGTACAAATTTCCAACATGAAAGACGTAATTCAATCAATTTCAAAGGGCGGACATAGCAATGAAAATTTGGATGCGGTTCTAAAAAAAACATTTTGAAGGTGAAAACTACGAAATTACTTACATTATTTAACTTAAGACCTACAGCTTATTTTCTTCAAAAATATATTTGAAATAATTTGCGCTCTGTCCATTAACCAACATAAGATAGAGAGAGATAGATATCCGTAACGACTGCTGGTTGCCTATGCAACCTTTTTGCCTCACTTGTCGACTGCGTCGGTGCCGTTCCAGTCAGTATTGAATTCATTGGTCTAACATTACAGGAGTCACTTTGAAACATACTTCGGCGATTTTGTCTTTAAGTTCATCCAGATTGTGCCACTATCTCGAATAGATTTCATTATGTAAACCATGGTAACGAACTCTGAATACAGGGCAAAGTAATCTCTGTTCTTAACTAATTTGTGATGTATATTATGTTTCCCTATGTACAGTTTCTTGTGATACACCCTGTGTACAAGGCTGCAATCACTATTCTCTTTTATAAGTTTTAATTTGAATTGCTGGGAGAACATAAAAAAATAAGTCATTCTTTGCTTTGTAAGTAACGTGTAGTTGTGTAAAGTTATTACAGGAAATGTACGATGACAAAATTATTTCAAATAAAAAAGCGAGTGTGCTTTAGACCACACGACTGAAGTGAAACTTCTTCGTGCCATAATTATTTTAAATATATTTATTAAGAATACTGCGTAAATACCTCAAATTTGCTCATGTTAAATTCATAAACGAACAATAATATGCAGTCGGTTCGTCTCAAAGTTTATTGAACACAATATAACCTCACTCTGTAGCACATATCTACAAAGACGAAATGTTTAAAATATAATTTTTGATTAATTAATAGGCAAAATATGTATATATATTTATTAGCATAATTTATAATACATTTAAAAGGATTTATTAAGGGGTTAGGTGGGTTTCAAAGGCTCAAAACAGGTACATTTTTACGATTTTTTTTTTTATTTAACCAACAAAATATTTCATTCCATCAATTTACCATATAAAAGGTATATATTTCATAAGTAGTTTGTGAAATTTTCATTAAAAAATATTGAAAATTAAGGCGTGGGCACGTCGTTTCCTGTGACCCCTCAAAAAAAAGTTCTATCGGCGTGGTCAGGATAACTCATGACAGATTCATCGGAAATGCAAAAACCAAAAATTTTCTGTTAGTAGATGCTTAAAGCTTGTGCTTGGACGAAGGAAAAAAATAAATAAAATTGCATTTTTGGCGACGTTGAGAACAAAAAAACCCTTTTTTTTGAGTAAAATTTGCACCCTTCATGGCCATGAAAAATCACTTAAAATAGAAAAAAAATCCTTCGTTCAAGCACGAGATAATGTTATTTTGAAGAAGTGTGCAAAGTTTCAAACAGATCGGTTCATAATTTTTCGAGAAATCGTGACCACCGATTTCAAAAACGTAGTTTCGAGAAAAACGCGATTAAAGATTTACATTCAAATAACATAGCCTGAAGGGTAGAACATCCGAAGGCTATATCTCTTAGAATATTACTCAGATCGTTTTAAAACTTTAAGAGAATATTCTAAACATATTGAATTATAAGATAAGCAAAAAAAAAAATCGATTTTTTGAAATTTTGAAACCCACCTAACCCCTTAACTAACCTACATTATTTCCCGTTACAAAATGCAGCAAAATTCGATTAAATGTATTTTTGATACAAAAACAATTGTTTTCATTTTAAACGTCAAATAGTTGTCCAAAAAAAAATAATTTCGATTAATGCTCCATCTTTGTCGCACTTACTAACTTATATCTCCCTCTCAACTTCCAATATACGAAATGTAACTCTCTCTCTCTCTCTCTCTCTCTCTCTCTCTCTCTCTTACTATCTTCACTAAGTTATATCTCCTTCTCAACTACCGTTCGCGATGATGCACTTCCGTAAACGCTTTCGTCAGGCATTTACCAGCTTAGTCAAGCGTGCCTAAAAAAGTTTTACTTCAAAAATGAACCTTGTTCAGAAAAGCCAAATTGAAAACGACTTCCCACTTGAAAAATGATATTTGGTTGTTACAAAATTTTTACAAACCCACTCCCAAAAACACTTTTATTCGCTTAGATTTTTTATGTACTCTTCAGATTCTTCATTCCTATGCTAAAATGAACCAAAACTCCTAAGTGGAGGAACTTTTTCGTTTTTAAGGTAAGTCATTTTTTCATCTATTTTACATTGTACTAAAAGTCGACCGGATATTTCACACGGTCGACTCTGGAACTACAAGTGTTTTTCAGGGCTCGTGAGTAATGACATCTGATAGGCTCAGTGGGTAACTATATCCAGGACATTAATAGCACAGCTGTTTCTAGCTGGAGTGTCTGATGCAGTATATGTGAGTGTGTGATTGTGTGTGTGTGTTTGAATCATTTGTTGAAGGTGTTAATTGCACAAACTTCAACTATCTAGTGTGTTGGTACAGTGAGTATGTGTTCTGAAGACGAGACAGGACATTCCTAACGTTCCGCATTATGCAAATCATTGAGAACATTTGTTGAGTGGATCGCGTTTACTTAACACGTAGCTACATTGTAGGTACTATATGTACAAATTGTGGCAGCCTTGATCTCTATCTGATATGCGGTTCTAGTTATCGATGTTTTTCACAGGAAGGAACACAAAATCATCAGCGTAACGATAATGTTACGATGATTTGACCATAGTATGAAGTCAAAAACTACGTAAACATATGGTTGCTATAGAACAGTGATTCCCAAAGTGGTCTATATCGACCCCCAGGGGTCGACGACAACTTGCAAGGGGTCCATGTCACCGGAAAAAAAAATTGGGGGTCCATGAAATAAAAATGGGGGTCGACGATAATGAATCTTCTAACAAAAAAAAAAAAACAAACTGGACATCGTTAACCGAAGAGATTTAAGATTAAATCTAACTAAATTTATGCCAAATGTTGAAAATTTATTATTAAAGCATCAGGTTCAAAATGAGTAGCACTATACCGGTTGTCAAAAATACATTTGAAATTAATGAATTTGCAAAAAATCAATATCAGATAAGCAGGGGGTCTACCCAAAACCGAAAAACAAGTGGTGTACGAGACAAAAAAGTTTGGGGATCTCTGCTATAGAATAATTGTATCTTTTTCAATAAAAATTTATTTAAAGAAAATTGTTGACATGACCTATGACGTCACAGAAATCCCGCTCCAAATGGCGCGTTTGAATAATCAAAATATCTTGCCCAAAAAGAATATTTATTACAACAAGAATGTTTTAGTGAAATGTGTTTGATAACTTTTAATAAGAAAAAAAATGGATTTTAAATATTTTCAAAAATCGTGCACATATTCTATTAAATACGTACCTGCGCTGAAATAATAAATTAAATTAATAAATAACGAAATATTTCTAGAAATTTTGAAATGTAAATATCGCAATGTTATTAGTTATTTGGGATAAATAATTTATTCACAAATCATATCATAATAAATTTGAAGATATTAAGTTGTAATATACGTAAAATAACATGGCTATAGTGAAAATCCACACTTTATACAAACATAAATTGAAAATTAAGCTTAGTTTATGTGGGGCGGGTTTCTATTTACAAATTAAATAGCCATACAAACATTAATAAATCTCCAAACATTTGTAAATAATGCTGATTTCAGAAAAGGTGCCAATTTAAATTACTTTTAGCAATATACACATTTCTAAAGATTTAGACATAGATTAATTATAGACCAAGGATTGAATAAAGATGGACCGCAGGATTCCGCGCGTTTTCATCCCCCGACAAAATATCCTATCAGTAAAACTGGTGTAGAATTACTGTCGCACTTTGTATACAAGTATACGACCCCGTAATTGTTTTTTAAAGAACTCCCCTCAATCGCCCTCACCTTTTCACTGCGCAAAAAAAACGCCATCGCATCGACACGACCCCGTAATCGTTTTTAAATAACACACGCCTTCCCCTTTTCACTGTGCAAAAAAAACTATCGCATCGACACGACCCTGTATTTTTTTTAAATAACTTCCTCCAATCAGCCTCACCTTTTTACTCCGCAAAAAAAACGCCATCGCATCGACACGACCCCGTAATTGTTTTAATGTCGGGGGATATTTTGCCCGTAGAATATTTAGTCAAGATGATATTTTGTCGGGGGATATTGGGATATTTTATCGGGGATAAAGACGCGCATTACTGGACGACGGACCGCATCCGAAACGCGGAGGTAAATAAAATAATAGTAACAAAAAACTTTTTAAATAGCTTTTTTTGAAATGTAATAAACAAGAAAAAAATAATTTCTAATAATTTAGATTCATAATTATAAAAGCGCGAGCTGTAAACTCTATGATCGTTTAATAGTCCCAACCCAAGCTTTTGTAATTATGAACCTGAATAATCAAAAATTATTTTTTCTTTTCAGTACCTACATTTCAATAAAAGCTTGTTTTTAAAAAGTTTTTTGACGTGATAACGTCTTATAAATTGATGAATCACGTCAATATAAAAAGATGAAACACCGGCTGCATGCACGAAAAAGTGTAACGTTCCTAACGTTCCGCCTGACCCTGTGCGTGATTATTAAATATGATATTCGAGCGGAATACGTTATCACGTAAAACTATCGTCCGTAAACCGACTTTTTTTACATATGGGAGCACGTAAGACAAAATAATAAAATAAATTAAAAAAAAAATAATATTCCACGTTATAATAATGTTTTTAACTTATAGGATTTGAAACGAAAAACGTGCGGCGCATTATTCGTTTTATACATATTATAAATACATTTTTTCATTGATAGCTACTTATACTTCTTATATAAGTGTCGCATGCGCCCCACGTTTTTCGTTTCAAATCCTGCAAGTTAAAAAAATGATTTTATACTTTTTAGTTCATTTTAAAAACGTGGTATACTAAAAATGTTTTTATTTATTATATTATTTTCTCCTTTTTAGTTAATAAAAACGTGATAAAAACAAAAATTCATCGTAAAAATATAAAAATTGTATATGGCCATGGGGTGGTCGCACCCGCGGCCTTCGCGTTATTAGCACGACTCTCTAACCAACTGAGCTATGAACTGAATTTTGTCCGGTGCCTTACAACCAGGGTTGCCAGACGTACGAGAAATCTCGTACCATTATACTTTTGTACGAGATACAAGTGTAACAAATTTCTCGTACAATTTCGTACGAGATTTTAACAATGATGACTGCCTTCGCTAAGTATCAGCCAAAGTGTAAGAATTTGCATATTTACCTACTTTACACACCACAAAACGATCGACTGGGCGCATCACTAAATGCACTACCTCATCACTATATGAAACTAGACAACTTGAGTGGGGAATCCCCGTTTAATGTATTTATTTGTTGTTGTCCTTATTGCACTAATGTTAATCACTATCAGTTCTAATTGTTTTATTTGAATTGACAGCTAAACGCGCAAAGAATATGACTACTCAAAGTTAAATAGTACAGTAAATAGCAAAAATTATAAATTTTATTCGATATATCTATATATACTTTAAATTTATACTTGTACGAGATTAATTGTTGAAAGTACGAGATATTTAGCAACACTGGTACGAGAAAAAAATCAGTCATCTGGCAACCCTGCTTACAACGGTAAGCAAGTAAGAATGAATTATATTATGTATCGATTAAATTATTAATTTTTTTATTTCTTTAATATTTTCTTTTTTTCATTGTATTTTTCTTATATTGTGATCTATTTCTGAGCTATGTAAAAAGTTTCAAGTCTCTATCTCAGCAAGAAGCTAGTTTAAAAACAATTACAAAGTTCCACCCAACATACAAGAAAAGCGAGATAATATAAACGTGATAAAATACTATTTCCTGTCAGTAAGCCATCTTGGGGCGGCTTCATTGTTATTTCTCTCTACACTATGGGTCAAGAATTGCGAAACTTGGTAAATCTAATGACTTGACGTTGAACTGTTTTACTGGCCACCTTTCGTGGAGCGGACAACGTTACCGTTCGCACGGACTGTGTGTAGTGTGTATTCGTCCTTCGAGAAACAAGCGTCTATCCCATATCACCCTCGGCTTGCTTGATCTGTGCAGTTCCTGTTATATAATATTATAGAACCGTTTACAAATTTGTGCAGAGCAAACTGAACCAGTTGACCATGGTGCATAAATTCAGAATAGTTACACCTCTAGCTCTATTATGAAATTACACTCACAAACTTCCAGTATTAATTTTATAATGAATTCATTAGGGTCTGGATAGTAATGTCTCTTGAATCTTAATTGCAGATACAATAGAAATGTTATTTGGATGACAGCTCGTATCAATGCAAAATAGCCTATTTTTAGGACTAATTGATACCTTTGGTAAACCTAAGATACAATATCAATTTCACTGAGTTATCTACACTACACTAATAAGGGTCTTCCAATAGGGACTTCCAAACTTTGACAGTTGATAGCGGCCATCTTGTTGAAACTACATTTGTCAAATTGTCATTTATTCAGTCTGTTTTGCCAAATCACCATGGACAAATATAGCGCAAATAGAGATGAGACAAACGGGTCTTTTTATTGATCTGCATCTTTGCATCTGGATCCCGTATGTGAACCGGCTCCCTGAACCAGTACAAAAAGAGCCGAGTTCTGAATATGTTATTCGAGTCAACTGAGCCACTGAGTTAGTTGAGTCAAGTCAATCATATCACCTATTATTATGCCAATGACTGACTCACATATTATAAGGCGGGGTTTTACAGGTTGCTACTTGCTATGTTACAGAAAGCATATTACAATATGCAATACAATACCTTAAATAGTTGTGACTTAAGTGAAACACTGAAATAATTGTACCGCCTAGTGCATAGTGAGTACACTGTATAGTTGTATAATGTATGTATAGAATGCATAGGCAAACATATGCATGAGTCATTTCAGCTGACAGATACTTATTTGTGTTAAGTGTTTCACTGAGTTATGCGGATCCGTTGATCCGTCGGCTCATAAAAAAGTGAGCCGGCTGTCACGGAACTTTTTTCGGAGTCGGCTCTTTGAACCGGTTCAGATCTGAGTTATCCAACCCTACGTGCAAATGATAAAATTGTTTTAAAATCTTTGATTAACGTCTGATTAGAACTCTTCAATAAATAAAATTATCGACCAATTTTTCACACAATATATTAACAAACAATAATGTATTAATTTTATATTGTTTGTTAATATATTGTCTGAAAAATTGGTCGATAATTTTATTTATAAAATTGTTTTATCAAAATGGGTGTTCTGTTCGGGCAATGTTTATCGAAAAATCATCTTCAGCGAGGAGGCCCATTTCTGGATGAATGGGTACGTGAACAAACAAAATTGTCCAATTTGGGACGATACTAATCCACATGAGATCCAAGAACGTCCAATACAATCCGAAAAAGTCACTGTTTGGTATGGATTTTGGGCTGGCGGCGTCATCGGTCGATATTTCTTTGAGAACGACGTTGGCCAGACCATCACAGTCAACGGCGAGAGCTATAGGTCGAGGATTACCAACTTCTTTTGGCCTGAATTGGATGATATGATCACCAACGACATGTGGTTTCAACAGGACGGCGCTACGTGCCACACAGCTCATGCCACATTGGACATTCTGCACGAGCGATGTGAGGGCATTGTCATCTCACTGAACTGGCCATCGAGATCGTGCGATTTGACCCCCTTAGACTTTTTTTTGTGGGGATTTCTTAAGTCGCAGGTCTAAGCGGAATAAGTCACAAACCACAGCGGCCTTAAAAGCCAGCTAACCCATGCCATCGGTCAAATTAAGCCCGATTTATGCGCCAGTCATGGAAAATTGGACATTTCGGATGTGCAGCGAACATTTGAAAGATGTTATATTCCACACATAATGGCATCGATAAGCCTTTCAAACGAATAAAAAAAAAATTAAGGTATCGGTATTGATTAATGTTTAACGGATCGACTTTAAATGAGGCATACCCGTAGGTACTTTGTTTTATTTGAAACATGAACATAAAATATAAATACATTGTTTTTGTGCCGACTTATAATCTTTTGATTTAGCGTATTAAAGACAGCCGGTTATTTTTCAAACATTTTGAATCAACAAAGAACAGGTAGGTTTGCCTACCTATACATTTGGCAGACAAAGACAATGATGTAATAACACAAATTTAATAATAATAAAATGATTGTTAACACACCTGTTCTAACATAAAATAACCTAACCAACCAACGACTTGCGTTTGTACCTTAAGCTTGTTTTACAATAACGTCATTTTATATAACAAACTTTATAACCGATTTAAAATAGTGGTTGTTAAATCGACATGTACCTATAGGCTGTGTGCACAAAGCCTACTAGCGCCGCTAGTGGGTAATAGAGAATTATTGAACTCACTTTTTGTGGAAATCGCGACATGTTTCTATGGTGATAAGTCAAAAACTTTAGTTGGCCATGATGTATAAAAAAAAATGTAATAAGGAAAACTGATGTTAATTTTTTTACACTGACAGCTGAACGTCAAATTAGGACGCCAATGGTTTTTACTTTACTTAAATCGCCATCAGCGCAACAACCTGGAACACAACAAGCATTTCCAGATCTCTTAGTTTTCCTATGTTTTCTTTGTAATGGGTCATATTCATGTATTTTTTTTATATGTTTAATAGATTATTTAGTCAACCATAATACGGGATAAAATTGATAATCATTTAAAAATGTTATATTGTCATAAGAAAAAAATATTAAATTTCACATTCAAAAATAGACAGTTTAAACAATCGGCCATGTTGGCGGGCTTATGTGACGTCATGATATATGATGCATGTCAAACCTTGATGTCAAATTGTCAATGTTCTAAATGAAGTTTACTTGTTGTTTTCTCTAAATACTGACATAATCTTATTGTGAGACGACACAGTCGTCATGGAAACTGTTGTTGATATATACTCTGACGTCACGTTACGTTTCTAAAATTCGAAAATAACGCGTATTTTCTACATTTCTTTTTTATTACTTGTATTTTTTTCAGTGATTAAATTAATAAAATAACCATTACGATATGATCAGGAACTAACATATATTTCGAAATAAAAATTTAAACCAATTTGGAGTCTCATGCATATGACCTATTAAAAAACTTCATGAAATTATAACTATTTTCACTTTTAATAAACATTGCTCACTGACATACGGAAAATTTGAGCTTGAAATTTCTCCTAGTGCTCACCACAAACGCTCGCATCGAAAAATTTGTAACTCCGCCACCCTGCACATAGCCCATACAGGTTGTCCAGATCGACGTTGGCTGACATGGGTAATTGGGTGGTTAACTTTGTTATCAGTAGAGATAGAAAGTCAGTTAAATGGACAAAGTAGTGCAGAAAATTGTGCTCGTTAACGTGCCGTCGAAAAACAATTGAATTTTGACACCCTATGCATTTATTTAGAAAATAGTGAAAATTGCCGTTTCTGAAAACTGACCATAACTTTTTTATTTATGAAGCTAGCTGAACATTTCTTTAACCATTTTTTGACAACTTTTTAAGGTATTATCAGCGGCGTAGATTTAATTTTTATTACAAAATTATATTTCAACAGACAAATTATAATGACCAAACATCCCCCCAGACGTAAAAAATAGTCAGCTGTTAGTATGAGCGCGAGAGCTTTATGACTATTTTTTACGTCTGGGGGGATGTTTGGTCATTACAATTTGTCTGGCTGTTAAAATATAATTTTGGAATAGTTGTCTGAATAACATATATAAAAATCAAGCATTTAAAAATAAGTGAAGTTCATTAATTTTTCTCTGAGCTTTAAAGCGTCTGTCAGAAGTTGTGGTCAGCGGAAAGTGACTGGCGATACTGGATACTAATTTATAGTGATATTTTACAAAACATATACAAATATCAGCCATTTAAATTTAAATTAAGTGACTCTTATTTTTACTCACCTTTCTCAGCTGGTACCTGTACATTTGTCACAGACTCAATGATGGAGGTACGCCAAGCGTTCTATGTACATAAAACACTACTCAAAACGTAAGGTTTCATTTATTTAAAAATAGGTTGTGTCTGGCGACTCTGGGATCTTACTCTATTATTACATTTTTTTGACACATTATGGCCAACTAAAGTTTTTGACTTATCACCATAGAAACATGATAAAAAGTGAGTTCATTAATTCTCTATTACCCACTAGCGGCGCTAGTAGGCTTCGTGCGCACAGTCTATAGTATACATCATTATAAAAAACACTTTTTTTGACAGGTCAGCCCCCAAGTAGTGTTAGCCCAGGGCCCCACATATTCACGGTCCGCCCCTGCTTATAAAAACGTACCTGATTGCAGAGCGTAAATTGATCTGACAGTGTGATGTGGGCTTAAGTGAAAAGCGGGTGGGCTAATTGCCTCTTGCAGCAGATCAAAGCGGGATAGGTACACACTACATACACACACACACGCATACACGACAGAGAGAGAGAGCCTGTGTATTCTGGCTTGGAAGTATATACACACGGCTGTTGTAAGGTTTACAATGGCCTCAGGCTACTTGGCTTGTCGGCCGGTCAGTCAGAGCTCTACCTTCTGTATGTATATCTGTGGTCAAAAGACAAAATCACTTACGTCAAAATTTTCGATAAGCTTTCTGTATTTTTGATGCGGTCGATTGGAGCCTCTACTGTTGGATTTTTAAAAGAAGACCGGTCTATGGTATGTAGTCCTATGACCTTATTGCAGAAGAGCGCACATGTATTTTATATTGGTAAAAGGTAATGATCCTGGAACCGCTTCTATGCAATAAGGGAGTCTAGTCGACCAAACGTGTCGCAATTGTCGTATCGCGATAATTGTACTATTGCCATAGCTGTACGACTACACAGCGACACTTGCTAACAGTACAAAAAAATCATACATAGGTGTGCGTTCACGGACTAAGTTGAGGGGTGTTGTCTGAATATCATCAAAATGGAAAGTAAAAAGGGAAAAACAGTTAGAAGTGGCGCTAGGGAGGTCATAGCGAATGTAATTAAAATGTGCGAGTTAGAGGCTCAAAATAATGCCTTAAAATTTAAAGCTATACATTGTTTGCATGCTTTGCTATGCGCCGCCTATGAATTCCGATAATTTGGGAACACATCAACGACTTCTTGCCCTTTCCCCACCGGTCTTCTTTCGCCGATCGCACAGTACATTCTGTTGTGAACCGTCTACGGCGTGCCCCTCTGCGGTGTTAAAATTCGGGTATAATACGCGCCACGGATCAAAAATGTTCAGAAGTTAATCACAAACAGCGTCGCAAAGGCACATTTTAGAGCCGTTGATACTCCCACCACCTCCCTGCTACTTGCACGGAACGTGCGCTCGTCGGTGATTGGCCGTGATCGCTCGTTGCCTTTGTCCCTTGTCGCTTTCCTGCTTTAAAGTACAGTCGAGTACGCTATTGTCAAGTTGTTATTGCTATTTTAGTTTTGAGTTACGAGTTTGTAGTTTTTCAACAGACTGTACAAGCGAAAGCCCGCATTCGCATCTAACTTCCGAGCCTTTTAGGTTCGTGGCGCGTATTATACCTGCCTATCGCCAGGGTTGCCAGATGTCCGATTTTAGAATATCTCATCTGGGTAAAGCCCGCTGCACACGAGGCTAGATTTTCCGCTAGGTTCCTTGCTAGATTTCACTACAAGTTTTCTAGCATTGGTTTATTTGATTGCTATATCATGTGCTCGCTTCACATGAGACGTCTTTACAAGCTTGCTCTGCAGGTAGATTCGGTGCGCGCGCAGTAATACATAGAATGGTACAAAAGTGCATGTTTATTGTCTCTGAACTGAACACACACTATGGCATAGTGTTTGTTTGTGGGCGTTTATTCAAGTCGCCCGCGTGACAAGATACTGCTTCCTGATTGGTTCTTGCTCATACCTAGCAGCGGACCTAGCAAGGAATATAGCCCCTGGTCTAATTTTAAAACCTATCTTGTGAGATTAGCAGGCGAACCCGCAGTGACGTCATTTCCAGCTTCATATACACAGCCTACCGGCCAACAGAAGTACGAGCAGTGTTTCTAGCAGCGTTTTTAGCCTCGTCTGTAGCGGCCTTAAGACTCGCACTATGAGGTGTCCAGTAAAGCTGTAACAAACCGTATGTATTCGTTACTGAGTAACGGATACATCGTCTGACTCGAAGTAACGAATCGTTACTTACAAATTCATTTCGTTACTCGCATCTGTCGTATCCATGTCAGTTCGACTCGTTTGATGCGGTTATACGTTATCCGAACGTAGTCATACCGTATCACGTATGCGACGCGCCTCAATGCGATGGTACATGCTTGATGCTGTTAGTACAGGATTGTATGTCGTATAAAAAGTAACGAGTAACGTAACGATACGAAAGTAACGAGTACTGGTTCTTTAAGTAACGAATACATACGGGTACACAATTTCTCGTTACTTTTACAGCTCTAGTGTCCAGTACCTCTATTTGTAAAATTGTTGAAGCAATAAAGCGTTACAACTTACAAGTAAACATATTTCAGAAAGTATTTGTTGAGGGAAAAAAGTTTTCAAGAGGGACGTTTGTTAGTAAAATACATTTTCTTCTCGATTGATATACTGAGGTCAAGTGAAGGTCACCTCTATATTTTTTTGTCCAATCATATTATTATGCATTATTAACGCCATTAACGGAAACTTGTAGTCGCTATTGAAACGAATCTAACGACCTCTCGCATTAAGTTATGATTTATCCAAGGTCAGTTCAAGATCAAAAATAAAGAGGTTGCGTAATATGAAAATAACTAATTTAAATAAAACGTTACTATCAAGTAGCTATCAAACAGAGCTGGGCAGTGCTGAGAAATTAGTGTTTGTAATATTGTTTTAAGCACTTATGCTTAAAGCACTGAACTTAAAATAGTTTGTAAAACAAATGCTCGATGTTTGATGCTCAGAACGTTTGCTTAAAAACTTACTACTTATTTATTCTTTACAATCGATTCCATATGGACTATCGACAATTTTTTTTGCCGAGAAACAGATTAATTTCTGGGAACACAACCGGCATGGCTATTTGGTGAGGGTTATTTTCACACAGGGGACCATATTTTTTACCATTCCAACCCACAAGTGGGGAATGGTACTAGTTTAGGTCAAAAATGACTTTTCAAAATTTGACAATATCTTTTCGTTTTAAGGGCCCCCGAATTCAAAAAACATATTTTTGGAAAAACTCTGTGCGTCTGTTAGTCTGTTTGACTGTGAGCACGATACAGATCAAACGAATGAGCGGATTGAAACCAAATTTTGAGAGGATGTTTGGTATGCAAATATAAAGAGCCCTATTGTTTTTGGGGAAAATTGGCGCATACGCAGAAGATATATATGCTATAACGGTGTTTTTTTTATATATTAATGGCATACTTCTCATAACGGCTTATTATTCTATTTATTTTTTCAAGAAAGTTTCGTTAAAATTTTTTTTCTAAACTGTATAGTTTCGGAAATATTTTGAAAATAAAAAAAAAAATCAGCCGCTCTTTTGTTTTATGGATCTGTCAGAAATAAACTTGTTCGGCATGCTTTGATTCATTTTTACATGACGTGGAACATATTATGTAGGTAACTATGGCAACGAATAGCAAATATCATACCTATTGAATACCCATTACCCGCAGTGCCGGATTAACCTGTAAGCAAATGCTTAGGACTCAGGTTTCAGGGGGCACCAAAAATCACAGCTCAGAAATGAAAAGTACCTCACCAAACCATGCCTTTAGAAGCACAGAAGTTAAAAATAATAATTGATTTTTGAAAATGAAAGCGAATTTTTTTTAACTTTTAAGTTTTATAAATTTATTTCAATTAACCGTATAAAATGCCCAAGGATCGATTTTATAACCAGTCAAATTTTCAATGAGAGCTTTGTTTGTAAAATTAAATTTTTTCCCTAAAATGCCATGTTTTTTAATCTTTTTCTATCAATTTTAGGCTTATGACATTCACAATTTGAAAAAAATTCCAGCCAATTGGGCGACGGGACCATTCCCACTTCAAAAATGTTGACATTTGATTATAAAAAAGAAAAACAATTTCTGATATCGTATGAGGTGACGCGGGTAATGGCTAGTATTCAATATAATATTTGCTATTCGTTGCAATGGTTACCTACATAATATTATGTTCCACGCCATGTAAAAATTAATCAAAGCATGCCGAACTAGTTTATTTCTGACAGATCCATAAAACAAAAGAGCGGCTGATTTTATTTTATTTTCAAAATATTTCCGAAACTATAAAATATAGAGAAAATTTTTTTGGGTGAAACTTACTTGAAAAAATAAATAGAATAATAAGCCGTTATGAAAAGTATACCATTATTGTATAAAAAACACCGTTTTAGCATATATCTCTTCTGCGCATGCGCCGATTTTTCCCAAAAACAATAGGGCTCTTCGTATTTGTATACCAAACATCCTCCCAAAATTTGGTTTCAATCCGCTCATCCGTTTGACCTGTATTGTGTTCACAGACTAACAGACGCACAGAGTTTTTCTAAAATATGTTTTTTGGATTCAGGAGACCTCAAAACGGAAAGATATTGTAAAATTTTTGAAAAGTGATTTTTGACCTAAACTAGTACCATTCCCCATTTGTGGGTTGGAGTAGTAAAAAATTATACACTTAACATGAATAAAGATAATACAAGAGTTACACTCCTGTTATAGATAAGGGCCGATAGGCAGGAAATGCTTAGGGCATCAAGGAGTCTTAATCCGGCACTGATTACCCGCGTCACCTCACACGATATCAGAAATGTTATTTTCTTTATTATAATCAAATGTCAACATTTCTGAAGTTGGAATGGTCCCGTCGCCCAATTGGCTGGAATTTTTTTAAACACGTTGGGCGGCATCCTATCGCTGTTGAACAAAATCATTATATTTAAAAATATTTTTTACTTTTTAGTGCACATTGCTATAAAAGCGTTTTTTAAATTTTTTTAAAACTACAATTTTTTAAACAATGTTGTTGGTCGCTTAAAAAAATCGTGTAATCTTCTTTCGATGTGAGATAAACTGTTTTGCCAAATGACCACAGATATCTATGTACATATTATAATATAGGCTAGATATGCTTCTCTTACATTAACAATATATACCCAAGGTGCAAGGATTGGGGAATTATACATGTATTATTAATGTTGGCAGAACTGCTTGTTGAGAGACCAATACCAACCCGACAAACTGACTCTTAATTGGCATATTATAAATATTGTAGGGTAGCCGCATTTATTGTCTTTATATTCAAAACTTTTTTTAAAATGTTCTACAATTAATTTAAAAATTACCTGAATTTAGAAATTATAGGGATGGTGTACTAAGTTACGGGTGGATCTAATTAGCGCAAGCGGGTTAACACTCAATTCTTTTAGATAGGAACCTTATTTGACAAAGTCTACAGTGTTGCCATTTGAATTGAGTTGAATAAAAAAGTAACTAACTAAAACTAACCAAAAGTTATTAAATATCAGTAGAACTGTTAAGTTTTCCAAAGTTTATTTTGACTAATTTTAGTGAACAATCGCTTTTCATAATAGTTTGAAACAATTTCCTTTATCACAATCATTATTTTTCAATGTTAAGGCCGCTGCAAACGAGGCTGGATTTACCGCTAGATTCCTTGCTAGATTTGACTACTAGTTTTCTAGCGCTGGTTTTCTTAATTGCTTTTATGTGCTCGCTTTACACGAGAAGTCTTTTCAAGCTTGTTTTGCGGATAGATCTGGTGCGCGCGCAGTGACAGTTTAAATATAAACACAGAGAAAAACGTGTTTGTTGTCTGACTCTGAGCTGATTGACTCTTGCTCATACATAGCAGCGGACGTAGCAAGAAAATAGCCCCTGTTCTAATTTTAAAACCGGGAAGTGTCAAATATAAACACAGAGCAAAACGTGTCTGTTGTCTGACTCCGAGCAGAATGACGCCATGTTGGTTTGTGAACGTTTGTTCAAGTTGCCCACGTGAGAAAATACAGCTTCCTGATTGGTTCTTGCTCATACCTAGCAGCGGATCTAGCAAGTACAATAGCCCCTGTTCTAATTTTAAAACCTATCTTGTGAGCTAGCAGGCGAGCCTGCACTGACGTCATTTCCAGCTTTGCACCCAGCCTACTGGTCAGCAGAACTCCAAGCAGTGTTTCTAGCCTCGTGTGCAGGGGCCTTAAGAGAAGTACTACACATCGAAGAACAGTTTTGTTACAATACGTAATTGAGATTCAAATGGTCTGACTTGACAGGCAGTTGATTGACTCCGTTCGGATTAGCACGACATGGAGCAATGGAACCGATTCGATGAGAGTGCGAGTCATCGTTTATTTTTGAAGTAAAACTTCTTTACGCACGCTTGGCTTGGGGAGTAAGCTGGTGAATGCCTGATGAGAGATTTTTACGGAAGTGTGATCGGGCGGGGCAAACGGAAGTTGAGAGGGAAATATAAGTTAGTAAAGATATAAAGAGGATGACAAATACTTCACTGGCTAGTGGCACCATCAGGTGGCCGAAAATATAAGCAGTACTAACAATAGAACGACACATCCTTTACTTGCCAGTGGCGCTATCTGTTAAAAAAAAAGTTTTGTAAACTTACTTTAAATAATATTTAATAAAGATTTACGCTTAATTGCAATGTATTACTTTTGTTTTCATTATATCTTTATGTTTATATTTCTGTCGTCTTACATTAGACTGTTCATTTCGTTTTTGAACAATTTTATAAATTAATATTAAATATTCTAAGTTTAAAGTGAATAAAATTGTAAAATCATTTTAAAGTTCATATTTTGTGAATTTTCGGGTGAATAATAACAAATTATGGCAGGAAGAAGTTTTATTTCAGTCGTGTGGTGGCGAACCTGTCAGTTGATATTGCGTGGTTGATGAAAATATGAACGGTCCGCCAGTTGACGTCTTTCATGGAACGAGGTAACATCTGTAATCTATTGACCTTGCCTTTGTCCATATCTGTATGAACTGTTCAAAGTGGTACCTCGAAGTAGACGTAATCTATACTAATATATAAATCTGAAGAGTTTGTTTGTTTGTTTGGTTGAACGCACTAATCTCAGGAAATATTGGTTCAAATTGATTTTTTTTTGTTGGATAGCCTATTTATCGAGGAAGGCTATAGGAGCGGAGCATCAATGAAAAATGTTGCAAAATGTATCTAAAAAATAGATTCTATTCAGGTGAAATGCCGTAACTACATATATTAGGTCGCACATTCACAAGCCCGGCTGGGTCAGTCGGTAGAGCATGCGACTGCTAATATCAGGGTCGTGGGTTCGAGCCCCACGTTAAGCGAATATATTTTTATTTTTTTTTTTACTTTCCACATTGCTTTCTTTTATGGCTTACATTTAAATTTATTTTAATTTTATTTACGACTAATTAAAATTAAATAAATCTAATTAATAGCTCATTCGAAAACTGTTACAACTAGGTATAGGTATCTATATAAAAATAATTTTCCGAAAGTGTTTTCAATTAAATATTTATTATATTTTATTAATTACAGTAATTATTGATTTAAAATAAAAAAAAGTATAAATACTGCTTTTTATCGACAAAAACTTTTGAACGGTAACTCCGATCATCATGAAATTTTGACACAACATTCATCTCGGTAAACTAAGATAAATGTGCGTACTCATGTCCCTCCCTTCCCCATTCGTTCTTTTGCACCCGGGTGAAACCGGACGGGACGGCTAGTCAATATGTATCCGTACAAGCCGATCCAATTGACAATAATAAATTAATTTAGCAAACTAATGATAATCGAAAGAACCTTGATTTCTTGTTCTTCCTTAAGCAAGTAACTAAGTACAGTTACAGGTTAATTAACTTGTAACGTCAAACTAAACTTGTACTAACTTGCAAGTACAGTTTATACCGTGTTTTCTATAAATCATTAAATGTCATCTTTATCCTGTATACAGGGCTGCAAATATGCGTTACTTTTAATAACGCATTACACCAGGAGTATTTTTTTTTCAATGTAATAATCCTGAAATCTGTACTACGAATTATTTTCAAAAAAATAATAATCCCGAATTGCACATACCGCTACACTAGCAGTGTGTGCTCTATTACTGCTTTGCGCGTCAGAGCTGACTTTCGTTCATACAAGAAGTTGTAACTAAGTTAATTTTGCACAAAATCCATCCAAACTGTTGCTTTTTAAAAAAAACTTTTTATCAAAAAAATTAAACCGCCGAAAAACTGAAAAGCAAAAAATAATAAATCTTTTTATTTAACTAAGTAGTTGAACGTACGTGACAGTCTAGTATATCTAAGTAATTTTGAGTCGGCGTCAACAATCCTTCGCCGGAAATCTCTGAGAGTTCACGAGAGTTCTCTAATTTGATTTGGTTATTTCTTTTAGTGATCTTTGTTCATTGGTTGTTTGACGCCGACTCAAAATTACTTAGATATACTAGACTGTCACGTACGTTCAACTACTTAGTTAAATAAAAAGATTTATTATTTTTTTCTTTTCAGTTTTTCGGCGGTTTAATTTTTTTGATAAAAAGTTTTTATTTTATAATTTTTTGTGGCTATATAATTTATAATTGTAATACACAACTCAGCATGAAAATCTATGAGTGAACAATAAATCACCCCTATTTTCCCACCCTTAGGGTAAGAATTTTTTTTCCAAATTTATATGAGACCAGCCTCGAGGTATACCCTATTCAATAAAAAAATAATTATCAAAATCGGACTACTCTGTAAAAAGTTATGTGTGGTCATACATTACAATCAGTGAGTGAACAATCAATCATCCCCTGTTTTCCTACCCTTAGGGTTGGAATTTTTTTACCAAATTTATATGGGACCAACTTCGGGGTATACCCTTTCAAACAAAAAAATATTTATCAAAATCGGACTACTCTGTAAAAAGTTATGCGTGGTCATACATAAAAAAAAAAAAAAAAAAAAAATATACGCGTCGACTTGAGAACCTCCTCCGTTTTTGTTTTTCGTCGGTTAAAAACTGAACCATTTTTAGATCGATTAGAGTTATAATTACCTCTAAAATTGTAATTGAAAATCACTAACAGCAGTTGTCGGTTGATTTGTACGTCCGAACTCTACAGATTGCAATTTTAGTCGCATCGCCTTGGTTTATATTTTATTCACTTTGATTACTATCATACTAGAACCCTGAAATGTGTTCTGTAGTTTAATTTTTATAAACAGTTGTATTTGTTATTTTTGACAGCTAATAGTTAAAAATATAATATTACTGTAGTAAATTACCGTAGAATAAGTGCTATACTTCTCTACCATGATAACAGCGGTACCGTTGCTGAAGTTTCATGGCGTAGTGGATAAGGCCTTATAGGGCCCACTCACGATCAAACTTTATTCCACAGTTCAGTGTGCAAACTTATAGTTCAGTGAAGCATGATAATGTGTGGGACAAATAAACACTGAAACCAACACTGAAGTCAGGCATGAACTCATCAAATACATCTTGATTTTTGAACGACTTCAGTGTTCAGTGTTCAAGTAAACTGCTGTGTGTGTGGGTTTTTTTCAGTTCAGTTTTTGGAGTTCTGTGTTTTGTACAACCAGAAGCCAAAAATCTCAATGTTGCTGCAAGTCTTTCTTGTGCAGAAATAGATTTTCGCATATTTGTGCCCTGGTTCTTAATAAATAGGGTAACTAATTTCAGTAAATAATTGTAAGTTAATTCATACATTCATAAATAATAATTATTCCAATCAAGCGGTTCAAGATGTAAATCATTAATCAAATAATCATGACTTCTTGAATCACGCATTTCTAACAAAATTTCCAACCATATTCTTCTTTTTTTTCTTATTTCCCTGTTTTAAATACAATCCCATAGCTATGAACAGCCAATCCTCACCATTTAAATAACTCATTTAGTTCTTATTAATTATCTATAGTATAATATTATAGTATGTATATAATATATATTATTTATCTATACTCGACGAGTGTATGCCAACAACTGACCCAACTGAACACAAAAATTTTTTAAAAATGAGCAGTTTGCATGAACTGTGTGTGGTACCAGTCAGTCTTTCGATTAATCTGTCCAACTTCACTGAATACTGAACTGTGACATGAAGTTTGATCGTGAGTGGGGCCTATTAGCCAGTAGTGACAAGGCCCCGGATTCGATTCCTGTCGACATAATCGAATTTTAGTTTTTTTTTTATTTCATTTTGTTCCACTTGATATTTATATTATATATTCTTCTTCATTTTTTTCAATTTTATTTATTTTTTCAATTGTTTCTTTTAAATTTATTTTTTCAATTTTCATTATACATACACTGGAAACTTGCGTTATGTGCACTTTTGGTTTTGCTAATTATTGTGTATGGCGGATTATTTTTTTAATCAATAATTCAATATATTCAGCTACGAATTGTTTTTACCATTCCATCTCCACAAGTGGACAATGGTACTGATTTAGGTCAAAATTCACATTCCAAATTTAAGAATATTTTTTCGTTTTGAAAAATATATTTTTGGAAAAAGTCTGTGCGTCTGTCTGTGAACATAATACAAGTCGAATTGATGGGCGGATTAAGACCAAATTATTTTGCAGCCGGGTGAATCAGGGCGGGACCGCTAGTTTTATATAAATTGAATGTTATATACGTCAGTTCAAGTGTCCAACCCTGGAATAATTACGGGGGCCGCACAAAGGGCAGCAGCAATAATAACACATACACATAGAGATGAGAACGAAGCCCCACCGGCGCAGCCGGTCTCTTCTCTCACTCTATATAATGTACATATAGGTAAGTGGCCTGCTGGTGGGTGTCTGTGAGTTCGTTTGAAGCGACATGGAAGTTTAACCTCGACGCTAATTAAAATCGCGTGTATAAAATGATTACCGATATATAATAATACAGAAGTGCATAGATCTCTGGATACCGATACTCTGAATTTTTACAGGTTTTAAGCTCAAATTAGACATGTAGTACCGGGCGACTGTACTGCTACAATGTCGCGACTGTTTTTAATGTAAATTGGTCTAAACAATTTCAATAAGCCCTTTTCACTCAGATAATTAAAGAGGAGGTAAAATTCTACTGAATGGGCAAACGCTATTATTAGTGAAATTTTAGACGTAGGTACGTATATAGAACTAAGGTTACCAGGAGTCCGGCTATAGCCGGACATGTCCTGCTTTTTACGGTCGTGTCGGGCCAAATAATTACGTGTCCGGCCTCTACGACTTTTGTTGGGTTTTTGGTCTGTGTACTTAATTAGGTATAGACTTTTTGATGTTTTTCAAGAGTTTGAAATTGCTATTTTTTAACAAAGATCTTTTTTAAATAAAAAATAAATAATAGTTACTTCTTACCACAACAGTTTTATTAGCGGATGTACATTTCGGGAGCTATGCTCTCATCTTCTTAGTGTTTGCTAAAGATGAAAGCACAGCTCCCGAAATGTACATCTTTAAATAAAACTGTTGTGGTAAGAAGTACCTATTTTTTATTTTTGTTTTAACCACAGTGCTCTTAATAGTTGTATATGTTTTTGATTTGGTTAACTAAAACTTTTAGTTTTGTGTATTTTGTTAAAAGAGAGCTATAGGTATTTAGTTGTTTGTTGCTTTTTTTAAATTTATCTACTAATAGTGCACATAAGACTGAATATTTTTCACTTCATCAATATCATAGGTATATAAATGATAATATGTATAGGTATAGGACTGTTTGTTGAATGTTGTTAATTTTATAACAAAACTGTGATTCACTATTAAACAATTGATAATAATTTAATAAACAACTTTATTACGAACCTAACAGTTTCTTTTTATTCAATATATGATAGTTATCTAAAAACTTCATCCAAATTTGGTCAGTAGTGTTTACGTGATGCGTGCACAAACAGACAAAAATTCTAAAAATGCTCTTAATTCATTCTGTCATTTCTTATTCACTCCCGCAATTATTTTTAAGCAAATATTTTCAGTGCACAGACACGCATAATTTACAGTTTTATTATGTTTAGATAAACATATATTTCAAAATTTTAAACTCGATTTTTTTCTTGTCTAAAGTCGGTAGGTACTTAACGTCCTTTTGCACGACACTGTTTCGAATTACAAAATGAAAACCAAAATTAATTTAATACAGTATAATAGATACGTTTGGTTTATTTCCAATTGCTACATAAATTAATTTGATTTTGAATACAAATGTTGCCATAATGTTAAAATGCCAAGGTCAATCAAAACTATCAATAGTTTTACGTATCATTAGCTAATTAGCCACTGAATCTACTAGCTAGCGATACGAGACAAAATTATTTTGTACCAGGGATGCACAAATTTTCAATGGATTTTAATGATTTCATTTGAAAACGCATTTTTATGTCTATAACAATACTCGAATGCTTCATATAAAAAATAAAAAAACAAATTGCAAATAAACGTCATACTACAATTTTGATGTAAATATTTTAAAAGCAAAGCACTTATATTTATGACAATGTTATAAAATAAATCTCCAGCAAAAAAACGTATTTTTAAGAGATAAATCTTGACTTTAGACATGTGGCGATTCCCCATAAAAATAGGTACAAGACGCAATATGACCATCTCAGCAAATATGCAAGTTCTAGGTCTAGATTCTAGATCCAAGGGCGTAGAATTTTTTTGTGGAGGGGGTAAAGCAAAAAAATCAGTATTTTAAGTTTTAAAAACACAATAATCCTTACGAAGGAAGGTAACAAGCAAAATGGTAATTACCAAACTAATTTTACAAATTTTTTTTCAGGTAGTATTTCTAAATTTTATTTTTTAGTTAGGTGTTTGTAATATTTTTAGTTTTATTTTTTATTACCATGATCCTGGGGGGATTACCTTTTTTACCCTCCATATCTACACCTTTGTCTAGATCTGCTGACAGGTGTCATCATATTTTATGTATTGAGCTCTAATATATTAACACATAGGTATTGCAAAGTAATAAAACACTATAGGTATACCTATTGAGTTATTAAATAAAGAATAATATGATTAATTAATTATTAGTCTCAATAATCAGTCTCCAATAATTAGTATCAATATATTTAATTGTTATCGCCACAGACATGCTAACGCGATTTTTTATTTTTGTAGGAAATATCAGAAACTAATAATAATAGTATATTGTGCGACTAGTGAGAGAAGGAGAAGATTCCATGAGCGTGAAATTTGCCGCACGAGCGCAGCGAGTGCGGTAAAACGCACGCGAGTGGAATATTCTCCTTCGATCAATGGTCGCACATAATACTTTATTCAACTAGCAGGAGTAATATGTAATCGGGGCCCTGATAAAAGAGGGAAAAATAATAAATCACTTCATTGATTGACGTACCCATAATAAGATTGCCATGACTTTCGCTGAATTGCGATGCTGTTTTCATATATACAATACCGCCTACCACGTTCCTATTGGTCCAGAAGCTGCGTGCAGTTTTTTTTTATTATTTCGCGCTTGGGCTTGCTACTGAGTTTCTATTGGTCCAGAAAATTCATTATTACACTCTACGCGTCAACATGAAGTAATTTATTATTTCTCCCGAGTTTAGCAGGGCCCCGAAATTACATATTACTCACGCGTGTTGAATAAAATTGTTTTATTATTAATAATATTGTTAATAAAAGAATGTTTTCCTGTAAGTTATCTTATTTTTTTTAGACATGCTGTGGGTACAGCTAAATATATTCTAGATAGGGCAAAATAGCATATCAACAACGCTATTTTGCCTTGTCTAGAATGACTTTTACATACATTATTGACGAAAGCAAAAAAAAATATTGTTCACAATTTCTCACCACAAATTTCTGATCACTTTGTCCCAAAGTATTCTCATTTTTTTATTTGTTTGTAATTTCTCTATTCTTTAATATCCGATGCAAAAAGTGGGACGTAATAAGTTGGAACTTTTTGTCTGTCTGTGGTATCGTAGCTCTAAGACGGATGTACCGATGTCAATGTGTTTTTTTTTAATACTGGTTTTTGCTTGATGGATTTAGATTCAGCCGTTTCCAAGATCTTCAGCTCTCATACAGTTTATAAAGAAATCTTGACCAATATTTCAGCTAAAAACTTCGAATTTAAGCTCAAATATTTAGTTTTTGGCTAGTTAGTTGAAAAAGTATGAAATAGGCTAAAGTAGGTGATTCGAGCAGTCTCACCTGATACTACCTCTCTTATTTTCCCAATAGCATAAATTGCCTTGGACAACTTATCACTAAGGTAGTCAATGTGGTCATGCCATTTAAGAGCTAGGATAATTAAGATACCAATAAATATCACACTGCCTTCGCTATTTGATCTACTTAGATGTATATAACATTTAATTTTTTTAGTTTTCCTTAAATACAAAGTGAATTTGTTTGCTGAAAACCATTTTAAGCCTTCTCTTGTATCATCAACGAATATATATGTATTGTAAGGTCTCATATAGTTGGGCAAACCATTTATATAGATTAAAATCAAATGGACCCAAGAATAGAACATTGTGGGACACCATGTTGAATAAGTAATATATCTGATATTTCATTCTTATTGGATACAAACTGATGTCTGTTAGATAGGTTCTAAATATTTTGTAGCGCAAATGTCTACAAATAGAACGGATAACAATAGATGGATGTATTTAAATTTTAAACGGTATCTGATAATCTGGTTGTTTTACTTTGGAGTCGTCACTCTCAATGTGTCTGTTTTCTGGACAACGCCAGCTAGGAAATCTAATAAAAGGCTTGACTAACCCTTGAGCCAGCGTTCTAATAACACTGTGCAACTGTCATGTTATTTTGTTTGTTTGTTTGAAATACATTTGCAATTATACCACAAACATTGCAATTAACTGCCTGTTGGCAGTATGTGTGTATTTGATTGAGTGCAATTAGTGAACTAAAGTCTGAAAGTTAATTAATAGTCATTGTACTTAACTTGAATTAATTAGTAACTTTGTGTAATCATCTATACCGAGTGCAATTATTATTACCTACTCAAACTGAATAATATAATTAGGAAGTTTCCACCAGAGGAAAATACTACGTAAAAATGGTTAGTGGCACGGCATGATAATAAAGATAACTTTAAAAACCCTGAAAAAATTGCTTCAATGCCTATCTTTAAATTCGTACGTGAGGTGACAAACCAGACTGATCGACGTCTCATCGGCCATTCTGAAGTCCCGCGGCACAACGTGCCATATGTACAATGCGTTTACCGAAAGTGGTATTGTTGAATAATTCATAAGTTCGTACGGTAATAAAACCGTACACAGTCTTGTTACTGCGCAAGACTGTCTTGCGCAGTATCGATTTTTAAACTAGTGCGCAAATTAGTCTCGCGCAGTGACAAGATTGTGTATGGTTCTATTACCGTTCGCGGCTGCTTGGAACGAACCTCGTGTATCCTACTAGATACATCTGTAATAAAGCAAAGCTTACGCAATAGGTCAGCAAAAAGTGATAGCACTCTTTTCTGCGTTTAGAGATACTTTTCAGTTTTTAGCGTACGATATAAACGAATAACATTCTTTTGGAACTTTTGTGAGAAATTTATTAATTATAATAAATATATCTAAAAATAAACGTTTAAATATATTCATTTGTAATACCCGGCATCACCCACGACGTAAAACAAATTAAACCATAGTGAAAGATATTACAACAATCCATTTTTTTAAAAGTCAAGTTTTGTTTTTTTTTGCAGGAAATTTTAAAGAAAGGTCTACAAACATCGACTGCCTTATGGATAACAATGAAAATTAATTTATATTAAATATAGTAGAAGAGCCGAACCTAAATCGACCTTCACCGAGCTGGTAACAAGAATGAAACATATTTTATCATGAATTTAGTATAAGAAAATATATTAAAAATGGGTTTGCTAAAAAAAACCTGGACAGACTATTTTTAATTATTTAAAAAAAAAAAGATTTTTTATTAAATGTTGCAACATCAAGATAATAAGAAAATTTTGTCCTGACTTGAAGTATAAAACGTATAGAATGTGCGGCCGTTGGGTTGTCTATTATTTACCTGGGCGAACTACTGGGTAATAAAGGACCCAACATCGCAGTCGCTTGTGATGGCACCCTAAATATTAGAAAGTGCTCGGTATGTAAACTTTCTAATATTCAGGGTGCCATCACAAGCGACTGCGATGTTGGGTCCTTTATTATTACACAGTTACTTACCTCGGATCTCTCTGTCACACACTTCCACGCGCGTCAAAATTAAAATCTTTAAAATTCGCAAACCCCTAATAGGACCGTATTTTTCGCAGACAACCCTATATCAACGTGTTCGCAATAAAACAGCGCTTATGATTCTATTATCCAATCAGGTGAAAGTAACTTGCATCGACATACCTGTTTATAACTGACAACCCAGAGTTCGCCCAGGTAAATAATAGACAACCCAACGGCTGCACATTCTATACGTTTTATACTTCAAGTCAGGACAAAATTTTCTTATTATCTTGATGTTGCAACATTTAATAAAAAATCATTTTTTTTTAAATAATTAAAAATAGTCTGTCCAGGATTTTTTTAGCAAACCCATTTTTAATTTATTTCCTAATATACTTACTAAATTCATGATAAAATATGTTTCATTCTATTATCAGCTCGGTGAAGGTCGATTTAGGTTCGGCTCTTGGACTATCATACGATATCCCAAAATCACAAACTAATTCACTTATCTTTATATATAAAATTCCTCTGTGCGTGTGTTCTTCTCATCAAACAGCTCGGCCGCTTTTGATAAATTTTTTTGAACTTATGAGCTTACCTGGATAGTTCTTAGCTATAGTTGAATCCGGTAGGTGGCGATGTTGTCGAGATCCAGAAAAAATATAAATAAAAACTAAATAATGCTGTTCGTTGGTAAGCGCAGCACTTCACAACGTCTGAACCGATTTGGCTATTTTTTTTTATATTCATGATAGTCTAAATAAGGTTTTTAGGGATAGAAAAATTGTAAAAGTTGCCCTGATACTGTTGTCGCTGCTGTATTTCGTGTCAATCGGCTAACGGCTATTATTAATAAATATATATGACAACGCACTGCAAATACCACTATTATTCTGTAATAAAGTCCAATGCAGCATAATATGTCTACCTTTTTATAGCCAACCTACAATTTCAGGCGAAGCCGGACCGCGCCGCTAGCAGTATTATAGATTTATTATTAAGACAGACGCGAAAACAATAGTAACGAACTATGCACAAGTTTTCTTATTTCACCACCGCGAGCGTGACATTCGGAAACAGTTTAGCTTCACACACTAGCAATATAGCCCACAGGCTTGACTCCCCACTCAATCGAATATTTTTCACTGGAATCATTCCTCTCAAATCTTTTCCCCTCGCCTAAAAACGGTTCGCGCTCTCCCGACGCTATTTTTAAAGCTAGAGGGTTCTGGTAAACGCCAAATGAAAGACAAAGAATCAGACTACAGATCCTTCAGGCGAATTTTTTGAAAAACAGTTTCGCCTACGTGTGAAATATTACGTAACTTATTATTTTTTTCAAAAGGTTGTAAGTTTTTTCAGGATTTTTTTTTTCAAAAAATTCGCCTGAAGGATCTGTAGTCTGATTCTTTGTCTTTCATTTGGCGTTTACCAGAACCCTCTAGCTTTAAAAATAGCGTCGGGAGAGCGCGAACCGTTTTTAGGCGAGGGGAAAAGATTTGAGATGAAGGGTGCAGGGGGTATTTGCAGGGACGAATACTCTTAAGAAATCTTATTGTATTTTGATAATACATTTTCTACCTTATAGTGATGTGTCCGCATGACCCTTTATTGGGAGTTGGCTCCGTGCGCTCCGCTCACTAAAAAGAGTCGCTCAGAGCGAGTCGTTCAAAGGAGCGACACTAGAGAGTACGCACTACACAAGAGTGCAGACTGCAGAGGTGTGAACTGTTAACTGTCATTATACATGCTCAGGAGTCATGTAGCATTGCACACTACACACACTGCTCTGAGCTCATTTTAATATGATTGTGTTCTTATATTATTATTCACATTTCGGATAAACTATACAGTATAATAAAAGCTTAACAACAATAATGTTTTTTGTTACAATAGGCATTATATCTTTGTTAACGACGTCAATGTGAATGGTTTAGGTCACTATAAGCTTAGTACTATTGCACTTACAGCGTGTCATTCAACATTAAATGACTCAGCAAAGATAACTCCGTACGTGCAAAATTCACTAGTGCCTCTATGGCCTGTGCTGTGTGCGCTCTGTAAATGTGCGAATGCAACAGTACAGTATACCTCAGCACAGAGCAATGGCGCTCGGAGAAAGGAGTCGTTCATTATGAACGACTCGCTCAGGAGCGACACATCACTACTTTTACTATTGTGTTTTTGTATTTTACCTGCACAAATTAGTCATTATAGAAAAAATATATTTCAGTGTAAGATCACTTACCTTAACAAACTCAGTTTTATCTTATAGGTACTTGAAACATGATTTTCTAAGAATTAAAAAAAAAGCTTGGATCGCTGTGCAAAATCCTGCCGACAACATAGTGTATTTCAGTATTTGCTAATTCAGGCAGTATGGCATTATTATGTGAACTTATTTTTTTTTTTGGACTAAATAAAAAATTTAACCCCTTAATAAAGCCCTTAAAATTTTTTTCTTAATTTAAAAATTATTATTATCAATTGATACCCGCACCATATCAAATTATTACACCCTTCACTATGTAAATCTACACCTACAAACTAACGTTTCATAAAATTTTCAAGTTCGGTCCTGTCGGGCTGATTTTAATAAAATTTTGGCAGTACATTTCTATCTTTACTAATGAATTAAATTTCAATTTTGAAACGATTCTGTGAAATTTTTTGGTATTTTAGGGTCCAAAAACATTTTTTAACTCCTAAAATTCACCCTTAAAATGGCTCGATTAGGCCCATTTTAAATAGGCTTCGTACGGTGATGGATTTTAGCATACGGATCAAATTTCGTTAAAATCAATTTACTCCTTCGAAAGTTATTACCGAAATTTTTAAGTTCGGTCCTATCGGGCTGATTTTAATAAAATTTTGGCAGCACGATTCTATCTTTACTAATGGTTTAAATGTCAATTTTGAAACGATTCTGAGAATTTTTTCGGTTTCTTGGACCCAAAATAATTTTTCAACCCCTAAATATCACCCTTAAAATGGCCCGATTGGGCACATTTTAAATAGGCTTCGTACGGTGATGGATTTTAGCATACGGATCAAATTTCGTTAAAATCAATTAACTCCTTCGAAAGTTATTGCCGAAATTTTTAAGTTCGGTCCTATCGGGCTGATTTTAATAAAATTTTGGCAGCACGATTCTATCTTTACTAATGGTTTAAATGTCAATTTTGAAACGATTCTGAGAATTTTTTCGGTTTCTTGGACCCAAAATAATTTTTCAACCCCTAAATATCACCTTAAAATGGCCCGATTGGGCACATTTTAAACAGGCTTCGTGCGGTGATGAATTTCAATATGTGGTTCAAATTTCGTTAAAATTAATTCTTTCGAAAGTTATTGCCCGAAATTTTTAAGTGCGGTCCTGTCGGGCCGATTTTAATAAAATTTTGGCAGCACGATTCTATCTTTACTAATGGTCTAAATGTCAATTTTGAAACGATTCTGAGAAATTTTTCGGTATTTTTGGACCCAAAATATTTTTCAACTCCTAAATACCACCCTTAAAATGGCCCGATTGGGGATATTTTAAATATTTGTCTGAAAAATTGGTCGATAATTTTATTTATTGAAGAATTCTAATCAGACGTTAATCAAAGATTTGAACATTTTAAATAGGCTTCGTGCGGTGATGGATTTTAGCATAAGAACCAAATTTCGTTAAAATCAATTAACTCCTTCGAAAGTTACAGCCCGTACATATTCATTTCCAAATTGTGCTAGCATTTACTGGTATTATGAAGTTTAAAATTTTGAGTGGATGGTCAGGATAGAAAAATGATATTGGATAATGAAAACGAAGTATATAGGGAAGGAATTCGTACAGTTGACTTAAATGATAACAAAACAACATAAAGTTTTAAAATTTAAATTTATTGCTTAATAAAATGCAAATAATTCGAGAGACGTGTGGATTCTCCATTAATCAATACACATTAGGTTTTTGTCTTTACATCATTTTTAAGTACAATAACATTTTGTTTGAAATTAATTATTTCTTTTTTGTCATTCTTAATTAATTAATTTAACTAAATAGTATAAAACAAAATATTTAAGTATTTACACAGCCATATTTACAATTATTTATTAGTTATCAGCAGTGGCGTACACAAAAATGATAAATTATAAAACAGTTAAACCTGTACAGTTCACATAGAAAACAAGATTATCGATCGAGTAAAAATGGTAAATAACGAAAAATTCAATTAATCTAGATATACTATTATACAGGTGATTTTTAAGTTGAATCTTTTTTTTAACAGCGTATAGAAATCAAACAGACGAACAAACATATTTCAAGTAACTTTTTTTTATCAAAACTCAAAAATGAAAGAGAAACGAGCTTTAGAAGTTTTATTAAATTTTGAGGTCGGTCCTGACGTTATGTTATGTCACCATGGAAATATGTTATGTAATTATCAAGTATTCACAGAAATTGTTCGAAGTTATCCCCGTTTTTTGGATACAGAGATGCGTGCGTTGTATCCATGCTTCTGTACATTGGGGTGCATTTCCGATTCGTGCTATCACTTTTTCGCGTGTGTTAACCGGAATCAATTAAATCAAATTTAAAAAAATTAATTAAACTTTGAACGACTGTTTCTCTCTTATTTTTGAGTTCTGATAAAAAAAATTACTTAAAATATTTTTTCGTCTATTTGATTTCTACACGCTGTTAAAAAAGGAGAATTAACTTAAAACAGAGAAGTCTACGGTACAACCTGACTCAACTCTCACGTCAAACCGCTGAAGCTACAAACTTTGGACACTAGGTACCTTTCATGACTTAGACACGCAATAAAAAAGATTTTTGAGAATTCAACCCCTATACATATCGTTTTTCGATAAAAAGTTCACATCTCACAAATAATTTTTTTAAGTGAGAGGTATTGAATAGGCTATTTGACCCTTATTTTTAAATTGCCTGAAATTGTTTATATCGTAGTTTAGTTTGCAAGGATTTTTTTTCGCTCAAATGTAAACGTTTTACCTACTGTAACGTCATTCTTGTAGTATACAAGTTTTTCGATAAAAAGTCACATCTCACAAATAATTTTTAAGTAAGAGGTATTGAATAGGCTATTTGACCCTTATTTTTATTTTAAATTTCCTTAAATTGTCCATATCGTAGTTTAGTTTGCAATGATTTTTATTTCGTACAAATGTAAACTTTTTACCCACTATGACGTCATTCTTGTAGTATACAATCAAGCGCAAATAAGGCTCGGTATCGTTTACACGAGGCTCGCTTTTAATGTTTACTTACGTGTGTTTACATAGGTATTTGTGTGTTTACTACAAGTCTGACGTCACAGTTCAAATCGTCATGGCGCACAGCGTTTTTCGACATGTCAAAAAAAAATCTGTAATTGAAATAATAAATCGACCTCGTATATACAAACCACTAATTGTTGGTTTCTTGTTCGATAAATTTTCGCATTCCATAATTTAATAATTTATTTTTTATAGAGTCAAATAACCTATTGTTCTCATGTAGGTAAAACTTTTTGTCAAAAAATTCGTCTGAGGTATCTGCAGTCTGACGCTTTGTCCATCCGAACCTTCTAGCTTCAAAAATACAATCGGGACGTCCGAACGTATATTTCAGAAAATTCGACATTTTCTAACGAACTGTGTTTTTGAATTTAACCATTCATATCTGTTTTTAACCCTTCTGGTACTCCTAGAGACATTTCGTACACTGTACCAAATGCCGTTTATAAATTAAAAAAAAAAAAATAGTCTTACCTTTTCAAATATTAAAACTTTTATACGATAGGTAAGTACTTATAGTGCAGTCAAATAAGCTAAAAAAGGGGACAACTTCGGAATGAAACTGAACAAACTGAATATTTGTATAAACCGTGTTTTTGGCATTCTAAATGTTGTCTCAAATGTCGCGTGTGAACGTCCTTAGATATTCAAGGTCAAAGTTGGAGAAGATCAGTTTTTTTTGGAAATATCTCCCTTTCTTTGCCTCAAATCGTATTTGCATTTATTATAAAAGTTATAGAGTATAAAATTCTCTACAAATTTCGGCTCAAGCAATTTTAACCGTTTGCGTAGAGTGTGGAGCACATAGCCATAGCGTATGGTCAATCGCGAATCCCAGGCCATGTACGGTTTTTAATTTAATTATTTGTTAAATATTAGTTAATAAACTATTTAATACATTATATTTATAATTATATAATTTATATTTATATGGACTGACTGGGATTCGCGATTGACTGTGCTATGGCATGTATCTCAAAAACGGCTAAACGTATAAAAAAATGTTTGAGACGAAATTTGTAGAGAATTTTATACTCTATAACTTTTATAATAGATGCAAATACCATTTAAAGCAAGGAAAGCGAGATATTTCCAAAAACTGATTTTCGCAACCTTTGACCTTGGATATCTAAGTACGCTCACACGTGACCTGTTATGAGACTTTTGAGACAACATTAAGAATGCCAAAATAAAGGTTTGTACAAATTATTCAGCTTATTTTGTTTCTTTCCGAGGTCAAAACCCTAAAGTGACTGGACTATTAGGTAGGTACATATGATATTTTATAAACCACATATTTATTTTTTATTTTGTTATTTTAAATAACAGCTGTGCAATATTGAAATAGAAACGTTGCATTGACACTAAACACTTAAAACCGATTTTTAACATTATTTTAGTATTTTTAAAAACGACACATTATAAATAAAATTCCCATCCATTAAGATTGAGTACGCCACTGGTAATCAATACCGTGAAAGAGAAACAGATAATTATATAACAAATAACATCTAAATTTACAAATATTTTTTCTAAAATTAAGACATATCACAAGACATATTTCTAAACTCACCCAACAAACCACGTTTTTCAAAATTAACAAACCTTTCACTACATGGAAAATATAAAATTGACATAAAAAATATAAGATGGGTCACGCTTCATCTCTTAATATTAATGAAGTAAATAGACAAGATTGAATCGGGGCTGCCGTTCCGAATTTGATTTGGATTCAATTTTGATGCTGAAATCAGTGACAAGCATGGGATGATATTGTTAATAGTATATTGTGCGACTAGTGAGAGAAGGAGAAGATTCCATGAGCGTGAAATTTGCCCCACAAGCGTAGCGAGTGCGGTAACACGTGAGTGGTATTCTCCTTCGATCAATAGTCGCACATAATACTTTATTCAACTAACACGAGTAATATGTAATCGGGGCCCTGATAAAAGAGGGAGAAATAATAAATCACTTCACTGATTGACGTACCCACCGCCCTCGATGCACACAAGATGGCCCTGACTTTCGCTGAATTGCGATGCTGTTTTCATATACCTATACAAATCGCTACCGCATTCTTATTGGTCCAAAAACTATGCAGTAATATACTATTACCGTACAGTTTCGACTCATTATTCGCACTCTACGCGGCAACATGAAGTAATTTATTATTTCCCCCGAATTTAGCAGGGCCCCGAAATTACTCACACGTGTTGAATAAAATATTTTTTATGACAGTAAGAAGAAAAAACAAACATTTTATTTGACCGATTTTCAACAAGAAATGCTCAAAACTTTTTTTTCGTATAAAGTTGATATTTTGTTAATTTTTAAATTTAAAAAACGCCAATTTTTCATTTTCTGACGATCTAAAGATATAATAAAGAAGTATTTTATTTAAATACAAAATTAGTATATCTTCAGATTTTGGGTATTAACTTTCAGAAAAAAAATTATTTGTTTATCCCCTCAATATCTTATATATATCATGGAATTTCTTTTGTTTAAATATCGTGATCAAGATTTTTACTGATTATGTAAGTATTACATAGTCAATAGAAATCCCATGATTGGAGTTTTCTTAATTTTTCAAAAATTAATAACAATAAAAATATCAACTTTACGACAAAAAGTTTTGAACTATCTTCATGGAAATCGATCAAAAAATATTTTTAAAAAACTGTTTGATTGAATTTTTCTTCTTATTATTATAAAAAAAATTGATATAAACAATGTCATACCAGGTTACCGCCTAGTAATGCGTTTTCATAATCAGTACGGTCTCTTGTACTAATTCCAGCAAAAAAAATATTCCAAATTGAATTCGGTACGGCAGCATCTGATCTAAAATATAAGTTGACTATCATAAAATATATTCCAGTTTATGTTTCTATAAAGATAAACACACATGGTGTCTTTCTGAAAGATTGTCACAATGAGTTGTCTAACCAAATTTTTATACTTATGCAGGATAAATTTTGCGTTTTTGGTTACATTTTTAAAATACTAGGATCGTGACATCTTATATTTATTTTATTTTCAAAAGTAAATATAGAACTAGACCATAAAACAGACCCGAATTACATCAGGATGATAATTAAATGCCTTTTGAAAAATATCAATTTTTTACCGTACAGTAGTGAACTTATTTTTATTTAGATAAAAAATAATTTATAGAATGCTATATCTGAAAATACCAATCAACAGATCAATTACATTATTTAAAAAATACCCACAAATATTGATAAATCTATAGCATAATTCCATGCTAGATCACATTTTGTTAACAATTTCAAGATGTCAAAACAATACTTTCAAAACATTTTTTAAATTGTTCCTTTTTTGATTAAAAAATGTTTAGATTATTTATTTTTTAAAAACCGCGCTCACTGCCAAGCCTGAACCTGCACGACCAGCATAGCACTAACCAAGAAAATCTGTTCGTGCCTATATTATTTAATGGAGTGACTTACGTTAGACCGGTTCCTGTAACCAGCAGTCAAAAGCCGTCGCCTGCAATTTTTGTATGACCGTGCTGGACCTATTTAGTCGTTTTCATTAATTGATTTGCATCGATAAAACTACTTGAAAACTGCACAATGTCAGTCGTCTGCACTAAAAGTTGCTGGTCCATGCTAGTTTAGGGAGCGACATCGTGCCGGTTTGTGATATGCAGGCCGTGGTGGTTCGTGCTTGACAAGTGCGCGCGGTCATTTATATAACAATAATAATAATTAATAACAATCTGTCGTCATATAGGGTAAAGATACCCATTCCTGACCACGTATTTTATAGTAAGTTGACGGTTGTCGGAATATATTGGCAATGCTTTTACATTATTTAGGATCAAAGAAGGACCAGTTCATCATTTACTCTTCCAATTTTACTTTACATACAGCCCAAATATTTTAGCAACGATTGTATTTATTCGCAATATTTTTCTGATATCTAACGTTATTTATTACATAACATATTCATTTTTTATCATTTAATTGTAATTTTTTTGTTCAATACTATTTTTTATATAATTATGATTAAAAGAAACAATAGGCTATTACACCGTTTTTTGAAAAGTGTTTTAAATGAATCCTAAAGTGATAAAGAAGCACTACAATTTTTATCATAATATTTTATACGCGAAAACGACTCGTGACGTCACTATGATTGTAAATAATAACGATAGTGCACAGTAACCATAGTAACACTGTACAATTAAAAATATTGTAGATTGCTTTGTTTATTACTATACCAGTAAGTATAAAAAAAATGAGTAAAACTTAATTTATCAAACGTATTTATCCTTGGTAGATTAGTACTTTCTGCTTTTACGAAACCGTCTTCCACGATGCGAAATCAATAAAATAAGGGATAGAAGTCTATAAACGTGATAATAACTTGAAAGAACTTCAAAATGACACACAGCACAACATAGGTAGTTTACAGACGAAGTGACGTCACGCCGGACTCCAACATGGCTAACAGCGTTTTAGACTTTTGAAGAACTGATTACAAAATACATTATTATTAAAATTGAATTATAAAATTTATAGTGCGGTATTATGAATAGCATCGACACTTCTCGTTTGATTTTTCGAAAATCTATCAAGAATATGACGTATTTTTAGATTTTTTCTTATACCATATTCCTAACGGTCTTGTTTAACACGCGTGTTATGAATCGAGTGTCATCGGAACTGCTCGGAGAAGTACAAAGTGAGCCACTGAATATACACGTATAAATCGGACAAAGCAGAAAGCACGCAACCAAGTATGTATGTTAGAAGGAGGCTTAGTATTGTTTATAATAATTAGTGATGGGAATAATCGAGATATTTTGAAAATCGAGACATTAGTAATCGAATGATTTTAATAATCTAATGATTGCGATAATCGAAACATTTTACTAATTTAGTTCGATGAAGGAAGGTTTGGTTGATGATCAGAAGTGAGTTTTACCAATGTTACGCTAGTGGCCAACGTTTAGAAAAATTTATTTTCATTTTTTTCATTTTCGAAACGTTGGCCACTAGCGTAACATTGGTAAAGCTCACTTCTGATCATCAACCAAACCTTTCTTCATCGCGACATTCTATTGGATCAACACTACTATATACACTGAAGACTAGTTTAATAGTTTGCGAGCTAGACAGATACTACTAAACTAGTAGTATCTATCTCACAAGTCACAACACACATTGGTAGTATCTATCTCGCTCGGTTCCCTGCAACACAACTTATGTGTAGTGTAGCTGCTAGCTGTTGATCGGCTACTCTGTTCTCTCTCGATTATTAGTAGTGTTTCGTAGTGTTCCGTTCCGATACATGCGTTCATTCGATTAATTTTAGTAGTAATTCGACTCGGTAGTTAAGTTTTTAGTAAAATGATTGATAATCGAATGAATTACTAATATTATTGTATATTATAATCGAAATATGTTAATAATCAAATGAATCGATTATCATATCTCAATTTATTCCCATCACTAATAATAATAACAATATTGTTTCCAAAAATAACTCTAATAATTTAGAGTGATGATGATCCTGTTTAAATATTTGAAGATTAAAGGATGAAACCCCGTGGCATAGAATCAATGAACTTTGCAAATACTGAAGGTTTTTTTATTACATTTTATTGTTTCGGCAAGATGATATCAAGTTTGTCGAAACGTCATGCAATAAAATAACCTTCAGTATTTGCAAAGTTCATTGATCCTATGCCACCAGGTTTCATCCTTTAATCTTCTAATATTGTTTCTCTTATTTCTCAAATACTTTTCCAATAATCCTAATGCTCCATCGAATTTCAACTGAAGTGAGCATTTCCTACTCCGAAAAAAAAACTCGCTTCAAACAAAATAAAAAATTGTGTTTAGAATTATGTCTTGTGTTCTGTACATCAACGCAAAACTTAAAATCAATAATTATTATTTCTTTAAAAATCTGTACATAATAATAATAATAATAGTGTAAACGTTCATTGTCCTGACAGTATTTCACTGTTTCATAAATCATTTATAAACACTATACATATTATAAGGTTAACCATAATTGAATTTCGTTGTAGCAGCGCCACACAGATTCGAGTTGCAGTTCTACTTTCAACAATAGTGTTTGTAGTTCAGACAAATTGTGTTGTTTGACATCATCAAGAATTCACGTTTGTAAAAAACCGGCCAAGTGCGAGTCAGACTCGCGTACCGAGGGTTCTGAACAAACTTGTGAGTACCGTAAATAGTTCGTCCATCGCGAGAATAGACTCCCGAAGATTTTTCCCGCTTAGCCGTTGGCAAACTGTTGTCGTCTTACATCGACAAACGTAGCGGTCAGTTTGCCAATTAAGCGTGTAAATGCAATGAGTTCAGATGGACTATTGAACCGTATTGTTCCTCCTGGCTATATCTGAGAGCCTAGCTGTCGCACCGTGTTGTATGCGAGAGTTCTCATACTGTGCTGTATTGTATTATAGAACTGTTATTGCATGTTGTTGCGGTTTAAAAGCATTATTATAATTTACGGTTTTCGAATTTTTCCATTTACTTGTACTATAAGACATTACTTCTTGCCAAATTTAGTGATAGGTCAACGGGAAGTATCCTACAGGTTTTGATTCCCAAGAATCTTGACAGACAGAGAGACGGACTACAAAGTGATCCTATAAGGGTTCCTTTTTTCCTTTTGAGGTACGGAACCCTAAAAACGAGTTAAATTTGTTTTCAATATTTCTTACGAATAAACAAAAACGAGTTCGGACCGTTTATCGTTTGCGTTAAATTTTTAACGCTGTGTCGTCACGGCAACGAAAAACAAATCATATTCTGTAAATATAATTTTATATCATTTAGATATGACATTTAGCGGAGTTTCACTTCTGTAGTGTGCAGTGTAAACAATATCTAAAAAGAGTCAAAGGGTCAAAAAATGATGAGCCCCGTGTATGTTTTTTAAAGAACTCTTCCCCTGGGCTCCTGTGCTTTACACCTCGCAAAAATGTCATCGCAACCCCCTTCCCCTCCCACCCGAGAAACAACCCTAAAATCGTTGGTTTGATTATATGAAATAAAGACAATACTTTAAAAAATTGAAAAAAAATATATAAATACTATCAGTCCGTCCTGGTTCACCCGGGTGCAAAAGAACGAATGTGGGAGTGGGAACATGAGTATTGAGTACGCACATTCATCTTAGTTTAACGAGATGAATGTTGTGTTCAAATTTCATGATGATCGGAGTTACCGTTCAAAAGTTTTTGTCGTACAGACAAATTTTGATTTTGAGTTTTTTATATAAATAGATAAGAATATTTAATACAGTGTAACCTCTCATACCGGACACCTCTAATGAGCGGACAGCTCTATTAGGTGGACACTATGTGATAGTCCGGAATCAAGTACAAGAGAATTCCATAAGACATAATCTCTCTCGAGCGGACTCTCTCTTGGGCGGACGCGGACGCAATATTTAAGTACAAAACTTGTAAAAATCTCTCTTAAACGGACACAAAATTAAAAATGTTGCAACACGTTGCACTATAAAAAAATGATTTAGGCGAATTCATTACCATCGATAATAACTTATTAGTAGAAGATGATGATGACACCTCTTTTAACAAAATTGTAAAAAAAGGCGACAACCTGACGTTAGTTGAATCTGACGAATCCGATGAAGAAATAACCATAACTGATCAATCTAATGCTATAAGTTATCAGAAGGCCATTGGTATGGTGAAAACAATTCAAGAATTTGCCAAAACTAAAGGAGATTCAACAGCAATGCAGATGTTATCTGAGTTGGAATTACATTTTCAAGACAACATGCTTAAAACTAATACGCGTCACACTACCATAATTGATTTTTTCAAGGCAACTAAGTTATACTTTTTATGTTTGATTTTTTGATTTCATGAGAAAACAATAAAATTCTACCCTATTATGTAAATAAAAAATATATATGTACATATGTGTAGTACGTATATACATAATAATATGTTTTTTTTTAATTTTTCCCATACGCGGACACCTCTCTTAGGCGGACATATTTTAATAGTCCCGAAGGTGTCCGCTCAAGAGAGCTTTCACTGTAGTTGTAAAAAAAAATATTGGCGTTAACTGTAATCGAACCAGCGACCTTTTGTGTACGAGGCAGACGCTATAGCTACTCAACTATCGTAGCCAATTTTTATGGTAGATATAGGTACCTACGTCCTACGATATACCAAGTAATTATTAGGCTAAAAATGTTGTTAGGTCAATACATCTCAAATAAACATACAAAATTTAGTCAACATTGAATAATTATTGGCAAATTGCCAGAACATCAAAATTTTGTCAAAAATACTTGACTTAGTGTTTAGAAAAAAAATGTGTAGGACATTATTTTGTAGAAAAAATTGTCTGTTTTATTTTCATATAAATATTTGTTTTGCGTATGAGGCACCCGAAGCGAGATATTTCAAAGAAACTGTTTTTTTGCGCCGTTTTGCCAATACGGCGGCTCTGGCGGTTGCGATGACAATTTGCATTGTTTTTCTTATGTCATTCAGGGCATCGAACTCTACAAAATCCCAAAATGTCCCTACTTTCCCACTTATTTCGATTACACTTCCTATCTTATGCTCTTTCTACTGAACTAAAAAGACAATCGCGGAATGTTCCTGACAAAAAATAGTTCCAAGCTCGTTTCTTGTTAGAGCCGAACAAAAAGAAATCACTTTATTTCCACTTTAAAATATTAGATTTTGAATTTGTCATATATCTATTAGAATACAATACGTCAATGTCTCAAAATCTTTTTAAATTGAATACCAGTATCAAAATGTCTGAACAAATTTTCTTGACTACAAACCTATTATTTCAAGTAGTCTGCGATTGATATTCTTATAGAAAAATAACTTTCCGTTTTCTGAACTAGCAGCAAAATGTTTTATAATAATATGTACGATAATTTATTATATTTTTTAAAAATTACAAACCTGTACAATAAAGTCCATCAATTAGATGACACTTAACTGCCGCATAATATTGCATTGCATTAAATTTCGTTGTTGAATCATCAATAGCCCCGTCAATTGTTCCAATTAAAGGTAAATTTGGAGCAGTTGAACAGAATCTACTATTTTCCGCTGTCGGGATAATAGATAAATCAACTGCAGTTGATAAAATCGCATTTGTATTAGACTCTTTTAAATGTGAATTAAACACATATGATTCATTTGTGTGATTCGCAATTGATTTAGAAACATCCGATTTTGTAAACAAATCAATCGCAGTTGATTTATTTCTATCCGAATAACAAGTATCTGCTTTAATATTAAAAATATCAGCAGTTGAATCAACTACATCCGAGTCAGATATACCAGAACATAACGTTCCCGTTTTCACATTCGTATCAAGTGCCATTGAATCAACAGCAGTTGAATAAAATGTCTCTTTTTTCGTATTCGAAAGAACTTCAATTGTATCATCAACAGATGAGCGAATCATGTCTAACACATTATCAGGAGCAGTTGAATAAATTGTCTCTGTTTTCGTATTCGAACAAACTGCAGTTGAATCAATGGCCGGTGAGCGGGTCACGTTTGAATTAAACACATCGTTAGATCTGAGAGCAGTTGAATAAAATGTACCTGTTTCAGTATTTGAATTGAGCGCAACAGCTGTTGAATCGAGTGGCAAATGTTGAGCAGCAGACGATGGCGACGGAGCAACATTTCAGTCCCTGCTGCGTCTTGGCCTGCCGACTTTGCCCTTGCGCACCGTGCCGCCGGCGGCTGCCGAGCCTTTGAGCAGTTTGTGCCAGTCCTGTTCGCAGACCAACGAGCCGTTGAGCATGTAGTAGCGATCGCCTGGCACTAAATGCGCGCCGCATTTGCTGCACGTGAAACATTTCAGATGAAACACCTGGTGCTGGGGCGGCGCGCCGAGCTGTTGGCTGACACTTGTGCGCATGACGAACTCGTTCGGCGGAATCATTTGGCCGCACGCCGAACACGCTCCCGTATTGCCGAATAACCTGCGCGAACAATAATAGCAAACGTACTAATTAAAATCAACTCAATCAAGCATACATTGGACAGATCATTAACGTTATCATATGGGCGCCGAATATTGAAAGTTGTCGAGGGTGCCTCTTGCAATATTCATCAATGATTAATAATTGTATATTTCACCACAAGGGCCGAAAGTGTGATATCTTGCCCTGCGTGCCATGATGCCTGAGGCGAAGTTATCACACCTTCGGCCAGTGTGGTGTATACTATTTTTCTTCATACCTCGATCGTAAGCACGCTTATTAAATACATTAATTAATTACGTATTAATTACATAAAATTACAATTAAATTCGAAGCAAGCTTGGAATTTATACGTAAAAAAAATACAAAAATGACAGCTGTTCGCGATTATTAGCTAAAATGTAATAGGGTTGCTATGGAAACAAGAGTTGATTGGTTGTTTTTGCTTTACGACCGCCCGAACGTACTAACTTTCCGCATTTGGGCGTGTAATTCAAACAAACAAACAAACTCTTCAGCTTTATATTATATTAGTATAGAAGTACAGATAATAGATATAGGTAGATTAAGTCTGGTATCTACAAATCACCGCTGCAATTATTTGTATTTTTTAAGCGCATGATTGCTAACTTATAATACTGCATGATTAATAATAAATATGGGAAAATTCCAAAAAAAAAAAAACTTAGTATAAGTAACAACAATAATTTTTATAACAGCCCTGAAACTTCAACGCCTTTTGAATAAGTGGTTCACTAAACACGCTTTAAAAAGACCAAACAATACGTTAAGTATTTTTTATTCGCACGAGTTCACACCTCGCCCGCCAGGCCGAACACAACAGAGCAAAGCAACAGAAAACAAGACAAGAAGACACACATTCAGTCACATCCGCTGACCACCTTACTGAACATTAATTATCAGAATAACACAGCAATTAAAGATACCATCTAATTACATCGAACTAATTATTTATACTTATATGTGTTCCTCTCACCTTACAACACAGGGATGTGGAAACTATCAATCAATCAGTTCGCTTTTAAAAGCTTTTATCTTGCAATGTTTGTAGTGATGTGTCGCTCCCGAGCGAGTCGTTCATGAAAACGATTTCCTTTTTTGTGAATGACTCATTCCGAGCGGCATTACTCTGTGCTGAACTTTTTTGTACTGTTGCATTCGCACATTTACAGAGCGCACACAGCACAGGCCATAGAGGCACTAGTGAATTTTGCACGTACGGAGTTATCTTTACTGAGTCATTTAATGTTGAATGACACACTGTGTAAGTGTAATAGTACTAAGCTTAACAGTGACTTAAACCATTCACATTGACGTCGTTGACAAAGATATAATATTGTAACAAAACATTATTATTGTTAAGCTTTTATTATACTTTATCCGAAATGCGAATAATATAAGATCACAATCATATTAAAATGAGCTCAGAGCTGAGTGTGTATTGTGCTGTGCAATGCATCGTGACTCCTTAGCATGGCATGATGACAGTTCTCACCTCTGCAGTAGTGCGTACTGTCTAGTGTTGCAGAACGTTTTGAATTTTGATCATTGACTAATGACGTCGTTATAATATGTGCCAAGTTCAATCGTCTGTTAATACTTTAATACACACGTGCGGATTTAGTACGAAGCGGACCAAGTACGGATATGCAAACCATCGAACCGCGCGGACACGCAGACTACTGTCTAGACCAGGTCTGGGCAAAAGGCGGCCCGCGAAGCATTTTAGAAAATGTTAGAAAAATAGTAGCGGAAATAGAATTTTTTTTTCTCCACATGCGAAAATAGAATGTGAGGACCTCTTTTTTTTGCTCTCCAAATGCGGAAATAGAATGTAAGGATCTTTTTTTCTGCAAATTTTTGGCCCGCGGTGAAATTTTCGTCAGCCATCCGGCCCGCAGCCAAATTTTCATCAGCTAAATGGCCCGCCGATCAAAAGATTTGCCCGCCCCTGGTCTAGACGAACAGATTTGGTACGAAGCGGACCATATCCGTTGTCCGGTCCGTACCAAGTTCGATCGTCTATTAATGGTTTAAGAAAATTTAACACATCCATGGATTGGCTACACATGTACTTATTTAATAATTCAGCGTAAGAGGGCTGAGGGGCCAACACATGTGTAGTATCTGAGATATGCGTGAATACATTTTTCCCCTCCCAATTTTACATAAACACAAAAATATACATCTGCTCAACCTGTCACTTCACACGCAACGAACATTCATTATACACTTACGTACATGTCTTATAAACCGTTAATTTAAAAATATATAGGTATTATAAAATAAAACATACCTAATACGGTGCACTCGAATAAGTACCCTACGAACCTATTAGTCCAAGAGCTATGAAACAATTTTGAGGAATTACTTAAGGCACCGTGAAAACACTACTTTTCTAATATCTGAATACAAAATCGAAGACCTGGTTAAAGGATAGTGGGGCCTAGCCAAGTGCCAAGCCTTGAATTTTTGACTTCACGAAATTTTATTCAGTCGTTTATTATAAACTGCATCCGTTAATAATTTTCCTTTTAAATATTTTCTTTTTTTGGCACTATTTTTTTCTATTTATATTTATTATAATCACAAAACTTCTATATTTATTTTCAACTAGCTGATCCCCGCGGCTCTGCACGCAATTGGGATGAAACACGGTAGCGACAAAAGTGGTGGAGCTTTCGGCAATATAATATTACTGGCGGTCCTGCCCAGTTTCATTTGTCCTGGACATTCATCTTAGTTTACCGAGATGAATGTTGTGTCCAAATTTCATGATGCTCGAAGTTACCGTTCAAAAGTTTTTGTCGGACGGAAAAATTTTGAGTTACATTTTGTAACATTTTTTATTGATGTTCCGCTCTTATTGGTCGTAGCGTGATATTATATTAAAGTCTATAGCCTTCATCGATAAATGGGCTATCCAACAAAAAAAAATTCAATTCGAACCAGTAGTTTCTGAGATTAGCGCGTTCAACCAAACAAACAAACAAACTCTTCAGATTTATATATTTATAGATTAATGTAAACGATATAACATTGTCGAAATGTTAAATTGTGCAGCCCTGTTGTAATCAGTTCTGTCTGTATGAAAACCAGCAAACATCAATTCAACAACTGTCTATAATATAATCTAATTAACGGGCGAAACTAATAATTTTCTCTCTCTCAGAAATATGGGTGCCTTCCTATCTATGTACCTATGTATAATACATTCTAGAAGAGTAGAGGCACAACGAGTTCTATTCCGTAATCATCGATATTGAGTTGTAAATTGCCGTATTGTAAAGACCGTTTCAATTTCAAATATACATTTAAAGTTCCTTATAAAGATTAGAAAGCAAAAAAACATCCTGATCAATATTAACGAACCACTGGGTTTTTTCTGTTCTAAATGTTAATGGTGCTGCACACGAGGTGGGTTTTGCTGTTAGACTCCTTGCTAGATTTGGCTGCTAGGTTTCACATGTGCTGTGGCACTCGGTTTCATGATAGCTTTTGTGTGTTCGCTTCACACAATGCGTGCATTGAAGCTGGCTTTATAGATGGGTTTGGTGTGCGCGCAGTGACAGTTCGAATGCTAACAAAAGTGAACGTTTATTGTCTCTGAACAGAACACACACTATGACGCCATGTTTGTTTGTGGGCGTTTGCCCATGTTTCACACGTGACAATATATTGTCATTGATGCTCATATTTATCGAACACTATTAAAGATAGAAGTTACTAATCTTGGAACAAATTTATTCGTCAGAAATTTACTTTCAATTCACCAAGCAAAATATCAGGTAGAGAAGTTAGTTAAAGAATAAATACATACTGCACTATACTCCTTGCTCTTTTTGTTGAATATTTTAACGTTCACCTAAAAATCCGACCGCTGGCAATAGTGTAAACATCAAAAAAAATTCACTAAATAAAAATGTTTTATCTTCAGTGTAAAGTAGTGTTGATCCAATAGAATGTTACGATGAAGGAAGGTTTTTGGTTGAGGATCATAAGTAAATAAGCTTTACCAATGTTTTGCTAGTGGCCAACGTTTCGAAAAATTTATTTTCATCTTCAGGGCCTCAAGCTGGTCGAAAGGTGGTAAATTGTTAAAACAACATACATACATTATGGGTTCATATTAATATTTTTTAACCCATAATAATATGATCATGTATGTTGTTTTAACAATTTACCACCTTTCGACCAGCTTGAGGCCCTAAAGATGAAAATAAATTTTTCGAAACTTCCACTAACTTTAATGTTTTACGACTATACATTTCACTAATGGTTATAATAAACAACATAAATAAATTCGCAAAAGTAAACTGTAGATATAATACTTCACGTTTATGGGTTAGGTATTATGATCTCTGTAGCGGTCATTATCATTTTTTATTTATACCCTAGAAGTAAGACAAAATAGATTTATGCCTGCAGTAAACATAATTATGGTTAGTGAATTGAATTATCGATATTTATTCGGAGGAACAGTTACCTGAAGAACAAATGAACCGAATAAATAACAGTTATACATACGTTCAGTGAATATGGCCATGAGTATAATACGTAATATCAGTTTAATATTGATCTAGGATAATATTTGATTATTAAAAAAAAAAACTTTGAGAATAATGTTTAAACGTACGTCAATTTTAAAATTCAGTGCAAAGAAAAAGAGAAAACGATTTTAGCACACAGATAATCGGGCAATGTAAACTTAAAATTTTGATTGTAAACAAAACCGAAAATAAATTTCAGTTTCATAATTTAGCGAAAAGTGCCGAGAATAGCGCACGAAGGTGTATCACAGAGCCCCGGCGTTTGTTAGGGTAGTCGGACGGATGGTATATTGGTGGGGATGGGGGTGCAGCGCCAAGAGGGTGGACAGGACAGGGGGCGAAGTGTGCGGTAAGGTGAGGAGACGAAGAGAGCGCCGCCTGGCGAAGGGGTGAAGAAGGAGGACGGCGGCGACGGTGCGGTGGTTATAATTGGATTTGTTAATCACGAACGGAACGAAAGTGCCCTCCGGCTGCCTATGAAATAATAGGGCTGCACAGTCTTTATTAATAATTAATGATTAGGGGACATAGCAATATGGCTGCCTGATGACCGAACTATTGTTTCACGAATACAAAGAGCTATGTTTCTCTCTCTCTCTCCCTCTCTATCTCTTTCTCGCAGCTTTCAAACGGGAAACTCATTTGATATATTAATTTAATAAATAAATGATGCTAAAAATATACACTGACATTTATATTGCCATAACTTTTGACCACGGCATAATAATTTTTTTGAGTATAACTTCCGGTTCTGATTTTCAGAGGTAGTATTGGGCGTTGATAAACTGTTGATAGTTAACGAATCAACTGTTTCTGTTTCTATAATTAATTCCAGTACCTACATCATCATAAACGGTGTCCCAACATTTACGCAAGATTTGAATTTGCCGCCATTTGTGAGGTAAAGTGTTTCTAACAAAAAAAAAGACAGTTTGACAGCTAATAGTTAAGGGTTACTGAAAATCGACACGGAAGAACAACACGTTTTCATTGTTGAACAATATTTTAAATATTAATATTTAATTATTTATATTATTTTAAAATATTCTAAGCGATGAAGCTCATTTTCACCTCGATGGCTTCGTTAATTGTCAAAATTGCCGGATTTGGGGTTCAGAAAACCCACATGTTGTTATCGAAAAAAAGATGCATCCACAACGTGTCACTGTTTGGTGCGGATTTTGGGCTGGAGGCATCATTGGACCACACTTCTTTGAAAATGAAGCTGGTCAAGCAGTAACTGTTACTGGTGTTCGATATCGCAACATGATAAGAGAGTTCTTTCTTCCTAAAATAGAAAATATTGATGTGGACGACATGTGGTTTCAACAAAATGGTGCCACATGCCATACATCCCGTGAAACTATTGAATTCAAGAGACATGTCCTGGTCGTGTACTCTCTCGTTTCGGTGATTAGAATTGGCCCCCTAGATCATGTGATTTAACCCCACTGGATTTTTTTCTATGGGGTTTTTTAGTCACAGGTCTATGCCAACAAGCCTTTAAGAATTTGCTCAAAGCTATTAGTTCAGACGCCGGACCGCAAACGGAAATACATTTTGCAGAATTATATCTATCGCATCCGAGTGCAAGTTTACAATAAATTACCTGAAAGGTTGAAAAACAATACCTTCTCAATTTTTAAGAAACATATTAAACATGTTTTTGTAGATCGGGCCATTTATAGTTTTAATGAATATTTAGTTGCTGGTGGTTTTATAATTTTATCTTGTTTCGTTGACGTGTCAAATAGATGTATGTCTCAGCTAGCAAAATATCTATCTATCATACAACTAAAAAGAATTTATTATCTTACAATTGGGAAAAAACAGTAAGTTAATAATCTACGATATCTATCTGAATCATCTTTTACTGAAAATTGTTAAGCGTTTAAATAAACCCAACATAAAGTAGGTAATCAATAATCTCTGCTCAGCATTTAGTGATTTAAAAACACTAATTGAAACGAAACTTGTATGTACTAATTAAAAAAATATAATGTAACAACAAGAAGGGTTAATTTTGAACTGAACGAGTACAATTTTGTACACCCTATGTTAAGCAGTAACGACCAAACCACGCACGCTATACAAAGCAATGTAACCGAGAGAGACGACATGAGGGGGAGTAAGTGTGTTCTCGATACACACTATATTAAGGTACATACTAATATAACCTATATCGCAGTTTCCCAGCCCCTATATCTATACACCCCCACCCTCCTCCCCCTAGCCCACTACACACTCGTTGTGTTTTAATATAAAACGGGGGAATCTTTGACGCGGTTTTGAATGGTCTGCGTCCATTTTAAAATTAGAATTAAACGGTTATATAAACATTCTCATTACTGGAGCGATGTTTCTCTGAATTAATTCTTTATGGACTATAATAAATAAAAAACTCGGGTCGCAGTGCGAAACCCTGCCGACAATATAGTGTATTTGCTTTTATAAGCAGTGTGGCTCTATTGTATGAACTTAACTTTGTTTTTGGACAAAAGAAAAAAATTATCCCTTAATACACCCCTTAAAACAACATTTTTTTCTTAATTTCAATACTATATACCAATTCAACATCTGTATCAAATTATATACACCCTTCAGTATGCAAATCCATATCAATAAACTTGCGTTTTCATAAAATTTGTAAGTCCGGTCCTGTCGGGCCGATTTTATTAAAATTTTAGCAGCACATTTCAATAATTACTAAAGGGTTAAATTTCAAATTTGAAACGATTCTGAGAATTTTTTCGGTATTTTTGGGCCCAAAAACATTTTTCAACCCCTAAATGCCCCCCTTAAAGTGGCCCGATCGGGCCCATTTTAAATAGGCTTCGTGCGGTGATGGATTTTAACATGTGGTCCAAATTTCGTTAAAATCAATTAACTCCTTCGAAAGTTATTGCCCGCACCTATATATATATATATATATATATATATATATATATAAATATATATATATATATATATACATATATAAACATACTTTTCCAAAAATGGTGCCAAACTTCTTAGAAACTTATGAAACGTCGAGAAATTTTGGTCCGACCCCTAGGTCCCGCCATCCGACCGACGCCAATAGTGTAAGTGCCTTATGGCAAATACACTAATAAGAATAATAAATGTTTATTGCTCTAAATGTACAAATTTAGGCAATCGGGACAGGATAAAACCAGAGTTTGATCTTCCTCCTACCCCTGTACATAAGACTTAAGTCAGTACATTTATAAAATCACATTAAAAAAAAGTTGTTAGTGTGTTGCCTTTTGTGAACAAATTGTTCTATTAATATTTTTATTTTTGGTGGTTTCAGATTTAAAATTTTGTTTTGTTATATCTGCCAAGTAAGGTGATTGGGACATGTCATTTAAAAAAAAAGTAGAGGAAATGTCATAGTTCACGAGTGTCCGGCATTCGAGCAAATTTTCTGTGATCGAGAATGTACTCATACATATATCGTTGATTTCACGGTTCTACGTCAACATATTAGTAGGCACTAGTGATGTGTCGGATATCCGTATCCGCGGATATCCGAGGGAGAAGAAAGATCCGTATCTGTATCCGTTAGTTTTTGGCGGATCTTTTACCTTATTAATTTTAAATTCATATATGAAATTTTATATATATAGGTGATTAGGTAATAATGAAAAACTGTTAAATTCCATTCAGATTATTTCTTATTTTTTAAAATCGTATTTGGCACCTTTATATTGCAAACATTTATCTTAGTGAGTACCATACCAATAGTACATAGCTCAAAGGTACTAAAAAACTATCTTTATAATTAGATATTGCACATCGATCTTTGGAAAGAGACAATCTGTTATGAGAGTTAACTCTTAAAGAGGTCAATAACTTTTTCCCATAACAGATAGTCTCTTTCCAAAGGTCGATGTGCAATATTTACCGTTGCGTACTCTAAGAAAGTTAAGATCCGTATCCGTATCCGCGGATCTTGAAACCAAATATCCGTATTCAGATTCTAGTAGGCACTATATACCCGAGCGTCATTACACTCTCGATTTTTTTCCCTTCAATGTAATTACCTTTTGGAGGATAAGTGTCATCCAAACGACACATTTCTTCCTCGAAAATATGCATTTTAACATTGAAACAACGCTTCGCATAAGGCGGCCATATTGTATATTTTTGAAATGGGCTCCGCCTCCAGCTAAAGTCCCAATAAGGAATGAATATCGGTTCTTATCACTTATATTTTTCGAATTACTTTAGGCTTTGGAATTCATAGGTAAAGTATTGATTTAATTGGGGCATTCTAAAGTTTTTTTACCGCGTTCCGGTGAAGTGTATATATACGGTATATTTATGTGTATATACTTTAAGACACTAATTAGGCCCACAATTGATCTTTGGAATGATGCCATGAAAAGTGCATGCCACAAATACACAGCCGACCCAATTAAAATTCATCTCGAAATAATGGCAAAAGCTTCTAGACAAAATAACAGAAGGAAAGGTTCTTTGCTGTTGTTTTATTGTACATACATTTCCATTAAATACAGCTTTTATCAATATATACAGTTTAAATTAGGTCTTTTACACAGTAATGTTTTCTACAGTCTTTATATAAAAACTATTTTTGATGTAGGGTTCTAGAATAGCCCACTTCGTAGTGACGCCGATGACTATACAGTATGTAAACACGTAAGGTGCGCATAGGGAAATTAACATTGGGAAAAAATGACTGGATCAGAGTGAGCCTTGAAATCTTGTTTTTCAATTTGACAGATATTAGGTATTCTTTTGCAAAATGAATGTGTATACTACCGAAGAAAATACTCAAATTATTACAACTTTTTTTATTAATGGAACATTAAATTCCCAAAAATACTTAAATATGGTGCGAGATCAAATATTATCTCCACCTATTCGTGTTGAACCTAAAGACATTTGGGTCACTGATTTACCAACGCGCATACGTCATACCAGTCAGACAATTTTTAAATGATGTTTCCAAACAGATGAAGTTGTTTTTTTTGTTTTATTTTTGTACAAAAAAATTAAAATAATGATTTATAAGAGCTTTTTATTATTAAAAAAGCTAAGTAAAATAAAAATAAATGAAAATAAAATAGAAATCCTCAAGATTACCACGATAATTCAATAGAAATAACAATTAATGCAGTCATGGCTAACTCTGATCCAAGTATTTTTTTCCCAATGCTTATTTCCCTATGTGCACCTTATTACGCGTTTACATACTGTATAAAACTTAAATGGATCGTTTATTACAAACTTCATGTTCCAAACAACCAGACAAAAAAATCAAATTGCAAATGTGTCTTGCTTACGCTATAGGATAGTTTTTATTAAATATTTTGTACAAAATTGCAGTGTTTTCTCAAAAAACCTTTTTAGTAACACTTAACGACATCTGTTCTATCAGAAGTCAGTTTTGTTTATTTGCTTCTGAACTATTAGTTCAAAAGCAAACAAACAACACTTTTAGTACCAAATAGCGACATCTGTTAGAATTTGCAATTTGCTCAAAGCTATTAGTTCAGACGCCGGGCCACAAACGAAATACATTTTGCACCCGGATGAAACGGGACGGACCACTATAATATTACCTATAAAGAGGTAAAGTTTGTAAGTTTGGATGTCGGAGGCAATCTCCCAAACTACTCATCCGATCTCAAATTTTTTTCACAAATATTTAGAATGGACCTTCAGGATGGATACAGGCTATACATTATCGCGTTTTCAGCATAAAGTAGTGTTGATCCAATAGAATGTTACGATGAAGGAAGAAGTTTTAGTTGAAGTTGAAAATACATTTTTCGAAACGTTGGCCACTAGCGTAACATTGGTGAAGCTTATTTATGATCCTCAACCATAACTTCTTCCTTCATCGTAATTATCGCGTTTAAATAAGAGCGCTTTTCGTGGAAACCAACTTTGCAACGCAAGTCGACGAAAAAACGGCGACAATCTACAAATTCGGGAGAAGCCGAACCGAACCTTAAGTATAATTTATAGCACTATTTGCGGGCCGTCCTTGTTTCAATCTGGTGCAAGAGAATATATAATTCTGCTAAATGTATTTCGTTTACGGTCCGGTGTCTGGACTAATAGCTTTGAGCAAATTCTACCAGATTTGCTTCTAAACTAATAGCTTTGAGCAAATTCTAACAGATGTCGTTACTTAATACTAAAACAGTTTTTTTTTGTTTGCTTCTGAACTAATAGCTTTAAGTAAATTATATGATGTCATTACATGTTACTAAAAGTTTTTTTGAGAAAACACCGTAATTTTGTACAAAATATTTAATGAAAACTATACTATAGCGTAAGTTGAACTAGGCAAGACACATTTACAAAATTTCATTAAAATCGGTACAGTGGTTTCGGAGATTAGCGCGGACGAACATCATGACACGAGATTTTTATACAAGTAGGTAGGTATATCAAAATAACGGCATTCAGACAAAACCCTGTCTGAATATATTTGTAGCGTTTTTTGCGCCACCTTGTACATTCATCTTCAAAGGCTTATACAAATATTAAAATAATTAAAGTTTACGGATTCAGCTGCAAAGTGAAACGGTGGAACAAATAACAGGGTAAAAGAAGCCCTGTTTTCAATATACAAAATTAATTATACAGCGTTGAATGTATTTGATTAGTGAAATTAAAGACTCTAATGGGATGAAGAGAATCGATAAACAGCTTTTTGAATTATTGAAATTGTTTTTCTTTTATTTATAAAGACTACTCGATATAGAAAATTAACGATGGATTAATCGACGATGGGTTGAAAAAGGGTGGAATATGTTTTATTATTATTCTTCTTTCTGATAATTTAACTTTGAATAATGTTTAGATTAGAGTATTTTAAATTATAGACGTTCACAGTGGCGGCCAATCGTGACAAAACACATTATGGCGTATGGCGGGCCTATACCAAAGTATAGACGCTGATGACCTCAGCTGTTGAACGTCTATAATTCACCATCTCTCCTATACCAAAGTAATATATAAAACAAAAATAAAAAAAAAGACTGAACGTTATTAAAATACGTACATATAACGTAATTTGATTATTATCTGAGCTATAGTTTTTTAAAAATCGCAAAAATAAAATTCACTGGCCTTTAAACGATTTCCAGGTCATTAAACTCAATAAAATTATTGTTTATTTTTATTTGAACAGATAAATATACTGTTGTTTTAATTAAATCAGCAATGAACAACGTTTTCACTGCACCGTATCGAATTTATTTTCATTTAAGATTTAACTAAGATGCAATTGCAATAAACAATCAAATTCACTCTTATTCATTGTTGCATTATGGTAATTTGAAAAAAAAACATTGTTTATATCAACCAAGCGTGCGAAAAAAAATGGATCGCAGAACTAACCCTTATTAGTGCAAGATACGGTATTAGAAATATATACCCTCATCTGTTATTTGATGATGACAAAGATTATATGTTATATATATAAACTAGCAGTCCCACCCGGTTTCACCCGGGAGCAAAAGAACGAATGAGGAAGGAAGGGACATGAATACGCACATTAATCTTAGTTTACCGAGATGAATATTGTGTCCAAACTTCATAATGACGGAGTTACCGTTCAAAAGTTTTTGTCGTAAAAAAGCAGTATTTATACTTTTTTTAAGTAACAAATTTCTTTTAACATAATAAATATTTAATTGAAAACACTGTAGGAAAATTATTTTTATATAGGTACCTTCCTATAGTTGTAACAGTTTTCAAATGAGCTATTAATTAGATTTATTTTATTTTAAAGCAATATAGAAAATAAAAAAAAATTAAAACATATTCGCCGCCGACGTCGGGCTTGAACCCAACACCCTGGCATTAAGAGTCTTACGCTCTACCGAGTGAGCTATCCGGGCTTGTGATCGTCATGCACTAATATGGCAATGTTTAGTTAAGGCATTTCACCTGATAAAATATGTCGAACATCTTGCAACACTTTTGACGTGATAACGTCTTATAAATTGATGAATCACCAATCTTATAAATTGATAAAACACCGGCTGCATGCACGAAAAAGTGTAACGTTCCTAACGTAACGTTCCTAACGTTCGTAACGTTCCGCCTGACCCTGTGCGTGCTTTTCTCGAAAACGGCCCTAACGATTTGGATGAAATTTACTGAAAAGGGATTTTGGGGGGCAAAAAATCGTTTTAGCTAGGTCTCATCTCTCGAAAAAATCGTTTTCTTACAAATTTTATCATTATAAAAATCAATTTTTTGACGTATGAAAATACTTAAATATTGTAAGTAGGTTTTGGAATTTTATATAAACAGTGAAACAATTGTTTTATAAATATTATGACAGCTAATCTTTGAGACTTAAAATAAATACGAAAGAAAGAAAGTTAAAAAAAAACAATTATATTATATGGTGAGTAATTTAAATAAATAAAATTAACCTAAATTTGAAGCGAAAAATGCAATATCATAGATTCGAATTATTATAATTATTATATAAATTTAGGTTATGTATTACGGAATACGTTATCACGTAAAACTATCGTCCGTAAACCGACTTTACAGACAACCAATTTTTTTTATTGATGTTCCGCTCCAATTAGTCGTAGCGTTATATTATATAGCCTATAGCCTTCCTCGATAAATGGGCTATCCAACAAAAAATTTTTTTTTCAATTCGAAAGAGTAGTTTCTGAGATTAGCGCGTTCAATCAAACAAACAAACAAACTCTTCAGCTTTATATATTAGTATAGATTGATAAATCGCAAATGGGTTGCCCAGCTTAATCGCGTACCGATGTTGTTAAATTAAATAAATTCTAATTAACGTTTTTGGATATTACTCAGTGATAATGTAACATTCTATTGGTGAAAGAATTTTTAAAATCGGTCCAGTAGTTTTGGAGTTTATTCATTACAAACAAAAATACAAATCTTCCCTCTTTACAATATTAGTATAGTATATGTAGATAAACACAACGAAAATTGAATATTTTTTATCGTTTTGTGCCTCCCCTCTGTCGCACTTGGCGCACCTAGACTGTTCTAACATAATCGACAGCCGCGGGAACGTATGGCATTTTTACAGCTGAATGCGGAGCTTTTCCATGACATTATTTAGATAAAACTTTAATTGGCAATCATTGCACAATGTAACTAAAGACACGTTAATTAGTGTTCAAGGCAAAATGACACACACATGCTTATCTAATAAAAATACGTATAGGTATTACGAAAGATTGAACACTAAATATTAATTGTTTAGTGCATATCCTTTTTAGTACATATTATCTGATCAATTAATTTAGTTTGCTACAGCATTCATAGTACATTAGTTTTCATAAGAAAAATACAACTTCATTCCCTTCGCGGTTGACACTTGAATCCGTACTTTGGGGGATCTGTGGCGACATGTGATTGAATGTTGAACGGATAGCAATTAAGTATTGTGCGTGATCATCGAGTAGACAATGATTATTTCTCTATTTGGTAATTTAATATATACAGTTCATTTAGATTGCATTATGTGTTAATCTATTATTGCTGACACTATGTAAAATATAAGGATGTGTGTCAGCGTCTAATGAAAATGATGTGTAACTAAATATGCAGTTAAGGTGCGCTATGTACTGTTAAGGGGACTCGCCATAGATCATTACGAGACGGGAGTGAGTAAGAAGCACGTGCAATCAGTGACGTATAGAATAATCAGAATGAAGTATGAAAAAAAAATGTGCTTTAAAACATTTGTCTTTATAGTGTCTCAAAATGTGGATGTGTCTTGTGAACATGAACGTACTATGTAATTTAGTGGCTACCCGCAAGAGAGATAATGTTTATGTACAGTTAAAATCTGTTATAAGAATCCCAGATTTATTCACTACGTGTATGCCTCATGCCACCATCTGGTGGCTGAGAAGTGTAAATAAAGTTGGATTATCAAGCATAGAGTCTTATGAAAAGTGCTTAAAAATGTTTAATTATAAAAAAAATTGAGGCTATGGGCTATGTGCAGGGAGGCGGAGTTACAAATTTTTCGATGCGAGCGTTTGTGGTGAGCACTAGGGAAAACTTGAAACTCAAATTTTCCATATGTCAGTGAGCAATGTTTATTAAAAGTGAAAGTAGTTATAATTTTATAAAGTTTTTTAATTACAAAGAAAACATAGGAAAACTAAGAAATCTGGAAATGCTTGTTGTGTTCCGGGCTGTTGCGCTGATGGCGAATTAAGTAAAATAAAGACGTCCTAATTTGACTTTCCGCTGTCAGTGTAAACAGATTAACATCAGTTTTCCTTATTAAATTTTTTTTTTTACACATCATCGCCAACTAAAGTTTTTGACTTATCACCGTAGAGTAATGTAACTCAGCCAACGCGAAAATTTGGTTGTTTCGGGTTCAAGTCCTGACAGTGACATTTAAATTTTTCTTATATATATTGCCTTCTAAAATATTAGGACGATAAAATCGTTTAATATAATGCTTTCACTAATTCAGTGCAAAAATATGCTGTAGTTGGAAATTTAAAAATTAGCAATTATTAATTCATGTTTTCAAAAAATTACACCGATATCAATTAATAAACTTGTTACAAATCGGTGCCCCGCGTTGGGCGCCAATTTGTAACACAGTTTAAACTATATATTACGCCGACGCGTGCTGACTCCACTGTCTGACTTGCATCCAACACCTCATATATCATATTTATTGAAACATCTTTTCAATAAATTACATTGAAACTAATAATAGACGTGTTACACTATGAAAATACCGTAAGCAAAGTAGTTAAAATGTGTTATCCGTTCTGTTTATTGGAGTTGCACTGTACCAGGAATGTGTACGCACGTATTCAGCTCATTAATTTCAAACCTAATACGGTGCATTTATAATCTCAATCAACTGTTATCTCTACTTGCTAATTGGCTGCAGATATTTAACTGCACTTTATAATGATAGCGGATTGACTGTTGCTGTTAAACGATCTCTAAACATTTTTTTGAAAACTGAAAAACTTGGCGGACTTTTTACACACGACCTAGTCAACTGTCGCAAACACGATTTTGGATATTTTTTTCACTTAATTATACTAGAAACAAACACGTACTTATTAGGAAAAAATGCCAGTCAATTGGGCGAAGGAGCCATTTTAACTTCAAAATAGGGGTCATCCAAAAATTACGTCACACGTTAATGGGGGGAGGGTATCACCGGAATGTGACATAGTGTGACAAGGGGCAGGGGGGGCTCAAAAGCTTTGTGACGTCACATGTTAAAATTCAAAATCAATAACGCGAAATTTATATGTGAATAAAAAAACTAAAATTCTATCATTAATAATTTAGCACTCTCGCTATGAGATTATCTCTCAAGCAACAACAGTTTTAAGCTTCTAGAGCGGCGTTGTTATCTAAAATATTTGACTTCATGTTGATTTTCGATTATATAATAAAAATAAGAAAAAAATAAAAATAACTGTGTTCTTTTGATTATTTTTAAATACATGCACAAATTTGAAAAATGTGTGTCATCACATCATGAGGGAGGGGGTTCTGAAAATGTGACAACCTGCGAAAGGACGGGGGGAGGGGTTAAAAAGTTCTAAGATTCGTGTGACGTAATTTATGGATGGCCCCATATCACACTTAAGGGACTGTGCACTTTGTGGCGTTATTGAGAGTTGTCGTTAAACGGAGAGAAGAAATAATCCATTAATATTTTTTTACTATAATATGTATAATATATAAAATTTACAACTGACCAACAAACAGTTTGTGGGCAACTAAGAATATGATAACTTATCGATTAGCAGCTGAGCTAAACATATGAAAGATAATCCCAACAAACAAAAAAAGAACTAATTTGAATTTGTCGTTATATCGAGTGACGTAAAATGGAGTTTACACTGTAGTAGTTTATGTATTTATATTTATAAATAATACATATTATATTGTTGGGTTTATAGTTTTTAATAGCTTTTACCCGCGACTTCGTCCGCATGGAAACAGTGTGTACAATTGATATAATTGATTAAAAATGTCATAAATTCAAGCAAGACGGCCCTATAAACAATGTTTTTTGTTTTACCATCTCTTGCAAAAAAATAAAGATTTTGTGGTTTTGATATTCGTGAGCACGCCACATACAGCTGGCCGTGTGAAAAACATGCTTTTATTCTAAATGAATGCCAGCTATCTTAAGTGTTTGCAGCCCATGGGCAGTTTTTAATGCGCTATACTTCACGGAGTAGGGCACACTGGGTACGGTTGTGACAGTCGTCATATTAGCGAATCTGTAAGGAGTAGCGTGAGGGGGCAAGGACAGAGACTAGTGGCGTGCCCGTCTGAACGTGTTTTACAGTATTGCTTCAGTCATCGCGCGATATTAACGCTAGCAGAGGCCTACATTACTTTTCAACTGTCAAAAGTAAGTATTTTTATTCGATTTCTTTTAGTAATTGTTATTATATGTGTACAGATAGAATAGTGAGTGTTTTTCCTCGATATAAGTTGAACATTAGTAGTTAAATAGCAGTGATTACTTTGTACCTACATTATTTTATATTGTCATGGCGATTGTTTTTTTGCGAAAGACTGTGCTGGGTACGGTTGTGACACAAGTAATTTTTTTTTTTACTTTTAGATGCCCAGAAGACGCTTGAGGAAGACCGAAAGACGGCAGTGTGACATTACAAAATATGAAGATGCTTATAAAGAGGTGAAACGCGGGGATTCTTTACGGAGAGCCGTGGAAATCGCATGTCTGTGCAGTTACGATACATTCGTAAACATGATGGATCGGGTCAAAAGGAAGGCAGCAGATAAAGAAAAATTTTACTAATGAAGCAAACAAAGGAAAAAGAAAAAATAAAGCGAAGAAAAGGAAGATTAGATATTAAAATCTTTGATTAACGTCTGAATAGAACTCTTCAAATAAATAAAATTAGATACCGAAAATTTAAGTAATATTTATGATATTATTTTGAAATAAAATTTTGTTTTTTTAAATAACTTTTTCTTTATGGATACTTTGATATCCATGACTACGTTTAATTCTTTTGATTCTTTCAAAAATTTCAATCATCGTGCATTCTATATTAAATATTAAATAACTAATACTAATAATTTTTATTTTTTAGATTTTTCTGAAGAAGATCAAAATCCGGATCGAAACGTCATCCTTTGTTAATTTGATTTGTTATTTTTTATTTTGTCAATATATTGGTCTGAGAAAAATTGGTCGACAATTTTATTTATTTGAAGATTAGATATTACTTGCAATAAAAGTGATTGTAGACCATTTTAGTGTATTTTTGAACCTGTCACTACCGACCCCAAGCACTGTCACAACCTCCCCTGGGATGTGATCGGTTGTGACTTTTTCTTTTTTTCTAATTTACTCATATCAATTAACCATTGTACTTAGGGGCAAAATTTTAGTATTTATAAGTAGACAAATGTACTTACATTTTACTATAAAAAACACTTTTCTTGCAGCTAACTGGCATAATAACAAAATTATGGGCGATCAAATGAAAACTGTCACAACCGTACCCAGTCTCCCCTACACAAAATGCGCCTGATGAAGTTTTACTATAAAATGTCCACTAAACAGATTGTTGATTAATGTTCCTATTGATATGCCAACCAGAAAGCAAATCGTAAAAGCATTAATTAAATTAAACTTGTAAAATATCATTATCTTAAATTAAAACTATAAAGTTGTGATTGATTCAGTAAGCGTGTAAATTCTAATTACAAAACTTGGTTTCATAATTCTACGAAAGTGCGGAGTAGTTATACAAAGATATATTATAATTGATATTAAATAACGGGTGGTGCGCGAGACATAGACGATTTCAACATGTCAAAATGTTTTCTAAAATGATTGACTCTCTCTACGCACAATCGCGTTACGAGATATGGTATGTATGCGTCTCTTAGCTTTAATAAAAAGTTTTCCGACAAACAATAATTATGATTTGTAAACTATTTTTTTAATATTATTAGGGGAGACAATTATTTTTACCGATAAAATGCAACAGCTCTATAGTAAAATGTGAAAAGCATATCAATATACATGTGTATGGTATTTAGATACTAATGATTTATTCAAAGGCAAAAAGTGCATCTGAATTTCCAGTTTATTAAACGTTCGGAAAAAAAGCAAAAAAATAGTTGTACAAATTACAATAATTACGCCATTTCGGAAGAGCCGATGTACTGGTATGCACTTACACAGTAGTACCAACTGTATAATCATGAAATTTCAAGCCGAGACGTTGCCGCTAGGGATGCAAAATGATTAATATCGATATTTATATCGACACCGGACCGATATCGATAATATCGACCCTTTCAATATCGATATTTTGTTAATTAACTGAACAAAGAAACAAACACGTAACAACACGCTTCAGTTGCACACTCGCTAACAACCTTCTACCAACACACGAAAAAATAACCGCGAAATTCGAAATTCTTTAAGTCACATTTACTCTCCGATATTTTCACGCCATAATATCGATAATATCATATCGGGAATGTTAATTTATCGATATATTTTCGTTTCGGTATTATCGATAAAATCGGTTGACCGATATATCGTTGCAACCATGGTTGCCGCTCGCCTTCCTCTTAAAACGACTGCATCATACAATGCTTTTCCACAGCTCAAATTTTTGTTTGGAAATTTGTTTGGAAATGACATTTTGCTTTACTGCTTTACTATGGGATTTTCCCCTTTCTCCTGGCTTCCTCTCGCTCTACCAGTGGAACTCCCATTGTAAGGTATTTCCAGTGCTGGATTAACCTATAAGCAAAATAAGCAATTGCTTAGGGCATCACGTCTCAGGGGGGCACATCAGAACTCAGACCATCTCATTTTTTTTTCTTTTTGTCATGTTCTCAAAAATTTGATCTACTGATATAAAACTGTCTTAGGAAGTATAGAAGTTAAAAATAATAATTTATTATTGAAAATGTTTTGTAAACTTTTTTCCAATTAACTGTATAAAAATTAGTCTAAGAGTCGATTTTATAGACAGAAAAATTATTATCAATGAGAGCACTGTTTGTAAAATTTAATTTTTTCCCTAAAATTCTATGCGCTTTTTTAATTTTTTCTATCAATTTTAAGCTTATGACATTCACAATTTGAAAAAAAAATACACACTAAACATGACAAATAGATAATATTAGAATTCGACTGCTGTTAGAGATGAGGGCCCATAAACCAGAAATGATTAGGGCATCAAGGAGTCTTAATCCGGGACTGCGTATTTCGCTCCATCCACACAAAAAATCCCCTCCTTCCATGAGATTCCTGAAATCTCGTCTGTATGATGCGTCACCTTGTATATTAACTACTAACAAGTATAAAGTTTGTGTGCTTAGATAATATTATTATAAAAGATGAAAAGATGCTATACGAGTGCCATATATTAACAACCCGTCCTGAAATGGATTATAGACGATAATGGATGATTGTTGCTCGTAACGATACAAGGATTGTTACGGATTTGAATCAGATAGAGATGATAGCATAGCAAAGAATCCGAGTTAAGTTTTAATGATGTATGCCAGGGTTGACCAAATAACTCGAGGACGAGATCGATATTTTAAAATTTTTCAGTATAAAGTAGTGTTGATCCAATAGAATGTTAAGATGAAGGAAGGTTTTGGTAAAGGTAAAGCTTATTTTATGATCCTCAACCAAAACCTTCCTTCATCTTAAAGTTTTTCAATAAAACTAGTAGGACCGTTGCTAACCAGAAAACTCAGCCATGGACTCCGGATTATTGACTCTTTAATAATGTTAGAATTCAGATTCGACGTTTCGGTAAACGGACTTTCAAAATTCGTGAATATGTGCATATTTTCCCGTTTTGTAACATATATTATACTAGCGGTCTCGCCCGGTTTTACCCGGGTGCAAAAGAACGAATGGGAGGGGTGAGACATGAGTACGCACATTAATCTAAGTTTACCGAGATGAATATTGCGTCCAAATTTCATGATGATCGGAGTTACCGTTTAAAAGTTTTTGTCGGACGGAAAAATTATGAGTTACATTTTGCAACATTTTTCATTGATGCTCCGCTCCCATTGGTCGTAGCGTGATATTATAAACCTAGCCTATAGCCTTCCTCGATAAATGGGCTATTTAACAAAAAAAAATGTTTTTCAATTCGAACTAGTAATTCCTGAGATTAGCGCGTTCAACCAAACAAACAAACTCTTCAGCTTTATATATTAGTATAGACATCATTGTTATCTTTCTCCGCTCTTTCTCTATATGAACTTAAACAACGCTAGATCTCGCACTCCTTCGTGCGAGCAATGTGTTTAAAAAGGGATATAAAATTTTTCATCACGCATCGATATAAGCTCTGTTCCAACTTTTCTATGAACGATAATATTATCGTCACAGTCTTGCCCAGTAGCTAAAACGAAACTAATTGTTACGGTTTCTGAGCTACTGCGCAAGAGTGTGACGATAATATTACCGTTCGCAGAGAGGTTGAAACAGAGTTACATAGATTCGTTTATTTCCAAAATATGGAAATTCACGAGAAGCGAAGGACGCATTAGCCAGCCCTGGATACACCCAAGTTATATATTATGTATGCATGTCTAGAAAAGAAGTTCTCAACCTGTTGGTTGCGATCTACTATAATAAGGCCGTGAGTTTTATGATTTCTACAATATTTTCCCAAAAAGCTGATTTTTTATGGCCAAATTTGTCCGTCTCAACACGTATATCTGCTGACTGTAAAGAGTCAATGAGAAAACATCATCCATACTAATATTATAAATGCAAAAGTAACTCTGTCTGTCTGTTCACGACCAAACTACTGGACCGATTGTCATGAAATTTAGTATGGAGATAGTTTGAGCCTGGGGAAGGACGTAGGCTACTTTCAAAACTGAACCCCTATGGGGGTGAAGTAGGGGTTGTAATAATATTGTATGAAGTTACACTTTCACGGCCAGTCCGCTAGGGGAGATAGTTTAAACTCTGGGGAAGGACATAAACTACTTTTTTTTTCAAAAATTAACCCCTGAGGGGGTTAAATGCCTTCTCATAAAGTGGGTGTTCCAGTACTTTTAATGCGAAATCTTGATGCGCCCAACTTGTGTAATGACTAATGGTACACATTTACCAAGTTCTCATCTGGATCGAAATATTGTTAGGTCTATTATAATTAGTGACAAATACCACGAATAGCAATTATACCAACGAATTGCGTTTTCAATTTAAAAGATTACAATTTCCATTAAAATCTGCTTTCAGAATAAGTATAAACAACGCCCAGGAGCAAACACTTAAGGTAGCTGGCATTCATTTAGAAAACACGGCTTGCTCTCGTGTATCGAATCCACAAAATCTTTGTTTTTGCAAAAGATGGGTAAAACAAGAAACATTGTTTATTAGGCCGCCTTAAAGAAGAGTTTTGCTTGTATTTATGAATTTTTACACACTGATTCCACGCGGACGAAGTCGTGGGTAAAAGCTATACACAATATAACATACGCAGCACAGAGGGACACTATTTTTTAATTAAGTTTTAGATATTTCCACAGTTCTGTCAAAAAATAATGTGGTAGATAACACAATATAATAAAAGTTAAAAGTTGTTAAATTGATATAATTCTTTTGGCAACACATCAATGCTCCGCGTGTTCGGTGGGGATGGCCGCCTGCCTGGAATGTGAAATGTTATGCAAACGGTGTTAGAGATAAAGTGGGCATGTAATTGGTCCCAGTCGACAGGCGGTGGGACGCGACGTGTATGTACTTGTCTCACTGACATAGGCGTCCCATTAACAACAGTAAATTTTAAAAATCCAACTTCTCGAATCTTCGCGGCGCGATTATGGTTGACTTTAATATACCCTCTCTCTCTAGATTAGATCAGGAGCACTGCCGTACCATCCTTTTCTCGAAGAGACTCGCGGCATTTTTGACCTTCGTGTAACTATGTTGTGGATAAAGAAAGAAGTTTGAATTTTTAGTGATCAAAAGGACATACTTATAACTGGCTATACTGCCAATACACCTAATAATTATACCTTGTAGTTTACGAATTACCGCTAGTCAAAGTTCTTTAATTTTGTCACTGATACAGTCACCGATCATCAAAATTTTAAGGTACTTCCAGCAGTCTCACAAACTTGAAATTTTGAATTTTAGTTATAGCGTTTAGCCTATAAAGGAAGAAAATGAAAAATCTCGAAATTTCATTATTCGAAAAACCAATAGAGACAGGGAGGGGGCTTTAAGAAAATCAGTAGCTGGCGGACAAGATATATTACCGGAGAAAAAAAGAGAATGACCTACAAAAAAAAATGAGATCCCATCAGAAACAATGCCAAGTCTCGCAACGCAGTTCTTCCGCTACAAAAAGTTGTGAGATCTCATGTAAAACGAAAGTCAGTTATTTTAGTTAGTGTCTATGGAAGCACTTGTCTAATAACTTGTTACCTAATCAATTGCCTATCAACATTTATAGTGACCGTATCAATATTAGGCATCTTTATTTCTATATAATAATTACACGGCACTACTAATTAAAATATTTTATTGTTAAGTGCGCTGTTTAGATTCACTTAATAATCGAAATAGTAGATTATTCTTTCAAAATTATGGTGCCGTGCAATTACCAAGTCACTATAATTATTATAGAAATAAAGAAGTCTAATATTGCTACGGTCACTATAAATGTTCATAGGAAATTGTGGTAACAATTTATAACAAAGTTGTGAAGTTACGGACTCTCGTAAACAAGATCATTTTCGGCATACGCTGACCTTTTGTCTTCTCAACAGCTCTTTCGTAAAGAGAAATCTTAGACAAGCGCTAGACTGGATCAGTAGAGTCAGAAGGATAGCAAATCTCAGTTAAACTAACGACGAACTGTCGAGAAAGATCCGGAAGTACTAGATGGAAGTTAAACACGTCGCACAAAACCGCATCAGGTGACGATCTCTTGTGGAAGTTCTATGTCCTACTTAAGAATTGTAAAACGGCAGTCAAATAGGTATTCCCGATTGTCTTAGCGACGCTACACGGCAATGAGTATTTATGTTCTTTCTGGCGCACTACCTACTCCCTATGCTCGCCATCTTGGATGACGTCACTCGTGACCTTGACTGGCAGTCGACCGTAAGCTCCGCGTGACTTTCGCATTCTAGAGGAGGAGGAACATCCCCAAACTCCGTCCTCAAGTCCCCGTCCCGCGGAACTATCGGTCAACTGCCAGCCAAGGTCACGGATGACGTCATCCAAGATGGCGACCAGAGGGAGCAGAATAACACAAATTAACTACTGCTGTGTCGTTCTCTACGTGATCAATGCACTTGCATGTTCGCGCCGAATAACTCATTTCCTCTGCATATATTGATTGGCACACGCGGGTATATGCTAGTGCTACGGTACTGACTGGATTGTAGCACGGGGCGACGGTACTATGTCGGTTATTGCAGTGCACTATACTGCCGACACTACAACGAAGTACCGGGACGGGAATCGAGTTAGGCATTTTATTCCCTCGTGATAGCGCGAGACAAGTCGCCCGTATCGTTCGCCTTCCAGCCATTGTGCATCGTGTTTTGCTACTGCAACTATTCGTTCAGAGATGTCCATAAAACGTTACTGGTTACAAAAGAAAAAACATTTTTAAAGACTAGTGATATTTTCGGATATTCCCGGAAGTTCTCGTCTTAAAATTTATCTAATGATGAAGATTATTATTTTTCATAATCACTACTAATATACAGTGTTAATAGTCAGTGTCCTTCGGCAAAAATTTTACTGACAAATAGGTACTCTCCCCAAACTTTGTATATGGCTTCGTTAGGCCTAATCTGACACCTATTTCCTCTATGACTTTTTTCGTTTTTGAGGCGTTTTCCCTCTAAATTTTCCAAAAGATGTCGTTTTGACGACATGTAATAAATTTATAGATTGTTTTTTAATTGGGTGGCTTAAAAACTTCAACCAAAACGCTAAAATAATGTTCTCTGACAAATAACATGAACCATTTAAAATGTCTGACACCTGGAATATGTCGACATATTAGAGGTGTCAGACATTTTAAATGGTTGTCAGAGAAGATTATTTTAGCGTTTTGATTGACGTTTTTAAGCTATCCAATTAAAAAACAAACAGTATCTATAAATTTTGTACACGTCGTCAAAACGACATCTTTCGGAAAATTTAGAGGGAAAACGCCCCAAAACCAAAAAAAGTCATAGAGGAAATAGGTGTCAGATTAGGCCTAACGAAGCCATATACAAAGTTTGGGGAGAGTATTTGTCAGTAAAATTTTTGCCGACGGGCACTCTGAGTTCTGACTCGACTTTATGTCGTAACAGACGCCATTCACCCCATTACTATTTTCCATCTATATCACACTCCCGTTATTAATTTTCTACATTTTTTTTCAACTTCAACTAATTAATAGCAATGGACAAATGAAGGAATTTTAGGACATTAGGATAAGATAAGCAAATTTTGAGCATAGGAGTTTGACAGCTAATCGGTCATGGCCTTGAATAAGGAATCATCTCGATATTTATCTGGAATTATTGAGGGAAACCATGAAAAACCTCAACAAGATGGCCGGTACAGGAATTACCGTTTCTCGGCGAGAGACAGCACGAAAAAATCCCAGCCACATCTGCTCCCGCCGGGATTCGAACCCGGGACCTCCCGAAAGCGAGTCTATAGTACTCTCACCGCTTCGCTACGCCGCTCGGTTCACTTCAATAAATATTCTGCGCAAAAACAAGACAGTACTTACGGGCAAATGAGAGTTCACCAAAGCTCACGTATGCCACAAGAAAAATGTCTAAAATTCATAAATTTTATTGACGCATAGTTATTCATGATGGATGTGCCGAATTATTTATCAACCGACGCCGGCTCTCTTTACGTCTGAAAGATAGACATGTGAACACACACACACACTTACAGCCAGGGGTCTGATAAACATATCTACGTACAGTTGTACCCCGTTTTACATCGCGATCGTCCAATTAAATGAACTGTTTTTCGTCGTTTTCTTCAGGTAAGTTAGCACTTTGACGGACACTTAAAAATTCAGTTTTGTTACAATTTTGACACTATAGTTTTTAATTTTTTGAATTACTTTTAAAAGTTGTTATGTTGTGACAATATTGCCTTAGTAGATATTTGTACGGTGACACAGAGCACACAGGGTATGTATTCTACACTGGAAAATAAACTGCTACACCCGTCTGGCTATAAAACGTTCCGTAGTATACGACGGCTTCAGCCGTCGTGTGAAACTTTTGAAGTTTTGTTTATGACGGTCTAAGCCGGTTTGTCCGTCAAAGTGTTAAAAAACGGGTAAGTAATCATGGCCACTAACCAGTAACAGCTATTCGCTTTCACTTTTCTTTTAGATCGTTTCCCATAAATATATTTTTTATACAAAAAAAAATTGTAATTAATTCAAATTCTAATAAAGTATACCGCGTCATGTTTTACGTCTCACAAAAGTGAGATACATACATACTACAATGAAGAGTTGTGCAAAACTATGACAAAATCTTCACTTGCAACGTCCGTTGCTATAGCAACCATGACGTCAGGACGGTCACTCGCATAGAAAAGCGTATGGTTGAATAGACATGATGAGAGATTTTGAAATACAGTTCTAATGTAGGTACACGTCTACTAATTTCGAAAAAAAAAACATTATTTCAGCAACTAATTAAAATTATTGTATTTTTATCTTTCTATTTTGAAGTGATCGCGAAAACGCTTGTGACGTTACGTCTCAGTGACAGCTGACATTAGATGATGTATTTATGGGTGTAGAGCTGTCGTGCAGAGGTATTTCATAGAAAGGTATGTAAATTTACTTAATGATATGATTTATGTAAGTATTTTCTTAAAAGTAGGGACTAAGTAGTAAAAAAAAAATAGTACGGTTTTCTTTAGTTGCAAATTAACTAATCTCAAAATTAACCTATGACATAAGTGTTATAAAATATCACAAAAAAAACTAAAAAACAACAATTTATTACACTAATTAAATGATCCAGAAGTCAATGATCGCAACAAGAATTTAAGCGACGCGGTGATTATTTACTAAATTCTCTTTGATTTAAGAAGGCGTGACGTCATTCGGTGTTCAGTTAACATGGCCGATTGCAGTATTTTATACTTTTATTTTATTAAAAATCTTATCAATCTCAATGTTTATGTTAACAATGGGTCATTTTTTTAGAATCCTTTCAACATACATTTTTCTCTAAAACCAATTTTATTCTTTGATTTTTAACTTCCCGCTTTAAAAAAAAAAAAAAAAAAATTTTTTTTTTTCAAAAATCGGGAAGTTATTGGTTTCACCCCGATTTTCGAAAATCGAGTTTTCGCCAGATCTCGACGTTTTGGGGTCCTAGGAAGCTATTGAAACTATTTTGGCGATGATGTCCGTAGGGCTGTATGTATGGATGTGTGTGTGTGTGTGTGTGTGTGTATGTATGTATGTAAACCTTTTATATCTTTTGAACGGAGTGTCCGACTGAAACGTGGTTTGCGGCATCTGACGTGATCTTGGTGAACTTAGACTTCCTGAAAATTTGAAACGATTCGGCCCAAAAAATTTTGAGAAATCTTAAAAAAACAAGTTTCAAAAATTTTTAAAAATTTGTTTTTGTAAAAAATTTTCTAAACTACTAAACCGATTAATTCCAAAAACTAATCAGCTCTTCTCCTTAACAAACTGCGTCGATTTCCGCAAACCGCATCAAAATCGGTTCATTTGTTCACGAGAAACCGTGAACGAAAAAATCGTAAAAAAGTGTTTTTTTAAAATGACTCTTAAAATTGTTATCAGATTGATTTTTTTGTAATAAATTACTTTCTTAAGCTAAAAAAACTGCGTCGATCGCCGCAAACCATATCAAAATTGGTTCATTTGTTCATGAGATAACGTGAACGAAAAATTAGGAAAAAAGTAATTTTTTAAAATTACTCGTAAAATTCTTATCAAATCGATTTTTTTGTAATAATTTACTTTCTTAGGTTAAAAAAACTGCGTCGATTGCAGCAAACCGCATCAAAATCGGCTCATTTGTTCACGAGATATCGTGAACGAAAAATTTTTAAAAAGTGTTTTTTTTTAAATTTCTCGTAAAATTCCTATGAGATCGATTTTTCTGTATAAAATTACTTTTTAAGGTTAAAAAATTGCGTCGACTGCCGCAAATCGCATCAAAATCGCTTCATTTGTTCATGAGATATCGTGAACGAAAATTTCGTAACAAAGTGTTTTTTTTTTGAGCTCGAAGAGCTAAAAAATAAACTTCTTGCTATATTTGACATATTTTTGAGCGTTTTGAACTCGAAAATAGCGGGAAGTTACAGGGATGGCCTGCAGGGTCAAACTACTTTTCAAATTTTTTTATACTGTCATCATGCCTATTGGAAAATTCTTATACCTGAGTGCGTTATTGTTGTTGTCTTCGAGAACATTCGACAGAAAGCATTGTCGTCCCAACAAGGATTGTGTAACAATATAAACGGGTCTTGTAAAATTCACGTAATAATCCAGGACATTTTCTCTAACACGGGACACGGGGCTCTGATGCGGGACTGTCCCGGAAAATCCGCCCAAACTAATATAATCCTGGGGGAGTAATTACCCCCTGTACCCCTCCCATATCCACGCCCATGGTCGAGCCGCCATTGCCACTATCGTTATCAGCCAAATTTGGTCAACAGAATTTGTCGTCGAAACAAAGCGGGGACTTCATGTACACATGTATACGTAGCGTACATCAAATACCGCGACTACGTCTAAAGAGTAATTCGTTATTCCAGTCATCTTTTCATGTTTGGCGCCCGGGCGATGTTACTTTTGGACAACACACACTATAAAAGTCTGTGTTGTGTGAACGTGTAAAATGTCATTGAATTGTGAACGACAGAGAATGTCCACCACAAACATTACTTCGCGTCTTTCGAATTCAGATTATCAAGTCAATATATTGCCATTCCAACCCACAAGTGGCGGAATGGTAGGTACTAGTTTAGGTCAAAAATCACTTTTCAAAAATTTTACTATTTCTTTCCGTTTTGAGGTCCCCCGAATCCAAAAAAACATATTTTTGAAAAAACTCTGTGCGTTTGTTAGTCTGTTTGTCAATATATTTGTAATAGGTAGGTATATTGAGCAATAAGCTAGCAGCAATACAAACGACGTCCAGATCTACTTAACTGCGCCGTTTAAATGGACAGTGAAGCTAGGCCACGCCGAGTGTGTACACCATATATCTATTAATTAATTATATGAATCATTGCCTACCTACTCAATGTGCGGTGAGTGAACGTAACAAAGCGTATCGAAAATATATCTGCGTCTCTTTCTTCGATGTAATTCCCTGATTCTCCGATGATAGGATTGGTTGATGTACTTGCATTCAAGCTGAATAAAGTATCTCTGTTTCAACAACTTTGTCTTTTTCTATGACGTTAACATGGGCGTACCCAGCTTTTGGCCCAGGAGGGGGCAAATTAGAAATGTTTAAGCTGGGTCCCCCGTGCTTGTTCTGTCCTCCTGAATACGTCAGTGCTTACGGCGTAAAAAAAGACAGAAGTATATGTTTGCACTCTAATAGTTCGATTGCGATTTATTCCTATGCTCAGTATAGAATAAAAATATATGGTGTACACACACACATTCGTAGACGCTCGCTTTACCTAATCTCTCGGCGAATGTGTACTGCAGGCATAAGAAATAAAAGTTAATTTAAATTGAAGTTAATACAATATTTCATTGCTATCTATATTTAGAACTAGCGGGCCCGCTCGGTCTCACCCGGGTGCAAAAGAACGAATGGGGAACGAAGGGACATGAGTACGCACATTCATCTTAGTTTACCGAGATGAATGTTGTGTCCAAACTTCATAATGATTGGAGTTACCGTTAAAAAATTTTTGTCGTTAAAAAGCAGTAGGTATTTATACTTTTTTTAAGTAATACAATTTCTTTCAATACATACCTATAATAAATATTTAGTTTTAATTAGTCGTAATAAAATTAAAAAAAAATGAAATGTAAGCGTTAGAAGAAAGCAATGTAGAAAATAAAAAAAATAATAAAAATATATTTGTCGATGTGAGGCTTGAACCCAAGACCCTGGCATTAAGAATCTTACACTCTACCGACTGAGCTATCCGACCTTGTGACCGTCACGCGCTAATATTGCAATATTTAGTTAAGGCATTTCACCTGATAATATTTGTCGGACGGACTGATTTTGAGATACATCTTGCAACATTTTTCATTAATGTTCCGCTCCAATTAGTCGTAGCATGATATTACCTATATAGCCTATAGCCTTCCTCGATAAATGGGCTATCCAACAAAAAAAAAATTTTCAATTCAAACCAGTAGTTTCTGAGATTAGCGAGTTCAAACAAACAAATAAACAAACAAACTCTTCAGCTTTATATATTAGTATAGATTTCATAAAAGTAATGAAATTTATTAAGTAACGGATACAGATCTTTTTTTTCCTTCGGATATCCGACACATTACTAGTTGATATGCATTACAAACCGTAATAAATTAATTTTTAATTTCACGCGCTCTCTATACGGTAATAAATGTCAATTGTACATTATTTCCACTTCGATATTTCAACACCAACCACGTCGATTTTAATTCCCAAATTTGAATTTTATTTCATATTATATATTATTAAAATACTAGAATTATGAATATTATATAAAAAAAATAATATGCAATAAAATGTTGATTTATTCCAATTTCAAATTAAAAAAAAAAATGAATCGCTAAATACGAACACTGTTGTAAAAATACGGTGGAAGAAAAGGGTCGCACTTATTAATACTACTAATATTATTAAGAGGAAAAGTTTATGTTGAGGGTAATCTCACAAACTACTGAACCGATTTCAATGTTATATTCACTGCTCGATAGATCATTCTGAGCATTAAGACCTAGTCTATAACAACTGTCAGGTCCGGCTTCACTCGGGTGTAAATCGGTGACTAATTCAGAAATACGTTTTAATTTGCCAATTATTCCGGTAAAAACTAAAAAAAGAGATACGTCCGATTGTGGACACACGACGGAAGTTAAGTTCTTGACGCATTTTATATTTTTGTTTAAAATTTACGTACTTATGCATAAAAAACAACATAATAATCTATTAAGGTAGTTCGAGCACCAAGGCAACTTTAAATAAAAGGCTTGATTTTTTTATATTTCGTTAGATGGATGATATGTTTTCATTGATTTCTCCAAAACTAGTTGGTGGAAATTAAAAAAAACTATTTAAATTAAAGTTAAAACCTTAATATATTATTGAAAACAAAAAAAAACCGTTGTGCCCGACTAATTAAAAAGATAGTTAATCTTTTTAATTAGTCGAGCACAACGAGTTTTTTTTGTTTTCAATAATTTGTTAAGGTCTTAACTTTAATTTAAATAGTTTTTTTTTTTATTTCCACCGACTAGTTTTGGAGAAATCAATGAAAACAAATCATCCATCTACCGTTTTACCATAAAGCCAATGTTAAATATGCCTAATTTTGAAGTCATTTATTTAAATAAACGGGCAACCCCTCCTAAAATTTTCAGAATTAGTTTAGACTTAGTCCACCTTTATCTAAAAAAATCAAGCCTTTTATTTAAAATTGCCTTGGTGCTCGTACTACCTTAATGAGATATTTTAAAAACGGCAAAATTATTAAATTTGAAACTTTATATTTATTAAATAAGAAATATAAATAAAAATTACCATTTTAAAAAAAAGAAAAAATTAATTTGTTAATTTGGGATTTGAAGCAGAAATATTTAACATTTCTAATAACTAACAACTGAAGCAACAGTCCAAAAGTTAACTGTACGTGAGCGAAGCTGCTATTTCAAAAACAGATATTGTATGTTATATGAACGCTCGATAACAGAGCGTCTTATAAAATAAACGTAAATAAAAACAAAAATATATTGTTTAATATTTGAAATCATAAATAACAAATTATTACAGTTAAAATAAATTGAAGGCAATTTTTGAATTCACAATTAAAATATTTTCTCATAACAAATCAAATCCTTTCAATGAATTCAATAAAATTATATAAAGGTCAAATAAGTGAATTTATAATAAATATAACCAACTGAAAAAAAAATAATATAACCGAGAAGAATGATTAAGCAAACATAACGACCAATTTCCCTCTGGTGTAAAATTTCCGAATGAATTGGCAGCGACAAAACTGCCTAGTCCCCATTCGACAGGAGCAGACAGGACTACCACTACACGAATTTAGGATATAGTGTGTGTGTGAGAGAGAGAGAGAGAGATCGTTCAGCTGTTCATGTCGCATAGACCGCTTCATAAGAAATAAATTTCTTTCACAAATTTTCTATCTATCAATCTACACACAATATGCTATAATATATTTTTTTTAATATATGGTTTATTGGCCTCTACATCCTCTGACATAATCAGCCATGTCAATACGATCGGAACAATTCCAGTGTAAGAGCTATAATATTATAATACATCAATTGTTGTTAAAATGCAATATTTTTTCCACATCATGCGAGAGCTATTTTTTCCCTTAGGTAACACTAGACATGGACCTTCAGTATAGGCCGAGTTATGAGTGAATTAAAGAATTAATTCTATTATTAATCATTTTTATTTAATATTAGTGGCCCGGTCCGGCTTCGCCCGAATTTGTAAATTGCCACCGTTTTTTCGCCAACTAACGTTGCAAAATCGGTGTCCACAAAAAGCGCTTTTATTTTAACGCAATAGTATATAGCATATGTGCATCTGGAAGGTTAATTCTAATTTAGAATTAACCTTCAAGATGCACATATGCTATATATTATTCTTTTACCACTATTTAGAATTTCTAAATCTCCGAAAGCTATTTGAAAAATTCTTTTACCACTATTTAGAAATTCTAAATAGTGGTAAAAGAATTTTTCAAATATTTTGTGACTTTGTGTGTAGGTGGAGGGTAATCTCTGGAACCACTGCACCTATTTGAAAAATTATTTTACCACTATTTAGAAATTCTAAATAGTGGTAAAAGAGTTTTTCAAATAGGTGCAGTGGTTCCAGAGATTACCCTCCACCTACACACAAAGTCACAAAATTCACACTGTCTTTATAATAGTATAGTATAGATGAGAAAAGCTGTTTGTTTAGACGTGCCGCTGTAAAATAAATGATAATTTAAAAAATGCATTTTTGACACTGAAAATTTTCCGGAAAAGCATAGTGGAAAATTTTCCTCCTCACATCACTAACTGCGACAGACCTATATAACATTTCCAGATGGACACACTGTGTGTAAGTGTATAGGTAGGTATAAAAAGGGATTTATTTTTACACGCACTTTAACATGCCGCATTATTTCATTTCTCAACATCAGTTACGATCTAAGTAGCTTCCGAAAAGAAAAGAGAAAATAACAAGTGAGAGACGGAGGCGTCGCGACAAAACGCGGCGGCGGCGGCGGTTTACTTCGTCCCGTCGGATCAGTGAATGTCGTGTTGCAATAAGATTGCCATTCACGTCATTTCCGTTCAATATTTTAGTCAAACAAAACGATTTCTGTGACGGTTTATCAATGCTCACTTCGGTTGGCTTGTTTAAAAAACGGACTGTCATAGTCTTTGATATTGCGGACACTTTGACCTCCAGTCATCAGATGATAGCCCAATCACGTACCACTTTTCACGAAGTGTTTGATGCACGTAGAAATTTTGACCAATGGTACAGATAGGATAGATGAACAAGAAAAAATATGTTTGCCTGACTTACCGTGATACTATAGGTACTGCGCATACAAGTAATGCGCCCAAAAATGTATGTCAAAAAAAGTGTTTGATTGAAAAAAATCATCTAAACATGCTTTGAATAATTGGAACATATTATGTAGGTAACCATGCCAATGAATAGCAAATATCGTATTTAATACTAGCCATTTACCCGCACACCGCACACGATTTAATACAAAAACAATAATCCGATCAAAATGGAATGTGTTTCTTTTGTAATTTGTAGAAAAATGTCAATAATATCGGCAAGATTATATATGTAACATTGTCGATGACAGCCTTTAGTAGGAGACACATTTAATGGTATAATCACATCACTGTACTTTAAATTATAATCTTGCCGATATTATTGACATATTTCTACAAATTACAAAAGAAACACATTCCATTTTGATTGGATTATTGTTTTTGTATTAAATCGCGTGCGGTGTGCGGGTAATGGCTAGTATTAAATACGATATTTGCTATTCATTGGCATGGTTACCTACATAATATATTCCAATTATTCAAAGCATGTTTAGATCATTTCTTTCAATCAGACACTTTTTTGACGTGATAACGTCTTATAAATTGATGAATCACCAATCTTATAAATTGATAAAACACCGGCTGCATGCACGAAAAAGTGTAACGTTCCTAAATCCTAACGTTCGTAACGCGTAACGTTCCGCCTGACCCTGTGCGTGCTTTTTGCTAATTTCTCGCTCAATTTAAATCAGATCGGTTTGAAACCAGTCTTAAACGAAAGAGGAGAACATTTTACATAGATTTCGTATAACAGAATTTGCCTAAAAAGTTTTTTTATACAAATTTATATAGAAAAATAGCTGTATAAATGCAATGTTGTCTAATGCATGGCGCGACGCGGTCGGTCGACTTTGTTTGCCGTACATGGAAATTAGAAGATAACGTATGTCTTGTCTTAACATGAAAACGGCTGCATTTCTAATGTTTAATTCAATTTTTTGACATTAGTATTTTGTGAAATGCAACGCCTTCTAAGTTAAGTATTGGAATAACTAATTATTATTAGAACATAATACTTTGACAGTTGCAAACGTCACTTTTGACATTTCTTATCATTCCGACACCAAGGATAAGCGGATTGAAACCAAATTTTGGGAGGTTTAGGTTATGTATTACGGAATACGTTATCACGAAAAACTATCGTCCGTAAACCGACTTTACAGACAACCAATTCTTTTTTTGACATACATTTTTGGGCGCATTACTTGTATGCGCAGTACCTGTAGTATCACGGTAAGTCAGGCAAACATATTTTTTCTTGTTCATCTATCCTATCTGTACCATTGGTCAAAATTTCTACGTGCATCAAACACTTCGTGAAAAGTGGTACGTAAGCTCTCCAGCTATTAAGTTTTATTGTTTCTAGCATTAGAAATACATTTATTTTACGTCAAAAAATTCCAGCCAATTGAGCGACGAGACCATTCCAACTTAAAAAATATTGACATTTGATATTCAGTCAAACCTGAGTATGTGAGAACTGGGTAAGTGAAAAAACTCTCTAAGTGAGAGTAATTGTCAGGTACCGTATTTGTAACCCTCTAAAACCTCTATAAGTGAGAAACAGAAATCTCTATAAGAGAAGGACGTTTTTCACTCATTGACCTCTATAACTGAGACTATACTGCTTGCTTGTACCTCTATAAGCTCGAAACTTGGGTTAGTGAAAACAGTATTGATTGACAGTACGATTCATATACTTGTTTCTCACATGTTAGTTAGTAAGTTTTGCCGCTAGATAGAGTAATGTTAACATTGTGTTCTTTTTGACGTGATAACGTCTTATAAATTGATGAATCACCAATATTATAAATTGATAAAACACCGGCTGCATGTACGAAAAAGTGTAACGCGTAACGCATAACGCGTAACGTTCCGCCTGACCCTGTGCGTGCTTTTTGCTAATTTCTCGCTCAATTTAAATCAGATCGGTTTGAAACCAGTCTTAAACGAAAGAGGAGAACATTTTACATAGATTTCGTATAACAGAATTTGCCTAAACAGTTTTTTTATACTTTATATAGAAAAATATTTTATACAAATTTATATAGAAAAATAGCTGTATAAATGCAATGTTGTCTAATGCATGGCGCGACGCGGTCGGTTGTCTTTGTTTGCCGTACACGGAAATTAGAAGCAAACGTATGTCTTGTCTTAACATGAAAACGGCTGCATTTCTAATGTTTAATTCAATTTTTTGACATTAGTATATTGTGAAATGCAACGCCTTCTAAGTTAAGTATTGGAATAACTAATTATTATTAGAACATAATACTTTGTAAGTTGCAAACGTCACTTTTGACATTTCTTATCATTCCGACACCAAGGATAAGCGGATTGAAACCAAATTTTGGGAGGTTTAGGTTATGTATTACGGAATACGTTATCACGTAAAACTATCGTCCGTAAACCGACTTTACAGACAACCAATTTTTTTTTAATTAAAAGAAATATCCTTAATAGAACAGCCATTATATAATTACAGTTACCTATACCTACACAAATTAAACAAAAAAAAAATGTATAGTGTTGGTTGATTTTCTATACATTGCGGGAGGGATCCGTCCGGTCAATTTGTAACGGGCCTCAAATGATATAGTTACGCCACTGGCCCTAGGCTTAGGCCTACTATAGGCTTGACCTTAAAAACAGTACGGGTTCTGATAACGTCTAGCATGTAAGAAGTGATTTTTTTTAAATTGAAAGGAAAATATTAAATAATTATAATACATAGAATTTACCAGTTTTCCAATAAAACAAAACACGGAGACAATTTACGATCCTTTCGAATGAAAATTTTCCTTGTGTGAAATATTGTAACTTCGTTTAGTTCAATTTAAGTTGCAGTTTATCAAAGACAATGAAAATACTTGTATAATCACAAACAGAAATTTCTAACGACGCGACGTGAAGCAGCATCTTTTTAAGATTGAGAGCAAATATTCGCGATGTTCCCGTTGCCGGCGTTGCCGCCCTTTTGCATGTATGACTGTGGTACATACACGGTACACACACACATACATTATACGTAACTTTTTATCATAGAGAAATAAAAAGTTACAGAAAGGCAACGATAAACGGTTGTTTTAATATTTTCGATTTTTGTGTAAGTATGCAACTAATTTTAACAATTTGAATTAAATTGTCAAGCAAATAAAAAATGCACATCTTGGATATAAAATAGTAAAATTGTATTTTCATTAACAATAATAGTTTTTCCAAAAATATGTTTTTTGGATTCGGGGAACCCAAAAACGAAAAGATATTGTAAAATTTTGAAAAGTGATTTTTGACCTAAGCTAGTACCATTCCCATTGGAATGGTAAAAAACGGCAGGTGGCATTTCAATAAAGTACCTGGCGTAGATTCGGAGGGCTTTAAGAATAGCATGGAAGAGAGAAGGCTGAAAAAATCCTGAAATATGGAATACCAACAAAAAATAAATTAAAAATTATTATCAAAAAACAATGTCCCGAATTGTCATAAAACATTTTCATTTTTGACGACATTTAAGATTTTCAGAGGTCTTAAAAACAGCAAACTTTCGATCACAATGGAAAATAATGTCAGCAAAATGTGTTTTTCATAATTAACCAGAGTACCTACGCCAAGATGACCATTCATATTGTTACACGTCCCCCCCCCCCCAGCTGAGACGCTAATGTATTCTATCGAATGTTCTCGACGACAACAATGAGGCACACAGGTAGATTTTTCTGGAACGTACAAGAAATCGCTCGAAGGCGTAACCAGCACTTATAAATACGGCATGCGCGAGCTCAGTGACACAGTCAGTTATATTGCAGTCAGTCATATAAAGTGTGCTAAATAAATTTTGGTGTGTTCCTGTGTAGTAAATATTTTGGTGTACATAGATAGTGATTTGTATTCTTTATTATTTATTCTTTTATTTTATACATTAGAATTTGTTGTTTTGTTTCTGTTACGTTAGAAGAGAGTACTTTAGTTTGTGTGTTTAACTGTTTTGTTGAAGTTTTACTACTGTAAATAAACATTTTCCATCGCGAACAAGAATAGTTTTGTGTCTATAATCTATATGGAACTATATGGAGAAAAATTTAAGAATATCTACTGTTAGGAAGCTTCTATGGCAAATTATTTTTCTACGATTCCTGCTCGTATACACATACACAGCATACATGCAGTACACCCTCGCGCGCAATAAAATTGACGTGTGTCATAGTCAGAAATGACGGATGTCAACATAATTTGACATCAAATAAGAATGGGGGTGGAAATGATTGCCTCCTCTCCGTCACGCGGCACGTTCTTGAGGATAACGGCGAAAACAGTGGTTTTTACATTTTTCACATCTGCAACACCGCATAAAAAGTAAAGAGCGTTAACCTCTTGATTTTTACCATTCCAACCCACAAGTGGGGAATGGTACTAGTTTAGGTCAAAAATCACTTTTTCAAAAAATTTACAATATTTTTCCGTTTTGAGGTCCCCCGAATCCAAAAAACATTTTTGAAAAAACTCTGTGCGTGTTAGTCTGTGAACACGATACAGGTCAAACGGATGAGCGGATTGAAACCAAATTTTGGGAGGATGTTTGGTATGCAAATATGAAGAGCCTTATTGTTTTTGAGGGAAAATCGGCGCATGCGCAGAAGAGATATATGATATAACGGTGTTTTTTATAGTAATGGTATACTTTTAATAACGGTTTATTATTCTATTTATTTTTTAAAGAAAGTTTTGTTAAAAAATTTTTTTTCTGAACTTTATAGTTTCGGAAATATTTTGGAAATAAAAAAAAATCAGCCGCTCTTTTGTTTTATGGATCTGTCAGAATTAAACTAGTTAGGCATGCTTTGATTAATTTTTACATGACGTGGAACATATTATGTAGGTAACCATGGCAACGAATAGCAAATATCATATTGAATACTAGCCATTACCCGCGTCACGTCACGCGATATCAAAAATTTTATTTTCTTTATTATAATCAAATGTTAACATTTTTGAAGTTGGAACGGTCCCGTCGCCCAATTGGCTGGAATTTTTATATTAACACTGAGTCATTTTTTAGAGTCCTTTCAACATATATTTTTCTCTAAAGCCATTTGATTCTTTTATACTGTCATCTTGCCTATTATCTCTGGACAGCCAGTGACCAGTCAGTGAATGTACAATAAAAACCGTATCAGTGCGAACCGCAGATTGTTTGAGAGTCGCTCGTTCAATTGGTAGACGTCTGGGAATTGTGCGCCGCTGATTTGGCACACACGCACGCACAACACACACACACGCATCGTGCGTGTGTTCCTGCCGGGGTAGTTAGGAGGTGATTAGGTAATCTAATAGAGAACAGTGCGTGTATGTGGAGGGTGGAACGGCGCGGAGGGTGGAGGAATGATTGCGGCAAATTGTTTGATTGATTATATATAACCGATAGTTAGAGAGGAAACTCGCGCGAAATTGTACCGTGCACTCTATACAAGGTGTCCAATTTATCGGGTAAGCCCTATTATCAGAAGAACCAGTAGCTGGATGACAACACATATTTTAACAAACCTGAAATTTTTATACCGTGAATTTATTACACGCTTTATATTAGCTTCAACTGTATGTATGCATGTAAACACGCTTATGTTGTAACCGACTGCTTTAGGCTCGATTTTGACCCAGTTTAAACGGATAGATTTAATTTAAACTTTGTACACTTATCAAGAACCGGTGACAATACAATAATTTGATAAGTTTATATCATTATCCTGATCAGGATGGACCAAAATATTTAATAAAAAGTATCCTATAGCGTAAGTTGCACCAAACAAGATACATTTACAAAATTTGATTAAAATCTGTTTAGTGGTTTCATAGATTAGCGCGGCCAAAATTGTGACACGGGAATTTTATATATATAGACAGATGATAAGCAGGCATTTCGTCCGGTTGTAACTAGTGATGTGCCGGATATCCGTATCCGTATCCGCGAATATCCGAGGGAGAAAAAAGATCCGTATCCGTATCCGAGGGAGAAGAAAGATCCGTGTCCGTATCCGTTAGTTTTATGGCGGATCTTTTACGGATCTTTCACCTTATTAATTTTCAATTCATAGATGAAATTTTATATATATAGGTATAGGTAATTAGGTATTAATGAAAAACTGTTAAATTCCATTCAGATTATTTTTACTTCTTAAAATCGTATTTGGTACCTTTATATTGCTAAAATTTATCATAGTGATTACCATACCAATAGTACATAACTCAAAGGTAGGTACTAATAAAAAACAATCTTTATAATGAGATATTGCACATCGATCTCTGGAAAGAGACAATCTGTTATGAGAGTTAACTCTTAAAGAAGTCAATAACTTTTTCCCATAACAGTCTCTTTCCAAAGGTCGATGTGCAATATTTACCGCCGCGACTCTAAGAAAGTTAAGATTCGTATCCGTATCCGCGGATCTTGAAACCAAACATCCGTATCCGTATCCGCGGATCTTGAAACAAAATATCCGTATTCAGATCCGTATCCGCGGATATGCATTTTTAACGATCCGGTACATCACTAGTTGTAACATCCCGGCAGACACAATAAAAGGTCCACTGTATGAGCGCAATGATATGAGTGTGAGTGAGAGCATCTGATAGCTTTCTTTGGCAGCTTCTGCGGTAGTTTGGCAGAAAATATTTCTCCTGCAATTCTAGGAGGTCCCCGATGCTGTTCACGTCATTTCGTAGAGGACTTTTGAATTTTGCCGTTTTTTAATCGCCTCAGCGGTGTACCGTAACACGCTAGGCCCCTACTCCACCGAGAGAGGGGGGTTAGATTACACAAAAGAGAGCGTTTCTACCACCCAAGTGTGTTCCTTGACCATTTCTGTCGCCGTCTCGCCACCTATTATTTTTATCAATCAGTTTGCACTCACGAACTACAAGTTTGCATTCTAATTGTTTTTTGAGGATTAACTATTAATGTAGGTACCAGAGTAAAATAGGTAAGGTTTATATAAAAATCCGTTTATATAAATAAAAGGTTTTTTAAGTACTGCTAAGTAGTTACAAATGGTTTACTCGGGATAAAAAGAGCACGAGTAAATATGTCGAGTGAGATGAAAGATCACGAGTGAGATGAAGTAATCTAATCTTAGCTGATAGCTGAAGCAATTGAAGGCTACACAGGAGGTGACTTCTTTCTATATAGGTACCTATACAGCTGCTACAGTACCGTTCAAAAAAGTAATATCACAGATTTTAGAATACCATTCTGTAGAATCAATATTATAAAGAGGTGTTAATTTTTTCCACTTTCTAACATCATATTTGTCTAGCTCTAGCCGGTGCTCGATTAAAAAAAAGCACTGGGCGCATTCTATTTTACGAAATGTATGTAGAAAATTCTCCTTTCTCGTTCAAGGATCCACCCCTTCCAAGTGACGTCACACTATGACACTGCTACCCTATATAATTTAATAATTCGCAGATTTTTTTTAACAATTAACTTAAATTAAATCATTTTTGCAGCTCAATAAAACACATTTAATTTTTATGTAACATTAATATACAACAGGAAAAGTATCTTAATCGAAAAATATATTTTTAAAGACTTGACTTTATGACATCACAACATTTAAAATCCCCGGTTCCCCCTGATAAATAATTTAATGTTTAAAGTTTCAGCAGTAATTGTATCTTCTTTAGAACCATAAAACATTTTTTACCATTCCAACATCACAAGTGTCGGAATGGTACTAATTTAGGTCAAAACTGACATTTCAAACGTTTACAATATTTTTTTTCGGTTTGAGCAGGAATCCAAAAAAAACATATTTTTGGAAAAAAAACAGTGCGTCTGTTCACATCAAATTTTGGGAGGACGTGCCCTATAGTTTTTGGGGAAAATCGACGCATGCGCAGAGGAGATATATGCTATAATGTTGTTTTTTATATAATAATGGTACACTTTTAATAACGGTTTATTATTATATTTATTTTTATGATACTCTTTAGTAGAATTTTTTTCCCAAACTTTATAGTTTCGAAAATATTTTTTTGAAAATAAAAAAAATAAGCTGTTCTTTTGTTCTGTAGATTTGTCAGAAAGAAGTTAATTAAGCATGTTGTGGTTAATTTTTACATGACGTGAAACATATTTAGGTAACCATATGTAAACGAATAGCAAATATCATAATATTTAATACTAGCCGTTACCCGTGTCACCGCACGCGGTAATCGAAATTTTATTTTCTTTTAAAAAACTGAGTTCGATGCTAAAACTTGTATTCAAGTTTTTTTCAAACCCAAAATCATAATCACGTCAAAAATCACTTCTCGCCAATAAGATGGACGGGGCTACTTTTAATCTATAATATATTAACAGTAAACATTTATTATAATCTTAAAATCGTGGCCTTCAAATTGATTGCAATTCAACTATGTTTCAATATCCCAGTTAAACTCGCTTTTGAATAGAAAACTTTTTAACGGTACATTGTTGTTCATCAGACCTCTACATCTATACAATGTGTGTGAGTAATATTTTCATTTCATCTTCTTGGAAGAGTGTTCTTTTATAATATACGAGGTGTATTAAAATTTCAACAGTTACATATATAAGACAATCGTAAAACATTTAATCAAATACTTTTATACATAATTTTTCTTTATAATTTTCACGATATTTATTTTATATTAGAGTTCATTCCTAAGGCCATCAAAAAACATTGCCATCTATGGGCAAAGAGTGTCAACGGTGTAGCAACAATATTGGCTAGATTATTTTTCTATTAAATTAAAAAAAAAAACCAGCCAATTGGGCGACGGTACCATTCCAACTTCAAAAATATTGACATTTGATATAATATAATAAAGAAAATAAAATTTCAGATATCACGTGAGGTGACGCGGGTACTGGCTGGTATTCAAAATGATATTTGCTATTCGTTGCCATGGTTACCTACATAATATGTTCGATGTCATGTAAAAATTAATCAAAGCGTGCTTAAGTAGTTTATTTCTGACAGATCTACAAAACAAAAAAAAAAACAGTTGATTTTTATATTTTCAAAATATTTCCATGACTATGAAAAAAAAATGTTTAACAAAACTCTCTTGAAAAAATATATAGCATAATAAACCGTTATAAAAAAATATACCATTATTGTATAAAAAAACAGCGTTATAACATATATCTCTTTTGTGCATGCACCGATTTTCCCCAAAACATCCTTCCAAAATTTGGTTCCAATCCGTTCATTTGTTTGACATGTATCGTGCTCACAGCTAACAAACCAACAAACAAATAGACGCACAGAGCTTTTAATTTGAGGACCTCAGAATGAAAAAAATATTGTAAAATTTTGAAAAGTGAATTTTGACCTACACTAATACCATTCCCCACTTGTGGGTTGGAATGGTAATAATTAATCTGTTGGTTACATTATAATATTGTTTCTATAGATTTTACAATATGTCAAAACTTTTTTTGCTTATCAAATCAATTCCAGAGAAGAGATACTGTATAGAAGTTTAATCCTTTGTTATATTTGGCGATTACCCCAAAGACGCTATTCCTACCGCAATTGTCAGATGGCGATGCGGCGCATTCAAGCTTTGAAACCACAACGCCAGGTGGCAATATTTAATAATTTCAGCTTCACACCTTAATCATTGTATTTTTTGTAATTTTATTAATTAAAAAAAATCAGACAGAAATTGATGAATTTCTTATATTTATTTTCTACGGTTTTTAGATAAACGCTAAAATTTATTTCTGAAGATGAGAGATGGAAATATGCGTTCCCCACCTCTGTGCACCGACACTAAACCTCGATAGTTCTGTCATCTAACAGAAACAAGACAAACTAAAATTACCGGCCACACTGTTCCATTAGAAATAAACTTCTATACAGTATCTCTTCTCTGCCAATTCTATATATACCAAGATCCCAGCGTCGCCAGACCCACGTCATTTTAGCACTGCTAAGATTTTATCAATCAATGTATAAAATTGATTTAAAAGCGTGTGCCAACTTGCTAGTTTTAAAGCGAGGCCCTTTTACAGATAACAGGTACTGTACGTAAAAATCGTACTTAGATTACATTAGATATGCGACCTTAGTAGATTTATTGTGAAACCCTGACTTGTTTATTCCTGAGCGAGAATTAGGCTTTTGAAAAAGCGTAGAATGGCTTTGGAATCCGTATCCCAAACCTGGCCAGGCGTTGGGAATAGATTGTTGAGGTGACGGAGTCTTCTTATCACGACTGCTACACATTTGCAAAGCAAATGCTTCGATGTTTCAGGAGCCTCCAAACAGAAGCGGCATGAAATGGTATCCGTTATACCAATTTTGTTAAGGGGATACCTCAATGGGCTGTGACCTCAGAAGAGCCCGGAAATAGTTCTGAGATCAGTTTTCCTTAAGCGTATTTTTTTTCGCTTTAAAAAAATCGTACTTACTTGTGTTAAAGTAGTACTGCTGATTTTCGACAGTAATGAATGTTGGTTCTTAATAATATTGTATAAAACATATATGAAAACCAGCGGTATAACTTTAACATAGGTACATGTTATCTGTAAAAAGGGTCCCGCTTTCAAACTAGCAAGTTGGCGTACGTTTTTAACAAAATATTATATTCAAATCTTTGATTAACGTCTGATTAGAATTCTTCAATAAATAAAATATTATATTGATTGATGTTATTGATAAAATCTTAGCAGTATTAAAGTTACGTAGGTCTGGCGGCTCTGGGATCTTGATCTATAATAGTATTTGGTATTACTGACAAGTCGTACACAATTCTTTGTTTTTGAACACCCCGTACAGGAGTAGGTACACCGTCGTCGCGGTAAAAGAAGATGACGTCGTATACTTGTAAGTTTAAAAGCGCAACAGTAGATCGGGAGTCTGTGTGTGTGTGTGTATGTGTACCTACTCATCAAGCCATAGTGCCGTCTCCACAGTCTCTGCCCCCAACCGCTGCCGTCGCCGCCGTCGATACCGTGTCACCGCCGCATGCGGTATGATGAAGTGCTTGTGTGTGTGTGTATGAAGGAGGTACCTCTCTATTTATATACCACAACCTTGCCATTACTGTTGGTTCATCAAATCAAAGTGCTCCGTGCAGAATGCCAGTGTGGCAAATTTCGAAAGTTGTCGATTGCATATATTTAATACATAGGTATATTTAATACCCTCTATATTGCTAGCAAAGATCGGGAAAAAGACTTAAACTTAAATACTGTGACAACATACCTACAGTAAACTCTTCAGAGCGAGTGCATATAGACGCTGCAGCAGTGTTTCCCAAAGTGAACGATACAATAGATGCTGACGACCTTAACTATTGAGCGTCTATAATGTACAATCTATCTATCTATAGAGGGTTGTGCAAAAAATGCAGTTAAATTCGTAATTGTTCCAATAATAAATACACAAAATGTAAGTTATAACTATATATTTAATACCCTCTATATTGCTAGCAAAGATCGGGAGAAAGACTTAAACACTACGGTGCAGACATATATACATCTGTCCACTTATTATACTCTGAGTCTCATGCTCATGTCCGTGAATGGATGCGCGTCAGTTGCAGCGTCAGTTTGCACATGAAACTAAGCTGTGAAATGGAGGTGGCTTGCTCTATTCCACTTACTAATTGTCCCACTACAGACGCAACACTTGCGCACAACGGGTCTAGTAAAACGAAATATATAGAAAACAGTCATTTGCTGTCTCACTTCATGGACCACGCTTCCACTAGCAATATATAAGTTATTAAATATATGATCGATTGGATGTTTGTACTTGGTACTTGATTTTATATCAGTACATGTGCCGTAAAAATGCTAGCTTTCGACGCTAAGCGCGCACGGTCGTTCAGCGCCTCCCTTCCAAGCATAGCGAATGCCCATTTTATATTTTGAGGTTATAGTACAGCACACAAAGCAACATGAAAATAATAATTTGTATAGTTAACACGTAAACATTACAACAAAATTATAATAGTGTTTACCGCAATTCAATTTTTTTATTGCTCGAGAGACAAAAGATTTGCATAAACGAATAATTATTTTCCGTACGTGAACGAGCGATAGCTTCATTTTGTCTGTCGGGCCGGCACAGAGAGTACAATCCACGAGCCAATTCACAAATAAAACTTGATGTAGGCTGATTGGCAACCCCAAAAGACAGAGAGCTTCGCTACTCACTACTAGGTGCCTCTACCACCAGCAGCAATTCCCCGTATACGTATATTATACAAAATACTTGTGTGTCGGTATTCGTACGTGGTGCGGTGGGATTCGGGGAGCGCAGGACAACGCGAGAGTTTACGTAATGCAGCGAATGCCCTGATTGGATGCATTTGCCTATACTGATGTTTCACACATGTATGCTATGTAGGTATCTAGTTGATGAACACGAAAATCACGAGAATCTAACATAATATTATTGTAACAAAACTGTTCTTTGACGTTTTGGTAAAAATTTGTTTACAACAATAAAATGTAAAAACAAACTAAAAGTAATTCTCTTATATCAGTGGTCCCCAAACTTTTTTGTCTCGTAGACCATTTGCCATGTTTTTCGACTTTGGGGTAGACCCCCTGCTTATCTGATATTGATTTTTTGCAAATTCATTAATTTCAAATTAATTTTTGACAACAGGTATTGTGCTACTCACTTTGAATGATTTAAATTTATAACGGTAGTGAAATGTAGTGTGAAATGTTTAGTTTTATACATTTATTAATTAGATTCAAATTAAACCAATCAAATTAAAATTTACTTTCTGTTACATAAAATAACTAAGCAAAAAATAAATGCTTTTTGTGTAAGGGATGAACCTGATGCTAATAAATTTTCAACATTTGGCATCAATTTAGTTAAATTTAATCTTAAATCTTTTCGGTTAACGATGTCGTTTGTTTCTTTTTTTGTTAGGAGATTCACTATCGTTGACCCCCATTTTCATTTCATGGACCCCCAATTTTTTTCCTGCTGACATGGACCCCTTGCAAGTTGTCGTCGACCCCTGGGGGTCGATATAGACCACTTTGGGAATCACTGTCTTATATAATGGAAAATGAAATAAAAAATAATGTAACAAACAAAGCAACTAAATTCTAAGTAATAAGTAAACTAATACAGAGTCAGTTTTCACGAAGAGGTAAAGAAGGGGTCTGAAAAAATTTTAAGCCCCCATGGTAGAAAAATAGAAAATGCTACCATAGATAGATAGATAGATAAATTTATTCTCCATAATAGGTATACAGCAGGAGTTAGTCATAAATTTCTTAATTAAAATTAATTTAAAAAATTCTTGTACTGAATATAGACAAGCTTTAATTAAAAATGATTTAAGCTCCCTTTTAAATTTAAGAAAAGGTAAATTCTTCAGTTCTATAGGAAGGCAGTTATAGAATTTTAGGGCAGAGTATTCGGGGCTGTTTTGATAAAGACTGAGATTTGGTTTCGGAAGAATAATTGAGTTCTTATTACGCGTTTGGTAGCTATGTATTGTACTGTGAGTTGGATATTTAGTAACAAATTTCTGCAAATGACATAGAGAGTGATAAATGTAAATAGATGGAACTGTTAATAATTTTAACACCATTGTAAGGAAAGAAGCATCAATGTCACAAAATACACTAAGGTTTAGACATTATCTTCAAAAAGACACATTTTATTGGTGCTAAAAATTATTGCTTGAACTATTCAGAAACGAAGCTTATAGAAATTTAAAAAAAAAACCAGTAATCGTTGTTATCTATGGGTAAAAGCTGACGAGTTTAAAATTCTGCAAATTTCCTGTGCACATACTACATCTACCTGTAACTATATTTCAACAGTAGCGCACAGTGGATTTTAAAAGGACATGTGGAAAGAGATTGTAGACTATAGACGGTCAAATTATAATGTCTTTAGTATGATGAAAAAGTTCATACAGGAGCGCCATGGTCTACTCTTGGAGTAGTTTTTATGGGAGAAGAAGACGTTCGCACAATAATTCTTCACTGACTTATGCCCATATTCACCGAACATTATTAAAAATAGAAGTTACTAATTTTGGAACAAATTTATTAGTTAGAACAAAAAAATATATTCAATTCACCAAGCAAAATATCAGGTAGAATAGTTAGTAAAAGAATAAATATACACTGCACTACACTCCTTGCTCTTTTTGTTGAATATTTTGACGTTCACCCAAAAATCCGACCGATGGCGTTACTGTAAACGTCAAAAAAAAGTTTCACAAAATAATAATGTTTTCTCCTAATCCAATTGCACACAAAACTTCCACAAACTTTAATGTTTTACGACTATACACTTCGCTAAAGGTTAATAGGCAACACATAAATAAATTAACAAGAGCAAACTGTGGACATTTATTAATACTCCACGTTTATAGGTTAGGTACTATTATCTATGTGGCGGCCATTATTATTTTATCAGGAGAATAAATTATTTATACCCTCGAAGTAAGACAGAATATATTTATACCTGCAGTAAATATAATTATGTTTGGTATTTATTCGGAGGACTAGCTACTTAAAGAACAAATGAACCGAATAAATAACTACTTACGTTCGGTGAATATGGTCTTTGACCGATTTAATCGAAATTAGGGTCCGCACACGTTGGAATCTATCACAGCACAAAGCCTATTTAAATGGGTCTAATCTGATCATTCTAAGGGTGACTTTTAGGGGTGGAAAAATGTTTTAGAATCCAAAATTGCCTAATTATTTTTTTAGAATTATTTCAAAATTGAAATTAAACCGTTAATAAAGGTTAAAATATGCAGTAAAATTTTTAAATAAAATCGACCTACCAGAACCGGACTTTTATGAAAACTAGTTTGCGAATACGGGTTAACTTGTTGAAAGTTTTTTTTTTTTAATTTCATGAAAATGCTGGATTAATTCTCAATTCCGTAATACTGACTGAATAAAATAAAAAGTGAAAGCGGAAGGTAAACAAGAGAAAATTCCGCTTAAGCTATTTTGTCTTGTGGCCACCGATAGTACAATGATGTTACTTTGCGAATGCACTGTTGTACACCACTGCCGCGAAACTTCTTACGAGTGCCACCCCAGGTTACACAATAGACATAATACAGTTTCTCGCAATCTCGCGCTGTAGCATCAGTCAATCCCTTAGAATCTCTGGTCTTTCGGACAGGGTGTAACAGAAAAACATTATTTTTTACATGACGTGGAACATATTATTATGTAGGTAACCATGGCAACGATATAGCAAATATCATATTGAATACTAGCCATTACCGGCGTCACCTCACGCGATATCAGAAATTTTATTTTCTTTATTATACTAGGTATATCAAATGTCAAATTTTGAAGTTGGAATGGTCCCGTCGCCCAATTAACTGCAATTTTTTTTCAAAATTCTCGGCTCAGTAGTCTCGGAGATAGGGGGGAGGCTCGATGTTCGTATGTTTTCTTTAAAATCTTTAAAACTATTAAAAATACAATAAATAAAATTATCGACCAATTTTTTAGACAAATATATTAACAAAAAATATATTATAAATTTTTATATACTTTTGTCTGAAAAGTTAGTCGATAATTTTATTTATTGAAGAGTTTTAATCAGACGTTAATCAAAGATTTGAATATAAAAAATATATCTGTATTTCTCATAACGATACCTTTCATATTTTGATACAATAGGGTTCCGGGATATCATACAGCACAGAACCCTAATCTGGTTCAAATTTAATACTTAAGTAATATATATATATATTTCCCTTCGGGCGCGAGTTTTACTCGCACTTGTCCATCTTTTTTTTACACCCTGTACAATGTACATACATATATCTATTATGGTGGCTACCTACACATACGTAGCACACAGAGACATTTTGATTGTATCTGTATATATAAGTCAGACTGAATCACGCTGATTGTGTGTACTCACCCGGATTACCCAATAAAAACATTCTACAGTACCGACGCCAAGTAGGTACTATTTTAATGTACCCCTTTCGCTTAACTACCATTCCAACTCCACAAGCGGGCAATGGTAATAATTTAGATAAGCATTCACTTTTCAATATTTATTCGTTTTGTAGTCCCCCGAGCTCAAAAAACGAATTTTTGGAAAAGTCTGTTTGTTTGTTTGTCTGTGAATACGATACAGGTCAAATGGATGAGCGGATTGACACAAAATTTTGGGAGGATGCATATATGAAGACCTTATTGTTTTTGGGGAGAATTGGTGCCTGCGCAGAAGAAATATATGCTATTATGTTGCTGTTTTTTTATATTATAAATATACCTTATTCGATCTAAAAGATTTTTTTCTTTGGAAACCCATTACTAAAACGTAATTTATTTTAATTATCACTGTTGAATATAATATTATGTTCTATAACGAATTTTAAATTGAAAACATATTTTTATGAAAAAAGGTACTCTCTAAAGCATGGTTTATATCCCATATCAATAGATTTAAAAATTTGTAAATTATGAGCAACCAATGTTGAAATATTTTAGTATTTAGTGAAAATTTCATTTCTTTTACACACGAAAATTAAACAACCTAAAAGATTTTTCTGTCCGATCTCGATAGTCTAAACGATACAAAATTGTTATTTAAGGGAACACAAAATTCTTGAGAACAAAGTAATTTTTACCAAATACTAAATTGTTCTATAATTAGGTATTAAAAAAATAGGGTTCTTACCCAAGTATACCCTTTAGAACTTAAAAATTCCCTTTGTTACATATTTTCTGTTGCCTAATTCGCCTAAACTAATAAAATTATAGTTAATCATTTCTTTATTTTCTAAAAACCAATCTTTAGATGAAAAATTTTAAATACAAAAAAGAATCGCCTTCGAATCACATACTTGGCATACCATTTATTGGTGATAAACAGGTATTTAAATATGGTACATTTAAAGCCTAAAAGAAAAAAATAATGTTTAGTTTTAAAACAAGAAACAACAGAATCACGTTTTTATTTTACTTCACTTTAAATAAATAAAGTACCAAACTACATTCTTTGCTTTCAAAACAAAAACAAAAAAAAAACACACAAACGAACGTATCGTGCAATTTGATGAAAATTGTGAACCGATTCAATCAAAAGGAGTATGTATATTTTCCTTCGCCAATTGTAGTCATATCCGCCGTGGACGTCGAGGCAACAGTCCGTCAAACAATTTTATTCTTTTTGCAATATACAGAACAGTCAAATTGGTATGCCGTCTACACTCTATTCTATATGCAACCGTCGTATACAAGATGTAACGCAAAATAAACCCTTAGTCTTGTGTGGTGGATTACTGCGTGTAAAATTGAAATAAATTTGTGGTTAAAAAAAGGCTTGAGGTGTCGTGGAACACCCGGTTGGAAGGAAGTTCTTTTCGCTATTTATTATATGTATCACATAATTTTTTTACTAATTTGTGTATAAATTATTCGAAAATTTCATTCATACTATAATATTATTAAACAAAAATTAATCGTGTGATTTGCAACTCTAAAAAAATAAAAATTACATTTGTTGCGTATATGTCGGGAATCGAACCCGGGACACCCGCATGGCAGATGAGTATTCTACCACTGAACCACTGGCATTGCTTAGATATCGCGATTTGACGGAATTTTCACTGACAGATAGCTGATGTCATAAAGAATAACTTAGTCTATAAAAAAAAAATTCCAGCCAATTGGGCGACGGGACCATTCGAACTTCAAAAATGTCCAGGCGCGGTCCGAAGGGGGGGGGGGTCACAGGGGACATGACCCCCCCCAAAATCTATGTCAAATTGAAAAATCTCAAAAATTTGCCAAATAATGTATAAAATAAAATTGTGTCTTGTGCAATAATGTTTATTTTATTCCAGATACCTATTTTTTATTAGTGTAGTGAGTGACCCCCTCCAAAATTTCTAATCCAGATACCTATTTTTATTAGCGTAGTGAGTGACCCCCTCCAAAATTTCAGGCTGCGACCGCGCCTGAAAATGTCGACACTCGACATTTGATTATAATAAAGAAAATTAAATCTCTGATATCGCGTGAGGTAAGGCGGGTAATGGCTAGTATTCAATATGATATTTGCTATTCGTTGCCATGGTTACCTACATAATATGTTCCACGTCATGTAAAAAAATATGAGAAAAAAAACAACGTTATAGCATACATCTCCTTTGCGCATGCGCCGATTTTCCCCAAAAACAATCGGGTTCTTCAAATTTGGTTTCAACCCGCTCATCCGTTTGCCTTTATCGTGTTCACAGACTAACAGACGCACAGAGTTTTTCCAAACATAGGTATGTTTTTTTGGATTCGGGGAAAGATATTGTAAAATTTTTGAAAAGTGATTTTTGACCTAAACTACCACAATTCTCCACTTGTGGGTTGGAATGGTAATAGGTAAGTCTTTTCATAAACTCTGCGAACTGAATAACAAAATTTTTGTAAAATTCCATGCAGACGAAGTGTCGGGTAATAGCTAGTCTGTGATAATTAAGCACGTACTATAAAATATAACCGTTTATTTAAATGTACATTTTTGTTTCATCCCTGTTTTTTTTATATTACCCCTCTATTCAAAACGTTCGTTTCTATTTTGATTGGGTTGGTACAATAAGAACAAAACTTTTTTCTACTTGAAGCTGCACAGTTCAATGTGCATAATAATCGGACGAAGCGTCGTTCTGAATTTTCTGTTACGTAATTTCCGAAAAGACGAATAACAAGCACTAATAAATATTCAAATCTTTGTTTAAAATAAATAAAATTATTGACCAATTTTTCAAACAATATACCTATTGACAAAATATAAAATAATAATTCAATAAATTCACGTTTCGGTCCAGATTTGGGTCTTAATCAGAATGGAGCAAAAATATAAATAGATATAAAAATTAATTATTAATTAGATTCTAACATAATTCAATTTGACATTTTTAGAAACTAATTAAATATCATTTTTTATTTTTTTTAAATTTTTAGCTCAATTTCGAAGAAAGTCCAAATCCGGACCGAAACTCTAATTTATTGAATAATAATTTTATATTTTTTCAAAAATTGGTAAATATTTTTATTTACTAATAAATATTGTTTCTAGTGATGTGTCGCTCCTGAGCGAGTCGTTTATAATGAACGACTCCTTTCTCGGAGTGGAGCGAGTCGATCTTTTTTGGTGAATAACTCACTCTGAGCGCTTTTGCTCTGTGCTGAGCTGTTCTGTACTGTTGTATTCGCACATTTCCAGAGCGCACACAGCGCAGGCCACAGAGGCACGTACGGAGTTATCTTTGCTCAGTCATTTAATATTGGATGACACACTGTAAGTGTAATAGTACTAAGCTTACAGTGACTTAAACCATTCACATTGACGTTGTCGACAAAGATATAATATTGTAACAATAAACAGTATTATTGTTAAGCTTTTATTATACTTTATAGTTTAGCCGAAATGCGAATAATATAAGATCAGAATCATATTAAAATGAGCTCATAGCTGAGTGCAATGCTAAGTGACTCCTGAGCATGTATGATGACAGTTCACACCTCTGCAGTCTGCACTCTTGTGTAGTGTGTACTGTCTAGTGTTGCTCCTTTGAACGACTTGCTCTGAGCAAATATTTTTAGTAAGCGGAGCGCACGGAGCCAGCTCCCAATAAAGAGTCACGTGTTTCAAAGATTGAATATTCAACTAAGATAATACTAACGATTTTCAATTAGAGTAAAGCATAGGTTTATCAAGATAGCAGAACTGTAATATGGTGGTGAATGACATCACAAAAAATGTTCATAGAAGTGAACGGATGCCGCGAAAAGCATTTTTATTTTAACGTGATAATATATAGCCTATGTTCATCCTAAAGGTCCATTCTAAATATTGGTGAAAATTTTTTGAAATCTGGTGGGTATTTTCGGAGATTACCTTCTACATCCAAACTTACAAACTTTACCTCTTTTTATAAAATATTAGTATGGGCGGAGTTACAAATGTATCGATGCGAACGTTTGTGGTGAGCATTAGGGGAAACTTAGAACTCAAATTTTCCGTATAATATGTCAGTGAACACTGTTTATTAAAAGTGGAAATAGTTACATTTTTATAAATTTTTTAATGACAAAGAAAACATAGGCAAAACTAGGCGATCTGAAAATGCTTGCTGTTGTACTGATGGCAGTTTAAGGAAAATAAAGATCAGTGGCGCCATAATTTGACGTTACGTGTAAGTGTAAACAAATTAATTATTTATATATTGTACGTCATAATTGACAAATAAATAATTCTCACGTACCTTTTATGTTATGCTATTTATATAATGGTTTACAAATCTGCATTTTATTGTACATAAAATTAACAGTAGTTTTCCTTATTAATACATTATTATGATCATGGCCAACTAAAATTTCGACTTATCACCATAGAAAAATGTCGCGGTTTCCATAAAAAGTGAGTTAAATAATTCTCTTTTACCCACTAGCGGCGCTAGTATAGGTTTCGTGCACACAGCAAGCTTGATTCTTTGAATACATTCCTTAGACATGAGGCATAAGTTATGATTCTGTATTACTAAACTGAACATTCAACTGATTAATTTATAAACTTATTTAAAGAATGATTGATTGCTTTACGATAGAATGAATAAATCAATAATTATAACTGATTACTTCATTACAGGAACATAAAAAAGTCACAACTACAATCATAAACCAAATGGTAATTACTCAAAAAAAATTATTGTTAACTGTTTTATAAAAACTGATTCCAGCGAACAATGCATCTACTTATCGCAAATCAATCGGCTTTTGTTCTAGTCTATAAAAAATCTTCAAGGAATCGTTACATTTTATTTTAATATCGTTCATTAAGGATAAAAAAACTGTTCCCATATTTAACCTTTTCCGTTTAGGTGTGAGCATGGAGGTGGAGGAACCAATTGAATCGTCTTATATCAAAGTATGCGTGAGATTTGAAAGCAGTAGTGTGTCAATGAAATCATCACTCCGCCCACTGCGTTAATAATTAATTTAATAATAAAAATTTAACTACTGAACACATTTCAGTGAATTTAAATAGGGTTCTGGTCTGATAGTAAATAAAGTGAATAAAATATAAATCAAGTCGATTCGACCAAAATATTGCAATCTGTAGAGCTCGGACGTACGTACATACGTACAGACCAACCGACAACTGCTGTTCGTGATTGTCAATTAGAACTTTAGTACTAATTATGAATAGAATAGAATTTTATTATCATCTTAAAACATAACAAAATGCATAGATATGTCATTACAAATTACTTAATGTGAAAAATATTCATTCAGTCTATAAAATGCGTTGATTAACTAAATTCCTTTAATTTTCCTGATAAAAACCGGCATACGTAAAAGCGTTAGTTCGCGAATCGATCTAAAAATAGTTCTGTTTTATAGAACAGAATCTCCTCATTTCAAACAGTTGCAATTTGAATGAATTTCGTGTAATATAACTTTTGTATGAACGAAAGTCAGCTCTGACGCGGAAAGCGATAATAAAGCACATACCGATGTAAACGTTGTAATTGAAAAATGATTAATAGCACCTATATTACACATCTAGGGAAGTAAAGTAAGAAATGTCTGAGATCACATATAATGATGTGATATAAAGATGTGATCTTAGGCTTTCTTACTTTACTTCCCGTGGTGTGTATACTATTTTTTTGCTCGACGTAGGCAGGAAGAGGCAACTTCGTTTAGCGCAGCGGGACGAAAGTGGACGCTTTCTGCCCGTCGAGCAAAAAATATCATTTTAAAACCTCCCCGACTGAAATGAGGTAAGTAACCAAAGAAAATTCGTCGGGGGTATGAACGAAAGTCAGCTCTGACGCACAAAGCGATAATAGAGTACACACCGCTAGTGTAGCGGTATGTGCAATAGTAATTTTCTTAATTACTTGCAATACGCTTGATATTGAAAAAAAAACCGCACGGTTACATTTTACGACACAAGTTTTAAATCCTGTCGGCGCCCACGATTAATATCAAAAAGTGTATGATGTAGGGCAGCGTTTCCTAAACCGGGGTCCGTACCCGAGGGGCTCCGCAGACTCATTTCTGGTGAAAGTGGGCTAAAACTGTACGACTCACACACGGCTGAAGTCAGTGGCGTAGCTAGGCGTTGGCGAAGCAGGCCCTCGCCCACGGCTTCGCGATTATAGAGGCCAAAATCCTTTAAGGTAGTACGAGCACCAAGGCAACTTTAAATAAGAGGCTTGATTTCTTTTTATATTTCGGTAAATGGATAATATGTTTTCATTGATTTCTCCAAAACTAGTTGGTGGAAATTAAAATAAAACTATTTAAATTAAAGTTAAAACCTTAATAAATTACTGAAAACAAAAAAAAAACCGTTGTGCTCGACTAATTAAAAAGATATTTAATCTTTTTAATTAAGTATCTTTTTAATTAGTCGGGCACAACGGGTTTAAAAAAAAAATAATTATTCTGGACCCGTACATATTATGACACACTGAGCAACCAAAAGGAACAGTCCATTATGTGTATGTGGGTGATACAGATGTTCCCTTCTGGAGACCAAATTAGTGGACCAATTTTGATAAATGAAGAATTGTAGGATTCGTTTCAATATCAACAGTGACATTAATAAAAAGAAATTAAGGCAACTTTACTCATTCAGTATCATTGTCAATATAACTGATGATTTTCGGATTTAATTATGTATTCTACCAATTTGTGTTTATTATTTCGTAATCTGTAACTGTGGTATCCACTTGTACATAATATGGATAATAATAGTATATTGTGCGACTAGTGAGAGAAGGAGAAGATTCCATGAGCGTGAAATTTGCCGCACGAGCGCAGCGAGTGCGGTAAAACGCACGCGAGTGGAATATTCTCCTTTGATCAATGGTCGCACATAATACTTTATTCAACTCGCAGGAGTAATATGTAATCGGGGCCCTAATAAAAGAGGGAAAAATAATAAATCACTTCATTGATTGACGTACCCACACAAGATTGCCATGACTTTCGCTGAATTGCAATGCTGTTTTCATATATACAATACCGCCTACCACGTTCCTATTGGTCCAGAAGCTGCGTGCAGTTTTTTTTTCATTATTGCAGGCTCGGGCTTGCTACTGCGTTTCTATTGGTCCAGAAAATTCATTATTACACTCTACGCGTCAACATGAAGTAATTTATTATTTCTCCCGAGTTTAGCAGGGCCCCGAAATTACATATTACTCACGCGTGTTGAATAATAGCATATTGTGCGACTAGTGAGAGAAGGAGAAGATTCTTCGATCAATGGTCGCACATAATACTTTATTCAACTAGCACGAGTAATATGTAATCGGGGCCCTGATAAAAGAGGGAAAAATAATAAATCACTTCATTGATTGACGTACCCACCGCCCTCGATGCACACAAGATGGCCCTGACTTTCGCTGAATTGCGATGCTGTTTTCATATATACAAATCGCTACCTCGTTCCTATTGGTTCAGAAACAATGCAGTAATAATTCATTACCGTACAGTTTCGACTCGCTACCGCGTTCCTATTGGTCCAGAAACTATGCAGTAATACATTATCGTACAGTTTCGGCTCATTATTAACACTCTACGCGTCAATATGAAGTAATTTATTATTTCTCCCGAATTTAGCAGGGCCCCGAAATTATATATTACTCACGCGTGTTGAATAAATACTATTTCACTATTCATAGGCTATACAAATCTGTCTTACAATTGGTGCTGAAAGTAGGCACTTTCGATCGAGGTATGAAGAAAAATTATAAAAGATAAAATATTGTGTTTTATAAACGCTTATTAAGCATTGATAATGCTTACTAAAGATTGAAAGTGCTTATTAAGCATTAAAAATTAAGCTTTATCAACCAACGCTTACATGCTTAATAAGTAGCAAGTCTCGAGCATTCGTTTTAAAAAATGCTTTAAAGCATTAACAAAAAAGTTACTCTCGTTGTATATTAATGGGAGTCTGCGACATTTTATCTGATTTATAAGTGGTCAGTAGTCGAAACAGTTTAGGAAACGCTGATTTAGGGTGTATAAATATATCCTTACCTCATATAGTCCTGTTTACATAGAATCATGCCGCTCTTCGTGAAGCAGGATGAGCCGATGTCGGCGAGCATCGCGCTGCAACAGGAACACTTGAGACAGCCGTTGTGCCAGTACCTATCTAACGCGTGCAGCAGAAATCTTTCGACTATTTTACCGCCGCAACCGGCGCACACCTGTAAATAATAAACTCAAGATTACGAAACGCTCTCACACTGCAGCGCACAGATATAATACGCGACACGTATCTAAAAGGCTCGGAAGTTAGATGCGAATGCGGGCTTGCGCTTGTACAGTCTGTTGAAAAACTACAAACTCGCAAGTCAACAAAACTAAAATAACAATAACAACTTGACAATAGCGTACTCGACTGTACTTTAAAGCAGGAAAGCGAATAATGCCCAAACCCGAAATCTTACATTTAAACGGGTATTGACTGTTATAAAATTCAGCTTTCAATAAATTTGCTTTCTTAACCTCACTTAGTGTAGTAAGGTAATTATGTTTCGTCGTAAAATTATGTTTCAGAAGCCTCCAACAGACGAACTAGTTGAGACTCGAATTCATCTTGCATTTTAACTTAATTATTACACTGAATATCCCACAATAGGCCATATGCATGAGACTCCAAATTAGTTAAAATATTTATTTCGAAATATATTTTAGTTCCGGATCATATCGAAATGGTTATTTTATTAATCTAATCACTAAAAAAAATACAAAAAATAATTTAAAAAAATGCGCGCTATTTTCGAATTATCAAAAAGCAACGTGACGTCAGAGTATATATCAACAACAATTTCCATGACGACCGAGTCGTCTAACAGTAAGATTATGTCAGTATTTAGAGAAAACAACAAACAAACTTCATTTAGAACATTGACAATTTGACATCAAGGTTGACATGCATCGTGTATCATGACGTCACATAAGCCCGCCAACATGGCCGATACTTTAAACTGTCCATTTTTGAATGTGAAATTTAATAAGTTTTTCTTATGATAATATTACATTTTTAAATGATTATCAATTTTTTTCTGTATTATGGTTGACTAAATAATCTGTTAAAAATATAAAAAAAAATACATGCATATGACCTATTATATTAATTATAACATTCAGGAGAACAATTCAATAGATAGGTACATAAACAAGAACATAACCCTACTTTTGTTCGGGTTCGGACGTTGATTGAATGAAACAAGCAGAACTAGTACTGTCCGTTCAAAAATGGACAGAACTAGTGTTGACCTATTGAAAATGCGCAAAACTAGTTTTGTTATTTTATAACACTCAATACTCGTTTAAATGTAAGTTTTCGGGTTTTGGCAATATTCGTTGTTCAAAACTAGTTTTGCGCATTTATTTCGCTCATTGACCGAATTCGGGTATAGACCGTAACATATATATCTCTATTTAAAAAAAATTGATGTTCAGTATATGTTTTTTGAGCACTCCCACTCTTTGAGGCCACCGACCGCCTCTGGTCGGGGGAACTGTTTAACTGTATTTGTGCTTCTAATAAAATCTAAATTAAAAAAGGATTAAAATTAAATAAAAGAAGGACGTAACGATCCATGTCGTAAAAGAGCAATTTAAAAGCCAGTTAACCTAAATAGAGAGCAAGTCACGTACCTTAACACTGTTGTTGTTGTTATTATTGTTGTTGTTATTGTTGGCTAACGAGTGATGGTGCGGATGTCCTCCACTGCCGACAGGTGCGGGCGCTCCGCCGCCGCCGAACGCGGGATGCTGGTGATGTACGTGAGGCGGCATTTCGGATCCATGCGGACCGCCGCCACCGCCTAACATGTGCGGATGGCCGTTACTCACGCCGTTGCCGCCTCCGTTGCTTCCCGGACCTCCGGATGGTGGACCGCCGTGCATTGGATGCTGCGGATGATTGCCCGGATGGCCTGCAAAAAAAAAAGTCAAATGGTCAAAATATAGTGGTATATCAAAAATTGAAAAAAAGAGACTTTAACATTTGCTGTATGTAACTCGAAAGAGCAATTTAGTAGTAGCACTGTAGTATATTATCGACCAGTAAATGACATTGCATTATAACGAGAGTCAGCGAATTTTAAGTCATTAGGTATATTAATATGTTTGAGATATTATACTATACAATAAATAAAATTATCGATCAATTTTTCAGACAATATATTTACAAAAAATATATAATTAATACATTAACGTTTCGATCCGGATTTGGATCTTCTTCATTTCCTTATGGGCGACTCACCCAGCGCCCTTTTGGAGCCAAATCTTGCAGAAGTCAAAGAAAACCGGCTGTCCCGATGGCAACGTATACAGCCACATTTTTTGGTGAATTTTATGTCAATTTTTGTCTTAATCTTTACGTCTAAAAGTATTAATAAACCATTTAATATGTTATCAAAAAACTTGTTTAATATAGTTTATATTAAAACCATGAAAACGAGGTCTATTAAGTCTTTATTACGATTGAATTGAGATAGTCCACCCTGCTGGATCCGGAAAATACCGGGAACCAGCGAGACTATGTTGGTTCAGCCCACAAATACCTGGATTGAAATTATCTTGCGGGATTGCAGGAGGAGATCCAGTACCGAGAAATACCGAGAAATTCGATACTTTCAGTACTAGAGAAAAAATGTGTTAAATACTTTTTGTACGTGAAATAAAATGTTGGAAATAGTCTTAAAGAAGTTTAATCAAAATACAAATCACTGATTATTACTCTACGTAATTCTATAAACTTTAATAATATTACAATCAGTCTCAATAACAGTCTTTGAGAATCAACAAATTAAGTCTTATCTTAAGAGTATTCGTCCCTGCAAACACCCCCTGCACCCTTCATCTAAAATCTTTGCCCCTCGTCTAAAAACGGTTCGCATTCTCCCGACGCTATTTTTAAAGCTAGAGGGTTCAAGTAAACGCCAAATGAAAGACAAAGAATCAGACTACAGATCCTTCAGGCGAATTTTTTGAAAAAAAATTCCTGAAAAAACTTACAACCTTTTGAAAAAAATAATAAGTTACGTAATATTTCACACGTAGGCGAAACTGTTTTTCAAAAAATTCGCCAGAACCCTCTAGCTTTAAAAATAGCGTCGGGACAGCGCGAACCGTTTTTAGGCGAGGGGAAAAGATTTGAGATGAAGGGTGCAGGGGGTGTTTGCAGGGACGAATACTCTTAACTCAACTTTAATAAAAAATAATCATTCTTGTCATGAAAAAGGAACCTTAAATTTAAATTTAATAAATTGTACCTATTCAGACTGGTTTTCAAAAATTCACGATTACAGCATTTACAGCTTGAAAAAATAGTTAAAACATTTAAATTAGTATAATTTTTTGTATTACCAGATTTCCCGGGAAATGGGTTTCATTTCCCGGTACTGAAGGCGATGAAATTTTCCGAGAATTCCCGAGAAATTCAGTACAGGTAATTCCCGGGAGCAATCCCTAGTCACAACTGGCCGTCCGTTGGCTGTTAAAAATGGCTGCTCAAATATTTCGGCCGCCGCTGCCTGGCTGCGCAGCCAGGCTTCCCAGTGTGCGGATGCCCTAATGTTTTCGTTTATTTGATACTGACCTGGATGTTGATGCGCGGCAGGTTGAGGCGGTCCATGATGATGATAATTATTGTTATCGGGACTCGGCGGATGTGGAGATGTGAGCTCCGACCCCGGACCGTACGGATGGTAGTGGGGGTTCATGGCGGCGAGCGCGCTTGCGGCCAGCTTGGCGCTTGGGGTGCGGCGGGCCTCGGAGCCGCGCGCCTTTCTCTCGCTCGCTATACACCACCACCGCTACACCACTGCCGCGCAGCGCTACACTGCCCACTACACCACTGCACTGCACTGCCGCCGACTATACGGTGCGGCACCAGCCTCCTCCCCTCGGGCTCCTTCCTTTTTTCTTTTTCTATCCCTCTTTGCGTCTCGCCCTAATCGTCGGTTAAGTAGCCACTGACTTCATTGACGCGAATCTGTAACAAGAAAACCACACAGATCAGTTATACTCGCAATTCTGAATTATTGTCGCAATACATAAACCAAAATCGAATGTTCAATATCTAAACAAAATATATAAATTAGACCATTTCTATCTATTCACACAACGTAACATATAATAATTGGGCGACGGGACCATTCCAACTTCAAAATGTAGTATAATAAGGAAACTAAAATTTCTGATATCGCGTCAGGTGACGCGGGTAATGGTTAGTATTCAAGATGACATTTGCTATTCGTTGCCATGGTTACCTACATATAATATGTTTTACCTCATGAAAAAATTAAGGGGGCTGATCCGTTACACTCCCAATCAAAAGTAAGTTAAAGAAGTTAGGTTAAAAAAAATTAATTTATGTAAATATCTGTATTTTACATATTTTTTGCAGTAAATAATTAAAAAATGAAATTAGAAGTAATAAAAATCATTAAAAAGTTGAAAAGTCAGTTAAAATTGTCAAGAATAAAAGTCTATAATCGAAAAGTGCTAATGTTTAATAATTTTTTTTATTGACTAAAAGTCTCCTAATTAAATTGGAAAAAATATTAAAATATGCGTAAGACATCGATGCTTTACATAGTTAGTTTTCGGAACAGCTGACATTATTTGGTTATTTGCAAAAAATTAAAATGAACAGTTTGCATGCTAGGTTTAACTTTATAAATCTCCTAATGATTTTGGATATTTTACAGAAAATTTTGTCATAAAAAAATCTATTAAAAAAACATTATTTCAGATTTTTTTCATTATCTTCGTAAAACGGCTCAACCTCCTTAATCAAAGCATGCATAAGTAATTTCCTTCTGACAGATCTACAGAATAAAAGAATAGCAGATTTTTATTATTTTCAAAATATTTCTGAAACTATAAAGTTCAGAAAAAAAATTGACAAAACTATCTTGTAAAAATAAATAGAATAATAAACCGTTATGAAAAGTATACCATTATTATATAAAAAGACAACGTTATAGCATATATTATCTCCTTTGCGCTTACGCCGATTTTTGCCCCCCGAAAAATAGATCTCTTCATATTTTCATATAAAACATCCTCCCAAAATTTGGTTTCAATCCGCTCATCCTTTTGACCTGTATCGTGCTCACAGACAAACAGATGCACAGAGTTTTTCCAAAAATATATTTTTTGGATTCGGGGGACCTCAAAAGGAAAAAAATATTGTAAAGTTTTTAAAAGTGAATTTTGACCTAAACTAGTACCATTCCCCATTTGTGGACTGGAATGGTAAGAATATTAATACAGTATGACCTCAATAATTCAAATTCTTCCGAATCAGACTGTAATTCGCAATGGCAAACGATTCTTCTCTTGATAATTAACTATATGAAAACCTCGAGTATTTCCACGAAGATTATCGAGTATACCCTTGTATTTTATTAACTATAGAGTACTTAAAATTAAAAAAAAAAAAAAAATACAAAGACAAAAGCCAAACAACCATGAACACTATTTTTTGCAAAGTTCACATTCACTAAGTTGCTTCTGGATTATTTTTAGATCTAATTTCATTGAAATTATTTGAGACTTCAATTTTATTACTTTTTGGCCATTAATAATTTTATATCCTTTGATTAAAGTAATAGTTTCTAAATTAAATAAGCAGTTCCATTTCACATCTCAGTTAAACCTAACCCCCTGTACTGTGTGTTCAGTTCCGTATCCAGACGCACGATGCACGTATCCCGACGTGTTCCCCCTTATCCCTGTCGACTATCCCTAGTGTCATTTTACTTGTGCTTCAGAAATAGACTAAAACTAAGTATGACTACACGACACCTGCATGTACAGTAAAACCTTGTCGGAAATAGTCGAAATTGTCACACAAAAATTAACAAAGAAGAACAACAAAAGTTTTGAAAAATGTTTCGAGTGTATCTATAGTAATAACTAACTGTAACCCGCGACTTCGTCCACGTGGAATTTATTTTTTTTTTTGCGCGGAACCCTAATAGGCATGATGACAGTATAAAAGAATCAAAGAATAAATGGTTTTACATAAAAATATATGTTGAAAGGATTTCAAAAAATGACCCAATGTTAATATAAACATAGATATTCTTAATAAAATAAAAGTATAAAATACTTAAATCGGCCATGTTGACTGAAACACCGAATGACGTCACGCCTTCTTAAATCAAAAAGAATATAAAAGCTTGAAGTAAATAATCACTGTGTCGCTTAAATTTTTGTTGCGATCATTCACTTCTGCGTCATTTAATTAGTTGTTTATTCGTTTTTTTTGTGATATTTTATAACACTTATGTCATAGGTTATTTTTGAGGTTAGTTAACTTGCAACTAAAGAAAACTACTGTTTTCACTACTAAGTACCTACTTTTAAGAACATACTTAATCTAAATCATATCATGAAGTACACATCTTTCTAGGAAATACCTCTGAACCACAGCTCTACACCCATAAATACAACAATTAATGTCAGTTGTCACTGAGGCGTGAAACTTTTTCGCGATTACTTCAATAAAGAAAGATAAAAATGCAATAATTTGTGTTTAAACTTAATTTATTGCTGAAATAACGTTTTTTTTTCGGAAATAGTAGAACATTATAGAATTGGATTTCAAAATCCACCATCATGCCTATTCTTTTTCTAAAATAAAAATATCCTAAGTTAATCCTTATTTGCCAGTGAAAGTCCCGTCAAAATTGGTCCGTTCAGTTCGGAGATTAGCCAGAACTAACAGACAGACAGACAAAATTTTTTTAATTTGTTGTTTTGTTATAAGTACTGTATATACTTGCATATGCAATTTAGTAAAAAGCTGTTATTTTGACATTACAATTTATTTGTATAGATTTCGTCAAGACGTAGGTATGTTGGACTTGATTAAAATTTTAAGAGTGTTTTTATGAGTTTTTTTTTTAAATCCAATTATTTTTACGCTTTTTACTAACTTTCTTTGTAGAAGATTAAATTTTATTTTAAAGTTTTTCTTTTCATCAAATAGCATATTACGCAGTTTTCGAGATTTTTCTGAAAACGCACCACGCAAGCTAATTCACAGTCAATTTCCAAAACTAAAACTAAAGGATAATTAAATATGGAACCCTCGGCACGCACACTTATCCGTTTTTTGGTTTTAATTTGTAATCTGTTTACCTTAAAGCCGAATGTAAATATCAAAAAGATCAAAGACGTGAGCGGCTTAACAATTATCCTTAGATCAAGAAACTAAAACTAGGGTGAAGTTTGCATATTTTTTTTTTGGCATATCTAGTTCTAAATAATATAATGAAAACTCTTCATGGCGGAAATTACAACAGATTTCACTGTATATTATATCTCTACATATTACACAGTCCATAGAAAAATATACGACAGATAGAAGACCAAAACACAATCGCGAAATGTATAAAATCCATTTTAAACGCTTTTATTTAGCTGGACTCCGTATATTTCTTTATTTCTTTGTTTCAAATCTTGGAACTGCTTTTTCAAGTATACTTCTTATTATCCGATTGAGTTGAAATTTTGCACACGTATGTAGTTTCGATGACAATACAATATTTTAAAAGCTAACTAATCGGTCCGGCTTTCGTCCGGTTGCAAAGTGCACTTTTAAAAGCGTTTAACTTAAAAGTTTTTTCTACCTATTTTTATTATCAATATTTTTGTTTAAACAAAAAAAAAAAAGGCTGGACCGATTTTGATAGCATCTCTGTCTGATCACAAATTGATGTTAAAGAAGCTGAATTCGGTTTTTACTCGCAAGAGCTCGTGCTAGAAAGACATGACCACGTACGTACGTACGGACACACTAGTGATTGTGATACATAAAAAATGTTAAAAAAGATCTTTTTTCGGGTCAGTTACAATAACTTCCCAATATACTGAGAAGTCTACGCTAATGATATGAGTTGTCGGGCGTCTATAACTGCTTTTCGTCTCCGTGGTTCCTTAAGGTCGATGCACACGAGACTGGTTTTTCCGCTAGTTTCCTTGCTAGATTTAATAATAATAATAAAAATGCGTTTAACGTCCGTTCCTCGACTTTAACAGACGTCATTCGTACCACACTTCCCATTATTTTCTACAATTTTTAAACTTCAACTTAATTAATAGCAATGGGCGAATGAAGGAATTTTTAGGAAATTAGGATTAGGTAGGCAAATTTTGAGCATAGGAGTTTGACAGGTAATCGGCCATGGCCTTGAATAAAGGAACCATCTCGTTATTTATCTGGAAATGTTGAGGGAAACGATGGAAAACCTCAACAAGATGGCCGGTACATGAATTACCATTTCTCGGCGAGATAGCGAATAGTGTGGGGCTCACTTACAGCAATACCCACTAAAACCCCCTCCTCTTCGTTCCTGCCCGCCTGGAACCTTGGCCATTATTGTTTCATATATCAAAATTAACCAAAACTTGTTGTCAGCTAGCTTCTTTCTTTCGCAATTGATATTACGAAATTATGGCAATCGATTTTTTCCATAAAAAAATGCTCTTCCTATTTACATGTCAAACATCGTAAAAAAATCTGTTTTCGATTCACTGAACGGAATTGTGCTGTTTTTGTATGTCGCGATTTCACTGTAATTTCCAGACGAGATCTAATTTACAAGAATTCGATACGGCGTCCGATTGACAGCCTCATCAATCTTGGTTTTATGAATTTTTGCTCATTTATCTTTAACCACTTTGCTACGCCATAATTTCTTATAACATCGAGAGAAATCGAAATTATATTAAAACGTTTAGTAGAAACATGTTACAGTAAAAATCAATAAATTATATACGTTTGCTCTTAAATACCAATCTGTTTTGAATATAGGAACAGTTCATTGAATGTTACTTGTTTTTTTTTTTCAATAGTAATAGTAGTTTATATATTATCTAGGGTACTCAGAGGATTCAGAGTAGAGTCTAAGGTTATCTGGGAATGCACACAATCGGTAAGGCAATCGTCAGAAAGTAACAAAATTACACTTGGATGGATCCCGGGACAGGGGCATCAAGGCAACGAAATTACTTAGCTAAAAAGGGTTTAAAAACGCGTTTTATAAGACCGGAGTCTTATTGTGGCACATCAAAATACTACCTTAAAAGGGCTCTTGCTTCATGGGAAAAGAAACAACATTCCCTGTTCTGAGAGAATACGAAAACCTTTATTAAAACTAATTTGATACATGTGAGTAAGCCACATATAGCTGCTCGTACGAAAAACATGCTTTTCTTCTAGATGAAAACTAGCTACCTTGGGTGTTTGCCTTTGGGCTTTGTTAATAGTTATTCCTAAAGGAGTTTTTATTGAAAATTGTAATCTTTTAAATTGAAAAGGCAAATCCGTTGGTATAATTGGTATTCGCGGTATTAAAACATTGTCTCCTTTAGATTTGACACTAATTATAATAGCCCTAACAATATTTCGACCGAGATGAGAAACTTGTTAACATGTACTATTACACAATTTGAAAGCATCATGATTTCGAATTAAAAGTATCGGAACACCGACTTTTAAATCTTAATTTATGAGAAGGCATTTAAGTTAATTTTTGACAAAAAAAAAGTAGTTTATGTCCTTCCCCAGAGTTTAAACTACCTCTATATTAAATTTGATTACAATCGGCCCAACGGTTTGGCCATGAAAGCATAAAGACAGACAGAAAGCATTTGTTCGAAACGTTAAACAATAGAACAGTTCATTTTGTGAATAGAATAGAATAGAACAGTTTATTTGTGAAAAAGTTTTACAACAAATTACAAAATCGTCAGTAAAGCATATGCATTAATTAAAAAAAAATCTTTGTAATTATACAGCGGTTGATTTGTTAATATACGCTTGATTTCTTTTGAATAATGATTAATTGGTAGATTTCTTATGGTAACTGAGAGTTGATTATATAATTTAAGTGACAAGTAATTTGGCCCATTTGTCAACTTATTACGTTTGAAAAGTGGAATGCGAATATTGGTACTGTTCCTGACGTAAGAGTGTACCTCCTCAACTAATTGAAAATTTGGAAAATGAAATCATTTCAGTTCCTGACATTACAGACATTAAACAAACTTTTCCGCTTTTTATTGTGACCGATTCTTGAATGCTTACAGGTCGTAAAATAGTAAACCGATTGAAATGATCAGAGCTAATTTTAAAAATATTTATGTGTTGAAAGAAATATTCACATCGAACGCATTCGTATAGAAAAAGACTGTCGAAGTCTACCCTTAACAAATCTTGTATCAAATAGAAAACGTTCTATACAGGGGTTAATTAGTTTATGGTGAAACAAGGGGGTAGATTATACGTGTAGCTATGGAAGTAGTGTAGCGAGGGTGTGAGGGGAAAGAGGTGTATAATGTAATTACAACGAAACCGCGGGCGAAATTAAACGCGAAAACGGAATGAGAATGCCTGTCTAATTAGAATAGAAAAGACAAGTAAACGAATATATAAGGAACATTTTATAGCTGATATCGTGTTAAACTTGTACAATATACATTACAAACTCACAGTACATTTGGTACGTGTGTACAAGGTGGATATATAAATATATGAACAAATCTAATTATTCGCTTTATATTTATATACTAGCCGTTACCCGCGGCTTCGCACGCGATTGAACCGAAACACGGATGCATTCCCTTTATTTGGCATAGTTACTCTTTTCTCGACGTAGAAACCTCCCGAAATAAATTTCAAAATTGATGACATTCACGTGATTAATGTCCTGACAAACCTTGAAAATGACACCCATGTTTATTTTTAGACTATTTACCTCTTTTCATCCTCTGAAGGGGTTGTTTTTGAAAAAGCACAAAACACGTGCCTATTTATTTGTTGACAGGAGTAATCCTGCGCATTTTCGAATTGATACACGTATCTTATACACTATGTAAACAAGTAAGGTGCACATAGGCAAATTAGCATTGGGAAAAAACACTTGGATCAGAGTTAGCCATGACTGCATTAATTGTTATTTCTATTGAATTATCGTGGTAATCTTGAGGATTTCTATTTTATTTTGATTTGTTTTTATTTTACTTGGCTTTTTTAATAATAAAAAGCTCTTATAAATCATTATTTTAATTTTTTTGTACAAAAAAAAAACTCCATCTGTTTGGAAACATTTCATTCAAAAATTGTCTGACTGGTATGACGTATGCGCGTTGGTAAATCAGTGACCCAATGTCTTTAGGTTCAACACGAATACGCGGAGATATTTGATCTCGCACCATATTTAAGTATTTTTAGGAATTTAATGTCCCATTAATAAAAAAAATCCGATTATGTTGTAATCATTTGAATATTTTCTTCGGTAGTATACATATTTATTTTACAAAAGAATATTATCTGTCAAATTGAAAAACAAGATTTCAAGGCACACTCTGATCCAGTCATTTTTTCCCAATGTTAATTTCCCTATGTGCACCTTACGTGTTTACATACTGTATGATTTCTCCATGCAAATTTTGAACCCCCGTTACACCTTTTTGAGGGTTGCATTGTCAAAAATATGTTCTTAGCGGATGCCTACGTCATAACAACTATCTGTGTGCAAAATTTCAGCCCAATCCGTGTAGTGGTTTGAGCTGTGTGTTGATGTTCCATACGAATTTAGAACCCCCGTTACACCCTTTTAGCGGTTGAATTTTTAAAAATCCGTTCTTAGCTGATGCCTACGTCATAATAATTATCTGTGTACCAAATTTCAGCCCAATCCGTCCAATGTTTTGATAGATTAGTAAGTCACGGTTTCCTTTTATATATTTAGATTAATTGTGTCTGTTAGTGGTGGGTAATTCAACGACTAGCTAAATCCAAATGTTTCTACTTTAAGAATTAATCATTCATCTATTATGAAATAGTCGAGGTTTTAATTTTAAAAACCAACTTGTAACCAAACATGCGAGCCCGCGGTGACGTCATTTTAATCCTCGTAGCCAGCTTAAGGACGTAGTCTGGTGTTCGGGTTCCGGAAAATCGAATTTATTTTTTTTACATTTATAGTAAGTATAATATATTGAGAAAATACTGTAAAAATTTTAGACCGAAATATTAAATATTTACAAAGCTATAGCATATAGTCGAGAACAGCAACGGTCTTACGGTAAGACTCTTACCTCTCAATTTTTATCACGTTACCCTTATACTCTCGCAGAGTAGAGCAAAAAAAATAGCAGAAAACGATACCTTTGAAGAAACGGAATTAGGTTTACTATACACCAGGCATAGTTTATTAGTGTTAATATTCATTTTTATTTTTTTGTAAGAAATCTGAAATCAAAACTTTAAACGCGTTTTTTTCAAAACTACGTTTTTGTGAGCGGCGCGGGTGATTGAAATATTTGTATACAACCGATTGCTTTCAATTTTGCACAAGGTATTCTACACAACAATAGCTCCGTCTGGTACTAGAATTACTTGATTATAAAAATTATTTCTATTTTTTTAATCGATTTTCAACGACAAAATCACGATTTTCTGTCGTTTTTTTTTCAAACCCACCATTTTGTTATTTATCAATAAAAATGATTATTTCTAGTACGGGATAGAGCCACAAGCCTACGAAACAATAACCAATTTAATTTTTATAATTCAGATGACTCCAAGTGACGTTATCACCCGCGCTACCCTCCTACCACCATTTAAAGTTGTCTACTTTAGGTTAAAAAAAAAAACAATTATAAAATGTCGCAAAATTAAGCAAAAAAATTTTTTTTTCTTAGCTTATAATGTCAGTAATAACATGTAACAAAATTGAAATGATTGTACATTATTTGTTATTAAAAAAAAATTCTGAAAAAAAGGTTGAAAACGAGCTTGAACATAGGACTACGTCCTTAAGCACCAGCAATGATTCCAGCTATATAAACCAGCCTCGTGTGCAGCGACCTTAACTTTATATTTATAACGTAGGTATAATTACACATGACTTTAAACACTGTATTATTTGCGAAGATTTTTTTACGAGATTATTTCAAAGATTTATAATAAATTATTTATATGGCTTATTTATAGCTACGTTACTGAGTTTTTCCCCCATGACACTGACATGCAATAAAAAGCTTTAAATAAAGCATGAGTAAGTTCATCATAAGCAGGTAGGTATGCAATGTATGTACAGATAATAATAAATATGTTTTCAATATCATAAATGTTCAACAACAAAATATCATAAATTGTAATATGTCGGTCGTGTAAATTACTTACGTCTCGTTGCAATACAATGCATTAGCATACATACAATGTACAGCTCGTTCAATTAACTTGACGTACAATGTACCAAATTCTCTCACACTTCAACCTACCCGTAGCGTCTTACTCTCTCACTGTAATAGACAGTTTTGTAACCGAGTTATTTTTTATTTCATCGAATACTAAATTTGAAGGTATTAAAATTTCAAAATGACTCAAGGACTTTTTTTGAAAATAACATTTTTAAAAATTCAAGGCTTGGCCAGGCATCATTACCCTTCAGCCAGATTTTCGATTTTGTGTTCAGAAATTACAAAAGAAGTGTTACACAAATTTTCACGCTGTCTTAAATACCCAAACATGTTTGATAGCTCTTGATAAGGGGAATGTGCCTTCCATAAGTATACAATCAAACCTGAGTGAGTGAGAACTAGGTAAGCGAGAAAACTCTCCAATTGGCCATATTCACCGAACGTAAGTAGTTATTTATTCGGTTCATTTGTTCTTCAGGCAGCTATTCCTCCGAATAAATAGCGATAATTCAATTCATCAAACATAATTATGTTTACTGCAGGTATAAATCTATTCTGTCTTACTTCGAAGGTATAAATATTTATTCGCCTGATAAAATAATGACTGTCACATAAATCATAATACCTAACCTATAAACATGGAGTATTATATCTACAGTTTGCTGTTGTGAATATATTTATGTGCTGTTTATTAACCTTTTGTGAAGTGTATAGTTGTAAAACATTAAAGTTAGTGTAAGTTTTGTGTTGGGTTAGGATTAAAAATTATTATATTTACGTTTACACTAACGCCATCGTTTGGATTTTTGGGTGAACGTCAAAATATTCACAACAAAGAGCAAGGGGTATAGCGCAGTGTATATACATTCTTTAACTAACTTTTCTACCTGTATTTTGCTCGGTGAATTGAAAGAAAATTTTATTCTAACGAATAAATTTGTTACAAGATTAGTAACTTCTATCTTTAATAGTGTTCGGTGAATATGGGCATGAATAATTACAAACATGTTTATCACTACCTATTTGCTTATTTTTATAGACCTTTATAAGTGAGAAAGGCCACTCCTGTACCTCTATAGGCTAGAACTTGGGTTAGTAAAAAACCTCCATAAGCGAAAAAGAGATCGCGGTCCCTTGAACTCTTGCTTATCCAGGATCGATTATATCTATATATATAAAATTCCCGTGTCACAATTTTGGCCGCGCTAATCTCCGAAACCACTGAACAGATTTAAATTAAATTTTGTAAATGTGTCTTTCTTGGTACAACTTACGTAATAGGATACTTTTTATCAAATATTTTGTTATACAAAAATACGGTATTTTCTCAAAAAACCTTTTTTAGTAACACACAACGACATCTGTTCTATCAGAAGTCAGTTTTGTTTGTTTGCTTCTGAACTAATAGTTCAGAAGCAAACAAACAACACTGTTTAGTACCAAATAGCGACATCTGTTAGAACTTGGAATTTGCTCAAAGCTATTAGTTCAGACGCCGGGCCACAAACGAAATACATTTTGCATCCGGGTGAAACACGACGGATCGCTATAATATTATAAAGAGGTAAAGTTTGTAATTTTGGATGTAGGAGGCAATCTCCGAAACTACTCATCCGATTTAAAAATTGTTTTCACCAATATTTAGAATGGACCTTCAGGATGGATACAGGCTATATATTATCGCGTTTAAATAAATGCGCTTTTCGTGGAGACCAATTTTGCAACGCAAGTCGACGAAAAAACGGCGACAAGCTACAAATTCGGGCGAAGCCGAACCGGACTGCTAGTAGTATCTATACTAATATATATAAAACTGAAGAGTTTGTTTGTTTAGTTGGTTGAACACGCTAATCTCAGGAACTACTGGTTCAAATTGAAATTTTTTTTTTTGGATAGCCCATTTATCGAGGAAGGCTACGACCAATAGGAGCGGAGCATCAATGAAAAATGTTGCAAAATATATCTCAAAAATAGCTTCTATTCAGGTGAAATGCCGTAACTACATATATCAATATTAGGTCGTACATTCACAAGCCCAGCTAGGTCAATCGGTAGAGCATGCGACTGTTAATATTAGGGTCGTGGGTTTGAGCCCCACGTTGGGCGAATATATATATTTTTTTTTATTTTCTACATTGCTTTCTTCTAAGGCTTACATTTAAATTTATTTTAATTTTATTTACGACTAATTAAATTAAATAAATTTAATTAATAGCTCATTTGAATAATGTTATAACTATAGGTACCTATATAAAAATAATTATCCTACAGTGTTTTCAATTATATATTTTATTAATTACAGTAATTATTGATTTAAGAGAAATTTATTACTTAAAAAAAGTATAAATACTGTTTTTAATCGACAAAAACTTTTGAACGGTAACTCCGATCATCATGAAAGGACACAACATTCATCTAAACTAAAGATGAATGTGCGTACTCATGTTCCTCCCTTCTCCATTCGTTCTTTTGCACCCGGGTGAAACCGGACGAGGCCGCTAGTATAATATATTCCGAGTTTGCGCAATGAGTCAGTGAACGAGTTATAGGTAGTTCCCAAGTCAAACCGCATTTATACATATGGGTATAAAATAATGCCTTTTACAATAGACGTGACGTAAATTAGCTGGTTACGTTTACGACGTGTGAAACCCACCACAAGATCGTTCCATCTGGAACGCCCCATCCTCGCGGACACTGTATTATATCAACTCTCTAACTGGACATTAATGTTTGCAACCGCATCATAATAATACATACACGGTTTGTATAATATTAATATAATATAAGTAACGCCTGATTTATATATACAACCGTCTCAAACTTTAATATTAAACCTACAGCCACCAGGAGAATATTCGTGCGTGTAGCGAAACCGTTGTTAACTACCCAGTTACACGGGGAAGTTATTGCAGTGGGTCCCAAAAATAGAAATCAAAAATTTTACCAAATTTCTATGTTTCAAGGTTACACTATTTTACCTGCACGTTTATATTAACTTGCTTTTCGTGTATGTCGGGCGGAACTTCGTTCATATAAGAAGTTATATCTAAGTTAATTTAACACGAAATCCATTCAAATTGAAGCCTTTTGAAAAGAGGAGATTCTGATCTATAAAACAGAACCATTTTTAAATCCATTAGAGTTCATAAATACTACTAAAATTGTAATTGAAAATCACGAACAGCAGTTGTCGGTTGGTCTGTACGTATGTACGTCCGAGCTCTACAGATCGCAATTTTGGACGGATTTTTTAGTACTGTCGCCAAGTGCGAACTTCCAAGTTGATTAGGATTTTCAGTTTCAATTTCAGGACTTATGAATTCGATTCAACCTAAAAATGGTTCCACTGTATAGAATAGAATCTCTCTTTTTCGAAAAGCTACAAGTTGTTTCGTTTCATGCGAAATTAACCTAGTTATAACTATTTGTATGGACGAAACTCAGCTCTGACGCGCAATAAGCGATAACAGCACAACCATTAGCAGTGTAGCGGTGTGTGCAACGTTAAGTTTAAATAATTAATAATCACAGTATTTATATTTTTGAAATTTAGTAGTAATTTTAATCAAATACAATACTTCTCATTCGAGAAGAGCCATGCTTATAGCTAGCTCTTAACTTTGAACCCCAAAGCTACAGCCCCGATAAACAGACCCGGAACGAAGCTGGTGCAAGCGGTGCGGTGCACCGGAGCCCCCAGGACCAAAAAGCTTCACTTAAATTTGTAACATAACATTTTTTTTATCTATGTATAGTTCTGTCCTGAAGACCCGCAATCGCGTAGAGCTTCTAAGAGAAAGAAATGTAATTAATTTTTTTCAGCTTGAGAGATACGTTTGTGGGCGACCACGTGACTTGCTGAAAGGCGCTGGCGATCTACTGAAAAATCCTTATTTCTTTGGTGTTGTTTCCACTAGTCATTTTATACATAGTGTTACAAATTTTTATTCTGTTGAGGAATTTTCTAATCATAAATTTTAATTTTATATATGTAACTGACAGTATTAACAGAATAAAGTTTCTTATCTATCTATCTTATCTAACTCTCCGTTGACACGACAAAGAAGTTCGTGTGACAATAATCGACTTGTCATTCTAACATAGAAACACATTGTTGTCTAACAACAATCGACTCGTCATCCTCACAATGATACACATATTGTTGTGGGTCAACAACAATCGGCTTGATGTTCCAACAATAGCGTAGGTAAAAAGGGCTTTGTTGCCAAATTCCAGACAACAATGAAAGCAACAAAGGAAAGAACGATCCAGCGCCTATATAAACCACGGGATAGCTCACATACACAGCAGTCATGATACGACAGTGATACAGAGACGGTGATACATTGTGTTTCATCGAGTGAAGAATCGACATAAATTAACAGTCAGTGAACAATGCTGAGGTAACTGTTAGGATAAATAAATAAATGAACTGTATAAATAATAGTGTACGAAATAAACAGAACTGTATATAGTTAATAAATAAGTGTTAAATAAATGTTGGTGTATTCCTGTGTTGTAAATACTCTTGTGTATATAGTTGTATAATGACTTTATATTCTTCGTTAATTATTCTTTTATTTTATTAGTCAGAATTTACTGTTTTGTTTCTGTTACGTTAAAGAAGTATTTTCGTTTGAGTGTTTAACTGTTGTGTTAAACGTTTATTATTGTAAATAAATCATTTCCACCATGAACTAGAACAGTTTTGTTACAATAGAAAGGTAAATTGACCTCGTAGTAAATCTGCACCTTTTATTTTTAGAAGTTAATTTTTTACAGGACAGTTTTTGCACTAGGACCCCCAATCCTGGCGGTACGGCCTTGCTGACAACGCTGTGACCCTTGTGAGGATCATGCCTGTAGTACAGACAATATTTTTCAATTTGGAAGAAAAGTCTATTTTAAGACTAAAATTTGTTTTACATCGTTATACAAAATTGTTACTATAGAAGTGAGAGAAGATAGGAAAATATGATGATGAAAAACGTGAACAAATAAAACGTCTTATTTATTCTGTATAATAGTAGTTCCTTATTCATACAGCACATTATAATTTAAATTACGCGCATTTATGAAAGTATTCATTTAGCCGTATTTTAGCGAACTGTTTTCCAACATACAAGCTGTTCAAAAGTTTAACCCCTGGTCAAAATTACCCCACAACTCGGTTTTTCTGCTATATTTCTTAGTGGTTAGGCCGCTGCACCAGAATCAGTGCCGGCGGGCTGGGCCTGGCTACGAGGATGGAAATTAGGTCACTGCGGTCATTCAAGGTCATTGTGGGCTACATTAGAGTTGAGGAATAAATAACTTCACGATGAAAAAATCACTGTAGGCCCAGCCGTCTAAAATGATCACTGTGATCTGACAAGAGATACCTACGTTCCAAAGTAACGTATGTTGTTCTATGTCACCGCAATCACGACGGCTGCCCCAACCGAGTAGTCGACCAACGCCGATGTAACGTATGGCCGAGTGTTTGCTCGGTCGGACGGCATTCGGCGTGATCAGTCGTCTAAAATGATCACTGATCTGACAAGAGAGAACTACGTTACAAAGTAACGTCTTGTTACACGTTCCCCACCAGCTCCCCCCGTTGGAACGTCTATATTTTCTGTAGAATGTTCTCGACGACAATAACAATCACTGCAGGTAGCATGTTTTTGTAAAGCAGGTAGCCAAATCCCAACCTTCATAGAATTGCCCGAAGAAGGCAATGCAAGTGTAGGAAGGTTTTCGGCCCAGCGAGATGTTTCTAGAACATTCGACCAGGCGGACTCGAAGTTATAAATGCGGTGCGAGTTAGGCAATCAGTCAGTCAGATTTCGTGTGTGAGTGAATTCATACGGCAAACGTACAGTGGGTTACAAATAACTGTGACATAAATTGTTCAGTCGGTGCAATAATACCGAAGTAGCTAAAGAGATAGAAGATAAATGAACGGTGTAAATACTAGTGCGGTGTGCGCTGTGCGGTTTAATAGACCATTGATTTCGATTATATAAAATCTGGTTGAACATAAACAATCTCTTGTATATAGTTAATAGTTAAGTGTGCTGAATAAACATTGGTGTGTTTATGTGTTGTAACAATGACCTTAGATTTTTATGTCGTATTCTAACTCCCTGTCATATAGACTCTAGAACATTATATATACCAAGATCCCAGACCCACCAGACCTACGTAATTTCAGTACAGCTAATATTATATCGGTAAATGTACAATATTTAGATAAAAATGTATACCGATTTGCTAAAGCGGGGGTCTTTTAGAGATAACATATTCTAAAGGTACATAAAACACGTGCTTCCCTACGTACGCAATGGTATTATGCGTGCATATGGGTGCGAGTGAGAGCATTAGGTGGTTTTTTGACAGCTTTATGAAATTTAGGTTTTTTATTTATTTACACACACACAGAATAATCCATGAGTTCAAGAGAGAAAAACTTTATATGGATGCAAATAAACCACCTACATTTCATGAATCTGTCAAAAAAAAATTATTTCACTTTAAGCACTAATATTAAATGGGCCATTTTACGACCGCTATACAGGTATGAAAAGCAACTATTTTATAGAAGGGTGTGCAAAAACAAGTTTTGAACACTTGATATACCATCTTTGAGTAGACGGAGGTAGACAAGAAACGGGGCTGGCTGCTGGATGAATTAATTCAATTCTTATTACACATGTATTGAAGTAAATTAACACATTACACTGACGACACGGTTTTATTGCTATAGTATGACTCAAAATAGGCATGATGACAGTATAAAAAATCAAAGAACAAAATATGGTTTTGGAGAAAAATATATATTGAACGGATTCTAAAAAATGACCCAGTGTTAATATAAACATTGAGATTAATAAGATTTTTAATAAAATAAAGGTATAAAATACTGCAATTGGCCATGTTGACTGAAACACCGAATGACGTCACGCCTTCTTAAATCAAAGAGAATATAAACACTTGAAGTAAATAATCACAGTGTCGCTTAAGTTTTTGTTGCGATCATTCACTTCTGCATCATTTATTTAGTTGATTTGTTGTTTATTACTTTTTTTGTGATATTTTTATAACACTCATGTCATACGTTATTTTTGAGGTTAGTTAACTCGCAAGTAAATAAAGCCATACTATTTTTACTACTAAGTACCTACTTTTAAAAATATACTTAATATAAATCATAGCATTTACATAACTTTCTACGAAATACCTCTGCACGACACCTCTACACCCATAAATACTACATGGAATGTCACCTTTAACTAAGGCGTGACGTCACAAACGTTTACGCAATTACTTCAAAATAGAAAGAAAAAAATGCAATAATTTGCGTTCAATTTAAAAAAAAAAATGTTTTTTTTTCGGAAATAGTAAAGACCTACATTATATAACTGGATTTCAAAATCTGTCATCATGACTATTGCTTCTGAATTATCAATCTTTCATTAAACATTTTATATTCACATCCCAAATAGTATCAAAATTCTATTTCATACAAACGATTTATGAATTATCCAACAAAATGATTAAATGTTTTTCGATACGACGTTTGGTCTAAAATAAATTTTAAAAATATAATAATAATTATAATAATATTAATGCGTTTAACGTATGTATGTATGTCATGACAGACGCTATTCGCACCATTACACTTCCCGGTATTTTCTACATTTTTGAACTTCAACTTAATTAATAGCAATAGGCGAATGAAGAAATTTTAGGACATTAGGAAAAGGTAGGCAAATTTTGAGCATAGGAGTTCGACAGGTAATCGGCCATGGCCTTAAATAAGGAACTATCTCGATATTTATCTGGAATTATTGAGGGAAACCATGGAAAACCTCGACAAGATGGCCGGTACAGAAATTACCGTTTCTCGGCGAGAGGCAGCAGGAAAAAGTCCCATCCACATCTGCCCCCGCCGGGATTCGAACCCGGTACCTCCCGAATGCGAGTCTAGTGCTCTCACTGCTATTCCACCCCGCTCGGTAAATTTTAAAGATATAACGGGGTGGTACTGTAGGACACAGTTGGGGGAAAAATGCTTCGATCAAATTATTATTTGGTAGATAAGCTTAAAAATGCTTGCAAATTAAAAATTCGTTTTCAATGCGCCGAAATACACGCAGATTTATGTTTTTGGTACGATCAAGGTTTCAGATACGATATGTGCCACCCTGTACATATTGAAACAGAAATACGCAATACGCATGCAGAACCCGATGATAGAGTGAGAAAGAAGAGTTTTGACAAGTGATTGTGCAATCAGAGCGGTTCGAAGCGCGACAATTGCGCGTCATTAATTAATAACTATTGAGCATCAAAAATAGATGCCGTGAATAGAAAGTAATTTGGGTACAATAGGGGCGCAATGAAGTGGTTATATCGGTCTGAACATCTGCTCTGTTCAGATTCTGCATTCTATAATACACTACACACAGTATTGTACAATGATGTGTTTCTGCAATAGGTGTGATGAACTTAGCGTTAATAATGGGACCTTGATTTTTGACCTACAATTCACTAAAAAAACCTTTTTATGAACGTTGAAATTTTAATGAAAAATGTGTTGTATAACCCTTCATATTCAGAAGGCAAATTCGATATTACGTTTTTTCAGAGATGTGACGGATGTCTTACACTAGAACTCATGTATTTTCAACTTCTGCTTAATCGTCACTTCGTGGCGGTCATTGATTGATCACAAAAAAATCTTTATTAATTTGAAGTTATCAAACGTATTTTTCCATTAGCTGATGAGCGTAGGAGATACTTTGAGTAAGGACGAAAAACTTTAAAATACATGAATAAATGAGTTGAAAATACGGTAATTGCTCGTATTCCTCTTGGGAGAAGAAACTATGACTAATTTAACCTTATCATTTGGGGGTCGGAAATGCGTCATTTTTTTATGATAAATACTCATTTTTCTTATTAATTTTTCACGTACCTTATATTTTACCGTTAAATTACAGTTAAAATTATTGACTTTTTTAATTTTTAACGTTGTACTTGTGAATAATTGTAACAAAAAAAGTAATTTGAACAGGAATTTCATGACGTCCCACGATTACCGTGTATTTAACGGTAATTTTTACTGAAATTTTCTATCCGTATACAAAGAATTTTATGTAATAGTATGAGACATATTAGCTGTACTGGTCCGCACGTTGACCGATGTACACGCATGAGATATAAGTAACTAGAGTACGCTAGTTGGTATGCTTGCCATAAGTGAAAGTGTCCTCAGTTGAGAGAGAGAACGCTGTAGAAATTCCAGAAAAAAACAGATATTTGTTTACTCAAATCACCATTGTTTTGTATCATTAGTTACCATACAGATAAGGAGCTGTTCTCTGTTTGAATTGCAGACACTTTCACGGCCCACTCGCGTACTCTAGTCTAATATCTTCATGTGTGCACGTCGTGCACCGATACAATTTTGAACCGGTCGGAAGTGTCTCGACCGGTTCGCCGGCCATACGTGTCGTGTGTTATACCGCTCCAAATAGGCAACACGCGGATATCTGAAATACCTCTTTTACTGCGGTTATATAACGTGGCCTCGACACCGATATTTTTTTTTTTTAAACCGCAACCTATGGCTTCAGGATTTAACCCATGTACCAGCATCTTATTCCCTAAAAAAATACATTCAAGACTGGGACACAATGATGGATAGGTTACCAGAAATAGGGATGGGTAGCAAGGAAAGCAAAATAGACATAAAAATGCAGGACCAACACAAACACGAAAGTCTTTCGTAAATGGATTAATAAGGTTAGGAACGATACAGTAGGAATAATAAACTTACGAATTGCTAATTTTTAAATAGATATATTGTTTTTAATACAAAATTCGTTAATTCCGTCGTATGCTTGAAAGTTCATAGAATTAAGAATGTGACACATATTAATTGGAAGAGAGAATCCTAGGGTTTTTAGCAAGTGGATGAAATTATTAACGTTGTAGTTTTGGCACGAAAGAAAAATAGTTGGCAAAACCAAAAGTGTACATCCCGCAAGTTTTCCACTGTACCTACATATTATAGGTAATGAAAAAAAATTGAGAAAATAGATTTCAAAAAACCAATTAAAAAAATAGAAAAACAAAATAAAAAAAAAATGGAATAGAAAAAAAAGTATTACTTGTGTCAACGGGAATCGAACCCGGCACCTTGCTATGGACCAACGCTTTTAACCGCTCGGCAATTCCGATATCGCAGCTTGCGTTGTTATTGTGGTATAGCAGTGTAGCAGGTATTCTACGTAAACAGTAATAGGTATTTTTTGTTTTTTTTAAGGTTTTTTATTTTAACTATTAGCTGTCAAAAATAATAAAATAAAACTGTTTATAAAAATTAAACTACTGAACACATTTATGTGAATTTAAATAAGGTTCTGGTCTGATACTAAACAAAGTGAATAAAATATAACCCAAGGCAATCCGACCAAAATTGCTATCTGTAGAGTCGTGACGTACGTACATACGTACAGAACAACCGACAACTGCTGTTTGTAATTTTCAATTACAATTTTAATAGTATTTATGAACTTGAATTGATTTAAAAATGGTTCTGTTTTATATATCAGAATCTCCTCTTTTCAAAAAGCTTCAATTTGAATGGATTTCGTGTGAAATTAACTTAGATATAACTTCTTATATGAACGAAAGTCAGCTCTGACGCACAAAGCGACAATAAAGCACATACCGCTAGTTTAGCGATTTAGGTCACAAATAGCACTGTTATCGCATGTACAGAAAGGTGACACCGATATTTAACGAATATTTATTTGTTTACACCTTTTTTTTTTAAATACACCAAATTGACGTACAAGAATTGTTTAAAGTGGAGTACGCCATTTACGTCGTTTTAAAATAATGCAACAAAATGTGAATACTGATTTCAACAGCTAGAACAAAAAATGTGAGAATTGACGTTTAAGGAGTATTATGCTAATTCAGTGTCGAAGGACGATAACACTGTTCCACTCCACTGACGGTGGAGTGTGGAGACGCGCGCGTCTGCTGTGTAGAATCTGCATAGAGTACCTCCAACCAGTGGCGCACGCATAAAAACCTTTACATACCAAGATTCCAGACTCGCCAGACCTACGTCATTTCAATACTGCTAAGATTTTATCAGTAAATGCACAATATTTCGTTAATATGTTAACCGGGGAATTCCCTTTTTAATTACGCAGCATATAACGGACGCGAGCTCTTTCACTAGGACGTGTCAGTACGTCACGCCCGGAGAACGCAATTTCATAGTATTATTTTTTTTATTTATGCTTAAATTATTCTTCTTGAAAAATAAAGTCCCAAAGCCGGTTTTCCAATTACTCCTTGTAAAATCTTAATTTCAGCTTCATTTGTATCCTTCCATTTTCGAATTCTCGAACGTGGTTTCAGCTCAGGATCACCCGTTCCAGGGCGTAACATATATTTCAAGGTCGTATTCATATGTCCTACCCGTACACGCTATTGTTTACGTTTGACGTATTTATACGTCCCGCTCGGTTAACAGGTTAAAAACGTATGCCAAGTTGCTAGCTTAAAAGCGGGGGCTTTTTAGAGATAACAGGTTTTTAAGGTACATAAAACACGTGCTTACCTACGTACGCAATATTATTATGCATGCATATGAGTGCGAGTGAGAGCATTAGATGATTTTTTTTGACACACTCACACAGAGTAGTCCATGAGTTCAAGATATAAAAACTCCATGGAAACAAATAAACAACCTACATTTTATGAAGCTGTCAAAATCATCTAATGCTCTCTCAGTCGCACTCAAATGCATAATACCATTGCGTACGTAGGTAAGCACGTGTTTTATGTACCTTTAGAAGCCCTCGCTTTCAAGCTAGTAAATTGGCATGCGTTCACTAAATATTGTACATTAACTGATAAAACCTTAACAGTACTGAAATGACGTATATCTGGCGGGTCTGGGCTCTTGGTCTATTACTTTACTATATTAATTTCAAACTTTATACAAATTAATGACAGAAAAGTTCATCAAAAAGCAAAAGTATTGTACAATTTTAAATATTGAATTTTTGTCTAAATAAATAGGTACCTACCCACTTGTGGAGTTGGAATGATAAAATTGAAAAAATAATATGTAAATATAAATGGAATAAAAAAAAAACAAAAAAAACATAATGGCTCTGACCGCGGGAAACGTACCTACAACCTTATGTGTATAAGATAAGTCGCTGTACCTCTCATCCACCGTAGTCTAATACTATATAGACGGTTTTTATAGTGTTTGTACGGTATACATGCATCAGCGGGCCGTTTCTCAAGGTTTAATTCCTAGACCATTTTTCGTTGCACTTTCAATCGCATGAATCGAATTTGCACTACTGTACGAAAAGAGATTTTAGTTCTAAAATTTAATAGAAGAACGTGTGAGCCTCACCCAGATAAGAAGGGGGGAAGTGAAACTTCTTTAAAGTTATGAACTTGTTTCATTGATGCGTTATACATTTTGCGTAACCAAAATTATTTACTTATATTTCTCCGCCGTTGAATCATTTCCCTTTAACGTTACAGAAAATATCAACCAGATACGTCGCTAAAAAGTCTTTAATTAACACATATTTATAGTGCGCCACTGGACAGATACAGGCGGATATGGTAACATTGTAAAGCTTTGTATGATGGTTACTTGAAATTCTGTATCGCAAGTTCCTTTGGGAGCAGTAGGACGGGAATTGTTCTAGTGTCTCTCCCGATCCCACTCCATATCACCTTCGATATCTATATATGTAGTAGTGTATCCCAGCAAAAACATAAATGTGATAAAAGAGCCAAGTTCGATACAAAACACATGAAAGAAGTGAGATTTTCACTTGGCAAGTTCTTATAAATGACTCGTGTATGTGTAAACTTACCACTCTTTTTTTTCAGCAAAGCCACTTTTTCTGTGTATCGAACTTGGCCCTTCTTTAACATTTATGTTTTTGGTGGGATTCCAATACTTTTTGTAAAGTTATATTCTTACTTATTCTACTTAATGAAATATTATATAGACACATTATATCATCGAGAGAAGAGAGAGATACCTGGATATGGATAAAGAGACAGCTAGAGCCAGCCTCATGACCAAATGGCAGGAAGACTGGAGTAATGGGGTATACGGACGCTGGACATACTGGCTGATATCGGATATCCTTAGATGGCTAACAGCATATATTTAATAATAACCTATATGAATCATTGCCTATCTACTCAATGTGCGGTGAGTGTATGCAACAAAGCTTATCAAGAATATATCTGCGTCTCTTTCTTCGATGTAATTCCATGATTTCTCCGATGATAGGATTGGTTGTTGTAAAGGGTGTTTTTTTTGGAGGTTTGGTTTTGAAATTGGCAACACCGTTTCAAGTGACAGTTAATTTGACAGTTGACAGATGATTTGTGGTCAGTATGTTTTGCCATTTAATCATGAATAGACTTACATCAGTACAACGCTTGCAAATTGTGCAAATTTATTTTGAAAATTATGGTTCAGTTTGCCAAACTAACCGTGCGCTACGTCCATTTTACGGTCGACATAATCGTCCATCCGAGCAAGTTATTCGGAAAACCATGGATCGTTTTCGAACTACGCATACTCTAGTTGATAATACGCATCCACAAAGACGCCATGCAGTGCGCACAGAAGATGCCATTGCTGCTGTGGTGCGTAGTGTTGAGGAGGACCCGAATGAGTCGATACGCTGTCGTGCACAGCAATTGGGACTGTGCCCATCCACGTTGTGGAAGATTTTGCGAAAAGATCTTGGCTTACGAGCTTACAATATCCAGCTTGTGCAAGAGTTAAATCCGCGTGACCATTATGCTCGCCGTACGTTCGGTGAATGGGCCGAAAACAATATTCAGCTTGATCCTCTTTTTCAACGCAAAATTTTGATCTCACACCTATGGATTACTTTCTTTGGGGATACGTGAAGTCACTAGTCTACGCCGATAAACCACAGACGTTGGATCACTTGGAAGTCAACATTCGCCGCGCTATTGGCGATATACGGCCCCAGATGCTCGATAAAGTGATCGAAAATTGGACTTCCCGATTGCGCTTCATTCAAGCCAGCCGTGGCGCCCATATGCCCGAAATCATATTTAAACATTAATGGCATAAAATTATATTTTAAACAAAGCCAACAACGTGGCCAGCAACCTTATTTTTACGTGTTTTATTTCATTTTAAACTTGTATACCTCTAAAAAAAACACCCATTACTTGCATTCAACCCGAATAAAGTATCTCTGTTTCAAAAACTTTGTCTTTTTCTATGACGTTAAAATAGGCGTACCCAGCTTTTGGCCCAAAAGGGGGCAAATTAGAAATTTTCTCCGTGCTTGTTTTACCCTTCTGGATACGCCAGTGCTTACGGCGTAAAAAAATACAGAAGTATATGTTTGCCTCCTAATTGTTCGGTTGCGATTTTCTTTCAATGCTCGGTATAGAATAAAAGTATATGACTAACAGTTTGGAAAAGTAGACTACTACTTGACACAGGCGCTATCGAGCCACGAGTGCCTTCGAAAGTATCTCAACCAACGTCGTCGATCAGTCCTCCTGTCATCAAGAAGACGATGCTGAACATACTCTCTTCAACCGCGCTATGTGGGATGAAACAAGAATAGCGTACTCGCAAGTAACCAGGAAGCAGTTCGGTATAGCCCACATGATGGGGACCTAGTTAAAGGAGAAGAATCTTGGGCCAATGCCTACAAGGCAATGAGCGCAATCACCGAAACCAAGGGAAAGGAAAGTAACTGAGGAAAAACGACCAGCGCTGGTACTGAAGTAATGCGAAAGCGGTTCATGGTACCGAATGCGTAAAAAAGGCGGTGAGGTTTTAGTTAGTAGGAATCTACCTGTTGAGGACCAACGAGTGCCCATGAGTGTTTCCTCATCTCCGAAAAAAAAGACGCATTATAGTTATATATACCATACTTCATTATATCAAAGTTATATACTGCACTTCATTATAACATCCGAGTAGACACGAGTAATGTTAGGAGGACCGGGTGATGCATTGCACCGGATAGATCAGATGTCACAATCCTTTTTGGCCGATCAATCAAAATGTAACTATAAAGAACACGGCTCGAGTCAATGAACATTTTCATTTTAAAACAGTCCACTAATAAATTAGATTAAGTTTATTGAGAAAATTATTACAAACTGTGAAACGTGCTATTTATATTTTCTCAAAGTATTTATTTCATGTTTACGTTTTATAATTTATTTTTATGTATTATAAAATTACACTTCAGATGCGGAACTCGAAAAGTGGATCACTTGATCGAATGGGTCTTTTGGTAACCCGCAAGTTATAGGTTGCCGACGCCTATATAATGATCTTTAAGTCAGTCAGTGAGTGCTCAAAATAGTGATATTTGGACACTCATATATTGAAAACTATTCCACCTAGACGTATGAAATTTGGAATACTGTCTTTTATGCCAATCTGAATCCCCCCGAGTTCCGTCACGTAACTAACCTCGGAGATAGAGAGCTCTTAACCGGGCATGCACCCCTGAGAAAGCATCTGCACACGACGGGGATACGTCAGGAATCGACACAGTGCAGAAAATGGAGTAGGTACGAAACAGCCAACCATTTACTGTTCGAATGCGAGGCCCTAGCCTTCAGGAGAACAACCATCTTTGGATATGATGAGAACGGAGTAATTCCTCAGGACAATCTAGTCACCAATCTTCTGGAGTTCATGAGGAGATCCAAACTATTGGAGGACTAGATCCAGGACAAGGGAAAGCACAAAAATTCTTCTATGATGACGTGCATAGAGGGCTATTATACCCCAAATTTATTCATTCATTCATAGAGGGGGTCGAAATGGTTCGTGTAAATATTAGCACAATGCTTTGCGAGAACTTGGTCGGCGCAACCCGTGCGCTATGATAGGTATCGTACCTTCCTCCGTTCCCTAACCACTACTTCCCTACTTATTCCCTCGTTTAGATTTCATGTAGTAGATATAGGTACCGCTGTAGACTGAAGCTTACCTAACAATAATATTGAAATTTGTCAAAAAAAAAAAGGGTAATCGAATTACTGTCATGTCAAAGTATACAAAACTCATATTTTGTTTTAAATTGACTGGAACAATTGAACATAAAAGAAATGTTGTACCTACACTATTTGATTACGCCATGTTAAATCCGCGTTAAGTCGGAAGAAAATTCTGCTTTATTGAGAAATGTTTAAAAGCTAATTGTTTGAAGTAAATTAAAAAAGAATTATTTCGCTTTAAAAACGTGGTATTTTAATTTTTAATTTTATTATTTTCTTTTTAGTTAATAAAAACGTGGTAAAAACAAAAATACATCGTAAAAAAATAAAAATATTGTATGACTCATAGGGGGCTTGTTACCACGACGCTCTAACCAACTGAGTAACGATCGATAATTGTAAGGCGGTAAATAAGTAAGAATGAATTTTATGTATTTATTAAGATTACTTATTTTCTTTTATTATTGCCTTCTTTATTTTAGTATTTTCTCTTATTGTCATCTAATTCTATGTTATGTTAAAAATTTCAAATCTCTATCTCATCAGGCAGTTAGTTTAAAATCAATTACCCTGTTCTGCCCGAAATTCACGAAAAGCAAGTTAATATAATAATAATAATGCGTTTAACTTCCGTTTCTCGACTTTATGTCATAACAGACTCCATTCGCACCATTACTATTTTTTTCTACCACACTTCCCGTTATTTTCTACAATTTTTAATCTTCAACTTAATTAATAGCAATGGGCGAATGAACGATTTTTTAGGAAATTAGGATAAGGTAGGCAAATTTTGAGCATAGGAGTTTGACAGGTAATCGGCCATGGCCTTGAATAAGGAACCATCTCGATATTTATCTGGAATTATTGAGGAAAACCATGGAAAACCTCAACAATATGGCCGGTACAGGAATTACCGTTTCTCGGCAAAAAGTCCTAGCAACATTCTGCCCCCCGCCAGGATTCGAACCCGGTACCTTCGGAATGCGAGTCCAGTGCTCTATCCACTATGCTAGCCCGCTCGGTATAAACGTGGTAATAATAAAATACCAGAAGCCCAACATCGTCTATTTTGGCTGGACAAGTCGGATAAAAACCCAAATATATTAGGTTAAAACGGGACTACTGGTAACATTACATAGAACAAACCAAAATGAGCAAAGCTATCGTAAATTTATTGTGAAATAGAGTCTAGTCTATAGCCGACTAACAAATATACAAAATAAAACGTGAGAAAGTAAGAAGACTACAGAACCAACAGTCGAAAGAACATTGGGGGAAACGAAAGTGAATTTAATAGAATAACTTTTTGAAGCATCATCTTCTCGCTAACAAAAGAAACTTAACTCTCTCACAAAAAGTAAAACGCGAAAAAGAAAGAAATGTAACTTAAATTCACATTAACCACCTGGTTCAACAAAAGTAAGAAGGAAAAAATTACCGCCTCCATGATTCGGTGAGATGATTTTCTAACAATATAAATAATGTTATCTAAATTAAATTATTATGTTATTGATAAAAACTTATTTTGTATCGCGTGTCTTTCGTTCTTACGCCACTTCGTCAAAACATATAGACAGTGCGTCCTCCATTAATGACAACAGATGACGGCTTGAGAATAGCCGAGCATGTAGCGAAGTTGTTATTAACATGGCTTCTCTATTAAAAGCTTTTCATTCCCAGATTCTATTTCGCGAACTGATAAAATATGATTAATGGATATTCAATTTATTACAAAAATAATACTGTAACGAGACGCCACTGGAGGTGACAGCAATATGCACATTGTTGTCGGAACCGCAACAATACGGACATTGTCGTAGACAACAATACGCGACATTGTTATCGGAACCGCGCATAAGAATTCCGACTTTTCGAGAATGTTTCAGAATGCACCTGAAGAGCTATATACCTAAGTGGAGCAGCAACGGGCAGTCAGTCAGTGTCAGTCAAGAAGCGAACAGTGCGCGAACGACATGAATAAATATACGCGCTAAATAAATTGAGAACTGTGTAAATAAATAACAGATAAGTGTGCTAGATAAATTTTGGTGTGACTTGTGGTATATAATAGTGTTGTTATTAGTGCTTAGAATTCATTAATTGTTGTTTTTTCGTTATTTATTTTATTTCATTATTGCAGAGAAGTATTTTTTAGTTTGTTTTTGTAAATACCACCGACAAAGAATAGTTTTGTCAGTTTCGTTACAAAACATTGAAAATATGAATTTGTGCTAGGTCCAGGTAGCTCTGGATGTTGGCGGCCTAAAAAAAAAAGAAATGAAAAGTAACAAAGGCATTTGATTTTGACAGTTACCTCAAGCAATCTCTTCCTGAAAGTTAATTAAAAGTAGACCCATGCACCAAACGGAAATTCCGGCAAAAATAAACGTCACTTCCAATATTTATTCAATTGAAGAATTACATTAAGTAAATGCGTCCAAAGCAACGTTTATACTACACGCACAGTATAAGCACTTGCATATAAAGACATCAAACATGTAATTGTCGTCGTACGCGCGTGGCTCACGGCATCAGCTGTTACAATTTGAACGTTTTAGGGTGGATATAACCATTAAAAACCTCTTGATATTGTCATATAAACTGTATATATAGGTATAGTGCCGAGCTGTGGTAACGACAGCAGCCTGCACCCCGCCAACAGTGCGACGAGGTGCTTCTATCTATACCTCAGTTGGGACTGGAAACTGGGAGATGCAGTATGTACTACCTTCGCAGTATAGCTATCCAGTACATAGCCAATGCAGGGACGACAAAACTATTGATAATAAGGGCGCCAAACGCCACCTATACCTATATATCAAATGCAATTATTTCAATCGTCTAGATTTGTCCTACATACCGTGCTATTTTTACTTGACTACGGCGAAGCAAAAGAAGGGTTATGTGTTTGGCCGGTATGTACGTGAGTATGTATTATGGAGGGTATAGGTTAAGGAGAACCATCTCTGTGTGTCCGTCAAAAAGCGTTAATTCAGGGGACCGCCACTGCCGCAAAAGGGTAAATTTTAAAGCAAGCGTATGGAGAGCAAAAATTATTAGAGTAGGGTAGAAACGTAAACGAGAAAAAAAGAATTTCTGCTTTTTTATGACGCACTTTTCGAAAGTAAAATAAAAAATGAAAAAACAATATGATATAAAATTAATTTTTGATTTAAATGTCATTTTTAAACGTGCTATTATGCATTTAGTAGTAAATAAACGATTACACTAATATGAATAAACTATAAAATGACTAAAAAATATGAGTAAAAGCTAACAAAAATTAAATCACTCTCAACACTATCTCACGGCAGATTTTTAGGTTATATTTATTAAATTATTTTTGGACTACGTAAACAGTTTAGATTTTATATACTGCAGTGTTATTAACGACTCTAATCATTGAAAATACTAAATTTTCCAACTCAGCGCACTTCAACTCGTTTATAACTACTAAAAATGGTAAACATCTGCTAAATGCGTCGATTTTCTTCCAAAAACAAAAGGGCACTTCATATTTGCACATCAAACTTTCTTTCAAAATTTGGTTTCAATCCGTTCGATCTGTATCGAGTTCACAGACATACAGATAAACAGACGTTTTCTAAAAATTGTTTTTTGGACTCAGGAGATCCCGAACCGAATTTTTTCTAAAGTTTTAAAAATCAAATTTTGACCTAAATTAGCACAACTCACTTATGGAGTTGGAATGGAAAAAGAGAGCCATTCAGCAGCTCGCGTATGATTGGCTGCGCGAACTATTGTAAAAAACAACATCAATGGTTCCGCGACTATTTGATTTTATTTTTTCGCGTTGGTGCTTCTATACTGCGGTTATACAGACCTAACTGATAAATTAGAGGCTGAGTAGGGACTTTGTTACTTGTTACGCACAGTCATATATGTTGTGGCAACTCAAGTATCATTAGAGAGAGTAGAACGGGGACTCCCTTTTGGGGGTGCAACGATATAAAAACGTTTAAGGTTCACCCTGTGAACGTACAATATACATAAGAAAGTTCTTCCCCCATTAGTACGATGAAAATATATGTCTATCCCATTGTCAAGGGATGAAATAAATGATGAGACAAAAATCATTATGATAATAAAAATCGTTTGTAGTTTTGTTACTGACGACTAGCCCAAAAAGTGACCATAGAACTTTTTAATATTGCAAAAGATAGACTAAACACTTTTGTTTATTTATATACTTTTTAAGGTTCCATATGCATCCGATGAAAAAACGGAACCCTTAGGCCTCTTGTTAACGACAACGGATAACGGCCCGATTTTTGTGACGGGCGACGGGCCGACGCGCAGTGTTCAATAGGTTAGTATAGGTGTTTGTTAATGCGACGGGCATATAACGTTGCAACAAAACTCAACGGATACGTGCACGTCACCCCCTCGGCGTGACGGCGGTCGATCCGATGCAGTGGACCACGTTATTTCATAGAAGTCTGTTGACGACGACGGATGTGAAGGCACGTTTTTATACTTTATACCTACGTACTTAACTTGTGCTGCTCAATTATGGAGAAAAGAGATATTGATATGGATTTATTAATTAGCCTTGTTCATAATAGGCCAGTGTTATGGGACAAGACTTTAGAAAATTACAAAAATAAACAAGCTAATTTTGCGGCATGGAAAGATATCTGTATAATGCTAAATGAAAATTTGAGACATTATCTGATAAAGAAAAAACTCTCTTTCTAATAAAATAGGTTGAACCCATAGCTTTCTCCTTTTTTTTCGTAGCTGCTGTTTTTTGTATAAATAGTAGGGTACTACTTCTTACAACGGACGCGCTCACGTTATATTTAAAATCTTTAAAAAGAAGTTTTACTTCAAAAATGCGTTTACTGAAGAATACCTAAATTATTGTAATTTCTATCGTTTGGTATTATTAAAAATACAATGATAATAGAGTAATGCAAACTTCACCCAGCCCTTTTCAGTCGCACAAAGCTCCCACCCCATCGTGTAATGTACAATTGAACGTACTTCGAGTACTCGTTGGCAATACAATTTTTCTATTAGCGACCGAATTACGTACAATAATATAATATATAATTTATTGTAATAGATTCCATATTATATATAATATATATATATACGGACTGCAAGCATAAGCTTGTCGATTGTAGGGGATGTCAATCACACATGCATATTTCTGGCCGCAGGTTCAAAGTGATTTATGTCGAATTTTTACCCAAAGCCAAAAGAAAGACTACTATACACGCGTGTAAAGGCCGCTGCACACGAGGCTAGAAACGCTGCTAGATTCTTTGCTAGATTTGCCTACTAGTTTTCTAGCGCTGGTTTTCTCGATTGCTATTAAGTGCTCGCTTCACACGAGACTATTTTTCAAGCTTGATTTGTGGATAGATCTGGTGCAAGCGCAGTGACAGTTCGAATATAAACACAGAGCTAAACGTGTCTTATCTGACAGAATGCGACACTTTGTTGGTGTTTGTTCAAGTGCCCACGTGACAAGATACTGCTACTTGATTGGTTCTTGCTCATACCAGCAAATCTCGCAGGGAAAATAGTCACTGTTCTAAAAACCTATCTTGTGAGCTAGCAGGCCAGCCCGCAGTGACGTCACTTCTAGATTCGTACCCAGCCTACTGGCTAGCAAAACTCCTAGCTAGATGTATTCGCTATGTGCAGCTGCTTGGAAGGGAGGCGCTGAACGACCGTGCGCGCTTAGCGACGAAAGTTGGCATTTTTTACGGCACATGTACTGATTTAAAATCAAAGGTAAAAATAGAATAAAATATAACAATAATTTAATATATAATATATACATATCGTACATACTGAGTAGTGAATACTAATATTATTGAACTATTCGATCACAGTTTTTATAAATTTTAACTTTTCTTTTTTCACATACTAATATTATAAATTCGAAAGTAAATTGCTAAACAAATTTCGATAAAATTTGGCAAAGAAATGGATTGCATACTGAGGAAGAACATGGGCTACCTTTTGTCTCAAAAACAACCCTGAAGGGAGTGAAATAGGGGATAAAAATTTGTATGGGGAATCCATCAATATAAAAACACTAGCGGTCCCGTCCGGTTTCACCCGTGTGAAAAAGAACGACTGTCGGGACAAACTAAATTTAAAATAGAATAATATTGAATATTCGATACTGCGATCGTAGCGCAGTCTGCCGGATCTAATGTAAAACATTCCAAAATCAACAAGTACTTACAAAATAAAAAAAAATATAAAAAACATTTTCCAGTGGACCAAATTGTGAATCTAAACCATTCTCGAATCCCCTTGAACACACACAAAACATTTCATCAAAATCGGTCCAGCCGTTTAGGAGGAGTTCACTGACATACACACGGAGAGAAGAAATATATATATATAAAGATTGTGTGGTACTGAAATACGGTGGAGCTGAAGGCTCCACTAATGTTGTTGCTGCCAAGCAGGGTGCAAACCCATGAGGCACTACTGTAATATGAAGAAGCCAAAACTGTTGTCGTTGTCGTGTGGGGCGCAGCCACGTGAGACATAACTGCAACCAGGAGAAGCCTATTGTTGTCGCTGTCGTGTCGTAATTTATTCGCGTGCGGAGCCACGGGTAACAACTAGTTAAGAGCTGTTGGTGACCCCAAAAAGAAATATACTAATTATAATAATGCGTTTAACGTACGTTTCTCGACTTTATGTCGTAACAGACGCCATTCGCACCGCATTTACTATTTTCCATCTATTACACTTATTGCCTACATTTTTCAACTTCAACTAATTAATAGCAATGGACGTTGAGGGAATTTTAGGATATTAGGATAAGGTCGGCAACTTTTGAGCACAGGAGGGCAGGTAATCGGCCTTCAATATAAGGAACCATCTCGATAGTTATCTGGAACTATTGAGGGAAACCATAGAAAATCCCAACAAGATGGCCGGTATTGGAATTACCATTTCTCGGTGACAGGCCGCAGGAAAAAGTCCCAGTCACATCTGGCCTCGCCGGGATTCGAACCCGGTACCTTCCGAGTACGAGTCTAGTGCTCTCACCACTACGTTACACCGCTCGGTATCCCAAAAAGAAATCATAATATTTGTTTCAAAAAAGCTGACATAAACCCATTCGCCTTGTGACCAAAGATTTATGTGGTGAGGGGTGTCGCATTTTGCTGGCGATAATTCGGCTCCACACACACAAGATCTGTGTACAACATTACATCATTACAGCCGCACATGCAATGATAATAACAATTGCATTGGAAATATAGATATTGTTATGTCATGCGAAAACTTAATGGAAAACTATCGTAATTGTTGTGAGCCAGGGGTGCACAATGGTTCATTCCTTTTATCCAATTATTTAATTGCAGTATTGATCTTTTCTAGATTGTTCTCCCATCACTACCATACGAACGACTAAACATCAGGCGATACGTTCCTATGCTATATACGCTATTTCAAAATATGTTATCAGAATATTTAGAGTGAAAATTGTCGAACTACTCGTCTACGATGATTAAAATAAAATATTTCGAGACGTCTCGAAAGGCTATTCAAAATCACTGGAGTATATATTATACAGTCACAGAATTATAATTTTTAAATTTTAATGAATCTGTTTTTGTAATTTTATATCTGTAATCATTTATTTCTTTAATGCGCTACGTTTTTTTTTTTTAATTAATGAAAACAGAATTCAATTCGAAAATATATATAGGTACACTATACTATATTTTTTTCGTACAGAGATAATTATATAAAAAAACTAGCGGACCCGGCGAACTTCGTACCGCCTAACAGTATAATATATATATATATCTATATAATTGGAACATCTATCTATCTATTTTATTTATTTTAAAATATACATGGACGTATATGTGTGTATGTCGAGCACTCCGGCTGCGCCGTCGTGCCCGGTGCAAAAGAACGAATGGGGATATTTGAATCTTTGATTAACGTCTGATTAGTACTCTTCAATAAATAAATTATCGACCAATTTTTCTAACAATTATATTGACAATATATAATTATAATTCAATAAATTTATTGAATTATAATTATATATTTTTGTCAATATAATTGTCAGAAAAACTGATCCTAATGACTCGCACAATGGTTTATTATAAATCAATGTTTTTTTAATTTTTGACAGAATTTTTTCAAATCATACATAAGGCTGTTTATATTTTAAAACCATGGATACGAATTTAAAAAAAAATTCGTGTCTTTAATAATAATTATAATCAAAGGAAGAAAAAAAATTTAAGGGTGGACTACCCCTAACATTTAGGGGGATGAAAAATAGATGTTGGCCGATTCTCATAGATACCGGATAAGCACAAAAAATTTCATCAAAATCCGTCAAGCCGTTTCGGAGGAGTTTGGCAACGAAAACTGTGACACGAGAATTTTATATATTAGATACGACCGAAAATGTAATAACTACCCCAAAATTTAAATTAGTAACAACATGGAAGTCACGTGGTCTTGCCCGACACAATAGCACAGCAGCACACTTGGACGCAGACTGCTGCCGATATACGCTCTTTCTCACACTGCAACTTACATATTATGTATAAGCACTGCTCACTCACACTCATGTAATTTTCTCGATCATCTGGCAGGCTGAATATCCCACCGGAATGATCTGTTTTTTTTAGAATATATATTTTTAATTATAAGGAATATGCTGTAAAAATTTCATCGTGCCTCAAATACATTTTTTCAGATTTTTAAAAAATCATTTTGCAAGCACTTCGCAAAGTTTTAGGCCCGACTAAATGATCCGGCTTATTTATTTTTTTAATCCTTAAACATTAAATTTGAAGTTATAAAAATTTCAAAGTGCCTCAAGAACATTTTTTGCAAAAAAAATATCTTCTTTTATAGTATAAGTGCTAATTTAGCCCCGCTACTTCTCAGCCAGGTGTGCGGTTCTGTATTTGGGTATTATAGAAGAAGTATTGAATAAGTTTTCAGCGTGCCTCAAATACCTACTCAAAAATGTCAACCAGCTCTCGGGCTACATAATCGAAAACTAAATTCATTCGTTATAATAACAATAATAGTAATACATATTCATACTAGGACAAACTAGTTAGCCTAGGCTAAACTGGTTTGTCCTATCGAGCTTAGGTCAAACCAGTTTGGCCTAGGCTATACCGGTTTATCCTATTGCATATAGGCAGAACTAGTTTGACCTAGGCAAAAGTAGTTTGTCTTGAATTCGGGTTTGGCCGGTAACATATATATACTAGCGTTCTGTCCCGGTTTCACGCAAGTGCGATAGATATAATTCTGCAAAATGTATTTCGTTTGCGACCCGGTGTCTGAACTAACAGCTTCTACCAGATTTGCTTCTGAACTAATAGCTTTGAGTGAATTCTATCAGATGTCGCTACTTGGTACTAAAACAGTTTTTTTTGTTTGCTTCTGAACTAATAGCTTTGAGTAAATTTTATGAGATGTCGCTACTTGTTACTAAAACAGTTTATTTGAGAAAACGCCGTAATTTTGTACAAAATATTTAATAAAAACTATTCTATAGCATAAGTTGAACCAAGAAAGACATATTTACAAAATTTCATTAAAATCGGTTCGGTAGTTTCGGAGATTACCCCGGACGAACATCGTCACACGAGATTTTTATATTTATACGCAGATATAGAGTTTTGACTACCAACATAACCAAATTTATAAAGATTTTTTTTAAATATTTCAAAAAATTTGAATTAAGTGATTTTATCTTTTAACCACGGATTTTATGTTATTAACATAATATTATATTATCATATACTGCGAACATTTCCATGAAAACATTATTTTATGAAATCTTTAATCTCAAACATTATATAATATAATATTAAAGTCGAGTATTTCAACAATCTCAGCGGTGGCCGGCGAAATATCTCGGAAATTCAATCCATTTTCGTCTGTTTCTTATTCTTTCCAACGTACTGGATTTCACAGAGTGACCAAATGTCATCTGTCTCGCTTGGCCATACGAGAAGATTCGTAGAAATCTGATATTATCAAAGATTAACAAAGTGCGCCGCTTTTACCCACCGACAACGCGTTTATACCGTGTATTGTGTCAGTCAATGAAACACGACCGTTGCTTGAGACGACCAACTTCCAAGTTCCAGTGTTATCTGGACGCAGTACCAACTCATATTATTTTATCCGACTCATGGTCATATTCACCGAATGTAAGCAGTTATTTATTCGGTTCATTTGTTCTTCAGGCAACTATTCCCCTGAATAAATAGCGATAATTCAATTCACCAACCATAATTGGGCTTTTGAATGAAATTTTTTTTTGTCATAAATGGAAAGATCGTATATAAGTTTTATAACAAAACTATTTTTCTTTTTTTTGTTTTCGTTATAATTCAAAAGTTATATCAAATTAAAAATAAATTTTTGTACCCAGTTCCGAGAACGCGCCGACATTTGCCGAACATAATGTGACGTCATAATGTTTTAGTCAATACACATGTAGAAGCCATTGATAGTATACTGCGTATATACATTTTACCATTATGACGTCACAACTGTCAAAAACAATTTTAGTGCGTTTGTAGTCACACGTGATTTTTTTTAATATTTTATCAATTTTAAATTGCTTATAATTAATTTAAAAAAAGTTTTTTGAAAGTTTTTCGCATCGATTATCAATATTATTTATAATAAAGTTTTAAAATACAATAAAAAAATCGATAATTATTTTTTTTTCAAAAGCCTAATTATGTTTACTGCAGGTATAAATCTATTCTGTCTTACTTCGAGGGCATAAATATTTAATCGCCGCCACGTAGATCATAATACCTAACCTATAAACGTGGAGTATTATATCTACAGACTGTTTTCTCTCGTAAATTTATTTATTAACTTTTTGTGAAGTATATATAGTTGTAAAACATTAAAATCAGTGGAAGTTTTGTGTGCAATTGGGTAAGGATAAAACATTAACATTTTTTGAAACTTTTTTTGACGTTTACACTAACCCCATCGGTCGGATTTTTGGGTGAACGTCAAAATATTCAACAAAAAGAGCAAGGAGTATAGTGCAGTGTACACTTATTATTTAACTAACTTTTCTACCTGATATTTTGTTTGGTTAATTGAAAGTAAATTTTATTCTAACGAATAAATTTGTTTCAAGATTAGTAACTTCTATTTTCAATCGAGTTCGGAAAAATATGGGCATTAAAAAAAGAGGTTTATCAATTTAGTACGACGTACAAATATGTTTTTTTTTTTAATGTTTGATCAGTCAAGAACAATTCGAAGGGCTAACCGATTTTATTCAGAATGGGACGGATTGGTATTTTATTTAAATCGTTTCAGTCGTTGTTAACTGACTTCAAAAAACGATTTTTCTTATATTACCTCACCTCTAGCACTTGTGAACAGATTTTGATGATTCTTTTCCTACTTAATTGGGCATCCCTTCAGGATTGCCTCTTGTAAGTTTTACTTAAATCGGTTAAGCCGTTTCTTTTTTTAGTTTTTTAACAAAATATCAAGGAATATGGTTAATAACGAACAAAACACATTTCCATAGTCACAAAAAAAATTAACCATCTCGTTTTTCTTTTGCATGTAGCAATCCTTATGATCATAAATTCATTTTCTTAGGAGTGACTTGGGGAGGGTGCAATTGGTCAAAAATCTCTGCCACTGGTATTTCCCGGTCATTTGGCTCTAACAGAACCTAAAAGGGAAGTGGCAGTAATTTTTTTAAATTTTAACCACCTTTGAGATTTTTTATCCCCCCTATCTTAAAATGGGTCCAGATTCCGCCTATATATCATATAAGAAAAAATGCTCTAAATTACCTAAATAGCTTATGTACCAAACCGCAGAAGGTAGGGATGACATAGTTTTTTGTCGCGTCAGCCCCCTAACCTAACTATTCGATATATTTAATATGTTAACCTAAGCAAACACACAATTTAATTAGGAAAAATAACGCAGTTAACTTATATAATAGAAATTAATTTTCGTTAATGACGACGACACGCGGAGCTGGAATTGGCTCTTAAGACTAATCTAGGAAAATCGTGTTTATTCTTCACATAGCAGGTAGTAAAAATATATTTTCGTGTATCTTTTAGGCAATCACATTTAGGTATAGAATATAAAAGAAGCATTTCTTTGAAATACAAACTATATAAAATTTGGAATTTATGAAAAAAATTGTTAAAATATAAAAGTAAATCAAGTAAAATCCCATACAATACTATACAGCTCTACTTTTCAACACTGAAAATCAGATAAATAGTGTAAAATTGCTCTTACTGAATAGATTAGATACAGATTTCTCTATTATCGATAATAGAGAGGTGTTCAACCTTTACGAACTTAAGGCCGCTGCACAAGAGGCTGGATTTGCCGCTAGATTCCTTGTTATTGATTACTAGTTTGCTAGCGCTGGTTTTCATGACTGCTTTTATGTACTCGCTTCACACGAGACGTCTTTTCAAGCTTGTTTTGTGAATAGATCTGGTGCGCGCGCAGTGACTGTTCAAATATAAACACAGAACTGCACAGAGCATAACGTCTATCGTCTGAGCAGAATGACGCCATGTTGGTTTGTGGGCGTTTGTTCATGTCACCCACGTGACAAGATACTGTTTCCTGATTAGTTTTTGTTCAGAGCAAGCATAGGACCTAGCAAGAAAATAGACCCTGTTCTAATCTTAAAATCTATTTTGTGAGCTAGCAGGCGAGCCCGCAATGACGTCATTTTCAGCTTCGTACCCAGCCTACCGGTCAGCAGCGTTTCTACCTCGTGTGCAGCGGCCTTTAGGAAATTCAGATTCAAAACCATTATTTATTTCCATTCTTGATAAAGAACAAAAAACATTTATCATTGAAAAAGAACTTCTTTTTCATAACTAGCTTATTTTAAATTAGATACTTTAATTATATTTACTTACTCAAAACAGTGACATCTTAAATGATCTAAATATGACTGCAGGACTTACCTAGAAAAAAGAAAGAAAATCATTAATCAAGTGCACTAAAATAGTTATGCATAAGCCAAAGCATTTCGCCATGGGAACTGATTCTAGTGCTCCATCCTTGTAGCCAGCCTGCCGGCAGGGCCGGCATCACTCTAAAAGGGTATAGACAGGACTCCCCACTCGGAAAAATCCCGATTGGGTAATTACCCACTCGGAAATTTTAAGCAATTCTATTTATACCTGTGTATATCGCCTGAAAGCAAAAACGAGACTAATCCCATGTTCTAATGTAAAGTTGGTCTTGTTTTTACTTCAAGTATTTAGCAGGAAGAAATAAATTTTTCAAAATCGCGGATTTAGTCGATAACTTAGATTTGAATTCTCTGATGAATGATTTTATAGCTCGCAATTCTAAACAATCAGCTGTGTTTGCAGTGCAATAATTTAATCATTTAAGTGAATTGTTGTTATTATAATAATATATTCTATTATCTACTAATTAAGTTGAAGCTGTAATGAAAAAATAATATAATAAGTACAATGTCTACGTTTATTTTGTACAGATTAATCTGCGACTGTGATTAACAAACAATGTCTATAAGCTATAAAAATGAATTCATTTTACCAATTCCTATGTTCATTACTTATTTCCTATTTTTCATTTTTTGTTGGTGCGGAAGAGGGGGGGGGGGGCTTTTTTCAAAATCAAACTACCCACTCGGGCTGAGCCTGTTCTGCCGGCCAGCAGAGATCCAAGGAATGTTTCCAGCTTCGGGAGGAGCGGCTTTAAAGGATCAATCATTTCCTAATTCTAAAATAATAAAATCGTTAAAAAATGCTAGAACCTAAGAAGTTCCACTTCTAACGCGCGAGAGTCTTACGCATATTTTTTTTTGTTTGACGTATTAAATTATATAAAATTGTTAAAGCAACATGAACAGCTTGTACATAAAAAAATGTGTCACAGCTGCAAGAATAAAAAAATAACGGTAATCGTATTTAAATAATATACAAATATTCGTACAAAAATATTCAAATACACAAAAATATGCGAATTGAAAATATGAATTGGAGTCCGTTATATACATAAATGTAATTTAAATATCAAAAAAACCAGTGTTATTTTAAAAGCTAATTAAACTAAAAAGACACGAGTCAAGATGAATACACTAACCAGCTGTTACAATTACAGCAATAAAAACTCCCCAACAATATTTTTTTCATTGTGCTGAACGCCGCGACGCCGGCGACTGTTTCACCCTCCACAACAATCCACCCTCTGAATAATAAAAATTCACTTGTATAATCGACACTAATTTGCAATCCAATCTCGAATGTACTGTCATATACATAGTATATGCATGTATTTTTTCTTTCTTTTTATTTCCATTCTTGTTTTACGTTATTAACTTAAAATATTACTAATACCGAAATAATTACACAAATGTAGGTAACTATAGTCAAGATTCCGATTTTGCTCGATATTCACCCATCGAGTTTTCTTATTAAATTTGATAATATAGTGTAGGTATTAATAAAGAAAAATTGATTTGGTTGCCATTCAATTTCTTGGCACAGCTAATTATTATGATAAAGTAAAAACATTATAGGGCTCTTTTGCATACCAAACATCCTCCCAAAATTTGGTTTCAATCCGCTCATCCATTTGACTTGTATCGTGCTCACAGAGTAACAGACGAAAAATATGTTTGTGGATTCGGGGAACCTCAAAACGAAAAGATATTGTAAAATTTAGAAAACTGATTTTTGATCTAAATTAGTATCATTCCCCACTTGTGGGTTGGAATGTTAAAATCGAATACTGAATATTAAGCTGAGCTATATCTCACCTATACTATGTATATATTACACAGATTAAAGCGTGGTATGAATTATTCATAAAATACAGTAAAATGCTAACAACAATTTTCTTCAGATTTCACAGCTATCTCGCACATGTGCGTTTAAAAGACTATCATTTAAAATGCTTAAAAACCATTTAAAACGACACATATATATGAAAAAGGTAGGTACGAAACCAATGCTATCCCATCAAAAATATTTCACGTGCAAAATATAGTCAAGTCTCACGTTGAAATCTCACTAAAAACGTAATAGATGTGAAAATAGGGGGGGGGGTCATGACTTGTACAAAAAATAATTAAAATCTAAAAAAAACCAAGCTATTACTTGAAAAGTTTTCTTGCCTTATAATATACTAATAATAAGCTCCTTTAACTTCATAGGGCCTCTACAAAAATTTTGAATCTAGTCCTATCTTTTGCCATATTTTTGACTTGAAGCCAGGTAGTTCCTTGTTCCATAACTTCTTCACGAACAGTTCTTCTCCAGGATATTTTTGGTCTTTCTCTTTCTCGGTATCCCTGTGTGTTCCAATCTAAGGCTCTCTTCGCTATGTCGTCATCTGTCTTATGTTTTATAAATATTCAGAACCCAAAGGAATGGTGAGACCTCTGGTGAGAAATGCGACGAACTATCCTAAGGGGGGTTTTTGACAGGTAAGCTGTGGAGGCATAAGATAAACATTGATTTAGAAAAGCATGATGGAGGCTAGGTTCTACTGTCCGTTTTAATATACTTAAATATTGTTATATCAGCATAGGGTGTTGCAAAATTTGTTGTTTTGAATAAAAAATCAATTATATAAATATTAATTTATTATTGATGGTCCGCCAAACATTTTTGGATTTTTTGGTGGTCCGCAGATGTAAAAAGGTTGAGAAACTATGCCCTAAAGTTTTGATGTTCATGAGTGAGTAAATCAGTCAGTCAGCGACGAAACCAATGAACACTGCGTATTAATAAAATCAAAAGTAGCACGGTTAAAAAATAAAAGGTACGTTTTATAAGCTTGGTGACTTCATCCTATCCTAAAAATATTTCAGATCAGAAGTGTTATCCAGACCGAAGCTACGGGGGTTTAAAAATACGCCAAATCGCTTCAACTTGGCGTATACACTGCCGTGCACTCAGATAGAGTAAACTCATCTCTAACGAAAATAGTTTAACTAAATGTTTCACAGATATTTCAAATTGTATAAATAATAGTTTCTAATAAACATTTGTTTCGCGTTAGTTTAGCCATGTGTGAATAATGAAATACGAACAAAATAATCAGAAAATGAAACAGATATTTTGTAATCATGATTTGTTCAGGAATTTCAATGCTTATAGGCGTAAGATAAGTAATTCTGAAATAAATCACACTGAAAGTATTTCTGTTTCACGCATAAAAGACAACAACAAGACGTCAATTATTTTTATATCGTTGGCGCCAGGCTTTGGTTTCTGGAACAGTGTACGAGATTGTAGATTATAGACGCTCGACAATTGAAGCAATTAATTAATGTTAATTACAAATTAATCAAGGGGAATTCATAAATAAAAATTTCGACCAATTTTTCGACAATATATTAAGAGTATTCGTCCCTGCAAACACCCCCTGCACCCTTCATCTCAAATCTTTTTTAAAGATAGAGGGTTCTGGTAAATGCCAAATGAAAGACAAAGAATAAGACTACAGATCCTTCAGGCGAATTTTTTGAAAAACAGTTTCGCCTATGTGTGAAATATTACGTAACTTATTATTTTTTTCAAAAGGTTGTAAGTTTTTTCAGGAATTTTTTTTCAAAAAATTCGCCTAAAGGATCTGTAGTCTGATTCTTTGTCTTTCATTTGGCGTTTACCAGAACCCTCTAGCTTTAAAAATAGCGTCGGGAGAGCGCGAACCGTTTTTCGAGGGGAAAAGATTTGAGATGAAGGGTGCAGGGGGTATTTGCAGGGACGAATACTCTTAACAAAAATTGTATAATTTTTAACATTCTGCGCTGTGGCGGCTCGTAGGCGGAATCCCACTTGTTTCCAAATCTGTATTGGGGGGGGGGATAAGAAAAACTCCAGCAGTAAACAGAAACAGTAGGGGAAATCGGTTGTTAGAGTGCTGGGCCAATTAGAAATATTGTAGAAAAAAAAATGATATCCGACCACGAATTTCGGTCAACAAAGACAATTAGATAAAAAAAAAACAAAGACGTTGACTATCCAATAAAATTATTATATTTAACATTTATACCATTTATGTAACAAGGTACATATTGGTTAATATCAACGGCTTACTTGCTATTCTCGGTGTCACAATAAACAGTAGCGATTATTCCTTATTTTTGGTAGTGCGTTAAAGTCAACGTTACTTTGCAAATAACTTAATTAACACTAAATGTATTCGGCACAACCTATATGAATCATTGCCTATCTACTCAATGTTCGGTGATTGTACGCAACAAAGAGTATCGAGAATATATATGCGTCTCTTTCTTCGATGTAATTCCCTGATTTCTCCGATGATACGATTGGTTGGTGTACTTGCATTCAATCCGAATAAAGTATCTCTGTTTCAAAAACTTCGTCTTTTTCTATGACGTTAACATGGGCGTAGCCAGGAGGAAGCAAATTAGAAATTTCTTAAGCCGGGTCCCCCTTGCTTGTTTTGCCCTCCTGGATACGCCAGTGCTTACGTCGTAAAAAAAGACAGAATTATATGTTTGCACCCTAATGGTTCGTTTGCGATTTTATTCCTATGCTCGGTATAGAATAAAAGTATATGGGCACAGCATACAATTCTCTCCCTCTCAACTTCCGTTCGCTTTGCCCGATCACACTTCCGTAAATCTCTCGTCAGACATTCACTAGCTTACTCCCCAAGCCCAAGCGTGCATAAAAAAAGAAATAGTTATGCAAGGTATACCAAATGAAAAACACACAAGATAGCGAGTTAAAATATAAAACGTGGTAAAATAGATGCAAATCGTATCAGTGATTCTAAAATTATAGAGTACTGACGGACGGACAGACAGACGCTGCATATTTATCGTAGATTATAGAGAATTGCTAGACATTAGAATATGCAATAATTTGTAAGCTCGGAGTATCCTGAATATAATGTAATTCTTAATGTATATTGGGAACACAATATAAACTTACATTACATACTCCTGCATACACTATATCCGTAATACGACGAGCGTTTATCGAAATTCCATAAATACCGCGAAATTAGCTGTAAGATTAAGTGTGCCGATACAGCCGCTGGCATGTTTGTTAAAACACATATTACAGACACAATATAAACATACAGGCATGCGCATATAAATATTATATACAGACTTAACATTGCGCTCCGTTCAAAATATCAAATGCAAAAGGTGATTCTTAACGGCCTAGCATCCAGTTATCTAACACCACGCTATTTTATCTGTCCACACACAAAAAAAAGACTGATTGACAGAAATACGAGCTACCGGATAGAAATACTGAGACTAGTTTTTTAGGGGGGGTCATGTCTCACTGAGCCACCACAGGCAACTCAACTCGTTGAGATTAGTGATGTGTCCACATGACTCTTTATTCGGAGCTGGCTCCGTGCGCTTCGCTCACTAAAAAGAGTCGCTCAGAGGAAGTCGTTCAAAGGAGCGACACTAGACAGTACGCACTACACAAAAGTACATATACTGCAGAGGAATGAACTTTCATCATGCATGCATGCTCAGGAGTCACATAGCATTGCACAGCACAATACACACACTCAGCTCTGAGCTCATTTTAATATGATTCTGATCTTATATTATTCGCATTTCGGATAAAACTATAAAGTATAATAAAAGCTTAACAACAATAATGTTTATTGTTACAATATTATATCTTTGACGACGTCAATATGAATGGTTTAAGTCACTGTAAACAGTGTGTAATTCAACATTAAACGACTCAGCAAAGATAACTCCGTACGTGCAAAGTTCACTAGTGTCTCTGTGCCCTGTGCTGTGTGCGCTCTGCAAATGTGCGAATGCAACAAAACAGAATAGCTCAGCACAGAGCATTGGCGCTCGAAGTGAGTCATTCACAAAAAAGAGCGACTCGCTCCGCTCCGAAAAAGGAGTAGTTCATTATGAACGACTCGCTCAGGAGCGACACATCACTAGTTGAGATGTCAAAAAAATGCCTGCAGTTATTATGAAGCGTGCCTCGCCCGGCTGTGTATTTTTGTTTGCCTATTCGGCAGGAGGTTGTACCGCCTTCAAACAAGCACGGTTTGCTAATGCAGCATTAATGTTACATGGGTTTCGCTGACTAAAAAATAATATAATTTTTCCATTTTGTCAAATATAATAATTATTTTACTCAAAAGAGTAATATTGTGAAATTTTTATTCAACAGGTGGGACCTGGTTTCTGGAAAACTTTCAAGAAATAGTATATTACACCACAAGGGCCGATAGTGTGATATCTTGCCCAGCGCGCCATGATGCCTGAGGCGAAGTCGACCAGTGTGGTGTATACTATTTTTCTTCATACATCGGTCGTAAGCACGCTTATTAAATTCATAAAAGGACAAATAAATTCCAAGCAAGAAGCTTTGAGATTATGCATAAAAACACTAATGACAGCTGTTCGCGACTATAAGCTAAAATGTATTAGGGTTGCTATGGAAACGGCATCTTAACAACAGTTGAGTGGTTGTTTTTGCTTTACTACCGCCAGAACGTATGAACTTCCCACACTGGTGCGTGTAATCCCACCAAGGAGTAAATGTTAGACTTTCTGCCTTACAATTGGTGCCGACTGTATGCACTTTCGATCGAGGTATGAAGAAAATGAATATATTTTTAATAAATTTCTGTTTTGAAATAACAAATCAAAGGACTTTTTTTCAAATAAATTCTACACAATGAACGCTCTCTCTCCCGCATTATGTTACGATAAAAATGGTCACTCTAATTATGGCCTATGTGCAAGGAGGCGGAGTTATAAATTTTTCGACGCGAGCGTTTGTGGTGAGCACTAGGGGAAACTTCAAGCTCAAATTTTCCGTATGTCAGTGAGCAGTGTTTATTAAAAGTGAAAATAGTAATAATTTTATGAAGTTTTTTAATTATAAAGAAAACATGGGCAAAACTAAGCGATCTGGAAATGCTTGTTGTGTTCCGGGCTATTGCGCTGAAGGCGATTTAAGTAAAACGAAGACCATTGGCGCCATAATTTGACGTTCCACTGTCAGTGTGAACAAATTAATTATTTATATAATGTACGTCATAACTGATAAAAAAATAATTCCCACGTACCTTTTAAGTTATGCTATTTATACATTTACAATCTGAAATTTATGGTAATAAAAAATTAACATCAGTTTCTCGTACTACATTTTTTTTTTACACATCATGGCCAACTAAAGTTTTGGACTTATCACCATAGAAACATGTCGCGATTTCCATAAAAAGCGAGTTCAATAATTCTCTATTACCCACTGGCGCTAGTAGGCTTCGTGCACACAGTCTATACTTTTAGTGCTCTAATTTAACCACAGCACTCTATGATCGGGAAATGTCGATTATTGGACACCAGACCAGCATGCATTCCCGATTACTACGACGCCACCGTAATACAAAAAACCGAAGCGACAGAGATTTTTGACCATCCTGTAGACAAAACAATGTCGTGCTCCCGTACCGTCACTGTTGGGTGTATAAGCATGTACAATAAATATATAGTACTAGAGACCGCAATCTGGTCTTTATATTGCCCGGCAATATCCTTATGATCTATGAACTATGGAGCACAACTTTGTTATATAGATAATTTATCTTAAAGTTTTGTAATCCAATTCAGATTACATAATAATAATAACAACACAATGCTATCCCTCTCCACCCACATAATATCTCATTGTATTTTATATAGACACACAAAATGTAGCTCAGCAGTTCTAAAATCACGGTTCGCTGCTTCAGAGCCATAGCTTTGCAAAAAGACTTTTACGGCAAGTAAAATATGCTAAACTTATTTTGTAATTTTGATAGTCGTATTCGGCTTTAAAAAATGGACTCAGAAATGAAAAGTTTCGACTTGACTGTATTTTATTCTGTAACTATTGATATAAGATATCACACGATTAGATTTTCGCTTGTTTAAAACAGGTGTAACTTTCATATGATTTGCAATATGAAAAACGTATTGAGATTTGACATATAACCATACGACATCTGGTGATAGAAATTTAAACCATAAGCTGATGTTAATATAACTAAATATATGAAAAATGGCGCATTTGACATTGCATTACACAACATAAAATAGAACAGTAGATTTTGTGATTTTTAGCTTTAGTAAGGTTGGCCAATTAATAAGCTATCAGATCATGGAAAAATTCAGGCCAAAAAGTGAGAATATTTTTTTAAATTGTTTTTTAACTCCCAAAATTCGGTTTTTTGTAAAAAGAAAACCGAAGTCGATTTTCTCGAAAATGACGCATTTCCGACCCTCAAGTGAGAAGATTCAATAATTCCAGATTAGTCATAGTTTCTTCTCCCGAGAGGAATACCAACAATTGCCGGTCACCTATATATTGTGCATCACAATATGTGAATTGTCAAACTCGAATGCCAATTCAAATTCCAGGATTGTAATCGATAAGATAAGAGCTTTATAACCCTATTTTTTGAAGAGAAACTTCTAGATACTGCCCTTCGACATTTGAGGGATAAAATCAAAAATGTCTGCTGTGAAACAATAAATGTCAAATTTATTCCGAGGAGAATGCATTTTTTTAGTGTATTTGCCATAAGGCACTTACACTATTGGCGTCGGTCGGATGGCGGGACCTAGGGGTCGGACCAAAATTTCTCGACGTTTCATAGCCTCCTAAGAAGTTTGGCACCATTTTTGGAAAATTGAAATCCATCACTGCACGAAGCCTATTTAAAATGGGCCCAATCGGGCCATGTTAAGAGTGGTATTTAGGGGTTGAAAAAAGTTTTCGGGCCCAAAAATACCGAATATTCTCGGAATCATTTCAAATTTGAAATTTTACCCTTTAGTAATTATTAAAATGTGCTGCTAAAATTTTAATAAAATCGGCCCGACAGGACCGGACTTACAAATTTTATGAAAACACAAGTTTCTGATATGGATTTACATACTGAAGAGTGTAGGTATATAATTTGGTAGAGATGTTGAATTGATATGTAGTATTGAAATTAAGTAAAAAAATGTTTAAGAGGTAGGTAGGTATTTTTTTTATTTTGCGCAAAAACAAAGTTAAGTTCATATAATAGAGCCACACTGCCTATAAAAGCAAATACACCATATTGTCGGCAGGGTTTGGCACTGTCACCCGGAGTTTTTTCTCTTTTTAATATCAGAAGAAATATCGCCATCGCTTTCACCATTTATATTTTTATTTTAATTTAATTCACCTCATCAAAATAAGTGAAAATAAACTAGGTACTAAATTAAATAAATAATTTCGTATAACGGAGCTGAAATATAGACTCCAGAAGAAAGTATTTCTTTTTTTGAAAATAAGAAACAATCTAGTTATTAAACAGAGTCAAACAATCGTTTACAAATTCGCTTGGAACGCTTTAAAGAGGAGTCGACAACCGTCCATATCATGGTTGGAACGCGTTACAGCAGCTGCGCCTGATCGTGACGATAATATTGAGACACACGCTGCGCGCAGGTGGAAGAGTTTTGTAGAAGCAGATAGCCAAATCCCGAACTTCCTAGAATTGCGTGAAGAATATTGATGCATGTTGAAAAGGGTTTCGAATATTCGAGAAAAAGCTAGAATATGTACCCCACGCATATAAACAGACCGCGCCTGCAGTTCACAGGTCACAGTTGTGTACTGCTAACGTACAGTACAAACATAAATCCATGAGTTCACATATAAATTCATATAGAGCGCTTAGAATATAAATCTTGTATATAATATTTCTGTGTACATAGTGACTTTGTATTACTTTATTATTACTTAGTAGTTGTTGTTTTTGTTTGTTACATTATTTCTATTTCATTTCCATTATATAAGAGAAGTACTTTTAGTTTGTTTATTTGTTTTGTTAATATTTTATTGCTGTACCTAAATAAATATTTACCACCACATCGAAGGAGAGTTTTTTTACATTAATATTGCCGTCCGTAAACAGGTTGGATATCATGAAAATAAGTGTAGCGATTTGTGCTGTACTCTACTTGACCCTCAAGTGTGGTGTTCCAGGGTTAAATTAACTTCGTTAACGTATTATGCGATCGATGCAATCTTTAATTAAAATCGTGTTTCGAATAATACAGGTGATTATAATAATAAGAAGTTGAACAGCTGAACACATGAGTTCGATAAATGGTTACGACACGTTCATCTATTTACATTGTGTACGAAATGACAGGCAATAATGAAGACCAGAAATCAATCGAGATGCGATACTGTTGTGTGCGAGGAGCCGGTAACGGTAACTCTTTCGAGAAACAATAAATCATTGTTTGTGGCTATGTGATTATGGGCGCAGGTGTACCTACTATTATAGTCCGAGAGCCATCAAACATTTCTAGATAGGTATTTGATGCAGTGTGTTGTGTTTGTGGCTAGGCCTTATTATAAAGGAATAAAATTGATACACAGAAAAGTGATAATTTTGAGGTTATTAATTGATAACACAACACGCTGTATTAGAATGCAATGTTAAAGCTTTATATTATATTTACACAAGGTATATTAATAAAAACAATTAAAAATCTATACCAATTTATAAAGCTGAAGAGTTTGTTTGTTTGTTGGTTGACGCGCTAATCGCAGGAACTACTCGTCCGATTCCAAAAATGTTTCCTTCAATATTTAGAATGGGCCTTCAGGATGGACTATATATTATCGCGTTAAAATAAAAACGCTTTTCGTGAAGACCAATTTTGCAACGTAAGTCGACGAAAAAACGATGGCAATCTACAAATTCGAGAAACCATGGGTCGCTAGTATTTAAGGTAGTTTGGAAGCCGCAATCCCAAGACAAAAAAAACTTTTTAATAAAAAAATTAAACCGCCGAAAAACTGAAAAGCAAAAAATAATAAATCTTTTTATTTAACTGAGTTCTATCTAAGTAGTTGAACGTATGTGACAGTCTAGTATATCTAAGTAATTTTGAGTCGGCGTCAACAATATTTCGCCGGAAATCTCTGAGCGTTTACGAAGTTAATGTCAGCGACAGAGCAACCCGAACGGGCACACTGAGGGCATACGTCTTTGCGAGTGCTCGTGTGGAGAGCGCATGTTTGGAATGTTAATGTTTATCGCTGGAGATTTCACGTATCATTGTTAATTTGATTTGCTTATTTCTTTTAGTGATCTTTGTACATTGATGGTTTGACGCCGACTCAAAATTACTTAGATATACTAGACTGTCACATACGTTCAACTACTTAGATAGAACTCAGTTAAATAAAAGATTTATTATTTTTTGCTTTTCAGTTTTTCGGCGGTTTAATTTTTTTATTAAAAAGTTTTTATTTTATAATTTTTTGTGGCTATATAATTTATAATTGTAATACACAACTCAGCATGAAAATCTGAGAGTGAACTATAAATCACCCCTATTTTCCCACCCTTAGGGTAGGAATTTTTTTTCCAAATTTATATGAGACGAGCCTCGAAGTATACCCTATCCAATAAAAAAATAATTATCAAAATTTGACCACTCTGTAAAAAGTTATGTGTGGTCATACATTACAATCAGTGAGTGAACAATCAATCATCCCCTGTTTTCCTACCCTTAGGGTTGGAATTTTTTTACCAAATTTATATGGGACCAACTTCGGGGTATACCCTTTCAAACAAAAAAATAATTATCAAAATCGGACTACTCTGTAAAAAGTTATGCGTGGTCATACATAAATAAAAAAAAAATAAATAAATAAAAAAAAATATACGCGTCGAATTGAGAACCTCCTCCGTTTTTGTTTTTCGTCGGTTAATAAATGAATTTTTTTCTCAAATAATTACCCAAATTATGCTATAATAATTAATAGGAATTCACATAAAAATTTATTTGAATTAATTTAATGCGAATTATAATTAAATAATTATAGTAATGTAATTAATAAAATATTATTTGATTAGTACTCAGCTGTCACTAGTCACTGTCACTACAACAACAGAGATTAAACAACAGAGACAGAGGCCACATGTCAGTATTAAAAAAATTGGTTGTCTGTAAAGTCGGTTTACGGACGATAGTTTTACGTGATAACGTATTCCGTAATACATAACCTAAACCTCCCAAAATTTGGTTTCAATCCGCTTATCCTTGGTGTCGGAATGATAAGAAATGTCAAAAGTGACGTTTGCAACTGTCAAAGTATTATGTTCTAATAATAATTAGTTATTCCAATACTTAACTTAGAAGGCGTTGCATTTCACAAAATACTAATGTCAAAAAATTGAATTAAACATTAGAAATGCAGCCGTTTTCATGTTGCATTTATACAGCTATTTTTCTATATAAATTTGTATAAAAAAACTGTTTAGGCAAATTCTGTTATACGAAATCTATGTAAAATGTTCTCCTCTTTCGTTTAAGACTGGTTTCAAACCGATCTGATTTAAATTGAGCGAGAAATTCGCAAAAAGCACGCACAGGGTCAGGCGGAACGTTACGCGTTAGGAACGTTAGGAACGTTACGCGTTACGAACGTTACACTTTTTTGAACATGCAGCCGGTGTTTTATCAATTTATAAGATTGGTGATTCATCAATTTATAAGACGTTATCACGTCAAAAATTAATAAAACCAAACGTACGTGGTAAATTATTCTGAAATTCTTGCAGTGTGTATTTCAGACATCGTTCTATCCATTAAAAAGTTTTTTTTGTGTGGTCAAGTTTGTCAATTTTTTACAAACCCTCAATTTCCGGAGTTATTGAACAAGGACACTCATAACAGCTCGTGTATTTTTGCATAACTTTAATTAATTATACCTCTTAAACGGTGTTGTAAAAAAATCTTATTCTTTTTCTGTAGGTGTCTTTAGTTATATTCTTTTCAATAAATATAAAAAAATGTAGGGTCAAGTTTAAGTAATTTGGCTACCAAACTACCTTAATAAAATAAAAATTAGATACGTCAGATCATTTAGTCGGGTCTAAATATCTGCAAGGCGGTTACAAAACTGTCTATTATACGTGAGCGCGATTGAGACAGAGCGTATATAAGCTAAATTGAAGTGTGCTCTATCACACACGTCAATCTACCCGTAGCGTCTTACTCGCTCTAACGTGCAATAGACAGTTTCTTAACCACCTGGCAGACTTTCACACTCGACTAAATGATCTGGCTTATTTATTATTTTATTAGATACTAAATTTGAAGGTATTAAAATTTCAAAATGCCTCATGGACTTTTTTTGCAAATAAAATTTCGCAAAGTTAAAAATTCACAGCTTGGCTAGGCCTCCTCACTACCGTTTAAACAGGTCTTTGATTTTGTGTTAGACATTACAAAAATTTTCACGCTGTCACAAATACCTACCCAAAAATGTTTGATAGCTCTTGGACTAGTATGTACATTGTACATGTACGGATCTACTTAACTACAAAATATTAACAACACTTGTAACTGTTTTTTATACCGGATGTTCACAAAACATATTCAATTTTTTTTTCTTATATATTTGTTGCTGTCGTGTAGTAACAAGCAAATGCAGGGCACAGATCCCAACTAAAATTGTTTTCTGGAGTCAACAGAAAATTGACACAGAGTTCATTAAAAATTTTCTATACCAAAAATTGGCAAGTGACGTCACATAAAATTATAACAGCAGTTATTAGGACATTTATTGTTGTTAGCTCACGTCGTTAGGCAACTATTTACTGACTGTTGGAAATATCAAACCCTGGTGCAAATCACGAATTGCAGATTTTTTGCTTTTTCTAATGACAATAGTATTATGGATGACAATTTTTCAACTTCCCGCTATTGAAAATTTTCAAAAAAAGGAGAAATTATTGGTTTCGGTTCGATTTTCTAAAATCGATGTTCCGTCAGATCTCGACGTTATTCCGACTATTTTTGGATTGACCGCAGTCATGAATTGACTCTAAACTGGTTAAAGTGTAGGTACATTCTGATTATAGGTAAGTCCAGTGCATTTAGAAATATTTTATAGGTGTGACCCAAAAATTTCAGATATTTTTCTTTTGTTGCTCATTCGAAAGTGTCTTCGATGGAGACCTTAACCCTGAATTTGCGCATTCCTCAAATTGCCCCGTCCGCCGCCATCTTGGATTCTGTTTTTTATTTTCAATTGCTCATATCTCGCGTTCTAATAATACCACAGTAATCGCTCTAGGGTCGTTGGACTGGTCAGGATTTACTCTTTAATTGAATGTCTATCAAGTAAAACTCTCCAATGTACTGGATAAAAGTTCCTGCGCCCGGTTTTTATGTATAACTTAGTATAACGCATTTTCATTATGTAATCTATTTTTCTTGTGCAGATATTTATTTTAATTTTATGATGTTAACTTTACTAATTATACTTAAAAAGTAATTAAACATCCTATGCTAGTGATTACCGTAAAAAATATTTTTTTTAACCTGTTGTCCATTTCAATGGACATAGTATTTTCCAAAATTCTGTAAATGTTACATTTCGTTTTTTACTGAATATACCTTAATTACACCCTTAATAAGCCCAGCATCCTAAAAAAATATTTTGTGTTTCAAAAATATAAAATTCAGGTCCGAAGGGGCAGGGCCCGATCTAGGAGGAGGCAAACCGGGCAAATGCCCGCGGCGGCAAAATTGAGGGCGGCGCGGCGTCGGCGGCGAAAATTTGAAAGATGGTTAAACAAAAAAAAATTACACTATCTATGGAACAACTCATGGGTAAAAGGCGGCAAATATTATTTTGCCCGGAGGAGCGAAATAGCTGGATCCGGCGCTGCGAAGGGCTTAAAATGAAATAAACGTCAATGTGTTTGTGGCAATGATTTCTGTTACGAAACAGTCATAAGTATATTATTTTTTGTATTTTTTACAGCCTCATTGAAGGGTCATAAAGTACGCAGAATGACTTCTTAGTTACGGTCCTGACACAATTACACATTAAACAAGAGGCAGGCGAGCATAAAAGGAAATGAAGTGAGGCATCGGTGAATTTAATTTCACGCTTTTACCGGTCAATCCGTATGCAATAATGCTCTCTATGTACCATTGACTACATAGTGGCTTGCAGAATGTCAGAAAATCTGGTTTGAGAGTCACCTCAGTTTGTGACCACACATATTAGATAGATATATCAATTTAGTCAGTCGACAAAAAATCGGTTAGATTACGATAACTCGATGTGCAAAATATCGACAGGAAATACACAATTATTATTTTATACAGCATATAACAGTGTTATTAACCGTTTTAAGTGCGGAAAGTTGATTTTTATAGATTATTTTTTTTGCGCAGTGAAACGGGGAAGGTGTTAGGGGAGAGTTCTTTGAAAAAAAAATACGGGGTCGTGTAGATGCGATGGCGTTTTTTTTTTGCGCAGTGAAAAGGGGAAAGCGTTTGGAAGGAGTTCTTTAAAAAAACTATTACGGGGTCGTGTCGGTGCGATGGAGTTTTTTTGCGCAAAAAGGGGAAGGTGTTTGGGAGGAATTCTTTAAAAAACAATTACGGGGTCGTGTATACAAAATGAGATAGTAATAAAGTAATTCGACACCAGTTGCTACGACGTGTATGGATATGTGATTTCTGGTTGGTTAGATTCAAAAAATGACAGTGAAAGACGAAAAGTAGTTCCATTTTTTTACATATTTTTGATGAAATTTGTGAATAATCCCCAAAGTTTTTTTTTTGAAACGTCAAAATTTAGCGTGATCTAGGACTTAAAACAAAAGTTAAAATTTGGGCACATCGAGTTATCGTACTGGACCCTAAAACATCTAAAACGCTCTAAAATATGCTGGTGCAATACGCTAAACAATAATTATAAAAAATTATCTATTCTCGATAAGTTAAAATACAAAATTCGAATCGTATGGACACAACCCTTTTACTCTCTAAACATGAATTAGTGAAATTTTCACTAATTGCGTAAGTGAAGCTGTATTCACTTGATACTTATTCACTTCCGGAATAGTGAATTCAAGTAAAATTCACTGCCAGAATAGTGATCAATAAAATGTTGATGTCAAATGACATTTAATGGTCACTTATATAATTACTGAATTTTTATATTCACTAATTCATATTGTGAGTATTCACTAATTCTACGTGGTACGATTCTAGCATTGACAAATAGTGAATATGCACTTGTAATTACTGATTCATTTTTAGAGAGTAATAAATTATTCAGTAAACCGTTCTGAAATTTTGATTACTTATTGTAGACATATTAAGAAATAAGTTGACAAAATTTCATTCATTTCTAGTTGATTTGAGATATGCCTCATACATTCTTAAGTCAATATCATGCACCTACATTAATATTATAGTCTTATTACAAATGCACCGCGCTGTAGGTAAGGTAGGCTATCTGTTCTGCCGGCTGGCAATATCTTAATAACAACCAGATAAACAATAACCCGGTCCGTATTAATCTAAACAAATCAATCAGTGCGGCAAAAACGATCATAAAAATATGTTTAATGTGATTCCATCTGACGTTGAGAATATTTTACTGTCGGCTAATCCATACTATAATATTATTATAAATGCAAAAATAACTGTGTCTGTCTGTCTGTTACGCTTTCACGACCAAAACGCTGGGCCGATTGTGATGAAATTTAATACGGAGATAGTTTGAAGCCTGGGGAAGGACATAGGCTATTTTTTTTTATTACTCATGCGGGAAAAGTGGTATGTTTACGCACGTAGTTATGGTTGAAAAGTAGCTATTTTCATTTGCGTGCGGAAACTTTATTTGTCGCACTAAAATTATTGTTTGCCGCACGCAAATTCAGAGTTACCATAGTTACCAATACAATAACAATTTTAACTGAATATTCAACTTTTTAATGATTTAGTTTTAATTTTTATTACTTCTAATTTCTTTTTTTAATTCGTAATAAAATTTTAATTTAACTTAATTCGTAATAAAAAATAGCATGTGCAGCTCGTGCGGCATTGTCGCACTAGTTGCACAATATACTATTATTCAACACGCGTGAGTAATATGTAATTTCGGGGCCCTGCTAAACGTGGGAGAAATAATATATTACTTCACTATAGTGTAATAATGAATTTTCTGGCGTGGGAGAAATAATGTATTACTTCACTAGTGTAATAATGAATTTTCTGGACCAATAGAAACTCAGTAGCAAGCCCAAGCGCTAAATAATGAAAAAAACTGCAAGTAGCTTCTGGACCAATAGGAACGTGGTAGGCGGTATTGTATACTTATATGAAAACAGCATCGCAATTCAGCGAAATCATGGCAATCTTGTGTATACACTGACGGTGGTACGTCAATCAATGAAGTGATTTATTATTTTTCCCTCTTTTATCAGGGCCCCGATTACATATTACTCCTGCTAGTTGAATAAAGTATTATGTGCGACTATTGATCGAAGGAGAATATTCCACTCGTGTGTGTTTTACCGCACTCGCTGCGCTCGTGCGGCAAATTTCACGCTCATGGAATCTTCTCCTTCTCTCACTAGTCGCACAATATACTATTATTTCAACATTCAATTGAGGATGAAGTTGAGGTTATAATATTACGCTTTCACGGTCAGACCGCTGTGCCGATTGTAATGAAATTTAGTATGGAAATAGTTTATAACTCTGGGGAAGGACATGAACTATTTTTTTTCCAAAAAGTAACCCCTAAGCGAGTCAAATGCCATCTCATAAATTAAGATTAAAAGTGGGTGTTCCAGTACTTTTAATGTTAAATATTGATGCGGCCAAATTGTGTTTTCATCTGGGTCGAAATATTGTTAGAGCTATTATAATTAGTGACTAATCTAAAGAAAACAGTGCTATAATACCATGAATACCAGCTATACCGACGGATTTACTGTTTCCAATTAAAAGATCGTAATTTTCATTAAAAACTGCTTTCAGAATAACTATAAACAAAGTCCAAGGGAAAACACTTAAGGTAGCCGTATTTTTCGCACGGACAGCTGCATGTGGCTTGCTCATGTGTATCGAATCTAATACTATGTTTTTGTAGGAAATTTTCTAAGCTACACTAGTTTTTCTATAAAAATCACCGTTAACGAGATTTTCGCGAAAAACCGTTTTTGTGATCTTTCATCCCGCGTAACATTTTTAGCGGCACGTGTATTGGTGGGGACTTCGGGATATTGCTTAGGAAAAACTAGCTTTCCCCTAATTTTTTCGAAGTTTGACTAATTTTTTGTCTTTATTCTCTGAGCTAATATGGATTTTCAATTTATCGTTAAAAATTGAACAACTGAAAATATGAATTGCCACTAGGCCCAAATAACTCTAGATGTTGATGGCCTTTAAAAATAAATAAATTGCGATGAGTGATACTAAAAACTGTGTGAAAACATACGCTAAAAAGATAAGTAGGCATTATTTAAATAAAAAATAGTAATAAAACATGGCGTTGTAAGTCTTTCAATCAGGACGTCAAGAAGTACATTATGAACGCTTAAACAAAATACGTCAGTCAGAATATGGTTTACAAATATTCTGTAACATTGTAACAACCCACGCTTTTATAATTTATAACCCAAGTTATTAAAATTACTTTTTGCTTCTTAGTTCATTTCAATAAAAGCTTGTCTTTGAACAGTTTTTTACTAATGTTTTAATTTGATTTTGACCTATTTAGTTTTTATTCTTAAAACATTTATTTTATAACATTTGTTGACTGTTTAATTCTAAAAACGTATGACTCTGTATTGTCATCGGGAATAGGTGTACCTATATGTGTACAAAATTTCTTATCGGTCGGTTATATGGCATCCGCCATATTAGATTTACAATGACGTCACATAACTTATCGTATTACACTCGTCAAACTTTTGCATTGGATACCCTTGTCAGGAGAGTTTTGAAAAAAAGGTAATCCGCCATCTTGGGGTGTCCGCCATATTGGATTTATATATTGTCAGCGGATTAAGCACGTAGGTATGCAAAACTTCAAAGCTCTAGCCTAATTAGATTTAGTCTAAATTTTTATTGCAAGTTTTGATTCAAACTGACTGACAGATCGACAAACAGTTTCGGAATGGCTTGCGGAAGGGGTAGGGGTTTTTTAGTGGGTGGAAATCCCAAATACGATGTCTTTAAAAGATTTTTCTCCTACTGCAAAAAAGCAAAAAAAGACCGGCAAACATATGACAAGTTAAATAAAAGCTTGTATAAAACTGTCAAAATATCTACCATTAGGTACAAGAATTACCGTTACTCGACGAGCGGTAGCGTGAAAAAACCCTAGTTACATTTGCCCTGATCAGGATTCGAACCCAATACCTCCCGAATTTGCGCGTCTATTACTTTCAACGTTATTCACTATAAAGATATTAAACTAGAGTACGCGAGTGAGCAGTGAAAGTGTCTATAATTAAGATAGAGAACAGTTTCTTATCTCTATGGTAGCAAAAGCGTTGAGCTTAGCCGTCAGATGGCATCATGCAGCATTGCTGTGACGTTGTTCAGCGTTGCTCGCTGTTTCAAAATTAAAGCCGTCAGATGGCAGACGTTGTAATTAATTTACAAAAACAAAAGCAATAATAAATTGTTTAGTTGTCGATGTCAGTAGAGCAAGCAATTATCTGTAAAATGATATATAATTTATGTGGAGAAATTGTGAGGTTTTTTCTAAAAAGGGAGGCAAACATCTTAAACCTTAGCGTATTAATATATATATGATTCACTACAGTAGGAATATTTGAAAGCTTTTTTTTGGAACAGTATAGGCTCAACAGCTGAGGACGGGGAATACCTACGTGTGAGTGGCAGAGAAACGTGTAATATTATCACGGTCGAATAATCCAGCCAGGGTCCGTATCTACTCCGTCGTCGTAATGCACCGCGCGGTCACGCACGGTCGCGTCAGCATATTTAGTGTTGCAGTACTGTGGCCGATGCGTTCCCAACAAACAGGTGGCTTGTAATAATTTGTTTGCATCAGGTTCGATATCCGCCCGCCACCTATCCATTCTATCCGACCAGCCGCTCACTCGTTCGAAACCGAAAAGGAAGTTTCACATCGCATTTTTTTTACAATGACTGCATGAGTAGAGACAGGCCAACTAGAAGAGCGTTGCCAGACACACCGATTTTTATAGGGCCGGCGGTGAGAGTTGAAGCCAGGCACGTCATCAATAATATGGTAGTGAACGCCTACTTGCCCGCAGACAGTGGCGTGTGGAATAAATTCGACATATCCATTTATAGCGGTAGAATAAAAATGCACATGGATCTCCGAAACAGCCAATAGCAAGCTAGAAGGCGGGCGCAATGCGTTCACGTCACTATGACGCGCTGGCTTCATCTTTCGCCGCAGCACTCAAATGTCGTCATTTATCTCGAAAATGGTTTCATCAATTCAGATGCGATTTGTAATACATCTGCGATGGTTCTTAGTGCAAGAAATCTTTAAAAATTTTAAAATAAAATAAAAACAAAATTAAAAATTTTGAAAAAACCCACGACGGATGTAAACGCTGTATTTGAAAAAGGATTAAATAAAGTTTTAAAACCCTGAACTAAAAGGGGGTAAGTTACCAAAGAAAATCCGTCGGGGGCTGCCATTCGCTGTCCTGATTAAGCCAAATATCAATTGAAGACTGCAATTATTTACGTACCCAACGTGATTTCAATCAGTCACATACTCAACGGAAAGTCCGGGTTTGCAAGAAATTACCGGTCATACCTTCATCCCTCTCGAAGAGTCAACTTAAAGTTCAACACAATAACTTGAATTTAAACAAAATAATTCCAGCCAATTAGGTGACTGAACTACTCCAACTTCAAAAATATTGACATTTGATATAGTAAAATGAACAGAATAAAGTTTCTGATATCGCGTGAGTTGACGCGGGTAATGGCTAGTATTCAATATGCTATTTGCTATTCGTTGCCATGACTACCTACATAATATGTTTCACGTCATGCTTAACTAGTTTATTTCTGACAAATCTACATCTTTCTTTATATATATAAAATTCTCGTGTCACAGTTTTCGTTGCCATACTCCTCCGAAACGGCTTGACCGATTTTGATGAAATTTTTTGTGCTTATCCGGTATCTATGAGAATCGGCCAACATCTATTTTTCATCCCCCTAAATGTTAGGGGTAGTCCACCCCTAAATTTTTTTTCTTCCTTCCCCATTCGTTCTTTTGCACCCGGGTGAAACCGGGCGGGACCGCTAGTAATATATAAAATTATTCACAACTACGTTGATGATCCACATCTCCTTAGTCTTATCCCTTTCAATGCAACATCCTTAAGAACTCGTAAAACTCCCAATTTTTATCTTCCTTTCCCAAAAACGTCCCTAATGGCTAACCTCTGTTTAATATGTGCAGTTCTGCCCATGAATTAAATATTGTAATTTTTTGTGCTACATTAAAACAATTAATGAATCATTCACTGTGATTGTCGTCTTTCAATTGAGATTATTATTTTGTTTTTGTTTATTTTGTACACTGTTTGGAACTTTCTGTTTCGTTGTGTTTATTGTTTTAGCTGATTTCTTTTTATTTTCAAAATATTTCCGAAACTATATAAAGTTTAGAAAAAAATATTTAACGAAACTCGCTTGAAAAAATAAATAGAATAATAAGTCGTTATGAAAAGTATACCACTATTATCTAAAAAACATCGTTATAGCATATCTCTCTTCTCCCAAAATTTGGTTTCTATCCGTTCATTCGCGCTCACAGACAAACAGACGCACAGAGTTTTTCTAAAAATAGGTTTTTTGGATTTCGGGGGACCTCAAAACGAAAAAATATTGTAAAATTTTGAAAAGTGAATTTTGACCTAAAGTAGTACCATTGTTGGGTTGGAATGGTAAAATGTGCAGACACATCTGACTTTATTGTTTATCACCTCTTTAAGTAAGGAATGGAACTGGTCAATTGTCGAAGCGCAACCGGTATGTATGACACTATAATTAAGACGTTTAAATCCCTCAGTCGGTGGACAACTTACTGGTCTGCTGCAATAGGTATGATCGGGAGACAATAACAACCGTCTCTCGTCGTCGTAAATGAAATACTGAAACCAGTACCGGCGACACCATTGTAACGGTAGGTCAAACCCTCGAAATGTCGCATTATTATTTATTCTCGCATGCATTGTAAGTATGTTTTATTGCACGTCACAGAACAAACGAAGTTAATAAGTAAGGCGAGAGTCGCACAGATCCTGTCGTCTCGGATCCAATGCTGATTTATTGAATTGTGTACAAGAAATGTGATAAGTTCATTAAGCGACTTGCAGTACGAATATTTTCAAAAGCAGTTTTCAAACAAGGCGGTCAAGAGTGCCGCGAGAAGGGTGCAAAGGAGGTTTGCTCGTCACTGGCTTGAAGACAAAGAGAAGAAAATAAAAGAAAACCAAAAATTTTAATATACTTACCACGTTTATAAAGCGAACTAAAAAGTATAAAATAATTTCTTTACAGGCAGATTTTTAACTTGTAGGATTTGAAACGAAAAACGTGGGGCGCATATGTGACAGTTATGTAAGAAGTGTAGAGAGTAGTTATCAATGAAAAAATCCATTTATGAGATAAAACGAATAATGCGCCCACGTTTTTCGTTTTCTACAAGTTAAAAATCTGTCAGTAAAGAAATTATTATATAGTTTTTAGTAAAAACGTGGTATATTACATTTTCTTTAATTTCTATACTTTATAGTAAAAAAAAACAAACAAAAATACATCATATAAAAATATAATGTGTCCCATGGGGGATCGAACCCGCGACCTTCGCGTTATTAGCACGACGCTCTAACCAACTGAGCCATAGACCAGTGAATGCTATGCGCCTCACAACGGTAAACAAGTAAGTATGAATTATATGTATCTGTCCACACGGACAGATACACAAGAAAGCGAGTTAAATAAAACGTGCAGGTAAAATAGAAGATGGAGAGGAAAAAGAAATAACATCAGAATTATATTATGCCCGTTATGATTCGAGGACACAGAAATAGGCCAAAGAGAAATAAAGAAGGTGCACAGATACCCCTAGAGCCTAGTATCCTCCTTTTCGACATCGTTGATGTAAATAAAGGTATTATTTTTACCTGGATACAAAACAGGAAGTTTAACAGAATATGTTCAATCATGTGTGTTCACTCGTATTATCTAAACTGGTGGACCGATTTTGACTAATAAAGATTCAATCGTTTTGTCTTGGTCACGTGCGTGATATAAGGATTATATATTAAGACATCAAGAATCCAATATGGCGGATGATAAGTACAATTTGTTGACTATGGAAAACAGAAATAGATATACCAATTGAAATATATTGACGAGTGGATACTAAAACTAAAAAATTCTAAATAATTTGAATGAAAGTTTAAAAAACTAAAACTCGACAATGAAAAGTATTTGGGTAAGTAAAACTAACATCTTTATGCCCGACTACTTTTTATATTGCAAGCTTGTTTTCGTAATCGGGATTTAGTACTTTATACTTTTATTTTTATTAAACCGCGTTTTAACCGTGACCTACGCTGGTAGACAACTATAGAACTTTCATTAAAGAATAGGAATTGACAATATATTCCTATAAACCAAGGTGTAAGCAAACACTTGCGAGTAAAGAATAGATTTATCCAAGTATGTAAGCTTTAGGATATGTATTACCATCCCAACCCACAAGTGGGGAAGGAAGGTGCTAGTTTAGGTCAAAAATCACTTTTCAAAAATTTTACAATATCTTTCCGTTTTGAGGTCCCCCGAATACAAAAAACATAGTTTTTTTTAAAAACTCTGTGTGTCTGTTAGTCTGTGAACACGATACAGGCCAAACGGATGAGCGGATTGAAACCAAATTTTGAAAGGATGTTTGGTATGCAAATATGAAGAGCTCTATTGGTTTTGGGGAAAATCGGCGCATGCGCAGAAGAGATGTATGCTATAACGGTGTTTTTATATAATAATGGTATACTTTTCATAACGAATTATTATTCTATTTATTCTTTCAAGAAAGTTTCGTTAAATTTTTTTTTTCTAAACTTTATAGGTAGGATTGAAAATATTTTGAAAATTAAAAAAAATCAGCCGCTCTTTTGTTTTATGGATCTGTCAGAAATAAACTAGTTCGGCATGCTTTGATTAATGCTTTGATTAATTTGATGACGTGGAACATATTATGCAGGTAACCATGGCAACGAATAGCAAATATCATATTGAATACTAGCCATTACCCGCGTCACCTCACGCGATATCAGATATTTTATTTTCTTTATTATAATCAAATGTGAACATTTTTGAAGTTGAAATGGTCCCGTCGCCCAATTGGCTGGAATTTTTTGTATTTTATAGTCAATGCAACCTTCAATTTAAAAGTTTTAAAATCATTTATATTATTATTTGTAGCTTGTAGCAGTTGTAGCCAATTTAAACTGAATTTCTTAGCATTGTAAAGTCTTCGGCTTTGGCCGAAGATTGTGACGATAGCCGATTAATCGGCTACGACTTCGGCCAGAAATCGATCTTCGGTCGGACACTGAGACCTAACTCACACGGACAACTTTCCGACAACATCAGAACGACAATAAAGTCGTCGTCTGTGGAGAGTAGCTAGTTTCCATGCTAAAGTATGGAAACTGACAGCACTCACATGGCCGACAATGCAACGACAGTCGCAATGTGTCGTCGGTATGATCCACTAAACTGCCGCAGTCGGCAGATCAACACAACTCACACGTGCGATTCTCCAGCGACACACCAACAACAGGTCGGCAGATATCAATCAGTCTGTGTTGTATCGACGAAGCGATCGCATTCGTGAGCTTCTTTAACTCATTTGACAAATAATCGAATGTACCTACTTTTGCTCATTCTGAAGTAATTAAAAAACTTGTCGTCATAGATCCTTAATAAAGGGTAAAGTTGATGAAATTGACTTTCGTTTGTATTTTCAATAATGTGATGAACCCAATAAATTTCACTGCGGCGACGTCGCCTTCTTCGCCGTAACAAAAGCCACAACAGTGCTTCCACTTCCAAATCCATTTTAGAACTTGCTGTTTCTGTGAGTCATCTACTCACACGTGCGTCTGCACGCCGACTAAAATGTTGTTGGAAAGTGGTTAATTGCTGCGACAGACGACGATTTTTTTGTAGTTCTGATATCGTCGGAAAGTTGTCTTATTAGGCCTAACGTGTTAACAGTATTTTTCTCATTCCGTTTATAAAAGTTTCATGGTCAGAAGTCAGAACCGATGGCGTATCCACAACGAAGCGTACGGCACACCAGATGATAACCGGTTATCGCCACATTAGCAAATTAATAATGTCTGTAAAGGATACCAGCAGAGCAGTGTGTCCACTATGTGTGGGTTATTGTATACATTATTATAATAATGTAGGTATGCCTTCGTACAGAACAAAATATTAAAACTAAATTAAGGCTAGACGTCACTCATTCAAGCGTAATTGAATTTTTCTCATAAAAGATGAATCATCCGTCATCTGCAGCCACTATAAAAATTTTAATATTGTATTTATCCTTTGATAATACAGCAAAAAATACTTTTTCTTCATACCTCGATCGAAAGTACGTACTTTCTTCCCTTATAGCAGGGACGAAAGTTTGACATTTACTCCCTGTTATTTATTAATATTATATTAAATGACAGCAGTAACCCTAGTTAGGAGTATAAATACGCATGAGAAATTTTTTCCTCCCGCCGTTCTCACTGGGAGTAAATGTCAATCTTTCGTCCCTGCTGACGAAAGTACGTACTTTCGAGCGGATATGAAGAAAAGAAAAATCGTATACACCACACTGGCCTTAAAATTCGCCTCGGGCTTATTACGCGCAGGGCTGAGATTTCAACTTTTAAGGCCCGTGTGGTGTAATATACTATTATCGAATATTTTTTTCTGTATCTTCATTTGTATTTAACTTTAATTCAGGGTGGCCACAGAAAAATGATTTTAATTCCAGGTTTTCCAGGAAATTTGTTATACTTAATTTCATGATTTTATCTTATTTGTATGATCGAGATATTTAAAGTTTTGATTATAGTCAATTTTTTGTACTTTTTCAAATAAAAATTGAGCATCAAAACAATTTCCTCGCATTTTTTCAAGCATACAAAACTTTATCTCTTAAACTAATGATGGCACAGTTAACCTTCTTTTTCCTGTACGATCATTAGTTAGATATATCGATGGTAAAAAACCAAAGGTAACTTTTTACTTAATCGCAGATATCTCAGCGATAAATAGTCACATAGCAAATAAAAAAAATACCAAATTGAAGCTTGAAATGGCTAAGAGATAGACATGATACTCAATCCTGGATCGATTGGACGATTTTTAAAGGTTTATATAATAAAATAATTATGTTTTGCGTATAGAACTGGAGAGCCGCAACTTTACATCAAAAGAGCCGCAGCTTTCCGACCCCTGGTGTATACAGTTACACTTATACAGAAATTATAAAAAGCCTTAACTTGTACGTCAAAGTAACACAATAATCTAATTTTACCTGTAATTTCTGGCGAAAAGTTTCAAATTGTTTCCACTCACCTGAAACAAAAAAAAAAAGATTAGTTGTTACATCGATATCAAAAATCACAATTATAAGACTAGGGCCAGGTCATTCGAATTTCCAGTTAAGTTTTCCAATCCGAAATTCATGTAAGGGCTCCCCGATTTACTTAGCATCCGAATTCTTGAAAAAAATGTATTTTGTTTCAAACGGAAATTCGAATGCTTCGGGTCACAAACAAATTCAAGATGCAATCCAACAGTCTAAAGCTAGAATTAGGTCATTTAGAAATTTTCATTTGATATTATAGGTATAAGTTGGGGTTTTCCTATTGCCTTAGCACGCTTTGGGACAGTTGTGTTTTTTTATCAAACGGAAATCCGAATGGTACACAAACAAATATAGAATGAATCCTCAATAATTTCAGACTTTGGCTGGACCATCGGGCTTTCTTAGGCTTAACTCACACGTACCACTTTCCGACCACAAAAAAGTGGTCCTATAATGTGGTTAAACTCGACCACTTTCCATCAACAGTTTTGTGGGCACGCAGACGTTGGTGAAACCACAAATGAACCACACAGAACAGACAGTAAAGCGATGGATTTATTAATAGAATTTATTGGGTTCGTCCAATTTTTGAAGATAGAAACGAGAGTCAATTTCAACAACTTTATCATCGTTTAAGACTGTACGATGACAATTTTTTAAATTATTTTCGAATGAGCAAAAGTATTTTCGATTATTTGTACGTCTGTTCAGTCTGTAGTCGGCGAGTTGCACGTGTGAGCGGGGTTGACCATCATCGGCCGTTTTGTTTGTGGGCGATATCACCAACACACGACGACTGTTGTTGACACCGACCGCAATTTGTTGTCCGTGTGAGCGCTATCACGACATTACTAATGACCACTTTTTTGTGGTTCTAATGTGGTCGGAAAGTGGTACGTGTGAGTTAAGCCTTATTGTTTTACCACGTTTTGAACCTGACTCGAAATTTAAAATGGTCTGGACTTCGAAACTATTGCCAAAATGACGCTAATTTTAAAAACATTTCGATTGCCATAGCAATGTGTATAATAGATCCGGTATTAAAAATATGTACCATCACCTATTATTTGATGATGACAAAGATTATATGGTAGATATATACGTTGATACATCGCACATGGGTTGCCTTGCTAAATCGCGTACCGATGCTGTTAAATTTAATAAATTCTAATTTACTTTTTTGGATCAATTTCCCCGATTTGATCGAGGTTAAGATGAAAGAATATAACAAGGAATTGGAAAAATACACGTTTTTTACTTTCCCCGCAGCCCACGAACGCCTCTGGAATCAACCGAAAGTTCTGGAAGTATCGAGAAACGAGACTGGAGAGATATATTAGGCGGCGCGAACAGTGCAGACAATATAGACAGTGTAAATAAACTCAAAGTACACAGAACACAACTATTTACAAAGTATGTTTATGTGGATGATCTATATTTATGTATAGATGCAATATATTATATCTCGCACTGTTACTACTGTACACTTGGTTACACTGTCTAGTGTCTATATCAGGCCTGGGCAAATGGCGGCGCACAGTAGAATTTTCTCCGGCTCGCGAAGCATTTTATAAATGATTATTAAAAGCAAAAATATTACTATTTGCCAATATAAATTGGCCCATAAAAAAAATTTTAGAAAAATAGTAAATAGTGTTTAAAAATTTGAAATTGTTGTTTAAAAAAAATATACTACTTATAATAATAAAAAGAAATTGTGTGGTCCACGGTCAAATTTTCATCCGCAATGTGGCCCGACGATCAAAAGATTTGCCCACCTCTGGTCTATATAGTTTGCCTTATATATCTATTCAGCCTCGTTTCTCGACACTTTCAGAACTTTCGGCTGATTCCAGTAGCGGGGAAAGTAAGGGACCTGTATTTTTCTAATTCCTTGTGTTATATTCTCTCATCTGATTAACAATTCGTGGAAGTTAATCCAAAAAAGTTAATTAGAATTTATTTAATTTAACAGCGTTGGTACGCGATATAGCTAGGAAACCCATGTGCGATTTATCAATGCATATTTTAACTACCATATAATTTTTGTCTTCATCAAATAACAGATGAGGGCATATATTCCTAATACCGGATCTCGCACTTACAAATAAATGGAAAAAACTGTAAATTAATTTCCCACTTAATTAATGCTACAAGTCAAGCATAAAACCGGCGATTATTAATTCAGAATAATTGCTTTCTACGTTTAATCTGATGTATACAAATATCTCTGTTGCCAATTCATTGGCTGTGCAATTAAACAATTGCACATTAGACATTTCTTTATTTGATATACAAATACATGCATACTGTAAGTTTACTACCATAAAATATTTTTAATTGAAAAATTTGAAACACCTACTCGTTTCAAAATATGAAATCATGCATTCATTCAAATTAAAAAAAAAGATTGCATTTTTTTAACCCATTTATTACTGCGCCAAATCATTTCAGTGCTGTGTTCCTTATATAATACATGGCCGATTGCAGTATTTTAAATTGAACTTCTAATCTTAAATCATTCTTTTTTAATTCCTTTCAACATATACTTTTCCCTAAAATAATTTATTATTTCATTCTTTTATAATGTCATCATGCCTATTGCCTATATGACACTTTCAACAGGAGAGCTGGATTGGGTCCGAATGGGTCAATAAAATCAGATATTAATTTAATAAACGTCATTTCATGTTTATATTGTGAATTTAATAAGCGTATTGAGCAGGTAACAATATCAAACGAATTGATTTAAAGCAATACCAAACAAGCGGAGCAATCATTTTAATGAAATATCTCTGAAACATATTATTATAACAAATCTATACTAATATGTAAAGCTGAAGAGTTTGTGTGTTTGTTTGAACGCGCTAATCTCAGGAACTACTGGTTCAAATTGAAAAAAATTTTTTTTGTTGGATAGCTCATTTATCGAGGAAGGCTATAGGCTATATAAAATCAGGCTACGACCATTAGGAGCGGAGCATTAATGAAAAATGTTGCAAAATGTATCTCAAAAATAAGCTTCTATTCAGGTGAAATGCACTAACTAAATACTCATATTAGGGCACACGACTGTCAATATCAGGGTCGTGAGTTCGAGCCCTACGTTGGGCGAATATATTTTTATTTTTTATTTTCTACATTGCTTTCTTCTAAGGCTTACATTTAAATTTATTTTAATTTTATTTAATTAATTAAAAAAAATTATTAGTTAAAAAAAGTATTAATACTGCTTTTTATCGACAAAAACTTTTGAACGGTAACTCCGATCATCATGAAATTTGGACACAACATTCATCTCGGGTAAACTAAGATGAATGTGTGTACTCATGTTCCTCCCTTCCCTATTCGTTCTTTTACACCCGGGTGAAACCGGGCGGGACCGCTAGGTAAATATATGCAGACAACAGACACGTTTTGCTTGTGTTTATATTTGAATGTCACTGCGCGCGCACCAGATCCATCCACAATGCAAGCTTGAAAAGACGACATAAAAGCAATTAAGAAAACCAGCGCTAGAAAACTAGTAGTCAAATCTAGCAAGGAATATAGCGGCAAATCCAGCCTCGTGTGCAGCGGCCTTTAGGAAAGTGAATTCGTATTACAAGAAGGCGTAAAATTAGTATTTTTTGATGAAAACATTGTGTGAAATGTATAAATACCTAAAGCGATTGGGAGAGCCTTGGGTGTGGTTAAATATGCACAAAAAAATATCGTCTGCTTTTAAACACTTGAATTTCACAAATAACAATAGAACAAACAAGCCATAAAACGAAAAAGAGCTAGAAGTCGTATCTATCGATATTAAAGTGTTTTTAAGTGCGAAAATAAGCGGACAAGAAAATAACAAATGAACGTTGACAACAAGTGAATGTAGGTGTTGCACCGTAATGCGCCTGCAGCGTTGTATAGGTTAGGTTTCGTGTAGGGATGCCAACATAACAGAACCTGAATACACTAGACAAGATTTATTGTAGATAAAACACTAAAGTTCAATTATTCGGCATCGTGTTCAATTTAAATTTGTAACGTTGCTCTGCCGTCGTCTCGGAGTTTTCAAATGTTGGGTGTGGCATCGTTATTTATTAACCAGGTCATTTGATATTCCAAAATACAACTCCCCAGGCTAATTACAGCTTGGCCAATTCTCTCATTATCAATAAAATTTATCTACTCAATAAAAATAATTGACACAGTTTTTCAATTATTATTCGCGATATAATTTCAAATTAAGAAAGCAGTACTATAGACGAGTAATTTATACATATCTCTTTCAGATGCAGCAAATCAGTCATTTCGGGGCATCCCAAGCTAAGCTTACAGGGTAGCAATTTTCTATGAAAATTTATATCTATTTAATTAAATGTTTTCAAATTGTGTGTTTGAGTCTTTAATGTATTTTTTTAAAACATAGAATGTCTGCTTAAATTAAAAATAAAATATTTTTAACAAAAAAATTGAACCGACTTCACACTAAAAAATAAAAAATAATTGCGTATTGAAATGTTTTGGAGTCGGTGTCAGCCAAAATGAAATCTATTCCGAGAACTACACCGACTCCAAAACATTTCAATACGCAATTATTTTTTACTTTTTAGTGTGAAGTCGGTTCAATTTTTTTGTTAAAAATATTTTATTTTTCTCTTTTTAGTGTTAATCTAACACTAAAAATCGGTGAACATACATAAAAAACATTATGCGTTTCTTTGAAATTTGAGAGTTTCCCTCGATTTCTCCGGATTCCACCATCAGATCCTGGTTCCGATGGGACCACCTCTGAGGTGCACTCTTTCGAAAAAAAAAAATATTTGAAATCGGTCCATAATTGACGGAGAAATCGGTGAACATACATAAAAAAAAAATTTTTAAAATATACAGACAAACATAGAACCTCCTCCTTTTTGTTGAAGTCGGTTAAAAAAGACATGTGTCACGACATACACAACCGAAGTGAAACTTCTAATGTATGAATAATATAAAAATCATTTACGCCATTCCTATTTTTTTTACCAATATAATAAAAAAACATAAATCGTATTTCGTCGGAACGGCTGGACATTTCTCGGATAAGTTCCAAACAGGCAACTAAACACTCTTCTGATTCTGTTAACTTACTACGACCGAGCAGAGAACACTAACACGCTGAGCATAAAAGAAGGTGGAAGTAACAGAACAGTAGTCGTCAATACGCTTTTCACATATTTTAGTTTATCTATACAAATAAATAAAACTATAGTGTCTGTTTGTAAAGTCAAAATAACAGTTTTTTACTAAATGCATATGAAAGTATATACGGTACTTATAACAAAAAAAAAAAAAAAACAACTTTAAAGTATTTGTTTGTCTGTTTGTTCCGGCTAATCTCCTACACGACTAGATCGATTTTGACGGAACTTCCACTGCAGATAGCTAATGTTATAAGGAGTAGCTTAGGCTATTAAAAACTGTAGTTCGTCAAAATACATTCGCATTGAAAAAAAAAATTAGATCAATAATTAGATTTCACATTGTTGCAACTACAATAATATAATAAAAGAAAAATTTACTTTCCAACAATGTCATTGTCGGGACTTTAACCCGAAACTTCCACTCACCGCTTCCCCCTCAAACGACTTAATATCTAAAAGTCTGCCTGTCGCGCGGGCTATTGCGGATTGTTTTCTAGCAGTTAGATCATTTTTTTTTTTTGTTTGCTTAGGTATTTTTTATTTGTTCCTCTATATATAATATTATAGCCAAAACTGCACTACTTTTGTCGCAATCGCGCCCAGAGCCGCGGGAAGCAGCTAGTTGTACATATTTTGTTTTTCAGGTTTGCTAGTTTAAACTGTTGAACTTTCGTGATGTTTCTTCGTCATCCTGAAGAATATCAGAAGATTTTTCAAATTATAAATACTGTTGCAAACTAAATAAATATATGGTGAAAATATATAGACTCGTGTTGGCAACGGAATCAAATTAATTAATTAACTAAATTCAAATGTGATGCAGTAAAATAATTCTCAGAAACTGCAGCATCAAGAGCTCTCGTCGTTCTGTTAAAATTAATTACTGCACTCAGAATTATTAAAAACATATACGTTAAGCCTTGCAATTAGTAATTAAAACAATTCTTAAAAATTTACATACGAACAGAGATGTTATAATTTATCTCTAAATTAAATCAGAGACCTCCATCATTAATCATTTGTATTCCTTTAACTGGAATATTATATAAAGTAAATGAATATTAAGTTTTGGATTGTACAGACACGTTCAGGGTGTACTTCCCCATTGGATGGTCAAAGGGAATGCTCATCTGGATCGAAATATTGTTATGGCTATTATAATTGGTGGCAAATCTAAAGGAGACAGTGTTTTAATAGCACGAATATCAATTATACTAAAGGATTTACATTTCCAATTTAAAAAATTACAATTTCCATTAAAACTGCTTTCGGAATAACTGTAAATAAAGTCCAGAGGCAAACACTTAAGGTAGCTGGCATTCATTTAGAAAAGCTATGTTTTTCGCACGGTCAGGTGTATGTGGCTTGCTCGCGTGTATCGAAACCACAAAATCTTTATAATTTTGCAAAATATGGTAAAACAAAAATATAAGGCTGTCTTGAATTAGAGTCTTGCTTGAATTTATTTATTTTTTGATCAATTATATCAATTGTACTCAAATCTTTAATTAACGTCTGATTACTCTTCAACAAAAATTATCGACCAATTTTTTAGACAATAGGTATATATAGATAAACAAATTATATAATTATAATTTCGATATTGAAAAAACTCTACTGGAATTCTTTTATAAACTAATTACTAATTGATATTTATATGTTTTAGCTAAATTCTGGAGAAGATCCAAATCCGAATCGAAACGTTAATTAACTGAATTATAATTCTATAATTTGTTAATATATTGTCTGAAAAATTGGTCGATAATTTTATTTATATCTATTTCCACGCGGACTAAGTCGCCGATAAAAGCTAGTATGTATATTATTGTAGGTATGTCGTACCGAAGTTTACAGGTGATTAGTGTCCGACCGAAGCTTCGACTTCGGCCACCTTCGGCGAGACCTTCGGCTTCGGCCAAAATGGGCCGAAGTTTTGGCCGAAGACGAATGTTTCTAACAAGCGCCGGAATTGAACGCACTGTTACGAATGAGCGAGAGCGCGATAGACATGGCGACTTCTAGAGACGATTAAAATTACCTTTTTATATTATATAGTCAATGTAAACCTTATATTTGAAAGTTTTAAAATCATTTATATTATTAATTGTAGCTTGTAGCAGTTGTAGCCAATTTAAACTGAATTTCTTAGGGTTTTTAAGTTTTGTGGCGGTAGCCGATTAATCGGCTTAGGCCAGAAATAGACCTTCGGTCGGACACTAGTGATAATCCATCTTAGGATTCGGAGCAAATTTTGTCTTTGTTTAAAAATATAAAATATCAAAAAGTTAGACCGAAGCAAAAATGTTACACAGAGGAAGTATAAGCAAAACAGTAATTAATATCAAATAAATCATTTAATTAATCCATTCCCGTCTATTTGTGTATAGAAAACAAACTCATGCACAAGTATTATAACGTAACAATAAACAATAGAACAGAGAAATGAGACGAAAATCCCACCAACCGAGACGATTTTGTCCGTACAAACGGGATATTAATTATGAAATAAGAAATCTCATTAAAATGTAATTAATTAACAAATACATAATATACGTACTATTTAAAATCAAATAAATAATTAAATGAACCAACTAACCAAATGACGCCAGGTCGGTCAACCGCCATATTATTGAAAGAATCTACTACAGGCGTGTTCAACTATATTATCACTACTGCATATTATAAAACAAACTCTCCTCGCCGCGACCGTCTGTCTGTCTGAACGTGATAAACTAAAAAACTAACGGCTTTTCATACGGTTTTCACCAATGGACGGAGCGATTCAAGAGAAAGATTTAAGGCCGCTGCACACGAGGCTAGAGAACGCTGCTAGATAATTCCTTGCTAGATTTGCCTACTAGTTTTCTAGCGCTGGTTTTCTTGATTGCTGTTAGTGCTCGTTTCACTATTTTTCAAGCTTGATCTGGTACGCGCGCAGTGACAGTTCGAATATAAACACAGAGCAAAACGTGTCTGTTGTCTGACTCTGAGCAGAATGACGCCATGTGGGCGTTTGTTTAAGTGCCCACGTGACAAGATAATGCATCCTGATTGGTTCTTGCCCATATCTAGCAGGGAAAAGAGCCCCTGTTCTAATTTTAAAACCTATCTTGTGAGCTAGTAGGCTAGCCCGCAGTGACGTCATTTCTAGCTTTGTACCCAGCATACCGGCTAGCAGAACTCCTAGCAGCGTTTCTAGCCTCGTGTGCAGCGGCCTTTATGTGTACAATTCAATAATGTTTTGTGTAAATTGGTTGAAATATGACGATGATTGTTGAAGATGTCCGAAAAAATCAAGTCGACTGGGAGCTTTTATCGAAAACGCTGCCTAATCCCTTTGAGATATTATAACAAATCGATGTATGATGGAATTGTTCCTCTTTTGTTTTATTGGTCTACAGAAAAGTTCGCGATAGCATAATATGTCCATCCACGCTTTAGCTAGGTGTCCTGGTTACAGAGTTCGTGGATTGTACTCACAAAAAAAAAAACAAATTATTGTTTTACATAGTAAAAGATGGCTTTTCAAGCTAAATTTTGATCAAAACGCGTAGAAAAACCGGTGTTTAAAAGTTTAAACTGTACATAAAATGCATGCATATAGTTTAAGGAAAGTATCGTTCCAATCGATCAATTATTTTCCGAGCAGGATCGAAAATTCGTACTGAGAAATATATACAGATTACAGGGTATCCCACGACATGACTGCCATAGCCTGGAACTGCGTTGCTGGGGTGATTTCAAGTCAAAAATGTCTAATGAACATATACCCGGAACGCTATCCTAACTGAGCTAGAAGCATTTGAAATTTTAGATAAGTATAGTAGTAGGAATTCCCTGCTAATTTAAAAACCATTTAAAAAGAAATCGCTTTATTGAATTAGTCGCTCAAAATGTCCACCCAGTTGCTGTATACATAGTCTAGCTCTTCTTAGAATTGTAGTGGTAGCTCTGCGAAGAGTCTCAGGATCAGCACGAATAAATACTAATGGTGATTCACAGCCACCTGGTCTTTTTATTAATAACAAAACCAACAGCCGAACCTAATACCTGCATTAGTGGGCTTACTTATTTAAAATTTCAAATGCTTCTAGCTCAGTTAGGATAGCGTTCCGGGTATCATTAGACATTTTTGACTTGAAATCATCCCAGCATGTTCACAATCTAAGGTCATTGTCAAATCAGATTTTTCGACGACGCTTTCTGCAAATGAGCCTTAGAGAAACAGAGATAGCAAATAAGGCGTCTAATTTACGTAAATAACCCAAATGGCTACAGTTGTCAAAAATATTTATTATTATTTGAAAAGAGGCCATGCAAAAAAATTAGTATTTCTCGATCAAAAAGCTACTATTGTTCGTGTGACTTAAAACTCGCTGATATCTCGTTTTTACATAAAGTCACAACTCGTCCATAATAAGTGCATTCACGTAATACCAGTTACAACCTATCCCCATTGTTGTACACGTCGGTAGGATAGAAATAACGTTTTTTCTCGAACTATTTTATTGATTTTTTTAATATCACTTTAACTAAATGAAAAAATACACAAAATACGATATACAGGAAAAAAAGAAAATGTTAGTTTCTAGTCTGTCCTCGTGGAAAGTGTAAACGAGGAAATACATATTGGAGTGGAAAAGTGTATTGATTGAATCTAAGGATGGAAAAACTTATCTGTATTTAAGTTCATTAACAATGTCAAATGAGTTTTTTTCAAAATAACTGCAATAATAATTTTAAACGAAACCTTCAATTATCGAAATTTTTATACCCAGTTAAAAAGATATAGGTAGTGTTTCTGGTTGTTGCACTGAGAAAAATATATATTACTAGCGGTCCCGTCCGGTTTCACCCGGGTGCAAAAGAACGAAAGGGGAAGGGAGGGACATGCGTAAGCACATTCATCTTAGTTTACCGAGATGAATGTTGGGTCCAAATTTTTTGCAGTTTTCGGCAGTTCCCTGCTTTATTACTTATTTTAAACTCAAACCTCCATTTTTGATGAGAATATTTTTTTTAAGTAATAATTATTTCTTTTAAATCAATAATTACTGTATAATTAATAAAATATAATAAATATTTAATTGAAAACACTGTAGGAAAATTATTTTTATATATAGGTACTGTAATAGTTTTCAAATGAGCTATTATTTAGATTTATTTAATTTTTTTAGTCGTAAATAAAAATAAAATAAATTTAAATGATAGCCTTAGAAGAAAGCAATGTAGAAAAAAAACATTAAAAACATATTCGTCCAAGGTGGGGCTCGAACCCACGACCCTGAGATTAAGAGTCGAGCGCTCTACCGACTGAGTTAACCGAGCTACTGTACGTGTGCCGCTAATATTGGGATATTCAGTTAGGGCATTTCACCTGAATATTAGTACCTATAGGTATTGTGAAAAATTTTGACTGACATTCTGCAACATTTTTCATTGATTTTCCGCTCCTACTAGTCGTAGCGTGATATTATATAGCCTGTAGCCTTCCTCGATAAATGAGCTATCCAACAAAAAAAAATTTTTAATTCGAACCAGTAGTTCCTGAGATTCAAACAAACAAACAAACTCTTCTGCTTTATATATTAGTATAGATTCGACGTTAAATACAACGAAGACTACTAGCGCCGCTAGCGGGCAATAGAGCGGGAATGAACTGTCTTGTTATTATTGTTTTACCAGAGAAGCTTCTTAAGAGCCCGTTTCCCCTGGTTTTCTCAATGCAATACAGTGGTCTGCGGTCCCGTATAAATCTGATCGTAAAACGAGAGATAAAATTATGAAAAATTATTTTTATGGAGATTAAGGATCAATCTATGTCCCTATTGTACCATTTTTTTAATTTTTTTAGCAGAAAAATTTTTATAAAAATTTTAAAAACCGTAAAAAGTGTCTTTTAAAAGCATTCGCCATTAATTAACAAAGTAAAAAATGAAAAATTTGTTACAATACGGACATAGATTGATCCTTAATATAACTAGAAAAAAATATGCCGTAGCCTGATTTCCAAAATTACGACCCAGTTTATACGGGAAGCCGTAGCTCTGCAATGAAAAAATATCGTAATATGTTGAATTGACTGGTGCTGTAACTACGGAAAGAACGGGTGTTTTTGAAATTATCATCTGTGCTGGCATGTGCCGTTAAAATTTAGGGCTGGGTTGTATACTATATAGTGGTTTAATATATTCGTTGCAACGATTTTAATTTAAAATTCGCTGCATACGAGGCTGGATTTGCCGCTAGATTTCAGTACTAGTTTTCTTAATTGCTATTATGTGCTCGCTTCACACAAGGGCGTAGATATTTTTTTTTCTGGGGGGCGGGGTATAAAGCTAAATAAATCAATATTTTTAAGTTTTATTAATAGGAACACCAAAACCAAACGACTAAACTAAAAAACTTTGTTTTGGGTAGAATTTGAAGAGCCAAAAAAAAGTCTTTTTCATATAGCCACACGGGTCTCGTAAAATTCACGTAATAATGCGGGACATTTCCTATAATACGGGACACGGAACTTTAATGCAGGACTGACCAGGGGTATGAAACTCAATGATATTCGAGCTTCTCTTATTTGTCTGAAGGAATAATTTTAATGCCAACATGATAGCATGAAAATTAATGAAAATGTACTTTTGACGAACTTTTTTCAGTCATTGGCATCGCTGAAATGGCGCCAGCTCACCAAAGCGCATCAAAGCGGGAGTTTCAAAATTGTCTACTTATGTTATGAACAATATTATTTAATAAAAAACGATAAAAAACTGTTCAATTCTTACAAAAGTACAATTATAAGAGGAAATGTATTTTAAACATCAACCATTTTGTTCGAAACGTGCTTGTTGTGACAACACCATTCCCAGGGCAGCTACGACACACACACCATTTTACACAGTTGGTATTAAAATCATTCCTTGTCATTTAAGAGGTCACCTTGCCATCACACGAGACATCTTTACAAACACACACTATGTCTAATGTTTGTTTGTGGGCCTTTGTTCATGTCACCCACGTTACAAGATACCGTTTCCAGATTGGTTCTTGCTCAGAGCCAGCAGATGACCTTGAAAGAACAATAGCCCCTGTTCTTATTGTAATTTTGTGAGCTAGCAGGCGAGCCCACAGTGACTTCATTTCCAGCTTTGTACCAACAGAAGTCCAGCGTTTCAACATGGATTATCGCCTTGGAAAATAAACAAGATTACCTTTGTCAGCAGTACGTAAGAAAAAATGTAACATTGCCAAATATAATAGGTAAATATTTTATCTATAATAATACTTATTTTATTGATTTATATTGATATTTAACTTCCAATAGGAAGTTATTGTATTTAATAGTAAAAGAAAAATTATCTGAAAAGTCAAAACAGAAAAAAAATTTTGTCACAGCATAATTAAAATGGAAGAGATTAATTTTACATCTATACACATAGAATATATTGAGAATTTTAATTATGAAGAGATAATAAAATAAATATGAATGCAAATAAAATTATGTACCTACATAATAAAAATTCAGAATTAATGACAAAATAAGAATTTTGAATTAAAATGATGTAAATAATAAAACTGTTTTAATTACTATGGCACTAGTACAGGTAATAGAGAATTTTTTTCTGCATTATCCTACAACTTTTGTTTGTTTTCTTAAATAGGTTCAGTATCACGTACTGACCCTAAATGCACAAAATCCTTACAAATTAGGAGGGCGGAAGTGCCGCCATTTTGACAAAAACCGTTTCAGCCTATATCTCCCTAACCGTGCACTTGAGGCGAAAAAAGGTAATAACCTTTATTGTAGATAAATAAATTTACTATCTTTTTTGTTCAATACTTTTTTTTTTGTATCACTTACCGTTTACGACTTATTCAACTATTACGATTTGTTTATTGACTTTTGGATCCATATCTCTTCTAATAATTGTTTAAACAATAAAATGCTAATGACTTAAGTTTTAAATCTACAAATTTTCTACAGCTTTTAATTCAAACTTTTTTTCTAAAATTAATATTTTTAAAGTTATAACGCGCTAATGTCAAAAAACCTGTGCCTAGGCGCATGAGTGGACATAATAAAATAAGAATGAATTGTAATAAAATTATGTACATAATAAAAATTCAGAATTAAAAAACCAAAAAAATAAAAAGTGTGCATTCATTTTTTTAATTGATTTCTAGTAAATTAACTGGTTTATTATTAACTTCCCGCTTAAAAAAAAAAATTTTTTTTTTCAAAAATTGGGAAGTTATTGGTTTCACCCCGATTTTCGAAAATCGAGTTTTCGCCAGATATTGACGTTTTGAGGTCCTAGGAAGCTATTGAAACTATTTTGGCGATGATGTCCGTAGGGCTGTATGTGTGTGTGTGTGTGTATGTATGTATGTAAACCTTTTATATCTTTTGAATGGAGTGTCCGACTGAAACGCATTTTGCGGCATTTGACGTGAACTTGGTGAACTTAGACTTCCTGAAAATTTGAAACGATTCGGCCCAAAAAATTTTGAGAAATCTTAAAAAAACAAGTTTCAAAAATTTTTTAAAATTTGCTTTTGTAAAATATTTTCTAAACCACTAAACCGATTAATTCCAAAATCTAATCAGCTCTTCTCCTTAACAAACTGCGTCGATTTCCGCAAACCGCATCAAAATCGGTTCATTTGTTCACGAGATACTGTGAACGAAAAAATCGTAAAAAAGTGTTTTTTTTTAAATTGCTCGTAAAATTCCTATGAGATCGATTTTTCTGTAATAAATTATTTTTTTAGGTTAAAAAATTGCGTCGACTACCGCAAATCGCATCAAAATCGGTTCATTTGTTCATGAGATATCGTGAACGAAAATTTCGTAACAAAGTTTTTTTTTTTTTGGGCTCAAAGAGCTAAAAAATAAACTTCTTGCTATATTTTATATATTTTTGAGCGTTTTGAACTCGAAAATAGCGGGAAGTTACAGGGATGGCCTGCAGGGTCAAACTTCTTTTCAAATTTTTATTTATGCAACTGTATTAGATTCCATAGCTCATAAGTTGGCTAATAGTTGTGTCACTGTGGTCTGTGGAGTAAAGAAACTCAGTCATAAATTAAATAATTAAATAAATAATATATAAAACAAATAATGAAAGTCCTATATTTTTGCAACTTTAAAAAAATACTTTTTTTTTCGAAAAAAAGGTGGCAACCCTAATTGTAACAAACAGTACCTACTGTATTATAGTTATTATTATGAATATACAATACATTTTTTTCCATATTTTTGTGACATTTAACATAATTCTATTTTTTGTAAACTATTTCTTTGCAGATCAATTATATGTTGTAAAGTTTTGTAATTCTGGATATAAAATGAATATAGTACATCCCTATTTGATATCTGCAGTCTATACGTGTCTGTGTTAGTATACTAACACATGAAATAGTATGTATATCACTATAACGAGGCATATAATAATTCGGTTCTCTTTGTCAATCCTTCTCACATGTGTGAAAGATAGAGAGAGAGCATTCAATTCTCATAGACCACAATAATTAGGTGTACTATTATGAATGGAATGTTTCAAAATGTTTCCTCACCACACGCCGCAAAATACAGCTTCCCCTCTGTGATCGGCAAACGGGCTCTTAATAAGCGATATGACAGGAAGCGCGACGAAAACGACATCTGACGGCCGCATGAAATCATACTCTATAACCTTTGCTCATTTAGAATATATATGTATACGTGTTTTCAGTCAGCAATAATTTATTGTAATAGAAAGCTGAAAAATATATTCTTCAATAGTTGATATCAGTGATAAAAATTCCATAAAGCGTTAATGATAACTTATCATGATAAAGATACAATCAAATGTCAGCGTTTCATGTTTATAAAAAATCTATTTTTTAAACCTTGCCCGATTTCGGACATTGCCCGATGTGGCTCGGGCATTGTCGACATTGACCGGTCAATGTCGACATTGCCCGGATTCCGGACATTGACCGTAACATATAGATTCATTAAAGATCGCAACTTTGTCACCGCATTTTTGTTTTTTCGTTTAAGGAAGGTAGATTTCTAGGGGGGTGCTGAATTTTTTTTTCTGAACAGGGGCCGGTAGGACGAATACGTTTGGAAAAGTCTGCGTCCCAACATATTGTTGCTACGGTCGCGTCAATAAAAATGAATTCTTAAGAAGCATCTGGTATATTTTTGTTCGCTGCATCCCTTTTCATTTTCAAACCGTATACACCGACTGTTCCGCTCTCTTGGATCCGAACAAAAGCAAAGCCACAAAATAATACAATTGGTACTCTACTATTCATTCTAAAAACATTTCGTTTATAATATTAATAATGCCGTGCACATGTACTAAATTAATATGTAAAAATAAACAGCAAAATCTGCACTTACAAATCGTACACCCACACAATTTTAAAATTTTAAATATCGAAGCCTTATTTCTTAACAGGAATTAGGGGTCTTTCCATTAGTTGTAATTCCATGAAAATATATGTTTATACTTTTAATGATAATATTTAAGGTAGTTTGGGAGCCGCAATCCCAAGTCAAATAAATTACTTTTTCTTCTTTTTTTTTCCTCAAATAATTACCCAAATCATGCTATAATAAATAATAGAAATTCACATAAAAATTTATTTGATTTAATTTGATGCGAATTATAATTAAATAATTATAGTAATGTAATTAATAAAATATTAATTGATTAGTACTCAGCTGTCACTAGTCACTGTCACTATGGTACAAAGACCATTTTTCCCCTAGCAAATATGGAGGAGAGAGGGTGTCTCCGATAAACAACAGAGATAGAGTCCACATATCAGTATTAAAAAATTAATAAAATCAAAAGTACGTGGTAAATTGTTCTGAAATTTTTGCAGTGTGTATTTCAGACATCGTTCTATCCATTAAAAAGTTTTTTTTTGTGGGGTCAAGTTTGTCAATTTTTTACAAACCCTCAATTTCCGGAGTTATTGAACAAGGACACTCATAACGGCTCGTGTATTTTTGCATAACTTTAATTAATTATATCGTTTAAACGGTGTGGTAAAAAAATCTTATTCTTTTTCAGTACCTAGGTGTCTTTAATTATAATCTTTTGAATAAATATAAAAAATGTAGGCTCAAGTTTAAGTCATTTGGCTACCAAACTACCTTCAATACCCAAAATAGTTACACATTATTAATTATAATAAATTAAATAAAGTAAATTTAAAGTGCTATAAATTATACCCATTATCACGTGACTGCGAACACCAATCTGAGCGCATGACGGCTCGGATTCTCTAATGTCATTTTCAAAGAAATATCTCTCTCGTTTTTGAAAGCCTCTTGTTAATAAATAATTGTATTTGCTATAATGGAGACTGGATTCACCAAAGGAGACAATTCTAGCTTATCAAGGATAGATTTTTTGATGATGCAAATTTCTTTGCCAGAAACAAGGATTATTGTTCAGCGAAACTTAGAAACGTCAAATTGTCTGTGTAAGTACAGTTTTCTATCTAATACCAAAGTAATAGTTTTTCTGGTGTGCTTATTGATGTGGATTGCAGTGCACAGTGTTTATAAAATGTTGTTTTCATAATTACAGGCTTTTTTATGCGATAATCTTAATTCACAAGTAGTAAAAAACGAACCCAATTTCCACTAATTCGAAAATTAGAAGAAGTTTTCCATGGTTACAATATTGAATTTTGACAAGATACAAGCAAAAAACTGATGAAACTGACTTGGGGAGTAAGCTAGTGAATGCGTGACGAGAGATTTACGGAAAGTGTGATCGGGCGAGGCGAACGGAAGTTGAGAGGGAGATGTAAGTTAGTGAAGATAGAAAGAGGATGACAAAGTTTAACTTACAGATACGCCGCTTAAAAAGATTCACTTCAAAAATATTTATGTCAAACAGTTTAATAATTTAGAGAGTCATAAAAACATTAGTACAGCATATTATTATGAAGATGTGAAAGCAAAAAAAAATTGGATTCGATTATATTTCTGACATTTAATGATCAATAAACATTTTAGGCATGTTTCTGTTAATTTATAAATCTACACCAGGATCTAATATTAACCAACACGATTATTAAAAAAAAACGTGCATATAATCGACCAATAAAATACAAAATAAGACATACTACTAATAAACAATTCTTGGTTTTAATTAAACTAATGTTAAAATAAAATGTATAAACGGTTTTGCCAAATAATGAAATTGAAGACTTTTCGCAAATTAAAAGTCATTTAATTACATTTTTAAAACATAAGAGGAGACGGGGGTTAATTAAAAAATTTCCACTTGACAAAAATACTAAGTTTGTTCCAAGCGCAGTAACGATTTTTGAGCTAGTGCGCAAGACAGTCTTGCGCAGTGATAAGACTGTGTACGGTTCTGTTACCGTTCGCGGCTGCTTGGAACAAACCTACTGTAACACACGCTTGGCTTCCGTCCCGGTGTCGGTCTAACAATAGCACACAGGACGGCGACATGAGGCTTTGTTGTACAAGCAGGAAGCCAAACTGCTTTGTATTGCCTGAAGAAGCGCAATTGCCGATAGAGATGGGTTTGCAACACAAAGTGCCGGCTGAATTGCGTAGATGGAGCATCGCGGTCGCGGTAATGTTTGACCTACGCGGCGGAGGATATAAATGGAATGCGCCTACAGACAGAAAAGAAGACGCGATTTGGACACGACACGGTGTAGTGAAGACGTGGATTAGGAAATAAATAAAGCTGTGTGATTATTAGACCATTAAGTGCAGATATAAATTAGAATATTACAGATAAATTTGGTGTATATGGACTTTTAGTAGTAAAGTGTTTGGTGTGCATAGACTATTAGTAGTGACTTTAAATTTTTACTTTATTACTTAGTTGTTTTTCTGTTACGGTATTGTTGTGTTTTATTTTTCAAGAGAAGTGCTTTTCGTTTGTTCGTTTGTTATATGTTTTGTGAACGTTTTTAGAAGTGTAAATAAATATTCTCCACTACAGAAAGAACAGTTTTGTTACAATACTATCAATGTCAGTATTACAAGTGGTTTTTATGAATACCGAGGAAAGTCGGATAAATACGGCTGGTAGAAAATCAAAATGAACGAAACAGCGCAATAAAAAATTCCAACCAATTGGGCGACGGGACCATTCCAGCTTTAAAAATGTTGACATTTGATTATAATAAAGAAAATAAAATTTCTGATATCGCGTGAGGTGACGCGGGTAATGGCTAGTATTCAATATGATATTTGCTATTCGTTGCCATGATTACCTACTGTTTTCAAAATATTTCCGAAACTATAGTTTCGAAAAAAAAAATAATGAAACTTTGTTGAAAAAATAAATAGAATAATAGGCCGTTATGAAAAGTATACTATTATTATACAGGGTGTCCCATAAGTCGATTTTTTCCCAAAAACAATAGGGCTCTTCATATTTGCATACCAAACATCCTCCCAAAATTGTTCACAGACTAATAGACAAACAGACTAACATCGCACAGAGTTTTTCCAAAAATATGTTTTTTGGATTCGGGGGACCTGAAAACGGAAAGATATTGTAAAATTTTTTAAGCGATTTTTGACTTAAACTAGTACCATTCCCCACTTGTGGGTTGGAATGGTAAAATACTTGCCAAAAATAGAAAATTAAAAAGTGCGACAACTCTTGACGGTCTCCCCTATCGATAATTATTATAAAATTTACGACTGAATGGCGTCTTAAATAAAAATTAACAGTTAAAAATCATCAAACAATTTTACCGACACAAAAATAACAAAACAACAAACATATTCTTAACTAAAATAACATATTATGAAGAAGAAGAGGAAAGCCCACGAGATGGATATGCAGTGTTGTGTATGTATAACTAGTAATTTACCAGTAATAACTGTTCGATGCCTTGACATGCGCAGGTAAAAAGCCAAAACCCTATTATTTGCTTGTGAAACGATTCATAACGGACTTAACCTGTGGTCCACGAACGAACCCCTGAAATTCTACCAAAGATTCAAAGGGCTTGCATAGTGCACACCATATCATATATATACCTATATTAATACGCTAAGGTTTACGATGTTTGCCTCCCTTTTTAGAAAAAAACACACAATTTCTCCACATGAATTATATATCATTTTACAGATAATTGCTTGCTCTACTGACATCGACAACTAAAAAATTTATTATTGCTATTGTTTTTGTAAATTAATTAAACTAATTAAACTCTGAACAACGTCTGCCATCTGACAGCGTAACATTAACACTTCGATCTGTCATCTGACCTTCATATTGTAAATTATGCATACTGCCATCTGACGGGCAACGCTGAACAACGCTTTTGCTACTTGCGCCTCTATATGACAATTTTAGTAAAATATTTCTTTTACAACAAAAAGAAGAACGTTATAAGCAGTGTGCAAAATTAGAAACGTATTGTATACCTGCAATCATATTTAAAAAATAATTTTGTAAAGTGATAATTATTATACTTATTTAGTGCGAGTAATTCGCACAGGTCACGCTAGTATTTAATAATTTACTATATGAAGCATTGTCAATCTACTCAACGTGCGGTGAGGGAAGGCAACAAAGCGTATCAAAAATATATCTGCGTCTCTGTCTTCGATGTAATTCCCTGATTTCTCCCATGATAGGATTGATTGATGTACTTGCATTCAATCTGAATAAAGTATCTGTTTCAAAAACTTTGTCTTTTTCTATGACGTTAACATGGGCGTACAAAGCTTTTAACCCAGGAGGGAGCAAATTAGAAATTTCTTAAGCCGGGTCTCCCGTGCTTGTTTTGCCCTCCTGGATACGCCAGTGCTTACGGCGTAAAAAAGACAGAAGTATATGTTTGCATCCAATGGTTCGATTGCGATTTTATTCCTATGCTCAGTATAGAAAAAAAATATATGGTGCTCACTGCACACTTTACCTCGCTGGATGTACTTCACTTCACCGATCTTAAATTATAAAATTTACCGCTAGAGGCGTGGAAGTAAAAACATAGTTCAGACTGTCAGTTGTCACTCTTGGCACGATGCATTCTATAAATATCAAATTCAAACAAGTAAAGATATAACTGCTAGTATTTTGAAGCTATACTTTTTCATAACGAACCAAAAGAAGTACAACTTCGAAAGTTTATATTATAGACGCTGATGACCTCAGCTATTGAGCGTCTATAATTCACAATCTCTCTCTCTCGAAAGTTTATTAAGTTATATTGTGTTCCATATTTTACTGACATTTTGAACTGACTACTAAGTCCACATAATGTACATTATGGTCAAACGCTCATAAACAAATTATCATTGCAGTCCTGAGTTGGTTTGAAAGACTTTTAAAAAGGGTCCGAAAAAGTTGAAATGTTAAGAGCCGCTGGTGTACTGTGTCTATCGAACAGAGCGGACGATGGTCAATTATTAAAAGGCACAGAAAAGGTCACTTTTACAAAATAAGCTCTTTAATTTGTCACCCATCCACATTGTAAAAGCAAAGTGTTTGTTTGCAATAGTGATGTGTCCACCTGACTCTTTATTGGGAGCTGGCTCCGTGCGCTTAGCTCACTAAAAAGAGTCGCTCAGAGCGAGTCGTTTAAAGAAGCGACACTAGACAATACGCACTACACCAGAGTGCAGACTTCAGAGGTGTGAACTGTCATCATACCATGCTCAGGAGTCATGAAGCATTGTACAGCACAATACACACTCAGCTCTGAGCTTATTTTAATATGATTCTGATCTTATATTATTCGCATTTCGGATAAACTATAAAGTATAATAAAAGCTTAACAATAATAATGTTTATGTTCCATTGTATATCCGACTTTAATGTTTATGATGTAATGTCGATGAATTGCATAAGTCTTTTTATTTTAGAAATATGCTGTTTTATAAATTGAATGAAATTGTACTTTTTTTGGTCATTATAATAAAGAACATTGAAACTAAAAATTACTTTAATTAATTCACGATAGAACAGTTTATTGTTACAATATTATATCTTTGTCAACGACGTCAATGTGAATGGTTTAATTCATTGTAAGCTTAGTACTATTGCACTTAGAGTATGTCATTCAACATTCAGCAAAGGTAACTTCGTACGTGCAAAATTCACTAGTGCCTCTGTGGTCTGTGCTGTGTGCGCTCTGTAAATGTGAGAGTGAGTCATTTACAAAAAAAAGCGACTCGCTCCGCTCCGTGAAGGGAGTTGTTCATTATGAACGACGCGCTCAGGAACGACACATCACTAGTTTGCAATACGTATATTTAATGAGGTGAAATACAACAGACATGCAGCGTAAGAGTTAAAATATTACAGAAATAAAATCTTAAGAACCCTTCGCTTGAAATGTTAAATAAGCGGTAGTACAACAGGTTTAGATCTAATTTTGCAGTATTAGAAACGCAACAGCTCTAAACAAAATTAAAGACGTAACATTAAAACGAAATAAATCGAGCTTTTGGCGTGCTCAAAATAGAATCATAACCAAAAGAACTGCATAAGTTCAACAAGTGTTAAAATAAGTTTTAACGCCAGAATGCAAATGGCATAAAAATTGCGAAATTATAATTATTATTGTGCAGACACGGTTATAAATACAGTTTAAAATGTCAAAATTTATTGCACAAAATTCATATGTATAACACAGATGTATACTATATGCATGCACTAACAATGATTCATGTTTATTATACTGTCTCGGGACAAGACTATTCTAAACTGAATTTAAAAAACAAAAATAAAAAAAACACTAATTTAAAAAAACCTTCGACGTAAATAACTAATTATATCACATCTAAACTGATCAAGTATTTTCTTTTATTACACATGGTGCGATGATGCTCCGTATAAAAAAATATAGATCAACTTTTTTTACATCTTCTCCTCAGTGTTATGGGACTATTTTTTTTAACAGGCTGCCAGTAACGTTAAGACAAGAAAGAAATTTTAAAATATTATGCAAAAATTTAAAAGAGTTTTTAATTACCAAATGTTTTTACAGTGTGAACGATTTTGTGTAACTATATTAATTATTATAAATTGTAAATCTTTTTTGTATTTTCCTATTTTATTGTACTGACAATTCTTATCTGTAAATGTACAGCTTGCAAGATGATGAATAAACTATTACTATACCATTTCAAAAATTGGTTTAGAATTTTTGAAGATAGTTGCTGAGTTGTACTCCTGAATCTTTGTAACGAACTTGGTTTTTTATTCACATTTATGTTTTCAGTGGGATTACAATATTTTCTGTAAAGTTATACCTATTCTAGCTTTTATCAATAGTGCAATCAAATAAGCTAAAAAAAGGGGACAATCTCGAAATGGAACGGATTAAGCTGAATGTTTGTATAAACCTTTATTTTGGCAGTCTAAATGTTATCTCAAAAGTCTCATAATGTCACGTGTGAGCGTCCTTAGATATTCAAGGTCAAAGATCGCGAAAATCAGTCTTTTTGGGAATATCTCGCTTCCTTTGCCTCAAATCGTATTTGCGTTTATTATAAAAGTCGTAGAGTACAAAATTCTCTACAAATTTCGTCTTAAACAATTTTAACCGTTTTTGAGATAGAGCGCGAAGAGTGTGGAGCGCTCATCCATACCTACATGCATAGGTCAATCGCGAATCCCAGTCCATAGTACGATTTTTTTTACTTAATTGTTCGTTAAATATTCGTAAATTAACGATTTAATACATTATATTTATAATTATATCATTTATATTTATATGGACTGGGATTGACATTGCGCTATGGCATGCATCGCTATCTCAAACAATTGGCTAAGACGAAATTTGTAGAGAATCTTACACTCTATAACTTTTATAGTAAATGAAAATACGATTTGAGGCAAAGGAAGCGAGATATTTTCAGTAAACTGATTTTCGCAGCCTTTGACCTTGGACGCTCACACGTGTCCTTATGAGACTTTTGAGACAACATTAAGAATGGCAAAATAAAGGTTTATACAAATATTTCGCTTATTATGTTTCATTCCGAGGTGAAACTCTAAAGTGACTGGACTAAAAACACACAATATTATAATATTGTTATATTATATACTCATTCAAACAATTAAAGAAACAGATTTTTTTAATTTTTTGGGTATTTTTTGTAGAGCTGTTACATCTTTGAGAAAAATGGTCGTATCGAAATTAAAAAAAAAAAACATTTTGAAGATTGAAGTTTCTAATTTTGAAATCTTTTGGCAAATTTTGTTTATAAGCTACGGTTATCGCGCAATCATAAGAAATTGCGCAAGACAAAAAAATCCAAATTTTTTATTTCTTTTCTCTGGGTTCGTAGTTCAAAAATGAGTCAGTATTGTTCGTTGAAATTTTTTACAAAATTTGTAAAAAAATTCAAAAACAACAGTGACTCATTTTTGAGACGACTCGGACTTTGAGTACCATAGTTATATTCGTCTTAAATTCATTATTATTTTTTTTTATTTTGATGATGATTACATAATGTTTAGGAATGACACATTTTTGTTTCTTTAATTGTTTTTTAAGATTTCGATCAATTGGTCCGAAAAAACGGCTCGATAGATCAATTTGAAAATTTACAGGGCTATTGAGGGTACATTAAGCTGTAAAAAAGGCAGAAACATTAGGCTCCTCATCAATATTTGTAAATAAGCGGTAGATTTACTAAAAAACTGTAAAAAGTCATTTTTTTACTTTTTTCAAATTAATGTTGAGAACAAAAAACATTTTTTTTTTATCAAAAAACCATTAAAGAATCGTGTAGGGCATTTATTGAGGTTGTTATAACTGCCCATAAATTTACTGTGCGATCATTGGTTGCTGAAATATCGATGATCAAAAACAAAAGAATATTTTTTTCATTCAAAGTCGGATATCTCAGCAAAAAAATTGATTTATTTTGTGAAACTTTTTTTGACGTTTACACTAACGCCAACGGTCGTATTTTTGGGTGAACGTCAAAATATTCAACAAAAAGAGCAAGGAGTATATAGTGCAGTGCATATTTATTCTTTAACTACCTTTTCTACCTGATAATTTGATTGGTGAACTGAAAGTCAATTTTATTCCAACGTATAAATTTGTTTCAAGATTAGTAACTTCTATCTTCAACTAGACGTATGAAATTTGCAACACCGCTTTTTATGGCAACCTTAAACGGTTGTGTGCGATTCTAATATAGACTCAACCCGGTTAAAATGTACAAACCACCAACCAGTGATTCAGTCCTTTCGATAAATTACTGTCTCGATTCAGTTAAGTCCGAGCACAGTGCTATACCCATTCGACAATATGGTGGAATGCGGCCAAACAAGCGCATATTATCATTTTTTACAGTTATTACAATGATTCTTATGTACGAGAAATGTATAGAGTAATAAAATAAAATAAAAAATGAGTGGGGGTGAGGAGGACGGAGAAAAAGAAAAAGAGGATGAAATAACATCACAACAGACGCGATCTCTCGCGCGTTTCGGTTTATAAATTATGCAAGGAATGTATTGTAAGCAAGCCATGGAGACAATGTTAGAGTCAGTATTGTTTTGCTGTACATATAATAACTTAAGAATCTACAGGATGAGGGAATTTTTCACTACATAGTTGATCCGTCACGTCATTCAAACATAAGTACTTAAGAATATAACCGATACTTTATACTACGGCTAAAATTCATATTTGAGTCAAACACCAAATTAGGACCTTCAATATCGAAGCTTTCTCAATTCGGGAATCGGTTTCGATATTTTCAGTTCCCGATTTTCGGAACTAGTTCCAATACCGAAAAAGTCTACAAAAATACGGTTAGAGTACGATAACTCGATGTGCAAAATATCCACGGGAAATACACAGTGTTTTAATTAGCCGTTTTAAGTGTGGAAAATTAATTTTTATAAATTATATTTTTTTTGCGTAGTGAAAAGGGGAAGGCGTTTGGGGGGAGTTCTTAAAAAAACAATTACAGGGTCGTGTCGATGCGATAGCGTTTTTTTTTGCGCAGTGAAACGGGGAAGGTGTTTGGAGGGAGTTCTTTAAAAAAAAATTACGGGGTCGGGTATAAAAATTGAGATAATAATACAGTAAATTTACACCAGTTGCTATGACGTGTATATGTGATTTCTGATTGGTTAGATTAAAAAAATGACAGTGAAAGACGAAAAGTAGTTTTTTACGTATTTTTGAGGAAACTTGTGAACAATCCGCAAAGCTTTTTTTTTGAACGTCAAAATTTAGCATTTTCTATGAAAACACGTTTGTGTTTTCTAACTTCCTGCTATTAAATATTTTCAAATTAATTTTTGGTCTCGACGTTTTGGGGTCCTAAGAAGTTATTCTGCATATTTTTAGATGGAGTATTATGTGTGTGTAAACAAATTTTTGTCGAACGATATCTTAAGAACAAATCAAGTGATTGAGATCGAGTTTGCTGCATTTCAAGGGTTTATTCAGACTTAGATCTAATTGGATTTTGGAGTCAATCGGTCAAGTACAGTGGATTTTGGTTATAGCGACGATGATGGGACCACATAACTACGTCGCTATATCCGGGAGCCGTTATATAGAAAGAAAAGTATACTTTTCTTTCTATATAACCGACTTGTTTCGTAATCTCTTTTTATACTATATAGTAGTCCCTTGAATTTAAAGTTTAAATTCAAGCGACTTAAGTCTTACGTCGCTATAACCGAACAGTCACTACAACCGAGGTCGTTATAAATGAAATACACTGTAGGTACTTTCAATTAATGAAAAATTACATTTTTTCACGTTTTTCTGACATATCACCCCTAATCTCCCTCTCCAAGAATAATTATTAGATAAATACAGTGTAACGTCTTTATAACGTCCTTCGTTATAACCGAAAACTTCCTATAACGTAGAAATTTGTACAATTTGGTTGGTTTACCTTAAAACCCATACATTAATACCCTCTTTATAGCGCAATAGACATTCTCTATTACGAAGAAATATGTCCATATTGATGACGCGTCAGAAAATATTTACAGACGTAAAGAGGACGATTTTGAACCATCAACCACTATTCAACAAGCACTTCCTATTGTTTAATAATAATAACAGACTAAATGTGTTTGGAATAAATTATATTAGGTGAAATTTGGTTATTTTTCTCTCTTCCCTCCATATAGGTTACGAAAACTCTTTATAACGAAAAAAAAGCTCGGTCCCTTGAGTATCGTTATAAAGAGGTTACACTGTATAAGGATAAATATAATTTTAATTTTTTATTTATTATAATTCAGAGTCTTGAAAAAAACATCATCTTGGTAGCAACGCTGATTTTCTCAATTATAATCACTGTGCGTTGAATCGTTCGTTAATTTATTGAAAAAACTATAATTTAGTTTTTTTTTAATTTTGCAAATAACAAAAATGACGTAAAATGAAATCAATAAAGGTTGCACCAATACGAGTCAACGAATGTTAATTGAAAGATAAGCTAATTAACTTTGAAATACTTAAAAAAACAATGAATTCCAGTTTAATTGCCAATTAAGTCTTCAGTATAATTAACCATTAAAATTATATCTTATCTATAATAACTAAATGCTGTTTAGTAACGATGTGGTTATATTGTCTACATAGCTGAAAATATAAAAACGTTTGGTCCTAATATCTAGTTAAGAGTGCATTTATTAGTGTACCTATTAGTCGTTACCCGCGGCTTCACACGTGATTGAGACGAAACACGAATGCATTTCCATTATTTGACATAGTTACTCCTTTCTCGACGTAGACCCCTCCAAATGAATTTAAAAATTGGATGACATTCACACGATCAACGTCCTGACAAACCTTGAAAATGACACGCATGTTGATTTTTAGATTATTTGCCTCTTTTCACCCTCTGAAGGGGTTGTTTTTGAAAAACCAAGAAAAACGTTTTTGAAGTAAAACTTCTATACGCACGCTTGACTTGGGGAGTAAGCTGGTAAATGCCTGACGAGAGATTATCAGAAGTGTGATAGGGCGAGGCGAACGGAAGTTAAGAGGGAGATATAAGTTAGTGAAGATAGAAAGAGGATGACGAATACTTCACTGGCTAGTGGCGCCATCAGGTGGCCGAAAATATAAGCAGTACTAACAATAGAATGACACATAATTGTGAAAAATAACTCTAATAATTTAGAGTGATGATGATCCTGTTTAAATGATGGAAGATTAAAGGATGAATCCTGGTGGCATAGGATCAATGAACTAAGCAAATGCCACCAGGATTCATCCTTTAATGACACATACTTTACTTGCCAGTGGCGCTATCAGGTGACAGAAAAAAAAATTGTAAACTTACTTAACTTGCTAAATAATATTTCATAAAGATTTACGCTTAAAATCCAACGAGAGCTTAGTAATTGCAATTACTTTTGTTTTCATTATCTTTATGTTTATATTAAGTTTGTTCCAAGCAGCCGCGAACGGTAATAAAACCGTACACTGTCTTGTTACTGCGCAAGACTGTTTTGCGCAATACCGATTTTTGAGCTAGTGCGCAAATTAGTCTTGCGCAGTGACAAGAATGTGTACGGTTGTATTACCGTTCACGGCTGCTTGGAACGAACCTATTTCTTTCTTCTTAGATTAGAATGTTTATTTCGTTCTTGAACAATTTTATAAATTAATATTTTGTTCAATACATTAAATATTGTACGTTTAAAGTGAATAAAATTGTAAATTCATTTTAAAGTTCATATTTTGTGAATTTTCGGGTGAATAATAACAAATTATGGCAGGAAGAAGTTTCACTTCAGTCGCGTGGTCTAAAGCACACTCGTTTTTTCTTTGTAAAATCGGTCGACAAAAGTGTAAAAATATTGAATTGAGTTTGTTACTTCAAAATCGTCGAAATGAGAAACAATACCTACAATCTAGATTGTGTAGATCTTTGATATTTGTGAGTATGTACCTGACTTGTAGTATGCAAATCATTAGTATTTCAATATTTTTTAAAAAACAATTGCAAATTATCGTTGTTTTAAATTACAGCAACAGCAATAACAACAACAAAAAACTGAATTTTAATGGGGGTGATGGGAGTACTGACCTCTGAACAACTGTCAGTTTAACATGTTACTACGACCAAAGTAATCGTAAAAATGCTGATTGTTATCATCAGCTATTGTTCTTTTCATTTGCACATTATTTCATTAAGCCTGGCTTTATATATGGCACCGCAATTAAAATAGCGAAATTGCAAGCGTCGATTACAAAAATGAAGAAAAAGAAATGTCTATAGCAGGAGTGGACAAGTAATTTCTACTAGAGTCCGGATGTTTTCGAAAAATTTTACCGGAGTCCAAAGAAGAAGTTGAAAATTGAACCACTAATATTATGTGAATCAAATAGTGATGTGAGGAAGAAAATTTTCCAGAAAATCTTTGTCAAAAAGGCAATTTTTTCGTAATTTTTTATAGGACATAATTGAATTTCCATATTTTGCTTTATTAATCAATTTCTGTACCATTTAAACAAAAACTACAGGTTATAATTCTAACTTTGCAATTCATATAAATAAAATTAAGTTTTATACTGTTTTACGGGGTTGTCCCGGGTACGAAATGCCAGACTCGAGTTTTTGTGCTCAACGGAACCTGAACTTATTGCTTAGGAAATTTCAAACGCGATTAAATATTTATTAAATGACACCTCCAGCTTGACATCTTTGACCGGGTCCACCCACGCATTGTCCCTGGGCTCAGCTGCTAGACTGCGGGTTTTACGTTCAGGGTAGTGCCCTTAATGAATGTACAAAAACTCAGGTTTGTGGAAATACTATAAGTAAAATTGTCACTAGCTTGCAAACTAATAGCAGCAACTACATAAACACTAGAGCTGTAAAAGTAACGAGAAATTGTGTACCCGTATGTATTCGTTACTTAAAGAACCAGTACCCGTTACTTTCGTATCGTTATGTTACTCGTTACTTACGACAGCACCAAGCATGTACCATCGTATCGAGGCGCGTCGCATACGTGATACGATATGACTTCGTTCGTATAACGTATAACCGCATCAAACGAGTCGAACTGACATGGATACGACAAATGCGAGTAACGAAATGAATTTGTAAGTAACGATTCGTTACTTCGAGTCAGACGATGTACCCGTTACATAGTAACGAATACATACGGTTTGTTACAGCTATAATAAACACGTTACTTCCGTCCGAAAAAAGATCTGGGTTTCTATCAAGTCACGCCTAAAAAAATTTTATTTTCAAAATTTAATAACAGCCACAGCACAATATTCTAAGTATTTGTAACTATTGCAGATATAAGTAAGTTATGTATATAATAAAAAAAATGAATACCTTATTAAAATCACTCTTCTATATCTCTGTGCCAAGAGCAAGCAGGTGGCCAATTAAATTACACCTACGCGCATCTCGCATTGTCCAAGCAGAGTGCGTTGTTAAAAAAATCTGAATGAGTCAAACCTATAGAGAAGCGTATGGTTAGAATTACGTTGCTCAGAAATCACTTCAATGAAGTTAGGTCAATAAATTTTATTATTAATATGAATATAAGTGAATCAAATATCCAAGGAAAGTTAAACAAATTTTATTAATAAGCCTCTACAGATATCACAGTCTAGGCGGTTCAATTTATGAGAATAATCCCCAGAACCTGTTTTATAGAGAAATAACGACCCGGCCCGGGTTCGCCGGGGTGCAAATTTGATATACATGGTGTTAGAAAAGTCCGGGAATCCCGAAAAATCTCGCAGAATCAAAAAACGTGAAGACACATAAAAAATATTTTTTTAAGAGCTATTTAATGAGACCACACATGACCCCCCACTCAGCGGGTGGGGCGGTGGGCAACTTTGCAATTTTAAATGGAAACCTCTAATTTTTATTGCATATTCAGATTTTACTACAAATAATACGTAAATTTTTTTGTTTATCCGCGACACAATATGTCGCGGTAATTGCGAAAAATAAAAAAAGTCAATTATTTCTCGAAACGATCAAATAAGAATTGGCATTAAAGAGGAACACGAAGAAGCACGTATCTAATAGTTTGTTAAAGCCATTCAATGATATCAGTAATGACCCCCCTATTACATTTTAGCTAATAAGTAATCGCGAACGGCTGTCATTTGTGTATTTTAGTATAAATTCAAAGCTTGCTTTATCTGTGTTTGCATGTAATTAATACGTAATTAATTAATGTATTAATGTATTTGCTTACGACCGAGGTATGAAGAAAAATAGTATACATCTACACTGGCCGAATATGCAATAAAAAATAGAGGTTTCCATTTAAAATTGGGGGGGTTATGTGTGGTGTCATTAAATAGCTCTCAAAAAAATATTTTTAACGTGTTTTCACGTTTTTTGATTCCATGCATCGTCTGCGAGATTTTTCGTAGTTTCGGGACTTTTCTAACACTCTGCATATATAGCGTTTGCCCCGACTTATTAATTATTATTGGATATTCGCTATGTGCAACATCTAGCGCCATTGACCGGTGAACCCACTGGACTTTTATACATTATATCAAATGGGACAACTAGTAAAAAGTGAATTACAATTAATGTGCCACATGAAAATTTCAAAAAGCTTGCGAAAAAAGAAAAGTTGAAGTTTATAAAAACTGTGATCAAATAGTTCAATAATATTAGCTAACATCACTATTTTTACCCCCTTAGAAATTGAATTGAAAAGAAAAAAACGCTTGAATCTGGGTTTACTTATTATTTGAAGAGCTATTACGTTGAATCCAATACCTTTCACTTTAACGATTTTTCTAAATATTAATTTTTGTCACTCCATTTTGACCACCTGAAGGGTTGAAATGAAAAATTCCTTCTTATCGCGTGCCTAGGTCCAAATTTCAAGTTTAGAGCTTCAGCGGTTTGATTTGAGCGTTGATAAGTTTTACTTCTCTGTTTTAATTATGTTAGGACACATTAACAAACGCAATGTTTTTAAAATGCCATCCCTGGAAAATTAGGTTGAAATTTGGAATCCGCCATGTGCTCAAATTTCTTTTAAAGAACCTTAGATCATGAAAATTACTTGCTTCAGCATAATATGATCTTTTTGCAGGACATCGATTATATAACAGTAGGAACCTCTTTAAGTCGAACCTCGATAAACCTTCAAAACATGTTTTGTTCTCTTCACTTCAAGCCCCATTACTCGAAATCTCAACCCTCTATATGTCGAAATAATCAGTGAGTCCCTACAAGCCATTTCGGTACATATTTACCCTCCATAACTCGAAAAAATAAATTGGACCTCTATATCTCGAACATAGCAACTCAAAATTAGTTAGAATGAATCTTAACTTCTAAATATAAGTCGAATATTTCCCTACAAAATCGATCTAAGTCTAAATCCTTTTAAGGCGAAAACTCTATAACTATTTTAAGGCGTCTCCCTTGAAGTTCGACTTACAGAGGTTCTACTGTATAATAGTCATGTCATCGGGACTTTTTGAACGCATTGTATTTGCTATTGCAGCATGCCATATTGTATGAAGCGTTTAATAAATTAAAAATCTATTGTCAATGGAGGCACTTGATGAGATTCGCATGCACGGCAGATCTGCTACATAATAACAATTTCGTTTAATTATTAATGCACCTTTTATTGTGTTTTCTATGCTATGCCTGATTCAAAACCCGGACAACGCTACTAAACTGAAAAGCTGTAACAATAAACGTTCGCATCGGTTTGTTTCGATGTACAACCAACGCGCATAAGAATAGCCGAGCGTGTAGCGATGCCGTTGTCCATATGGTGTTTCCATGGGTCTACTACTACAAGTCCCAAGTTCGAAAGATATTTTCAAGATTTTGAAAATCACACAATATATTGCGCAACCTTTCAATTTCGTTTACACACGGTCAATTATATTGCATAAACCCAAATACTGCGCAATAATATTGAGCGTCTATAGGCCGCTTAACGATTTTAAATATTAATATAAATCTTTTTATCAAATCTTTGTGAAAATTTTAATGTACTTGACGCTATAACATTCCATTGGAGTTTTAAAAACAGATATATTTCTATTCTTCTATTTTATTCTTTGATCAAATTTTGGAAAAAGTTCCTGTGCAGTTAAAATGACAAAAAAATGTGGTTTTCCTTTATAAAACCGTCCTCTGTGTCAATTTCATTTAAAATAAAGAATAAAATAAAATAAATTGTTTACTATTGGAAATTGCTGCCGGCTCCATTATGAATTGTATTTGCCTAATTTTATATTCAATCTAAAGCCCTTAATTGCATCTAACAAGCAAAAATATCACTGGGACACTTTTTCAGTGAAAGTAAGTAAAGAAATGCCCATTTATTTTGGTATGACTGTGCCTTGGCAATGTTATTTCTCATCAATATAACAACATTTTTTTCATTCAACAAGTAGGTATTTGTTAGAAGATAGGTAGTGACGCTACCAATGCATTGATGGTGTCATTTTTATCAATCGTCACCATTCTATAATGGCAAAACGTTGAACCAATTTACACAATAAACATTGACCCGATGCTAATACTTTGGCTTCGGCACGTACCGCAAGGAATTTGGGTTGTAGAATCAAAATGGTATAAATAATAATATATCTCATTATAAGTTATGATTTTTATGAAAATTCTGTATGAATGCAACGCATCATCAAGCCATCGATGGCAGTCATAATGTGCCCGTGTACAGTTGTACTCTTTTATACCTTTAGATGTATTTGAGATTTTAGAGTGCCATTGTTGGCATGTCCAATGCCTGAGGCCAGACCGCGCAACCGAGCCAAGCTGTGGGTTAGTTTAGCCCCTATTCATGTCAAGAATGAACTTAAACTACCCTCCTTCTTCACTCGAGAAATATGTGTGCACTATGCAATGCGGTTCAACTCATCAAATTCATGTTGGGGTGAATCAAAAAAACTCGGGTTACAATGCGAAACCCTGCCGACAATATAGTGTATTTGCTTTTATAGGCAGTGTGGCTCTATCTTGTATAAACATTTCAAAAAAATAGTGCCGAAGTGTTTTAGAGGCTATGAAACGTCGAGAAATTTTGGTCCGACCCCTTGGACCCACCATCCGACCGACGCCAATAGTGTAAGTGCCTAATGACAAATACACTAAAACAGAATTGCCAATTTAAAAATTTACTAGGGGATTTAGTCCAAGTCAATGTATGTCTAACGTCTATAGCGTTTAATGTTTATAATATCTTACTTTCAAAACTCCTTGATTTTCAAATAATTTTCTACAGCAGATAATAATAAAACATAAGTTTTACATGTTTATTAACATCAATATTGATAATTCTGTTCCTCTAGGTCAATGATAACAAAGATATGGCCATCAAACCAACTCAATACTGCCCGCGATCAGAATCTATTCAGTGAGGATTTTAGACGGCATTCGATGTCACTACGTATTTTAAAAATTACTGGATCCTCAAGCTCAATATAATTTACCATTTTTATTACTTTTATATGAAAATTGATTTAAACTAAATAAATAAAGAATTTAATTTAGTATGTATTTTAGTTTTGAATTTAGCCTTTTAGAAAAATCAATCTGACATCACTAATTCTAGAATAAATCATTTCTATGCGATAAAAATATTAATGACAAGATCTTCGCATTCGGATTTACATTGGGCAACATCTGAATCAGAATCAGATAACGAGATAGCGACAAAAAATAATTTAAAAAATTCTAGCCAACTGGGCGACAGGAGCCTTTCAAATATTGACATTTGACGTATAATAAAGAAAAAAAGTCTGTTAACGCGTGCGGTGAGACGGGTAACGGGCAACGGCTAGTATTGAATATTATGATATGTGCTATTTGTTTGCATGGTTAATAAACATTACATATAAAAATTAACCAAAGTATGTTTGTCAGCTGCCTAACTAATTTCTTTTTGATAGATCTCAGAACAAAAGAACAGCGGATTTTTTTTTAATTTCAAAATATTTCCGAAACTATAAAGTTTAGAAAAACATATTGTCTACGAAACACTCTCGGAATAATAATTAATTAGAATAATAAATCACTATGAAAAATATACTCTTATAACAGAAAAATATAATATTGTGGGGCATATATCTATTCTGAGCATGCGTCGATTTTCCTCAAAAACAATAGGGCTCTTCATATTTACATGTGAAACATCTCACCAAAATTTGGTTTCGATTCGCCCGCCGTTTGACCTGTATCTTGATCACAAACAGACAAACAGACTCACATGCAAACAGACGTTTCCCAAAAATATGTTTTTTTGGATCTGAGGGATGTTAAAACGAATAAATATTGTAAAACTCTGAAATGTGAATTTTGACCTAAATTAGTACCATTCCCACTTGTGGACTTGGAATGATAAAATCAAGCCAGTCTGCCACCGGTTTGATGTTTTTCAATCATAATATTATCCGTTAAACTCACTAATAAAATTTTAGTACAGAGTGTTATTCAATAAACTTTCATACGGATAAGTGGATAATGTTTCTAAGTCTAGGAGTTTTAAAAAAAACTATTTATCAACCTCTTTTAGAGTTTTTTAGGATTCTAATTTCGAAAAAAAAATTACACTATGAAAGATATATACTCCCCGAAATACCATGCTTCTTAGGTCGAACGGTTTATTGCTGGACGTCAATGAGTCAATCAGAAAATTTGTTTTTCAACTTTTGTCTAGTTTTGTTGGGTTTAAATTTCAAAAAAAAACTCTTTTTAGAGGGTACTTACGCCATTAAAGGAATATACACTTCTAGGTCGAACTGCTTAGGGCTGGACGTCATTGAATCAATCAGGATGTTTTTCAACTTTTTGGGTTCAAATTTCCAAAATAAACTCTTTTTAAAATGCACTTACGCCATGAAAGAAACATATCCTCCGAATATCACGCTTCTAGGTCGAACGATTTGGACTAGACGTCGATGAGTCAGTCAAGACATCTGTTTTTACCATATACTTTTATTCTATACTGAGCGTAGGAACAAAATCGCAATCGAACCATTAGGGTGCAAACATATACTTGTCTTTTTTTACGCCGTAAGCACTGGCGTATCCAGGAGGGCAAAACAAGTTCGGAGGACCGGCTTAAGAAATTTCTAATTTGCTCCCTCCTGGGTACGCCCACGTTAACGTCATAGAAAAAGACAAAGTTTTTGAAACAGAGATACTTTATTCAGATTAACTATAAGACTATAAGTACATCAACCAAGAAATCAGGGAATTACATCGAAGAAAGAGACGCAGATATATTTTCGATACGCTTTTTTGCCTTCGCTCACCGCACATTGAGTAGATAGCCAATGATTCATATAGTAAATTATTAAATATATGGTTTTTACATATTAAGATTGTAAGCAAACACCGTCATCTGATTCGTCTATAGCTAAGAAACCCAAATCTCAAGGCAACAAGCTACGCACACACACAAACCCACACTGGCACGGCCAGACGCAGGGCAGATACAGTTTGGCGACCAGCATTTGAAGGTTTTGTGTGTAATTGTATGAAATCCGTAGGATAGAGCATTTGGCTTTATTATACTCAATTCCCTGTGAGTGTGAGTTTGGTGGCAAGGGGAGGGGAAGGTAAGGACAGTGTAACAATGTGTACGGTCGGACAAGAAGACGGCGACGGGAGAGGAAAGAGGAGAGAGAAGAGACCGGCGCGGCGGCGATGGTGGCAAGCGGAGTGGACATTAAATAATACCTGCCTCTGACCAAGCACACACAAGTGGCGCTGTTAGTATACCTGCTGAATGTCGACTAGGGTTAGGAAAATATTATGTTGACGAAATACCAGTCAATGACTACTCAGCTTTGTGATACGAATTTCAGTTTTAAAGATTTAAAAGTCGTATCGGAAATCAAGCACGAATCTATACTAATCTACATACAAATACGGAAAGGAAAAAAGTCATGGTAGCGATTTTAACACACATTGTGATGAAACATACATCGTCCTCTTCGTTTTTTAATGAGGGAAAGTGCACAATTTAGGTTTCATCAAAATCGATTCAGGAGAAATCCATATAATGACAAAAGAGTCGCAATGTCCTCAATAACTGGAAGATTAAAGGATGAAACCTGGTGACATAGGATCAATGAACTAAGCAAATACTGAAGGTTTTTTTATTGCATTTTATTGTTTGAAGTTTCGGCAAACTTTATGCCATCTTCGGAGAATCAAGATGGCATAAAGTTTGCCGAAACGTCAGACAATAAAATGCAATAAAAAAACCTTCAGTATTTGCTTAGTTCATTGATCCTATGCCACCAGGTTTCATTCTTTAATCTTCCAATATTTTAACAGGATCATCGTCAATCTAAAATATTGGAGTTATTTTTCAGTCTTCAATAACGTTCAAACTTAAAAATTTAATAGTCGTTTTCGACCACTAGCATTTATAAGGAGAAAAAGTAATTGATGCAAGTAAACTCAGGGAATATTGAACTGATTTGAAAAAATCTTTCACTATTTAAAAGCGTGCTTCTTCCCGAATATTATAGGCTATAAATTATTGTGCTAAGACAAAAGAAGGATAAGCAGTGACTGAAAATGTAAATCGAATAGCCCGCACGCACTTTCTAAAGTAAACTGCTGAAAGCTGACTATTAAACTACAAAGTACAAGAGGCAAAACGAAAGCAATTTTGCAGCGATACGATATTCCTTCCCTATCACTTCCTAGGCAAAGGAATAGGGACCCACCAATCTATACTAATATATAAAACTGAAGAGTTTGGTTGGTTGAACGCGCTAACCTCAGGAACTACTGGTTCGAATTGAAATTGTTGGATAGCCCATTTATCAAGGAAGGCTATAGGCTATATAATATCACGCTCCATCGATGAAAAAAATGTAACTCAAAATTTGTCCGTCCGGCACAAACTTTCGAACGGTAACTCCGATCATCATGAAATTTGGACACACCATTCATCTCGGTAAACTAAAATGAATGTGCGTACTCATGTCTTTCCCCACCCATTCGTTCTTTTGCACCCGGATGAAACCGGGCGGGGCCGCTAGTGAGGCAATATGAAAGCAATCTATCGGCGATATACCCGACTTGCGTGATCTGTGCAAACCGGTCGACCAGCAAGGAAACGCGATCTAAGCAACGGGTTGTTCCCGAAAAGACGACAAATAAATAAATGATACTAAATATAAGTAATTATTGGAGTAATTTTAGGGAATCTTTATAAATTGAAAATTTAAAATTACTCTAGATAACACATTTATATTTTTAAATTGACTGCAATCTATACTAATATTATAAAGAGAGAGTGCAGTGTTTGTGTATATGCGGAGAGTAATCTCTGAAACTACTCATCCGATTTCAAAAATGTTTTCACCAATATTTAGAATGGATCTTTATTTTGAACATAGGCTACACATTATCACGTTAAAATAAAATCGCTTTTCGTGGTAAGCAATTTCGCAACGTAAGTCAACGAACAAATGGTGGCAAATTACAAATTCGGGAGAAACCGGACCGGGGCCGCTAGTAGATACATAAAGAGCGACAATAATTGTTCTTGCAAGGCTTGTCTGCCCGGCAAATGTAAACACATATTTGAATAAATTTACTATACAAATTTTGCAACATTTTTCATTGACTCAGTAATATATCTGTTAGAGTAGTTACTAGTAGAATAAATATATACTGCACTATACGCCTTGCTCTTTTTGTTGAATATTTTGACGTTCACCCAAAAATCCGATCGATGGCGTTAGTGCAGACGTCAAAAAAAAAACACAAAACAATAATATTTTATCCTAACCCAACTGCATACTTAAAACTTCTACTTATAACTCTCTAATGTTTTACAACTATGCACTTCATAGGTTAATAAGCAACATATAAATAAATTCACAGGAGCAATTACTGTAGATATAATACTTCACGTTTATAGGTTAGGTTTTATAATCTATATGGCGGCGATTATTTTTTTATCAGGCGAATAAATATGTATACCCTCGCAGTAAGACAGAATAGATTTCTGCAGTAAACATAATTAAGCTTGGTGAATTAAATTATCGCTATTTATTCGGAGGAATAGCTACCTGAAGAACAAATGAACCAAATAAATAACTACTTACGTTCAAAGGTATGCAACTTAAGCCACTTAAAAAATACTGAAAAATAAAATTAATAAGTAATTTGAGTGAAAAATGTAATTAATAAAGAGGGAGAGAGAAAAAATGTGCAATTATCTGATATGTCAGTTTATACATAAAACAGGAGAGTATACGAAGTTTGATAATTAATTAACAATAGCTCATTAAAAATCTACTTTCAAAGTTGAATATAAATGTTAAATGATCTTTAAAAAATAACTAATTTAAAGCGAATACGGAGAAAGAGGCAAAGAACCTGATATATATTATATTATATGCATACATATATACGATCTATACCTATTACCTACTATAATTTTATACACTGCTGATCAAACAAAAATTAATCGAAAAAAAAAAATTAAAAACAATTGGCTCATGCAGGGTTTCCGAAAGGATTTGAAATGAAATTTGATTTGATAAAGACCTTAGATTGTGATCATGTAATTACAGTTTCCATACATCAGGAGCACTCTAATGTCATATTCAAACTCCGTGTCATCTAGAACAGTGATGTCAAAGATACGGCCCACGACCAGAATCTATTCTGAAAATAGCTACCTCAAATATGATACCTGACATGAATAAGCTTATCAAAAACAAGACACCTCAGGAGTCTAGAATCTGGATCATCAAGCTCAAGATAATTTACCATTTTTATTATCTTCATAAGAAAATTGATTTAAACTAAATAAATAAAGATTTTAATTTAGTATGTGTTTTAGTTTATAATTTAGAGTCTGACCTGGTAACACACCCTAAATATTATAAATGGCCCTTTAGAAAAATCAGTCTGACACCCTGATCTAGAACATTCACCAAAAACATTACTGTTCTATATAGAAAAAGACCGCTTTTCAAGCTAAACGATTTTTTACTATAACTGAATTATTTTGTTAATAACTTAATTTTTATTTTAATCTTATTCCAAATTATAATTAGTCATAATTGATTGTTGGACTTTCTATTGCTGTAACACAAACTCTTTATACTTAAAAATGATTTTCTACTTTTTAGTTTGGTTTGCTATTAACCTCCAATTTAAAAATTTTAAAATCATCTATATCATTGCACATACCGCTAGCCTAGCGGTATGTGCTTTATTATCGCTTTGTGCCTCAAAGCTGACTTTCATTCATAAAAGAAGTTATATCTAGGTTAATTTCGCACGAAATCCATTTAATTTGTAGCTTTTTGAAAAGGGGAGATACTGATCTATAAAACAGGAGCATTTTTAAATCTATTCGAGTTCATAAATACTATTAAAATTGCAATTGAAAATCACGAACAGCAGTTGTCGGTTGGTCTGTACGTATGTACGTCCGAGCTCTACAGATCGCAATTTTGGTCGGATTGCTTTGGGTTATATTTTATTCCCCTTGTTTACTATCAGACCAGAACACTTTTAAATTCACTAAAATGTGTTCAGTAGTTTAATTTTTATAAACAGTTATATTTTCTATTATTTTTGACAGCTAATAGTTAAAAAAAATAATATTATTCCTGTAAGTGTAGTATATTATCGTAGAATAAGTGCTGTACTTCTATACCACGATAACAGCGGCGCAGTGCAAGGGCGCTATGGCCAAGCGGTTAAGGCATAAGCACAGTAATGACAAGGTGCCGGGTTCGATTCCCGCCGACATAATTGGAATTTTATTTTTCTATTCCTAATTAAAATTTATTCCACTTGATATTTATATATTATACTAGCGGTCCCGCCCGGTTTCACCCGGGTGCAAAAGAACGAATGGGGAAGGAAGAAAAAAAATTTAGGGGTGGACTACCCCTAACATTTAGGGGGATGAAAAATAGATGTTGGCCGATTCTCATAGATACCGGATAAGCACAAAAAATTTCATCAAAATCGGTCAAGCCGTTTCGGAGGAGTATGGCAACGAAAACTGTGACACAGAATTTTATATATTAGATTTATATATTTCTCATAAGTCTTTATTTTTAAAATTTTTTTTTATTTTTTAATTGTTTTTTTATCTATTTTCTCAATTTTTTTCATTATAATATGTAAAGTGGAAAACTTGCGGGATGTGCACTTTTGGTTTTGCCAACTATTAATTGTAGCTTGTAGCAGTTGTAGCCAATTAAAACTGAATTTCTTTTGGTTTTTAAGTGTTCGGCTTGATTAAATACTTTTGAGTGATAGTGTACAAAGGTAGTGTATGTTCTCGTTTACCAGCTTTATGTGTGTATAAGTGTTTGTACCTAATTATTGCTTGGAAACTTTTAATTAGTATTTAATTAAAAATCTCTGATCACATTGTATATATATATACCTATATATATAAGAAGCATCCATGTATTTAGGTATACGTGGTTTAATAAAGGTGAGGGATTGACCAACCAAAGCGCCTTTAACCGAACGGGAAATTAGAAATACGCTAAACTGCATGGGGAAATGACAAAGCTTTTAAGTATTATATCTTTAAAAGAACTTTTCAAATTCTCTTAATTTTGTGCAAAAATGTAATACAACTTTGTTTCTACAGCTATCTACTCTATTTTATAAGTCTAAAATAGTTTATACATTAATTAAAAATATAATTAACAACTTCATCGTCTTTTACGTACATTAAATGCATACCACCTTTTATGGTACACAAAATTACTGTCTATTCCAGTGGCGGCTCGTTCACCTAATACCGGAGAAATTATTGATAATAACAAATATCTACATCAGGGGTCGGCAACCCGCGGCCCGCGAGCCTATACCTTGCGGCCCGTGACTGTTTTATAAATAAAAGTCTTATATATCTACTTACATAAATAAATTATTAAATTAATTTTCACAAATCCTTTTTCTTATGATATTGAGGATGTACTTAGTCATTTACAAATGAACGTGATTGATCTCCACTCTAATGATACTCTCAAGAATTCTTTCTTTGAAATCAAAGATCTTGTTAAATTTTATGTCAGTTTGTCATCTAATATTGACGAATTGAAAAGGTTTGCTCTGCAATTAATTACAAATTTTGGTAGTACTTACTTATGCGAACAAACATTTTCGATTCTCAATTATACAAAAAATAAATATGCTTCTCGTCTCACAGATGAGCATTTGATGAGAGCTATTCTACGAATTGCAACTACAAACCTGGAAGCTAACATACAATAAATAGCCACTCAAATACAATCTCAAACGTCACACTAATTTTTGTAAAAGAACAGTTCTATTTTGAAGTTCTCAGTTAAATTTTTAATAAAATTAAAATTAATTGTTTTCGAATTTTTAATATCACAAATATCTATTATTAAAATTATGAACCCGGCGGGAGCAGATGTGGTTGGGACTTTTTCCTGCTGCCTCTCGTCGAAAAACGCTAATTCCTGTACCGGTTGAGGTTTGCTATGGTTTCCGTCAAAAACTCCAGACAAATATCTAGATGGTTCCTTATTCAAGGCCATGGCCGATTACCAGTTGTCAAACTCGTATGCTCAAAATTTGCCTACCTTATCTTAATCTCCTAAAATTCCTTCATTCGCCCATTGTTATTAATTAAGTGGAAGTTTAAGAATGTAGAAAATAACGGGAAGTGTGATAGATGGAAAACAGTAATGGTGCGAATAGCGTCTGTTATGACATAAAGACGAGAAACGTACGTATATTTTCTTTGTGATTTTGCTGTGAATGAATAAGTGTTTTTGGTGAATATTTTAGTTTTTTAAGAATATTTCAAGACGTAAGAAAAACACGTAAAAAACATTGCATCTACAATCCGTGTATTTACTGATGCTTGCAGTTAATATTATTAAATATAGCAACGATTAATTATTTTCCACATTTAATAAAACCAAGCTTTAGCAGTAAAATTTCGAGTTTTTAAAATCTAAATCTATACTGGTGATTGAAATTCCTTCAACTTGTTGTTAGTAAGATTTATACATATAATCGGAAATTGTCAAGTTTCAGCGATTCTCGCGTCTACCATACGATTAGTAAATAATTTTAAAACGTTATTTCAATTTTATTAAAATTAGTGTACCTAAATATAAAAAAAAATATATAGATGAGTGCCAAAAATATGTAACAAAGTTAGATAAAAGTATTGGTTCAGTTAGAATAAGATACTAATTAGCAGAATTAATTATCAAAATTAGTAATAAGTAATGTTTTTATTGAGAACTAATTGTGGGGAAGCTAAGAACACTGAGTGTTTTGTCTTTTTTAGAGAGGTCTAAACATTATAGGCTTTTTTCTCGAAGTTATAATGATAAATCATGGATCCATTACGAAACAGGAAATATTTGTCAGGCACTCTTAATATCAGACTTATGCTCAATTTCTAGTACGTCTATGGCAGGGGCGGGCAAATCTTTTGATCGCCGGGCCCCATTGCTGATGAAAATATGACCGTGTGTCGAGACAAAAAACTCCTTATTTTCGCAACAAAAATTTTGAAGAAAAAAGTCCTTCCATTGTCTTTTTTGCTATTTACTATTTTTCTAAAATTTTTTTTATGCGCCAAATTATATTGAAAAACTATTTTCGCTCTTATATTTTTATAATGCTTCGCGGGTCGGACAAAAGTCTACTGCGGGCCTGATCCGGCCCGCTATTTGCCCAAGCCTGGTCTATGGAGACTATACAAGAAGCACGAAATCTATACTAATATATAAAGCAGAAGAGTTTGTTTATTTGTTTGTTTGAACACGCTAATCTCACAAACTAAAAATGTTTTTTGTTGGATAGCCCATTTATCGAGGAAGGCTATAGGCTATATAATATCACGCTACGACCAATAGGAGCGGAAAATCGATGAAAAATGTTGCAGAATGTCAGTCAACATTCACCATATACTTATATTCAGGTGAAATGCCTTAACTGAATATCCCAATATTAGCGCCGCACGTACTAGCTCGGTTAGCTCAGTCGGTAGAGTGCGCGACTTTTAATCTCAGGGTCGTGGGTTCGAGCCCCACAATGGACGAATATGTTTTTAATGTTTTTTTTTTATTTTCTACATTGCTTTCTTCTAAGGCTTATATTTCAGTTTTTTAAAATTTTATTACGACTAATTAAAATTAAATAAATCTAATTAATAGCTCATTTGAAAACTGTTACAACTATAAGCACCTATATAAAAAAATTCCTACAGTGTTTTCAATTAAATATTTATTATATTAAAAGAAATTTATTACTTAAAAAAAGTATAAATACTGCTTTTTAACGACAAAAACTTTTGAACGGTAACGCCGTTCATTATGAAGTTTGGACACAACATTCATCTCGGTAAACTAAGATGAATGTGCGTATTCATGTCCCTTCCTTCCCCATTCGTTCTTTTGCACCCGTGTGAAACCGGGCGGGATCGCTAGTCCAAAATAAACTAGGGCACAAGTGTTCTATATGTACCGAAACAAAGGAGGAGCGTGATATAGGGTCGCCGGGATATCGAAAAAATTCTCAGTAACCGCTCATCAATATTTTTCAGGGGCCACCAGGTTTCGAAAATTGTTTTAGACGACCGAGCTAATTTTACTTATTTTACAAACATGTCACTCATATTTGGAAAGACAAAATTGATACCAGCACTCAGCTATTTTATTTTATAATTTTTATAGAATTTTCTTTATGTTTCAAAATCTTCTTGATTTCCGGGCTTGTATGCCGTGGTCCATTGGTATTACTACCTGACGTTTCGTCTACAACTGCGGTAGACATTATCAAAGGCGATGTGGTAGCGGGCGAAGTGTCCTTCTAGGCTGCTCACAGTAAAGTTGTGTTTATTACAGCTGGTTTATCAATAATGATACGTTCCTGTTTGAAAATCCGTATAGTTTTTTGTCTATATGATTCCCATCCATCTTATGGATTTTTTCTTCAAATAAGGCAGACTGTTAGTGAGTCTGAACATTTGCAGAATCATTTAAAATTGCGTCACTCTCTCTACGGGCAGTCGATCTCATCTATATCCCGGTGCTATTTTACCTCTGAACCAAGGAGAATTCTTCGAAAATTAAATAAATAATTTAGCCTCCCTCAATTTCAGTAAACAAATAATTAAAAATTGCATAGTAAAACTAAAATCCACGTCAGCACAAAACGGAAATACTTATAAAGCGACGCTGATGGTGAAAAAAATAGAACATAATATGTACGATTTAGTGGACAGATTCAGTCAATATTTCCATTTGAATTCGAGCTCTTTGTATAGTCTCCATGGGCACGACTTTCAACGCATTGTTTCCATGGAAACCATTTAAAATTCAATGCTAAAAGTAACTATATACTTTTATTTTATTTTAAATCTACTCTTAAGTTATTTAATAAAATCTCGCGTATAACATCAAAACTATTTAAGTACCTACATTCGGTTTGAAAGAGAATAAAGTTAGTAATTATTGTAGACTATAGACGCTCGATAACTAAGGTCTTTAATATCTAATATAATGAAATTAAGGCGATCTTAACATTCACAAAAACAATATAGATTACGATTCATTTGTAGGCAGAAAATTATTTTGTTAATTTAGAGAATTTTCGCTATAGTATTCGCATAGTAATATTCGTCCTTTACATCAAATTTTACCACAATTTTACAAAATTGAGAATTATGACAAAGTTTTAATTTAACACTCAGGTAGACTTTATCTCGATTTATTTCAGACTTTAAAGATTTAAAGATTGCCGCCGTTTTTTTCGTCAACTTACGTTGCAAAATTTGTCTTCGCGAAAAGCGCTCTTATTTTAACGTGATAATATATAGCCTATGTTCATCCTGAAAGTCCATTCTAAATATTGGTGATAACATTTTTGAAATCGGATGAGTAGTTTCGGATACATCCAAACTTTACATCTTTATAATATTAGTACCTATAGATAACTGTATATGTGTGAATTTTATATCCAGTGTTAACTCTATATAGCGACACTCAAGGGACTGTGGACTTTGTGCCGTTATTGAGAGTTGTCGTTAAACGGAGAGAAGAAATAATCCATTAGTATTTTTTTACTATATAATATATGTATTTAATAAATAAAACTATCGACCAATTTTTCAGACAAATATTTGTCTGAAAAATTGGTCGATAATTATTTATTTATTGAAGAGTTCTAATCAGACGTTAATCAAAGATTTTAATATGTATTTACTCATAATATACAAAATTTACCTGACCAACAAACATTCATACTATCACAAACCACAACGCTTATTGCGTATAGTCTATTATCTTTGTCTGACGTATTAATAAAACAAAGATTTTCTTTTACTCGCCATGTTCACAGTTTGCAAGTTTGTGGGCAACTAAGAATATGATAACTTATATCGATAAGCAGCTGAGCTAAAAATATGAAAGATAATCCCAACAAACCAAAGAACGATTTTCTTAGAAACTTCGGTACGCGTGACGCCGACAACAAAGCAACAATATAACAAACAAGTACTGTTTATTGCTTAATGATGACGTATTGTTGTCGTTACTTAGAGTGGGTGTGTCGTTATTTAGAGTGTTTCGTTGTAACAAGGTATACCAACTAGAGTTAAGTAATTGCGACGTTTTAAAGAGTTTGTATATCGAATGACGTTAAATGGAGTTTACACTGTATTTAAAAATACTGTAAATAAAGCTAAAAGTCGCTGGGGTTTAGGACAAAAATACAGTATGTATGGTTTTTTGACTCGTGTGACTCGTTAACATTCATTTAACATAATGTCATAATTCGTTATAAACACCCTACATTACAGCATAGATACACAATCTACACAATAAAATGTTGTTATTTTATTTAATTAGTGAAAAACATAAAAATCACTATAAGCATCTATATATATTCGATAATAGACTTAAGTCTTCGAAAATAAAAACGCATTATCCGTAATATTAAATTTTAAGTTGGGAGGACACTTATTACATGACAGGTAGTCAAATTCTGAGAATTTGCTCCTTTTGAGAACCACACAAGAAGCCAGTCTATACCCACAAAGTTCATCCATCCATATTCCGCACTTAAATGTACGTTTTTTGCAACACGTGTTCCCATTTAGATGGTGTTGACCATCAGAAGAACACGTTTATACTAAAAGAAAGTTTTGAAGTAAATTACTAATTAATAATTTATAGATTTTATCAAATATTCTCCATCAAATACACAACTCTAGTAAAAGTTGCAAATAACAATATGAGAAGCGTACCGCACTGCAAAAGAAGTGTTTTTAACGTAAAATTTTCGATTTATTATTAAAAATTAAAAGAAACCTCAAATAACAGTATAAATGAAAATAAAATTAAATAATCAAATCTCTGATGCGTCTGAAATAAAATTATCTGAAGATCCAAACCCGGACCGACGCGTCAATTAACTGAATTATAATTACATATTTTGTTAATATATTGTCTGAAAAATTGGTCGATAATTGTATTTATTAAAATTAAATAATAATTATTATAGAGTTTATAAGTGTTCTTAAATTTAAACAACAAGTAAACAAATTTTTCAGCCTCAAGATAAATATTTAAATGAATAAAAATCCTGTTTTCGACGTAATTAATAATGCAGTGATTGTAATTAAATCAATACAAAACTTTGTCAACCAGAATTTATAACCAAATACTTCGTGTTTTATTGTTTGACATTTTAACATGCAACCAACCTTTTCTTCACTACCCAACATTTTCTACTACAGTTAGGTAGGCACATCAAAAATACAATAAGAAATCATACCTTTTATTAAAAAATCCAAACTGTTTAAAATCTTGCAAACACATTTCCACAAATAAATACACAAACACACTTCTAATTAATAATACTAAACGTTTTAAAACAAGTGTTTTAAGGGCCCTATTAATTTGTAAACGTTAATTTTAAGTTTAAATAATTTCTGTGATATTATTTTAAACTATAAATAATTACTTTTCAACAAAACACCAGTTTTGTAGGCGACTCCACATTGTAAATTTAGGCAATTTTTATTTTAAACCGACACAACTTTTAACAAATATAAATTCGTTTAATTCAGAATTAATTTTAAGTGATCAAACTACACTTTTGAGACACCAATTTCAGAAGTTATAACACCAATAACCAATTTTTTTTGTTTCACACATCGAAATTTCAAACAATCTACGTTACTTTTCAACACAATTCACTTGAAAAACATTTATCAAGCGTCGATATTTTGTAGTAAATAAAGCTTTTTGAGTGAACGACACACCGGTTTTGTCAGCTGTTGTAAAAGACTCACACAAAATATAACGCAGAGCAGCACGAACGACGCAAGGCCGTCTGTTAGAGCGCACACAAAAACAACGTTCGCTCTCCAAGCACGACGCACGTGAACTAATCCGGTATAAACAGAGAATGAAAACGCTGGTGTCTGAGGGTTTATCCCCTCCACTTAAATCAATTGTTAAAGATCCACCCCTATTCGACCGCTAGAAAGGGTGCTCGTGTCACAACTACCTTATATGTGTATAACCGAAAGGCTACATTGCTTATGTCACAATTTTTTCATTTTCGGGTAGATTTTTTTTACCTGCTTCTTGCGAAATGTTGTGTAATAACCTTCTCTTCACTGCAACTGAATAAAATCGAAATTTTACAGCATCTTGCAGTTATACCACAGTGCTAGAATAGTGGCATTAATTACTAGTTTTTATTAATTTAGCTTGTCGTTTAAAAGTTTAAAAAATACTTTTTTAGCCTAAAAATCTTTACAGATTTCAAATTACGACAAGGCTAATTATTTTTTTTTCTTCACAGATGATAAGTATGCCAAAATAACTGAGAAATTTAAACTGTTCAACAATTTTTTTGAAATTTATATTATTATTTTCTGTAAATTTTGTGTTAAACTTATGCTAGTAGTATAATAGGCCGGTTCGGGACCATACTAACTCCTCTGCTGGTGGTGGGGGTAAGCGTTTCAGTCAGCTCCAATCAGAGCCTTTCCTTTTGTGAGGCGATCAGAGAGCATAACGCCCCCTTTTGTGAACCAATGAAATGATATGAAACAGACATTATTCTCCAATCCGAGCCTTTCCTTTTGTGAGGCGATCAGAGAGCATAACGCCCCCTTTTGTGAACCAATGAAATGATATGAAACAGACATTATTCTCCAATCCGAGCCTTTCCTTTTGTGAGAGAGCATGACGCCCCTTTCCGTGAACCAATGAGTTGATAGTTATAGCGTTAATCGACTATATTTTGTTGTCGACGGTTGTTACATATGACCATCTGAAAAGAGCGGGAGATCAGAGAGAGAGAGAGAGAGAGAGAATGGAGGGAACACATGCTTGATAAATCGAATCAATTTATATTTAGTAAAATCATTTAGTTGTTGATTCAAAGTCGTTTATTACATGAATGTATTTTCATCTCTAATTCATTGTCATCAGATCAGTCCGTTTTCTCATCACCGGATATTCTCAGATTACAATATAATGATAAAAGTGCAATCTCCAATGTGTCACATATATAATATAGTCATATATGCTGACACGTATAAATAATTTATCAAGAATGTTAATCAGGTTAATTAAGTATACTCCGAGCCATCTCTGATCAAAAAAACGGAAGCAAGCTTATATGATAATCCGCAAGATGGACTTGTAACATGAGATGAACACTTGACTATCCGCGCCATCTATGATCAAAAAACGGAAGCGACTGCACGCTTCATTATCAGCGTGATGTAAGCTTATGCATTCGGCCGACAGGTGGACTTTTCTGTTGCACTAGACTGTTCACGCCATCTCTGATCAAAAAACGAGGATATATGAAACACATACTTACCACATACTTCTTTAGTAATAATATCTGAAATATAAAAGATTTCTTTCCCCAAGGTAGTTTGTTTTTAAATAAAAAGACATATAAAATACGTTTTTATTATTTATTGTAAAAAATCAATACAGAGTTAATAATAATATTGCTTAAATCTAATTTACTGTATCCATGCTGAACGTATTGATATCTGATCGATTATATTTATCATCATCGTCATCACTACCAAAATCGCAATCGGTGGTGTCGTCTGAATCTTCGAGTAAATTTTCCGATGTGTCAAAAATAATTTTAATTTTTAAATCACCAACCGTTAATATTTCTTTTTGCGGCTGCAAATCCGTACAATCGATATAGTTTGAAAGTAATATTTCGTTTGTGTATTTATTTCTTATAATTACTGTAATACCGGCCTCGTGCATTTCCATGTTGTTTTGATTATTATGCACTAAGCTTAGTATGTTCTCGACGGATGATGACGATGAATTGACAGTTCTTAGCACCGGACTGAGAATATGAGAGACTGCTTCTATTCGTCTTTTAAACCGTTCACGATCCCTAGCAATCTGCTCCCACATCCCCACCCTTGCTTTTCGATATGCAAAACTCCAACAAACCATATATTTAATCTCTACCTTATCGTTAAAACGTACAACTTTTTTTTTATTATTATTTTTATCCATTACAGCTATTAAAGTCAGATATAATTTTTTCACTACAAACTATGGAGATTTCATAAAAGAGTCTTTCGTAATTAAAAGTGTGTAAAATATCTTTAAGTATAAAAAAATCATTGGAACTTAAGCGTAGACAATTCAACAACTTACACTTATCTAAATACATTTTATAATAAATATTTATGCTGTTTGTGTTGTATACGTACAAGCACAATAAACTGTTTACAAGGTCTTTCATTTCCAACAAATTATTCCACTCACTTTTTGATAAAATCAACGAACAAACAGAATTCGATCGTTGCAATTTTAAATGTTTTATCTTCTTTAAATAAACTTCTTTTATTTCCACGTTTCCGCCAATCACTGAATAAAATCGCCGATGAGCGTCGTCGTTGAAGTACTTGTTTATATGATCACACAACAACATCAGAGCACACCAATCGATCTGTTCGATAAAAATGCCGCTCGATTTCACATCTCTCAGTTCGAGCGTTGCTTGAAAACCTTGAGAAGAAGGCAGCCAACCGACGTTAACGTATTTACTTCGTTTGACATCGATGAAAAAAATATTTTGCATCAAAAGTTTCGTTTCAGAATTCGATACCTCCAAGGCAGGCAGAAACGAAGGTGTAGTAGTAGTAGCTGTTGATGAATCAGCAGCAGGAAAGATTTCAGTGTCAAAGTCGCGCACCAGTGGAAACTCTACAATGTCTACACCTCTCTCCTCGTTCTCCTCCACCGTTATCACGTTGTTGTAATCGAAATTCACATCATATGACAACGCAGCCATCGTTGTCTCAGGAGAAGAGTTGTATAACTGGAATATATTCGGAGTAATGCTCATCCTAACGCGTTCAACAAAGTCTCACGAATACTGGCTTTGCTTTTTTGTGTTCAGTTACAATATTACTAAATCCCCTCCACTCGAATGCCCGAGTGATTCGTCTTGACACGACAGTCCGTTTCGTTAAGTTTCGCTGCATCTCTTACCTTAAATAAATAAGATAATAAGGATGAAAACTGAAATTTAATTATTAAATGTAGCCAATGATAAAAATTCTTTATTTGCAACTCAATAAATATAGCGTACATTACAACGGATGTGTAAACGCTAGCTCAGCATTTTAAAAAGAGTCATATCCTATTACAAGTATATGTTTTTATTCTCATCATAATGACATCACGCATACCTGATGCAATTTTTTCCTTAGCGGATGTGAAATCGCCAGCTCAGCATTTTTAAATGGTGTCATATTTCTCTTTCGTATAATTTCAAGTATATATCGTTTCGCTTGTAGAAGTACTACTTCCCCCCCACCCTGCGTTAAGCGTGATATTACTGTATTTCATAACACATAGCATACCATGATTCTTCTATCAGTTTGATTTAAGCAGTCTTTCGTATTGCAAGTGAAAAAAGTGCAGTCTTTCGTGTTGCAAGTGAAAAAAGTGTAGTCTTCAAGGGAAACAACAATTTGTCCGGCAAACGACATTAACCGAAATTTATCATAATTAACGGTAAGTAAGAAAATATTTTGAATCTGTTTAAAAAAAAGATTTGTAATACTTTTCTTTTTTGCTTCAGAACGTAAAAATTGCAGAGCATCGCACCCAGCTATCTTAAGATTGAGAAAACAACCGCTATATACATATTATTATAAGAAGTATGTAAAACTAAAACGAACTATATCATTATTGTTTTTTGCATCATAATTATTAATTTTCTTTTTGGTTACAGATGAACGTGAAACGTTTCAATGAAATTGGAAACTATGAGGGGAAAATCTATAATGATAATAAGTTTAGGAGAATAAGGGATTTAACGATAAATCACAGATATAATATAGAAAAAGTGCAAACAATGAAAACTCGATACGGTGATAAAATTGTAGTCATTTTAAAATACGAGAGCGGTATTTTTTTCTTGCCTGCAAGATTTCAACGTTTAAGTGAATCGGACAGAAACGAATTGCTGTCCATGAAAAATTTTTCTCTTATATACAAGGGAGAGAAAAAAGCTGACGGTCATTCCAACAACACGACCTCCATTATTAATTTTATAGAAAACGATGAAGTGAATCACACTGTAGAAGAAAAAGTCGGTTTACAGACGTTAGTTTCACATGATAATGCATTCCGCTCGAATATCATAACCTAAATTTTAGTAGCAACGTTGCAGCCGGTGTTTCATCAATTTATAATACGTTATCGCGTTTTAAAAAAAAATAACGACGCTTTTACTTCTAAGTAAATAAGTTATTTTCACATGTTTTATTTAGTATGAATATTATGCAGTGCAAGTGTTTTTTAGTTTATGAATATTATAATCATTCATTTAATGTTAATTTTTGTACTAAATGCACAGAATCATTTGAAGAATGTAAATTCATTAAAAATACTTTAGTAAATTATTGTTTCCTTTGTGAACAGACGCAACATCCTGGATCTTGCATTTTGCTTCTTTATCAGAAAAAAAAAATATGCATTATTTAAAAAAAAAAAATTGCACTGTTTTAAATGTAAAATAAGTTTAATGTGTTGTTATTCTAAATGTGACTTTTGTTTAATGAATGTAACTAGTTTAAGGAAAATAGCTTATAGAAAATTACTATCTTACAACATGCAGATTCCAAATTACATGGAAGATTTTACTATTTGTTCAATAAATGAAAAAAAAATTGCTGAATATGATAAAATCAATCGTAAATAAGAATATTTAGCGTAAATTAGCTAGTCTTTCAAAAATATTGTAAATAACTTATTATTTTTTTTCATCTTTTCTGTAAATATTTTATTCATTTATGCAAGAATTAGTTTTATATATTATAAAATGTGGATGATGTTGACAATTATTTGATTATTGAATAAATAGGATTATTTCATATGATTTTTTTAATTATTAACCTCCATGAAGCCTAGTTTCCTTCATCGCAAATTTATTCCTACAACATGAATCAAAACTCTTTTTGTAGTTTTTGTGAAAAATACACAAACCACACACACACACACACACACACACACACACACACACAAACAAACACAAACACACCATACACACCACACGCACAGACACAAATTTACACACATTGACACAAATATACACACATACACACAAACATAGGCACAAATATACACACATTGACACAAATTTACACATACACACACAAACAAACACAAACACACCACACACACAGACACAAATTTACACACATTGACACAAATATACACACATACACACAAACATAGGCACAAATATACACACAACGACACAAATTTACACAAATTTACACAAACATACACACACACACACACACACACACACAAGCACACAAAAATCGCTGACACAAACACACACACCACAAAGGTGATAACCACAAAGGTGAATAACGGAAGAGACCTTGTAAAAATAAATAAAATAATATGCCGTTATGAAAAGTATACCATCATTATATAAAAAAACACCGTTATAGCAAATATCTCTTCTGCGCATGCGTTGATTTTTCCCAAAAAAAACAATAACGCTCTTCATATTTGCATATCAAACATCCTCTCAAAATTTGGTTTCGATCCGCTCATCCGTTTGATCTGTATCATGTTATTAATTTATACATATTATACTATCAAGTTAATCAAACCAGAATGAAATTTAAAGCGTATAAAGAATTGTTCGTCCTGTTTTTGCCATCCATTAGGTTCTAATAACTTAACAGAGTTAAATTGATGTTATTTTTAAAAAAAATATTACAAAAAAGTCTAATGCTCTGGAAAATGTATATCAAAAACACACTTCGGTGTGAATTTTTGTTGAGATCCGAGAAAAATTTGTAATTTCTAAAATATGACAGTCATATACCTAAGAAGCTCTGTATAGAGTAGAGATGCCACAAATCTTCGACTTATTCGGCTACTTTTTTAATAATAGGTATTCGGCCAAATACCGAGTATCAAATATAGATAAGATTCACCGTTTTCATGATCACCAACCACCAAGCAGGAAAATGAGTTTTCCTGATTTTCCGAGCCAACATTATACTCAAACAAAGCATGAAATCGTGCTGAAGACGTTGTTGTCGTTTGTTGAACGTAGTTTTTGTTTGTTTACGAATAAGACTGTTGATTGTAGCGCCCCAGCACTGTTGGGAAAATGAAAACTGATTTTCATGATTTTCCGGGTCAACATGGTACTCAAATGAAGCGGGAAATCGTGTTGAAGACGTTGATGAGCTCCGTTGGACGCTGTTCCTCTTCGTTTAGGAATTAGACTTTTGGTTTCCCAGGCGGGGGTGCACCTTGCACCGCTGCAGACCTACCGAGCGACCTTGGGTTCGAGGGTACTGAGTACTCTCACTGTGACGGTTTGATAAACTTCGGAAAGTGGTGGGGGGTAAAAATAGCTGATTTTGAACTAGTTTTCAAGTAATTTAGAAACCCCTACAAATGCAATTCTGTTTGTGTGCGGGATTGGAAAATAAAGAGGTTAAAAAAATACATGTACTATATCTTAAAGCATTTTTTTATTTAATCATGAAAGATATTTATATTGTTATAAGTTCGTCTTAAAAAATAACAGGTTTATTCATTATTATTGAGATTATACGTCCGTGCTTGTTTCTTTATTATCATTTCTTCGAGAATAAACGGAGAAGTATTCATTATAATGATCTATCAATTTTTCCACAAATAAAATTTCTCTATCGATTCTAACGCACTGACAGGTGTCTTGGCAGCATCTTGCTCTTTCGTCAGCCCACACGCAGTTCACCTCATGCAGACCGTGTTTAGATGTGATCAGTTTTATCGAACCGGCTGCGTTGTATTTGGCCTTGAAATTCGTGAAATATTTCAAAGTTCTCGGACAGTTGATGCGGTTACCGTTTTCACCAGACAACAACGAGTTCAGTTTCTCTCTAACAACGTCTACGCGTTCCATACTTTTGTTTTTTTTAAGAAATATTCTTCAAATGACCTTGTGCTGTTGTTATTGTGCTGATATTCTTGTTGTTCGACGCACACTTGATCGTAAACTGAGCTGACTAATCATTCGATGTACAATTTATTCACGTTTCCATCAAGACGCTTATGTTCTGTCTCAAGTAACGCATGTTCCAAGTCAGCAGACTGAACAGATGCGAAGTCGATCGATTCAGATGCTCTTGGATTTCATTCAATGTATTATTGACTTTTCCCATTGCATCGATTACATATTCAACATTTTCCACTTGAAATTTATGAAACATACGACTGTAGGTACTGTTTATTTTCAAAATCGAACCGCATTTATTATCTAAATCCGATACCCAAAAATCTAAAATTATGAGGTCTGCAATTACGTATGCGCTCACCAAACCACACACTGCAAACGTGAAGAATGTTCTCCACTCGGCGACACCCATTGTAACACTGAATATCAATTTCACACTTCTCTAATATTAATATCTGAAATATAAATTTTCCTCAAGGTATTTTTTTAATAAAAAACAGTATTACGTTTAAATATATTTATTGTAAAAAAAAAAATCAATACTATAAAAAAATTGCTGTAATCTAATTTCATATGCTTATACAATACATTTCAAAATCACCGGTGTCATCATAATTTCCTTCATCTTCAAACCCTTCCTCGTTTTCGCAATCCTCATAGTCCTCGTCTGAATCATCCAGTCTATCTTCAGTTGACTCGAAAATAATTTTAATTTTAAAATCTTCTACTATGATTGTTTCTTTTTGTGAATTTAAATCTGAACAATCAATACCGGCGTCAGAAATCTCCATGTTGTTATTATTCTAAAAAAAAGCAGCAGCGACAGTTCTGTTCTGCTCGACTGTCAACGGTGAATTGAGAATTTCAAAACCGGAATGAGAATATGTGAGACTTTTTCAATTCTTCTTTTAATTCGATCGCGTTCTCTAGTAATCTGTTCCCATATTCCCACCCGCGCTTTACGATATATAAAATTCCAACAAATCATATAGTTAATAGTAGTAGTACCGAAACTACTCAACCGATTTCAAAAATTTTCTCACCAATATTTAGGATGGTCATAGGCTATATATTATAGCATTAATTTTATAATTTAATCGATGGAAAAATGATGGAAATTTACAAATTCATGCGAAGCCGGACCGGGCTACTATATTTAATAAAAGGTTGAATCAATTCTGTAGTTTTTTCACATTTTTTAATAAAATAAGCACTTTTTAATGAGATTCTTACTTTTTAAGTATAAAATCATTTCAATTAAATTAAACAAATAAGAAAAAAATATAATTTAAAAAACAATTAAATAATTAAAATTCCTGATAACCAAAAAGTACATCCAGCCCTGCTATTTTTCATCGAAAGTATCATAATAAATTATAAACGCTCAAAAACCAAGGTTTCTTTTATAATTATTTCCCATTTACATTATTTGACCCTCTCCTTTGACACGCCAAGCTTCACTTCGCACACACTTGCTATTTTCAAAAACATATGAGTATTGAAAATGTGATTTGCAAATATCCTCAAAAAATTGATCACCCCCTGTTTTAGACGAAATTGATGTTTTGTAATTATACATCCGCCAGGGGGAGAATGTTGTTTGGAAATGTTTTTTCGGAATTAGCACTTCCAGGAATTTGTGCTCATACCAATCGGTTTGTATATGTTATGGCTGTCAGATTCTCTATTACACATATTATAGACGCTGATGACTTCAGCTGTAGAGAGTCTATAATCATTAATCATTGTGATTATACAACGAAAATGAGAGTGTGTTGTTTTATAAATTAAAAATAAGCTACTAGTCTTATTTCCGTCATACTATACTATAACATTAGATAAATGTGCACTGCCTAACAACCTATATTGTGCAAAATATGGCAAACTAGTTTTTTTTTGTAATAAAACTAGTACAAGGGCTTATAATATCGAATATTTTTTATGTTTACTAATACGATTTAACAATGTGTTCAGGAAATAAATACGCAAACGATAATTAATGTGGATTTATTAAATTGAAAACAATCGACTTCGCCAGGGCCCTCGTAAGGTCTCACGCCACCCGCGTGCGGATTCATAATTGACACCCCTTATTGGGGATAAACTCACTAGACGATATGTCAAATTGAAAAACGTTAAAAATCCTAAATAACTAATACTGTAAGTACAATTAATAGAAACTTTGTTTCCTTGTCTTTTTGCAAATACTTCTTCATAGAATCAGACATTTTGTTTTTTTCTTCTTGGCTAATTTTCTTAAGTTGCTGAAATTGTGCACCCGAAGGTTTTTTTCTTTCATTACTTTCCTGAAATGCAACAATGCTTCACTTCACATCGCCATTACAAAACGATTTGGAAGGTAAAAATACTAATAAGAAATTAATTTTTAAAACAAATAAAAATGTGAAAAATGTAACAGTGAAAGATACTTTACAAATGATAGGCTAGAAGTAAAAACGAGTCAAATTTTTAATCAGGACAAAAGCGGGATGAAATATAATCAATTAAAATGAAACACATTAAACAGTGAATTTTGAAAATTCACTCCGTACAGATACGTATAGATATATATTTATTTAATAGATTGCGGATACACTAGCGCCTTCTGTACCTTTTAGAAGCCATTTTGTACGTGGAAAACGCCGTAAAAAGCGCGCGAGATTCAAAAATATTAATTATTTTATAATATGATTTTATTGATAAAAACGGCAAAACTCACAGTAAACAGTGATGATTACTATTATAATTAAAGTGTGCATTAAACACGCGTATATTCTAATTAAAATTATGTTACACATCTGCCAGGCGTCCCGCGACGAGTAACATTTTTTTTTATTAGCTGCTCTTTCAGCCTAGAGAGGAAATTTGTTATAATCCTTTAATTGTTAACAGGCCATGTTTCCTAAATATTAGACAAAAACGGAGATTTGTCTCCATAAAGCCATAGAAGGTTAGCTGGGGAATAATTTTATCGATTGCATGAATTATATAAATTTATTATTCAAACCATAAAGAAATTTAAAAAATTATCCTTTCCTAATGCACCTCTGTTTCGCTAAACGTTTCCTATTTCAAAGATTAAATGCAATCAGCATACGTAACATGAGACAATATGTAACGAGCAAAGAAAGTTAAAGAAGGGTGAAAGTTTCGCATTGAAAACAAAATAATATTTTATATTGATTTTTTTCTGGTTTCTAAGCAAGGTGTGATTATCTATCTCATTATGACCCATAAAACATTAACTGTCGATAATAACGGGTAAATATAAATAATACAATGAGTATAGAATATCATTCTTTGATGCTTTCATATCACAGCGATTAAATATAAATAATACATTGAGTATAGAACATCAAGGGGAAATTAAACATGATATTTTATATAACATCGTTATAAAATTGCAATGGTTTATATTTTCGCGGTTTTTCCGTTATATCCGCATATTAGACACTCTACTGCACTGTTTCATCTTATTTTCTTATAGTGTCTGTATGCTTTTGAATGTGCAAATTATGCAGAATTTTAATCTTATCTTAAATTACATCACCATCTGTAAAGTTAAAGTCGATACACATGAGACTGGTTTTCCTTGCATACTAGTTTTCTAGCGCTGGTTTTTCTTGATTACTGTTAAGTGCTCACTTCACACGAGACTCTTTTTCAAGCGTGTTTTATGGCTTAAAGGACAATCCTAGAACCGTTCCATTCTCGGTTGTATCCCGTTTTAGCTACCGCGCATGACTATGATGATATTACCTTTCGCAGAGAGGTTGGAACAGAGCTTAATTCAATCACCATTAGATAGTGTGTTTGAAAATGAAGTCATAATGAATAGTATTTATTTATTTACCAGGATAAGTCTGTCGGCGGAATTTGGTTCTGCGACCCGAGTTTTATTTTGGGTTTTTGTAATCGATATCCTTAATTTCCTTTCTAATTCCATTCAAAGCAAAGCAGAGAATATACTTTTAGATCAATAACCCAATTGTTTATTTATCCTTTCCTTAATAACAATAATTGAGTAGGAATAGATAGATAGTTATTTTATTTGTGGAGCATAAAAAAATGCTATAAATACAACATAATATATATATACTCAAAACATAGAGTAAAAAAAATGAAATTTATAATAACCAATCCGCAGTGTATGCTTATGAACTGGTACTATACTCAAACTTATTATAAAGACATAACTGAGAAAAATAATCCTTTATCTGTTTTTTGAAAGTATTTTCTGATAACATATTGAAATATGGACCCCTTTACATAATGAACTGTTGCTATACCTTGTACTATTATATTTATTAATATGAATGTAATTGATGTTCCGTGTATTATAATTGTGAATATCAATATTGAAATTAACTTTGTGTAGATTTTGCTTGATGTTTACTACCAGTTCATAGGCATAAATTGTGTAAAAAGTTAGTATTTTGTGCTTTTTAAAATATTGCTTGCATGATTGACTAAATTTTTATCAAAAATAATTCGAATAAGTCATTTTTGAAATTTAAAAATTCTGATGCATTCAAGTGAATGGATCCATACAATCATAGCATATTTAATAAACAAAATCAAACGTTCGCCCAAAAAGTAAGGATATTTTTATTATGGGTACTTAACAGTCAATAAAGCTTGACCATTGCATAATTATAATTATATTATAATTGATGCTTTGATAACTTTAAAACTCATCATGAAAACTTTGCGCTGTATTGACCATTTTTTGAAGCCATGATTAATCCGGATGCGCAAGAATTTCAGGTAACGTTATAACACCGTCTCGATTAGAATCAGCTAAAAACATAACTTATTTTAATTTAGAGGGATGGATGATAGTATGCAACCATAATATTTCAGAGTTTTCATCAGTATAACAAAAAGTCAAATTAGATCAAAAGGTAACTAAAACATTCTCGAAGAGGTTGAGAATTCGCTATATGCGGACGAAACATTGCAACCGTTGTAAGGCATATTTCAATATCAACCAGTGACAAATTTGAATTGTATTTCTATTTAAAACAAAATTGACTTTAGAAACAATAAAAAAGTTAACAGCTGTTGCCAGAAAATTATTTTTAAATAAACAGAAAAAAATGCTTTTAATCGTCTTTTTTACAACTTTGCATAAAATATAAATTTTTCTTCCGCCTTTCCATGCTTCCCACACATATATTAAAATCAAGAAGGTTGTAACCAGGAGACCAAGTTTCCTATGCTTGCTGTGTTTTGAAACGGTTCGTTTTCTGGCGCACGCTAAATGGCGCTGTTATCACTTCGGTTCTTTCCCCTTGTTTTCGCCGTAGTTACCAAAGTTGTTTAACTTCACAGACACTACACACATGTAAGCCATGAACGTCTGTGCGTTATCCAGTAGCCGATGACATATTGGTTCATGCGACTGAAAACGGTCCACCGCTACACTCGAGCTGGATCTCCTGATTAAAGCCTTCTTGATTAAAATCTATAAATGCTTTCAGTTCTACAAAAATCACTGTCTATTTGAATATCAACTATCAAATCTTTAAATTGATCATTATTAGCACTATCTTATTTAGCTTCATTTTGAGCTAATGTCGGTTCAAAACAGCGTTGCCAGTTTTTTTCGCCAAGTCGGGATTTTGGAACTCTTTGAGCGAAAACAGCGGGATTCTTTCATCGAAAGCGGGTCATAGTAAAAAAATTCCAACCAATTGGGTGACGGGATCATTCCATCTTCAAAAATGTTTACAATTGATTATAATAAAGAAAATACATTATCTTATTTCGCGTGAGGTGACGCGGGTAATGGTTAGTATTCAATATGATATTGCTAATCGTTGCCATGATTACCTACGTAAAATGTTCCCCGTCATGTAAATATTAATCAAAACATGCCGATCTTGTTTATTTCTAACAGATTCATAAAACAAAAGAGCGGCTTTTTTTATTTTCAAAATATTCCCGAATCTATAAATTTTAGAAAAAAATTTTTTTAACGAAACTTTCTTGAAAAAATAAATAATATAATAAGCCGTTATGAAAAGTATACCATCATTATATAAAAAAGACCGTTATAGCAAATATCTCTTCTGCGCATGCGCCGATTTTTCCCAAAAACAATAGCGCTCTTCATAGTTGCATACTATTCATCCTCCCAAAATTTGGTTTCGTTCCGTTCATCCGTTTAACCTGTATCGTGTTCACAGACAAACAGACTAATGCAGACGCATAGAGATTTTCCAAAAATATGTTTTTTTGGATTCAGGGGACCTCAAAACGGTAAGATATTGTAAAATTTTTGAAAAGTGATTTATGACCTAAAATAGTACCATTCCCCACTTGTGGGTTGGAATGGTAAAAACGTATATAATCAGAAGTTTTTCAAATACCGATTTATCTTTTTATTTGAATTAAAATTACATTTACGTGTCAATAGATAGCAAAAAAAATAGCCATAGAAAATGTATTTTAATAAAAATATAATATTTTAAATCAGAGTTATCCCTTTCGTAAAATAGTTAAGTCTTATTCGTCTTCAGAACAAAAAAAAAAACAGAAATCAAAAAAG